>CM025980.1:5407500-6754201 GCA_014839755.1 Sylvia borin | reverse complement strand
AGTGCATCCTGAACCACAGCAGGAGGAGAACAGACACAGATCTGCCCTTTCACCAAGAGCAGAAGAAACTGCCAAGAGCCATTCAGCAGTTTGACACTTCTTGTATGTTTATAAACACAAGAACTTGCCCTTTTTAAGTGAATTCTTTTGCCACGCTGCTTAATGCCACTGATCATCGAGTGCCCTCTGGGCTGTTGCTCCCTTTAAGTGGGCTGGAATAGAATGCCAGTCCCCAAGTCCGAACTATTTTTAGCACATTGCCATGGGATATATGCTGACAGGGCCAGGGCCCTCCAACTGCAGGGATTTCTGCTCTGATTTATTCAGTGTGGGCAGCTGGATGCTTGCAAGGAACAGAGTCTGAAGATCCTATTAAGCACTATTGTCTTTGAGCATGCTGAACATGTGTGCTTGTGTCATCCTATTGCTGGGATACAACTAAGGTTGCACTTAAACAGCAGGATAAAGATAGAAACAGAAGTTAAAGCTGTGTTCTGGTTAATGGGGTTTTCGTAAATTGCCTGGACGTGTTCTGTACAAGAAGCACTTTTAAAGAAGTATCTGTGTTCGACCAGCCTAATTTACAACAAACCTTCATAATAAACATAAGCATTAATATCAACATTATTAAATCAGAGGTTGTTTTATTTAGACCAAAGATTCTTTACTGAGCTAACAGATATTAAATATGCCTCGACAGATAACTTCCAAGAGCAATGAGTATTGAGCTAGGAATGTACAGCTCCATAGAGATTTGCTGAAAATATGGATCCAAAGATAAGCATTTCCAGAAGGGAGCACTAACCAGTCCATTAATTCTGTGAGAGGACTGAGATGAATCAAAGGATCATAAACTTCCCTTAGATATCCTATTTCATTTTTATAATTAGCAATGAAAAAAACAGATACTGTATTTTGTTTCCCTTTCAACGCGTACTCTGACAGCAGCTACTTAGACACAGAATTTATGCCTACCAAGCAGATGTGGTTTTGCTAAACTATCTTGCAGGTTATCACAGGCACTAAAATCCAGAGGAAATGAGATTACAAAGCACGTCAGAAACCAATTTAAATACATCAACAGTACTCACTCCTTTGGCAGCTTTGGTAGGTGAGGGTGGACCTGAAGAAAACGAAATGTAGTTTAAATAGCAGGTTGCAAGAAGTTTCAACAACATTACAGCAATTTAATCAGCTTCTCCTGGGGTGAAAATAATAGCGGTTGATTCACTGTGCCTTTAAATGGCAAAGTGACCAAAACCATCAGTTTAGAGAAGTCTCAATTAGAACTGAAAGCTACACAACAATGAAAAATATCTATTTCTCTTTTTCCTAGAAACTGGTCAACCAAGTCATCCCACAGTTCATGGGATAAGGAGACTTATGAATTTGTCTGAAGGAATTTTACTTGCCACAAATAAACCTAATCATTTCCTTAGCTGACAAAGCAATAGTAGCATTTATACAGAAAAAGATCTGGAGATTTTTGCAAATGCCAGTGGCCGAAGTCAGTGTTACAACAAGGCCTGAAGGGACACTGTGCAGCCACGAGCTGCTTCATAATCCATTCAGATTCAGCTTACTTTGAAAGACATGCACTATCTACTACAGTTTTTGGGGAGAAGATGCATTCTGGTCTGTGACTGAAAAATCAAGCAAGAGGTATGAATATGCAAAGGAAAAATCAGAATTTTTTCTGCTATTCCCAGTGATCAGCCTCACCTCTTTGCTAATGCTTCCATCTCCTGCAATCCCCTGTTCATTACAGACACAATTACTGGAATACATTTGGAGAACCTCACAAAACTCAGGCCACCATATGCTTTGCATTGTACTGGAGGCCACGTTTGCTTTAGCACTCCCCAGAGACTTGGAAGAGACAGCGCATAAACATATCACCATGTAATTTTTGAGCAAAAAAACCCGAATAAAAAACTAACTGAAATCCCAAACAAAATCCCAGCAACACACTCTCAGCCTAAATAGTCAGGGCTATAAATCAGAACATAATGGCTCAGAGGTGTAACGAGTTGCTGCTTAGCTGTCAAGACTGGACACTATTTAGGTACCCCACTAAAACAGGACTTTAAAAAGCTTATAAGCAACATGACAACTGCAATTTTGTCTGTACCTCCTCTTAGGATAAGCAGGGGCACCTCTGCTCCTACTGGAAACTGCTTGAGCACCTCCACCACCTGCAAGTGGGTCAAGTTCTGCACATTCTGATGGCAAATCTCCTTGATGACGTCCCCTTTCTGCAGGCCTTGGCACCACTGGCTGTCCAAAATCATCTTCACCTTCTGGCCTGTGGGACTATCTGCAATGGCAAACCCAAAGCCTTTAGGCCCTTTCACCAGAGGGATGGTGACCGGCTCTGGCTGAGAGCCTCCTGAGGAGGCAAAGGAGACCCTCTGCTCTGCTGAATCCACGGAAGGGCCATTCAGGCGACCGTTGACCAACATTTTCCCATTCTGGTCCAACACAACTGTTCCTGCTACTAAATCTTGACTGGACACGGAAGCATCACCCTTGGCCACCGGCGGGCTGTTAATGACAGGTGTGGCTGTCACGATATCCACCACAGGGTCTTCGTTGTCATCAGGAAGAGGGTACCCACGACATAAAGTCATGTTCACATACTGATTGATGGGAATGAGCTGAAACATCTGGACAACATCTGCATGGGTATGGCCAAGGACACAACTTCCATTTATGTCCACGATGACGTCACCTGTAACAAAAGAAGGTTTGACAGTGTCAAAAACAGAAGCAAAACCTTCAACAAAAGCCTACCTTGAGGAAATCACAGCACTGTCTTCAAACTGATAACTAGTGTCTGGGATATTACCTCATGGCTAATATTGCCAAAAAGCATGAAGGATTTCCTCTTTGCATTTATTCTATTTCATCTCAGGACACAGTGTGCTAAATATATAAAGTTTAATCTGCAGCAGATTTAAAAAATGATACTGTACAGCCATGGGACATGAAGCAGAGCAGAGTAATGTGCTTGCACATTACAGCAAGCAGATGTCTTCTACTTAAATTCATATTGCACAGCATCCTAAACCCAATGAGGAATAAATCGGATTTTTTTGGCCGTGTGTTTATTTTAGGACTGGCTGAACTTAAGCTAGGACTGCATACACACACGCTGCATACTCATATGCTGCTGCCACATGTGGCTAATATTCTTGTGGCCATTTTCAAAATGAAGCAATGTGGATCTCAGATCCCAAAACCCTGTTTTGTGTTTTCATCACTTGGATATGAAACTTTGCACGTGCAGTACAGTATGCCCTGCAAACTGTCCTATCCCTTTAATGCCTAGGCATCAGTAACACAGCATCTCTCTTATTCCGTGAACTACAATCTGAATATCTGCACATCTTTTCATTCCAACAGTTAGCAGGATAGCTCTCATTTTTGCAGAGGTGTTCTGGAAAACAAGTTCTACAAACAAGTTCAAACAACACATCAGCAACAAAACAGGGAATTGTTCCATTTCGAAAGTAAATAGTATTATCATTCCAAGTATGAACTCTTTTACTCATTTGAAGAGTAAGAGTTTATGTTATACATAAAGAAGCATTTTGCCCCTAATATGCAAACTAGAGGTTATAATAATGTTCTAGGCAACTTAATTACACATGTAATAACCATGAAAAAATGTGAAAGTCTTCATGGATTGCAGGAACCCTCATCCCTCTTCTCTCCTCACTCGTCCAGCTCACAGGACTTTGCTTCCTCATTCCGGCTGTGGGTCTTTTGCGGTTTTAATAATCGGTGTCGTGGTCTTTGGTAGTAACGACGCAAAACAGACCAGGATTCAAACAAATTATTTTCACTTTACTTATAGAGAGGGAAACCATTCTATCAATAAACATGAAGACAAGCGTCTCTGCTAAAGCAGAAGTACTGAAGTGCCCTTAAAGTTGATCTTTATCTAGAATGTTGCTTTTATTCTTTTTCAGCCACTGCTCTGCACATATCTTTCACAAATCTGAACGTATTTAATTTAGTGAGGATGTGGATGGAGTCATCCAACCCCCTGCAGCTCAGGATGTGCTCTCCAAAGTACCGCAGGAAATGGAACTTTATGGAAATAATACTTGACCTGGAGCAATTCTTCCATCTTGTGCAGCAGGTCCATCTTTTAACACATTCTTCACCTGGAGAAACTCGTCAGGCCTGTCCCCTCCAATTATTGTGAAGCCAAATCCCATGGTACTTTTTTTCAGGGTTGTCCTTATAAGTGCTCCAGTAAGCTGGGATGGATCTCGAGTGAAGACAGCCGCCTCCGGTCCTTTGGAATTATGGAATACAGAGACATGAAGACAGGAAATCAGGGTTAGTTCCAGTAAGTTTTTTGCTTATTTCTAAGGTGTCAGGAAGATTAATGATTTGTTTGTTATTGGTCAGCTTCTGAAGCATTCTTAAGGGATAAAGCAAACAGACAGGAAAGTGCTACACTCATTTTCCAGCTGAATTCAGTGAATGGAAAAGAGCTTTTTTTAACAGATTGCAACAGAGCTGTATGCAAACCCCCCACCTCGAATTCCCAATTTTAATCCCTGAATACCAAGCTTAAAGTAGAACAAAAGCATTAAAACTCTAGGTGTGGTTTTACCTGCACTTCCAGATGGCTCTTTTAACCCTCCATATATTCCAAAGCTGTTTATGACAACCAGCTTCAGAACAACCAAAATGATTTAAAAGCAGTCTTAGTGTCTCGATTAAATTTTAATATGAAAAAAATCCTTCAAAAACCCTACAGAAGGTAACACTGTAATGGCTATCAGAAAGACAAGGCTGATGCCCTGAGGAATTTCAGAACTGGGTTCTTACGAGGCATACTTGCAGATAAAGATATATGTGACAAAAACCACAATACTCAGTGATACCTGATTGGGAAGGGCCAGCATCAGTCTGTCCTAGCTGTTTTTTCCTTTTGGCTTCCAATACTGGATTTTCAAACTGAGTTTTCTGGTTAATATGACTGCAGGCATACAAAAGGTATGTCAGGATTTCAACAGAAAACATTCTGACTATTTCCCAAAAAGACAACCCCAAAAAATGCATCTACAAACACTACCTTTTATTATGTCAGATGAATGCTCTGGAGAAACGAACAAAAAACTCTCATAACCAACAATGAAAGTACGCTTGTTCTTTCAGCAGCTTTTCTTCAGTTACTTTGAAGCAAATAAAATTTTACCCTCTTTAATCACTAGGTAGAGCTGTAATAGTTTAGAACTGAGCAAACCTGCTTTTCCTGTTCACCTGTAGTGTTTACAAACTCAGGCTTCACCTCTTTCTTAGTAGATGTTAGAGAAGTACAGCAGAGGAGGGGAAAACCAACAAATTTGAGCATAATTCAAATACCTTGGCTTTGCAAAGTGAAAAATGTCTCCTTGTTCTCCGAAGCTACATTTTCAACTCTACCATTTTTCTTCTCCATGGTTAAGGAGAGATTTCATTTTCTCTGGTCTGAAGGAAATTCAAAAGAGCTCTTGCAGCAGTTTAGTGGTTATCAACTTGGCTCTTTGGAGACAGCAACGGTCTACAAGTTATTTTTTGCTCTTTTAAAGTTATCAGGTGCCACTCTTAAGTGACTGTTTTTGTTAAGCTAAGAAAAATTACACCAGCTTATTTCCATCTATAAATTATTTTGGTTGCAACTTGCTTTCCTTCCCCAAATGAAAAACTCCACTAAGTTTTTAAGGTCACACCATAGATTTTCCCACATGCCAGTGCTACCAGAAGTTTGTGCCATGAGTTTGAGACCCCAGAACTCTTTTCCCCTGGATATATTTAACGGTACCACAGAATGGTCTGGACTGGAAGGAACCTTAAAGCCCATCCAGTTCCAACCCCTACCATGAGCAAAGATACCTTCCACTAGACCAGGTTGCTCCAAGCCCTGTCCACACTGGCCTTTTACTGCATTACAACCTCTGCTTACTGGATATCAAGTACTTGAGAATTTCATGCTCAATTTTTAAGTATGTCAAATCAGTAATTAGCACTTACTCAACATAGTATGTCCCATATTGAGGGTCTTCTATTTTCTCCCATCCATAAGGAAGTTCTGCAATCAGAAAGACCAAGTTCTCCATTACAAGGGGAAACTATCCACAAATATCAGAGTTTTCACTAAAGAATACCTAGACTCATGAAAAATACGAGGAAAAAAAATACAGGTCCCATTTTCTTCCCTGGTGAAAGGTAACAGCCTGTTCCAGGGAATCTGAAGCCCTGTAACTCTCATTCTTTCTTCCACTAAATTATGAGCCTTGTATTCAATGAAATCACACCACTTTAAGCATATAATGAAGTTAAAGACCTGTTCGTACTGAAAATTACACGCAAAAGGCTCCTTTTTATGGCAAATTCAGCATCTGGTGAGAGGGTGACAGCAGCTCATGACTGTCTGAAGGTAATAAGCAGTTACCACAGAGGTCAGCTTATGAAATTGATTGTTCTAGTTATCTTGACCATGGAAATTTAAATATTAGAATAACAAATATAGTCAGCCAGACATTTTAAGGATAAATTTGCCCTGCAATCTTGTTTAAGGTTGCCCTAAGTTTGACAGTAACAGGAACTTCCCTAGCATATGACATCATGTTAGCCATTACTAATATCAGCATTGCTCCCCAGAGTCTGACTAAAGACCCAGTGGGTCTATTAATTTTTGTTCATTTGGATATCCTGCATCTCTGTTTAAAGTGTGCTCTTTTTATCCTGTGGTGAGCTGCATGTATGCTTAATAAGCAGCAGTACGCAGTCACGGCTCCAAGCTGGCTTCGTTATGGATACGTGGCTGTAAGGCTGGGCAATTTTGGAGGTTGGCAGGTCATTCTGAGCCTCCTTCAGCTTTTGGAACATGTCAGACATTTGCTGAAGACAGAGCTACCCGATACTCTTTGCTAGCAGACTAAATCCCCCAGTTGTGTAGGAAATGGTTGCAGGAATTGCCTGGAGGCCACTGACCTGGAAGTCTTGAAGGCATTTAAATCAGTCAAGATTGTTCCTTTAGCTTCTGCATTCAATTACTACATCACATGCAATAGTTATCATTAGCAAGATGTATTTTGTCATATGTTCTTTGTTATTTCAATATTCTGTAACTTACAGACCTTCTCCTTCTGTCACATTCCACCTATACACCAGTTTCCAGTGAGATCATCACTCACATGCAGCCTTCTCCTTAAGAATGACACTTACTGGAACAAAACATCGCATATTATGCTCAAGAATGCAGATAAACCTTCCATTGAGCCAGATTTTACTACTCCAGGGAAAATACACCATGGACTTCCCCAGTCTAATGTAAATTCCTATTGCCACCGAACGGAAATAGCACTATGGTATTTCCTGAGCACTACGCTACCAGATCCAGATTCACATCTACCAGGGAGAAGCTACTACCACAGAAGTAATGGATTGTATCCAGCTGGGATAAACTCATACATTTATCAGTGACAGGTGACAAATGCATTGTGGACGTCTCACCTCCATCTTCACAATCTTCAGGAGCTTTGGCCTTCTTACAGAGCCGGGGATCAAGCCATGTGGTTGTCTTGGTGTTGTGACTATGAGGCAGAACACATGCCAGTGAGAGAATACCCTCACACTGAATAAACTTTGCTTCAAGTATTTACTGTTGTAGGAAACTGTAGACTTCAGATAATACAACTTTTATTTGTGCTTCAGTCACATCATAATATACTAAAAAAAAAAAAAAAAAAAAAAAAGGCACCAGCACACTGGAGACTCTCCAGAGTACACGGGAAGTGCGAAGAGGCACAGATCCTCTCCCTAGCCCCCAAAAGCTCATGTGGGTATTAGCAGCTGTTTCTACCTGATAGGAAAAAAAAATATTTTTAGCCTCCCCATATGCTTAATTCTCAGGAAGGTTTCTGTTTCATTTTTGCCTTAGAACTCGTAAATAAGGCAGTTTAACATGTGCACACATGAGCTACTTTCCTATCCTGAGCTTTCATCTGGGCTATCTGTATTTTGAAACATCCATTCCCAGCCAAAGATCACAAGCAGAGAATAAAGAAAAAACAAGGTCTCAAATTTCAGAGAAATTTGGTTTTCATGTTATACTTCACTTAGCAATACCCAGTCAGCTTGGTATTTGTGAAATACAAAACTTAGAACAAACAAACTGACTTCGCAGGTGGAACTATAAGGTTTTCCCGCACTATGGCAATTGTACGGAGTGTGCAACATTGAGGACTATGAGTAAGGATCGTAACAGTAGGAATATATTAAATTTCATAAAGAAATAGAAGCAGCAAGAGCAGAGCAGAGGTGAAAGAACAGTGTTCCAGACTGCAGCCACCAGCACTTCTCTCCTCCAAGGAGCGAGTTACTCACTCGATGAAGTAGATCATGCCAGTGTCCGTGTAGGCCATTTCCCAGTTCTTGGGTAGTGGTTCCAGGGTCTCATCCCTCGATAAATAATTTCTGAAGTCCATGTTGCTGCTTGTCTGGTTGTAGCTGGGAACAGGTTTCATCCAGTCAGGAGAATCTGAATGTTTTTCTTTGTTTTCTGCAGTTGTTCAGGGAAAGTGTTTGTCAGATGCTTATGTTGTTTCTCACAAAGAACCACCCTCTTAATCTGGCTACGAGTGGATGTCCCTGTATGTGATGCGCATTTTTTCACTTTTTTTTTTCCAACTGTGAACTTTGAAAAGCTGACATGAAAACACTGAACTCTGCTCTTCCTCTGCCAAACAGAATTAACCTTGTATTATGTCTGAGCCTACTCTGAAAAATCAACACTGGCAGAAATCCAAGTTGACTACACTCTGCTGCCGTTTCTACACAGAGAACAGTGTTTGTAATGCCATAAAACAACCCAAAAAATCCTACTAATATTCCTCAAAAAATCAGAAGGAAATGTAGAGAAGACCCAAACTGCCAGTAAAATAAAAAACACCTTCCTACAAGCCACAGTTAGAAAAAAAGATCCCAAAAATTCGTGCAGGAAACTTTAAATAGAAGCCTCTACCCTTCAGAAACGAGCTTATGCTTGATATCCTCCGTGACGTGATGATGTCCTTGACCTTCACCCAACCACCAGCCTGACCACTGGCCCCTCTGTGGTGTTCCCAGCCCTGAAGATGACAAGATTAGGTCAGGTCTGGTCAGTATAACTCTGTCCTAAACAGTCACATACAGGATCAGCTGCAAATGCAATGTGACAGCTCCTCTCCAGCATCAATCTTCCTCCCTCTAGATGAGTAACCGTGACTGCAAAAGGAAAAGGGCATCCTGCCAATCCCAGAAAGATCCTGCTGGACACCACTTCGGCCTCAACACACTTGGCCCTATTTCTCTCCACGAACTCCCCCTCGGGTGGTTTCGGGTTGTGTGATAGCTCCCCTATGCAAAATCACCTGAAAATTTTACAGCATGAGCCAATGCTGCCCCTTAAACCAATCACTTCCCTAAAATCTCCTGTGTACAAATTCAGTAATTGCCTCAAAATTCAACAATAATGCTTGCAGGGTATGAATTCTACTCTGTGAAGGACCCTGCTATTTGAAGAGTGGACAAATTTTTCCTTCCTGCTCATGTAACTGGCCAATATCCAGCACCACATGTTCTTGACCAAGCAGTGCATTTTATGATGCAACTGCACATCTGGCTGGGAGAACAGCTGGTTCTTTTCAAAAGGTCATCTCAAAACCAAGTAAAAGCACCAGTCTGAATAGAAACAGCCTTCACACTTCACCTAAACTAAGGAAGCATGGATGTAATTTGTATAGTCCTTATCCATTCGTACAATACTGCAGGGAATTTCTCCCATTGTCAACCAACCTATCCCTCCGCTGCCATTAACTGCTTCCTTTTCCTCCTCTTCCTCCTCTTCAGGGAGAGAACTTTCCATCCTTTGCATTTTGCTGACCGACGTGGTTCTTTTCCTCTGCGATTCAGTATCAAAATCATTGTCAAAAAGAACTTGATCCACTGGATCAGGCTGAAAGGGGCTGGGCTCTGCTGGAGGCTTTGGAGTACCATAAAAATTACCTGAAAATGAGACAGAAACCATCATCATTGAAGCACTGATACCTGCTGAAGGCACTGGCAGTGGCTGTTACCAGTTTAGTGCCCATGCAAACATATTTTGTGAAAATTTAAAGCCTCAAAGAAGACACCAGTGCTACCAAAACCCAACCAACAGCCAAAGTCTATCTATTCACACACTGACTTTTTGACAATGCAGCACTAGCCGTCAGAAAACAACAAGTTAACTGAAAACTTTTATCCTGCTGTAAGTTTTCTAAAGAAATAGATGGACTTGTTACTTTACCCGGAATTCACTAATACCCCATAAAGAGACTTAGGGAGCAACCTTAGAGGAGCAAAACAGTGAAAAGCAATTATTCTTACTCTACACACTAATTAACAGTGTAACAGAAATACTGAAATCAAAAAGCAAATTCACTTTGTAGAGAAACGAAATATTTATTTCCACAAAATCAGTTAACAAGTAATCGATTTTTAACACTCGCAATTTTCTACTGACAATATACTTGCAAAACAAAGAGGTTGATACGGCTTAATCTAAAAATTATTTTTACTTCAGAAAAAGAAACACATTTTTCCTTTAACATTTTAATCTAAAGCACAAAGGAATCATCTGCTGTTCTCTGGAAAAGAATTTCAGCAGTTAACCTCTCTCCTGACTGCTCATATGATTTTTATTACGGAATTGAGCACAAAGCAAGGAAGCTTCCCAAAATTCCTGCTGGGGTAACTTTTGGCGCCTGGATATGGTTTTGACCATGTAAATAAATAAAGAAAGAAAACTCTTCTGCTAATATGAGGCAAGGGCAAGGCTCAGAGAGGGGAGAGCCAGATAAAGTGCAGCTCAGGAATAAAAAAAAAAATAACAGTTTAGCCTAAATTTGCTTAGGAGATTTCCACACACGGGACAATATTAACAGACAGTGTGGGATACGGAAGACAAGAGGCACAGAGACTTTCACAGGATTGCCTACTTTGTACATCTTTTCTTTTTGCACCATCTTCATTACAACGTTTTTCCTCACCAAATTTAACAAACCCAACTTTCCTACAGATTTGGACAACCTGGTCTAGTGCTGTTCAACTTCTCATTGGAAAATCCTTTTGTTTCCCTGCTGGGTCAGATTTTCCCTTGCCTTCTGTCCTTTTGATGCACACCTGAGAGGAGAACATGGCTCTGTTCTCTGAGGTTTACACAAAATTGACTAAATTCTCTTAAATTTGTATCAGGCACAGACAAACCTTTTCAGAATGCTTCCCAGAATGCAACAAGGAAAATAATTGTCTCTCTACTACTGTCATGACCATCAGGTGAGCAGGAAAACTGGTACCACAAGGAGTTACACTTGGACTAAGCTCCAGTCGAGTACTGGGTCCTTATTCCATTCCACTAAACATCACCAACATACCATCATATGTTCCACTTTCTAGTAAGGCTCCACTTTCTTCCAGTGCCTTAAACTGCTCAACAGGAATGAAATTATAGTCTACCCCAGGGACCTCCCCATCTCTGGGAGCCCTTGTAGTACCTGCAAAGACAGAGAAAACACTCTTTTAAGATACTTAAGTGCTGCCTGTTACCAAATGCTGCCTGCTGTACTGTTCAGTAAAAACAACGTATTGTCAAGTCTTTATACAAAGATGATGTCACTCCAATAAAGAGTTACAACAACTGCTGAGAACAATAGCGTATAAAAACTGAGCCAGCACCTTATACAAGAACAACAGTTCTGGTATTGGGGGAAGAGGAGAGAAGAAGCTGGGTGAGGTGGTAAATAAGAGAATTCTTTCTTATGGTCAGTGAACCAAAAGCAACTTTTGTGGCAGCTGACAACACCTGGGCCAGGCAATTCCAGTCTGGGATTCTAGGCACAGCAGCAGTATTTTATTTTTACCCAGCTGTAAGGGTACTGCATCTTTACCTATTTCTACCAGCACCGTCTAATTGGCAACAAGGTCATCATGACTAAGCACATTTGATTTTTGGGCCACCAAATCCAAAACTAGGCACAAAATTTATTTTTTAACCTACAATTCAGAGTGTAATTCAGCCACATTCCAACCCCTGACTGTAGGAAAACTTTATTAGTAAATTGCTGTGTTAATGCAGAGGTTCTCAAAGTGTTTCATCTTTGAAAATAGGCCTCCCATAGTTACAACAGCTTAATTAAAGCTCGTCTGAAAGGACTGAACTGATTCATTGCTGTTCATTATTGTCTACAACCTAATAGCATTTTAAAGGCTTTTTTTTTTCAGGCAGCAGCATTAGTGAAAGCTAGTAAATAAAATCTAGTAATAGTGAAATGCAGTTTAAGAAAGCCACAAACTCTCAGGTGTGCTTAGAGAGAAGAGAGCAGAATTCCTGTAGACACAAAAACATTACTTGACAAAGTAAGTTTTTAGTGCAATGAGTATTTCAACAGTCAATGATGGGCCTTTTTAATCAGTCTTCTGAGGATGAGCAAACATTTTGCCTGTACATTCTGCCATTGCCACCCCTACTGTACCCAAGCCCCCTCCCACCCTCCTTCCATCCAGCTGCTCTGCTCTGCCTAGTGCACTCAACATTCATGGTCTCAGTTTGCTCTATGCGAAGAAAAGAACCCCAGCAAATTGAGAGAAACCATGATGTTTTTGCATCGCCTGATCATGCCGAGAAATATTTATTTCTTGTGGTGGCCGGGGTCATTCTAACAACAACTACTGACAAATTAAGAAGAGCAATGCAGAGATACTACTGAAACAATCTGAACTTTGAATTCTCAAATTTCTGCTGGTTTTCAGTCCGTACTGGCTGTACCAATTCATGGCAACTTCAGATGTGAAACTACTGTAGCAAAGCCAGAAGTCTCTGCTGCAAGGTAAAACTCTAAACTGGACTAAGAGAGAAGCCATTTCAAGCTCACAAATGACGTGGGAGTTGGCAGGAACAGATCAAATGAGGCTGATCATACATACATACTTACAAGGGATGGTTCTCAAATAGAGATTGTCTCTGATCACTTGCTGGAGTTTGTGGTCTATTGAGCCCTTCTGGAACTGAAGGCTCAGGTAGTGGCGCAAGTCCTTGTTGATGACTTTTCCTTAAGAAGAAAAAAAGAATAAATTAGAATAATTTGTAAAGCAGGATCTCACAAATAAGAATTGTGATTCACTGCTATAGAAGTTTTAGAAAAAGCAAGCAGTTAGAAGAGTTGGGTTGCTTTAAATACAACAACCTTGATGGAAAATACCATTTTGTGCTATCAAATCACATAATCCAGCATGGTTTGAGTCAGAAAGGAACCTTAAGGCTCATCTTGTTTCACTGCCTGCCATGGGCAGGGACACCTTCCACTCACCCAGGTTGCTCCACGCCCCATCCAACCTGGCCTTGAATGCTGGCAGGGATGGGGCAGCCACAGCTTCTCTGGGCACCCTGTGCCAGGGCCTCATCACCCTCACAGGAAAGAATTTCTTTTGGCACAGTGATTTTAAGCAGAGCTGACTAACAACCATCCCCCCTCATCTCTCGAACAAGACAAGAGACAGCATTTTGGAACTGTCTGAAAATCAATATAAACTATTAAAATACATACCTATCACCAAAACTCAATGTCTCTACAGACAAGAAACTATTTCACTGTATTTTGAAGTATGTTCCATTCAATTTACACCTACTCACTAGTCACTTGAGTTCAATATTTTGTCACATGGGAACTGGTACTCTTTAAATCATAAAAAGAAAATATTTCCTTCTTTAAAACATTGCATAATAGAAGGGAGTTGGGTTTTTTTACAATTACTCCTTTGCAACACTTCTGTCATGTATCATTAGTGAATCCGTCACGTCACTGGAGAACCATGGCCCCTTCAGCACACAAATAACCGAGCTCTTCTATTACTGCTTCATCCTTCAGATAGAAGGGTACAAACCAATCTTTTGTATCCTGTCAGCCTCCCAGAAAGCACATTAAATACGGTTCAAAGACCTTGGTAAATTTAAGTTACGTATTACAGCAGAACACTCAGGGCCTTTAGGGAAAATGCTCAACCTTTGTCTCCAGACCTAGAGCATGAAATGGGCAGCAGCAGATGGATGGTGGTGCAGCACAACAGCAGGGAAAAAGGCTGGATCAGACAACTGCTGAAATGCATAAACCTCCTCCAGAAGCATTTCTGACAGGAGCCTTTGAACCCTGTGAGCTCAAAGCCGCTAAGGAGACCACCTCAAACAGGTTACAGACCCCACAGCAGTCCTCATACCAGGCCCACCCACCTACATTTTCAATCAATTACCTACTTACATGTATGTCCAATTTGGAAAAAATCCCAAATCATCAAAACCCTCCCACCATTAAGAAAGTTTTCCCAACCACTTGTCACTTCCACAAAGCTGTCTGCATGTTTTGGCTGTGGCAACTTTATACTTTCCCTTCCCTTTTAGCCAAGGTGAGGGCATTTCACACCATGTTCTCAAATCTCAAACATGACCTCAGCGACCACCACTCACCAACAGCAAGCAGAATTTCAGTCTGCGCCCTCTTCCCTCCAAACAAAACCATGTCAAGATGAGTATCTCGAAGTGGAACCAAGATTACCTATTGGCCCTTCAGAGAGATCAGTGATGTCCACAGAAAACCAAAACACACACAAAACCGCCTTAAACCCTCAGCAAGGACAGAAGAAGCCCAGTACACCCTCAGAACAGGCAGCACATCCTGTGCTGAACACGAGCCCCGAGCTCCAAATGAAGTCAACTTCTCATCTGCTTTAACACTGTCATTTATTTAAAAATTACTTCCAAACACACAAAAGCATTTTGCAGTATTGGGACAACACCTCAGCATTGTCCTCATGGCTGTCCAGCTGTTATATGAGCAACAGCCAATTCCCAGTAATGCAGTTCTCCACCCAACCCCTTCCCAAGAATGCACAGCAACTCTGAGGAACTGTTCCTTATAAAACTTTGGATTTGCTTCCTGCAGCGTAATGAGCACAACATGTCATGGAATATGGAAACAAATGGGGTAATCTCCCACAAGAAAAGTACTTTCCCTTTGTTACTACAAATGACTTAATTCTTTGTAGACAAGATAGTTCCTCAACACTAAAAGAAATGTTTTGCTGCTAAAATGGTCCATCCATTTCCTTGTCAAGGCCAGACCCGCACTTCAGCAAGGCCAGCATATTTCACTTAGGCACATCAATACAGTCATATTTCACCAAGGCGGATGAATCTCTTCATCACCTACTTTCAGAGCACAACATGTTCGAAAAACCAGGCAATATGTGATAATCTGTTCTAGATGTAAAATTACAGACTTTATTTACTCACTGATCTTTCCCTCTTCATGTTTAAAATTTTAAGAGCTTATAAACCCTTTTCAATAAATACCAATTCAGTTTTAAGACAAAATAAAGGCAAGGCTGCTACTAAGGATATGTCGATACTGAGGGGTTAATATTAATACTAAAAGCTTAAAGACTGGACTATACTCTGAGATCAAGATGACTGAATTGAAGATTGTCAGGATTGCCTGGGGAAAACAGAGGAAAATCAAACAAAATAGTGGGCAAAGAAAAAATCAGAGAAATTCACATGTAGAATGGTGTGCATTAGAAAGCAGAAAAATAAAGTAATAATAAGGATGCCCTAGGCTGGCCCGGCCCGGCCCACAGTGATTTGCCGCCACCTTCTGGCAACTTTCTGCTGATCCCCTTAATTCTGCCCTGTAAATCTCACTCCCCTCCCCAGGGCAGTTTGAACACCACAGCGTGAAAAGTGCAGATATTACATACTGACACGCAATTTTGTTTTCTCACTTAGAACAAAGGAGAAAAGAAACGTAACCACAATATCATCATGTACATTCAGAATCCCACATTTGCCATTGTTCACAGACATACCAGAGCCACTGAAGCTTGGAAGTGAAGAATAAGCCTGGAGAGCAGGACAAGGGCGAATGGCTTCCCACTGCCAGAGGGAAGGAATTCCTCCCCGTGAAGGTGCTGAGGCCCTAGCACGGGTTTTCCACAGAAGCTGTGTCTGCCTCGTCCCTAAAAGTGTTCAAGGCCAGGTCAGACTGGGTGTAGATCAAGCTGATCTAGTGGAAGCCGTCCCTATCTATGTAAATAGACAATCCTTAGGGTCCCTTTCAACCTGATCGCAGAATTCTCGGGTTCTGTGATCCAGCACTGCGAAATCCAGAGGTTTTTAACCTTCTGACACCTGCCCTGAGCTCATTTCCCTGCCAGCTCCAGAGTAATCTAGCGTGGGAGGGCGCTCCTGTGCACCCATGGAGGGTAGCTCTGGTGTAAGCACAACCAGCACCAAACAGCTTGATTTCAAAACCATCTAAAAGCACAAGCACTCCAATCACGTACCAGAACACATTCTGAGCAGGGAGAGCATCAGCAGAGCTCCAGGCAAATGCCTGCCCCTTCCCTTCCATCTGCTCCTGGGCCATAGCCACAGCTCTGCAGGGCATCCCCAGCCAGCACATGGGAGGGCAGGGTCACTCATGCACCACTTCAGAACTAAGGAAAAAGCAGAAAATCATGAACAGCTGCATTTGGAAACCTCTGTGTAGGGCAGCAATACTACTCAGTTACACAGTTATAGCAAGGGTCTCTACTTTTCTTCTCTGTATCTTGTTACATCTGTAGACCTTCTCAGCCTGTGCATGACTTCCACGGAAAGGCAGCATTTTAAGTCGGTTATATGCCCTGCACTGGCAGAAAAAAACTTGCATAGCCTAATGAATTGCCTACAACCTTAATGATTTTTAAAATGGAAATTCCTCTGAGTAAAGTAGTTCCAACTTTCAGACTCTAGCTTCACACACACTAATATCAGATTTGATTACAGTAATACATTGCATGCACACAAAAATCCATTAACCATGGGAATACAGTCAGGAGAACTACCAGTGAGCAGGGTTTACTCTGATAATGCCAACTATTTTAATACTCCATTATTAAACAGGAGAACAGCAAAGCTCTGTGCAGGTGTTTCTGATAGAAGATCAGACACTGAAGGAGATATAAGCAGAACTTGAGTTATTTAAAATAATGAACGGATTTCAAATAAAAAGCAAACATAACTATTTCCTCCAATTTAACAGTGGGGAAGAAAAATGCAAAAGAACGTTACACAAGGTAAGTTTGACCTTTTTTATTATATATAGAGACTTTCCTTTCTTCTCTTTAATTCTGTATTTTCTTGAGAACTGAAAAAACACTGAATAGATTAACAATGTTTTGCCTGTTTATAAAGATTCGCTGTATTTTCAAAAATGGGGTAAACTGGCCCATGACTTCCCACTTCAAGCCAGATGTGTTGACAGTGATGGTAAAGAACAAGAATTCAGACACACTGCACCTGTGAGCCTCTCCTACTGTCAGATTTGAGACAGAGAAAAGGACTTGCAGGGATCTCTGGAAAAATCACTGAGCCTAGCCTGGGAGCTTGAAACACCTCACAAAAACCCAATGTGATTTGCGAGACCTAATTATGATTCTCAAAGTGAGAAAGGGATGTAAAGTACAAGAGGAAACAGGCTTTTTGACACCACAACAGCAGACGAATCAAATATACTGGGCAGAATAGAATATGGAATTGTTAAGGCTGGAAAAGAATTAACTGTAAAGGTCATCAAGTCCAACCATCAACCACTATGCTCACCACTAAACCATGTCCTCAAGTGCCACATCTACATGTTTCTTGGAACACTTCCAGGGATAGTAACTCCATCACTTCTCTCGGTAGCCTGTTCCAAAGCTTTACAACCCCTCCCACGAAAAAAAATGTCCCGACACCTAATCCAAACTCCGCCCCCAGTGTAACTTGAGGCCATTTCCTGATCATGATCTACTCAAACCACCAGGCAAGTGATGGAGCTGGTACGGCAACACACCAATGGGCTCATGTAAAAGGATGTCACAACACTCTAAAGGGTCAAAATAACAATCAGAACTTGTAATACACAAATACATTATAAAAAAATTAAGATACAAAATTGTTTTAATACTAGCACTTTATTAAAACTTCTTAATTATCCACTCAAGGCCTTGCTGAGTTTTAATCACTGTGCAGCTCAGTACACTGCAGAGGCTATTCTGGGTAAGTAGTATCTGTCGCTGCAACACTTGTACTGTGAAGCCGAATACAGATCCTTACAGCCACGAAATAAGAGTCCTCTACAGCTGCCACAGGTTACAATAATACATAAATCATTTAGTCTGCTCTTAAATGAAAAGTGGAGTACCAAAACAAAGACAAATAACCTGAAAAATGGAGATGATTTTCCTGGGACTAACTATGGCTTGTTTTTCCCAATTTATAAATAATCTTCCATTCATTCCCTGAAATTTACAATGTGAGGTTTTAATTTATTCACACTAGAGAAAATGCTTTACTGAGACAGCAAACAAACCCATTTGGTCTAGAAAGCACAATTAACATATCCAACTAAACAAAATGTTACTTGAGTCCCCAGACTGTTCTAATATTAATGCTTCCCTTTGGAAATCTCCAGCTTATGTGCAAATTCAAACTTACTGACATTTAATACTATTCCATGTCACACCGCAACAAGGGACCATACACAGGGCACCTGTGAAGGTTAATCTGTCACAGTGTTTGGCAGAAGCTGCCAATCCTTCTGTTTGGAAGAGAGTGCATCACGTTTCAGATGTGACGTATGTCTAACATACCATATCTCATTGCCTAAGCAGCATGCAGCTCTACAGAATGACACATTTCAACCATATCTCCAAAGAAAAATGTCCTTGCAGCTGCTCTGTTACACAAGCCATTTAATCTACTTGAGACTTGGCACTGCTTTCCCAACAGAAGGGCATGTTGTGTTCACATGCCAAGACCTTTTTTTTTTTTTTTCTTTTGAGTGTTCAGATCAGAATAGAATTTATTCAAATCACAGGTTATAGGAAGCAAGATATGCAGCTACACTCTGCATAATTTCTAGACCCACTAACCTGTTTCAGTCTGGAGTTTGGCAGGGCAGGAGTCTGACAAAGATACTCTGTCAGCGAAGATGCTGCATGCCTGTTCTCCTGGAGAAGACAAGCCTCTGGGATGACCATCCACCATGGAAAACAGACAATGTTCCCAGAAGAAGTGTCCTCTAACTGTTTCAGTGAGCAGCAGTGCATGGACTGCCATAGCTGGACCTATAAACTGATTTACACAATAGCAAATTGGGCTTTTAAACACTAGCCCCATCCTGAACAACCCTGCTTTGCACTGCCTGCAAGTATAACATCTCTTGTAAAAGATCATTCCCATACAGAAATGTCAAGGGCTTTTTAGTGGCTCCTCAATGCCACTTTCCCATGAGACCCACCCTCCGCCAAGGTTCCACCAGCACAGAGACCCACTGAGCACAAGGGTAAAGGAGCAATTCCTGCTCTCCAACTGTGCAACTTTTAGGAAGGAATTAGAGCTTCCTGAAACTGGCCTTTCAAGGAGCCTGGGAAATCCCAGCACTGCTGCAGGGTGCGCTGCAACATTCCCAAAGGACAGCTGATGCTTCAGGCTGCAGATTGCACTGCTGTGATTCATCACGCTCCAAAGGACTCCCAGGAACCCAGAATCACCAAGATCTACATGCCAGGTCAGCACTCCTCCGATCAAACCCACAGAAGTGCTGTATCACAGCAGTATTGACTAGAGACATCTCACAGTTTAACAGGAAAAAAATTCCCCCACAGTGCTCACTACACAACATGGGCAGTCAGTGAAATCACTGCCAACTCCAGATGTGCACCAGCCGTGACTAACGTCAGCGCCTGACTCACACAGTTCACACAGCAATTCTACATCAAGGGATGCTTTACTCAGTCTGCTGCAACAGCCAAGGACTGGGGGCACACCAGTGTGGCAGCACAGCATCCCAGGAAGAGCAGAGATGTTGATCCACGTTGATCTGTCACACCCACGAATCCCTCTGGTGTCACTGCATGAACTCCAATTCTATTATAACCCAATTTTGCAGGGAAGCTTCTGTTTGCAATCTTTATCACAGGCTGTTGTAGAAGTAATCAAGTAAGGGAAGACCATTTCCCTACAAGTTCAGTTAACCATTAAAGTTGGGGGCCTTTCTTAGAGGTTGGGCTGAGCTACGGCACTGACACCAAGTCTGTGTTCCATGCCGCACTGACTTTATTGTTTTTATTCTCATATTTATTTTTTTGCAACTTTATTGACATTACAAGGTACTTAAAAAGTGTACACATCTGCTGCCTTAAGGAGGCTTCTGTATGAACACTATAAAACTACATATGAACACCTTTTAAAATCCGGAATACCTTAAGAAACAGAGGAGAAGTTTTTGCTGCACAAACTTGCCACAACTTGAATTTTTATTGCGTCACAGAGGCCTACAAATTCTGCAGGCCAAGACCCAGTCTGAGATTGCTCACATCTCATTTTCAAACATTCTGCAACATTTCCCCCTTTTTCTTTTTGAGCAATTCAGATTGGATCAAAGGCATAATTTAGCAAAACACACTAAAATAATTACAATTGCAATACCACACATAATACTAAAATGAACCAAATTTTTGACTTAACCAGTTAAACTTCATGAATTGAACTATTGGTTAAAAGGAGTGTTTTTCAGTTGCGCGAACTGCTTATAGATGGACTGTGAATGGTAACTTAAGTATTATTTATAACTTTACTTAATTTAACTTAGCTTATCTTAATTTATCTTAACGTAACTTAATTTATGTAATGGATATAACTTAACTTAAATATTATTTATAGTTTAACTTAATTTAACTTAACTTAATTTAACTTAATTTATTTAACTGGTATAACTTGGCCAAGTTATAATTTATATTATATACTATATACTTATAACTCTATTTAACTTAACTTTATGTAACTTAATTCTATGACTATAATTATATGACTACTTCGCAACTGTTACACTTTATAAACACAGAGCATGTCAGACAAATCGCGGGCGTCAACATTGCTGACACTATTTCGTTGTATTTTTGGACTGGAGACATGCATGGGTGAAGCGATTCGGGACAGACAGGTTTAGATGTTTTCTTGGTCAATTCAGCGACAGCTTTTGAACCAGGCACTCGAGGATGATTGGTGTTTGACAAGTTTGTTTAATGTGACCAGATTTATTACATTTTTATTAAGTGATGCCGCTTGGAAGCTTGGATGTTTCGTTGTCGTGGTTAGAATATCTGCTTTTCACAAGCGCTGCCGGGATGCCCGGCGCCGTTGCTAGGGGCGACGAAGCTGCTCCGCCTCTCACAGGCGCCGCCGCTGTTGCCAGGGGTGACGAAGCCGCTCTGCTTCTTACAAGCGCCGCCGTGGCGCCGCCGCCGCCTCCGTCTCGCGTTCCACCCCCTTGCGTCATGCCTGTGGCCGGCTCCTTCTTGTCACCGGCTCCGCCTGTCGTTTCTTCTTTCACCACGCCTCCAGACTCTGGCGGGAATGTTTTTTCCGGTGCAGGGTCATTCCGCGCTGGAGCGGCGGCGCTCACATCTGGTCCGTGAGCGATTTTCTTTTCCTTCCCGCCACTAATTGCACAGTCTCATAGTAGTTTTCCTATTTTTCGCCACTCCGTCTCACTAAAAACAAGCGATGGCTTGTTCAGCTTTCCCCTCTTCCTTGCCCATAGGGTTAACTGTTTTAAGTTCGCTTTTTTTATTTTTTTTTCTTTTTTGGAAATAATATTGGTAAGAAGTTGCGTCGCCGCCTGTATTTTTTGATTTATGTTTTGCCCACCGTCTTTGTTTTGTAGTGTACGTAGTTTTATTTTTTATTAGGGTGTGTCATTGTAGCCTCACGGGTCACTACGGCGAACACCCCCCAACCTCTTCGCTTTTTCCTTGCTGGCTTCCCCGGCCGAACTGAGTCGAACACGGTCCTAGAGCCAGCTCTCCCGCGTCCAGGAGACCGCAAACCGTCCGCGTTCTGGGGACGGTGCGAGATTCATCCAATCCTTGATGAATCCCGTGGAATGCTCCGCGACCAGCACGGGTTGGCAATTCTACGTAGCCCACGTCTGGGCTGACTCCCTGAAACCGCTTTCCGGCGGGCCGCCCCTGCCTTTAGGCGTCGGCAGCAGAATAGTGCAGAGAGTCCCGCTGAGCCCCAAATATTCGGCCAGCGGACCGTACTCACCCGCGTTCGGGGGGCAGGTACGGTAACTAAAGTAAAAGGGTCCCTGTTCGGGCGCCAGAATAAAGTTGGGGGCCCTTCTTAGAGGTTGGGCTGAGCTACGGCACTGACACCAAGTCCGTGTTCCATGCCGCACTGACTTTATTGTTTTTATTCTCATATTTATTCTCTTGCAACTTTATTGACATTACAAGGTACTTAAAAAATGTACACATCTGCTGCCTTAAGGAGGCTTCTGTATGAACACTATAAAACTACATATGAACACCTTTTAAAATCCGGAATACCTTAAGAAACAGAGGAGAAGTTTTTGCTGCACAAACTTGCCACAACTTGAATTTTTATTGCGTCACAGAGGCCTACAAATTCTGCAGGCCAAGACCCAGTCTGAGATTGCTCACATCTCATTTTCAAACATTCTGCAACAAACCATCACATAATATTAAAAATGAAAGGAGTTTCTCCTTCTGCTTGCACAAGATATCCTATTATTTTATCACTATTCATTTAGTAAGATTTATTTTTAGTTATGGAACCCAGGATTTTCAATTAACTATGAAAGAGTGCTTTCTCCAAGGAGTGCACATATGTGGAACTGGATACCAGCAGAGAGGAACTGCTCAGCCTCTGAGATCCAGCTGCTTTCTAGTGAAGTACAAGCATGCTGGACTTGCCCAGGCAGTGCTGGCACATCCCAGCACAGCCCTTCCCTGCAGGAACCCAGGTTACAGCAGCCAACCTGGCACAAATGCACCGGAGGTGCTGACTGGTGAGCTCCAAAGCGCATCTCGGAGTGGTGCAGGATCCCACTGACAGCCATAGCTCATTCAAACAGCTGCCAGAGGTGCTCACCTCACTATTTGGCACAGTGATTGGAATTTTTAACAAACCCAGCCAGCTGAGGTCGGCAGACTCCTTCTCATTACTGATGCAGCATTTAAGTTGAAAATCCATGCATCTCCCCATAACCAACTTGCAGGAAAACATGTCTAAAACCAGTTCTAAAAACAGCTCAACTGACCTTGGTGTGACTTACTACAATACATTCAGGAACACAGATGGTTGAACTGATGCTGCCAGTGTTTAATGTTCGGAAACGTCTCTT
Organism: Sylvia borin; assembly: GCA_014839755.1. Classification (NCBI taxonomy): domain Eukaryota; kingdom Metazoa; phylum Chordata; class Aves; order Passeriformes; family Sylviidae; genus Sylvia; species Sylvia borin. The sequence goes on along the minus strand of CM025980.1, from coordinate 6,730,892 downwards.
TTTTATTCTAAATTAATATTATTATTTCCCCATGCTGTGTTTACTGTTTTATCTATGCCTCTGCTTGCTAAGGAATTGTTAACTAATCACCATGAGATTCACTTTCTTAGCATGCAGCTGGGTACTTGGTCTTGCAACATCTGTTTCTCAGCATTTCTTCTTTTTCTTATCTATCTGCACTTAGCAACAGAAGTGTCTCAACAGAGGACATCAGTATGTGGAAAAAGAAGCTGGTAAACACCAGCTAGTAAAACATAAACCTTCAGATTAATAACCAACTCACAGAATCATAGAATGTCTTGAGCTGGAAAGGACCAACAAAGATCATGAAGTCCAACTCCTGGCCATGCACACAACTACTCCAATTAACAGCAATATGCTGGTCTTCTTTCAAGGAACACTTCTGCAATAAAGTGTTCAGAACACCTGCATTCAAGAGACTGGCAGATTAAAAATGGGCAAATAACCTATTCATTAAAAGGATAAATCTCATTTTCATAATCAGAATTTATTGAACATTAGAAGACAACTTGCTCTTTCAGTGGTCAATTGTATAGCAGATTCAGTTCTAGCTGGCATGTATTAGTATTTTCTCACCTATGGAGAGGTCGTTCTACATGGGAACGCCACAGCTGTATTTCCAATTATTTTTAGCTTCAGAGCAAACTTCTTCTATTACTCTATACGATAAACTAAAACTAGTCGAAGCAGAGACAAAGGACACGGGCAACAAGTCCACAGTAACTTCATTTTCATTCTATGATTTCCAGCATAAGCCACGTACAAACACACTTCAAAAACCTAAACCACTGATTTGAGAAAATCCTGCCAGGCCATGGCTGTAGTCAAGGTGCAAATGGCACAATCACTCATGGCCAGCTTCAAAGATATCTGCTAGCTCTTCTCCAAGTACAATAAATGATAAAATAAACATTTCAGCAGTGAACAAGAATCAAAGTCTAGAGAACAGGGTAGCAAACAATTGCTCCCCAGCAAATGTCTGTGACAACTGTCTGGCTGATAAGCCATTAAATTCAGCAATTAACTTGCACTAGTTGCTTTCAGTTTCAATTGAGACTGCCCAGGGAACTGCTGGAGTCACGCTCTCTGGAGGTGTTTTTTAAACATGTTGATTTAGCACTTGAGGACAGGGCTTAGTGGTGCTAGTTGATGGCTGGACTTGGTGACCTTAAAGCTCTTTTCCAACCTTAACAATTCTGCAATTCTGTAACGTAATGTTTGCCCAACAAAGTTTCCCACAAGGTGAATGTTGTAAGCAAAATAATAACGTTGTCTAGGATGTGAGCCAGAAAGAGTCCTCAGTTACAATAACAGAAGTTTCACTGCATTCAGAGCTCTCAGACTGCTCCGCATTCCACTTGGGAAACTCGCCAACCAGCACCTGCATGGAGCTGTCTCCAAAGGCTGGAGTCATTTATATTTGCTTAAAGAGCTCACTAAATTCAAGACTGACAGAAAAACTGAATCTTTGTAAGAAAGCTTCAAATAAAGAGACAGCTCTGAAAGCAAAGCCAAATCCAATTTCTGTTCACAATTTGCAATCAACCAGAGGGCAGCTATGGCGGTGCACCCCAACAGGAACACCCAACTAACAGCACAGAGTTTGTTCCTGTATGTATTGCATCATCCCTTTTCTGTCATCCTTGTCTGACTGCATGGGATCTGCAGTAATCTCTCTGAAATGCTCTACCATCACTACAGCACAGAGCTTGTTACACACATTAGATGGTTCTTATTAAAACACTCTCTTTCCTCCTCACTTCCAGGACACATATGAATCTGAAGGTAAGAGTTTTAAAAAGTTACATTTTTGTCTGAATACCAGTATTTGAAATATATCAATTGACCAATATAATAAAACATTCAGCTAGGTGATGAAAACTCACTCTGCACCTACGAACATAAGAATTACATCAAGCAAATCTGACAGCAGGCATCTATCCTAACCACGTGCATCATCTCACAAACCTGTGATTGGAATGTAGTCAAGATCCTTCCCAATTTTGCTCTTCATATCGAGTCAGAATCAGCCAGCAATCACATAGCAAGCATTTGACTGTTACTAAATAAATCCATTTAAATTCCCAAACTCATTGTTCAGTCCCCACTGGAAGCTCTACAGCAACAGCAAAGACATCTTGCTGTTCAAATAAATCATGGGATGAAACAGAGATTAGCTTGTCTTTACCTGCCAGTTTAAATTCTTACCAAGAGACTAATGAGGCTTTCCCAGAGGCACTGTCAGAACTATCAGGTAAAGCCAAGGCTGTGCTGTGAGCACAGCATATCCTCATTCGCCAGCACAGCAGGCATCCAGAAGGTTTACAGTGCCAGGAGGGTCTGACTGAAGAGGGCCAACTACATCATTTGATACTCTAAAAAATACCAGTGCAAGTCCATCATGCAGGTTAAGAACAGTCTTTGCATAGCAAAATTACAAATATCGTCTGCTTCTCAATACAATTTGCCGCAGCACTGAGGTCCAGCTAAGTTTGCAGGCATCGCTCAAACTTCCTGCGTTTGAACCAGATGCACATTGTTACTTCAAAAAACAGATTTTATTTTTATGTCCACTTATTCGTTAAATACAGAAAGCCTCGCACTTTGCATTTAGAATTTGAGAAAAGCCTTGTATTCTGCATTTAAAACTTAGACTGCCAGGTGACAACGAATGCTGAATCTTTTCAGATCACTGCAGTGGGAAGTGAGCACCTAGTTCTCGTGTCCCAATTTCAAATCCTTTAGATAACACAGGAAGTTCTGTCAAAGAACTGAGTGTTTTTTGGAAAACACTGTTTTTCTTGTTGCCATTTCCTTAATATCCAATATCTCTGCAGCCCCACACAAGAAAGAGCAGCAGACCTCTTAAGAACATAGTTCAAATAGAAAAAAAATCATATGTATTTGCCAAAAGGCAATAAATAAGGATTTCAGAATAAATTTTATGCCACTCAAAGGTAATTCAATAAAGCAGAAAGTGATTCAAGTCCTTTTTCCTTTTGCTACATTTCACCCACTGTAAGAAACAGCTCACAGAAAGAACTTCCTCATGTAAAAGCTTTTTTACTATTCCTAGAGATGACACTTCACATTACAGATCGGGTTTTGATGTCTGAATGGAAGAATATCCTTTTTTTTAGTAGACTTTTCACTGAAAGAACAATTGGTAGTTCTGAATACTTTGGAATTCCCTTGTGGACCCACTATCTGCACTTGTGTATAAATATAGACTGATGAAAGGGTTAATGAAGATCCTAAAGATGCCATCCCCTACTGCCCTCAAACGGCTGCCACTGTCTGATAAAAATAACTCCATTTTAAGCAGTGTCCAACATCACAGTTTAAACAGTGGCTCACCCACACAGCAGTTTTCATGCTCTTCCAGGTTCCCTCTCTCTGCAAAGGCCAGAGAAAGTAAATAACCTCCTGCTTCCTACCAGACACACCTGTCTGGTCTGGTTTGTTGGTTTTTTTGTGGTTTTTTTTTTTTTTTTTTTTTGTTTTGTTTTGTTTTGTTTTTGTTTTTTTTTTGTTTTTTTTTGGTTAGAGAAATTTGTGTTAACATCTGACACTTGCAAAATCTATTAAAGCTATGCAGATCACGGAACGGTAACAGAGTTTTCCAGTATCCACGGAGTTCCAATTCTCAGCTCCAGTCAAACAGCTAACAGCTGGAAATGAAGAGCTGCGCAAATAAGTTTTAAAAAATGTGCTAAGAACATTGTGTCAACAATGAAAATGCCTCTGATTTACAGGTAGTTGTAGCTTCAGCTTTAAAACACAAGTTTAAATAAACCCAGGGTACACCCTGAACCCACAAGATCTTACCAGCATCCACCGGTGGGGAAACACCAAAGACCAACCTGAGCTGTGGCCACAGGGCATCTCACCAGCTCTCTAAGCTGTTCTGGGAGGGAAGTTCAATGTTCTTTCCAACTCAAGACACCCAAACCTGTTAGCTTACAGGTGATGTTATTTCTGCAGTCCTGCTGGCACTCCAGAGGGGCCCTGGAGCACAAAACAAGTTGTCACCATGCTCTCAACACCTTCTGCAAGATATTTATTACGGTAGAAAGATTAACATGAAGTATTCAAATTAACAAGGCCAATTCAGCCCCAAAACGAAGTGACAGTGAAGCATTCCCTGACAGCTGAGCAGACATATGTAACTTTTCTCCTAAGTTCCTCAATTCTTTATTGACAAAGTGATGGGAAATTTAGAGATTTATGCTATAAACTCAAACTTCATCTTGAATCTGGACACTTTAAAGGGGTTAAAAGACATCCTTGGCTGTGGAGGACCCACATGTTCTGAAACATTTTGCAGAATAGAAAAATATACCACACAGTACAGCCTAAATAACATTCACTTCACTGCATTTATTTGCTATTCTGATGAACACTACGAGTCCCATACTAATGAATTCCTTTAGGTACTAGCAGCTTCTCCTAATGAGCATTAATTAAACTTTTCCAGCATCTCTACCTTGACCACAGAAAAGTAATTACTAACTGCTTCCCTACAGAGAGTGAAATAAAATCCACAGGATTAGGTTTTTTTAGACTGAGTAAGTAGGGCAGAGAGGAAAGCCTGCAATTTAGAGTCGAGTTGTGTAGCCTGTAATTCCACAACATGACCAATACTTCAGGCCCTGGATTGAGTAAAACTGTTTTCCTGCTGCCTGTAAATAAACAACTAAACAGGATTTAATAACAGTACCCAAGTCTGTCAAGGAGATAACTGTTTGCCTTCTGCAAAACGTGTAAGAGGACACAGCACAAGCTACTACCTCAGCTGTTCTGCATGGTTTAACCCTCAGCTGCACGCACCCATTCACAGTTCATACCTCATCTGGCAGGGAATACATTTTAAAAATATTTTAGTTGTATATATGGCATATTATTGCCATGTAAAACAAAAAGTACATGCATAAATGGCATCTGAATATGTCAGATCTTAAGCCATAGAACCATCATAGAATAGTCTAGGTTACCACAATATTTATTTTAATTTATTTTTTTTAAATATTGTTTTTATTTTTTTTAACAGGAACCAACACTCACTATGAAAGAGAACTACAGCAATTTTGTTGTCAAACTTATGCCATGAGTATTTTTTTAATATGCCAAACACAATTCATTGAAGTTTACATTCCAAACACCATCTTCCAAGGAAGCACTGTCAACTAGCCAGGGCAATACATCGCTCAATACATTCCTTAGCACTGGAACACCACATTTGGTTACTTACTGGTACTTCTCCTCAATGGCACCCACAGTACCAAGCAGTTTTCATAAACAAGTCCTCCCTGCACCAAAGCATTTCCAATCTAATCTCACTGCAAGGAAGATTAGTGAAATTACTGAGAGATAATAGTTGCAGCACCAGAGGTAAAAATACTTCTGTGGCACTTTCGGTCAGCTGATCTTTGAGGAATTCTTTAGACCAATAAAGGATGAAACAAGCCATTAAACATAATTCCCTGGGATTAATACACGGCTCTGCCTCTCTTTTACATAACAGGATTCTGAAATTCCTCCATTTCCACCCCCCCAAAGACATGCATTAGGAGGAAATCATTTCTACAAACCTAAAACTTCAGGGCTTAGTTATTTCCTGATAGTTCTGTGGTTTTAGAGGAAATAAACTGGATGATAATCCTCCTGCATTTAATGAACAGTACCACCACATTCTGCTGCTTTTTGCAGCAACAAGGTCATGGCAAACCTGGTGTATAACCAAAGCAAAATTGCATCTCCAGGGAATAAAACCTCAAAAACGGGGGTGGCTTAAGTGGTTTGGGTGCTATTGTTGTCTGTTCGGGAAAAAAATTTGGTAAAAATATTTTTTAAATTCATAGAATTAAAATAATAGAAAAATTCCAGATTTTTCATGGAAATCACTTAGTACAAGAAGGAAGTACTTAATCAGCATATCAACTTACACCAAGTTCAAATTATTTATCAATAGATTTATGCTTTAGTTTTTAACAATGTCAGCAAAAGAAGAAGTTACATATATGCACCTCTATACTCAGCTGTGGGATGAAGCTGGTAGGCAAAACCAGCTGCACAAACACCAGAAACGTGCAAGAATCAGCACATGGCCCTTACTTCTGCTTCAGTTACACTTTTGCTGTGATCTTCCAAAAACTCCTGCGGGGAAAAGGAAATCTTACATGAAAACAGGCACTTCTGCTTTGTGTTTCAATTAGTTTTTTAGAGAGTGATTTTCCTGCCCAGACTCACTAAGTTTTATGCTGAACATCCCTCCCCTGCTGTATGTTGTGTGTTCAGAATCCACAGTGCACACCCAAAACACCATGCCTGAGTTTTCCTAAAGTTTGATTAAACTACAGCAACTACTGAAGAGACACGATACTTTTAAACGGATTACTAAACTAGACAGCAAACCACCCAGTTATCTAAAGATCACATCACAGAATCCCAGCAAGAACTTGGGTTAGACAGGACCTTAAAGCTCATCCAGCTCCACCCCCTGACATGGGCAGGGACACCTTCCGCTAGACCATGCCCAAATACATATATAATTTTTTAAAACTTTAAGTTAACTTTGTTAAAAACATCACATAAAGAACAAAAAAACAAAACAAAACAAAACAAAAAAAAAGGCACAAAGTTGCCTATCAGCTGCTTTGTCTAGTTCTTTATAACTTTTACTAACAGTCCTAACCATCACAGGAATTTCATTCTCAGTGACTTACAAGACTATGTTCTTTATACTTAAAACCAAATCAGGTAATTTTTTCTTAGAATACCAAGAACTAAAATTCATTTAATTATTTGGATTCACCCAGTTGCCTGATTTAATGAGCTAAGACAGACAAATTTGCCAACACTCTAAGAACTACTCAAATACCTTAAACCCCGTATTTTAAATTTTTCTGGGAATGTTTCTGGTCATTCACCAGAAGCTGCAGCACTATCAGACACCCTGCAGAAGTGGACCCTAGCTTGAGGCCACAAGACAGATGCCTCAAGTGACTCCTATGGTGGTAATGAAACATTTACAAGGAGCAGACAGATTTAAAGCAGGCTTAAGTTTGCCACACAAAACTTGGTCACATTGGATAATTCAGACATACAAGCTGAAAGTTACTGCTCCAGAGGAAAAAACACTTTCTATCCTAACAGTACATCCACTAACAACTTAATTTGATAAACTACACACTGTAGTTTATCAAACAGTAATTAAGCAGCCACTTCAGAGAGAATTTTTTCTCTCATCTGTTCTTTCATCAACATGAAAGAGATGTTTTTTAACATGTTTCTTCTAGCTAAACCAAACACTGGTGTTTATGGCACTGTGTCCTATTCCCACCTTGGCTGGAGGACTGCTGAGAGGGCTCTTGCTGGCATTCCAGACCCTCAGCGTTCCCCTTCAGCACCAAGAAGGATCAGGAAGGCACAGACAGCTCAGACTTCTTACTCCACCATGAGCAGGATACAGAATCCCCACATCGCAGTGTCACAGTCACTTCCCTCCTCACCCAGCCACTAGCTGCAGAAACAGGTCGAGAGACCTTTGCCAAGCCAAAGGGGGATCCAAGAAGACACCCTGAATCCTGAAGAGAATTCAAAACATGTGTGGATTTTTAGTGGAGAAGGGGACTGCTTCTTTCTTTCAAATGACTATAGTGTTTAATCTGTGATTCACCTCAAGCTGAAATCTTCTGGAAGTGTTTTTATGTAAACCTGTAACGGCCTGTATTCAGCTACGGAGTGTTGTAAATCAGTAAGAATCCAATACGGAGTAAACATCGCACTGATTCACAGGACAAGCCTGTCCTCACACCCTGTCTCTGACTTCCACACTCTTCCGAAACAGAAATATAAGTCTCTATAGCCCAACAAAGGATGGGAGGACTGGAAGTGTCCCAGGCCATGTTGGGTGAGGCTGGGAGCGGTTTGGTGTATTGGAAGGTGTCCCTGGTCCCTTCCATCCCAAACCATTCTGTGATTCTATGATTGCCATGTTCCAACTTCACTGAAAAAGCCCAGGAGACACTCCCATCTCAGCTGGGCACACCTGGAGAGGCAGAGGTGTCTGTAGGTTCAGGGCTTCCACCAGCTTCCACTCAGCTGACAAAAGGACAAAGCTGTAAGTAACATCCAGCACAAGAGCAAAGCACATCCATGTCTCCAGTCCAAACATATCCTGGGATCAAACTGAAAAAGCCCTGAACATTTGTGCCTTCCTACACAGTTGTTAATCAGCAAGTACGAGGCATTAGAATTTTAAGTGCTAAGGAAATTCAAACAACAGAACCCAACTCCAGGGATGGCCTGTGCACATCACACACCTGAAGACATTTCCTGCTATCAGGAATTGCCTGCTGTGGGTTATAGCCTGGTATTTGTGCTGTGAGAGCAGAGCAACAAACTCCTCATACTGCTCTTTTGTGCTGTTCCTGCATACCCCTCACTCATTTCCTTTGCATTGTAATTCCACCTCTGTCTCACCACAAAGGAGTTTTTCCAGGCTGGTGACATCTTTCTCTGCTGGTGGTATCTCTACTTCTGTCTCACTGACATGACATGAACAGTCATCCTCAAAAGTACTCCCTAATACTCAGACACCTGTGGCACAGCAGAGACACAGTGATGGTTCCAGCTTCTCCCACCAGTGCCAGAGACAGTCCTGGACAGTCCCAGCCGTACCAAACCAACTCAGTTTTGCACAACTGCAACTGTGGTTCCAGTCAGATTTTGTTAGGCTCTCAGATCAGGGCAAACCAGTCTGGATTTCATCTTCACTAGCTGTGAATGCAAAAGAGAAATACTAACAGACAATTCACACGATACATTAACCTTGTTAATTGCCTCTACCACCTTTTTGAAAGAATACTTCATTACCATGCTGATGAAAAAATGCATTTCCAGACTCCAAAACCCAGAATACTTCTGACATTTATACAGCACCCCTGATACATATTCATCGGTCACCAGTTGCCAGGCAGACTGTATTTGTTACCAAAGGCAATAATGAAACAGCACTGAAACAGAACACAGTAAGAACCACCATTCATGATCTGATAGAGCTACAATTCAAGCTTTCCTTTTTTTTTTAACAAGTAACTGAAGAGACATGGCAATTTAGAGCTTAAATGATTTCACTTTTTAACTGTGTCTCAGGAAAATAATTTACAATGGATCAAGCCATATGAACTACACTATTCAGCAAGTGAAGAGCAATACAGGATGGATAGTAAACACACTAGTGATTTTCAATTTGAAGAAGTTGCATTCAACTGAGAGCAATCACCAATCCATAAAAAATTACAGGCTTGAGAATCATACATATTGTAAAATAGCTTTAAGCAAGCTTTTTAAATGTAGCCCTGAGAACACATTTTAAAAGCTTCCTGTCAGTTACAACTAACAACCTGGCTGTGCTTTGCAAACAGAATCACATTTCCACATAAAACCACTACTTTAACAGGTTGCATAAGCACAGTGATATACGCCTGAACAAAAGATTACTGTGATTGTGTTTCATATTGAAAGCTAGTGACAGAACAGGTATGTAACTACTTGAATCTGTACCTTAAATAACTGGGGACAGCTTTACACAGGTTTTACAACCTCCTTGTCACCATCAGTGCCTTTACTGTCTCCTTGACAAACACTCTTCCCACAATACCACCCTTACCACCTAAGGTACTTGCTCCTGCTTTTAAAGCTGATCAGATTGGAAGCGATCATATCCAGCTTCTGCTGAAATAGCACCTAGGAGAAGATCCCATTCCCATCATGACCCAGAGGGCCCAAAAAAAGATCAATTTAACACAAATTTAAACATCAATTAACAACAGAGATGACAAATTACTAAGAATTCTGATTTTTGTGATGATGTAGTAGATCAACCCAAGTCTGCAATCTTCCTACTGCATTTTTCACCTCACCTTCTGTTCAACAGAACTACATAAGGAATTTACACTCAAATACAAAGAGCTCCTGTTTTTCTGAATTCAAATCTAGTATTCTCAAAAATACGGTTGCTTTGAGGAAGAAATTGTTCCCGTTCAGGAAACAAGAAGCAATTTAACTAACAGCCCATGAACGCAAAAAGATATTTCTTAAAAGGAAGCATGGTGAATTGAAAACAAGAAGCAGAAGAATGAATTTAGAGATCTAAAAACAGAGTAACAATGAAAACGAGAGCAATTTTTCACCTGTCAATTTGAATGTACAATCCCTGTCACACTTTTTAAGATTCCTTTTTTTTAAGTTTTGCAGCTGAAAAATAACTTGAAGCAGATGCTTCCATAATAAAGGAGCACGGTGCATAGCAAGTTACATCAGCATCACTTGTTTACTTTACTTTAGGAAGTTTCCAAAAAGACACTTTAGTTTCAAAGCGTCTTTGTTTTATCAAAGCAAAATGAATCTTCCTTTAAAAAATTAAGGATATTGTATCTTCTGAGATAAAATATGGCCATTTTCTAAACCGACTAGCATTTCATTAAAGCCAGCCAAGAACTGAAGAGTCATACCTACACAAAAATCATTGAGATGAAATCTGCTGTTGAAATCATGACTTCTAATAGAGGTTCATCTTTTATTTCATTCTCGGCTTCACTCACAGATAAAAAAACATTCTGCCATTGCAGAGTAGCAGCAAAATTACTCTTCAGGGATTTTAAACAAGATCTCTGCTTGCATGGACACCTAACGTTGACGGGGGCTTAATAAAAACCCAACATAAACACATATAGAAGAATTTCAATCAAAACTATCTACCTGCACAAGGAAAGTTCTTTCCAGGAATATCTGGAGTACAAGTGCTTGATTGTACAGTCCCAGTGAAAATCTGATTCCCCTAAAACAGGGGACCCAAAAAGGTGAGTTTGGAGAACACAGACAGCACCACTTGCCCTGCCACAAGTTTCAGATAAATGCACTATCCTACAGGCTCTCTCCTGAGAGACATCAAGGATCGAAAAAGGGAAGAAAACAGTTCTCCTGAAGGGAACAGAAAAATACGAATTAGTCGCAAAAGCCACATGAAGCCTCCTTATTATCTGAAATGACCACATCAAGAAAGAGCAGAATCATTAGAGGGCATTTCTGGTGCTATCATTACCACAGCACTCATCGCAGTAAAATTTAAACAACGAAGTACGTGAAAGGGAAAGGCAATATGGTCTATCTCAAGAGTACATCTACATAAAGAAGAATATTAGAAGCAAGATTATAAATTACGTGAACGTCCTAATACCCAGTGGTATTAGTGCTTAATAGTCCTCCTCATCCATGCATTTATGATGCAGGCTTTTTGTGCAAGGCAGCTCCCAAACAGGACGGTTTTAGAGAGACAAAAGCATCCAGCAGAAAGCATTTTCCCTTCAGTTTTCTTTTTTAGGACAACATCATTTGATGAAACTAGGATACCTCCACTCATTACAGCAGATCTGTATGCTCTGGGCTTTTCATAGTGAGGTCAAATGACTCAACCTTTCCGCTGCAGTCCAGAATGGATCAGTTCCCCGCAAACTCTCAAGCAGGGAGGGCAGTTTTCCACAGCAACTCTCAGTAGCCTCTAGCCAACACCTACCAAGGGCTGTGGGACCTGTGTTTGATGCACAGCTCCTCAGGCTTCCTGAGTAACATATTCCTCTCTTCCATCGTGAAGCTAGACCATTGCCAGCTTCCACAGAAACACAGAATTAGGGTAATCCTTTCCTTGGACAGGCAAAATTATTCTAGTATGTGTACCCTGGTTCTGTTTCAACGTGGCACCTTTAGAATCCAATTTTGTGAAAACCAGCAGGGAGTGTGGTTCGTCCTCCTCTCTGCCTTAATTGCTAGACACGCAAATGTTTACCCTCACATGGAGGCTATGTACCTGCCTCAAGCATGAGAGGAAATGTAAAAGAACCTCAGATACTTGGCTTTGAATATTGTGTCTTAAGTGCTGAATCCTGCTCTGAGTCACTGGATTTGTCACCATTTTCATTCATTTTGCTTCAGAGAAGGGACTCCCCGTCATGCACAAACCGAATCATAACATCCCCATTGACACCTCCTGGTAACAGAGGCATTAGGGATCCAGGCACTAGGGATTCATCACAGTCATGTGAAAAAATGGAACCAGCAATAAGTTGTCTTCTTGTAAGCTTATATTAGGTTTTGATCAGGAAAGCCCTTTGGGAAGATAAGGCCATGAACTCATAAAAAATCAGTTTGGTACAAGTACATCCACCTGTCAATCCTCTCATCCCTGGCACTAATGTTCTGTAATTCTAATAAAGCAATAGATCTGAGGCACTTAGAGTTGTCATGTCACAAAAGTGCAGACAATGGTTGACTGCACACAGAGCAGCAACACACATGAGCTTTGGACTAGGGTGTACTGAACGTACTGGAAACTGCACAAAGGACTGGAAGAAGATCACATTGGTTCTGTCAGTATGAGCTGGCATGTCCTCCACATGTTCCACTAGGGAAAAAAAAAAATCAAAGCACAAACTGACACTCACCAGAGGCCAGGCAATCCTGACTAGAGACACGGAATAAATGCCCCAGCCAGAGGAAGGCCTCCAGTCACAAGTGAACATCGACTCTGAAACAAATCTATAGGAAATCACGGTTTAACAACTTCAGGAGCACTGAAAAGAAAAGTCCAAAGAAGACGTTCCATCCTTTTACATCTTGCTGCATTTTTTGATTAAAGATCAGTTTTATCACAATGGAGTCAACGTGTACCTGCTCCAAAACCAAGGGACCAAACTATGTGCTCTGGAAACACTTCTCATGTGGAAGAGCTGTAAGGCTCTGCCCATTTATTCCCACATCCTCCTTATAGTGGCCATGAAAAGACAGTAATTGCCACAGAGTAGCTGTATTCATCAAAGCTTCCTAGTCTGGAAGGAGAACACATTCCTTCCTACATAGTATCTGGCAACTCAACCTGCAGAACAAGGAACTTGTAGATATCAGCAGTTATTTTTACTTTATGTCTGCCATCTAGTTTTGATGTATTTTGGTTACCATGCCGCTATGAAGAAAGAAGGCACTCAGGGTTGTGCTGATGAGTATTTCAGCAATCTCATTTGCACATACAAACATCTTTCTGCCTAATTCTGAATCATCATAGAATCACCATCCTAAAATAATTTGTGTCGGAGGGGACCTTAAAGACTATCCAGCTTCAATCCCCCCACCACAGGCGGTGATGCCACCCCTAGATCAGGTTGCTCAGGGTCCTTGAATATGCATGCAACCATAGATTTTATGCAATCATAGAATCACAGACTGGTCTGGGTTGGAAGGGACCTTAAAGACCATCAAAGTTCTGTGCCTAAACCACATTTCTCCAAGCTCTGTCAAACCTGGCCTTGAACACCTCCAAGGATCGAGCAGCCACAGCTTCTCTGGAAAACTTGTTTCAGTGCCTTACCGGCTTTACAGTAAATAATTTTTTCCTAGTATCTAATCTAAACCTACTGTCTTCCAGTTTGAATCCATTCCCTTTTCTCCTGTCACTACTTGTGCTTACAAAAATATCCATCTTTCATGTGGGTTCCTTTCAGGTACTGGAAGGAAGGCAGGTACCTATAGAGGATGAACTTAGCACACAAATACCATGGATATGACTAGACCATTCTATTTCACTAATGGAAATAGAAGACCCTGCAGCAGCACCGGCCAGTTACAAGGCTAATGCCCTAATCCAAGTAACACTAGACAGGGAAGGTCCTTGAGCACACAGCAGCCATTGTTTGAACGCAAGTAAGCAGGCAATTAGCTGAAAACGAGTACTTCCCAAGCACAGCTAAAATACAAATGGACTCATTAGGATGAGCTGGCCCCTGGCAGCTTACGTGCACATCCATACAGATATCCCACTGCACAAGCTTCCCTAGCGCTCTGTACGGCTGCTTTGCTCATCTAATCAAGATGATGATGAACAAACAGAGGTATGGTTATCATTTCAAAGTTCATCTAGAATTAATGTTTTACTGAGACAGCTTCGATACCAGCATCAGTCTCAAGTGCCACTGACAGAGTGCTCAACACTGGCCTTTCACAGACTATGCTGAGTCAATGCATAGTCAATAGATACTGGACCCGTGGATTTCCTGGCTAGTCTGCACACACCCGAGACCGTCGTCACCTGGGACACGATACTCAGCCCTCGCACACTGGTCTTGTTCTCCCTCCTCAGCTAATCAGGTTGGACATTAAGAAGTTCTTCACAGAACAGGTGATTGCGCACTGGAATGGGCTGCCCAAGGAGGTGGTGGAGTCACCATCCCTGGAGGTGTTTAAGAAAAGACTGGAAGTGCCACTTAGTGCCCATGGCATTGGTTGACAAGATGGTGCTAGGTCATAGGTTGGACTTGATGATCTCAAAGGTCTTTTCCAACCTAGCTGGTTTTGTAATTCTGTAATAAAGACAGAATGAGAATGGAAAGGACAAAATTCTTCATCAACAAAGTGGTCCATCATTTGTGATGTGCAGTTAACAGATGGTGTTCAAATTCATATCCTTCAAGTGTCTTATCAAACAAGCCCAAACAGCATCTTGAAATTTCCATTTCAAATTTTCTATGAGCTTGCAAGAAATATCACAGACAGATTTTACTACTGTCAACTAAAGCTGTTACTGCCTTTAATGAGGGACTGACTATATTATGACTTGAACTAAAGCAGTCCAGATCCTGCTGTTCAAGGCCACTGGGTCACCTGCAGAGAGTTCACCTGGAAGACGGAGCACCAAACTCACCCTTCAAAAATACAGAGGCAGACTGTGAGCATAAAGACCTTACAAACACCCTACAGTTCAGATTCAAGGGGACAAATTCCTTGCTGTCAGCCCCTGACACTGGATCCTCTCAGACTTTTGCCCCAATTAGCACCCAAGCCTGAAGAGCCATGGGGCACACAAAGGTCTGCTGGCAGAGCACTCCGTGCCTTTCAAATGATGGTTTGAGTTTTGACTGGGGAAAATCATGAAACACAGGATCTTGAAATGCAGCAACACAATTACATGTGTTTGAGAATTCAGATGTATTATGAGCCTACCAGGGACCACCAGCTCCTGGCCCTCACTCCCTTCATCTCAACCACCCACATGGTCCTACGCACCTTCCCAGATGCCTTCTGAAACTTGGCAGGTTTGGTTGGCTCTGGATCAAAAGGGAAGCCAAATTCAAAGTCATAGGTCTTCACAGAGAATGACTTATCAACAACTTTCCTAATTACATATACCCATGACTGGAAAACTGCCACTGAGCAGCTGTGGCAGCCTTGCAAAAAACAACCAAAACTCAGTATGTTTTAAAATACTACATTTAAGGACACTAAATGTAACAGAGAAAATGACTACAAAAATCATCTGATGTGGTACATACATTCCAGTATGGGAAAAAATCCTGGATCTGAAGATTCAGTTCGATCTGTTCCTAAGGTTATTTAAAATCACCGCAAAAATGCTACTTCTCTTTGTACAACTCACCAGTGATGGGTTTACAAGCTCTGGATGACTATGCTAAACAGTACAGGTCCTAACAAGACTCCAGCAGCGGTCTTCTTCTGTTGAAAAAAACATTCCTCTGTTTTAAGCAGTTATTAAGCCACAGGAGAATTCTGCTCTTGTATTTTGGCAGCTACACTGCACACCATGCTCACTCAGCAAGAGCCTCATCCAAGTCAGGGATGCTAACCTAAAGCCTACTTGAAAATCCACCTCACCAAAATACTTGGATTTGATTAAACCAGTCAGTGAAAGCAGCCCACCCTCTTCATTAAGTGGCACTGGTTTGCATGCCCAATATTCTCCCTCTTTAATCAAATTTCAATCAACTTGCTGGAATCACCAGCCAGCCTCTCTTGATCTTCCGGACCCTTTTCCCATCAGTACTCTATATTCTCCCCTCCCACCCCTGCCACACCACCCAGAATTTAAAGTAACACACTACTGTTAATACTTCAAACCTGGAAGTTCTCATGGACATCATCTGGCTCTTGCTATTTTCTACTGTTACTTGCAGGAATTTCTTCTAAATCTTTTCCTTCAGTTTTGACATCTCTGTTACAGAATCCCAGCACAAGAATACTCCCATTCCCCTCCATAGTAAACACAGAAATTCCTTTGAACTATAGTTCAAACTATAGTTTCATCTTCCAGAAGCTTTCTCTTTTAAAAAGAGATTATTTTCTATCTTCAACAATTTTTCCCTCTTTTCAAAATCCTCTTAGTTCACATCTAACTTGCAGCTGTTTGCTCTTTTCTATTTTCTCCCTTCAGAAAGAATTTCAAACTTTGTAAGTCAATATCTCTTTCAAAACCTACCAGGCCTCTAAAGGTGCTTTTAAGATGTGTGTCTGTTTTTTCTGATTGTTGTTTTAACTGAGCAAGTTATATGAATCAGGGTGAACAGCACAGTCTCTATATGGAAGATGACTTTCCATTAGTGGTCAAACAAGGAAAACCTGAGTTAAAATATGTATGACATGAAGTCAAATAGCACCCAGCAGTTACAAAAGAACAAGTGTCCGGCAAAGAAGCTCTATGAGAAATGTTACAGGTCCCAGTCATAGAAATACTGATATCCACTGGAAATCAGAGAAAAATGCTTTTTCCCAAGACACCTTCCTATAAGGCAGCATGCTTCTCATCTGCGTTGCCTGACCAAGAAAGCGGTAGGTACCTCTGGAGCTCAGGAATTGATTCATACGGCTGCAAGTGCCACTATTCAGCATTAATTTGACATTTAACAGGCACGTTGATAAGTATGATTTTACCAGAAGCGTTAGTTAATTGAAGTGTACTCAAAAATAATACAAATTCGTGGAAAAAAAGAACAGCCCCGGAGTGTGTTGTCAGGGTTTTTGTCTTTGCCAAATGGGAAACCAACAGGACACAGCGATGGCACTCCGGTGCTCCTTCTCGGCCATTCCTCACCCACCCTCGACCTCGGGAAGCAGCAGATTATATAAACACCAGGGAAAACACCTCCTGCACTTCTAAAGGGAGGACGCGGGCACCGGACGCTCCTGGGGCCACTGAGTCACGCGGAGCCGGGCGGGGGTCACACCCGCACAATCACCGCATCGCAGCGGAGAAAAGCCGAGCATTCCCGCCAGGGAGCAGACCCTCGGGAGAGGCTACCGGGACGGGCCGGTGGAGCGAGCACCGTCCCGGGGCCGCCTCGGGACTGTGGGACCGCCTCCCCACCTGCATCACCCCCTCGGCAGTGGCGTCTTTCTGAACCCGCGGAAACTTTCCCAGCGCAGCACCTGCGCCTCGGTTTCCGCCCGGTTCCCTCCGGGCGCCGCTTCCCGCCGCGGCCCTCCCGCCGCCCCGCAGGGCGCCGGCGCGGCCGGGCCTACGCGCGGCCGGCTGGGCGGCGGCGCGCGGGCCTCGGACCAGCTCGGCGGCGGAGGGTGCTCACCTGGGCGCACGGTCTTGAGGCGCACGGGCTCCCTGAAGTGCCGCACCACGGCCAGCGTGTCGCGGTGCGTGAGGCCGCTCACCGGGGTACCGTTCACCTCCAGCAGCACGTCCCCCGGCGCCGGCGCCTTGCCCGAGAGCAGAGCAGGGCCCGGCGCGCCCTCGCCGCCCGCGGGCAGGCGGCCCGCCAGGTACGGGAACTCGCCGCGCTCGGCGCCTCCGCGCAGCAAATCGGGGTCGGGGCCCGCTGGGCCGCCCCAGGACACCACGCACTCCTGCACCTTGCTCAGCCAGTGCCGCTTCTTCCGCAGCGTCTTGGACATGCCGCACCACGGGGCGACGCTACCTACCCCGCGCTGCCGCCGCTCTCGCCCCAGCCGCGACTGCCGCCCCGCCGCGCCGCCCCAGCCCCGCCTCGCCGGCCCCACCCCTCCACGCCCCTCCCTTCCCGTCTCCCCCGCCCCCTGCCTGCCTCACTGGCCGCGCCCCTCCTCCTGCCGCGCCCCCGAGGCGTCCTGGACACGCCCCTGGCGCGAGGCTGCCGGTCATAGGGCCGGGCTGAGGCGGGGCGTGTAGGGTTCTCGCGCCTGGCCTCACCGGGACCTTCCCACGAGCCGCCGCACCTTCCGGATGTGGCTTCCTTGCAGGGGAAGAGCCCCACAGACAGTGTCCGCCTAGGCCAGGGTGTCCCCTCAGCCCGGAGCACCCCAGCCAGCGCCCACTGCAGCAGGGTCTCCTCTCAACCAGGGCTGGCGTTGTGTAGGATCTCTCCTGAGACAGGAGCCGTCCTCAGCCAGGGCCTTCACTCAGCTAAGAGCCCTCACTCTGCTTCCAGTTAAGGAAGGGTTTATCTTCAGCCAGGATCATCCTTTAGCCAGGAGCCCCCCTTGACAGCTGGGTTTGAGGTGCACGTGAGAGCTGAGGTGTGGTGTCCACGCTCATATTTGGCGCTTAGTGCCTGCACAACCAGACAGGCAGAGACACCATTCCTGTGTATTCCCACCATTCCCATGGCTACTGCCACTGGAACCAGTTGGTTCAAAGTAGTTTGAGCACCTTGGGCCAAAGCAGAGCTTGGAACAGTGGGTACTATTCAGATGTAAACATGCAGATACTTTTTCAACTGGAAAACACAAATCCAGGGGGTTTCTCTTCACATGAGCCTGTTTATTTAGCTGTGATTCACGGATCTCAGCATAGCAATTAAGTCACATCGGGTGCAGATTACACACCAGGTATGCACCATGCACGTCCCAGCATTTGGGAGCACTGCACACCTACCGAACAAAGGAAACACTAAAAAGTATGAACCACAAGAAAGTTAATTCAAAATCAGTGTCACTGCCATAAAAGCTGGAAATTAATCCTTTGAAAGCTTACTGGTCCAAATTGCAAATTTCACTGCCCTATCTTAAATTTTTTTTTTTTTTTTCTTAATCAGAGGCTGAATTTCCACTGCAAATCTCTTGTGATGTCTACAATGTTTTAGGAATGTCTTGAAGGCTCCAGCTGTGCCTAGTGGGTTGAAGTCTTTAAGGAGCAGCAGGGCTGCAAAAAAACCCTGAGTCCTGAGAAGGTATTACCTTGCCACTGTTTGCAAATAAAGAGGTAGGACTCAAATACTGCTTTCCTTTCTGTAGGAGGGAAGTGAAGAAGCTGGTGCCTGCAGAGCCTAAAGAATGTTTGCTGAGTTATAAAACAATGGATTTTTGTTCCCATTGCTGTGTCCCTGTGTTCACCTCAATCTGGACAACACAGTGTGTTAGAATCAGATTTCAACACTGAATTTTGCAACGGTAAATAACAGCAAGTGAAATCACTAAGAAACCTGCTCATAACAAAACCCAGTAGCTTCTGCAACCAGAAATTTTCTAGTTCTTAGAGACTTGTCTACCATTTAGACCTGTTAGTCAATGGCTTTAACCAAAAAAAGCAAGAATGTTTCCAAAGAAGTCAGGAGAACACCAATCTTGTAATAAAACTATGCTTGCTGGGGTAAAACAATGTGAACCAAACTTGTCTGGGGACATTAACCAAATGCTTCCAATGCGTCTGAGGTGTAGCGCCTCCGGCACTAATGAGGTTGTAGCAAGCATAGGTTCAGCTCATTGTAATTGCTGCTATTTGAAGCAGATCGAGCCGCCTGCCAACAGGCATGGAAAAAAATCCGCCAGAGATAAATTTTACGCCGCACTTGCAGAATGAAATCAAGAAGGTTGAAAGCTTTGTGGTGCTTGTGAACTGGACATTGAATGGGACACTGTCACATTGTTTAAAACCAGCCTTCAATTTTTCACATGGGAATTGAGACATCAGGCATGAGCTGTATTTTATGAGCTTCTGACAGTAGCTTTGCCAGATATTCCAGAGAACGCACAGAGTCCTGTGTATTGAGTGTGGACATCTCAAGGAAGAGATGAGTGCCCTTTTGGCTGCAGGGTTGGAAGTTTGTCCATCCCTTTAAGCAGAAGGTTTGTCCACTCCTCACCTTACAAAAATACAACTCAAGTCTTTTCACTAGCTAAGATGTCAAATCTTGTCTTGAAATGCCTGCTGCATTTACACACCTGAAATGAGGAGCAGCTCCAAAAATGCTGAGATATGCCAGTTAATAACACTGGTAAAAAAACCCAAGTAATGGACTTACCAGGATGAGCAATGAAAGTGCTGTTGTCTTTAACAGTAAGCTTCCATGTGAACTTAAAAGCCGAAACAAGCTGCCTAATCGTTGCAAATTTTATGATGCCAGTGAGTTGGGCAGGTTCATTGTACATCACATTAACCATAATCTTCTTCTGAAGCTGCATGTTTACCTGCCAGTCTCGTATTCTGAGAGAGAAAACAGTACTGCTGAGTGTATTTTCTCTGCATCACTTGCCGATCCTCCATCTCCTCGTCAGCTCCTGATGTGTGGATGGTCTGGCACCGCAGACTAATCCAGATGCGTGGCACTGCCCTCAGATAACGACTACAGCCCTTGGGGCTCCTTGGAGCCCTGCCCCAGCATCCCCACTGCCACCTCTGCTGGGCTGGATCCTACAGGAGGTTGGGGTAGTCCCCCTAGGTCACAGGGTGGTTTTGGGATAGCCCACCCCACACAGCGCATGTCACCCCATGGGGCCTGCTCTACCGTTCTCTGTGAATAAACTTTGAAACATGTACAGGCTGCTTGGGAACTGGCTGACAGTTTTAGTCCATTTGTCCTGCTCTCATTCCTTGTTCCAGATTACTCATCACAGATCCCAGAAACAAGAAGTGTCTGCAAGGCCTTGGATACGATCAGAAGGGAATGTGCCCTGCACCCCCACCAGTGCCGACCTGCCAAGGGCTGAGAAATCATTGATGTTTGGAGCTCTCAGTAAGCTAAAAGGGGCCATCAAAGAGACATGAGAGCTCCAGCATCTCTGGTTCATCACCCATCACACTATGGCAGCTGCCATTCCACTCTGCTCTTGGCATCAGCACACGTAGAATGCCACAAGAAGACAGTGCGAAGCTCTGCCTCATCAGAATAAAAGACATAAACTGCTTCAAGGCAGCACAGCTTTTGGTAGGCAAGGAAGCAACGTTTGTTTATCACACTGCCAAAGTTCAAAGGCAATCAAAACAGCAAAAACATGTCAAACCACTGTTTAATTAGAGCATGAGGACACACTTTCTCAGAGTGGTTAGAAAAGGAATTGTGGTGCTGTGTTTGGACTCCTCTGAAGTCCTTTTCCTCATGCCCAATGCTTGCCATGCAAATCATGGTGTGACGTGTAGATCAGCAGTCTTGCACTTGCTCTGTGGGGCAAAAGACCCCCTACCGAGGCAAAATACTCACGCAATATGTACAAACACAAAATCTTCATCCTCAGCAAGGATGACATGAAAGCCAGTTGCACTGTTAGAGAGCAGGCATTTGTTTATGCAGAAGGGTGTTATTTCCTGTTTTCCTGGTGACTGGGCACACAGGAGCTCTGACTTCTCACAACACCACTACCTGACCACAATGTTATTACAGCTTTTGGGAGAACCAACAAATGATGGTTAACTCCACTGCCTTAACTGAAAACAAAAACAGTTGCCAGGAAGCAGCACTGGCCCCAGTGCTCTTCCCTAACAGAACCCTCATCACAAACACAGTGTAACGAATTATTCAGGAAGCTCCGTGCCTCTGAGGAAGCACAAACAAATCACAGTTGAATAAGAGTGGTTCAAAGCCAGGCACTTGCTTTTCTGTTGACAGACATATCCAGGACTGTCTATTTGAAAATTGTGTGACCCTAAGATACATTTATCTGAAGGTAATCTTTTAAACATGTCATAAATTAACTTGTACAGGAGCAGAAGCTGCCACGAAGCCAGACCTTAACAGAGAGTTTTGTAAAGCTTAGAGATTAAACCCAAGCCTCAAGAGAAGTCTTTGTCACCCTGGGCTGATTAATCCCTGGTGTCTGCACTCCTCACCTGGGAATGGAGGATGTATCAACACAGCAGGCTGTAGATGGGGATAAATGCATGCTTCACTGATGCAAAGCTGCACCATAAATCTGCCTGTATTTTATAAACACGTCAGCACAGCAGGCAAATGAGAGGCAGTATCAGCAGGAATAGCATCCACACAGTGATACATTCTTCTTCGCTCCTCTTTCACAAATAAATAACCGTTCTTCAGCAATGCAGAACTACTGATCATGGCATACAATAGAATCAGAGAATCATAGAATATGGTCATCAAGTCCAACTCCTAGCCCTGCACAGGACAACTCCAAAATCCTACCACGTGCCTCAGAATGTTGTCCAAACACTCCTTGAGCTCTGGCAGCCTTGGGGCCATGACAACTGCCCTGCCCTGGGAAGTCTTTTCAGTGACCAACCACCTTCTGGGGTAAAGAGCCATTTCCCAATATCCAGCTTAAACCTGCTGTTACACTGGCCCATGCTGTTTCCTCAGTTCTATCACTGGTCACCAGAGAGCAGAGATCAGTGTTGAACATCTCCTCAATTATCCTGTAAACAGCAAGAGTGTTGAGCTTGGAATTTTAGATGTTTCAACCAAGATTTTACAGTATATCAGACAGTAAATAGAGATCCTCTGTATGCTTCAATTTTCCAGCTGCATGTTCAACAACATTTTGCACCTGAAACATTGCAAATCCTTTTAAACTAACACTCATGAAATGAAAGACACCTCAACTGAAGGAGGCTCTGTAACCCTGCGACAGAGAATATGGGAAAAAAGTGACAAACAAAATGGCTTGTTTGTCTGTTTAACACAAACAACTGCCAACAGGTTAAAAGCTTGGGCAAGGGATGAGTCTGCTCCTGACCTTTGTTGTACTGCTTTGTACAATGACAGCAGTGTTCAGTTATCCTCAAGCTGGCCAAAAAAAAAAAAAAAAAAAAGAAAAGAAAAGAAAAAAAATGGAGGGGGAGGAGAGCAACAAACAAGGCACTTCTGAAACGGGGAATAGTTTCTGAGAGCAGGTGTCACGCAGGCATGTAAAGGACATACAGTAATGTACTCTCAAGCACTTTTCATCGTCTTTGCGGTTTTCTCTGTGCCTCACCCACAGGAGTCAAAACTTCCAGAATAAATAATAATAATAATAATAATAAACTATAGATATTGCTCCACATGTGCCTGCTCCAAGTCTGGTTGGATGCTGCAGTAGGGTTAATGAGATGAACTAAGTGGACTTGTCAATGTGAATAAAGAAGCAGCCTATGCAAATACCCCTCCACTATTTGCTCTGGGACGCAGATAAGGTGATCAACCACCGATGCCAATGAATACAAAGAGGAGATAAAGGCCCAATCAAACACTGAGCGGAGAGTCATGCAGTTGTACAGAATTACAGCATGGGTTTGAAGTCTACATATTGGATTTAGAGCCTAAATGTAGTAATGGAGTGTTTAAGTCTAGATCTAGTGCTTAATGCTTTGAAGAATAAACAAGGCTGGAGAAAAGCAGTAAAATGCATGGCTGAGAAAGGCAAGCAGGACTGAGATATTCAGGAAGCAATGAACAAGTGTGACAGGACCAGGGGCCTGTTGTCAGAGAGGTGCAGTGGCAGAACCACTGCTGCTGAATTACAGAATGACAGATTACAGAATGGGTTAGGTTGAAAGAGACCACAGTGAGTCATCTGGTCCTACCTCTCTGCTTCATCAGGGTCATACCAAATCCCATGGCACTGGATTGTGTACAGACCATTCATTAACTCCAGTAGGAGAGACTCCACACGCTCTCTGGGCAATCTGTTCCAGTGCTGCATCACTCATACAAATATAACAAAGTTCTTCTTCGTATTCAGGTGGAACTTCCTGTGTATCATTTTCTGCCCATTGCCTCTTGTCCTGTTGTTGGGCACTACCAAGCAGAGCCTGGTCCATCTTCTTGGCCGCTGTCCTTTAAACACTTACAGACATGGATGAGGTCCCCCTTTTGTTGCCCTTCTTGAGGCCCAGCTCCCTCAGCCTTTCCTCATAAGACAGATGCTCCTGTCCCTTGATCACTTTGTAGCTCTAAATTTAAAGACTGGGAATGGCCTGTGCTGGGATAAAACCCTGGCTAATGGGTGTCACAGGCCAAGTCTCCTCATGTGGGACTGACTGGCGAAGTACACTTGTCATCCATTTATTAGGAATGACAGAACCTGTTGGTTTGGTGATGTTTTACCATTTTTACCATCCATTGAGCCATTTCTCTTCGCTTGGATGTGTTTCTGATCATCACCCACTAAAATCCTTTATTTGACCTTCCCCTTGCTGTCAGCCTCCTTCACCAGCAGTGAGCTAGCATCTGTAAGTGGTTCATCTCTGTCAGTGGTTTTACATCTTTAATAGGATCTGAAATATCTGTAGCAGCCTTTTCAGGTTATAAAACAGGTTATAACCCTGTTCACAGGGATTTGGGATAGCTGGCATGGTCCAAAAGCCTGTCCCAGTCTCCGTCTCATAAAAGTAATCCCCAGATCCTCTCTGACTCTGGCTCCTTTTCACCAGACACTTTCTTCACTGAATATCAGCTGCTTGAGCAGCTGGGGAAACAAGGAGGACTAGTCAAAGCTCATAGAGTTACACTACCAGCCCTCTCTGTCTGTGCACAAATTTCTCTGGAGAATGCAAAAGGAAAATCCATTTTCTTCAGAGTTGATGCCCACTCCTGTCAGTCATTGCCTCCCAGTCTGAGTCCTGCACATGAGGTCTGAGCTTGTCTTTCACAGACACCTCGAAATATCTGAGTGGACTGGAACCAGTGACAGAGGACTGAGGCATTGTCTTGTGCTCTCCAATGCCACCAGCCCTACTGACAGATGAAAGGGGGTCTGAGCTGCAACAACACACTAACAAGTCTCTTGGCTTCTAGAGAAGAGGATAAAGGAGGAGCAGTGGAATGTTAAGGAGTGAAAAACACTCCTTCCCGGCTCCCTCGCCACCCCCCTCACCCCTCCCTCCCCCAATTTGGAGGGAGCACTAGGGTTACCTGTGTCTGCATCAGCCTTCTGGGATCGCCCCCTGGTGTTCCAGGTGTGATTTTAGACTGACACAGCCAAGCTTTCTTAGACTGCTATTGACATCACTGACTTTGTCACTCTTCCAACTGCTTGAACCTTCCTGAAAGCCTCATTTGAACTGATCAGCCTTGCCCGGCTGAAAGACGACTGCCTTCCTTATTCTGAGCAACAGCTCGTGAAGATCTGGTTACATTACTTGTACAAATCTATATGATTAATACATTCCTTGTCTTTCCATGATTCATATTGAGGCAGCAGCATACGAGAATTTACACAGACTTATTTAGAAAAGACTGTCCCCATTCTTCTTTTTGAATGTTAATAATGTAGCTAGAGTCTCAGTAGATCTGTCATAAAAAATATTATCAAAGGAACCAAGATAAGTGCAGAATTATTTGCTGTTTGGAAAATCCAGACACACCGCAGATAGCAATAATAACACAAAATAACTTTGATAAAAGTTTCATAGAGAGCATTTTTTACAGCCTCAGCTGTAATTATAGCTAATATTGAATAAGCTGCTTACAAAGGCTTTAAGTTAATTTACATTTTAGTACAAGAAGTAGAATAACACACTCTGACAGCAAAAAGTTCATCTCAAGGCAGAGGTCACCCAGCTGTGGCTACAATAGAGGCAGAACTTTGGGGTTCAGAGTTACCTCTAGGTTGGCACTGTACATGGCAACTCATCCAGAGCTCCCCATGCTTGAGATATAAAAGTCTCCTTATTTTCTGTGACTTCCACAACACTCTTGCTGAAAGGTGCCACAGCTGAGCATCCACTGAGAAATAAATTGTTGTCTTCCCACTGCACTGTGTCCAGTTCTGAATTGCGTTCCTCCCTTTCACCATGGATTTCAGCACATTACGGAGGCAGTCTCAGAACTGGAGCTTATGTACCAATGTCACTGTTTCCCCAAAAACACTGCTGAGACACCTTTTTCTATGCTATTTTTTGGGGGTTTTTTTTGTCCCATATCAGCCAGACAAAAATTGTCCCACTGTGTTATGACATCCATAATTCTGGAGCTCCTGTCCTATGATTCAGTTATTAAATTATTGCTCTAAACACAGGGAAAGAGTTTTCCAAGATTCTTTTTTCTTTTGGCAGTGTTTGTACAGCAACATGTCATTGTAGCCAAAATCTGATTAATACTGCTGGGCTTTGTTAATAAGTTATTAGCAAAGGACAGTTGAGGAGTAAATGGGATCTAATAGAAGATTCATGGGTTTACCATTATACTCCATCGTTATCATTTAGGGGTAGCTTTTTTTGTAGTCGTTATAGAATAATGACAATATGATAATCTTCAAAGCTCTCTATTCCAGCACCAACCTTTCCTCTGACTTATAATTAAGATGTCAAAGTTAATTTCCTTCTCACAAAGCAGAGATTTTTCTTTCTTTGCTGATGCATCTGTTTTACAGATATCGCTTCTCAACTCCCACTGCTGGGCTCAACCTCTCTGAAGGATGAGGGGAGGGAGTACACAGTGCTTCATCTTTCACTGTCAGCCCTCAAAACCAGTTTTGCAAAAAAAAAAAAGAAAAAAAAAGAAAAAAAGAGCTTGTCCTGTTGCTAGATGGCTCCTGTGGGTTTGGACACTATCTGTTATTGACATAAAGGTCAGGAAACATAAAATCATGAAATCATTTAGGTCAGAAAAAACCTTTATGACTGTCAAGTCTAACCATTTACCCAGGACTGCCAAGGCCACCACTAATCCTTGTCTTTAAGTGTCACATGTGCACATCTTTTCAATCCCTCCAAGCATGGTTACTCCACCACTGCCCTAGGCAGCTTGTTCCAATGATGGACAACCCTTTTGGTGAAGAAATTTTCCCTAGTATTACATGTAAACTTTCCCTGGTGCAACTTGAGGCCATTTCCTCTCATCCTGCTTCTTTACTTGGAAGGAGAGAGAATCATTTAGGTTGGAAAAGACTTTTGAGATCCTTGAGTCCAATATCAGGATCTTTCACTTGTCTCCAGAGTATGGTGTGATGCTTTTTATTTTTAGGTGAATGAGATAGGATCCATAAGGCAAAGCTGTGCTCCTTGCGTGTCAAACATACCAGAATGTTTTCATACAGCAGCCTTTTAATGTGCCTGACACCTAGACTCATGCTGGGCCTGCCTAAGTGTCATCCTTGAGAATGCCCTCATCCCTTTAAACATTCACGTGCTCTTGCTTCTTCTCATGTATTTTTATTACTAACATGTTTCCCAGCTGATAATGCAGCAGTGAATACATTATTCAGCCTGGATTGCTGACTTCACTGCTGGCTGTCTCCATTACAGCAACATCCTCCAACACTTATAACTGGCGATCCCAAGATTCATCTGAGTGTCCTGGCAGAACACGGATGATGCTTCAGGGCTTAATGGAAAGAGGCGTTGGGATGGGACCAGAGCCAGGCATCTCTGTCCAGGTTCCACTCAGCACCAGAACACACAAGCCCAGCTCCTCCAGTCCCCTGTGAGCCCCGGGAGATGAAGGAGAGGCAGAAAAAGCTTCTTGGAGATGACCTGTGCTTCTTCTATTACATTACAGAGCTAATACCACAGTGCCACATCCCTTTCCCTCTTATCCCACATGAACCGTGAACTGAGCAATTATCCCTGCATCACACGGGGGGGCTGTGAACCTTAATTAATTTTTGGGTTTCAGTTCTTTGTGCTGTCAAAATGCAGTGTGTAACATTCCTTCCTTACTTCACAGTTAATAGCATTATTTATTTGACTCAGGGTAGTTCCCACCAAGCCTGTGTGATAGTGGGTTTCCTATTCAACATGATATGCTGGGCAGGCAGACTCCCTATGCTCCCTAACACTAACTAAAACAGGAAACAATTAGGTTAGGTATTAGGAAGTAGTTCTTCCCTGTGAGGGTGCTGAGGCCCTGGCACAGGAAACAATTAGGTTAGGTATTAGGAAGTAGTTCTTCCCTGTGAGGGTGCTCTGGGCCCTGGCACAGGAGGCCCAGAGAAGCTGTGGCTGCCCCAATTCCCGGAAGTGTCCAAGGCCAGGTTGTACATGGTTTGGAACAACCAGGGATAGTGCTAGAGGTTCCTGCCCATGGCAGGGGGTTTGGAATAAGATGATCTTTTAGGTCTCTTCCAACTCGAATCATTCTAAGAGTTGGTGATGACCCACCAGTAGGCCTGGAGGGGTCCCTCCCCAGGTGGGTTAGTGTCCGTATATAACTTTAGGTTGCGGAAAGTACAAAGGAACATGGCCATAACTGCACGCACTGCTATCTACGTGGAAGAGGAATCTGCGTTCAATGAGTGGGATGGTACAAGAGGGAGCTGAATGGCAAGCAGCCTTCATGTCCAGCTGCTTACAGAAACCAAGCTAGATGAAAATTAAACGGGCCATTAAGCAGCACTCCAGTGGATTAACATTTGTCTGTCTTGCTTACACTGCAGGATTTCAAAATACCTTTGAAGTTTGCATATTAGAAAATCATTTTCCAAGCCACATAACTTTGAGGAACAGCTGACTAATCCTTTAGGATTTAATGAGGTTAACTAATATGCACAGTTTTGTAGGGAGCTATCATTTGTACTTTGGTAGCACACATGAAAAACATTGACAATAAGTAATGGTCTGTAAAGACCCATAATGCAAGCATGGCATCATTTTGGTAACTTTTGTAGAAAGCTTCAGTTTTCTTCATAGAGCACAGGTAGGACTTCTGATCTTGTTCAATTATAACAATTAATAGTAACAGAACTGTTTGCTTTTAACTCTCACTGAAGTCAATAGGGTTACACTTTTCTGTTCACCAGGTTAATTTATGGTTTTGTAGTTTCTCCTCTGACTCTTCAGGAACCCCTTCTATGGACTGGCAGAACATCAGCAGTGTTTTCCAGCAGCTGGGGCCAATGGTGGGGTGCCCAGCATTGGTCTGGCACTGGAGCCACACCCCACTATTTGCCCAGCAGAGCCCAACTCTATCCCTGGCAAGGTCCAGCACTGAGCCCTCCCCCAGCTGAGCTCCTAGAATAACTGTAGAATAGAATAATAGAATCATTAATCTTGGAAAAGACCTCCAAGATCATCAAGTCCAGCCGCCTTCGTTCGGGAGGTTGTTTGTGGAGTACTTGCGCCTCAGGTGCCTCAAGACTGAACGATGAACATAATTTGGTATTTACAGAACACTAAAGTTGCATGCAACAAGCTGACAGATAAAT
The DNA here is from genome assembly GCA_014839755.1 of Sylvia borin. Taxonomy (NCBI): domain Eukaryota; kingdom Metazoa; phylum Chordata; class Aves; order Passeriformes; family Sylviidae; genus Sylvia; species Sylvia borin. The sequence goes on along the minus strand of CM025980.1, from coordinate 6,701,747 downwards.
TTGTTTGGATGCAATTACAGCAATCAGAATATAGGCTACTCAATTATTTTAGCAAGAATGTGTAACTAACTTCAGGTTCATGTTGAATGCTGCCTGGTGCCATGAAGCAGGTTCTGAGGATTGGCTTGCATGGGTAAACAGAGCAGTGAGGTTTCTCCCAGAGCACAGCCTCTGGCTGAGAGATGCAGACTGATGGAAAACAGCAGTGGCTGGATTGGTGGGAGACAAGCCTGAGCAAAACAAGAGGAACAGAGCATCTTGTCCATCACCTAGTAGCCCAGCTGACAGAGCTGGAACCTCTAGGGATGTGAGCTCAGTGCATCAAAACTCATTGGGTATTATTCCTGCTGCGCTGTTGCTGCCTCATGATTAAACGGCATGAATATTGATGAGTTCTTATATCTTCTTGGGAAAGATCTGCCTGTTATGACTTATAGATCATAGTGGTGCTGGGAGAAAATAAAACTGTGCCAAACTGTTTATTTGTATGTCTTTCCTTCAGTTCATGGGAGCCTAGACACTATTCTGGAGAAGGAGTTTCCTCCTCTTTTCCACTTATGAATTATTTCATGGGAAGCTTTGTCCTAATAGTAAGTGGAAAATTCAGTGTGCAGTTAATATCTCTGTCACCTTTGGGCCTTCACAATCCTTGTCAAAATATACATTACACCAGTAAAAATTCCATCCATAACAGCAGGCAGAGAGGTGGCTATTCAGGGGTCATGCATGGAGAGAAGGAAGAGAAAAAAAGACAGGAAATCTTTCAGGACTTACTGTGTGCATCAAGCAGGAGAGCATCATAGGTGTGAGTGGCACAAGAGGACTTGGGAGCTGTGGCACAGAATCCTGTATGGCGCTGAGCAACCTGGCCTGGTAAAGGAGTCCCTGCCCATGGCAGGGGTGAGGGAATGAGCTTCAAGGGCCTTTCCAATCCAAACTATTTCATGATTCTATGAAGCAAATTTTGTTAATTTCTGTCCCTCATTCCTAGGGCAGTGCCATGGGGTACATGAGTTCATGTCCCTGGTCCTGTTCCATTGTTTTAGGAGGAAGCTTCTGCAAATAACCTGATCTTCCCACAGTTCATTTCCAACTGGAGTTTAACAGACACCCATCTGCCAAATAATAAATAAGAAACTTTACATGCAATACTCAGTTCATTAAGCAGAGCTATAAACAAAGTCTAAATAGCAGCTGATTTAGGGAACAAGGTGGGTAAGGCAATGCTGCCATAGCTGTAGCACGTGGGTAGGATGAACCACCTAACCCCGTATAGTCAGGTCCCAAAAACCAAACCTACTGCCAGGCTTAAAGCTACTACCAAAAGCTTTCATCTGTGGCAGTGAAGGGAAGGCTCTGAAGGATTACAGAAAACGCCTTATTACAGCAAAGTGATGTGGCTCTGGTTTTCACTATCTCCATTCTATGGGGAAAGCCCAATGTGGTGAACCTAGTGACATGGCAAGGGCCAGCATCAGCAGCTGTGTCTTTCCCAGGGAGAACAGAGCCAGACATGCTCACAGACTTCCCAGGCCAGCCTGGGAACCGGCATGCACCAAACCAGGACAGGAGCCCGTGTGTGGACTTGCCAACAGCCAGAATGGGGCTGGCAGAGACAGGAGAACCCTAGGTCCAGCAGCACCTCCACACAGTGGATCCATGGGCTGCTCCAAGCTCCTTACACACCACTAACTCATGTATTTCCCTGCTGCATAATTCATATCTTTTTAGCAGAAGATAAAAACTTCTTAACTGTTAATGTGCAACGGTTTATTAATGTGAGTCTGCCAGATGGCCCTTGGGTTTGGAAGGAGCTCCTGAGAAAGAGCCAGTCTGTCCTCTGTCAGCGGATTTTTTTTTTTTTCCTTTTTTTGAAAGCACAGAGGTTGGTAGGTACCAGTCCCCAAACAATTCTCCACTAGTTGCTGAGCTGCTGCTTCATCCTGGTTCTCCTGAAGATCTTGGAGCATCACAGCAGCAGAAATAAATTAATAATTCATTTCCTTTTAAAGGCAGGGTGCTGGATGTGCTGTATTGTTCATGCCTCTCTCCTGCACAGAGCAGTCAACCAAGCACAGAAAGGAGATAAGAGCGTTTGTTCCCACAAGGAACACAGAGGATAAAAACCAAGTTTTCTGTTGTGTTCCATGCAAGGTTGTTTATAATGCCTCTGACTATTTTAAAGCCTGAGAAATGAAGGGCTGCCACCTGCAGCCAGCTCTTGAGGGAATGTGCATTCTGTTCTGGAGCACTGTCAGGTGAACCCAAGCAGTCACTTGTTACCCAGCAGCCAGCACGGGGACATTGGTGACACCACCCTCCCCATCCCTGTCCTTAGCAGGAGCCTGGCAGCAGGCACTGTCCTTGCAGGGGGCACCTCACACCTGCTACTGGGGTGACACCAACATTCGTAGGGACAAGGTCACTGCAAAAAACCTTCCCAATAATATTGCTGGAGGGAAAAGGCAGTCTCTGGGTCTAGAGTAGGAGCAAGGTCTGCCGTTGTTGCTGCCTGTTCTGTAAGACCATGTCTGGTGGCATGGAGACATAGGCAGGATGAATGCATGGGCAGGATGGAGGCACAGATGGAATGGAGACACAAGCAGGCAGGAGTATCGTGCACCTACTGGAGCAGGGCAAGGATATCTGCCTGTGAGGCTGCCCCAGGGGACAGGGATGGAGAGAAAAGCAGAGAAGATAGGAGATACTCCAGGTATCTGGAGTAATCTTTTGTCAGGATTGAGCAGCCAGCCCCTTCCAACCTCTAGCCCCACTGCTGGCACACAGGAACTCTTGGAGGCTGACAGCAGCTATTTTCAACAGCCTCTGACACAGTGAAGGGAGAAATCATTTTCCAGAGCCAGAATCTCTCTCTTGATTGTTTTGGAGAGATCTGAATCCACCCAAACTCATGCTGTAGAGTATCATGGACACTGGAACTGGCTCCCCAGGGAAGCAGTCACAACCCAAAGCCTGACAGAACTCAAGGAGCATTTGGACAATGCTCTTAAGCAGATGGTGGGATTCTGGGGTTGTCCTGCGCAGGACCAGGAGCTGAACTCGGTGAACTGGATGTGGATCCCATCCAGTTCAGTATTATATGATTCCAGGATCACTGCAGTGCCTCAACCAAGGTGTGTAGCTCTGTAAAGAGCCTCCCTATAGCAATCCCAACCACCACCAACACAGCTCTGCCTGGCTTGCGTGAGGAGCTACTCTGTCATTTCCTAGAGGTTTGATGCGTGCTCATCAAATTGAAAGGGATTAAAAAAGAAAATAGTATCATAAATATCCTAAACAAGTCAGATCTATGTAGTATGCCATCAATATAAATAACATTATTTAAACAATAAGTTCAGAACTTTCACCACTAAATTAAAACATCTTATTGAAATACATGCTGATTACAAGGCAAATATCTTTGTTCTAATTATCTTAATTATGAGCTTTTAATGTCACAAATCTGTAGAAATAAAGACACTCATAATGGCAGCATGTAACAGCAATAGCTGCACCTCCTGGCAATAGCTGTATCTTGGACTGAGCTGTCAGGGTGAGGAATGAATGGATTCTCGGGGAGGGCGTGGTGGATGGTGGGTGTGCAGGACAGCTCTAGGGCTGAGAATGGTGTCTGCACACACCTGTCACATGAAGTGATGGTGACAGCTTGGACAAACTCCACTCATCATCCCCATTTGTGCAGCTCCCACCCCTGGGTATTGAACATGGGGGAGAGGGGCTGCTTGGGAGTGGGGAGAGCAGGAGACTGCACTGCAATTATATAATTGATTTAATTAGTTGATTAATTTCTCATTGTTTTGTCCTACCCTCATTGCTGAGGGCCACAGCACCCTCACAGCCAAGAATTCCTCCCCAAAATTCATCTAACCCTGCCCTCTGGCAGTGGAAAGCCACTCCCCCTTGTCATGTCACTGCGGGCCCTTTTCCAAAGTCCTTCTCCAGCTCTCTTGGAGCCCCTTTAGGCCCTGGAAGGGGCTATGATGCCTCCCTGGAGCATTTTTTTTTCCTCCAGGCTGAACACCCTCAGCACTCCCAGTCTGTATCAAGAGCTGACAGGCTCCAGCCCTTAGAGCATCTCTTTGGCATTCTCTGGACTTGCTCCAGCATCTCCACATTTTTCTGATGTTGGTTCCCAGAGCTGGAAGCAGCTCTGCAGGTGGGGTCTCACCTGGGCAGGACAAGAATGCCCCCTCCGCTGCTGCCCACACTGTGCAGTCAGCCCAGGACCGGGGGAGTTTCTGGGTCCCAGCACATGTGGCTGATGCATATCCAGCTCTCACCCACTGGCACTCCCAGGTCCTTAACTCCAGGGCTACTCCATGGTATTTTGCAGTGACACTCATTGGGATGGTGTGTCATTGGAGTGTCCTGCCTGATCCTCAGCACATTGTGTGCTCAGCTGTCCCACTGCCTTTAGAAATACCCCTGGTAAGGGTCTCTGCTATGCTCCCAGCCTTGCAACCCATTTTGGAGAAAACCAGTGAGCTGAATGGCAGACTGGCAGGCAGATTCAGGTTGTTTTTCTTTTCCAGCTGAACCTATGGATACAGGAAATCTTTAGAGAACCTGACAAGGAAAAGGATCTCCCTTTGAACTGCCAGACTGATGGCATGGATAAGAATAGCCTCTGAAGGGAGAGGGAAGATGAATGACATGAGGCACTCAGCACCTTTTCTTACTGTGTAATGGTCTTAAAATTTGAAAAGTGAAATATCAAGGCATGTGCAGGCAAAGGGAAATGGCCAGTCACACCGAGGACATTTGGAGGAGGGTGTTATTATGTAAAGCAAACCAGGGAAAGGTTAGCAAATACCACTGCTTCCCTGGGGAGCCCTTCTCTTGCCAGGGCCATTAGTGTACTGGCAGGATAACAGATCCTCTCTGCTAATTCTCTAGGTCATAAGCAAATTAAGACAGAAAAGCTGATCTGCTATCAATCTACATTAGGCACAGGAGTCCAGCTGACCTGTCCAGCAGCCACAAGTTTACAGAAAGTTTAAGGCTGGAATACCTAAGTCTTGTCATTAAACTGAGCTCATTTTCCTCTCAGCTAAGGCAGACTGGGCATGGAGCTCTGGGACAGAGCTGCACCATTCTGGCACCCCTCAGGTGAGAGCATGGCACAGGGAGAGCAATTGCCCAGAGAGTGCCACAGGACTTCCACCTGTGCTGCTTCACCCCTTTGGGGAAATCCATGGCCATGGTGTTAGAGCTATGCTCCTTGTCCAGGGACTCTGGCATTGCAGCCCCACAGGGAGGGCTGGGATTCAGCCAGGTCATGCTCACCTCACCTTGATGCTAGCTCACAGTAGTGCAACTTGCAATTTGGAAAGGTGCAGACCAGGGAAATGTTGCTCATGAGATGTGAGAAACTCCTTCCCTAGGCAGGAAGGGGTGAATGAGGGCAGGAGGAAGCAGTTTTTGCCGCAAGCAGCCCAAGTATCTCCCAGCATGGGCAGAAAGAACTGATAATCTAAAGTGCTTGGTGAGATTAAAACAACACACTCTCAGGGAGGATTAAGCCCAGGTCTGGAGCTGCTTCCTTCATGGACACACCACTCTGTGGATGAGTACCTCAGGCATGATACGTGCTGGGAGAGTGGTCTTCTCTGCCAGGGCCATTGCATGGATGCAGAGAGGTTTAGGCTAGATATTAGGTAAAGATTCTTCCCTCAGAGGGTGATTAAGCACTGGAACAGGTTGCCCAGAGAATGGTCACGTCCCAAGGTTGCCAGAGCTCGAGAAGCATTTGGGTGGGTTTTGGGGTTCTCCCGTACAGGGCCAGGAGCTGATCCACCTGCATCCCCTCTAGCTCTGGGTATTCTGGGATTTCATGATTTCAAACACAAATAGGGCCTGCAAAGCCTCCAGAGTCACATTTGCAGTGAACAAAAACACCCACCTGCACACAACACAGCATTTCAAATCCTCCCTTTAATCTCAGGTTCCAGTAACAACCTTCTCCCCATCCAATTACTTGTCTTACTATTTACATCAGAATATTAAATCCCTAAGAACTAAAGCACTTTGAAAGTATAACCTACTTTTAAAGCAGACAAGATTTATAGTGGAAGCATTTGCTTTCTAGTCCTTGACATTATCAAAGCCACTGATGCCTCATTAGCAGCTTCATAAATGAGGCCTCCAAACTCAGTATCTGGTTGCCATTTGCTGAGCACTGTTTGCTGTCTGAGCTCTGCCAGTGGCAGTCTGGCACAAGTCCAGACCTTTACCCTAGAGGCGTTAGTGTTGGGTTTGGTCAGAGTGTGACTTCAGCACAGGAACCCCAGAAAAGGCCTTTGCCATTGCAGGGAAAGGAGGTCAAACAGCCATCCTGGAAGTGCTCCACCCCCGGAAATGTTCAAGGCAAGGGTAAAGCAACCTGGTCGAGTGGAAGGTGTCCCTGCTCATGGCAGGGGTAGAACGAGATGAGCTTTAAAGTCACGTCCAACTCAAACCATTCTGTGATTCCATGATCCTTCAGAAGCAGCAACAGTAGGACACTACTGAGCAAAGAACAATTTGATAAATGCTGCTGTCGCAGGAGTCTTGACCCACAGGTATCACCACAAAGTGACTATCCCAGAGGAGGACTTCCCTGTAGGATCACACCACTGCCCCGCAGCCATAGCCAGCCATTTATGGCTCTCTGGTGGCACTAGAGCTGGTCCTGGCTGAGTCCCTCTGACTGTGTGGCAGATGACAGCCCTGTCACCCGTCCACCATAACTCTGAAAGCACATGTGACCGTGGTGTGCCCTTGGCATCCTTCTACTGCCACACACTGCCTGGTGCAATTTGGTCTAGCCTGCACCCCTCTGACCATTGCTGAGTAGCAGAGGCAGCCACTGGCAATGTGGGCTCACTGCTGGCAGCCCCAGCATCCAGAAAAGAGCTCAAATGAAAACTGGGGAATCTTTGCACTGGAGCAAGCACCAGCCTTCTGGCAGCAGTGGCAATGGTGCCCCTGGTCCGCACCTCTGCCTGGCCCCAGCCCTCATTGTAAATTGCTGCATTAACCTACATGGAGAGGCATTAACTTTCACTCCTGAAACAAGGTGCAATTAGTTGGGCATAAAAGAACACCAAGTGATGCTAATTACCCGCTAAAAGATGAATAGAATTAAGCCAGAGAAGCAGAAAATTACCTAAGTGGGATATCTGCTGCAGAGTTTCACTGAAAAACGATGGTAGCTGGATTGGCAGTAAAGAATTTGTCTTTTATTACCAGTTCACAAGCACCTTTGCTATCGCCTTTTGTTTGCTCCTGGAAATAATCCAGAGTTTTAATTGCCATTAACTCTTCCCTATGCATTCAGGAATGTTCAAGGAGCTCAATGTACTGGTTTCACATCCCCCCACCCCCACCCCCCCCCCACCCCCAAGGCTCCTTTGGCTGCCTCAAGGCACTTCGTTGATCAGTAATTGCTTCCGATAGCACATAATTCATCACTGACCAACTCTACTCCTTGCAGCCTACCCAAATATCATAGAATTGCAGGATAGTTTGCATTGGAAGCGCCTTCAAGCTCATTCCATTCCACTCCCTTCCACCTTCCGCTAGACCAAGTTGCTCCAAGCCCTGTCCAATTTGGCCTTGAGCATTTGCAGGGATGGGGCAGCCACATCTTATCTGAGCAGCCTGTGCCACTGTCTGTTCCAGAGATGGGCAGCAGCCTTCCCGGGAAGTCATGGTTCCTGGAGCTTTGCAACCAGGCCAAGCTCCAGCCCCACCCCTGGAGTATTTACAAAGGTGCTGCTCTCTGCCAGTGCTCCTGCAGAAGGGCCCAGGTCCCCACCAGATGTGATAGTTACAGGACTTACAAAATGAACTGGGATCTGCCCCAAGTTTACTCCCCTGCAGCCCTAAGGAAACCTGCTCATCAGGATGCACCTCAGCTGCAATGCCCATCCAAGTGCTTTCTGACTCCAAATCCTTCCCTTGCACGGGTCTCTTCTCTGGCTGCTGCACCCAAAGAAACCTGAAACATCTGTGTAGGAGCCAGAGCCCAAACAGGGTTACCTTGGGGCTCTGTGTGGCTAGAATGTGCACAAGAACGTATCATAGTCGAGACAGCCACTGCACTCAAAGTGCTTCAATAAAAACCTCAGAGGGCCTCAAGTATCAGCGCTGCATCATCTAGAAGTCTTTCTTACCTTTTTTATGTAGCAATCTTATGGGCAGCTCCACACAGCTCTAGCTCTTTCTCCCTTCTTCTCCTCCTCCTTGTGTAGTTCTGGCTCACTGCTCTCTGTCCCTAGCACAGCCACCTAACTCTGTCTGTCCCTCACATGATCACCTGCCCCTTCATCCTCCCAGCACAGCCAGCAGACTCTAACTGACTCTCTACTACCTAAAGCACTCTTTTATCACACCCACAGCTGTGAGGGCACAGCTGTTCCCACTCTTTGGTAATTAACACAGCTGCAATATTTTGGAGGCAGGATTGCCTTTAGCACTATCTCTATCTGTCTTACTACCACAGGAATGTGCCATGAGCAGCCAGTGACAGCCCTCAGCACAAGTGATTTTCAAGACTGATTAGCCATGGTGAATTGAAGTTCTTGCCCTCCAGATCACAGCACTGAGCTCAGGGCTGCACCCAGGACAGACCCTCCCACTTCAGCACAGCCCACTCAGGACTGGGCTTCCCCATAAAAAGCTGGAGATAACAGGGAGTTTTATCTAGCAAAGCCACACATATCTGAGAACTCAAGGAATTTCTGCCCCATCTGTTCTGGGCAGGTAGGAAGTGCACAGTAATGTGCAGCTCCTGGGACTTTCAATAGTAATTAACAATCTGTTCTACTCAAGTCTTGGTGGTAAGGGGCTAGGAAAAGCTGTCTGCCAGGATCTGGAGCAAGAAGACTACCAGAATGACTCTGATATGGCTGCAAATGCTCCTGAAATGAGAAAGATCCATTTCTCCCAAGGGCTGTTGCCTCAAGAGCCTCCTGCTTTCCCTATTGCTCTCTGAAGTTCATATATATAAAACATTTTTGTTCCCATCAATGCTACTCCTGGATTTATGCTTATGGGAAAAGCTCCTGGAATGTGCTGTGGGAACTGAAGATTTTAAAAAGCAATTTGAGAAGCAGTGCAGGGAATGTGCTCTGAAGAGCTGCTTCCATTGCTCTCTCTGCTATGCAGGACTTGTTGTACCTGCAGCACTGGCTGCTTGTTCCAGCCTGGTTCCAGCTCTCTTCATTTACGAGATGCATTATTTACTAGCCTGATATGCAGCTCATTTAAAAATCAGATTTATCAGCAAAATAGTAGCACTTGCTGTGGTGGCTTCCAACAAGAGTGTTTTGCTGGGCTTGTGTTGACTCGGCAGTTTTCTGCCCAATTCATCACCAAAGGGCACTAGCTCAGAGTGCTCAACCCCTTCCCAGCCTAGGGACTTTGATCACAACACCACTGGGATATGGACCGCTTTGGACTTTGGACTTCCACCGGCAAACCAAGCAGGAGGAGGCCCACACCAAGGGAATGACCTTCATGGAAGCACAATGAACTCAGTGCTGCAAAGAGCCTGGATCCACAACCGGATCCTGTTTGGGCAGCTGGATGTTGAGCTCAAGGGACTATTAGTCTGTCCTGCTCCACAGCACCCACAAAGCAGGGCTAATGCAGTTTGTGACATGTACCAGTGGTGGCAACAGGTCCTGGTGGAGGGACCCAGGATACAGCACCGACACCAGAGGTGCCATCCCTGTGCCCACTGTGGGCAGATCCCTGTTTGGCTGCCTGGGAGAGAGCATTGGCCACACTCCTATGCAGCAAGGGAGGGTATAAATATGTATGAGAAGATCCAGGCAGTTCCTGTAAAGCTGCATCCTGGAATGCACCACCTGCCCTGTGCCTCATGGATCTCCGAGCTGCCACTTCCCACAGCTGGGAGTGGCGTCTGCCCTGCTCCTCTTGTTCTGCAGCAGTCCAGCATTGCCTGGTCTGTTGTACAGAGCTTTGGTGGAAGGAACAAGTCACACCAGCTGAACCACACTGCAGGGACTGTTCGGGTGCCAAGGACATTTTAGCACATTATGGGAAGTGTCAGTCACGTTGGAAAGGTGGGACAGTTCATGGAGTGAAGCGTAACTGGAGCTGCTCAGCATCTCAAGATCCACCCTGGAAAGGGGATACTAGTGCTCAGAGGAGCAGTGTCCCTGTGTGCTCTATTCCCAGCCAGCACCCTCTACCCTTTTCTTCCACCTCCAGCTCCTGGGACCAGGAGCCAGTCTTGGGCAGGAACACACCAAGACCCTCCGAGAGCAGCAGCAGAGCCATGGGCGCAGGATCTGGAGCCAGGGCCAGGGCCAGGGCCAGGTCCAGTCACGTTTGGGCTACCCATGGCTGAGGGGCCCACAGCCACCTTGGCACACCTACACCTTCACTGTGCAACATGTGTGTGGACACTCACTGCTCCAAGCACCACAGCCCCTCCTGTGCAGCCAGGAGCAGGAACATACTGTAAACACACTTAAATATTTATTAAAAACTCCAGAGGGAGTTTTTGCCATGACCCAGATTTCTTTCCCCTTGATGCCTCACCAGGACCCAAGGGGATTGAATGAAATGGGAGTTTGCATGTGGACATGCATGGCTCGCCTCTGTCCACAGCAGGCCCCAGCCCAAATCAGCCAGGACGGCACATTTTCCTTGCCCACTGTCCCATCCTCACAGGGTTTGTCTTTGAGCCAAGATGGACACACGTCTCCAGGTGCTCCACTACTCAGCTGCAATGGCGACGAGCACAAAGTGGATGTCGGATGCACAAGCCATGCTCCGTGTGGGGCACAGGAGAAGAATCTGGGATGCTCCAAGCAGGATCAGCCCCTTTCCTGCATCAGGCTTCTCCAGGAGAGGTGCCTGACAGAAGTTTCCCAGCCTCAGACCCACCTTGCTGCAGCATTGCTCAGTTCTTTTCCCCACCTGCTCAGGCCAGGGGCAGGCTGACCTCCCTGGGGGTACCCACAGGGGCTGGCAGGGCCGAGCGTTGCTCCCCAGCTCCTGCTCCAGCTCACAGTGGAGTGGTGTTCTCCAAAGGCAGTGCTGCCTTATCAATAATAAAAAGCAATTTCCCCAGACAGAGCCAGGAGATTACTCAGCCCTTCGTGCGCCTCATCTGCAGCTGACAGAATGGTAAAGATTTTAGGAAGATGCAATTTGACAGTAACACAAAACAACAACAGCATTAAGGGAAGAATAATGGCAAAGGCATCTGTCAAAAACCTCATATTCCTTAACCAGGAGAAAGAAATCAGAATAGTCAGATCCAAGCAGAGGCAGAAAGGGAGGGCAGGAGTGCAGCAAGGAGCCAAGTACCACTGCCCATGGGGCATCCTGGCCCCATAGGATTTCAACTTCGGGATGTGGACACAGGGATAACTAGAGGACCTCGATGTCACCTCAGCCAGCTCAGCATCTTGCCAGCTCTATGGCCACAGAGTCCAGGGGAGGGAAAGGCATCACTGTGCATGACGCAAGTAATGTTCCACATCCATCAGGGCGGGACTTGGTGTCATGAGCCCACAGCAGACACATGGCATGGGGGGAGCCAGGCACCATGGTCACGTGTGACATGGGAGAGGGATGGAGCCAGGCAAGATGCTGCTGCTTCAGTCTATGTGAAAACAGGCCAGAGGACATCTGATGGTATTGGAGAGAAGAAAGGTGTCCAGAGGAGCTGGGCTCCATGAGGTTGTGCCAGCTCAGCAACCCGGGGTCTACAGCCCAGGAGCTCACAGCAAGGATTCAGGTGCCTGCTGCCAAGAGGGGACTACCATCACCATGGGGACAGCCCTGGTGACACTGGGGGAAGAGGGAACACGTTTTAGCTGGCAGTGCTGGCAGCCCTTGGACAAGCATCAGCTATTTACAACCAGCTCACCACAGTCATGAGAGCCGAGCAGGGTGCAGCAACTGGGGCTGGTAGGCAGTGTCCAGAGCCCCTTTCCCCCCAAATCCAAGAGCAGGGAGACATGTCACTGCTGATACTGCAGTACAGCAGGGCTCAAGTCACTGAGAGACCTGCCTGGATGAGGCTGGCCTGATCTTCCTCTAACAAGGGCACTGCATTTATGGGTGTTTATGTGCCCTCCACATGTAATTTGAGCCCCTGCTCAGTAGTTCACCAAAGTTCAAATCCTATGAATGGTCCTGCCATGAAGAGACCTGCCCAGAACACCCTAAGCTCCCAAGTCCTCCCCAGAGTGGGGCCAAGCTGTTCCTCTCCAGTCTTTGGGAATGTTGGTGTCAAGCATGTAGAGCATGGCATGGCCCAGACAGGATCCCATTAAGAGTCTGTTATGCCTCAATACTTGAAATTAAAAGAATGGGGATGTGAAAGAGAGAGCCCCCAGTGAGTGAGGATCTGATTCACTTTTGAATGTGGGCTGCATGTCATGAACCACATGAACACCTGAATACAAGAACCAGAACTATGACTCTTAATGTGGTTGAGAGGACTTGCCTTGGAGAGAGACAATACTGCCGGAGTGTTTCAATGAGCTATTGGGCTCTGCTGAGTGAGGGATTCCCACTAAGCAGAAATGCTTCCATCCCATCCCCTCACACAGACCTTCTCCTCCAGAGAGGGTGTCTCGAACTCTCACCAAGGACCTTGGGGATCCCCCAGCATTGGAAAGAGGGTCTGACTTACAGCACAGTGAGTGCTGCAGGCAGATGCTTAGTGTGAGGGACTGGGGGGACCCCTCATGAAGTCTGTAATCCCCATCATGAAGCCACATAGAAACACATCCTGGTGTCTAAGGTTCCCTCTCCCACATGGAGCCAACAACTGTGCAAGCCCCTGTCCCCTCTGGAGCCAGGCCCCTACAGAGCCTGATGCTCATTTCTCCCAGGCTGGTTTAGCATAAGTCACTGTGGGGTCATGACACCCATTATACAGCCCACTCATGAACACTGTAGCTGCTTTAGGCAGCCCGACTGGCCCGGGCAGGTGCTGCTTTGGGAAGCAGCAGGGGGAAAATCTCTCCAGAAAGTCACTGGCACAGCCCCAGCACCACCAAGGAGCTGCAGACCTCTGCAGCTGTGGGCAGTGCCAAGACAGGGAGGCAAAACACCAGATTCAAGAAGGATATCTGACTTGGAAGGACACCTAGAGCCCCTCACTGCCAGAAGCAGTGTCCCAAGGTTTTACAGCCTGGGCATGGGCACCAGAGCTCTGGAAGCAGAGGCTCAGCCAAAACTTCTCTGGATCTGGCCATGTTGGAGCATCTGAGAGAGAGAGAGAGGACACCTTCTGTGTTATCCAGGCTCCTAGAGCTGCTGCCATTCAATAAAAAACAGTGAAGCATTTGATAATTGTATGCCTGGACAGACAAACAAACAGCACTTAATGAAATCTTTATTTTAAAAATATGATTTTTAATTTAAATGCAAATTGGGTGCTGCATTAGCTGTAGGTCACTTGCACTGACACACTGCTTAATTAACAGGGATGAGGCTTAGGAAGCAACAGCACGAATAGTTGGCCTTTTCCTGGGCATTTATTTTAATTAAAATTTTTCAGGACAGGATCAGTCCTGTTCTACAGAACAGCTCCTCACCAGGTTCAGCAAGACCTTTCCCAAACCACACATGCTGCCAGGGATACTGTCAGCAGGCTGTTAGCTATTAATGGAGCAGGGCACATTTGTTTCTGCATCTAAAAATCCCCTTTGGCAAATCACAAATCACAGCACTCTGCTCAATAGATGCTTCTGCAGCATTCAGCATCAGGCAAATGGTGTCAGTGATAAATCTGTGCAAGGACAGCAGAGATGTTTCCAACTGCTGAGGTGAATTACATGGATAAGTCTTCAGAAGATATATTAAACCTAATGTGAAATCAAACCTTCCAAGTCATGAGCAGACCAGTTATCCTGTATTTTATGCAAGTTATGTGCAAGAGGATCTTGTTCAGAGAAGATCTGCCTTTGCCAAGAGAGATGAGCTGAAATGAGAGCCCTGATCCAAGAGAGAGGATGCTCTGATCTCTGGTCAGCACTACTGGAAGCTTTAACCCTTCCCTCAGCCCAGCTCTGCCTCATGTGAGAGAAATCCTGATGTGAAACATCACCAGGAGTGACCCTGCGGCTATGCCAGTCAGTAACCACTCAGAGTTCAATCAGTGCCATGTCCCTCACAGAGCAGATAAATGGCAACTCATTGGGAGAAAAACGAGATTAAACAGTGGCCTTAATAGTGCTCCATTGTCCTCCAAATAGCAACCTCAGCCAGGGCTGCCTCTGGGCACAGCAGGAAGAGGCCCTTGGATTAAAGGACATGCTCTCAGGTTGTCCCTTCTCTGCTGTGCTACGTTTCAGCTCATTTCCATCCTGGTCAGCTCAGAGCAGATCCAGAACCAGCTGAGTGAGACACATAAAGAAGCACTGGGTGGAAGCCTAGGGCTTGGTGTGTGCCAGGTGTCTGGAGAGCTGTTCCCTTCCTCCCTCAGTGTCCATAACCTGGAGGGTACAAACTCACCCAATCCTCTTAAAGGGTGTTGGAAATCTCATTTCCAATGCACAATGGGACCTAACCACCTCTTTTCTCACCTGGGAAAGCCCAGATGAACACGCATGGCATGTTCACATGCCCATCACCACCTGCAACAGCAGACGCCCCTGTGTGATCTTTGCCATCATTTGCTCTGTGTTGTTGGGACTCGGTGCTCCTACACCACCAATGTCTGGCTGGAGGCAGCTGATGCTCTCTGGGGTGGTGACCCCCACTGCAGGTGTTCCCAGTGAGCCACTCCAGGGCCAAAGCTATAAAAATTAGGATTTGGAGTTCATTTGTTCCCTGTACTCCTGTCTGTCTATGAATATGTGGGTTCATTGTGAAAAAAGACCCCGTCTATCTTCCAGCTTCCTACATGTAGGGAACAGCAACCTGGAGTTCAGGGAACTCCCAATGCAGGTGACAGCCACGGTTGCCTTGGGATTGGAATCCAAAGCCCCCAAGGCTGGGAGCCCCATGGACCCAAGGACTGTCTTCTCCTTTCAACTCAGCTATTTGCTTATTCCCTTGCTAAGCCCTGACCTGAGGGACTTGGGGCTCAGTTGAGCAGAAGGTGAAGACATCAACCCACAAATGAGGGGGTAACTTTTCCAAGTGGGAGTCTGGAGGTACGCCAGGGAAACATAGGGATGCTCCTGGGGGGGGCTTCACTGAGCCCCCTGCCCCTGCTCACCTCCCCATATCACACACCCCTGCCCACCATGCTGTGCTCATCAGCTCCTTCACATCATGGTGCCCAGGGTCATGCTCATGGCACCAACCATCAGACCTGAGCCTGGAGACTCATCCAAAGGGGTCACAAACTCCTGGGGGAGGTGAAGCTGGCAGGTAAGAGGGAAGGTGCTTTAACGAAGCATCCAGCATTAAACCACTGAAGGATTAAAGAAAGGAAGGAGTTGGATGCTCCACAAAAACCCAGTCATTAGTGAAGCCCAAGGGTAAATGCAATTGTTTTCTGTTTTTTTTCCTGCCTTTGATGACCCAGTTTTTACTCTCATCAGCACCAGGCTTGTGTTAATTTTTAAATATGCTTGGGTAACTGAGAACATTAACTATTCATGATCTTATCTGCAATAGCTGTTGGCTCTCACACTGTGCTAGGGAGAGCTGAACTTGCCAGAGAAGGCAGTAGCTGGTTCTTCCTGAGCATCTTGTTGAAATGATCACAGGGGTGGGGTTCCACCACACTCCTGGATAAATCAAGGCTTGTGGGGCAGGTTAGGATCATTGAGGCCATTCTCCTGCAATTGAGGTGGCTTGAAAAAACTTAAGAGGACACAAAAAGCTGGGATCTGGACACTCTGAATGCTTCAGCTCCAGGGAAACCCCAACATGGTTTATAAATTTAAGGGAGTCCTCCTGTGGTGGCAGGTGACTCGGCTGTCCCCTGCCCAGCCAGGTAATGTCCTAGTCCCGGCAGAGGCTGGAGAAATCCTTGGTTATCAGGAATGTGAGCTGATAAATCACAGAATCATGAAATGTTTTAGGTTGGAAGGGACCTAAAAGCTTATCTCATTCCACCCTTGCCCATAAGCAGGGATACTTTCCGGTAGACTAGGTTGCTCCAAGCCCTGGCCAACCTGGCCTTGGGACATTTCATGGGATGGGGCAGCCATGGCTGCTCTGGAAAATCTGTGCCAAGGCCTCAGCAACCTTACAGGGAAGAGTTTCTTCCTAATATCTAGTCTTTCCCTCATTATCTTAAGGCCTTTCACCCCGGGGGGCCCAGCCCGAACTTCTGATTTACGAGATGATGTTAGCTCCTTGGCAGCTGGAAAAGGGAAGAGCCTGGATCACCTGGGACTTCTGATTTAAGACTGAACCTCCAGAGGCATATACAATACTCTTATTCATCAGCCAAGCTGTCAATCCATGCTAGAACTTCCTTAGGAAAAAAAGCCCTTTCACATTCATGCTAGACCACCACATCCTGTCACTACATGCCCTTGTGCAAAGTCTCTCTCCAGAATAAACATGGAAGTCTGCGTGTCTAGGGTGGGGGAAACAAGGCACACGCAGCTCTTGGGAGCCCTTTCCCTGGGTGTAAACATCTTTACCAGCAAGAGCAGGGGATGAAGCAGATGCAGGAGCTCAAGTTAACCTGGGAAAAGCCAGATGATGCTGAGATCTGCGAACAGGTACAAGAGTGAAGAACACAGGACAGAGCACAGGAGAATAAAGGTGATTAATTATCAGAACATGAACCAGCAGAAGAATGCAGAGAGAGAGAGAGAGAGTTATTAAAAGAAATAAAAAGCTCATGCTGGTTTTCAGGAGGGATTGGACTAGCAGCACCTCCCACAGCCAGCACATGGGAGATGCTTCCACAAACTTGTGCTGACAGGTCATTGCTGGAAAGAAAATCTCCTTTTCAGAAGATCCAAAGTGCGGGAGGGCAGCATTGGAAAAGCAGGAGAAAAGTGTGGGGAGTACAGTGATCTGCAAGGCTCCTGGCCCAGAGTCAATACTACCACCCCTCCCTCATTTTCCAAAAAGGGTACAGGTACTCCCTGCAGGAAAACTGAAGTAAGAATAAGAGAATCAGAGAATGGCTGAGGTTGGAAACCCCCTCTGGAGGGCACCTTGTCCAAATCTCAGAGTCCCCCAGGAACATGGTCAGTCGGCAAAGTTCATTCTTTTTTTTTTCCCTCTATGAAAATTAAATACAGTAGGACAAAATATAATCCTTCGATTTGCAAATTAACAGAGTCACACTGAACGCTCAATGTATACAGCATTTTATTGTTTGGATGTATGTTACAATGGACAACCATATATTACATATGCTATACAAAATATACATTCTGATGTGAAAAAAATATAAATAGACAATAGGAAATAGCAAGAGGGAATAGAAGCAGCTTTGCTCTTGCTGCTTCTGACCCCTCAGTTCCTGTACCGGTAGTATCAATGCTTTGGCATTGATTGAGGCAATTGCTTGTTTTTACTGAAAAAAGAAAGGCCACTGTTCCCTCTCCAAAGGGGAAAGAAGACCCACATGATTTTCTCCTCCAAGTCTACCAAATAAGTTTTTCCACAGTGCAGTAAAGTGTCACCTACTTATCAGCTATTTACAACCAGCTTATGGACTTTAAATGCTCATGGAAGGATGTAAAAGTCTTAATTCAGGATTCAGCTTTTATAGGCCACTCTCACAGAAATCAGAGCAGCTTTAGCTGCACTGTCTGACAGCCAGCATAGTCCTGGCTCAGACAGCAGTGATTTTAAAGCCCTGGTCTAGGCTAAGCAGGTCTCACCTACCTAAAAGGTATTCCCTTGCTCCAGACAGTTGTACCCCAAGTGCTCCCAGGGTCTGGACAATGCCAGCTGCGCTGTGACAGATGTGCATGAGCTCAGCTCCTACAAAGAGAGAGAGGAATGAAAGAAATAGGAACAAGCATTTGCCAAATGGTGACGAGAGAACAGCAGCAGGGATACGGTTTTCCCACTCCTGGGAATCACACATGCCACCAGTGCCCTGTCCCAGTAGCCTGAGTGACTGGCTGAGAGAGCAGCCCACAAGGATAAGGCTTGGCTGCTGCTGTAGTTTCATGGCATGACCTTTCTCATCTGGATTTAAACTGACAGTGCTAGGACCCTGCAGCAGGGATCACTGGATTCAGAATAAGCATGTGCCTTAAATGCTGTCTGGGAAGGAAAAGTCTGGAGGAAATAAAACCAGAAAGAAGTGAACTTAAGAATCTTTTTTTTAAAACCTTTCACTTGTCAGAATCCAAAAATTTACACATCTGTGTTTCTCTCCATTTTACCCAAAGGTCAAGGACAATTGGATCCCCTTGCCATTAAAGCTGCTGTCTACCAAAGCAGCAAAGCTGGCTTTGAGAACATGGGAAGAGGCCTTGAAAATATTTGCACATTTAGAAAGATTTGACTATTATTCCTGTCCAAAGAGCCATGGGAAAAGCATCATTACTCCCAGTGTTTCCCCACTCATTTACTCAAATACTTCACCACAGTCTCTAAATTCAGCTGTGATTCTGCACAACTAGACCTGACAATTGAGTCACAAACCCTTCAGTCCAGGAATGGATCAATGGGAATTTCACATACCTACAACTGAGCTGGGCCAAAAAGGGGCTTCTGTCTTTATAAAAATATCACACAGATGGTTTTATTTGGGTACAAATCCTACAGCTCCAAAGCAGGCAGGAGTGACCAGGAAGGAAGCATCCCACTCTAAAGGCATGACCACAGAGCACAGTGTACCCGCTGAAAACACATAGAAGAGAAGTCTTTTAAAACGTTCTACAAAAAGGAGCATTTTCCCCGCCAGAAAAGTACTTTTCAGGAAGTCTTTATAATGTCATTGTTCCTCCTCATTTTGTCAGGCACCATCTCACTGGAACTATCGAGTCTGAGCTTCCTCTCTCTCAGCAAGATTTTTCAGTAGCAAGGGGTTCCCTGCATTGTGTCATTTCTCATCTGTCAAATATTTAAACATTTTGACCACATTAAGGTTTAAGGGAACTATTAGCTCAACAATTTAGCCTGATATTTTACAACAGAAAAGGACCAGTGTTTGAAACTCCAAATGCCTTTGGCTATGCAGAAGAAATAAGTATTTATCAAGTGCTGTCTCAATTTACCTCACGCTTTTCATCACCAAATTCTTTTTAAAAGTTCACTTAACTGTCAACTACAAAACATATGGAGTCCCTCTCAATAGACACAATATGAAGGGGGGCTTTATAGATAAAAGCTTAGATAAACCTTGAAACTCTGCTAATATAATGAAATGGATCAGCTTGCCGCCAGGTCGGCCAGGTGCACAGTTGTAAGCAACAATGAAATTCATCAATATCACAGTTCTACCACATATCTATAAGTAAATGCACTTCTTTTCAAAACAAAGACAGCTCTATTCCCTCACAAACAAGCCTTTGGTTCCCCCAAGCCCCCCATATGGCTTGATATGCAGCTGTCAAGACTAACAGTATGATACATACTTTGGCATAATAAAAAATAATTTACATTACAGCCAACACATTTATATGCTTAGTGTATACAAAATATTTATAAATGCAGGTTTATTTACAACTAGAATCCATTATTCATATAAGAAAACAAGCCCCAAATTTAGACTGGCAACAGACACCTGCCAACAGTCTAAGGAAGGAAAAGCTGGCCAAGAGTTTTATGCTTACAGTTCCAGGGGAATTCCATGAGGAGGCCCTGATGGTTTGTTTCCAAGCAGACAAAGCACTGTGAAATAGCTACACACATTCTCGAGAGCTTTCCAAAGCATGCACCACCACAAAGGCTGCTTCCAGCATCACACAATCCATGTTTTCATGCTATTTTTGTAGATGGCACTAATTATCCACATGTTCTCTGGTACGTAGTCCCATTTCCAAGAGAGAAATTGCAGAAAAAAGGGCGTGTGCCACCTCCTCCAAGAGAGTCTGACTGTTGGTACTTGGAGACACATACATGAGCATCTTTGGCCTTGGGGTTAGTCCTGAGGTAGTAAATACAGTCAGTCAACCTGGATTTGCTTTCAAGGCTTTGTGAGTGTTTTATGTGGTTTCACTGTGGTCATGAATGTTCCGTGTCCTGTTAAAATCAAAATTCTCCTCCTGTAGCCTGTGGCAGAGTCTGGGTGAGGCCTGGTCCCGGTCACTGCTGGCGATACCATCACTCTGAAGTGGCTGTGGGGCCTTGTGGGCCAACGGATGGTGCAAGAATTGCGGGTGAGAGCAAGCCAAGTCTTTGCTGCCTCCCCCCCACAGAGGAACCTGGAACGGCTCTGAGGGAGAAAAATTAGAAGATGAACAGGAGCAAGTTCACAGAACCAAGAAATATCCTAAGTTGGAAGGTACCCTCAAGGGTCGAATCCAACTCCTGGCCCTGCACAGACATCCCAACAAATTCCATCCTGTGCCTGAGAGCATTGTCCAAACACCTTTTGAGCTCTGGCAGCTTTGGAGCCATGACCATTCCCTAGGGAACCTGTTCAGTGCCTGACTACCCACTGGAGGAAGAACCTTCTCCTGATCCAGACCGCGCCTGACACAGCTCCAGCTGCTCCCTAAGGTGCTGTCACTGCTCACAAAGAGCAGAGATCAATTGCACTCAGCTTTTAAGTAGATTTGAGCTCTGTGACTTGGCAATTACAGTCATTCTGAGCTGATTTTCTCTGTTTTTGAGAGTACATGTTACTAGACGATCTCCTTTTCCATTAATCTCTTACAGTAACCAGGAACACACACAGCTTCAGTGTAAATTATTAAAAAGGTGATCTGGAAGAAAGTCAACACAAACCCAACCAATTTAGGGAGTTCTTTGAACTTCAGGTCAGCTCAAAGCTTGACTTTCTCATGTGAAGCTCCAATTTTTGGTTAATACACGTCCTTGAAGTATAAGCAAAGGGTCACATTCCACAAACTTAAACCTGCAAATTAAGAAATTCCATCTTTTTAACATTGCTCTTTTCAATCTCAGGTACTGGATGCAAGCTGTTGTTTGCTGATGCAATATGGGGATTTGGAGAAAAAGCAGTTAATGAATGTCAGTTATTCCACAAACTATTGGCACTTGAAAGATTAGATTGTGTGCCAATAGTGAAGGGCAGCATAACAGAAGCCAAAGTTACCGGGGAATACAAAGCAACAAAAGGAAAAGTGGACACTCACCAATAATCTGCTGGGAAGAGATTTTCTTATCACTTTTTTTGTCATGGTTGGTAAGGAAGACAGGCACATCTCTGTCTGCTAAAAGATTACCCGGAGCACTGGTTTCATTCTGGGTGCGTGCTGTGTACATTTCCTTGGGCATCTGCATCATGAGACTTGGGAGTGTTTGATCCAGGGCGTCCTCCTCAGTGATGAAAGCATAGGGACAGTACTCTCGGGTCCGGGAGTAAATGTTGGCATTGTCATAACAATCTGAGCAGATCACTAATGGTGCTGTGCCACCTGATGAACACAACAGAAAAATAAAATATTCCCAAAGAGGATGAGGATGCCAGATTTCCATAGGCTTTATGTCCTGGTATGATCATTTATTACAGCAACACAAATTGAAGGGCCTTTTTACAGTTAAGGGAGTAACAGAGTACTCGGCTTGAGAGGTTACATGAGAAAACCCCCAGATTCCTCCATCTAAATTCTCCAGAGCAGTGCCCTTCCGAAGCTGACCAGGGGAACCATGGACATGTTCCCCTGTTTCATGGGCAAAAAAGTTCCATGCAGGTCAGCCAGCTTGGGCACCAGAGTGAAACAGCCTTGGGATTAAACCGGGATACCTGTCCACATCCATCTTGGACCTGACTTGCCCCTGCATACCCACACACATCAGAGCTGCTGATAAACTGGTCACTTAGATGAGCTGCCTCTCAACTCCTTCCTGATACAGACTCTAGTGCAGTGAGACTGGGCTAGAGGATCATGGACAGGCATGAAAAACTTACACTGAGGATCAATTTTCAAGCCAGCGTATATAACGAGTGATGAGTTCTCAGCATTTTGATGGCAAAGAAAGCACCTCTGTAAGCTCAGTGACACAAACATCCAGCAAATTGTCCAAACAAGGTAGGGAAATAGTGCAGACCCCTTAGTTATGATTGTAACAAGCCAACTAGATGTCTGGCACTGACAGGAATTTTATACCAAGGATAGGAGACACAGCTAGTCAGTCATCTCCCAAGCAAAATCTATTTCCACCTCCTCTGCCTGGCCTCTAGAGATGCCAAAGGAAAGAAACAGGATAAAGATCTACTTTGACACTTAAGCTGTGAGGATGAGAGTGTGCACTGGCATCCTGCCAAGGCACTGGCAACACACCTGAGGGCTTTGCTTACCATCTGTGCCTTTGTGCATGTAGCTGCCAGCTGGAGGCATCAGCTGCTGATGGCTCCCTGCCTCCAAGTTACTGTAGCCTTCTTGAGGCTCAGACAGTGTTCCTTGGGAGGACAGGTAGCTGGGAATGTCAGCAGGTAGGTTCATCTCCTCTGCAAGACAGAATTAACATTGGCAACATTAAACAGTGTGAAGATTTCAAGGTATTACCAGCACTATTCCCCACATTAACAAGAATATGCAGAATTTCAGTTTGCATGTAGGTATCTTTTTTCTGCCTCAGTAATGACAAATCCAGATGGCCAGTTCAAAGCTGACAGGGCCAGAAGAAAAAATTACACCTATTATTCCAGGCCCTGAAAACATTTCTAGGTTTATTCAAATATTTACTTCCAAACTTTACTGTCTTCCCTCAATGTAGGACAAACTTAGTGTATAAGAAATAGAATTAGCACACTTCTGGTATTTAAAAGAACCTCTGAAATGGAGGAATTTGAGCAAATCCTTGAAGGGATTTTAGAAGGAAATCTTCAGTTCTTTAATCTTATCCATTTGTAACAAATCCAGAAATTTCATGTGTTTTAGATTAAAAACAGGACCAGAGACTGCTGATTTTACACTTAACCTGTGTTAGTGATGCTGTAATCTTCATTCTTCCTCCTCATATGGTAGATGACGATAACCCACACCAAGGATGTTCCCACCACACAACACACAACAACGATAATCACGATCCCTACTGTTGTCCAACCGTCCTCCTCATGGACAATGGCACTCTGGGAAGAATCACAGTTGGGGGAAGCCAGGACATTTAGGTAAATATGGCCACGCTCAGTGCCCAGTGTGTTGGACATGATGCACGTGTACTTCCCAGCATCCTCCAGTCCTGCATCCACTATGATGAGGAGCTGATTTGCTGCAGCGAAGAAATGCCGCTCGGTGACTGTCAAGGGACCATCGTCCTTGGTCCAGTTGAGGCGAGGGGCAGGACTGCCACCAGCTATACACTGCAGGACAGCAGTTTCACCTCGGGTCACTGTCCTGTCCTCCAGGGGCCTCATGAAGGAAGGAGTTTCTGGGACAAAAAGTAAAACTGTAAGATAACTTAAAAGAATCATGGAATCCTAAAATGGTTTGGGTTGGAAGGGACCTTAAAGATCATTCTGTTCCACCCCTGCCATAGACAGGGACACCATCTACCAGATCAGGTTGCTCCAAGTCTCAAGCACTTCCAGGGATTGGGCAACTGCAGTTGCTTTTGGAAACTTGTGCCAGTCCAATTCTAAATTTGGTGAAAACGTTAAAAGTCAGTGTCTTCAAAAAATGCTGCACTCTGGAAGGAACTGACCTTCCATTTATTACTCAGCATGGTTCACAGGATGGGTCAGCTTGGAAGGGACCATAGTGGGTCATCTGGTCCTACCTCCCAGAGTACATGGGACAGGATTGCATCCAGATGGTTCTGGAACAATCTCCAGTGAGAGAGACTCCCCACCCTCCTCTCTGGGCAACCTGTTCCTGCACAGTAGGTTCTTCCTCACATTCATGCAGAACTTGCTGTGCATCAGTTTCTGCCCATGGCCTCTTGTCCTATTGCTGAGCACACTAAGCACAGCTAGGTCCATCCTCTGACCTCTCCCTGCAGACATGGACACACATTGATGAGGGCCCCTCTCAGACATCTTTTTTCAAGGTTGAACAAGCTCATTTCCCTCAGCCTTCCACAGAATCATGAGATCATTTAGGCTGGAAACGGCCTCTAAGATTATCAAGTCCAACTATTCACCATTTCCTTGTAAGAGTGATGCTCCAGTCACATCATCATCTCCATAGCCTCTGCTGGACTTGCTCCAGGAACTCTGCACCCCTCTTGTCCTCAGGAGGCAGAACTGGGCACTCTTTATGTGCCTCACTAGGGCTGAGCAGAGGAGCAGCATCACCTCCCTGACCTGCTGGTGATGCTCTTTCTCATGCATCCCAAGATCTAACTGGTTTTCTTCATGGTGAGTTTGTTACCTGTGACAAAATTTGCTCTAATGCAACACAAATTACTTGCCCAATCTGCACTGCTGGACTAAGATATACAACTCAGCTCCGTGCAAAGATCACACTAAGTCCAACTCCACTGGGCAGCTCTGCAACTCCGCTTCTAAAGCTTCACTGTGTAAACACCACACCAAGTGCTGCTCTTTGTATTTTAACCTCATTCTCCACCATTTCAACTTGCTGCTCATAGCTAAGCTATACTTCCACTGCAGATGTGCAGGGATCCATCTGCCAGCACAGGCTGGTCACACTTACCCAACACAGTCAGAGTAGCATTGGCTGAGAGTCCCCCTGCGATGTTCTGGGCCATGCAGCTGTAGATCCCCATGTCTTCCATTTTCACGTTTGCAATGAAGAACACATCGTCCTCAGGCATGACATGCATCCTCCTCTCTCTTGCAGCAGGGAAATCTGTGCCACCATCCTTCTGCCAGGAGATCTGTGGAGGAGGGTGGCCCTCAGCAGCACACTCCAGCCGGGCCATCGCCCCAGTGCGGATAGTGAGATCCATGGGAGTTTTCAGGAAAGAAGGCAGCTCTGGATCAAAGGGGACATTGATTCAGCATTTTCAATACCAGGTAAAATGCAGCAAATGCTCCACAGCAGAGACAAAATTTGAAAACATCTAAAACACTCCATAAGAGAGAGGAACACATTCTTCTGAAGAACTGCACAAATTTTTAGTGGCTATTTTTAAGAGTCTTTCTCCCAAAATTTAAATACAGTATCTACAGTGTTTATAGAATCACAGAATGCTTTGGGTTGGAAGGGAACCTTAAGATAATACATGTCCAAGGACAAAGACACCTTCCACCCTCCCAGGTTGCTCCAAGCCTCATCCAACCCGGCCTTGAACACTTAAAGGGATGTGTAGCCACAGCTTCTCTGGGCAGTCTGTGCTATGGCCTTACCACACTCACAGGGAGAAATTTCTTCCTAATATCCAATGCAAACCTGCTCCATTTCAGTTTAAAGCCATTAAGTTCTCTAAGATGATTTCTCACAGGAAGAATCGAGGGAAAAGTCTTTGCCACATTTGTCTTCCCTGCTAACAGGGAAGGTAAGCTTCCAACTCATCACCTCTGCTCTGAGCTACTGTGGGGATCAGTGGTCAGCTGACTGATGTGAACATTGTCTTCTTACCTCCTCTTCCCTCAAAATAAACAGGCTTATGACAGCTAAAAATAAATAAATAAATAAACCCTTCGCTTTTGACTTTCCAGTTTTTACGACTTATTTTCAGATGAGTCTTCCTCAGTTTTACAAACGTGGGAAAGGTGCTGAGTTCTGAGGAGACAGTAGAGGGAGCTTTCAGTTGAAAGAATTCCACCTCCAATTAACAAGATGAACAACTAACTGAGTTCTAATAAAGCACGGGAGATAACTGCCACTTTCAAAAAGTGAATAGAGGCTTTTTAGCCACAAAAAAAAACCCTCCTTCTTTCCACTTTTGTAAAATAATGTGTGATATTTCTAAATCCCATTGATATTTTCAAGAATATTTGGGGCCAGCTTTAGTGAAAAATAGACTTGTAGCTACTTAAATGAAGTTTTAGGTTCAGACTGTTTCTCCTTTTCTGCCATTATCACTTACCATTGACAGTCAGCTTGGCTTTGTTGGAATAATTGGAGCCAAAGTGATTGGTGACAATGCACTGGTATTTCCCTTCATCAGTGAAATTCACATTGAAGAGGTGCAGGACAGTGGTGTATTCCAGCACCTCCCCACCTTGCTGCTGGTACCTGGCAAAATTCTCAACCTCTGCATCATAGAGGACCTCGCTGTCTTTGCGCCAGGCTGTGGCCATGGGTGAATCACTGCTGCTCACAGCAGTGCACATCAGGGTCACATTTGTGCCTCGCAGGGCCACCGTGGTCTCTGGGTGGATTCTGATCTGTGGTTTAGGGAAATTATCTGGAAAGAAAAGCATAATCCATTTTCACTAGGAAGCTAAATAAAAAAGAATGCCCAACAGCACTACTCTCTCAGGTTAACTTCAGTGCTCAAACAGCACAAAACAGAGTGCAGAAATACAGAATTAAATCCCAAACTCACAGCAGACTCAGTGATGTACATGGGCCCACATGGGCACCATGGCCAGGACCAAGTACCTTCCCAGCTTGATTTCAGCTACAAGACTTGTGTTACCCTGCTTTTGTATGAAAAGTCACTAAAAATACAAACCACAAACAAAGTCATCAGGGTCCACACTGAGAAGGCTCTGTCCTGCCAACCACTCAGGGTGAGCACAGCTGACACTGACAGCCTGCAGCAAATGGCTCTCACTGAGCCATTGGGGCAGCCATTTCAACTGGCAATCACAAAGCAAACTGCTTGTGTTCAACACTCTGCAGAAACAGGGCAAAACAAAAGGGTGAGTGAAGTTTATTTCACATGCATACGTGTGATTTCATGCAACAAAGCAACTTAAAGCATACAAATACAGAAACATCAGATTTACAGTATTATTTTATACATATGGGTATTTATTATAAAATCTTAGCTATTTATGCTGAAATCAGTCCTCTATGTCAGCATTAAAACCTTACATTTCATTTCAGTCCTGAAGAATTTAAACTCAGATCAGAGTTCCAACTTCTTAAAAAGCAATCCCAAAGCCACTAAGCCTGTCTTTACAGTTATCTCATCCTTCTTTAAAGCATTTAAAAGGAACATTGCAGGTCAGCTCCATGTTTTAAACTGAACACGACTGCCATTATGAAATGAGCAGAAGCCTCTATTCTCATTTTAATGTCAGCTGATCAATATTTAAGGCCAAAAGTAATTTGTTTCATACAGGTATCAACTGCAGCTTGTTTTCTCTTGCTCCACAGAAAGCGTACCAACAGGAAACAATGATGGGTCTCTTCTCTCCTACCATCTGCTTTTCAAAGTTTCCTAAGTATAACTACTCATTCCCTGGAGTGCCAGATGCCACCTCTGAACTGACTTCAAGACACTGGGGGGCTCAGTTTTGTTTGCCATACTCTAAGTATGAGTATAACCGACTTGAGACAGTCCAGCACTTAACAAGAAGTGATCTGCCCTATGATGAAGCCAGTCATGGGAGAAAAGAGGCACCAAACAAGCCGAGATTCCATCCTGCTCTTTGCCTGTACATATCAATGACTCATCACTTTTAAAATACATCAAAGAAAGCAACAAAAGTTTGCAAAACACCTGAAAGTGTCTTCTCACAGTGGCAGATCTTGCAGACTAAGTCCATCTGGCCAAAGTTAACTAACGGACTAACAGTTTTAGACCAAATTACAACAGTCAGAGACTTTATCTCACAGAAAAGACTGCATTACAGAAGGATTAGTCTTGGGTGTGAAGGTCACTTCACATTATATTACTTCAGATGTCTGAAGACCACAAGAGACCCTATCAGCTTAAACATCTGCTGAGCACATACAAAATCTTGTCTAGCTGAGAATTTTAAAACCTTTCCCTAGCTCCCCAAAATAGGAAGAAAAATCACAGGGTTTGCTAATCCTCCTGAGAAATTCCTGATGAATTATTTGTTTTGCTCACTGTCTACATGCAGTGCTGAGCTTGCTGCAAAATCATAGGATAGGAAAAGCTTAATGGATCAGCACTGCAAGACAAAATTAACTCCTACTAATTGCAACTAAGGAAATGCAAGTGAAGATTTTATCAAATCTTAAATCTAAATATACTGCTACCAACTTTGAGTTGATAATCTGCCAGTAGTACTGCAAATATTTCATGGTGAAAGCAGACACACTTCCAACAACTTCAAACAACCCTACAATGGCTGAAGAGTGCTTTCCAAGGTAGGGCTTGTAAAGAATCTCTAAATAATTGTCATGAACTTACAGCTCCTTTAGCTGAGCCTGGGCAAAAGCATTTTCTTGGATTGACATTATTGCATTGTTGCTTAAGTCTCTGTAAGTTAAGGAAAGAGCACAATAATGAGTCAGTGTGATTTCATATGTTGCCTTCAGTTAAATTCTTGATAATCTCACAGACAACACAAGACTGAAGTTGACAAATAATTAGGAGTTCTACAAATTCAAATACTTACAGATGTACAAGTCCTTCAAGACCAGAGAATGCTTTTTTGGTAATTGACTTAATTTGATTTCCTTGCAAGATTCTGAAAATAAAGGCCCAAAAACCAGTCTGAATGTCAATATCAGCTCACAAACAAGACTCGAAAGAAGTTCCCTATGATGCTTAACTGCATTTTTTTTCCAATTCTAGCTGAGATACAGGACTTACAGGACTAAACACTGTATTTTTTATCTTAAAGGCTCAACTAATTTTCCTGAGAACAGGGCTTCTTTTCTATTTCCAACTTAGAGATTTGGGATAGAGATGTGTCAGAAGATAACTTAAGTCAGGAGGATGAAACAGCAATAAGTAGAATTTAGGAGTGAAACAATAACTTCCTAATACCGAACTGCTACCACCACACAACTTCCTGTACTGCACCCTCACACCAGGCTATTTGTTACAAGCAACATTTGTAACTACACAGGATGGAGCTTCCTACAAAGCAGGTGGCAGTGGATGAAAAGCACACAGTCTAAGTATCAAGAACTTTGTTGTTGCAATAGTGTTTCAAATTTGCCTAAAAATACTTTGTGTTTTGGGTTGTTTGTTTTTTTTTTTTTTTTTTTTTTTGATAAGTAGTAACTTTTACCCAAAACAATGAAGCACAAAAAATGACAATCATCACACAGAGGGAGTGAGGTGTTCAGTAATAAACGCAGTCAAATACTTATGCTTAATCTCATCAAATTGGCACTACATGGATCTGATGCTTCTGAACAAGGAACCCAGGGCTACATCAAGAGGTTGTGGCACACAAGTGAAAACACTGTGAAAAGGCTTTCTGCCTCCTGTCATTGATTTACAATTACTTAATATTTTGCATTCACCCTCTCTGCATGCCTGGGAAGTGCTGTCGTTCCCCTAATTTGTAATACATACAATTTATCCAGCCTGCTGAGTCCCACAAAAGCTTCATTTGCATCTTCTATGGCCCAGGAGATCTCATTGTTCCGCAAATCCCTGCAGGAGAAGACATTTCTTAGAAAGAAGCCTTGGAACATCATCGTGACCAGGGCTAGTGGTGAGCTGGGGAAAACAGGCCAGGTATGGGGCTCTGGCACAGAATCACCTGGAAGGTGATTTTACAAATCTTTTACAAAACTAAGCTTGTCAGGAGATGAATTTCTCACTTCAGAGAGGCCAAAGGGAACACACCACGATAACTGCTGTAGTCAGCATCACAAACAAATTCTGCAGCACAACTTCTTGATGCGGCATTCACAGAAAGCTCCGGTCTGACCAGCACTTTTCATGTGATGGACTACTTGCCAGGAGCTGGGAGAGGCTCCTGAAGCAAGTTGGCTCATGTAAGGGAATTAACCAATACACCAGCAGCATTAATATTCACAACTAACAGGCTTATACCAGCATTAGCATATTAAGGGATTACACCCAGGTTACAGTGTAGGCCTGCCAGGCACACTGTGGTGGATATTCAAAATGAAGTTGATATTCTGCTCACAAAATCTCATTATCAGCTAATGGGATTTCTGACTGACCTCAGCACAGCACTTCAGCCCCTCATGGAGAGGAGAGGTCTAAACAGCAAAAGCAATAGAGCAATACAGTTTGGAGAGGATTAAATGCTCTTCAGAGAGAAGATGAAATAAATTCACTTGCACTTTTAGCCTGAACAGCATGAACTGAGCCAAGAGCACCTGTTTTGATACCACCATGCAAAGAGAGGAGTGTATTTAAAGGAAATCAGGCTAATAAAAAATAGTCTGCCCTGTGTTTTACCAGATATTCTATGCAACAGCTAGATGAAGCTTCTAAACGAGTCAACTGACACAAAACTGCATACACAGGCAACTGTATGTATCACTCATATAAACACCCCTTTCCCAGTGCTAATGAGGGGAAAATGAAGTATCTACTGTCCCATTACATGAGGGGAAAATGAAGTATCTACTGTCCCATTACATGAGACTGTAAACCGTGTAAAACACCATCCTGGAAGAGACTGGGATCAACCTCCAGGATACTATCAGTGGTAACACACAATTTTCTTATTTTTCTTACTTTGAAATATAGAAGTCTTGTTAAAACCACACACAGCAGTCACTTCCACAATTTGTATTTATACACTTCCAAGTTTAGGACCAAAAAAAAAAAGAATACCATATTTCATGCATAACAAGGTCTGAACAAATATGGCCTTGAAACTTGCTCACATCAAATCTTTTCCTCCTTGAAAAGTATTCAAGCTAAGGTACCCAACATGAAGCTGAGCTAATAATGACTTTATGAATAACATGCCAAATTTATTTCCAAGTTGCTCATTCTTGTGATCTGAAACACATTTCTAGAATCACCTCAAGACCTCCTTCAGAATGTCAGACTGTAAGCGCTGGAGAATATAAATGCCAAACTGCTCAGAGTATTATGAAGTAAATAATGTGATAATATGTAAAACTTCAAAACTTCAGTGCTCTTCTTAGATACATCTGTAACCCTAACTTGCAGTTTATGTACAGTTTTACAATTTATTCTCCTACACTGCAGAGTGGCAGGTCCGGGACATACAGAAATACGTACACCAGCCATAGCACCAAACAACCAGCACACAACCAACAACGGAACTAAAACCACACGGTATCTCTTGTTTTTTGAAGTACTTTTACACTCCACTACTCAGACCACTTAGCCAAACGAGTGAGCAGCCCAAAAGAAAAGCCTCTCTTTGTGTGAGAGAGGAGTTGGCTCCTCATGCCTGGCTGGGCACTAATGCTTGGAGCCTTGTTAATGACCACTGCTCTCCATCCTGCACATTCCAGTCCCAAAGTAAAGGGCCCAGGCCCTTGCTGTTGACACCCCTGAGAGTCCAGGAAAACCTACTAATTAATCTGCTCTTGTTCTTTTTCATGCTACTCTAAATCTAAGAAATTAGGTTTAATTATTTCATTAAAAGGCTGCATTAAGGTTAACAGAATATGACTGCTTACATAAATCTCTCTGGTGAGTTTGCTTATTTAAGCATTTATTTAATGAAGTGACAGAGGGGTTATAAATTTTCACTCCTTTCTCAAGTACTGTTGTTTAGGATAATTACAGCTGCTCAGATCTACTTGGGACAGGACTGGGTCTTTTCAGAAATATCCAACATCTGCCATGAGAGGTCCTGGCAAGTGCAAAGCTGTCCCTTCAACAGCAAGAAGCAACTCGTCACCTCCTATTATGTTTGAGGTCAGCACATGAGCAAGATGGGCTAAGCCCCACCTTCTACAACACAAAAGGGTTCAGTCCTTGATTTCTGAGGTTCCAAACCTAAGAAAACCCTCTAGAATAAAGAGCTCCAGGCTATTTGCTCCACAACTGGATACACAAGGTACCCACACCTCACAGAACTGGCAGGACACACATCTGAGCACTCAAGGTCACCAAGTCACTGTTTCTTACCACTTCTAGAATTGAGTGGTTGGTTTGTTTTAGCTGGGCTGGAATTATGTCATGTTGGCAAGCCAAAAGATTATCAGCCCTACCACACTCGCAGGCACGACAGCACCAACAAGGATCTCAGCGCAATATCCATTATCTCTACTTCCAAAAGCTCCACTTAAATTAAAATTGCATTTAACTGAAATTTCTGTTTAAAGTTTTCTGTACTTACAAGGTTTGAAGATTTGTCAGACCTCTAAAGACACCATCAGCAATGTGATTAATGCGATTGTCACCCAGGTTTAGCTTCTCCAATAAGCCAAGTCCCACAAAGGCAGATTCCTTGAGGCGAGTGAGCTGATTGTATGACAAGTCTCTGGAAATATTCAACACACACATTAAAGGCAAGCAGGAGGATTAATTATTAAGATACTATCTGACTTGATTAACTATTGTGTTCTAATTTCTCTAACAGAATACTTTTAATTAAAATACATCATTACCATGGGCCTAGCAAGGAAAAGTACTTCCTTTGGCAATTCATCCTTACCAATCAATAATTGCAACATTAGAAAAATCCCCAATGAATAGCAGCCCAGGACTTACAACTCAGCAAGTCTTTGGCAGAATTCCCATGCATCTGGGCTGATCCTGGTGATGGCATTTTGGCTAACATAGAGTTGTTGCAATGTCCGCAGTCCATACAGCCAGCCCTTGTTTACTTCTGTTAAGTTATTATGTTCCAGTTCTCTAAAGAATTAGAAGGTAAAAACATTTGCCAAATAGCTAATCAATGAAACATCTACTTACAAAAATTTCACCATGTGGATTTGAAAATTATTTACTAACTTTAAGCCTCAGACAACACAAAATACATGATTCTTTCAATTTCATTGAAATAAAAAAATTTACTAAAGTATATGAAGAACTGAGTAACTCAATAGCAGCTTCAGGGATCCAGTGGCAGAAACAAAACTATAATCTCTACTCTCAAAAATAACTTTTTAAAAAAGAAGTCTTTTGCCAACATTGCATCATACACCCTTGTGTTCACGCTGTCAAAGTCACAGAGGAAAAAACAACCCCATGTTATGGAGACTGCAAATGAAAACTAGCAAAATGCAACTACAGAGGCAAACATTCCTGATCACCATGTAGGAAGAAGCTGAAAAGAGGACCAATATAATAATGGAATCACAAGACTGGTTTGTGTTGGCAGGGACATCAAAGATTGTCCAATTCCAACTCCCTGCCATGGGCAGGGACATCTTCTACTAGACCAGGTTTCTCTATTCAACCTATTCAGCCCTATTCCACCTGGCCTTGAACATTTCCAGGAAAGGGGAATTTTATCTTTCCACTTCTGAAGTAACCAGACATGACATAAAAATAATGGAGAAATACTCTTTTCCTTTGATTTCGTCAATATCTCGGCACAGCCTTCATGTAAGGGAAACCGTACAGGACACAACTCTACAGAGCCATTTTCTTTTTGCTAAAAAAATTCCACAACCAGGCATACTCACAATTCCTCTATATTACCCAGGCCAAAGAATGCTCCATCCATTAGTCTGCTAATCCCATTGCGCTGCATTTTCAAGGATTTTAAGGATTCCAATCCTTGGAATGTAAGACTTTCCACTGTTTTAATCCGGTTCCTTTTCAGTTCCCTTTCATAAAGATGACATTCAAATATTAAGACACCTTGAACAAGCACCACTGTGTGAAAGTCAAGAACATGCTGAGACTAACAGCTCAGCTGTAAATGTTGTTTTGATGTTTTCAAGACTGTTACTTACAGAAACTGCACATGAGGCAATCTGAAGATCTTCGGTGGAATCATACTAATCCTATTTCTGTTCAGTTTTATTACCATTAGTGAGCTAGATAAGTTATCAAGGCAACCTGCTTCTAGAGTAGTTATTCTGTTGTTACTCAGATTCCTAAGGAAGGAAGGAAGAAGGAAAGAGGCCTTTCAGAATACAGAATTTAATGAACACAATGGCACAAGCACCCCAGAGCAATCACTGATTAACAGAACCCAAGACCCTTGTGAAGTCACATGACAAATCTGAATTCTGGGATACCAAGCTAAATCCTTTTCCCCAAAGGAATCGGTGTGAGCAGTTGATTTTTACTGCATGCCCATGTTTCAGTTAGAAGTAGTTAGCACAATGTCCACAGTGATCTGGCAGGGCAAAAATTATTCCCTGTCCCTGATGGATTTTGTACCTGCATTGTGACAACAGCAATTGCTGTATTCCATGTTATTTGGGAAAATACAATACAGATTGGTATGAAAACTATTTTATTTCAAGGATATCTGTAGTTCCATTGAGCACCGCTGCCAGTTCAAAGCTGTGTAAGGATGTCAACTTTGGAACACTACTTTAAGAGGAAATAAGGTCTCCAACATTATCATTGTAGAGCCAGGACTCCCAGAGACAGTAGATTACTCATACTTACAGGTACTTCAGTTGCATTCGTGGAAAGGAAGAGGCTTTAATTTCTGAGATAAGATTAGAACTAAGATCTAGATTTTCCAATGAAAGGTACACCTGGAGTTGCTCAGCATTTATTTCTGGAATGGTATTATGTACCCTGAAAAAGATCAGCAATAAATATGATTATCACAACACCTCATCCTTCCAGTTGCACAGCTGAAACAGCAACAGGATTCTGTGTATCAGCAGTACTAGTGAGCTTCATGAATGGGACACCCACCACATGCTTCCAACAGTGTTAATTCCTAAAGCAATACTGCAAATCCAAGAGCTATTGCCACCATGACATATGAACAGATTCAAATTCTGAGGCCTACAGCTGAGCTGGACCTTGTGGGAAGTGTCATTCCTGGACTGAATCCCACCACTTCAAAGCTGCCTGCCTTGGTTGATGGCATTTTACTGGTAATTTAGGATGACTTGATTGTCTAACTGATTTGTATTTCTTTTAAGAGTGCTTACATATTCCCTGATGCTCTTTACATGAGCAGTATTTCAAGAAAAAAGATGTTTTCCTACAATTTGATAGCAGAACTCTAACATGGTTCGCCCATTTGTTAAACAAGAAAAAGGCAGATAAGCTATTACTTACAATGAGAGAAGAGTTATATTGGAAGTTGTTTCTCCAAAGTACGGAATTTCACTTAGCTCATTGTAATTCATTTTCCTTAAATAGAGGGCAAAAAAAATTACTGACACTTCAAAGAGGAGATAAATCCTTCTGTACACAGTAGAAATAATTAATATCAATGCATTTAATAATTTTACTGTATTAATAATACTTAGTAGTTAACAAAAAACATTTCCCAAGAGCTTAAATAGTAATAATTTGAACAATTTGCACAGTGAAACATGCTAGCTTTTCTCATTTCCATGGATACTATTATTTCTCTTTCATTTAATATCAGCTACAGCCAAAACAAATACAAATCATTTCTCTTTAAAAATATTGGTCTTCTGATCTTTCATGGGAAAGATTTCTGCTCACAACACAACAGTTTTATAATAAACAGTTTTATACATAAAATGTGCTGCCATTTTTAATTAACTTGCACTGAATATTTTTGCAAGTCAGACCAGGTACCTTGACATGCAATAAAACATTCTGATTAGAATTAGACTTAATCCTCATAAAAAACAACTTACACTTCTTGGAGAGTATGGACAGACAAATCAATGGTCCAGTTGGATGATAATAAATGATTATGACTTAAATCCCTAGAGAACAGAGAAAAAAGATATTTAGCTCCTGGAATGATAATAAAAAAATCTCAACAAACTCAAAACATGTATACTTTATGCAATCTCAAGTTTGAAACTGTATTTATGTATTTTATACAATTGCTCCTTCACTAAAGAAAAGAGCTTGTTCTAGTGGTCACTCACAGTAAAAGTCTAAACAGTTCAATTTCTCTGTTTAAATCAAAAAAACTTTTGCTAAAGCTTCTTGATAGGAAGATTGTACCTGACCAGAGAAATTTTACTTTAACCCAGAGGTTTATCAATACCACTTGTCCACTGCAAGAAGGAAAAACTTTGCAGGGACACGAGAGCAATTTCTTACAAAACACCCATTACTGAACTGCTTCCTATTGCACGATCCCCATTTTCTCAGTTTTCCGAAAATGTTGACTAGCCAAGGCAGGCTTATTTTAAAGGAACAACATAAACAAAATTCCCAAACAAGCTGGAATGGAGAGAACCCTGAGGCTGGGAATCTTAGTGACAGATGCTTTAGAACCAGTTGGTTTTACTTATAGGAATCAAATGCAGGAGTTGGACTCTTTCAATGGGCAAGAGTCATTAAATCCAGCTTTTATGCTCACACTGGGTGTTGGTGCTATTCCCATTGCTATAACTTCACACAGTATTTTACTTTTGCCTTGGACTTGGTGCATAAATGCAACAGATGGGTCCATTTGTGAGCAAAGGCTGCCTCTAGTCATGCCATGAGTCAAAGAAGGACCCAAAAAATCATGTTTGTGATGGAAACATGGTGCCAGCCAGCCACCAGAAAGGACAGGTAGGTGTCAGTCCAAAAGGTGAAACCAACTCATCTGTGTGAAAACTTTGCTGGCACAAGTGCAGCACAGAGGTGAATTTCCCAAAGCTCATGCCAAGAGCCTAAGGCATTGTGTCTGAACAGACACTGCCACTATGCTTGCAGAATACGACTGGCGCCCTCACCACAGTCAGAAATCGGTTGGTGAAAGCAGGAATTATGAAAATGGTGAAGGGTCTAAAAGGGCCATACAAGGAGCAGCTGAGGTCACTCAGCTTGTTTAGCCTGGGAGATGAACAGAATGAGGTCAGGACTAACCAGGGTCTGCAGCTTCCTCCTAAGGGGCAGCTCTGATCTCTGCTCTCTTTGAGCAGGGACTTTGTACAAGACCCAAGGGAACAGCCGGAGCCATGTCACAGGAGGGTTAAGTTGGATATCAGGAAAAGATTCTTGCCCCAGAGACTGGTCAGGCACTGAACAGGCTCCCCAGGGGAGTGGTCAGGGCCTCAAGATTGCCAGAGCTCCAGGAGCATTTGGACAACGTTCTTGAGCATAGGGCGGGATTTTGGGGTGTTCTATGCAGGGCCAGGAGTTGGCAATGGTTCCTGTGGGTCTCTTCTAGCTCAGGATATTCTATGCCAGCTAGTGGCTCTAGCCTGGCAGCAAGGCATCATGCTTCCCTCCCCATTTCCAATTCTGATGTCGAGAGCTATAACAAGCTACTTTCAGCAAAGTTGTTTCCCTCCCTATGAGGCCTCTGGTAAGGTCCTGTATCACTGATCCTTTTGTCATTGCTGCGGTAACATTGTACGTATCTATTACAGTTAATTTTAAGATTATCATGCAGGCAGCAGCTATGCTGACACAGGAGACAAAATTAGACTTTGCAACCAAAACTACATTTATCTGTTAAAATGAATATTAAAATGTAAATGAGCTATAGCTCATTTCAAAATATTTCCATTGACAACCAGGTTTGGACAAGACACAGCACTTACACATTCCTCTGTTCCTGCAGTAGCTTTGGGCCTGTGCTTGGCTCCAAATACACTGAGAGCCAAACTTAAGCCTACAAAAATCAGCCCAATCAGCCAGCTCCTGGCCTAGAACAGGTCAACCCCAAAATTCTATTACCTGCCTGAGAGTGTTGTCAAAACGCTCCTTAAGCCATGGCAGATCATTATTTTTGATCTGTAAGACCAAAACCTACTAAGAGAGAACATGGACTGATAATGGACAGACTATAGTATAGTTATAATTGTTAGCTCTCACTCAGGTTCACTGTAAAGATTCCGTTCTAGCAATGAATTATTAAAATCCTGAATGTCCTGGCAAATCAGGCAGTTGTTAATGTATTCTTTTAGTTACACAAAAAATGCAAATTATACAGATAGAGCAGTGTGGGTGCAGAAACAATTAAAAAAAAAAATCAAGAGAACCTGGAAAGCCAGCCCTAAACACTAGGAAAAACACAAAAATAACCAAGTATGAGCTGCTCCTCAGCAAGCTTCCCACCAGAGGGGGCTGAATGCTCAAGACGTTCTCTCCAGCTGCCCAGATTCCCCTGAACCTAGTTCAGCCCCAGCCTCTAGGCACCCACAGGAGCCTGGCACAGACAGGTGGAGGGAGATGTGATCCCAAATCCCTGCAGTAGACTTCCTTGGATTTTTCAAACATGCAGGGACCCAGACACTGCTGAGCCGTCTTGGAGGAGTGTGTTTAACCAGAGTGGGAAGTACTAAGCCATGCTGTTTCCAGTGAACCAGTGGGCAACAGAAAGAGGAAAGAGATCATGGACCTGGAAGTTAACAACACACTCCTCAAGGTGTGCAGATACTCCACTGATGAGCAAAACCAGACCATGGGTTCCGAGGCAGACCAACCTGTGTGTCAGGCACAGCTAGCAGGCACTGACACAGATCTTGGAAGCAAGATTAATACGCAAAGAAAACTGAAACTTGATTTTTCCAAGGCTTTCAGAGAGAATATAACAGAATACTTTAGCTGAGTAGGGAACCTACAACAACTTTCTACTCCCCCTGTCTGACCACATCAGGACTGACCAAAAGTTAAAGCTATTCAGGACACTGTCAAAATTCCTCTTAAACATTGACATCCATGGCGCGTGGGTGATGAGGAGGTGCTAAAATCCAGCTATCCCTCCCAGAAGCCTACTGTACTGTCTAATTACTGAGTTAGAAATTAAGATTTTAATTCAGAAAGCAAAGGAAAGAATTTTTCTATTATTACTCAGATTTGGATTACAACAAAGTCCTCTTTCAAGAAGTTGGGTATAGTCGATATTTAAAGTGGTTCTGACATTATTTATATCTACATTCTGTTACTGATGCTTTTCTTTTTCAAACAGACCAACTGATCACAAAATACAGAATGAAATACATTGGCTGATTTTCTGTGTTTAGAGATCATTTAATCACACAGCTAAGATTCCTGCTATCCTAGAGAACCAGATGCAATTCCCTTGCTCTGGAAAAGCCAAAACCAAAGAACCCAGCAGCCTTTAAGCAGCCTTTGCACTGTAACTGGGAGGCCCAAGCTGTGCAGAATATAGACCAAACATGCAAAATCTGTATTTTAGAGATTCATCTGGTATTGTATATAATATCATCTAAACATTCATTTTGAGCTTAAGTGGTACTCATCTCTTAAGTAAATAAAACAGAACACACATACCAAACTGATTATGGATGATGAAGAATGATCTTAATAAACCCAAGCTGAGCATACTGTGGCACTGCAGAGGTGTTGATGCAGAATGCAGGCAGCCAGTTGAGCTCACCCAAAAATATCTACTGTGAACGGAACTTGCTGAACTAATTAACTGGTGCCTGAACTACTTTTATTTGTTGTCTCTCTGGTTATCAGGATATATAAACACACTACTACGGGACTGGCGGCAGCGACCACCAGCATTGTGCTTCCCTCTGCCCCTACACATAGGGCTGGCAGTCCTTGCTCTAAAGAAACTAACATTAAGAGGCAGACATATAAAAAAGTATTTCCTAACTCCCTAACTTCACGTTTTCATCACCCACCAGGTTAGCCACAAAACATATATAACTTCAGAGGAAAAATGAAGTTAGTTGCCTGAGTACTTCCATCATGAAAACCAAGTTCTGCTCTCCTGGCTTTATTAAAGACAAAAAGTGAAAATAAAACCAACCTGCATACACACACTGGAAGCATCACCTGCAAGTAATTTGAGAGTTAGGAAAAAGAAGCATTTTTAGTCCTCTGTGCCAGCTAAAATGGTATCACAGAACTAATAGAGAAAAGCACATCAGGGATTTGATCATTTGATCATGAGAAAAAATAGGCTTTGCTTAATTTTAAATAGCTGGTATATATTTAGATTCAGAACTACTACAGTAGTCCTACTGAAGAAAAAACATCACCCATGCTTCATGTGCCAAAATCCTGAAAGCCACAACAGGACAGACACAGAATGGATTGAGAGCAGCTCTGGGGAGGACTTGGGGATGCTGGTGGATGGGAAGCTCAAAAGAAACGTCCATCTGCAGCCCAGAACACCTCCCCTGAGCCCCCCAGGGTGAGTAGCAGGGGAGGAGGGGATTCTGCCCCTCTGCCACGCTCAAGCAAGAACCCACTTACAGAGCTGCCTCCCATCCTGGGGGAGCCCAAAATCAGGAGGACATGAAGCTGTCAGAGCAAGTCCAAAGGAGGTCACAGAGATACTCTAACAGTTGGAGCCCCTCTGCTCTGGATACAGGCTGGGACAGCTATGGGTGTTCAGCCTGGAGAAAAAAGGGCTCCAGGGAGGCTTTAGAGCCCCTTTCAGTGCCTAAAGGGGCACGATGAGAGCTAGAGAGGGACTTTGTACAAGGACTCAGAGTGACAGGACAAGGGGGAACAGCTTCCTGCTGGCAGAGGGCAGAGTTAGATGGATTTTGTGAAGAAATTCTTGGCTGTGAGAGTGGTGGCACAAGTTGCTGTGGGCAGCTGTGGCTACCTCCTCTTTC
Source organism: Sylvia borin (assembly GCA_014839755.1). NCBI lineage: Eukaryota > Metazoa > Chordata > Aves > Passeriformes > Sylviidae > Sylvia > Sylvia borin. The sequence goes on along the minus strand of CM025980.1, from coordinate 6,661,368 downwards.
GAAGTGTTCAAGGCCAGGTTGGATAGAGTTTGGTGCAACCTGGTCTAGTGGAAGGTGGCCCTGCTTATGGCAGGAGGTGGAACACGATGAGCTTTAAGGTCCCTTCCAGCCCAAACCAGTCCATGAGCCCCTTATTATTGTTTGCAGCATGTCAGATTGCACAACAGAGCACAGTGTCAGCTGTGCTTCTTCCCACTGGAGGTTGTGCCAAGCAGCTTTAAACACACCCTCTATCAGCTTGAACAAAGATACAAGTATTTGTTGAAGCTTGAAAACTTGCTCTTCAAACAGCATGGATATCATTCTGCTTCTTAGCCTCCTGATGAACTGCCTTTCCCAGACACTGACAGCTTCCCTGATAAGTTCAAATATCTTTGTACCTCTCTAAACACCAAAGGTTTCACACAGAAGTTGTTGTACTTCTATGCTGAAACACATTTTCGCTTACACATTTCCAATTGCTGATTGTGCAGAAAAAGGAGAGAACCATAGAACCTCATAAGTGGCAAGAAGGTGACAAGCTTCCTTGGACATGTCCAGTTTCTAACTCAGATCAGACTCTTGAGTCCTGCTAAAAGAATTCCTGGAGCTAACTCCAGTGAGCTGTATGTTTAGTATCTTCCCAACAGGCTTAATTTTCTCTTGGTCTGGAATAATGCCATTTTTATCAGCCAGGAAGACTGAGAACTCCAAGAGGGACAAAGAACTCTGTGCACAGAAGCAAGCTTTGATCTCCCTCATATACTAGCACCTCTTCCTCCCAAATATGCTGTAGGCAAAGGTGACAAAAGTAATGGTGACTGGGACAGCAAAAGTCAAGGAAGGACAAAGGCTTGACCTGTGTGAACACTATTTAGCACATGGTCTCATTGAACACTTGGGAACAGAGACTAAGGGTGGCTCTGTATTGCTTTGTGGGATTTCTTTAGAAAAACAATGGCAGCAAATGTCACGGGGAGTCCACAATGGTTTAACTGGGGGAAAAGGAGAGTATCACTGAGTTGCACAGCAGTAGTGGGATGCAGAGGAAACCAGAAACAACCGGAAGTACCACAACACAGCTGAAGCTGGTGCTTGAAGGAACACTTCCAAGCACAACCCTAAAAGAAAACATCCTAAAGCCTAACTTGAAACAACTTTAAGTTCTGGACTGAATGGCATTAATAAATTACTTCCTAACTACAACCTGTCCATGCTCCAGCCTCCTCTCACTTGTTGCCATCACAGAGTAGGGCAAGACAAGCTCCAAACTGTGGCCTAGGACCCCTGCACATGGAGCCTTCGGGGCCAGACTCTCTTTCTCGCCGCTGCCCCTGAGAGAGCCAGGCATCACTGCTGGGGCCACTACGCCCACACCGCCGCGAGCTCCATGCGAACATCCCGTGGACAAAATCATACACTCAATTTGGTTGGAAAAGACCTCCAAGATCACTGAGTCCAACCTATGACCGAACACCACCTTGTCAATTACACCATGGCACTGAGTGCCACGTCCAATCGTTCCTTGAGCACCTCCTAGGGACTGGAACTCCACCACCTCCCTAGGAAGCCACTTCCAATGTCTAATCAGTCTTTCTGTAAAGAAATTCCTGCAGATGCCAAACCTGAATCTCCCCTAGCACAGCTTAAGACTATGTCCTCTTGTCCTATCGCTTGTTACCTGGGAACAGAGCCCGACCCCCACCTGGCTGCACCCTCCTGTTAGGGAGTTCTAGAGAGAGATAAGGACATCGAGCCCGGAGCCCTGCCGGCCGTTCAGCCCGGGCCTCGAACCGTCCCCGCCGCCGGGCCCCCACCCCCTGCCCCCGCCAGGCCGAGACCTGCGCAGAGCCCGCCGCCCGTATGGCCCCGCAGCCCCAGCGCGCTCACTCACAGCCCCGTGGTGCCGGCGGGCAGCGGCGGAATCCTCCGCGGGCCCGGCCCGCTGGGCAGGCGCTGCCGGCTGCAGTCCAGCAGGCCGCGGCGGCACGAGCAGGGCGCGGCGCAGGGCTCGCCGGTGCCCGCCCGCGCGCACAGCGCTGCCGCCGCTAGCAGCAACACCAGCGGCCGGCCCTGCGGCAGCGCCCCACGGGCGGCCCGCACGGCCGGCCCCGCTCCCCGCATCCCCAGGCCCGGCCGCACCGCCCCGCCCGGAGCCGCCGCAGCGCGCAGGCGGCGAGGGGCGGGGCCACCCCGACTGCAGGCAGGGTCAGAGAGGGCGGGGTGTGCATAGGGCGGGGCCACCACCAGCCCCGCCCAGCTCGGCACGGTAAATCGGCCTCAAGCCCCGCCCAGCACCGACGGCAGCCGCAGAGCGGGGCCCTCTCGGGCAGGGCAAGCAGGGGCGGGGACACAGCCACCGCCCCGGACCGCACCAGCGTCCTGGGGCAGCGGGGGGCGGGACAAGAGGGGGGCGATACCACCACATGCTTCCCCACCCACAACTTCGGTTTGAAGGTGTGAGGGGCGGGGCCAGGAGGGGGTGGAGCGAGCAGAAGCCCCACTCAGTCCCCATAACAGCCTCAGATTGTGGACGGTGAGGGCGGGTGTTTAGGAGCTTCGTTTCATCAGTTTACAACGTCACCTTGTTCTGTCAGTGGGTGTCGGTGGCGGCAGGGAGGGGTCAGATGAGGCACTATTGTCCTTTCCAAGATGACCCATTCCGTGATTCTGTGTCCCCACGAACCAGGTGCTGCCGCCAGAGTGTCACCCTGTTCCTGGGCTATGGGTGGAACGCACTTGTGCTGAAGTGTCCCCTCACAGGTGTCCCGAAGGCTGTGTGGCTCCACTGTCTCCATGGCCTGTGTCTGTGCTCTCTTGGCCGGCATGAGGGCAAACAGACCTGCAGGCCTTCATCTGGATCACACCCGGGCAATTGCCAGTGCCCAGCCTGGCTACCAACACCTGGGCACAGACCAAACCACTGGCTGTGTGCCCAGCACTGTATGCCCTCTGCAGCCCCTCCATCCCATTCATGTCCTGCTGGGGGTCTCAGGCTGCTCCCATACCCCACTGCTGTGGCCATGGCCTCCAGGCTGGCCAAGGTCACTGAATCTGGAAAAGAGCTCCAACATCTTTGAGTCAAATTTGTGACTGAATACCACCTTTGTCAACTAGACCATGGCACTAAGTCACACATCTGGTTGTTCCTTGAACACCTCCATGGATGGTGACTCCCTGAGCAGCCTGTTCCAATGTCTAATCACCTTTTCTGTGAAGAAATTCTTCATAATAAATAAATTCTTCCTAGAATGTCCCATCTAAACCTCCTCTGGCATAGCTTGAGGTCATTTCCTCTTGTCCTGTCATTTGTTCCCTGGAAGGAGAGCCTGGCCTGCAGCTACACCCTCGTCTTAGAGAGTTATACAGAGTTTAGAGGGTCCTCGTCAAGTATCCTTTTCTCTAGGCTAAACAAACCAAACTTTCACAGCTGCTCCTCACTGGACATTTGCTCTAGTCCCTTCAGCAGCTTCACTGTCCTTCTCTGGACCCAGGTCTCTGGGAAAGCAGGACCACAGAAACCCAGCAGGTGCACCTAGGAAATGGTGGCAGCTCACAGGAGGTCTGAGGTGTCTAACAGGTCTCAGTGGCTGGGGTGGTAGGAACACAGGGCATCGTTCATACTGTTCAGCCACTGACACCTCGTGGTCCTGGCCCCATCTGCGAAGGCACATGAGGCATGGCTGCCCCCTGCAGCTGGCCTGGGGTGGACCCGGCACAGGCATGATGCCCCCCAACACAGCCCTGCAGCCCGTGGCAGACTCAATCCATCCAGTCAGTGTGGGGCTGCTGGAGCCTACATCCAGAGCAGACTCAGGAGAAAACATCTCAGTCAGGATCTGCAGCTCAGTGCTGCCCCAGGGGAGGGCAAGCTGCTGCTGGAGCTTGCAGTACCCCTGGTCCTGGGCCAGTCTCAGCCTCCTGAGTGGCTACAGCATGGCTGGACAGCAGCCAGGTTCTGCTACAGGTGGGTCTGGCTGTGTGAGGAAGGTGGAGGAAGCTACACAACATCCCTGCTTCTCAGAGTGGCTCGGGGCATGGCTTCTGATGGCTGCAGAAACTGGAACTAGATGCTAGTAGCAGATGGAAGGAGATTCCCACAGAGCAGTGAGGCTGAGCTGCCCTGTCTGCTGCTGCTGGCGCATAGGCAAGGATATAAAGCTGTTAGAGAGTGTCCAGAGGAGGGCTATGAAGATGGTGCAAGGTCTGGAGGGGCCACGAGAAATGGCTGAGATCACTTGGTTTGCTCAGCCCAGAGAAGAGCCTGAGGTCAGACCTCATTAGCATCTGCTGCAGCTTTCTCCCGAGGATAGCAGAGGTGCAGCTCCAATCTTTGCTCCCTGTGACCAGTGACAGGACCCCAGGGAATGTCTGGAGCTTTGTCAGGGGACAGTTAGAATGGATATTAGGAAAGGGTTCTTCCAGAGGATGGTCAGGCACTGAACAGGCTCTCTAAGGAATAGTCATGGCCCCAAGGCTGCCAGAACTCAAGGAGTGTTTGAACAACACTTTCAGGCAGAGGGCAGGATTTTGGGGTGTCCTGTTCAGGGCCAGGAGTTAGAGTCGATGATCCTTGAAGGTCCCTTCCAACTCAGGGTATTATTTATGATCTGTGTAAAAAGGGGCAAGCAAGAACAGGAAAGATGCCAGAATCTGCTGCCTGCATCAGGGTGGCCACTGAGTGCTGTCCCCAGCTGTCCAGGGCCACAGGCTCAGGGGAGATCAATTAGGAGAATCTGCTCAGACAAAGTCCAGGGCAGCACCACAGGTCTCTCCAACAATGGTTTCCAGTGCAATTCGAATTTATAAGATTATTGCCATGGCAGCAGAAATTTGCATGTTAATAGAAGCCAGTCTTAATTGCTGAGCTGCTCCTAATGTCTTGGAGCAGAAAGGAGCCTGCTGCGATATACCAAGCTACAACTGCCACTGCTGCGGGCCTTGCCTTCTCAGCCAATTTCCTTAAAACTCTCTCTCCTGCTCCCTCTACTAGTCCCAGTCTAGCATAGCTCCAAGATCTGTGCTGTGCAGCTGCCCACAGTATCAATTTAGATGTGACAACCCTCTGAAGGTCCTCTGGGACGATGCCTCTGGAATCCATTTACCCATGCAGGGCTAGTGCTGTACACAGAACACCTCCTGTGTGCCCAGGATTGCCCACAGGTGTTTCAAAGCCCAGCTCTGCTAACCGTGCTAAAGTGGGCACAAGCCCTTGCAGAGCAGGTAGCAGTGGCACGCCCGCGGGTATAGCTGAAACGACCCTACTGGAGGTAATTCCAGCCCAGTCATCAGTGTCCGTGTGGCTTAAAATGGAGGAGGCACGCGATCCCTTTCCTGTCCCTGGCTGGGGCAAGATACTTGCCATGGAAGTCCTCGAACATCTCCCTGAGATGACGAGTCTCCGTGCTCCCCAGCACAGATGGATCCTGGATCCTTAGGGTAGGTGCAGGAGGCTTTGCTGCATCCCAGCACTGCTCATCCTCCTCACTCTCCTCTCCCAGCTCCTGGACTTCTTCCCTGAGCATTCCGAGGGGAAGCCTGGGATCCTGCTACAGCCGTCCCTGCCAGGGGCATCGTTGGCCTAGGCATGCCTCCCCAGCTGGGCGGCAATGGAGACTCAGCGCACCCCAGTTGCTGCCTGCAGCTTCCACAGTGGGTCGTCCACGGCGAGATGCTTCCCAGGGTCCAGCCCCCCGCATGGTTCCTTCCTTCCCGGCGCTGAGCGGCAGCGTGGGAAGGCTCTGACAGCGCTGGAGCTGAGTCTTCGCCACTGGATGGCACACGAGCCCCAGCGGAGGAGCGTGGGTGGGTGCTGAGCAAACCGCTGTCGGATGCGGGTGCCGGAGGGTGCTGAAAGGTTCGGGCGAGTGCCAGGAGGTGCTGGGCTCCCAGCCACTCAGGTCTGCTCCCTCCACGCAGCTCTCGGGACTGTCGATGGCTGGGTCGGAGCGGAACTCTGACCTTAGCTGAACAGTACTTGCCGCACCTCCGGCTGGGCGTCCAGCCACTTCTCAGGAGCACAAAATTTTCTTCCTGACCAGCACTCCCTCCAGATAAGGGTGAGCTTACCTCCCTGCTCCTCGCAGGCTGCAAATTCAGGGAAGTTTTTAAACTTGATGGCCTTGATGAGCACGGGCTGAAACGAGCTCTTTTTTTAATATCTTTTTTTGTGCCAATGACGCTGGAGGGCAGAGGGTTCCAGCCCAGTCAATAACTCACAATAAAAACTCTTCCCTCCACCAAATACCTGACCAGCCACTTTTCTATCTGCCCCTGTTGCCCTCTCAGCCCTCATCAGCCCAGAGGTACCTCTGCATCCCTTTCTTCACTGGGACATCTCCACCACCATCCAGGCAGTGCAGGACACCCTTATGCTGTGGGATTCCCAGTGCTGCAGTGCTGGGATGGGGCAGTGCCAGACTGCTCAGGCTGTGGCTCCCCTGTGGGGTCATCCTGCTCCAGCTTCTCCCAGGTGATGATGCTGCCACCTTATCAGCTGTGCCGCACGTCCCTGTGGCCCGGATGTGCCCAGGAAAGTGAGCAGACAGCCAGAGGAATGGACACGTTGTCTCTCTGCTGCCCTTGGCCCCATTGTTCTGCCACGGCCACTGTGTCAACAGGAGCTGGAAGAGGAAACAGGGTCGAAGGATATGCCAAGACCCCTGCTGCTCAGGGAAAGATAAGGAGGGAGGGGGCATTTACGGACTGTCCAGGGGTGGCGGATGCAGGAGGTTCCCCTGTGGTGCAGGAGAGGGACAGCATTGTGTCCCCAGACAGCTTTCCATGTACCATGCTGAGTGTGGGCAGTGTCTGGAGATGCATGGGATGCTCAGGTGGTGGTTCAAGCCAGACATTTAAAAAGATGGAAGTGATTTGCCTGTGAAACTTTGGAGAGGGCTGGCACTGTGGGGAGGACTCCATCACCCACAGACTCTCCTCAAGGCACAGAGATGGCTGGACCCTGGCTGGGGTTCTTGGGATGTTTTTGAATCCTCCAGTCCATTCCCAGGGTTGTCTGCACCATCCCAGAGCCCTAAAGGGTGGGATGCAAATGGGCCATCCTGGCTGTATCTGCCCGTGGCCCCAGTATCCAGGCCACTGCACTTCCCAGGAGGAAGGGATGAGTGCCAGGGGACTGGTAGCACTGCTGCCTCCCCCCAGACACCCCCGGGATGCAGCAGTCTGCTGTGCACCTGCTCCAGGAGCAGGACACTAACCTTCCCACATCCACTCTTCCAACAAACCAGGACTAAACTTTGAACTTTGCCCTTGAAAGGGGTGACAAAGCCCAAAGAGCAGCAGCCATGGGCCTGGCCAGGGCTTACAGGTCTTGCTTGGAACACACACAGGAGAGATCCCACTGCCACAATCTCCTTCCTGGCTCCCAGTCCATGGATTTGGTGGTCAATGGGCCACCACTCTGCTGCAGCTGATGAGCAGCAGCTGTGGAGCTGCTGTGCGTGTGTCCTGGACTTCTCCAAGTGCAGCGCCTGCATGTCTTAGCAGACACTCACTGTCTGTCTGGGAACCAGAGCCAAGCCTTGGCACTTCCAGCCATGCGTGCTGGAGCCAAGCACTGGTGCCTTGTCCAGTCCTGCAGGTTTGCAGTCGTGTCTGCTCACACGACTTCACATTCACATTCACATGTTGTCAAAAGTCCCCAACACCCCCACAGCCTTCCGGGTGCCCCGAATCCACACCCTCCCAGTCATCAAGTGCTTCCCAGGAACAGTAAGGAGATCTCCAGGCCTGTTTTTCCAGGGAAATCACTGCGACACAATGGCATCTTCAGCTGGGGCCTGGCTTGGCTCCACTGACATGTGGCCAACACCTACAGCCTTTCCTCTCCCTCCCAGCAGTTTGTTTTGTTTCGTTCAACATTCATAGGTCAGCTGGAGTCAAGAGAGCTAATGAGCAGGAACATGGCCTCAGGAACTTTCCAGGCTCTTATGGTCTAGGGACAGGGTGGGATGGAGATGGGGAATGCTCAAACAGCACACAGCTGACTTGGGAATCTCTGCATTTCGAGGGTGGTACAGGTCCAGTTCAAAGATGATGGAATTGACTTGCAGTGAAAGTGAAAGGTGAAGGTCTTCATAAAGAAAGTCTATGAAAAGAAAATTAGGAACGGTTTAATATTTATCACATCAGGGAGACTAAACACCGTGTTATATTAAGCAATAAAACAGAACAGTTGTTTTGCAAACTTTAAGCTATATTCAAATTTATGTTCTCACCGTCAGACAAGATCAAAGGATTTCCTGGAGAATTTATTTGAGGAAGGTATTTGGGACATACACTTGTGATGCTGCTCTGTTGGGGCACTTGGACTATGACACCAATCAGAACTCATCGTTGTTGTCACTCAGCATTGTTTGCAATGCAGAAACCAACCTGCACATCTGTTCTCTAATGGGGAAAAGAGCTGGATTGAGGCAAGGAGACCGTGACCTCTCCAGCATCTCTGGAGACCACTGGAGGTGCCCAGTTCAGGGGGAGGTGAAATGCAAAAGCCAGCTCCTGGTCCCTTGCTGCTGGTAGGTCCCGCTCAAAGGACGCAGGGATCAGGCTCAGGAGCCACAGCCACACAGCAAGTGGAGCACCAGTGGGAGCACGAGGCCTTCACCTGCCACCCATCTGCCCTGCAGCCACAGCACCTCCCAGCACTGCTGTGGCAGGAGATCCTGGAGCCAGCACAAGATCCAAAGAGCACTCCGACATCAGAGCCAGGACAAAGTCTGGCAGGACACAGAGAGGTGTGAAAGGCAAAATGCTGTCACATGTGCCTGGTCCACGTGACTGCCAGTGCAGGATGTCGCCCACACTGTCTGCCCGATGCTCTGCACTGACAAAACATGTGCGGCCAGGTGGGGATGGTGGGGGTGTCTCCCACCATTGCATGTCTCCTGAAGCAAGAACAAAAGCAGGGAGAATCATCCATTCCTGTGGCTATTGAGTACCTGGGACACACTGTGTGGAGTGTCCCAAGACAATCCCAGTCCGCTGGCATGATCATGTGCCAGTCCCTGGTGGGGTGCAGGGCTGAGTGGGTGCGTGTGAGGTGCCTGCACACCCCTGCCAGGGCATTGCCTTTCAGGGGGCTTTGTCCACACCATCGCTAATAATATCAAGGTGTTCTGCCAAGTTCCTTCCAGCAAACCTATGACTTCATTCAAAGTGACAGGGGACCTGATTTATTATACTAACGAGCCAGCGATAAATAAACATGACCTGAGAGAATCCCAATCCCACAATTCCATTCTTGTTCAGCTCCTTGGGGGAGATGAAAGGTTTCCTACAATTTCCCAGTGCTACCCTGAATCTCCCCTACTTGATCTGCCAAAGCTTTCTCCTGCTGTTGAGCCTGGCATTTGATTGAATTGACAGAAGCGGCTTATTAATTGTACTAATGAGGAGCTCTGCAATATGGAGTGGTGGAGAGAGTCCAGTGTGGCTAATAAAATGCTCAAAGCTGAGCAGAGCATAAGGTCACTGTGTTGCCAGGCTACTGGCTAAGCTGCCTGGAAAACGAATATGTGAACCAGTAGGTGACTCTGGGAAAAATATTGCTCCAGAACTCACATAATTAATAGGACAGTTGATGCTTTATTTTCTTAGGAAGAATATAGAGCAGTGAGTGCATAGGCATTGCAAAGGCATTGCAACTGAATGGCTGGGGTGGCTGGGGGCTGCGGGTGGGATAACAGGGTCTCCTCCTCTCCTGGCCTTTTCCCAGCAACCACTTGCCCCTCCTTGCAAACATGCAGGAGCCCAGATCCGGGCTCCAGGAGAGGCCTGAGGAAGGTGTCCACACTGTGACAGTTTTGTGTGGCCTGAAGGGAGATTTTGGATATCTGGTAACAATAAGGGAACTGCCCCGTGTTTGACCTGAGCTAGTTCCCCAAATACCACTGCAGGGAAAGATAAACAAGGCTAATTAGAATTAACGATAACTGTAAATTTGGCAAGGAGATATTCTTGGGATCTCTGATCTCTTGAGACAGTAATTCCCACTGGGAGTTTACCACACAGTCTCCAAGGGTTTATAGCAACAAACAGGAATATTTTTGCTCCACTAGGAAGGAAAAAGGAAAAGAAAGGGACAAATACTGATCTTAATCTCTTTATTTGCAACTAGTTTTGTAGCCCCCATTCAAGTTCTCCAAATTGCACCTCACCAGGGGAGCTTATTCTCATACCAGACTGTTATCTGAGCAAAGCCCAGGAGCACGCGCTTCTGCCTAAAGCAAACACTGGAAAAAGGTCATTAATCTTTCAGGCTCGTGTGGGACTTGCAGCTGTGGCACTGGGGGCTCCCACGTGCCCCCTGTGCTGTCTGTGAGGCTTCATGGGCTGCCAGCTCTATGCTGGGAAATGTCAGTTGGGTCTCTGCACACCGAGGGATCTCCAAGGGTCTGGAATGTCCCCCCAGCACAGAGCTGCAGGCCACTGTGCCATGTACTGGGTGGGCACTGACATTTGTTCCATTCTATCAGCAGGAAGAGCCTTTGAATATGCCATCAGGTGGGCTGGAATTGCCTTTGGGAGAGACAGGTTGATGTGACTGTGGTGGCCAAAGAGTGGCCACCATTACAAAATCCACCATGGTAATGTCAGGAGAATGAGGCAACATGACAGAAATGGCTTTGCCTGAAGATGGGATCATGGAAGATTTACCCATCTAAACAGAGAGGCCCACAGAGCCCCTCTAACTGCTGTGGATGTCTCTGGCTGTGTGGAACTGGATCCTGGCCCTGCTCCTGCCATGGACTGGCTCCTGGGGAGCTGCTGGTTGCTGCCACACTGTCCTGGGATAAGCCAGCTGCTGTTCCCCACAGTGGAGGAGTGTTGGGGCACCAAGAGCATGGGGTGCCCCAGACCCATATTCCTGAGGAGATAGTGGCATGCAGCCTGGTGGTAGGGCTCAGACATCACCTGCAAGGTGGTGGGGTGGGAGCTGAGGTGAAGGGGCAGAAAGGGAGAAAAGGCAGCCTCCCTCCATGCTGTGCCTCAGCCCCAGGGCTGCTGAACAATGGCTGGAAAGGGGATGGGGAGATGGGAAGTGTCGGGAGAATGACAGCACAGGCTCCAATTGCCTGTGTGCTGCCCCTGCCAGATCCAGGCAAGCTCTTTCCTGCTGGCACTTCCCTCCGGCTGCAGTCTCATCCCTGGCCCCATGGCTCCCTGTCCCACAGCTTCCTGCCCCACAGCTTCCTGCTCCACAGCTTGCTGCTCCATGCCTCTCTGCTCTCCCAAGGACCCATCAGGCCTTCCCTCCCAAAATCTTTGTTTCCCATCTCTAGAAGTCAGTGGATTTGAGGCTCAGGTTTCCAAAGTCAAAAACCAATTTCTTCCCCTGCAAATTGCCCCTGGTTTGTTTTGTTTCCTGACTCTTCTCACACAGCCTTGGCAGCCAGGCTGCTGCCACTGGGGCAGCCCACAGGTGCTGTGGTGGCTCTCCCTGGCACCCAGGGCCACCCTAGTACGAGCCCCCTGCGAGCTCTGCAAAACCTTCACATGAATGCATGTGGGAGCCAGGTGCCTTTCCCAGGGAGCTGCCTGCACTCTGGGCTCAGCAAGTGCAAGCTGGCCAAGCACAAAGCTGCAGCTTAGCACAGCCCCCCATGCCAGAGGGTGGGTGGGACAGCACAGCAGCAGAGAGCAGGGCCAGAGTTAGGGTTCCTGGGCTCTAGTGTCTGGATGAGACACAGCCCCAGCCTCAGCATGGCCTCAGCTCTGGCTCAGGTGGGATTCTGGTTTTCTTCAGACAGAAATGGGTGATATTAATCCCCTGCTCACCTCAGGGATCCATGCCTGGGGTCACAGCTTCTGAAATCACACCAAGACCTGTGCAGCATTAGGGATGTAAAGAAGTGCAGACTCTGCTTCAAACAGGCTGGTCCATGGATTCTGCCCCCTAGGAGAGAGTTTCATCTGAATTCCCCCACAAGGGAAGTGAAATTAAAGATTTCCTGGTGTGAAGGCTCTGCCAGCACTGATGCAGCCCACTGTCCTGCTGTCTGGGGTCTCTTAGGCAGGGCAAACCACTCCACAGTATCCTGCCCTCATTCCCACTCCCTCCTCACTGAGGATACTGAAGGCCCCTCTGCCAAGTTCCTCTGCCTGTCTCCTCCTGCCAGCTTGAAATTCACTTGGGAAAAAAATACTTAGACTAATAAATAACAACCCTGGCGGCTGGCCAGTGATTCAAAGGCTCCAAAAACGAAGCCGAAATTTGCAGCTGGCCACACTCCCTGCCTGACTTGGCAACAGCGCTGGTGTCTGAACACCTGCCAGGGCCAGGAGCGACCGCGGCGCCTGCAGCGGAGCGCGCCGAGCCGGCCGCGGGGCATCGTGCGTGCCTTGGCACCGCTGCTGGGCCGCCAAGTGCGGCTGTACCTGTGCCCCGGGCTTTATTCTCACAGAAAGGGATCTTCTGGCTCCTGGGAGCAGCTCTGCCAGGACAAGGAAAACGACCTGGGAAAAAAAAAAAATGTTTGCAAACAACGCCGCTGCTGTGGGAGGCAGAGTGCACGCCGGAGCTCCCCTGGTTCAACACCGCAGCGTGTTGAACACTGCTGCTCAGCATTCCCGCATACCGTGGACCCGCGGCCAGCCAGAATGGCCCTTCGCCCCAGCCTGGGCAGGCTGGTATCACTGCCTGAGCCAGCTGAGCAGCAGCTCAGCCAGGACAGGTTCTGCTGGGGTGGGCAGGGAGGTCAGTGCAGTGCTGGGGAGTGAATAGGCGGCTGTGAAAATGTAGCAGAGCCTGGCAGAGGGTCGGGGCTCCTGCAGAGAAACACAAACTTTGATAATCTTAAATGACAAGGAGGCAGAGAGGTGCAGGGGAGTGGAGGAGCCGAGCAGGAGGCTACTGGAAGGGCAGGGCATTGGGCTGCAGCCCCTTGGCCTCCCTATGCCCAGAAAGGGGTGTCATGTGGAAAGGTAATTGGATCCCAGGATTTACTGAATGATACTGTGGATTATTTCACAACCATCATGTCACAATGTAATCTCGTTATGGCATTACACAGTGCATGTGGAGCCCTATTGGGCTCATGGCTGGTGACACACAAGGACCTGCTTGGAATGTATGTTTGCTGAGGCTTGATCTGAGACCAGGCAGCAGAGGAGGGGTCATTTAGTCAAGGGTGGTTGGTGACAGCTGGAACCTGGCCTTTTCCAAGCCACACAAGAAGCTGGGACAGGGTACCATGGCTTTGTGGCAGAGAGCTGAGCTCCCAGCTGCAGGAGGAACACTGGCAGTTCTTGCCCCGGCTCCTGGGGCAGAGGTAAGAGGTGGCCATGCAGCCTGGAATGCAGCATAAGGTGCTGAGCTGGTTCTGATAGAGCTTAGACACTTAGAGGGAAATTCTCTATCCTGGGAGACCTGTTCCCCGGGCATCCCAGGGGAGCATGGTCAGGGCATCTCACAAGGCAAAGGGGGCTGGGATGCTGCAGGAGACCTGGAAGCAGGGTCTGCAGCAGCTGCTAGCCCTATGACAGATATGTGCTGCAAGCCCAGACCACGTGCCTCCTCTCCTGCTCCCTGCACCACAGCTGGCTGCTTTTCCAAAGCATAACAGAGGCAAATCCCGTCTCTGAGACAGTGAAAACACAGCACACCCCCGCGAGGAGTGTAAGAATAGCAGATGAGCCGGGGCAAGCAAACAGCCTTGACCGCAGCTTCCTGCCACAGGAGCAACAAGACAGAGCTGAAGGAGTCCCTGTGTCTCTGCACTGGGGCATTTGGAGCCAAATGGGGACTCGTTGGTGCAGGGGTCTGAGACCTTGGCCCATCTGGGCTGGTGCCTGAATCCCTGAAAGACAGAGGGTGTAAGGAAACTCTGTCATCCTCCTTTTCCTCCCTCTCCCTCCAGTTCAGGACAGGGAAGTGAAAATCACAGGGCAGCATCGAGAGCTGCCACCACTCAAACCATGGCACTGGTCACTGTGTGATTAATCACGTTTGGTGCTTGTGCCCTAATGAACTTCCACCCAGAAAGTAAGTATTTGTACCCAGCAGCAACAGGCTTAATCAAAAACAAGCTTTTGAGGTGGTGGGTGTTTTTTTTTTTTTTTTTTTTTTTTTTTTTTTTTTTTTTTTTTTTTTTTGCGCCCAACAGAAACATGGAAATCTGAAACACTGCAGATCAGCCAACTCTCCCACAGCAGCTTTCCAGCACGTTAACTTTGAACTGGGATGATAACAAATTATCTACTAAACACACATGTGGAGGGAGCTCAGTGCCAGTCTGTCTGACTTGTCTTTAGCTGCTCCTGATCTAAAATTCTATTTTTGCTTACATTTTGTGTCACTCAATTTTGTTCCTTTAAGCCTGTAAACCAGGGAAAGGGTAGCAGTGCCCTTATCCTAAGATGAAGCATGACCTCTGCTTTAAAACAAGAGCTGGCTTTATTTATCCCCAAGCTGGGCTTGGGGAATAACAGAAATGTTTGTTGTCCCACAAAAGACTGACTTACCAGCTATTATTAGAGCAGTAATGGCAATTTAGAACGTGCTTACTAGGCACATTTAACCCTATTCTCTGATTATGGAAGATCAGGGATTTGTAATTGGAGTTGTTGCAACAGTTTTCTTCTGATGGTTTTTGGAGCCAGCAGGGTGCACCCACCTTATGCCTATGTAACTGTCAAGCCATGGGTGGCTGTGCTGCCATGATGGGTCAAAAATCAGTTCATGGGGCACCTGCCCAGTTGAAGAGGAACTTCTGGCCTGCATAAAAGACTCGTTAAATTGCTTTATGTAACTCCTTCTGCCTGTAGAGCTCAGTCACCAGTGTGTGTAAACCCAACACAAAACACCAAGTGGAGAGGGCAGGACTGAATTTGCTGGTGAGAGCTAGTTTTGATGGACACTTCATAGTGTCCAAACCTTATCTCCAGTAATGTTGACTTGGAAGGCAGGACTTGGGCCCTGTAAATATATTATCATCTCCAAAACAACCTTCTTTCTTCTCACCACTATGGATAACACTAGTTCAGAGAGAGAAGAATGGGACCTGCTATCTAGTGTGTGGGGAGGTGGAATGAAATGATCTGTAAGGTCTCTTCCAACCTGAATGTTTCTATGATTCTATGGTTCTGTGACGACCTGCAGAATGGGCAGAAGTAGGGTGGGTGGGCAAAAGCGGGGAAACCATCCTAGTGGGATGAGGTGGGAGGAGGGTGCTGACAAGTGGTGGACGTGGCAGTGAAGCAGCAGCTTCCCAAGGACAAGCCACCTGCATCCTGACCTGAGCTTTGCTGCTGGCAGGGCATAAAATCTCATCTCTGTGGTAGCAAAAGGCAAAGTTCCCAAAACCTGTTCTGGGGCAAGGGCTGCCTCCAATTATCAGTGTACTTTGGTGGTGCTAGACTGAGGGCTATGTTTGTGCAGGGAGGGCACCTGACCCACTTCAGAAAGAGCCGTCTCCAAGCGAGCCAGCCATGGGTACTGCCCCTTGCTCCCTTTTGCCCAGGGTCAGAAACGATGCTGGGTTGGGCCCTGGGAGGGAGCAGAGCATGCAGGGTGTCCTCCCTGCTCAGAACTGGGGCCCACTCCCTATCAGCAGCAAGCCTGTGTC
Source organism: Sylvia borin (assembly GCA_014839755.1). Classification (NCBI taxonomy): domain Eukaryota; kingdom Metazoa; phylum Chordata; class Aves; order Passeriformes; family Sylviidae; genus Sylvia; species Sylvia borin. Next base: position 6,645,802 of record CM025980.1, on the reverse strand, counting down.
GGGGCAGCAGCAGCAGTGAGCTCCTCTCTCAGGAATCTTTCCTCCAAACAAGCATGGTCAAACAAAGCCAGGGAGACAGAGGCTTTCCTGACATTGTCAGTCCAGGCTCTTTGGGAACAGAACAAGAGGGGTTTTGGAACAAGCAGCACAAATACGTATTTACATATGCACACAATAGGTTGTGTGCTCACACTGTGGGATGGCAGCACACGGTGGCTGTCCTGCCACTGGGCCCTGCTAGCAAGGAGAAGATGGAAACAATGACACAACTCAGCCACGAAGAAACTGCCAGAGTTGGCTCTCCTGTCTCCCCTGCTCACCTCCATGCAGCCTGATGAGCTGCAGGCTGGGCATTTGAACAGACAGGCAGCTGCACCAGCTGGGGCATTGCTGATGATGTGGTGCAGGTACTACCTTTCTCTCTCTTTTCATCACTGATGGCCTCGGGGGGGCTATTTTGGAGGAATGTTCAGGTATTGAGCCAGCCCGGAGAGGGAGGATGGGGCTGAATGGTCTCATGCTTCTGCCATCTGTGGGGGCAAGAGAGTTTGGGGCACCTGGGTAGGGATGCCAGGGGACAGTCGCACAGACTATTGTCCCCTCTGCCTCTCTTTGGCCCCATAAGTGGGCTCATGTTCACTGCACAGGCACAAATGTGACTCCAGAGGTGGTTCCCCTCAGAAACCAAATCTGAACCACCAGGAGCTCACCTTAGGGCTTTGCATTCCCCTTACTGGTGCAAGAGAATAGGAGCATGTCTCTGCCTTCCTCACTGCAGCTTCTGCCTTTATGGCCTGACAGTCTTCCAGATACACAGCAGCCCAGGCTCTAGAGCATGGGGATCTACACTGGTGCTGGCCTGGCAGAGGGAGAGTGCTCAGTGCCTTCCCTGAGAATGGAGAGGTGCTCAGCCCCGAGAAGATTTACACATGGCACAGGAACCCTCATGGCCCATTCCACAAGGGTCTTCCTTCCTAAGTGCTTCTCATCTTGGCCATCCCAGTCCAGATGCACTGACAGTCAGGGCTCCCAGGTGGAGTGGCAGAAACAGGTTCCATGCTGTCCATCAGTTGGGTGCTCAAGCCAGCAAATCCCAGTCATCTGGTACTTGCCAGGCTCCAGTTTAAAAATACCTAAGGAAAATAATCCTCCAGGCTCATCAAGGCCAAAGCAATTCTGAGCAGACTTCTGGACAAATACTGGGGTTTGTGTTTTTGTCTGTTTTCAGCACACATTTGTCTCACTCCTCCCCAGTGGGGTCAGAAGGCCATCCAATGGCCATCCCAGCATGTTGTGACTTGGGCGGGGAGTGTCAGGCCAGACAACCACAGCGTGCCATGGGGCAGGCGTGCGTGGCCCTGTTTAGAAGCAGGAGTGGCCCGAGAGCAACTGAGGCCATTGCATGTTTGGGAGCGAGGTGTTTCATGCCCAGGCCTGTGGCACTCGCCCTGGCCAGTGCTCACCCTCTGTTCCAGCCTCCTCCTTCTCCATGACCAGTGCCATCCTGTTCTGTGCATCTCTGGATTCCATGCATTCATGTCCCAAAGCACCAAGTGGGTCTCTCCAGTGATTACCCCCAAGATGGCAGTACTGAGGCTGGTAGTCACCAGTAGCAGCAGAAATAGATACTCCAGTGCTGTAGGTACTCACCCTATGTGACTGAGTGGTGGGACCAGTGTGGCTAGGGACTGAAAGACATCTTCATAGGTGTCAGGGTCAGCTGGTCAAACCTCTTGGCACTCAGGCTGCCTGCAGTCCTTTCCCTTCCTTTTAGACCTACAAGAGTGCCCAAGCTCCCCTGAGATGATGCAGGACCAAAAATGTCAAGTACTACAGAGAGAAGCTTGGCTTTGTGCAATATCCCAAGAAAACAGCTGCTGTAGATGCTGCAAATGAGAAACAGAACTGGAGCACAGCCCAGAGCTCCAGCTCATCCCTATGGTGATACTACCCTGAGCTCACTGAAGGTAGTGTCCTTCCAGAAGCAGTCCAGTCAACAAAGCCATCAGCAGTGGAAACTGATCCTAAAGATGCATTGTGTGAAGAGCGAGAGGTGCTGAAACCTGTTTGGAGATCAAGAGACATGGCTAGGAATGCCACCAACCCCTTGACAACCACGGATCATGCAAGGCAGGCTGAAACCAGAAGGAAACAGCCTCTCTGGGAAGGGATACAACGGAGAATGAAATGCAGGTGAGCCAGTGTTATTGACATATGAAGTTATTTGGTGCAGGATATGGTTAAATTATTTGCTGAGCCCCCACCTTTTCCTCCCCACCCCAAGAACAGGAATAGAGTCATTAAAACAGCATGTTCTGAGACAGTGGAGATCCCATGGGAGAGCTGGACTCTGCAAGTACACCCACTGCTGTGGCCTGCCCCAGTACCCTTGCCTCAGGGGTCCTCAGCTCTGCCAGAAAGCTTTAGGATAAAGATGATCCCAGCATCTGATGTATGCAGCAGAACAGGATCTTGTGCTGGTCAGACTGGTTTGGGTGACCCCAGTTTGAAGACAACAACAGTGTTGATGGGATGCAGTTGGGTGTTCATCCAGCAGCATCACCTCCATATCTCCTTCATGGTGATGCTCCATTCCAGTGGGCTGTCACTCACTGGGGTGATATTCACTCACCAAGCCCCTTATGACTGCATGGAAACACCAGCCCCTTCCCCTGCCTGCATGGAGGCACTGGCAGCACTGGCTATTGACCCTAAAGGATGAGTTACCTGCTTGAGTGAGAACTGGTGCTGCCAAGATATGCTTGTCAGGCAGCCAGCACTTGGGAAACAAGGAAGGAGAATGTGGAAAGAACAAGTCACTACACTGGGAACATATGGGATAGCAATCAGGGAAGGACAACAGCCCACACACTCCTTGAAGAGAGAGCAGAGACCCTAATGAGTGAGTCCTCACAGAGTGTTGAATTAGTATTGGAAAAAAGACATTGAACAGCCTCACTTTCCTCTGGTCCGGGAATGGAGGGGCAGGAGGAACAGAGATATTATTTCTTGTGCCAGTTCCTTGGCAAAAGGTGACGTGCTTGTGCAGGCTGCAGCATGAGGGGCCCATTGAACAGAACCAGGGAGCTCTTACCCCAGAGCATCAGGAAGAGGCACAGCAGAAGGGACAAGGGAGGATTACAACAATGGTGACATCTCAACTTTTGCCATGTGGTCTCCTTGTGGTCAATGATCTCTTATTTCTAGGCAAGCTCTTCAAGGAGAGGATGCTTCACCTGGCAGCAAAGAGCAGGAGTGGCAACTGCCAGGATGCAGCTGGAGCCAGCACAGCTTTCTCTTTATTAGGCAGGAGGCAGCAAAAACAGGTCAAAGCAAATGCAGCAGGCAAAGCTTTCTACAGGGCACAGTTACCCTCTTCCCATCTGGAACAACAAGACCAGCTGACTTGCTGCCACTTGCCTCTGACTACTACCACCCCACACCATCCTCCTCACTCCCTTTCCCCTGGAGCTCACAGAGAGATGGCAATCCATTTTGGTCAGGGCTTCTGAGAAAGACTACAGGAGATTATCGTCTTTCTGCTGGCCTTACATCATCTCAGGACCCAAATCACTGTCTGTCTCACCACTCACTGGTCACACAATGCCCAAACAGCCGATCTCCACTGCCACTAGGTAGCAAGTATTTGGGTCTTCATGCTGGCAAACACAGGTCCCTCTGACATGGCCACAAGTGTCAGGATCCAAGGGAGACCTTTGGGAGTCACAACCTTGTTAAGTGCTGGTCTGCATTGCTGGGGGACGTGTCTGTAAGCCTGACACAGGCAGCAACAGAGCAGCAGTGGGAGTCCAGACAGGTAAAAAGTATTGACCTAAATGAGCACAGAAATGAACACAACCACAGAGATCTTCCATAGTGTAAGTGGCCATTTTGAACATCTTAGCAGCCCCTTTCTTCCTAAGGCAGATTATTTTCTAACACAGGCCGTTACACCAATACACCCCTGAACAGTGTCATACCTATATCATCCATGGAGAAGAACTTGCACATTCCGTGAGGACCATGATCTGGTGCCTTCTCTTCTGCTTCCATTGTCACGGGGTAAACTCAGAATCTGGAAGCTTAGCTGAAGTGAAATGTCAATCCAAAAGTTCAGAAAACACTTTTCCAAAGCCCAGTCAGGAAACTAGGATGGATATCTCAATAGAACAGACTTTCCCAAGAGATTTCCAATAATTAATGGATTTGGGCTCATGTTGTTACTTCTCTTATCAAGCAGGACATGCGTATTCATAACAGATGAGGACTAGACATCTACATCTGCTAGAAACATTAATTCCAAGAGAAATCAGAACTAATGATTATGTTTTGAGATTACTAGAGGTTCTTAGTGTTTACAGTGGAACACAGAAAACCTGAATTTGTACTGCTCTGCTGAGGCTCCTCTCACATTCTGGAAATGAAATGGTTTGGCTATCCCGGATGTTGAACTTGATCAGTGTCAAGTTCAAATGCAGTCAGAAGCAGGACTGCGAGGCTGCTTAGTGTTGCTTTTCAAGGACAGCTTTGTTGCCCAATATCCTGAAATAATATCCTGTTTTCCTCACAGGAAAAAAAATTCCTAATAGGATTAATATTAAATCCGTCTTTTAAAGGAGACCAAAATGCAGCAGTACAGAGCAGGAAGGACTCTTTCCCACTTTCAGTAAGAAGCAGCAGGAGCAGCAAGAACAGGAACACCAGAGATGTCCTGGAGCTTCTTCCCACCTGCCCCTCCAGCTCATCACTGCTCTGGCAGCTCCCTGCTCACTTGAGCTCTGCCATCTCCAGCCTCCTGTTTTGCACATTACTCTAAAACCCACACAACTGGGGCATTGCACATCAGTTCCAGATGAAGAACATGCTCTCTGGCTTCATTTATCCCAGCAGTACTGAATCTTCTCAAAGGAAACTTCCAGTTTCCTTTGAGAAGGCTGAGATCCACCACAGCACTTCCCACTGCTCGTCCCCTGTGGAGCGGAGCACTTGAGCCTAGGAAGGATCTTAACAGCAGAGCCAAGTGGCACTTTGAGTTTGATCCAAAATTGCCCCTTTGAATTGTTATTTATCTTGTTGTCTAAGCAAAACAGAGCGCAGGCCTCTCCCTGCTCAGTCACACAGGAACAGATGGATCAAGAGATCCTCCCACCCACTCACTCTTTGGGTTATGGTGTCTCACCTCAGAAGTGGGTGAAAGAGTTGGTTGTAGTCCCTGGCCTTTTATTGAGTGCACCTGGTCCATTCAGTGCCTCAACATGCTCGGAGTACACCCATGACCATGCTTGCTCTGATGGAGGAGCAGTGGTTCCTTTGATATGGAAGTGCTTGTACCTCCTCATAGCTGCTCTGTCTTCATCTGTAGAGCATCACTGTTTATCCCCGTCTTTCCCTTCCTTGACTCACAGTTGAACTACACCACTCTTCTTTTGGCTGTAAAACAAATTAGAGCATTAGACATGCAACCCAGAAATCAAGTAGTATCATTAGGCTTTGAGATACAGCAGCCAGAGAAAAACAGTCCCAGGTAAGTCCCTTTGTGCAGGGCTTGGGACATGTGGGGAGTGAAGGACATGGGATGGATGGCTGCCATAAGCTGAGGAGCTCTGCTTGGGATGGGAACACACTACCAGCAAGGGCCTCTCCCACTCACCGAGGTGTTTATCCTGCAGAACCTAACTGTGAGTGAAATGGTGAAGGCATCCTGTTCCTTCACATCCCTGGGCACAAAGGCCCCGCTGAAATAACTGTGATCCACCACAAATGTCTCCCCCTGGCAGTGCGTCCTTACCTTCATGGGAACACAGCTGCCAGTGTGGGCTGGCAACGCTAAGAAATGTTGTGGTGAACATAAAAGCACAATCGTCAGGCAGTGGATTATAAATTTAATGGATTTTTAAGTGCTGATGAGTTTTAATACAGACACTGTACAGCCATTCTGCCCCTGAAGGGGTCCAGGACTACCGGAGGCAGGGCCAGGTATGCCAGGAATGGGGCCAGGACTCCCGAGAGCGGGGTCAGGGCCCCCCGGGAGAAGGGCCAGGATCCCCAAAAGCAGGGCCACGAACCCCACGAATGGGGTCAGGACTCTCGGGACCGTGTCCAGGACCCCCGGGAAATATGAGGGCCCGGCAGTGAGGGGCAAGGGCACCCCTGCTCCTGCCCCGCGTGTGGAACTCCTGCGCCGAGTCACTCCGCGGGACACGCTCAGGGAAATCCCGCGCTGCCGCTGCGCCGGGCAGTGTCATCCGGCCCGGCCTCCTGGCACACCCGGCCCCAATCCCCGTCCCGCCGCCACCGGGGGCCCGAGGGGCCAGGGCGGGCCGTGCCGGGGCGGTACGTGCCGGGGCGCACGGCCCAGCCCGCCGGCCGCGGGGCTCGCGGGGGCGGGCAGGGGTCGGGGGGGCCCGGCCAGGCGCACGTGGCGCGTGCGGGGCGGCGCTCGGCCGGGCACGCCCCGCTCCCGCCCCCCGCGCCCCTCCGCCCTTATAGCGGCGGGGGCGGGGGCGGCTGCACTCGGCGGTAGCGGCGGCATCCGCAGGTAGGGCTCGGGCAGTCCGCGTGGCGCGACGGGGCGGGCGGGCGGACGGACGGACGGACGGACGAACGAACTAACTAGCGAGCGAGCGAGCGAGCGAGGGAGGGAGGGAGGGACGGACGGACGGACGGGGCCTCGGGGTCAGGCCACTGATTCTGGGAGGCCCACGTATTCTGGCGGCTCCTAGCCCGGCTTGGAGGTCCTGGAACCAGTGATGGTCCTGGGCCGTTCTCGGGGCGTGGGCCCGCCCCCATGGCCCGTCGCGTGGCTGGTCGGTTTCGCACCGGCCTTTCTGGCTGTGTTGGAGCCGCCGCTTCGGTCTCCCCCGCCCTCGAAATGAGGGGGGAGCCATGTTTTGTTCCCGCTCTGGTATGGCCGCATGGTGAGGATTCCACAGTACCCTGCCCCGACGCCCCTCGTCCCTCTCTCACCGACAGTGGCGCCCTGGGGTCAGGGTTTCCCCGGCCTCCTCCCGGCGAACGGTGAGGATGGATGATGGTGGCCTGGGGGGCCCAGGTAGCCCAGTTGCCCCGAGGTGGGGGTTCCCTGTTGAGGCAAGCCCCTCGTTCCCCCTGCCCGGCCCCTCAGGCCGCTCCCCCAGCGTGTTTGTAGGGCCGCCCGGGGGAATCTCCGCACCATTTGAGGGTGCTCGGTAAAAGCTGGAGTGCAGAGAAGAGGTGATCACTATGTGTGTTTGGCCCTTGATAAAGGGAGGGCCTGGAAGCAGCGTAGGAACCATGTCCTGGGAGTGGGTCTGCAGTGTTGGGCTGCCGGGGGGTATCGCCCGTCCCCAAGGGGAGCACTCCTGCAGCCTTCAGCACCTGGGTGGGCACTACTTCGGGATGCCGCTCGCACTGGCCTTCAGGCGATTCCTCTCGGCAGGTGCTCGGAGCTGGACCTCGGGCATTCCAGGCTGCTCAGGTGGTTGAGTCACCCAAATCCTTCAGCACCGTGATCCTCTGCTGGCTGTGCAGCATGGACTGCAGAACCGTGCTCCGGCTCCAGGAAAGGCGCCTTTATCCCTTGTTTCTGCCTTGCTCAGGGAGGAGATGGTAGCAAGGTCTTGATGGCCCCTTACGTGTTTGGGGCATGCATTCCACCCTCCGGTGTGTGAATCACTCAACCAGTGAGGCATTGTGGTGACCAGCAGGAGAAAGCTGGGGCTGCTGGAGTTCACCGGTGGCCGGTGGTAGCTTACATTCGCTATGTAGCAAGGGGCTGTGAGAACGCTCCTAGAGCCAGCACCTACCACCCCTCCGGTCCTGGGGTCAGCTGTGGTTGAAGCCTGGTGGCCTCTGGCAGGTGTTTGCTGGCCTCAGGGTGAGATGCTCGGGGAGCTCAGCGGGCCTGGGCTCTAGACATGCTGCTGGAATGCTTCACCCACGGTGGGTATTGCAGGTCGGGCAGGAGTCCTGCAGTGGAAGGGTGCACAAGTGCATCATGAAAGTGAACAATGCTGGAGGGTCTGAAAGTTGAATCGGTCAAAGGGGATGAGTGTGAACAGGAGTATCAGAAGGAAAATTGTGAATTGTATCTGTAGTAGGAGAGGTGGGATTTGTGTCCTGAAACGGTAAATGGCCTGAGTGCTCATACCCTGCCCTTTAAGGGTGGACCTTTTGCATAATGGTTACTCATGTTCTCAAGCTTCAAGTTTCTTCTGAGGAAAAAGGTGGATTTTCTTAGTTGCATCTCAAGGAAGCAGGTATAATGATTCTGGGTTTGTGCCTTTCTGTGAGCCTTATGTCTTTTTGTGGTGCACAGACATCCCATTTTCATGGTAAGTGAGGTAATTGAGTGCTGTTGGATTCTCCTGGGTGTCCTTGCACTGAGATTTCCTTGGCTGTATCTGGAAGGAAAGGAGCAGTGCTGAGAAGTGGACCAAGGCAGGGAACTGCTGGAGTGTGCTAGGCATTAAAAAAAAAAAATCCCTGAACACCTGATAGTGCCTTTGTTGGGAAGGAACTTTCTTGGTCCTAGATGAACCGCTGGGGTGATGGACCTCCTAATTACAAACAAGTTCTGCTCTAGTGTATGGCAAATCTCCCTGCCCAAAAGTAGTGGGGTTGCCTGTGGCTGTCCCTGTAACCCTTGGGAAGGTGTGAAACATTTTTCTCTTCCAAGAGGTGTTACTTAGAAAAGGTTGTGAATGGTCGCATGTGCTTTCTCTTGGCTCCTATTTGGCACAGCTAGCCTGATTTATCTGGCAGCAAAGGTGGAAAATACCCAGTGACTTTCATGCTGTCATTGTATATCTCCTTTACGAGAAGTTGAAAAGCTGCACATAGGTTTGGGAGGTGTATCTCGTTAAGCCCTGTAGTGCAAATCTGTTGTTGCACTTTTTTGGCTTTCCCGTTTCCGCCTCTGGAATCAGCCTATAACAGACTCTTTAAGAAAGTGGGAGCCTCTCACCTGTGGTATCGGTATGACTCACTGTATCCTTAGAGCTGCTGCAGAGTAGTTATTCCAGAGTAGTAGCCAAGGAAAATTCACGTGGGACTGTAGTTAATTTCTGAAACCACAATCACCAGAGTACTACTGGGCCCTCGGTGTGACCTCCTCTCCTGCCTCCATCCCAGTGCTGCCTTAGTCCTGGTATGAGGGCTGGGTCCTCGATGTGTGTCCCACTTCCATCCATGTACTACTGGGTCCTTGGTGTGATCTCCTCTCCCACCTCCACCCTTGCGCTTTTGGGTCCTTGGTGTGTATGTCTCAGCTCCATCCTGGTGCTTGCTCATCTGTGGTTTGAGGGCTTGAAGGTAGCAATTATGTGGTAGGGGCTGGGATCAAAATTCATACTCCTGCTCTGAGGGAAGGGCCAGCCAGTTCTGTTCGATGATGAACGCTGTGACTTTTTGTGATTTTGCAGCCCCCTGCTTTGCCGAGACACCCGGAGCTGTCTCTGGCTGGCATTGTGGGTCTCTAATGAAAGAATGCCTATGCTATTCCATACTACATTTTTCTCATTCTGAGGATTTCCGGGTGGGCACAGGTTGTCCTGGGAGTGTTCCTGAGCACTGCTGGTGCAGGGAGGATCAACTCTGTGTCCTGGCAAAGCATGACTTGTGCTCAGGGTGTGACCTGGGGAAACCCTGTACAGGGGCTTGAGCACCCCATGTCCCCTCCTGAGACAAGGGATTGGCTGGCAGCTGGTGCTGTGACAATCCCTTTCCCTAGGGGTGGGGACACAGTTAGAGAGGGGGCTCTAGGTGCTGTGCTGGGGGCTGAAGCTGATGTGAGCCCAGATTACATCCAAGAGCTGCTTGCTTCATGTGGTATTCTTGTGACTGGTCTGCAAACCCCTCTGGCTGCAAGGTTTTGGGTTAGAGGGCTCTAGAAGATCCATGACCACAGCCAGGCTCTGGTGTAGAAATAAGTCAGGCTTTCTCACTTGGGCTTGTTGGTAGCTTGCTAAGCTTGACTTCATGCTTTCTCACATCAGTAAGATGCTTAGTCCTTACTGAGTGTTGCTGATGCTACCAACCAGGCACAGCAGCCTCAAATAGGTGCTTCTCTGGTGGACACAAATACCTGCTCATCTCTCTGGTTGGCTGGATTTCCCCAAAGCTGCCAACAAACTATCCAATCTCACTTTGCAGAGCAGCTTGCAGCTTTTTGTGCCCTGTGCCATGCTGGGAGCGTTTTGGGGGCTGAGGGGCTGTGTCCACCAGAAAGACCAATTGTGAGTATCCAGGAAAAGTCTGTGATTGTGGCTGGTGGAATGAGCAGGATGATCTGTGCCTCTTCAAGCTGAGGCTCGTGCTGCCAGTGGGGGAGCTGGAGGAGCTGTGCCCCGTGGCGTCTGTCTGTCTGCATGCTGGTGTTGGCTCACCGGCCCGGCAGACCAGGACATGTCTGGGAACGTGTTGGCCATCCCTGGTGGGAAGAGGCACTGACTGGGCTGGGCTGCTTCTGGCCAAAACCTTGAGCTTGCCTGTGCGGGCTGCTGGCCTTGAGTGAGCCCTGCCTGTGCTACTGACCTTGGCTCACCCTGGCAGCAAAGGCTGGGGCTGAGCAGGGCCTCAATTGACTATTGTCCTGGTGCAGAGCCCTTGGAAGCGCTGGGGAGTCACGTAGACCATGTGCTGCCAGGTTAAGTCCTGACTGTGGGTGCCTGCTGGAATTAGAGCTCTATGCATAATGCTCTAAACCCGCTTAAAATTGGTGAAAGTGGTGTCTCAACTCCTGACAATTCCTATTTCATCTTACTTCAGGCCAGAAAAAGGCCAAATTTGAAGCTATAGAGTGTTATTTGCTATGAACAGCTGGTGATTGCCAACCCCTTTATTTCCCCAGCAAAAGATCTCGGTTTAGTTTCAGGGGTCAGAAGGGATGTTGGGGGTCTGCCAGCTCCCCATGTTGGGCAAATGTCCCACGGATGCTTATGGCCCTGTGCTGAGCCTCTTGTGGTGAGCTGGCTTGGAAGGTTGTGCTGGGAGGATGGATGTGGCTAATTCTTTGGGCTGGGCTGATGGGAACAGCATCTCCGTTTCTGCTGGGGACTTGAGGGAAGAGCTGCCTTGGGGTGTGCCATCTGTGCTGCTGGCAAGAGGCAGCTTTGTGCCCATCCTGCCTGGCTTAGCTTTTTCAGTGTTTGCATTCTCAGGCCAAAGACTGGGTCCAGATGATGAAGGCACGAGGAGTCCAAATGGCTGTTGGATAGCTGGGACAACCCTGGACATCTTTTTGCTGTGGAGATCCTGCTCTGGACAATGCTATGTCCATCTCAGAAGCTTGGGGAGCACTGGAGAAGCAGGAAGCAAAGATGGCAGGGCTGGAATGAGCCACTGTGGATTTCACACCTGCTGAGATGCTGGCTGAACTTCTGCTGGCAGCAGCCCAAGCCTGTGTGAGCACTAGGCTGATTATGGGTTGTGGGAGAAAGATATGGGGCTCTGCCTGTCCTGCTCCATGGGGGCAGGATTGAGGCTCCCTGCCTGCCCTGCTCCAGCTCCCAAGCACTCAGAGCTGTGCTCACAGAGGGGAAAGGCTTTGTGAGCTCAAAGGGCAGCAGATGCCACTGAGTGTATTCACGGTGTAGGGAAGCCTTGAGCTGGAGGGATGTGTGAGAAGAGCCAGAGGTGTGTTGTGCCTGGGCAGGGCCTCTGTTTGGATGGAGGAATGTCCCTCTTCCTTTGGCCCCAAAAAGGAGCGGTGTGAGCCGCTTCCATAAAGGCTTTGCCCCAGAAATACTTTGGGGCATTTGCAGCACTTTATAAATATGAGCCTCTGTCTTTCTGTGCTGGAGTCCTGCCAGTCTGAGCTTTCAAAAGCACAGCAATTTACTGCATTATGTAACTAAAAGTCTTGAAATCATACTGTTCCAGGCCCCACTGGAGAAAGGATAACTTCTTGTGGGTGGAACCAGGGAGATGGCAGGGGTTTAGTCTCCTGGAGGTTCTGTTTTGAGGTTATACCATCCTCATTGCCTCAATTCCTGGTCTCACTATTGCGGTGCAGAGAAATGTGGCTGTAGGCTACCCATTCTTGCAGGTTATCCAGGACTTTTATAGGGAGCAGTTCTGATACTCACAGCCATTACTTGGTCTCATCAGTCTTAATTACTGCAAATATGCTTATTTTATTTCCTAATAGGACAAACTGTAGCTAGCTGCCAGGCAGCAGTGAATTTGATTTCTAATCATGTCTTACATGTTGTAGTTCTTCCAGAACAGAGCTGAGAATTCTATAACTACGTGTTCTGGTTGGTTGTGGTGTTCGTTTTTTTTTTTCCTCTTTTTGCAAAAGGGAGTGAATCTTTCTGCTTGGGCTGGCTGTCTTACATGTGCTTTATTTTTTTTTCTCACTTGTTTGAAACTATTTCTGTGTGAGGGCAAGGAGTAAATTGTCAAGAAGCCTAATGGGGTTGAAGGATGAGCTTTATAAAAGTGGTCTTTCTTAATAAGGATTTTCAGTGAGTCAGGGAAAAGTGTTGTGGCATGCAAAAGTCCTCATGTAAACTCTCTGGCGTCAGACTTTGGGAATCTTTGGTCTCAGAACTTTGTTCAGCTCAAGGTTTTAATTGTCCCTCAGCAATGCAAGAGAGGTCATGTCTCACCTGCCAGAAGCCTTTCATTTTACAGAGAGATGACACTATCAGCACCCGCAGGAGGAGAAATGCTGCTTGTAGGGGAAGAAAAAATAAATTAACCAAGCCACAGACATTTTGGAGCAGTTGAGCTCCTTGGGAGCAGTGGAAGAATTAAACTAGTCTATAAGTCTCAGGAACAAAAGGGAAAAATCCCTAACACCTCATCAGAACCCACTCAGCCTTTGCCTTGGATGGCTTTTATTGCCTGTAGTTTTAATTAGTGCTCACAAGTAGATTATATTCATTGCTGGGAGCTTTTATAGCCAACACCTGGCAGTTTCAGCCTTCAAAAATGTTTTGGATAAATCAGTGTGGTTAAATGATGCTTTAGGATTCACTGAAGACTGTGGAAGCTCAGTGTGACTCAAAGCAAGAGATGGCAGAAACTGCAGTGTGCAGCTTGTGTGGGGAGGGCATGTTCGGCAATTCCCAGTGCTTACCGTGGGTGGGTGGGTTGCTCTGTGTTCCAAGAGACCAGACTGCATCAGGAGTTTCTGTAGAGCCTGGCAGTTTCCTCAGTGGCTGCTTGTCCCAGGTGGGTGCCCACAGGTGTATTTTGGCCCAGGGATCTGCTGGCAGCGAGACACCATAGATACGGGCTCATCCTGGAGAGTCCCAGAGAGGAAGTCAAAAAGAAATGGGCTCTGGCTCCTGGGCATAGTTCAGCTGCGGACGTGCCAGGGGCAGCGTCTTGTCAATGATTCCTTTGTTGGAGTGACGGGTGGCTTGGAGCTGCTCGTGATGGTCATGTGTTGCACTGGCCAGGATGCAGGAAAATACCCTGCCAGTGAAAAATCATTGTCTGTGTCACAGTAAACCAGTCTTAGCAGCTTACAGAAACTGACCTCCTGTGCTTTTTCTTCCTCTTGCCCAGTGTGGGTCTGGGGCATCACCTGGTAGGCATCACTGTAGCCAGGTGTCAGGTGGCTCTGGCAAACCTGGTGCTGTATCAGGTAACTGCTGCCAGTACCTCCAGTGCCAGGTAGGAAGGAGCAGGATCTCCCCATGACTCTGGATCACCAGCTGTGCTTCAACCAGGACACCGGGATCCCAGCCTTGGATGTGCACCAAGTGACATGGAGTGAGTGAGAAGGCAGGAGCCTGTAGTCCTGTAGTGTGTCCTATAGGGTTGTGCCAGGTAGATGCTGGCATGTCAGCAGCCGTGGATGAGATGATAATCGCTGTGAGCTGGGGCGGATACAACTATAAATAGGAGGCTGCACCTCTCTGAGCCAGCAGCACACTGCTTTGAAGTTGTCACTCTGCCTGGTATGGCCTCAGGAGCTCTGGAAAAGGCTCTCCTGCTCGAAGGTGGCTTTTTCCTCGAGTGCAAACCTGAGCAGCAGAGAGCTGTGGAACGAGGAGCAGGCTCTAGTGAAGGAGCATAATGTTGCCCCTTGGCTGATGGGACATAATATGGGTGGGTGTATCTCTGGCTGTGAGGCTGGGAAGGGCTGCAGTGCATCAGAAAATGTCTTCTGAAATCCCTGGAGGCACACAGGAGTTCTGAGGCTGGTAGTAATTTCTGTTGCTTTGCATGTTGTTACCCTTGTTTGTGAGCAGTTGCCCTTGTTATGGTTCCTTGCTGTGATGCTCTGTGCTGCTCTCTGCTGCCTGGGCCAGCCTACATTTGGAGTAACAGCAGCTCTGGAGTGTGATCTAGTTCTGCTGCAGCATGGGCCCATGCATGAGCAACCTGACCCTGACAGTCTCTGGATTGTTCCCAATCAACCTCTCCAAGGGGATTCAACACTTCAGCAAGCCTGAATGACATTTTCCTGTTCATTTTGCTTTCTAGTTGCTTCTGGTTTTGAGCTTTTTAGGTGAATTGTTTTAATACTTGGGTGCATTGTGAAATCTGCTGTAGCTTTTTGATCAAGGAGGAGGATTTGGATGCAGTTGGGTCAGGAAGTGCTCTGCCAGGGTAAAACAGCAGAGGAACCAGGCTCTGCTGGGGCTGCTCTGTGTGGATCCATCTCCCTCTTCCCTGGTGGCATATAGACACCTTCCTTAGTCACTGCTCAGGCTAAGTTTAGCTACAGCCCCTGACCTTTAGGGCTGGAGTGTGTGCTATGACACCCAACTGACCTTTTTCAGGAGAAATAGGGGTGTCCTGTTTGCCTCATACATGGGGACTTACTTCCCCTCAGTGTGTCTGCATGTAATAAGCTTGATGTGCAGTTCCCGCTCTAGGTGGCCTGGGGTTTCTTGGGATTTTGCAGTACTGGGGTTATGCTCCTGGAGATGCTGTGGGAGCTCTGCTATGCAGATGAGCCCTGGCTGCTGTCACAGACACTGGCCGCCCTTTCCAGCTTAGGGGTCAGGGTGTCATGTCTTAAATTTGTCACTTAGAAATGTGTGCTGACTGGGGCTCTTAAAGGCCAGCTGCAATCTCAGCATGTGCTTTGGGGTGGCCCACTGTGCTGGTGATCCTGGGGTGCTCTCACCTCACAGATCAGCTTTCCTCATGGTGGTGGGGGCACTGGTGCAGTGCCAGCCTTGCAAACCTAGCTTGAGCTGTGCAGTTGTGTGACAGGAGCAGGGATTCTGCTTTCAACTGAGGCAACACTTTGTCGTTTGCAGATCTTTGATCCCCGACTGAGTCATCGCCGACTTGATTCAAGATGCCACCAGCCATTGGAGGCCCTGTAGGATACACTCCTCCTGAAGGAGGATGGGGATGGGCTGTGGTCATCGGAGCCTTCATCTCCATCGGCTTTTCCTATGCCTTCCCCAAATCTATCACAGTGTTCTTCAAAGAGATTGAGGTCATCTTCAATGCATCCAGCAGCAAAGTCTCCTGGATTTCCTCCATCATGCTGGCTGTTATGTATGCAGGAGGTAAGTGGGCTGGAGGCAGTGATACATGTGCTCCTGCATCACAGCACAAGATGCTGCTCTCCTGCTGGGGCTGGTGATTCCCACCTGACTGTAGTGACAACAACCAAAATTTTGCTGAGACCTGGAATTCTCTCCTTATGTGAGAGCAAAACCTCCCTTAATGAGTTTTCTTAAAGGAGGTTGTTCAAAAAGTTCCATTTAATGCCCAGAATGCAAAAACCGGGTTAATCTGTCCTCTGCAAAGCTGTAAAATCTTTCCGGAGAATTATGACTTGTGTAATTCTGCCCTTGTCCCTGTTACAGAAGGCTGGAGATGCTGTGTCTACTCTCAGCATCTTCCTGAAGGCCGGGGAGCTGCTGTGTCACATGTGGCAGCCCTGCTCTTAGGGGCACATTCTTTCAGCTAAGACAATGATTTTTTAATTTTTTTTTTCCATTTGGGGAATAGCGAGTATATCTAGGGAACCATCCCAAATTTCTCGTCAGCACAGTTGGGCTTAGAGTGCACTGGAGCCTCGTGCCACATGTTAACTGCTTGCTGGTGCCAAGAGGCAGCTTGTGCTTTTTGAGGATGGCAGTGTGCACTGTAAGTACAGAGACATGAGCAGGATAAGGCAAACCCACCTAAACTAAAACAGCTCTCTTCCCTCTCCTGTCCTTCAGAAGCTGTCTTTTGAAGGTTTTTAATTCCCAAGCTGGGTACTTTATTCATGTTTTTAATGGGTGAGGAGCATGCAGTGCGTTCTTGATCTCTAGATCCTGGGGTCTTGTATGTGCCTGCAAACACAGTGTTGTGCTGGGCTGGAAGAAACACTGTGAGCCTGCTGTTGTGGCCACTTTAGAGGCAAATGGGAGCTTGTCCCTGCTGCCAGTCCCCAGCTGGCAAGTTGCCTGCAGCCTTGTTGGATTTGTGCATCCAAAGGAGCTGACGTCAGCTCCCGGCTGAGCACGAGGCTTTTCCTTTGCGGGAACAGGCTCTGCTTTGTCCTCGCTCAGCTAGCGAAGCGACCAGCACATTTTCCTGCTCCAATGTTGTAACAAGCTTGTAAACCGTGTAACTGCCTTAATGAGACCCATTCTGGGCCATTCCTCCTCTCCCAATAGCTCAGAGCTAGTTCTTCTGGGGGCACTGTCTAGAGCTGCCTGGCAGCAGGAGTAAGAACTCCCTCCTCCGATACTGGAGTTGTGGTTGTCCCCATGTCCCCCTCCCTCCATGGTGATACTGTCTCTCCTGCTTCCACTGAACTGTTGCCATTAAATTCCAGCAGCTGCTGGTCTTGAACCGCTTGCCCATGTGCTGGTGGCAGGGATGCTGAAAGTACCTCAGATCTACCTGGGTGTGTCTTTTTTCCCCCCAGAAGGTGATCGGGTACTGGACAGGCTTCCCAGAGCAGAGGTCACAGCCCCAAGGCTGCTAGAGCTTGAGGAACACTTTTGGACAATGCTCTCAGGCAGTAGGTGGGATTATTGAGGTTGTCCTGTGCAGAGCCAGGAGTTGGACTTGATTCTTGAGGATCACTTCCATCTCAGGATTTTCTAAGATTCATCCCCCAGCTGCTGAAGCACAAGACTGACTACTGCCCCACTCATTTCTGCCTGAAACCAGAGCCTTTACAGAGTCTGAATTGCACTGGAGGAGCCCCAGCATGCATCCCGTTTTCCCTGTCTCCTAGTACACCTGCTTGCTTGGAGGCTGAAAAAGTAGTTTATCCTCTGGAGGAGCATCCTGGCCTGATGGCATCTCGTGGAGCTGGGGCAGCACCTGTCCTGGGAGGGCTAGGTGTGAGGAAGCAGCACATTTCCCTATAGCTGCCCTGTGCAGTCACCATCAGGATGGATGGATGTCATGGTGTCAAATGCCCTTTTGTCAGCTCCGTGTTGGGATTAGATTCCATTACTTACGTGTTTTTGGCAGTCTGAGCAATCAAGTTATATCAGGTAATGTTTAGTCAAAAATGCTTCCTGTGAATCTACAAAATAGGAGTGGGTGTAAGTGATTTTCCTTTAAAAAAAAAAGGGGGGTATGGGGGAAGTTGCCCCTAGAGTGCCTGGCACTGCCCAACTGGGTGACTTCCTGCTTATTGCCCTTTGGAGCCTGCTGCTCCCAGGTAGACTTCCCAGAGGAAAGGCTGTGGCTGCCTTCAGACTCTGTTTAGGTGCATCACGTTTGCTGAGTTCAAGGTCCAGGTTTTGCAAAGTGCTGAGTGCTCTGTGGGACTTGTGATGTGGCAGTTCCCAGGTGCTGCTGCTGCCTCTCACAGGACCCGGGCCCTGGCCCAGTCTTGGTGGCATTGTGTTGGAGGCTCTGGTAGCAGAGAGCAGAATGCTGTGGGGCTGGGGGCAGCCTCTGCAGTGCCAAGGCTTCTGTAACCTGCTCCGGGCTTTGTTTAAACTGGGCAAAAAGGTCAAGTACCATTTGAGGACCCATGAATAACATGTTGACAACCTCCCTGTCTGTTAATGGCAAAGCAAGGTCTGTTAATATTCAATGGATGTTCATTCAGTGTATTTAAATACATTTTAGTGTCTGTAGAGCATGCTTGGCAGTCTCTAATCACTGTTTGCTTTGGATTAAAGCTTCTGATAGTGAAGCACTTAAAAGGGCAGTTGGACCTTGTCTGCCTTAGGGGTAGCAGTGAAAACAGAAGCACCCCTTCTCCTGGGTCAGTGCTGCTTCTCCCCGAGCCTTCGAGCCTTCGGGAGCTTCACCTTGCACCCAGAGAAGGTGTTTCCTCACAGTTTTGTCTGGTCTTGACCAGAAACCTCTGACAGGAGATGGTGCAGGTGCTTTGTGGCTGAGACTCCAGCTCATGGTGAGTGGGTGGCTGCAAGTAGGGCAGAGCCCACAGCACAGCATGGGGCAGGTGGCTTCAGCCTGTCCCAAAGCCCTGACTCTGGGGGCAGCTGGTGGCCAGGCAGTTCTTATTTCAGCCCACAGAAGGCAACTTGCTCAGGAAGTCGAAGTTTTCTGTGCTTCAACAATTCTCTCTGTTATGGTTGGTTTAGATTAGATATTTAGGAAGAAATTCTTCCCTGAGGGTGATGAGGCGCTGGCACGGAGAAGCCTAGAGAAATTCTGTCTGCCTCATCCCTGGAAATGTTCAAGGCTGGGTTGGATGGGCCTTGCAGCAACCTGTTCTAGTGGAAATTGTCCCTGCCCATGGCAAGGGAGTTGGAACAAGATGATCTTTAAGGTCCTTTCTGACCCAAACCATTTTGTGATTCTCTTATCTCCAGCTGCCTCTGAACCTCCTGCCCTTTCTCCTTACTCCAGTTCCCTCACTGGGAGAAGCAACACTGTGTGAAAGCTGGAATCCTCTGGCAGTAAAGCTGCAGTGTGCTTGTGTGTGTTTGGTCTCTCATGCAATAACTCCTCTCTGGATGCATCTCCTTTGTCCAGGTCCCATCAGCAGCATCCTGGTGAACAAGTATGGCAGCCGGCCCATCATGATCGCAGGCGGCTGCCTCTCCGGCTGTGGGCTGATTGCAGCCTCCTTCTGCAACACAGTGGAGGAACTCTACTTCTGTGTTGGGGTCATAGGGGGTAAGTGATGGCTCTGCTCTAGTGGGGCGATGAAAGGAGCAACTTCGACCTGGTAATTATTAGTTGAGGTCTGAATTTGCATAAATTCTGGTTCTTGTCACTGCCTGGGTGGCTCTTCTTTAACTGGCAGCAGGGGCTGACTTCTGCTCATGCAGCTGGGAAGTGGGTGGGTCAAGTGTTGGAATGGACTGTCTGCGGCACTGGTAGAATCACCATCCCTGGAAGTGTTCAAAAAGCATGTGGGCGTCACACGTGGGACAGTGGTGGACCTGACTGTGCTGGGGCAGTGGTTGGACTCCATGATCTTAGAGGGCTTTTCCAACCTAAATGATTCCATGATTCTAAGCTGGAATTGGAGCTGTGTCCCACCTGCCCTTCTGCCTGTGCTGCTGGGGGTGTCCAAGCCCTAAGCCCCTTATCTTTCTTCTGCAGGCCTTGGACTTGCCTTCAACCTGAATCCTGCCTTAACCATGATTGGCAAGTACTTCTTCAAGAAGCGTCCACTGGCCAATGGGCTGGCAATGGCAGGCAGCCCCGTCTTCCTCTCTACCCTGGCACCCGTCAACCAGCTCTTCTTTGGCATATTTGGCTGGCGTGGCAGCTTCCTCATCCTGGGTGGCCTCCTGCTGAACTGCTGCGTGGCTGGATCCCTGATGCGGCCCATAGGTCCCAAGCCTGATCAGCTGAAGAAAGAGGTCAATAAGGAAGTGCAGCAGGAGGCTGGGAAGGCGGGGAAAAAGGATGATGGTGATACCAGCACAGACCTCATTGATGGAAAGGCCAAGAAAGAGAAGAGCTCATTCTTCCAGACAATCAACAAGTTCTTGGATCTGTCTCTATTCACACACAGGGGCTTCCTGCTCTATCTGTCAGGCAATGTAATCATGTTCTTTGGGTTATTTGCCCCCTTGGTCTTCCTCAGCAATTACGCAAAGAGCAAGAAGATTGCTAGTGACTCTGCAGCCTTCCTGCTCTCCATACTGGCCTTTGTGGACATGGTGGCCAGACCTTCCATGGGACTGGTGGCAAACACCAAGTGGGTCAGACCCCGCATCCAGTATTTCTTTGCCATCTCTATTATTTACAATGGGGTTTGCCACCTCTTGGTCCCCATGTCCACTACCTATGCTGGCTTCTGCATTTATGCTGGCTTCTTTGGCTTTGCCTTTGGCTGGCTGAGCTCGATCCTGTTTGAGACCCTGATGGACCTGGTGGGAGCTCAGCGGTTCTCCAGCGCTGTTGGCCTGGTGACCATCGTGGAGTGCTGCCCTGTGCTTCTGGGACCCCCAATGCTAGGTAGGGTGTGCTGTGCCTGGAGAACTCACTTGAGGACATGGTTTTAATGGGGTGGTGCTGGGTTGGTGATTGAACTTGATGACCTTAAAGGTCTTTCCCAACCTTAACAATTCTATGGTTCTTTGACTCTGGCTGTCCTGCCTGGACTCGCTGAATGGTGGTGGGTTCCCTTGAGCCATAAGGAGTGGTCAGAAGACCACCGCAGCATGTCAGGAATGGCCAAGGAAGTGGGATCTGAACCCCTGGCACAGGGTAGGGGAACAGGAAATAAAAGAATATGGGACATGTCCTTGCCTGAATGTGAGAGTGATTGGCTTGGACTGCCCTGGGGAACATCTCTATGACCTGGAGCTGCTCTGGGGGCATCTTGCTAAACTGTCCCTTCTCTTGTCTCCTAGGGAAGCTCAATGACATGTATGGTGACTACAAGTACACGTACTGGGCCTGCGGGGTTGTCCTGATCATAGCCGGGATCTACCTCTTCATCGGAATGGGCATCAACTATCGCCTGGTGGCAAAGGAGCAGAAGGCAGAGGAGAAAGCGAAGAAAGAAGGAAAGGAGGAAGAGACCAACATTGATGAGGCTGGGAAGCAAAAAGCAGCAAACAGTGGTGTGGCTCCCTCACCTAAGAAGAATGTGGAGGATGGTGTCAAAGAGGAGGAGAGCCGCATGTGAGGGACTGGTCTTAATCCCGGAGTGTCGGGGAAGCGCTGCTGCCCTGGTGCGGCGGCTGGGGCAGAGCTCCGCTGGCGCTGGGGGGCCGTGAGAAGTGTTTAAACCAGGTGTTCATTTTTAAACAGGCTCTGAATTGTTTTTCCATCTGTGTTAAACAAAGGTAACAGGACTACACATGCAGTATCCTCGTGTGTCCAGGGGCAGGGGGACTTTTACAGTCTGGCTTTTTAACAGTAACATGAATGTACTAATATGTGCCTTACAGTCTCCATATCTAGCTGAATCTGAAGGAGCCTTAACTCTAAACTGTGCTTTAGCTCTGTATTCTGCTTGGGGTCGGGGGGTGGGGGGATATGTGTGTGTTTTGGGGAGTTTTGTTGTTAAAAAGCCATAAAAAGCAGGATACTGGATTTGTTGAAGCATGATGGGCTTCAGGGCCGGCCCTGGATGAATACTGCTTCACACGCTTCTTACTGCAGGCCCTCTGCGGGGGAGCTGCAGGCATGGGGTGAGGTGCTTCTCATTCCCTGTGCCCAGTGCCTCCCAGCTCTTTAGGTGGTCTTTAGGTATGTTTTGAAAACAGTTTAGCTACTGTAGTTCTTTAAAATCCCTGGGTTTTTTAGCTGTTCTCTCATGGGATATTTAGGTTGAAGCAAGGTGGCTGCAGTTTTTGTTGGGCAGTGTCACCCCCTCCAGGGCCATGGCAGCCCTGCTTGCCCAAGCCTTCTGTGGGGAGTGTTGAGGTCCCCTCTGCCTCCCCATTCTGTTTCAGTAGTGCCTCTTCTCAGCCCAGTGCTGGGTGATGTGAAATGGGCTCAGGTTTTGGTGCTGGCATTCACGCTGCTGTTAGCTGTGCTGCCCCATCCTGCCCGTGGGGTGGGTTTCCCCCAGAGTATCCCATCCAGCCAAGTGTTTTGGGTGCCTGATCTTGGGCAGAGTGGTGAGGTGGGTGGAGGTGGTATATCCCTGAGACTTTTTCTGCTTTTGCTCTTTTATCTGTTAGAGAAACCTCTTTTACTTGCTTCTGTTCAACTGAGATCTTAAGGCGGTGGATGCTGAACCTCTCACATCTAGGACACGTAAGGGGGAGGAAAGAATTTGTACGTATTTATTTTTTATTTTTTAGTGTTGGAAAATATCTCAACGTACGTGGAGCAGGTTAATGGCTCTCAAGTTCTAGTAAATGTTGATCAGAATTCATGTTAAGAGGCTGAGTTTTTTCAAATAAACTTGTTTTTTTACAATTTACCCATCAAACGTTGAACTTCTTTCTTAGAAGTGTGATTTCTATGTGCCAGATCACATAGATTTAGGGTCAGTTTTGGAGAGAGGGTGAGTGGGGCTGTGGCAGGGTCTGGCTCTCCACTTGTTGCTCCAGCACCCTCTGGAAGCTGGACATGTACTGAGAAGGTGAGATGCTCCTTTTCAGCTGGAAGAGGTGGCTTTGGTTAGCAGTTTGGATGGCTACAGCAGTGTCCTCATGCACTCTAGTTTTAGAAACCTGTAAAAACCCTTGAGAACTCCCTTGATTGTGAGGGGGAGGGACATGCACTTAAAAGTCTGAGTGATGCACAGATGCTCTTGCTGTCTTGTTTCCTTCAGAACTGAGTGGAACCACACCTCTGTGGGGCTGAAACTAAATGAGGGGTTAAATGAAAGTGGTCTTGAGGGAGTTGATCTGCAGTCCCTGGATCTGTGGCAGATTCAGGCCCTGCATTGCAACTGCCCTCCTTGCTCTCCGTTGTCTGCATGTCCCTTTTTGCCTTTTTTTGGTCTAAATATCTCATAAAGCAACCTGCATTATTGATTTTTTTTTTTTTAATATGGTAGATTATAAAGCCAGGGGAGTACTTTGTACAAGAGGATATTGTACAGTTACTGAGCTGTGATGTTGTAAAGCCAGGTAATAGTATTTTCATAGCTGGAGTGTCTGGTGGACCACAGGGATGGGCTCATGTCACAATAAC
Organism: Sylvia borin; assembly: GCA_014839755.1. Classification (NCBI taxonomy): domain Eukaryota; kingdom Metazoa; phylum Chordata; class Aves; order Passeriformes; family Sylviidae; genus Sylvia; species Sylvia borin. The sequence continues at coordinate 6,622,855 of CM025980.1, read as the reverse complement.
CAACCCCTGGGAAATTGCTCCTGTTATCTAAGTTCTTGTACGTACAAGGTCCTCTCTGTGCAATGGTCTCTGGTGGGACTCAGTCAGACAGGACTGCAGGAGAGCCTGGGCTCTTCTGCCATACCAAGCATTGGTGATGCCTGTTGAGAAGAGCATGTGTTCTCTGCAATGCAGGACGTGCTCAGCCTTTCTCTGCTGATCCCTACCTTTTGTGGGCATTGGGGGTCCTATCTGGGCTCTATCCACAATTGACTTGGGTGTTCCTGTAGGCAGAGCCACTGGGAGAGGCTCACACAACTAGGGCAGGAACCCAACCCTGCTTCTAAAGAAAAAAGTGTTCAAATAATTTCCTGCTGCCTGGATGTGGCTGTCTGGGAATACTTCAGTAGTAAATCCTGGTTGTTCTCTACTGGTGACCTCCATGCCCTATCTGAAGTTGGGTGTCAGCCCTGTCCTTGCTCCAAGATCTCCTGTGGGACTTGTTCCTATGATCCAATGCTGTGGAAACGCAGGTGAGAGAGGAAGGTGTCTGTTGGATTGGGTAGAGAAACTGAACTCTTGCCCTGCATTAGGCTAAAAGTTAAGTGCCCTGATTTGGGTAGAGTACAGTCCTTGCTATGGCAGGTGTAGCGCCCCTCCACCCAGGGCATGGTCTCTGCCTGGAGCCAGCCTCTCCCACCAGGCAGGGGCTGTCCCTGTGCCTGCTCATGGCTCAGCAGCAGAGCTATATTTAGTTGTGTTATTTCTGCAAGCAAAGTTATCTGCAGTGGTGGGAAGTATGTGACCTGAGTTTCTGGACCCTCTCTCACTGCTACTTACCTGTAAAACAGGAGCTAAAATTAGGCACAGGGCTCCAAAAACAGATGGGAACCCTGGCTTTACCCAGGGTGATGGGTGAGAGGGCAGTGGATGCTCAAACCAGCCCTTGTGTTCCAGGGATACCCTGCCAGTTGAACCCATTGCACTGCCGTACTCTGGAGATGGAGATCTGCTGGGATGATCCCTTTGCAAAGGACCTCAGTACATCCATGGGGACACGTGTGCTTCCCTGCTCCCCAGGCTAGCAGCTGTGAGTAGTGGGAGTATTGCTGGCCAGATTCCTCCCATTCTTCCACAGGGTTCCTCTGTGTACCGAGCCATGTCGCCTTCCTTCCTCCAAGGATAGCAAAATAAAATTCTCTTCATAGCAAGCAGAATTGAGGAAATACTTGGGAGCTAATTCCCCTGCAGTTTGTTTTTCTGAACATCTGAAGTTGCCGGCCAGAAATGCTCTGCAGCAGCTCAGGGGGTTTAGGGGCTCCTAGAGGAGCAGGGGGTGCTCCAGCTGCTTGCTGGGAACTGCTGCCAGCTGCTGATTGCTGGTGGCAGCCAGGATTGTTGATGGTGGGAGCTGGGATGAGGCAGGCAGACCCTAGCTGTCCTTCCTCCTTTCCTTTCTTACTTCTATTAGGGAGTTTGGGGGCATTTCACAGGTGAGCCTTCTGTATACAGTGGTTATGGGCTGGGAAGCTGCTGCTGCATCTGCTGTGGTGTTGGGCCATCCTCTGCTGCACCCCAACCCCATGGCTACCTTGTGCCCATTTTCCCTGGTGTACATGGGGCTGTGGTGCCTGTGGTACTGTTAGAAGCCAGGCAGCCCCACAGCCCTTCAACCACAGACCTTCCCAGCCTCCTGAAACAGCCTAATCCTTCCCACGACGCAGCACAATCCCCTTCCTGGGGAGAGGGGAGCCCAGCTGCAGAGCTCATTCATGTGACAAGCATGAGGAGGGGATCTGGGTCCCTGCCTGCTCCTGCTCTGCCCAGGGCCTTTATTCAGTTCTTTTGGGAGATTTGGGTTATGCTGATTGTGCAGCTCTGTCCAAGCTCTCTGGGCTGCTGCTTTGCAAACAAATGCTGCTGTTCCCAGCCACTGCCAAGGTGCTGGTGAGGCTGGGCCAGGCAGAATGGGCAGCTGCTGGAAAGGTCTGTCTGTCCCATGGCCAGCAATGTCTGACTGTGGCTGTCTGCCCTGGCTGGGACAGGGGCAGAGAGAATTAAGTGTCATGAAATGGCTCAGGTTAGAAGGGACCTTAAAACTCATCTCATTCCACTCTATGTCATGGGCAGGAACACTTCCCACTAGACCAGATTGCTCCAAGCCCTATCAACCTGGCCTTGAATACTTCCAAGAAATGGCAGGGTTATCAGTGCCACCCACATTGCTGCTGCTAGCTGCCACCTTCCTGCTGCAGATGGGTATATGGGAATGACTACAGCTATGCAGTGCCCATCCTGACTCCCATGAAAGGCTTTGAGCTGAGCCATGGCTGCAGAGACACTTCCTCCAGCATCACTCAAACCACCCTGCTTGCTGAGGAGTAAGAGGAATCTGTAGGAGCTCCTGGCCCTTGGGGAAGCCTTCCTCTTCTTCCACCTTGGCCTGCCTCTGGGACAGGGGTGTGTCCAGGCTTGTGCCCTGGCACAGACCAAACACCCTTGAGCAATGAGCAGCCTGATTTAGCCCTGGTGTAGGAGAGCCCTACCCATGGCCTGGTGCGGCATGGCACAAGGATGGACGTACAGGAGTGGGCAGATGGAGAAGGCCATGGCTCATGCTTTGCTGCCTGGGCTGGGCTCTGTAGGAAAAAACAACAGCCTCTTAACAGGAGCAAAGCAGAATTACAGGAGATAGAGAATCAATGACTGCAGGATGATCATCAATTTTCTTCAGTGCACAATTTATTCTATTAGAGAGAGGCATTTGCTTTGTTAGGGTGGGGGGTTGAGCAATGCCCCCTGTCATGGAGCCAGTCTGGGAGGGGGTGGTGAGGGATACCCCACTGTCATGGAGATATTCCAGAGAGGGTGAGGGATGCCCCAATGCCACACGGTGATGGGCCACACACACATGCTCTGTGGGGTACAGGCTGTATTCACTGCAAACACTGCCAAGGACAAACTGTGCTGCACTTTGCTCAGGCTTTTCCCCTGGGTGGACCCAGGACCTTTGCTCTGCTTCAGGCAAAGATTTTGCCATCCTCATGTTGCACAGGTGCAGCCTTATGGAACGGCCCTGCGATCTGGGCTGTGTGGTGGTGTCCAGGCAAGGCTGGGCTGTTGCTGCTATGTCCCCACAGAGAGCTTGAGGTGGTCTAACGAGTTAAAGGGAGAGAAGCTGTTTGGAGGCACACAGTGGGCAGATTGGTCCTGTCTGTGCTGTGAGCTGGACTGTACATGATAGGAAGAGGCTGCAGTGGTTCCATGACTGGCCCAGGTACACCCTGAGCATTCCAGGTTTTTTACAGTGCTGGCAGATGGGCAGTGCCTGAAGCTGCTGGGGCCAGTTCCTCAGCCAAATGCCTATCTATGCCCACTCCTCTGCCTGCTCTGCTCTCTGGGGAGAGGAGATGCTCAGGGCAGGAGATGTTCATTGGGGGCAGACACCAATTTCTTCTATCTAGTGACCAGCAAAAGGACCTGAGGGAACAGCTGGAGGTGTGTTGGGAGGTTTAGGTTGGATATCAAGAAAAGGTTCTTCCCCCTAAGGGGTGAGCAGAACTGTAACAGGCTTCCCAGGGCATGACCAAATCTTCAAGGCTGTCAGAGTTCATGGAGCATTTGGACAACACTCTCAAGGCACAGGGTGGGATTGTTGGAGTTGTCCTGTGCAGGCCTGGGGATGGGACTCGATGATCCTTGTGGGTCCCTTCCTGCTCAAAATATTCCATGATTCTATAATTTACCCCTTGTAAATCAGTAAAGCCTCCTAGGGCCACAGAGCATCATCTGCTCACCCTTGGGCTGTCAAGTGTCTCAACAGCAGCTTTTGTTGCTGTGCTGCCCTGTGATGTTTTTCCATGGCTTGATATGCATATACTTATTACTATTAATCATCAGAAGGGACTGTGCTGGTGGCTTTTAGAGCCCCACGAAGATTTACAGCTGGAGCAACTGGTCACTGGTAAAATTAGGGCTGGGGCAGATCATCAATGACCGACACTGGGGGGAACAGTTTACAGGCAGGAGGCTGCACAGTCATTCCGGAGTCAGATCCAGCTTCATGAGCACCCTCTCGTGGCAACCACTCCACCCACGGCCCCGCTGCCCCAGCAGCACCTTTGCCTCCACTGTGCCCAAAACCCAGGACTATGGGAGGCTGGATGCTGCAGCTTGGCAGCTCCCACAGCTCAGATGTTCCTGCAATGGGAAGATGAAGTGGGAGCACAGTGACACAGGTTGTGGGGAGACTGATGAATTTAGGGGTGCAGTGGGATCCAGGACAGGATCCTCCAGGGGCTGTGGGCAGGGCTGTGCAGATATATCCCAGACTCCTGCACCCATGACTGGTGCATGAGAGCTAGGAGTAATTGCACTGGGAAAAGACTAAAACTGGGTAAATCAAACCAGTATGATCCTGACCACGATTAACAGAGTATTAACTAACTACATACCCACAGAAAGATTGCTAATTACCTTCTATGGAAAATTAAGGAGGAAAAGATAGAAAATGAAACACATTTGAAATGTAATTGGAAATCACATATTGTACATAAGACTGAGCCTGTTTTTGTCAATTTAATTGTTAGCAATTGCAGATCAGTCCCATTTCCATCTCCTCTCTGTCAGACTGGGAGCTGCATCTGTTCCTCAGTGGTGCTGACCTCCCTGCATCCTCCATCCAACCGTGCTGGCCTCCCACCTCACCACCACCCTGTCCCCAGCCACCGGCATGGGGTGTCCAAGCTAGGGGGAACCGAGTGGTGTCATGAGGGCTCCTCAGCCAGGAGCCTGAGATGCTCCCACATGTTTCTAAGACCCCACTGACCCCTGCATCGATCCCCTTCCTTTGATGTCAGTGTCAGGAGTGCCCATGATCTGCAGACAATGCCATGGTGAAGCTCAGCAGGCTTTGAACCACACTAAATATGTGAAAATTGAATCAATCCTGCAGTCAGATGACTCAGTAAAGAAGAGTTGAGTCCCCCACTGTGGTGCAACACGTCTCTGATATCTTCATTGCTTTTATCTGCATGGAGGGAGCAGATTTACCAGGTGGCTTTTCAACCAAGACTGCAGCAAATGGGCTGATGATTATCCCCTTCCCAGAGATGTCCCACAGGTTAATCCCTTGATCCATCCCAATGCACCGGGGCCGGGGGGGGGGGTGGGGTGAAGCTGCTGGCAGAGAGTTTGGTTCTGCACCATCAGCGGCTGCTATGGAGCATTGCCAGCACCCACAGCTCTGCCTGGCACCTGTGTGCAGCCTGTGGCAGGGTGGCAAGGGCAGCCCAGGGGACACCCGGTGGGCTGTGAAATGCTTTTCCAGTGGGAGTGTGGCCTGGCAGGAGTCAGGAGCAATGCTGGGCTGGCTGAGATGCCAGCAGAGTCCCCTGTGGGGCTTTACAGGACATCACAGCTGGTGACAGGGCTTCAGGCTGGAGCAGAGTGCTGAGCACTGAGGGACTAATACATAAGTAACATTCTAAAACACCTAATCTCACCCAGACTAATTTCTGCTCCTACATCAGGGCAGACCCAAGCTTAGGAAATGGCTGAGAAGCCAGTCATGACACCATGTCCTGGCACAAACTCTGGTTGGCATTGGACCACCCTATCCTTCTGCAAAGTTAAAGGGGAAAAAGGAGAAAAAGCCATATCTGGCTGCAGTCCTGGCATCCCAGCAAAGGCTCTCAGCCAGCCCCAGCACTGCACTCACCCATGATGTGCAGATACAGGCATCGCTCCCCTCAATGAGTGTCCTCCACGATGCTGACGGTCAGAGGTGAAACAGGGACACAATATTCCCCAAAATAGCTTCTTGATGCCGTGGCCACACTGATGCCAAAGAGAACACCCATGCTTCAGCGTGGGCGATCCCCGCACGGATGGCAAGAAAGGCAGTCCTATTTGCTGTGTGGGGTGATCGAGGGGGGACAGGCGGGGACGAGCGGGCACCGCGGCCCTGAGGGGCCAAGGCCGGGCCCACACCGCTGCGCTCCCCCGCGCCGCCAGAGGGCGCCCTGCGGCCTGGAATCGTCCCGGATGAGGCCGCGGCGGCCCCGGGAGCGGCCCGGGCTCCCACCGACCCCTCAGATCACACCTTACTGCCCGCTGGCGGCGCGACGCCCTTCTCCCTTGTCCTGTCACTCCAAGCTTGTGTCCTAAGTCCCTCTCCAGGTCTCTTTGAGCCCCTTTAGGCGCTGGAAGGGGCTCAGCTCTCCCAGGAGCCTTCTCTTCTCCAGGCTGGAAAGAGAGGGCATCTTCTACAGCTGAAGTAGAACAATTGCTGCTGACACACCGTGCTATGCTGGTCCTCTGGCTAGTTCGTTATTAGAGGTAATGGGCTTTGTGTAGAGAAGAGGAGGCCCAGGGGGCACATTATCACTCTCCACAGGAGGTTGTAGTGACATGAAGGCTAGTCTCTTCTACTGAGGCTGCAGTGACAGGTCCAGAGGAAATAGCCTTAAACTAAGACAGGGGAGATTCAGATTAGACACCAATTTTATTTTTTTTTTTCAGTGGTAAGAGTGGTCAGGTATTGAAATAGATTGCCCAGCGAGGGCGTGGAGTCATCATCCCTGGAAGTGTTTAACAGGTGTCTGGTTCTGGCACTGGGTGATGTGGTTTAGGGGTTAGGGTGGAAGTGTTGGGTTGACAATAGGGCTGGATGATTGTAAAGTTTTCTTCCAACATTGGTGACTCTATGATTCTATAATTCTATTCTACAACAGCTTTCTTTAGCCTTGAACTTAAAAAAGCCGAACTAATGAAAACAACAAAAAATGGGAAAAATAAGTACCAGCATTCTCAGAATGTTTTGTGCAAGTAGAACAAGCAGGATAAATGCACAGCTAGGCTGAATAAAGAAGTGCTGCTCTCAGCTGCTTCAGAGAGACAAGAAAGAAGGAATGAAAGCAAAGCGTGGGAGGGGAATTAAACTTCACAATGATGGAACTCTGAGCATCTCACTGAAATGACCTTCACCTGTGAAGCCTAGAGGAAACCCACAGAATTCAGCATTGCTGTCCTTCAGCCTTTCCTGGGAAGCTAAGGGTAGGTGCCTGCCCCTGATACTGGTGAGAATTAAAATTCCCTCGAGGCAGAAAATCCATCTGCTGCCACACAAGGACCTGAGCACACAGCTGGCATCATTTGACACACTGAGTTACTTAATTTACAGGATTTATGGCCTCCAGTGCTTCCTGTGTTTTCTCTACTGTCTCCTTTTAATCCATAATCCACTATTATAACCCTTAGGAAATGATTTATATATTTTTTTTCTTCAATTTCCATCTTGGAAATGGTACCCATCAGCATCACAAATGACTCCAGAGCCTCTGGGCTGGGAGATCGAGTAGAGATGGTGGGGGAGGGCTAACTGCCTGGCAATGATTTTGTCCTATGTCCCACTGTCCCTGCACAGCACCAAGCCACAGGTCCCCGGTTCCTGCCTACACCAGAATGGTGTGGGCATGGTCTGGACTGGAGAACTGTGGGCACCAGCTGGAAGCAAAGCACCAGTAGCCCAAATACCAGTGGCCGCTGGGCTACTGGTCTGTATAAAGTAATTTTCGTGTCACTGCAGCCGCCATTGGTAGTGTGAGCACAGCTGTGCCATTGGCTGCTCAGTGTGCCATCTCCAACATCAATGCACAATCGGCCAGGGGAAGGGATTATTATAGGGAAATTATGCAACTAAATAGGTTGTTAACAAGTTGATTTAAAATTCATAAATGAGGGAGGGAAAGATAACAGGGCAGAGAACAGCAGGCTCAAATTAATTTAAACTGTTTGATGAGGAATCAGTGAGGTGGGAATGAGATAAAGGAGGAGGATTAAAGGGAGTTCCTATTTAAATCAATTTGAAAAGATGCCAGAACCCACTCCATTGGGACTTGGTCGTTGTGAGTCCTCATTGCTCTTTTCATTAGTTCCAAACTCCTTGGCTGCACTTAGTGGATCCCAGACAGGGGGAAAGGGTGGGCAGGGGTTGGCCTCCTACCAGGGGCTTCACAATGGCTTTTCTGCCCCAAATAGATTTGTTCAGGACCACAACAGCCTGGATCCTGTGCCAGGGGAAGTGGAAAGGAACAGTCGCGTCTGAGGAGGACCCAGATGGTGGGTACAAGGACAAGAGGCACGTGAGGAGGGAGGAGGATGGAGAAGAAAGAGCAGCAGCAGCTCCGGGTGATGGGCTGGTGCTGCAGAGGCATAGCTACTGCAGGAAACGGAGGAGAAAAGGAAAGGTAGCTGCAGTGCTTCTGCCAACGACTTCTCCACCATCATCACACATGTTCTTATGATAGGTTTGCATGAATGAGGCTTGGAAGACCAAGCTGAACATATCCAGTGACTCATGTCCTGGCTGAAGACACAGCAAAGCAGGGTAGAGAAAGCTTGCAGCTCTTGTCCTATTATGCCTAGTCCTTACTGAGAGTGAATATATGCATTTTAAAAATAATTTGCTAAACCATGATAGAATCACAGAATAGTTTGGATGAAAAAGGACATTAAGCTCATCTTGTTCCACGCCCTGCCATGGGCAGGGACACCTTCCACTAGAACAGGTTGCTCCAAGCCTTATCCAACCTGGCCTTGGGCACTTCCAGAGATGGGGCAGCCGCAGCTTCTCTGGGCAACCTCATGCCAGGGCCTCACCACTCTCACAGGGAAGAATTTCTTCCACATATTTAATGTAAATCTGTCTTTATCTTACAGACTCCCAGTCCTGGTCCTGGGCACAAGCTCCTCTCCAGCACACATCCCAGAGGTGTGTTAATTAGACAAGGAGGGGCATTAATTAGACAAGGGTGCAGTGGCAATAACACGTGGTGGATGTTCAGTCCTCCCACTCTCTGTGTGTCAAGTGGATCAATAAGCAATTCAGCCATTAGAAATAAAGTTACTCCTATTATCTGTTGATCAATAATTCATTAGTTTTGGATGTACCTGCCTTGGAGCACCTATGGAAGGAGAGAAGCTTCTAGCAGGCAGGTCAGGGGGTGCACCAATGTTTTCGCCTCCAACACCCCTGTGAACCTTTGGTGACTGAGGACAGTGGGATTTTCTGCACCCCAGGTCTGTATCTATGATTAAAATGCAATAGGAAAGAGATTTTTATTATTGCATACACCCAACCTCCCTGTCCCCCCTGCCCTTCCGTTGCTGCTCTGGACTGCCCTGACTGGAAATGTTGGCAGTAATGAATGGCTGGCAAAGCAATTATACACATTAAGCTAAGAAGTATGAAGCTGAGGTCAAAACTATTTTCTTTCTATAATTACATGGAGGGTGAATTCATTTTGCCAATAAAAGTGACACAGAAGGTGAGCAGGTGGTCATCTGTCCCACTGGGAGCTGCCTCTGCAGCCATCCTCCCATGTCCCAAAATCAAGGTGTTCAGCTGCTGCATTTAACTTGAGCATTCAGCTGTGAGAAAGCCCAAACATAGGCAAGAGCTTTTTGCTTCATTTATGGTTCTCCTGCTTTCAGATGACTTCCCAGCTTCTTGAGGGAGCGCTGAGCTGGCCGTCCTGTGCTTTGAACATGAACCAGCCCTGAAACAAGGATGTTCAGTCTGAAATCACGTTTATTAAACTGTAAGAGGGTTTGTTACTTTGTTAATGCACCATATAAAAAAAAAGCTATGAAAATCAACTGCCAGGTATAACAACCTGCTCACTTCCAGCTGAATTGTCTTGCCTGCCTGCAGGGAACAGGGACAGGACAAGGGAAGTGGCCTCAAGCTGTGCCTAGGGAGGGTCAAGCTGGGTATTGGGAATAATTTCTTTAGTGAAAGAGTTGTTAAGCATTGGAATGAGCTGTCCAGCGACGTAGTAGAGTCTCCATCTCTGGAGGTGTTCAAGGAATGAATGAGTGGATGTGGCACTCAGTGCTCTGGGCTGTTTGACAAGGTGAGGATTGGACACAGCTTGGTCTTGATGGTGTTGGAGGTTTTTTTCCAACATGATTCCTCATGCATCAGGGTGAGATCTGGGGCAGCCACTGCTCCTAGAATCATGATGTGCCCTGGAGAAGGAGAAGGAGGAAGGGCAAAGAGAATGAAGAAAGCATTCTTAACCTTTCCAGACACCGTGCTTGTGCCAAGCCCTAACACAGGGCAGGCCAGCAGTCAGAGCACAGCTCCAACGCTGTGCTTGTCAGGAATGGGGGTCCTGTCTGCCCAGGAGCCCTCTGCTGCAGAGAGAGAGGCCCAGTGGGACACATTCCCCTCCCTGGCGCTGCCACCACTTGTGTCTCAGCTGGCTGGTGACCTCCTGCCGTTCTCAGAGTTCTTGAGTTAACATCTGGCAATACCTAGTGAAACTGCAGTTTATTAATGACTTCCATGCAACATTTACAGTAAAAGAGCATTTCGCACAGCTGTTTAGATTTCAGCAGAGGCGTGTGCAACCTTTCTGTGGGATCCCCAGGGCCCCACTACGGTAACAGCATTCAATAAGGAAAATTCAAATCAACTCCTTTCCATTTTCCCCCTCTTTCTTTTTTAGTTCACAGACCATGAAGGAAACAGATGGGAGTTAAAAAGAGATTGAAAATGACAAAGGAAGTCTAGAGACATTTATTTCCACTCAGAACAAATTAATTAGTATGTCTGGGGACAACTGATTAAAGTTCCTGACAGAGAAAGGGAGCTAAAGCACCATTCCTTCCCTGTATACAGAGAACGCTTTTGCACACTCCATCACCAAAGCAGAGTGACTGGGACAAGGGACCCCAGCACAGGCAGGGCCAGGCTCACTGTCCACTGGGTGGGATCTGGGAAGCTGTCCTAGAATCCTGGAATGGTTTGGGCTGTGAGGTGCACTAAACTCATGTCCTTCCCCACTCACTATGGGCAGGGACACCTTCCACTATCCCAGGGTGCTCCAAGCCTCGTCCAACCTGGCCTTGGACATTTCCAGGGATGGGGCAGCCACAGCTTGTGTGGACACCCTGTGCCATGGCCTTACAACCCTCACAGGGAACAACTTCTTTCAGCTACTATGCTTTCCAAGCTCCCAAGGCACCCAAAGACTATTTTATTCTCTTTTATTATAAGGTTTCTTGCCCGTAAAAAAAAAAAAAAAATCAACTTCTTACAAGATGATAGTTTTCCTTTTTGATATTGGGCTTTCTCTCCTTCCCATTTATTTTGCGTGACTGCCAAAGGGGAAGAGAAATAAAGAAATAAAGTGTTAGGAGAGTTAAACCTGAAGTCAAAAGGAGAAGCAGTGGGAGAAACACTGGGAGCAGCCTCTAATCTTAGAGATGTTCCTTCTCAGGGGATTGCCCTTCCTCTTACCAGGCAATTAAAGCCTTTATAAGGGAGCCCTTCATTACGACCCAGCTCCTGGGAGCTGCTGCTGCACCAAACGCCTCTGAAGCTGCAGCAGAGGCTGGTCTGACTAGGAGCAGAGGAGCATAAACACCATCAGGTCTTAATAAACACCTTTAATGGGAGTCCCCTATCTCAGTTAGGTGCTAATTGGGTGTGACACTCCAGGTCCTGTCCCATACAGCAGCAATTGTTCCAAATTTTGGGAGGCTGGTCAGCACCCAGACCTTTGCAGCTGGCTCTGGATTTCATTCAACTTTATTTCATGTTCGTTTGGGTATTTCCAGGCAATTTCTGCTTCATGTGATTATGGCTCAAGGGGAGACAGGAAGGGTCTGGTTTGCTCCCTTAAAGATGTAGGTGGTAGTTACTGGTTACCGTGCTGGGATGTGCCACAGGGATGGCAGGTGCTAAATGGGGTTGTGGAGAGATTAGCATGAGCCCTTTGTGCATGATGGATATCATATCACCACCCTAAATTAATTAACCCACTGCTCAGCTCCAGACTTCCCTGCAGCAAAGAGCCCTTGAAGCACCAAAAGTTTGTGTTTTTGAACCAAGGCAGAACTGGGGTTTCCATCCATGACTGCAGGATGGGATTTAAGATCATGGCAACAAAACAAAATCAAACTTTTCAGGATTCCCAGTGTCCCTTTCTGGTGCTGCTGCAGCCAAAGGAGGAGAGTGGTCCCTGACCTGTAACAGTTCCTGAGGCCATCACTCCCACAGGGTTATGATGCTGATGCCAAGGTGGGCAAACTCCTCATGCTTATCCTGGGAAATGAGAGCATAATGAGCCATTTCCATTCGCTGTCTCTTCATCTGGCTGAAAACACCACAGCACATGGCAGAAAAATGCTGTGTTTAAATCCATAATGACTCCTGGCACTATTCCTAATATAAATCAAGGGGGATACAGTTATGGGAGAGAATGTTTTTATGACCCTATCTTCATATCATCTGTCAAAAAGACAATTTGGCCTCTGCACTATTAATCTATTTTTATCTAGACAGGTGCACTTGTTACTTCTATGCTATCACCTTCCAAATCGTGAGATTTATTTTTTCCCCTGTTAGCCTCAGGAATTTCTTCCATTCTCCTGGACACTGTGGGTGGGTAAATAATGGATACACACTTATGGCCTGATGTAAAGTGTTGGAAAAGCCCTTTGAAACCCACTGAATGGGTTGAAGATGGCACAGAGTAGGGTGGTGAACCCTTAGCATTCCTGGCCCAGCCTGGCACTGTGCCTGAACCTGGCACAGGAGCTCCTCCAGCCAGGACACAATTATCCGAGATGAAAGAGTGAAGTCCTTCCTAAATTAAATATATATATGAAATCTGTAATTTCCAGGCTATTTTCAGCAGAGAATGCTGTCTGCTCCTACTCATTCTCACTCAGTGGTCCCTCAATTTGCCACCATTGCTGGGCTGACAATGGGCTCCAACAACACCCCCATCATTCCCCACCTCTTTTTCTCTATAGCTTCTCTTATTGTCCATGACATGCAAGGGAGCATGGATGTAGCTCAGTTTATGATCGCAAAGAGGGAAGGAAGAGGATAAGGGAGGGAGAACATATCACTGTGTGTTTGTAGGGATTTCTTTCTCAATAACTTCTGTTTAAAATTTGATAAAGAGAATGCAACATATCTGCTTCGGAGGAAATCTTCCAGAGGTTGCAGACATGGGAAGTGGGGGTAGAACCATCTCTTTCCTCCCCAAGAGAGGGGAGGGCTCAGGAAGGGTGTGCTGGGGCTGAATCCGTTTGTATCAGTGGGAACTTTTTCTTTAGTCCAACCCTATTTGGAAATTTGCAGTCTGCAGGAACACAAAAGCAAAAGGAAAACTTTGCTTATGAAGCATTTCATGCCCAGAGTGATTGGATAATAGAACAGGGCTGCAGGAATGAGCAAACATCATGATCTAACCCATGCATAGGGAGGACATACAGACCTTCTGCCACTTCCCTGCAAGAGCAAGGCATAAATCAGTTTGTCAGAACGGGCAGGGCTAAGCTTCCCCCTTGCTTGCTAAAGGGGAAGCAATCTCTAGGTGGGTCTCTAAAAAAAGCTGTTCCAGCAGACCAGTGGCCTGAAGCTACTCTGTTCTTTCCCTTCCATTCTGTTAAAATGCCCTTTGGGCATCACATTGTCTAAGTGGAAATTTGCCCATTTTTCCTGGAATACAATCTAGTAACAGTTCTGGCAAAACTTCCCTGCTCCTGTGTGTTTGCAAAGGGACATCAGGATAGACTCACATCCTTTAACTTCTGCAGCCTCTGTTAGATAGCAACTTAGATATGGAAAGCATGAAGGAATCACAGGAATGATGATTTCTTCAAAAAGATATAATTTGGAAACAGCTTTTCTATTTCTACTTTATTGGGTATTTTTAGGTGAGCCGCTGTTCTTCTGGTGTTGATCTAAAACCTGTTTCTTTCACGCCTAAGGAAAGAAATTCTTTATTCTTGTGGCCATAGAATTCAACTTCAGAGGTCACTTACTGTTTCCAAGTTCAACACACTTTGGAAGGAATCTATATTCTTCTCCTATAGTTCCTGGGCATGAAAGCAATCTCTAAATACTCAGAGGATGAAATGAGGTCAAACTTGCAATTACACACAGCTGCTGCTGAGGGAAGCCAGCACTCCAATGCACTGCTTTGTTTCTGTCAAAGCAGTTTAGAAAACAGCAATGGGAAAATATTTTGCAATAAATAGAAACTTAGAAGCACAGATGGGCTGCAGCCTCAGGTTTTCCTTCAAGCTATTCCCCTAAAAAGTGATTGGGAATTGCAATTGGCTGCATTAAATTGGTAGGTGAAGGATACGCTCTTTCACATACAAATTATTACAATTGCAGCATTTACAAATCCCTCACATGCACTAAAGGGGTCCACCAGCATAGGGCTCAAGCCTCAAGATTTCCCTTTGCATGTGGGTTAAAATGGTGCTCAGAGGTGGGAGACAGCAGCCAGTGCCCCATAGCTCCTATGGAATGGGCTCTTCTCTCTCTGTCTCACTGAGTATTGAAGCAGGAGCTGAAGAAGTGCTGCCAGTATTTGTTCACAAGTGGTGGAGCTGAGCCACTTCCTGGTGAGCCTGGAGGAAATGCTCTCCAGTGCATCACCCGGGGCTGGCTCGGGTCAGCAAGGCCAGACCCACTCTCCATTTCCCAGGGCACAGTCACAGGATCATTATCAGTAAGGCTGAAAGAGATCTCCAAAATCATCAAATCCTGCCTTTGGCCAAATGCCACCATCCCCACTTAGCCATATTGTGTATGGGGGTGTCCTGAGCCAGGGGGGCGGCAGGGACACCCCTTCACCCGAATGCTGCACATTGTGGGGGCTGCACATGACCCTGGAACTGCTGCATTAAAGCATTTCCATTTCCTCTGAGCTGTTCATCTGGAAGCCTCCATTTTATCTGAGGCTCAGGGCAGGTGTTAATTACACTGTGCTCGTTTCTAAGGTGGGTATTACAATGCTTTCCCTGCTTCAGCTGGGGGATTTTACAAAATTGTTAATACAATAAAACAAAAATACAATAATTGTATTAACAATAACATAACAATTGTATTGTATATAATAATTGTAATAATAAAATTGTTAATACAATTTAAAAATCGAGCTTTCTCAATGTTCTCCAAAACATCTTTAAAAATTTCACATGATTCAGCATTTGCAGGGGTTGCAATTAGCTAAGCCAGTGCAGAACCTCCCAAAATAACCAGCTCCTTTCTTTTTTGGTGCTTGTTATAATACACAGACGCTGTTAGATGTTTTCTCATTATCAGATTGTAGTTAGATTCAATTCATATGATAGAGGACATAAAATCAGTTTCTTTTTGACCTTGTTCTTGCAAAAACCTTCCTTTCCTCCAGCCACCTGCATTTGAAGTAGCCTGAAATACTGATGGAATTTTGCAGTATGAAATCCAGGAAAATTTCAACATTCATGAAACATACACCTGCTTAAGTTGTCCCTTTATGTGCTCAGAAGCTCAAACCCTTTATAAAGTTAAACTAATACATGATCTAGAATTTATGTATGTATAGATATACATACACAGTCTACTTTAATCCTGTTCTTTATTTCCTGCATCCTCTATTTCACATATCAGCAACTCTGTATAGAAAAATACTGTGTGTATAAAGAATCTTTGCTCTGACTGTAAAACTGCAGGTGTCTCTGGGTGAGAAACATTATCTGTTTATCTGTGCAGAGCAGCCCTACAAATCTGTATAACATGAGGCAACATTATTACATTGCTATTTCCCATGGAGTTTGGGCAGCATCCTGTCAACCAGGATAATTTTCTGTATGAAATGACAGAATTTGAGCAGGGATTGGATAAGGCTTCATTTCTTCCACAGTATTCCTGGAAGTGTTCAAGGTCAGGTTGGAGGGAGCTTGGAGCAACCGGATCTAGTGGCAGGGGTTGGAATGAGATGAGCTTGAAGGACCCTTCCCATCCAAAACGTTCCAGAATTCTGTATATCACTTCTCTTGCAGAAAGGGTTATAAAACATTTGCTGCATAAACAACTAGCTTTTTTCCATGTTTGGGGGAAGGCGTGGCTTCCTGTGCCCTCAGACTCTTGCTGTGCTGTCTCTGATACAGCTCAACAATGCTGTCAGCTGAAATCATAAAGTTTGCTTTCAGGAGCTGCCAGTCCTTTTTTCTTTTTGAATCTGTCAGCCCAGAGTTTTGACCAACAGTGAAAAATAAGCTGTTTAAAAATAAGTTTAAACAACTCTGTATGTGTAGCTCATTGAAGTAAAAAAATTGCCCACTGCAGCTTCAAGATCTTCGTAATTAATACACATAAGTGATTGATTGGCCTCAAAACTTTGTGGCAGAAAATCTATTCACTTGTCAATCAACTCAAGAAGAGCTGCCATTTAAAAAGGACTAAGACAGATGGCACCAATGAATTGTGCCACAGTGAAATGAAGCTGGGAGTACAACATCAATTTTTCACTTTCATCTACACTGGAGTGTCACCATGTTCATTTACAGATCCTGTGTGCAGGGCCATGCACCATATGTAAAATGACTGACTGAGGCTGAGGGAGGGGTAAGAATTCAGTAACAAATTACAGAAGGAGATGGAAACAGAATGAGAAATGCTGTACCTGAGATATGGTTTGCCAAAGGCCAGGTCTAGAGCATCTGATGGAAAGGAGGAAGCTCAGTGCTGCTTCCCAAAGCTGGTAGCTCTGAACTTCTATGTGCTCTTCTGAGGAGCTGGATGAAACTCTGAAGAACTTTGTAAAACCACATAAAAATGTGATTTGTGAAAGGGCCGTGAGTGTGAAAGACAAGCCCTGGGGAGCTGCTAATGGTACTGCTGACAGTGGTACTGTCTGCTAGGGTGAGTTTTAATCCCAGAATAGTTTGGGTTGGAAGGACCTTAAAGATCATCTCATTCCTTCCCCTGTATGGGCAGGGACACCTTCCACCAGACCAGGGTCTTTAGCTTAAAGCCATTCTCTCTTGTCCTGTCACTATCTGCCTGTGCAAAAAGTTGTTCTCCCTCCCTTTTGTAAGCCCCAAGGATACCCTTGGTGCCAGCAATGCTGGTGATTCTGGCCACTTGGCCAGGCAGGACCCAGCTCACCCCCCAGCCTGGTTGTTCCTTGTACTGGAAAGATATGGAGACACCAGAACTGGTTTGGCTTTTGGGTTTATTACTTTCCATGAGCAACACTGCCCATGTTTTGTTGCTTGAGCAATTTAGACTGCTTAATTTGTTTCAAACTAGTTACTTCTTCACTATGACAGCAAGGCTATTACAAGCACAATTTCAAACAATTAAAAAAAAAATGATATGCAATATAGTCCTTGAGCTTTGGACCAGATTTTTGCTTAATAATTTAGTATAAAATTAATGTGAACTCCCAAAGAATCACTAGCTAGCTCTAGGAGTCCAAATGGGTTTCTCTCTGAGCATCACTTGCATTGCCCTTACTACCTGAAACGTAATGTAATGCCTGATGTGATATGAAAATGCTATTTTCTCATCAAGAGCACAATGTCAGAATTATTTTCATCCTGTTCTTTAAGATACCTGTTCCTTGCCATCCTCAATTAAATGTCAGGTCACACCAAATATCCAACCAAAGCTGAAGCTGTTTCAGATCCCATTTCACACAAGCATGGAGAGGAATGTTGAATTTTTATCACCTTAATTTTTTGAATTGAAACATCTAGATATATCTGGAGACTATATAACCTGAGGAATAACTTGACATATCCAGCCCATGGAAGAAAAATTGGGGCTGCCTGCATCCACCACCACATCCTGCCCCAAACAAACCACACACAGCTCTCATTGCCTCCTTCATCCACTATGTTCCACTGAATTAAGCTGCAAGATTAGAGCAATAAGAAAACAAAATTGAAACAAGTTGATGAGAATGCAAATAATGTAATTTGTAATTAGATCTTTTGTCTTCCTGTTTCATTCCCTGCTCCATTATAGTCTTTCCAGCGTTTGTGTCTTCTCCACATCCTTCGTTTGATTTTTTTTTTAAATGCATTGCTAAGCTGTGAACAACACATCTGCATTATGCAATCCTCAGAAAAATAATTAACCTGAAGAGGTCATGGCATCTTTCATGGGCCTGCAGAGTTGGGGCATGTCCAAGTCATGTTCTTAACCCAACTCTGAATTGCTTGTGAAGAAAATGACACCAGGTTAAAATGAATTTTCCGTTTCTGAGTGGAGTTGCTCTTGGTTCTCCTGTGTCAGCTCACCTCCCATTTTCCACACTGACAATAACCCCATCCTGGGGCTGACCCTGGTGGGACTATGTCAAGATCCCAGGCCTCATCCTGTCACTGTGTCACCAGTAAATAGTATCCAAAAGATGGTTTTGTTGCCATATGTACACAATAAATAGACTTAGGTATTTGACTGAGAGAATCAAAATGTTTTTGCTTTGCATGCTCCTTTACAGGAGTTAGAGTTGATTTTTAGTTTGTCATTGGTAATTAAGAATGGAAATTACTGCTTCTAATTCATTTTATTGTCCTCTGGTGCAAAAAAGTTTCTGTGGGGAATTTTCCGTCTGTGCCGTGCACTCACATGAGTGAGAGATGGTGTGGAGTTCACTGTGTAAATAACCATTAAAACTGACTCCAGGAGTCAATAAGCTCCCAGCTTTGATTGAGTTATCAGTATTGATTTAGTTAGAATTATTTATCTTAATCCCAGGCCTGCGGCTGCTGTTGGTTTAACTCTCTGGAGGAGGCCTGTTTTGGAGGCATCTGCCTGGCTTCCAGGCTGTGAGAGGTTTTCTCCATGATGAAATTTCTTAAGGGTTTTCTGCTGCTGTGCTGACCCAAGTGCTTTCCCCTGATGACTGACTGGAAGCTGAGGTAAGCAGCAGAGTGACTGGCACCTCGCTGCTCTGGGATGTGAGTGTTGATCCCAGTCAGGGCTTGAAGGAACTGGAGCATCCTTGTGCCAAACCCATGTTCCCTTTTCCCCCATCCAGGCGGTGCCCGTGACTGCACTGGTTTCTCCTAAAACATCTGTGCATGCCATTTCTTGGCTTGGCGGTGCCCCTTCACTCCCCTTAACCTCCCACACAGCTTCCTCCTTCTTTGACTCTCCAGTATTAAACACTAGTTTCCCATTTGTTCTCAAGAAAAAACATTCTTAACTCCTAATAGCTTTCCTAAAGCCATAACCTGCTTTGTCTGCTGTTTAATAGGGAATCAATATTGTTGTAATACAATGAAATTTACATTGATTTGTCTCATTTTAGCTGGCAGCTAAACCAATAAGGTATTTGTCCATGTGGTCCTGCCAGGAGGCCCAGTCGGCTTCTTCAAGCCTGGCATGTTTCTCTTCGCTAATAATTAATTACCAAAGTCCGGCATAAGGTTTGCAAAGGGGGTTGGGCACAATTACTAATTGCAGCACTGTTCTAAATTAATGCAAAAGTGGAACCTATCGAAACTGAGATGCCTTTTAAATGTGCTCACTCTGGCAGGTGCAGGCTGGACAAGGACATCCTTCTTGCCAAGTCATCACAGCATCCCAGAGTAGATTGGGTTGGAAGCAACCTTAAGGCTCATCTCCTCCTAGCTCCCCTGTTATGGGCAGGGACACCTTCCAATATCCCAGGTTTCTCCAAGCCCTGCTCAACCTGGCCTTGGACACTTTCAAGGATGGGGTGGCCACAGCTTCTCCGGGTAACCTGTGCCAGTGTTGAGAAAGATGGGACAGGAAGGGCTCATGGATATGATTGTCTGGTAAGAAATACTGGAGATATAAAATGTGTGTGTGAAATAGAAACGAAGGCCAGCTTTGAGATGTAGGCATGGCAGGCAGGAAGACGGTGAGTAACTGGAGACAGGTTGAAGGACAGAAAACAAAAGGACGCAAGAACGCAGTCTGTCTCCACCCTGCCAAGGCATCAAGGAAAAAGTTAATAAGAAAAATAGTCTTTAGAGTTTAGAATATAGGATGATATGGTAATTTAGTAGTTCTCATAGGTTGCATGCAAAGTGTGTAGGTTTTGCATCTTGCGCCTGTTGGTCACTGTAAATTAGAATATTCAGCACAAAAGAAGATACAATGTATTGTAACAAGGACCTCGCTCTCTTACCTCTTACTCTCTTACCTCTTACTCTCTTACCTCTTACCTCTTACTCTCTTAGCTCTTACCTTCTCCTCTTACCACTTGCTCCTTCCCCTCTTGCCGCTCTCTTTTTCTCTGCTCTTCTCCCTGCTCTTCTCCCTGTGCTCTTACCTCTCTTGTCTCTTCACCCCCTCTCTTGCCTGCTCTCTCCCTCTGCTTCTTCTACCTCCCTCTCTCCTCCCGCCCTGACCTCGGCACTCTTCTTACCTCTCTTACCCCTCGTAGCTTTCTACCTCCCTCACCTCATACCCCCGCTTTCTCTCCCTCTCTCTTTGGGGCTTCCCTTCAGCCGAGGCTGGTGGCTGAAAGCAGCCCTCTTTACCCATGGCCCTTGCAATAAAACCACGTGTTTCTAGAGTATCTCAGGTCTGCAGAGTTCCTTTGTCCCTGCAGTTCACGGATGCCCCTACATGCCAGGACCTCATACTCAGGTGGGTCAGCAGAGTTTTGTGGAGCCCATGCCTTGGAGCTATCAGCGGGTGTCCAACATCCTGATGATCTTACACTTACACTGACTTTCACTCCAACCATCTAATTGCCATCATTTCAGTTCCCCTGATGCACACCCTATTCTTCCACTAAAAATGTGGGTTTATGGTGAACTATCTACTCTGGAGACAGGGGAAGTCTATATAGGAAGTGGTGCTGCTCTGCCAGTCTCAGCCCTGCTCTGTGCCTACCACAGCACAGGCAGCAAAATGTGGGCTGGAGATCTGAGCCTGAGGTGTCCATGCCATGCTCTGAATGCCTAATTAGCCAAACAGCTTCTGTAATTACAGCAGCACAACCTGCTGCAGGAATATCCCCTAACTGGCACCTTCAGGGAGTGAACTGTGCATCCATGTGGCTTGAGAAGGGGCTGAGATCACCCATGAAATGACACACACAGGGGGAAAGGGCAGGGTTCTTGTTGCTTTTCGTTCAACAGCTGTTGTGGATCCACCAAGAAATCAAAAAGTAAAATGGATTTCAGGCTAAGGAAAAGGGATGTTTGTCTCTGACTCAGGGGACTGGGGGATCCATTTCTCATTCTAACAAATCAGTGATTAACTCCAAGGCAGGAGGGACTACTCCTCTGAGACAAGAATGCTCCCAACTGCAGTTTACATGGGATCTACAGTAATTCTGCAGTATTAATATACTTTCCAGACAATCCATTTCAATAACATAATCACAACCCATATTTCATTCCTCAATTAGAATTCTGATGAGAACAATTTCTAAGCCATAACCTGCTCACAAACCCCCTACTAAAAGGAGATCAATCCAGTAATTTCTCTCACCATGTTAAGCCAATTAGCCAGTGGCTATGGAGCAGAAAGGATTTTTCTTACTGGCTACTTGTCAGCACTGGAAAGAGAAGTTTCAGGGGAAAGTTCCCCTGTTCTTCAGGGGAAGAACATCTGTCTCTTCAGAGGCCTTTTTTAAAGATTGAGCCATTTCTCCAGTCTCTCAGTTTTGACTTGGCTATCCTTTCCACCTTCCTGCACTTCTGCAGTGTTTCATGCTGATGATGACACCAGGCTTGATATGTCCTAAACTTAAATAAATTTCATTTCCACCTGTCCAGGAGATCACAACATGCATGGCATGAATCCTGCTTACCTCAGCACTGGAATTAAGGAGCAGGAATGTGGTTGTTTGCCACAGGAAAGCAGTTCAGAAAGCTGCATATTACACAATATCATGTTATACATGATGGCTTTGCACTGCAGTCCTTGGAGATTGTAATGAATAAAATCTTGACAACATTTTCTCCCGCATTAATCATTTTAAGCTGATCCTACAGGATACAAGGGCAAATTAAATTCTATTTGCAATTTCATGCATGATGCCCGGCACGGCTGATGCCTGAGCCAGCAGTTTTTCAGTAAGACAAGCGTGTAAGCAGCAATTATGCAGTTACTTTCTCCCATGTGCCAACTCTCTTATTACTGACAAATTTATAAATGAAAATGTATGAATGTTATTAAACTCACCTTCAAGGATGGAGAAAATTAAAACTAATAGTTTATAAGACTGTATTTGAATAAAAACTCTACATTTAATGGTTAAATTGATAAATGAAACTTGTACCTTCACACACTGCAGGGACCAGGAGGTTCTGAAACGTGCTGGGACCAGCACCCAGTCTCACATCTGGAAATAGGCACAGGCACACCTGGCTCCAATGGGATGGTTATAGCCTGCCCTGGGGTGAGACACCTTGTCCCCAGGTAGGGCTGCACAGCAGCTCAAAAGCAGCACAGGGATGGGTCTTCAGCCAGGTGGGATTTTTCAGACACTTCTGGCTTCTTGTAGTGATTCCAGCATTCTTCCTTCTTCCTTTTTAAACCATAAATCACAGGAGGAGCCTGTCTACATAGCCCTTTGATGGGACAAGGGGGAATTACTAAACTGACAGAGAGAAGATTTAGGTTGGATATTAGGAAGAAATGTTTCATGTAAGGTGGTGAAGCCCTGGCACAGGGTGCCCAGAGCTGCTGTGGCTGCCCCTGGATCCTTGACAGTGCCCAAGGCCAGGCTGGATGGGGCTTGGAGCAGCCTGGGACAGTGGGAGGTGTCCCTGCCCATGGCAGGGGTGGGATGAGATGATCTTTAAGGTCCCTTCCATCCAAATCATTCCATGAGCTGATGATTCCCATGCCTTGGCAATATTAGTCAGCTCTGGAGAGGGCAGGAAAGGAGACAGATAACAAACCTGCATCTGGGAGAAGTGCCTTAAATTTCTCTTCAGAGGAATTAAATTCCTGCCTAGGTACTCCCCAGCCAACCAGCCCTGTGATCTTCTGTCCCCCTCGATGGCACAGCATATGCAGATAATGTTCTGTGCAAAAGTTCAAAGTTATTTCCTGCTTCATTTGTAAGGAGCCTTGTCTTAATCGGGTTAGAACATAAAATGCTTATAGTCCTCGGGAGGGGAAACTTACACTTTTCTTCAAAGCAGTTTTCTCTGATAACTTAAAATCTTCTCCCCTCTGCCTTTCTTCTGAGTTTTGTGAAGTTATCATGTAGAATATCATGAATACCAGACTCCTCTGCTTTGGTCTTTCTCAGAGCAATTGCACCAGAGCCCCAAGAACACCTGGGGCCCAAAGCACTGGAGCACATCCCACTGGGATAATGCAGCTCCTGCCCCGCTTCTTGTGATGGCACCCCTCCTGCCCACCTTCCTAATCCCATGGAGATTTTTTCTCTCTCCATTATCTTAGATTAAGGAACTCATCACCTAAGACTGCAGAAAATTTGGTAAGACCTTGGAAAAGATCTGGCATCAGTACTGAGGACAAGGAAGCCTGGAAACAGGAAGAGGGCAGGTTTACATTGGATATTAGGCAGAAATTTTTTACTCAGAGGATGGTGAGACCCTGGAAAAGGGTGCCAAGAGCAGCTGCTCTGTGTTCAAGGCCAGGTTGGACAGGGCTTGGAGCAGCCTGGGATTGTAGAAGGTTGAAACAAGATGAGCTTTATGGCAGGGGTTTGGAACAAGATAATCTTGAAAGTCCCGTCCAACCCAAACCATTCTGTGGTAAGATGAAACTTGTGCTCTTACAGTGCTTGCCAGCCCCTCACATCCTTTGTTCACCTCTGCTCCTCCCTCCCTCTCCCTTCTCTGTGTGTCATATTTATCCCTGTAATTAGGTCAGCCAGCTCTGCCATGCATTCAGGAGGGCTCGTGCCTGAGAGATTATCTGTGTGACCCAGCAGCAGGACCCTGGTGCCACTGACATTGTCACACACCCCAAGCAGCTCTGTGGGACCCATCCTGCCCAGATAACTTGCAAGAGCAGCCACGATTGTCAGATCCCTCGGCAGGGAAGCCACCAGCATGTGGCTGTCCCATGATGCTCCCCAAGGTGCTGGGGGAACCTCGCACGGCACAGACTCATCCCAGGGCTCCTGGCCCCTGTGTCCACTCACCCCGTGGGCACCTGCTCTCTCGTGTCCAGCTGGTCTTGTACCGCAGCTGGAATAAGACCTTTTTCTGTGTCTATGGGGAGATGAATAGGTGGTTTCCCCCCTGGGAACCACAATCTGTCATGTATGTATTTTTGTTGTCTCCTCTGAACCTATTTAGAGGATTAGAGAAAACCCACATCATACAAGGGATTTAAAGGTTATTAAGGGGGAAATCCGTTTTTCAGCACCTGCTGACTGAAAAGTGTGCAGCCAAGTGTTTTAAATACCCTCGTGCTATTATCCATAGAAAATGCTTTTCTTTTATTTTTTTCTTTCCCATTTTTTTTCCCAGTGTAGCTGTAGTCATCACTCAGCCTTATAACTATAATGGATGGTTGCTAGAAGCTTTCCAAACAAGGCAGCACAATAAGATACAGACAGTTAACCCACATAAATTCTCTATGGAAATTTCATGTTGGGGCCTTTAATTCGCTCCTTTTGAAATTATTCTGATCAGTCAGCGCGTAGGGCACTGCTTTAGGGAAAAGATTGAACCTGGAACAAAGTGGAATGAGATTTGAAATAATAAAAATAAAGAAAAAACACAGAGGAGAGGTTCAGGTACACTTTCAAAATTCTAATGAGCTCATTTGCAGAGCTAAAAATTTCTCAGGGACTCGAGTTGATTCAAAGAGAAATGTATTTAATTTAAAACAACTCACTTCAGGGAGCTCTGCACTGGGATGAAATGCATTAAATAATTGATCAACCGGGGAATAAGAAAGAGGGGAAAAAAGAAAGAAAAAAGAAGGGAAGAAAAGTACCTGGATGGTGTGTGACCTGGGGGGTGAGTGACCTTCTGAAGGGGTGACAGGGTTCCCAGAGCCACCACAATGTATCAAAGTCTTGGTGGTACCAGCCAAACCAGGGACACATCTCTGTACCCCTCCTGTTCTTCACCTCATCCCACTGGATTAACACAAGTTTTATTACATTTCCTTCCAGTCCCAAAGTCACAATGAGACCCTGCATCCTGTGTGGCCTCTGCTGTGGGATTGGTTTCCTTTCTGCTTCATTGGGTGTTTTACAAAGAGCTCATAATAAAACAAATATACTTCATCCCTTCTCCTCAGCAGCTCTAAGGGCAAATTACGATGGAGCTGATACAAAAACACACACACGGATATTTTTTTCTGTACCGGCTTGAATTTGGATGTAAAGTGGAAACACACATTTAGTGCTTGGCTGGGGCACTGCTGTGCATGCAAACAGCAATTAAAACCTGCAGCCAAATGGCATAAATCCACCAGTGACAGAGTAAATGCTGTTAGAAATGGAAAATGAAAAGGAACTGCACCATTTTGTAAGAGTGATTTTGTTCAGGCTACAGTTGTTCTGCATGAAAGGTAACTTCTAAGCACTGTTTCATTGCACTGAGGCCAGGCTGTGAGTGCAGGAGGCTTCAAAACACAGATGGGCTGCTCTGGTACAGGGATGTGCAGAGCAGCAGGTGTTGGGGACCATCAGCCCAGCCTGGCCCATGGCCACCAAACTCTCCCTCCCTCTCTGCAGGGAGGTACTGAGCAGCCCCATCCTCCTTGACAGCACTGCCTCTCCTTTAATTGCATACTCTTCCCAATGATTTTTATTTAAGTAGCTTCCCCTTATTAACCAAACCAGGAGATGGCACAGCCTTCCAGACAGGATTCTTGCTGCCTGCAGCAGGGATTTGGTGCATTAATACATGACAGAGCTAAGATCCATCTCTTTTTCCTGCAGACTTTGGCTGTTCCTTGTTGGGGAGCACCCAGACACACGGGCTGGAGAGAGCCTGTGTGAGTGTTTGCTGATGTCAGGAGCAAAAAAAGGAGCGAAGCAGATGGTGCTCTTATGACCTCAAATAATTAAATTAGAGGCATAAATGTAACTGTTATTCATTTAATTTTCTCTTGACTCTGATATTCCTGCTCCATAAAACTGAATGAGGGAAACTGATACACCTTGGATCATGGCTCTCCCCAGCAAAGACTGCTGCATAAATCACAAATAAATGCTGCTTGCTTGGAGAAAAATAACTCAAATTGTATAACTCAAATTGTATAGGGGATGGGAACAGGCAGAGATGGAACCAGACGTACCCATTTTATTTGTCTTAATAGCAGATGACGAAGCCAGTTTTTAAATAGGTAAAGGAACCAGGAGGACAAGAGGAATAGCTTCATATTGACACAGAGCAGCTTTAGATTAGATATTTGGAAGAAATTCTTGCCTGTGAGGCTGGTGAGGCCCTGGCACAGGGTGCCCTGAGAAGCTGTGGCTGCCCTGGATCTCTGGAAGTGCCCAAGCCAGGCTGGATGAGGCTTGGAGCAACCTGGAAAAGTGGAAAGTGTCCCTGCCCATGGTGGTAAGTCTGAATGTGAATTTTCTGTCTTTGTCTTGCAGGAACATTTTTATCCTCTCTGCACACTCAATTTCCATGGTAAGCTAATTGTTATAATTGCAACCAATTTTTTTGTATGTAAATTTAATGAAAGACTGTTTTCAATGTTTAATCAGCTCATTAGAATATTTTATCTTTGTGAAAAGGAAAAAAATAAAGGACGAAGAGTCTGGAAACCCCGATGGGAGGAGCCTCTATGGATCAGCCTCAACCCAAGGGTCCATTTCATCTTCCAGGGCTGTTTGAGCATGGGGGACCCGCGGGATGGGGATGCCGGGGAGGCCACGGCACTGCTGCTCCAAGGAGGGAGCCACAGTGAGGGGGCAGCGAGGGACCAGGGGGTCCCACCCCGCGGGGTCTGTCCGGGCTGCGGGGCTGGAAATGTCCTCATTATGCATCTGAGCATCTCTGTCAGGCTGGCCCCAGGGCGAGGGGCTAGCGAAGAGTGCTCTTAACAGGGGGATAATGAGGTATGAACTGACGAATAAAATTAGGCTGGAAATAACAAAACGGTCTCTGAGCTTGTAGGACGAGTCTGGGCTGTAAAACCCTTCCAAGAACAGTGGGGAAGAAATCTAAGCTATTTGTCCTACATCTAAGGTTTGATGAGTTTCCACAAAGACTTGCAGGGAACAGTGCCCATGGTAGGACAGGACCAGGCTTCTCGGGCTTCCCCCAGCTCTGAGCTCTCAGAAATCGGCACAAAGCAGCGCCAGTGCCTGGAGCAGATGTGCCGCCTAAAGCAGGCGTGTCACGTGAAGCCTTGCTGGAGTGGGACAGGAATGTCCATGCCCTGCAGGCTACAAGGGCATGATGACCCGGACACCGCCAGCGCAACGCTGGGATCAGCTTTGTAGCAGTGTCAGCAGGAAGAGGTTCCAGAGAATGCTGAGGGAGCTGATGCACACCCTCTGCTGAACGGGACTGCACTGCTTAGCACGGGGAGAACCTAGAAAATAGTAAAAACAATCCCAAAAATTCACCAAAACCCAACAAAATCAAACCCAAAACTACCACCACCACCATCACCAAAAAAACCCACCAGAAACCAAACCAAGGAACCGAAGAAGGACAGGGGCAAACAAAAACCTTCTTGCACTCTCCAGAAAACATCAGCAGAGAGTAACCTGTCCACAATGGCTTGTGCAGTGTGCTCCCACCTGGAGCCAAATGCATCCCTTGGAAAAATTTCTGATTACATGGAAGTGGACTAACAAGAGGCAGACAGCACCAATGAAAGCAGTTAACTGCTTATTGTGCTTCCCTTTGCCTGGCCCCTCGTGATTTTCTCATCAGTGAATAATTCGACAGCCACTGACACATGAGTAACGCTCCTGATTTGCATTGAGGATCATTCATTAGGAAGAGGATGAAAACCTCATCTATCTGCCAGCTAAGACCTTGGCAGTGTCCAAGGCCAGGTTGGACATGGCTTGGAGAAACCTGGTCAGATGGGAAGTGTCTCTGCCTGTGGCAGGGGAGTAGAAATGGGTAAGCTTTAGGGGCCCTTCTATTGCAAGCCATTCCATGATTTGATGATGATGCTGGTTCAGTTTCTTGTCCAGGACCTGGAGGCACAACATGTCCTTCTGTGGGCAGGAGTGGAGCACCATGCCCTGATCCAAGGGAGTCCTCACCTCATGGAGAGAATTTTGGGACCATTCAGTCCTGGCCACATGTGTCCTCCAGCCTGAATCACCATGGCAGGGATGGGAGCCTGGCCCTCCATATCCACCTTATTTCCAGCATCAGGCTTTTGGCGTTATAAATCACTGAGTGCTATGCAGAGCTGATAATCAGATTTACTTATAGAGCTTCTCTGTCTCAGAGGTACAACAAATCCCTTTTAATCCTTTTCTTAAACTCTTTCTTACAAGAGCTTACAACAGACTTTATCTTTCAGCTTTGCATCTAATTTTGGTTTCCGAATGTGTTTTTTTTTTTTTTTTTTTTTTTTTTTTTTTTTTTTTTTTTTAAGCAGTACTACAATAATTTCAGCAAGCAATGAGATTGATCTGCTGTGAAGATCTCCTCCTTGCGTTCCAACTCTAGTGCCCAAGCACTTTTTGGGATGGCTGCAAATTATATAAAAGCCCAGCCTGAGTCACACCAATTAATCTCGGCATCCACAACCCCACTCACTCCTCTCCCTCTCCTGCATGTGGGCTTCCAATCAACCAGCTCAGCCTGTTCCCATAGAAACTGAGCAGAACATCACTACAGAGCCAGGCTGCCAGGGCTTTTTAAGTTCTCCTCAGAGCTGTATTCCACCCCTCAGAAAGCCAAGCTGTTCCTGTGACTGGGGACAGCCACTCTGCCTTGGCTGCCAGCAGAAAATGGGACTCAGCAGCCAACGACCCCATGCCAGCCCCCGGGAAGCTCGGGAGCTGCAGTTTGCTGTCAGTATTTGCATCCCATTAATCTATTCCAGCTGCAAATGAGGCAAGAAAGGGAGGAGACAAGAGAGGGAAAAGCCAGGGATGTTTTTTCCCTATTGGCACCAATATTGGTTCCTTTACCAGTATGTTAAAAAGAGTTTTCATCATCTGTTATGAAGATCTTTAAGGTCCTTTCCAAGCCATTCTATGATTCTAAAACTAGCAAAATTGCACATCCTCTTCCATCTCTGCCTGTTCCATGACTGTGTTCAGTCACTGGGTAGGTTTGGGCTTTGTGCCAGCTCTTGGAGCAGCAGGATGATTGGGGCAGTTAAGCCTTTCTGCATCCCACCATTTCCAGAGCATCCCACCAGGGCTGGAACCAGACTTGATCAGCAGCAGCAGCAGCTTCCCAGTGTTTCAACTGGAAACACTGGGACCCCCCCAGAGCTGAGGGTTCCAAAGAGCTTTGGAGAAAGGAGGTGATGACCACTCACCAAGCTCTTCACACAGGGAAATTGAGTTGAAGGCCTCCAGTTGGAGTAACAAGTTCTTGTGAGTGAAGGTCTTTGAAAGATGACTCTGAAAAAACACTGTTCCTGGGTTCCACATAAAAGCCAGGCAGAGTCACCCAGAAAATCCCTGTCCACTGGGGAGAGCAGCAAGAACCAGTAAGTGTCAGAGCTGCATCTGGTAGGAAACCTTAGACCTTCTGCCTGGGGTTTTGGTTTTCCATCCAAAGCTGCTAATATAAATATTTACTGGCAAATTTTCCCATTCTATTAATGACAGCACTTTGCACAGGCTGAGTTTCTTAAGGAAATATTTTAAAAATCTACGTTATGTATTCAAATAATCTCCAATGCTTTTATTTAATTTGGGTTTTTTTTCCCCAGGAGTGGAACTCCTGCACATATGGCTTTGCTTATACAACTAGTTTGATTAGATTTTACATTTCCATCTGTAATTTATGGTAAATTGCCTACAGATTCATTAAAAAAGTCATTTTTTAAATATGTCCTGATTAATCTTTTCCATGCATTTTATATATAGAACAAAAGCAGGGTGATTCTGTATTCTAAAGGGACACCTACTGATAAGAACATGTTGTGTTTGTAGTGGTTTAAATGCAGGATATAGAAAATGTCTATGTTGTTGGGACTTTAAATCCTCACTAAAACGCATGTCAATGAATCCATCAGTACCAAGTCAATGTATAAGAATTGCTTTAATAAATCTAGAAGTGTCAGAGTCTAAGTGAATTGCACATTAAATAAAATCTGATTCTTCATAGAATATATTGATTATTATCATTAAGAACAGATCTGCTCCTCTTGGCCAGCAGGGGCTGACAGGATGACAGCACTGCTGAGCTACACAGAAAGGGTGGTTTGTGTGCAACGTGGGAATCAGAATCCCAGAACAGTCTGAGTTAGTTGGAAGGGGTCTTAGAATTCATCTTGTTCCATCCCCTGCCCTGGGCAGGGACATTTTCCACTAGACCAGGTTGCTCCAAGCCTCATCCAACCTGATCTGATCTGAAGGGCGACTCTATGCACATCTCCCCAACTCTGGCTGAGAGCCCAGGGGTAAAGCAGGAGCTCGTCCCCAGGATGGGGATGGTGGGGATAGAGAGGATGGCTCACACCTCCCCTCTGGACACCACACCCTGCCCTGCACTGACCTGAGCCACCAGCCATGACTGTGGCAAGTTCCTAGTTCATTGCTTGCACACAGATAATGATTGTAAAATAAAATGTTCGACCTACTGCCTTCACATTTTCTTTAACTCCTTTAACCAGTTCAGGACAGATATTTCATACATATTCTCCCCAAAAGGCCATTTTCCAAGGGTTTGATGTAAACCAAACTATTCCAATGTCTGATTTATAAGGCATGTGAAGTTTCTAACCGAAAAAAAGAGATGATGAATTTCTCAGGTGTCTTGCTGATTTATTTGCCATGTGGCAATTGATTAGTCATGTCAGCAACTTCATAAGTAACACAATTAATTCTGAAGTTATCCTCAAGTTATCCAAGTCCTGTGTCACTGATGAATATGTGATGGGTCTGAGTTATAGGTTGTCTCTGAACTTGACTGACTTGAAATAAGTCACCAAGCTGAGTCATAAATCACAAGAGATGGATTTGAGCACATCGCTGAGTCACAAGCAGGTGGTTAGATCACACACATCCCGATTTATGGGCTGGTGAGGCGGCCTCTGCTCTGTCTCATGGTTTGGGACTAAATGTCAAAGTGTAAATCTAGAGTGCCAGTATCAAACAGCACCTTCCCTGGGGAGACGCAGCACCCACAGGCAGAACCTTGATGCTCCTGTCACACACAGGAGCACACTGGAATCGGCACTGATATCTTCTCATTGCAGAGGAAGAACTGCAGGTGTGCCTAAGGTCTCTGTTCTCACTCTCTTCCTGAGGTGCCAACTCCACAGCAAGCCTGCCTGGCTCTGGCAGATACTGCAGGCTATTAATTAAGATGTCATTTACAAGCCCACTGGGTAACCTTAATTAAACTATAAAATGGCAAACACTAATAAGAAAGATCATATTCCTGTGGAGGGTGAATCAAGCACATTAACCTCCTGGTGAGGAATTCTTTCCTCATCTGACAGACAGAAAAGACCTCACAGCTTGATGCATGGTGTCCTCAGGGTCACTGCTGATCTGTTCATGGGACATGTTCCTCCTGCACAGCTGTGATTCCTCCTGTGGAGCACAACTTGATGCATAACTCCTGCAGACTTCACACTAGCACAGGGATGGTCCTTGGACCTTTCCTCAGAGCATCAGACACTGCTTTCCAGGAGCATCAAGATGGGGTTCCTTTCTCCTTGCCCTTCTCCTTTTGAGGATCTTCTCCCTTTTCTGTTTATTACCACAGATTGAGGTGGAGATCAGAAGAAACTCTGAGCATGTACATGAAGCTCTTCTGTTTGTTTTCCTTCCTGTGCATCTCTCCAATGCTGTTACACTAAACGCTCATTTCATATTCCCAGGAGGTGAGGGAGATGCCATGAGAGACACATTTACATCTGTAAACTGCAATCAAAACTAATTAAACCCAGCACAAATACTGATTAATAGAAGAGGGAACCTGATGTCAAGTCCCATGGCCCTATCCCAAATAAGATTGGCTTCTTTTTTAAGACACAGATTTGATTATTCTCTTTAATTCCCAACATCTGGTGGCACATCTCCAGCTCCTGGCTGCAAGGCAGCTGTACTGCCTTTGGAAGTGATACAGGGAAAACCATCTGACAGCCAGAGCTCTGCCTGAAATGCAGCTTCTCTTTAAAAACTCACCACTGGGACACTACAATATGACATAAGCACTGTCCTTGTGCTCATTTTGCACCAGGCCACTGGTTTCATTTTATTTCATTGAAGCTGAATTTATTCCAGCAAAGCAGTTAAAATATTAATTAATGGCCTTATTGCCTTTGAGAGTCTTGGATTCTTTGCTCCAGGCATCAGCTTTCCAGATGTAGTCTCAAATGGAGTAGGTGCTAACAGAGGAGATGAAGGTGCAGAAACAGCTCACACTGGAGTGAGTGGCCACACCAACACCTTGTCAGCAACCCTGCAGTGAGCACAAGCAACAGGAAAAACCACCTGCACATGGACTCTGTAGGAAAAGCACAGAACATGACACTTATTAAACACCTAAAGTATGTGGGGCACTGAGGGGAACTTGGGGGAATGGTTCTCAAGGGGAAAAAAAAGCCAATTTGTTTAAAAAGCAAGTTATTGATTATTGCAGAGAGAAAACAAGCAGAATCATTGGGTGGGGTAGTATGAGTGATGGATATTTCTAAGAATATTGATTTGGAAGTGGTGACTGTGGCATCAATCATCAGCTGTGTCCTGGCAGACATGGACCCACCTGCCTGAGCACCAGCAATGGGACCCCCAGCACCCACCCTGCCTGTTGCCTCGATGGGAGTCAGAAGGAGCCAGCCTAGGGCAGGAGGGGCTGGGCTGATGACAGAGGCAGGGATGGGGGTACCAGGCAGCGCTCCTCAGCGCTCCTCTCCCAGTCTCAGAGGAGGCAGATTAGTTCTCTTTCATTCCCAACATCTGGTGGCACATTTCCAAGTCCTCGCTCCAAGGCAGGGATGTGCCACCAACAAGTAATTACTGTCTGTGAAGACCTGTTATGACACTGGCTCATCTGGCTTTTCCTTTCACAACGTGTCTTTATGGGGACAGCGCCTGACAGTCACTATTGTCACATCACAATTTTTCTACAGTAAAAGGCTACTTTCCTCCAGCAGCCAGTGGGGATTTTATTGTTCAGATAGTGTGAAATCCTTTATGAGGCCACTTGTCTTCTGGTCTACAAGAAGGGCCTTTTGCAGCATCCAGCACTCTCTATTATCCCCAGTACTATTTTATTTGTTAGAGAGACAGCCTGTCCTCCCCTGCCCCAGTGTCCACTCCAGAGGTGCTGCTCTTGAAGATTTAAAGATAAAGTGGGCGATGCTGCAGATGAGGATTTCCAGGCACTGTAAGCCACAGGTCATTAATCTTCCCATTTCTTGCACAGGATTTTAAAAACATTTCCTGGTAGAAATGAGAGGTTGGCTATGCTTGCACTTCTTGGACTCTGCTTTGCAGGGTTCCTGATTCAAAGTGAAGGTGGAAAAGCCAGACACAAATAGTAACCAAATATTGAGCAGACCCCAGAGTGCTACAGCTCAGTCCTGCCTTTTCCCAGGATCTATATCAGCTCCAAGAAAGGCAGAGATAGGGCTGAAATGGAGGGGTTTCTGCCCAGGGCTATCCCTGTGTTGGGGCTCTGCAGGGCAGACACTTGGGTGGGCAAAGCTCTGAGGTCTCCTTGCCAGCAGCCAATATCAATCTCCTGACACTGACATCAGTGTTCAGAGACCCTGCATGGCAAGGGCATCAGCTCACAGTAATCAGTGTCAGTCTGATCAGATAATGTTCATATTCTACCGTTCAGCTCAATTTATTAACCCATGGTTCCTTTCAAACAAAATATCACATTGCTTAATTATGTCTTGGCTGACCGTTTGCAAATGCCACCAGATACGGAGAACATGACACCACTGCCTTTTTCCAGGCACTGGAATCAGACTCTGTGTGACCCTCTGACAGGAGTACCATAAAACTTCATTAATCAAATTGTGTATCAGTCACAAAAATTGAGGAGTAATTTGTCAAAGTCGCATCTGGGCTCAATAACCATTTGGGGATGACAAAGTAATTAATCAATAATGTGTTCTCACCTTTTCATTTCCCTAGGCTCCTGTGACTTGCAGAGAAGAAAGACTGGAAAACGGTGGACTGGGTTGTCTGGTGGCTTCAGAAATGTTGGTTGGTGTTTACAGGGGAGTGGATTCCGTCCTACCTTCCTTCCTGTGTAGCACCTCTCCAGCCCAGTCCCAGTGGGAGCTGCACCTCACAGTGATGGGTGCTGATGTACAGAAGCCCCTGTCAGGCCACCACACAGACCAAGGCATGATCAGAGGCACCTTGAGAGGGAAGGAAAGCCTTGCCTAGTGCTCTTGTTCCCAGCTAGACTCCTGGCCAAAATTCTCTTCAAAGCCAAAATATTCTCAACCAGATTCATGGATTCAACACACTGTTTGGCCTGACGGGTGGATTCAGTAACTTATGCATGATCCTGGCTTTCTAATCAAAATTTCATTATTATGACTGATTGCAAAAGATTTTGTATTTTACATTTTGTCTTTGCAGGGAATTTTAAGCACTAATTTTGTCCCTTGGTGCTGGTGTATGTAATAATCCCACTGATCCATATTCATGTCCTCCCAACCTTGCAGTTCCTGCACAGGAACACAGGAACTGTTTTCAGAACTCATATAATAAGGTCCTTACAGAACAGTCCTTACACAATATTTATTATTGGTTTTAATGAATATAGTCTCAGCCCCTGTAATAATCACAGGATTTCCAGTGTATTTAAGTATTATTCTATTTAAGTAATTGATTGACTTAGAGCTCACTAATATGAATGCATCCAGGAGTGTTTAATAAGATCATTACTTAATCCTGGCTCTGTGCACTATATCATGTCACCAATAAATCAGTTATGCATCTCTCTGCCTGTAGGAACTCACTCCTAGTGGCTCAGAGGACCAGGCTGGGCTGGGAACATTGCAGAGGAGGTGACACAAGGGAGGTGGCCAGTCCCCTTTCACAGGAACCCAGGCGCAGCTGGCTCCTGACACACGTGAGGAAGCTGAGACCAGAGTAAAGACATCATTAGAAGGAAATGGAGCATGTGCTAATTTGTCTGTGTTTTCAGTTAGCAGGCATTTATTAGGGATGTCTGACTTGCTCATATCCAGGTCAGCTTGCTAATATATTAACCTCTGGTTCCACTGGCATGCACAGGAAAAATTCAAACCACAATTCATAGGGCTTTTACACACTGCCCAAGGCACTTCCTGACCATGCCCAGGACTGGCAGCTGGAGGCACCACTGGTTGTCACCACAATCCATCACCCTGACAAGGGAGGGATGCTGAGGCTCCTGACTCTGGGGCTCTGGGCCCACCAGCAGCGGATTGGGACCCCTGTGAGACTGGCAACAGGGGATTGAGATGCCCGTGAGATAGAGAAGAGGGGACTGAAACTATCCTGTGATGGAGAGCAGGGGTTTGGGGCCCCTCTGAGACAGGGACCAGGGTACTGGGTACCCTGTGTAACAGGAAACAGTGGATCAGGACCCCCAGGATACAGCAAACAGGGGATACTGAATGGGTCAGGAGAGCCAGTGCTGGATCACAGACTGAATGCTCCTGCAAAAGTCAACAAAACCATATACATATTTTCATTTATACCTATTTGACCCATTAATTACCTGCAAAATTTCCCAGTAATCCCTAGTAGATGAGCATCAGAGAGCAGACCTATGGTCCAGGCTAATCCCTTTATTAAAAAGCAATGCTATGGAAACCAAATATCAACAGTAAGTCGGGAGATTAACGAGCTGGGAAATGCACAAATTAAATTGCATCCTCCCTCTCTGCTCTGCCCCAGCCAATGGCTCTTTTTCTGCTGTGGCCACTGCAGCTGCCCCAACAGGAAAACAAGGCTAGAAATCCCTTCATAAAAATGAGCCTCTATTTAATCCCTGATCCAGATAGTAAGCAGAGTCTGCCCAGGATGAACTCATGTCTGTGCAGCCCCTCATGTCCATATGCCTTTCTCCTGGGGAGGGGAGAGCATGATTCTGTGATCTGGCTTTGCCAAGGGTGCAGGGGTCCAGATGTGGAGGTGGGCAGGAGAGACACATGGCCCTTGGGACTGCTGGCTTTCCCTGCCAGCTTGGGATGGGAGTCAGGGATGGGGTTTTGACTGCAGCAAGATGGGACATGGGCACTCCTCTCTGGTGCAGTGCCACCTCTGCAGCTCTCCTCAGGCCGTCTTGTGTGTGGGACTCACCTGCCTCAGTGTGGCTCAGATGGACTGACCCTGGACAGAAGAAAATATGCAGCTGCAGAATCATAGAACCCTGGAATGGTTTGGATTGGAAGGAACATTAAAATCACCTTATTCCACCCCTGCCATGGGCAGAGACATCTTCTACCACACCAGATTACTTCAAGGCTCATCCAATGTGGCCTAGAACAATTCCAGGGATGGGGGATTTACAGCTTCTCTGGGCAACCTGTGCCTGTGTCTCACCATCCTGTTCAGCAGTGACTGCTCCAGGACCAGATGGATCCAGGAGTTCTGCATGGAGGGCTGTGCCAGAGCCTCTGGAGAGAGCTGGTGTCTCCCAGGCAAGTGGCAGCAAGGGCCAGCATCCCTCATCCACACCAGGCAGATGGTGGGTTCTTGAGGATGTCCTGTGCAGGGCCAGGAACTGGACTTGATGATCCTTGTGGGTCCCTTCCAGCTCAGGGTATTCTATGATCTCCAGGGATCCTCCTGGGGCGTGTCAGGAGTCAGGCTGCCTGCAGCTGGGCCAGCTCTGCCCTGACCCAGCAGCATGGTTTCTGCCCTGACTGTCTTTATTGCACAGTAGCATTTGAATGAATATTTTATTCATTCCCTTAAGAACATCTCCACAAATGCACATTTGAATAAAACATGAGGATGCATTTTTGGAAGAGCCGTCTAACACTTCAAACAGCCCCATCACAGTGCATTAACCAGAGAAAAGATGGTGTTGTTGTATTTTTTATCTTGGTGATTCTAATGGAATTACCAAGATTCCATCATACATGGCATGCAAGGCAGTGGGGAGGGTGCCCACGGCCCTGTGTCCCTATGGCCCACATGTCCCCACATCCACAGTGGCAGTTGTGAGTGCTGGAGGGATGGGGCAGCATGTCTGGATGCTGAAGCCATTTGCTTCACATCCCCAAAATAGGGATATACCTACTTACAAAAAGGCCAGAGAGGGGAAAAAAAAAAAAAAAAAGTAGAGTTTCTTAGTGAAAGGTATTGGCAAAGT
This sequence comes from Sylvia borin, assembly GCA_014839755.1. Classification (NCBI taxonomy): domain Eukaryota; kingdom Metazoa; phylum Chordata; class Aves; order Passeriformes; family Sylviidae; genus Sylvia; species Sylvia borin. The sequence continues at coordinate 6,585,679 of CM025980.1, read as the reverse complement.
AGAAAGATAGAAAGAAACATGACCCACGTGCTCATGTCCAAACACACGAGTGCCAGAGCAGCCACACACACCTGCCACCTCTGTCAATCCTGTGAGCTGGATGAGACAGATTCCTCTTCTCCTCTGATAAGCCAGGTCCAGGTTTCTCCATTCCTGAGCACAGTACGGGAGATGACCAGAGATGTTTTTGCATAGCTGAGGTAGTTCTAACAAAAACCTTTCTACTTCTGGAAAATACAATTCTTTTCTTGTTTGAATTCATTGAAAAGTAGCAATAAAGCAAATGGGCAGAGAGGAGCAAGCAGAGCAACTGCAGGAGGGTGGAGGGGGTAGAGGTTATAGGGAACAGGAGCCAATTTAGCCTGCGAGGAGGAAATTTAGCACAGTTAAAGAAAATGTTCCTCCAGCCCTAAACTGGACTTGAACTCATCAGTGCAAGCAGCCACTGACAGTAGGATCCCTGTGAGATGCCACAGGAGCAACCCTTGCAGAAGTCACAAGAGTGGCACTGGTTAGAGCAGCAAAGCACCAGGGAAAGGGAACCAGGTTTTGGGGAAGAGGACAGATCAGATGTGGCCTGAATGCACCATGGCTGGGTGAAGGAAAGGGCACCAAAGATGTAACCCTTGGAGGCATCACCGGCTCCTACAGTGACACAGAGTTCACCATCCAGGAGAACACTGCAGCCCCAACTTGGACAAGGTGAAGTCCCTGTGAACAGCATCCCTTGGAAAGCTCTTGTTCTGGAATGGCTTGGCATCACTGCTGACAGGTAGCACTGAAAGCAGAAATAAATGAGCCTGCTCTGCTATTTCCCTAATTTTGTCTCCTATTTCTATTTGTCATCTTTCAGCATAATGCTGGGTGGTTAATTATGTTTCCATCTTATTTCTCTGATAATACTGCACCTTGTACTGCTCAAAGGGTTTCATTTTACCTTTCATTTCACCTCCTAGCACAGCTCTAAATTTAGTCAGCTTGTAATTTGGGGGTATTTTATGCATTATGCTTTTAGTATTTGTAGGTAAAATGGAATTCTTGTCTTTTAATTCACTCTCTAATAATTCTCCACTAAATCTTAATACAAAAGACTTTTTTTCCTGAAGACTAATTAAATGGGGTGTAATTATAATACCCCGGGAGATGATATTGAAAGTACATTAACTGTGACAGTTTCCTCTGAGTAATCACCCCTCGGGCAGCTTCAAATCGCATCTGTGCAAGCTCCCAGTCAGTTACTGCACAGATGTGCCAAGACAGAACTCGGCACAAGACTTCCCCACTAAGATGGGGCCTTGGGCAGGGTGGATCTGGGACCCCGGTGTGAGATCTTGGGGTCTCCAAGGTGCTGATGCAGCTGCAGGGGCTGATTTGTCCTTCAGGGACCAGCAGTGTGGTCACATGTAGAGAGAAGGGATCAGGATGCCCGAGGTCACTGGGGACCATGCAGCTGGCATTGTCCCACTGAGGCAGTGAAGAGACAGGGCATCAAAGTCCTTGCTTCAGCCCAGAGATGTTCCCACCACCATGACCCTCTTCCTTGGTTTATTGTTCCTGCTAGGACTGTTTGTCTGCTTGGCCAAAGGAAAGCATTGAAAATACAGTGAGTGGAAGAAGGGCAGAGGGCCAGAAGCTGTGTCAGGAGCATCCTTCCCTGGCTGCTCTGGACTCAGAGGTAACACCAGCAGTCCTGAAGGCTGCAGTGTTTTCCTTGGAAATGCATTTACCTGCCAGAAGAGGAACAGCAATTTTCAGTATTTGTGTACTCTGATTGTGTGATAGCAGCGAGGTCAGCACTCAGTAGAGACACCAAGGGGCTATTTCCTCACTAAACTGTGGACTGCAGTAAGTGAAAAATAAGCTTCAAGGGTACCTATTATGCAGACAATAAAATGTTTTTATATCAATGCAGGTGTCAAGCCCAACACTTCTGAAGAGGGGATCCTCCACATTATGAGCCAACTATGAAAATGCTCAACCAAGCAGGGATGCTCCCATCTAGAGCCTGGTGTTTGCTACTGGAAATAACACATTCCCACTCTGCATTTGACAGCCTGGGTTCTCAGAGGGGACAGGACTCCAGGGGGGGACTCCACAATCACAGACTGGCCTTGGGTTGGGGACATGGCACTGCAGCAGTGGGGGCTGCCACACAAAGGTGGAGGGACAGGACAAAAAAAGCCCTCAGCAAAGCCTCTATTAGAAATTAATGCACTTTTCTTTAGGATCACTATAAGCTAATGAGCCTTTGCTGGCCACAACAAGCTTTCAGCTCTCCTCCAGAGCCACTATTGCACAAGCTGGTTGGGACTGGAATAGCCAGGGCAGAGTCCCCAGCCCCTTCACCTCAGATTCAGGAGCATGAGAAGCACTCCCAGAGTCTCCCTTTGCTGCTGAGTGAAAAGACCTTTTGCGGAGATTAAAATGAATTTATTATTTCACAGTCTGGTATTTACATCACATCTGGAGAGGGTATTACATACCCTGTTACAAAAATGTCTCCATAATGAGTCCTGTGGTGGGAGGCAGGGCAGGAGGCAGATAGCAGCAAACACACCAGTGACCCCCTCACTTCCATGGCCCCCACAGCATCTCTGCTCCTCTTACACCTGCACATCCCCTGCAGGGTCCCAGAGCAGACCCAGAGCAGGGCTGGAGGTGTTGGTCTGACAGCCCCAGGGTCCCAAGCACCTCTGACACTGGGGGCACAGAGCTCACATTCTCCCCCACTGGGAGTTGCTGCTCCACAGGAAATGGTGTGTCCTGGAGAAGGTCATGAGCTCAGGGCCAGGAGCTGGTACATTTTTCTTTATTTTGGATTACTGCAACAAAACCTGGTTCAGTCTGAGGCTCTCTCTGGGTATCTGCATGCCCCAGACACCCCAAAGCTGCAGACAGAGAAATCCCCTCACACAGTTCTGAAATTCAATTGCAAACACAAGCAGAAACTCGGTGCCTGGGACTTGCATGGTGGAAATCATTAAATTTGTAACCTGATTAATGCAGTTACTGAGGAAGGAGGAACCAGCAGCATGCGCCACGGAGACATCTCACCACCCCTGGGGGCCAGGGAAAGCCCAGTGCTCCGAGGGCAGAGCAGCCCCCAGTGACTCGGGACCAGGCTGGAGCTCCTAGGAACCCCATGGCCAGAAGGAGCCACATGGGGAGGGTTTCACATAACCATAGACTTCCCTGCTCCTGACTGCAACTTGGATTCAGCATCTTGGGATATAGGGAAAGGTGACTCAGCAATGATTTCGGCTATTCAAGCTATTCTGCTATTAAAGCCCATTTGGGGGGTCTGCTGCCTTCTGCATCTGTATTGTCAACAGCTCTCACACAGTGGTAGTATTTTATTTAGGATGGTTGGAAAACGAGCCCATTTCTTGGTTGGTGAATGTGTCCACAGAAAAGGAGGAAACCGTGGCGTGATGGGATTCTGGCAGCTGCACTGGGGTCCCTGCCTGCAGCCTCCAGGGACGCTGGGGCTCAGCAGATGCTCTGATCCAGTAGTTGTCACAGTCCTGCTGACGGGTGCAGGATGGGAGCCCTGGAGCATCCCACTCTGCAGGCACTGGGCCACATCCTGCTGCTCAGGGGGGCACCAGGACCCATGCCAAGGCAGCCCATGCAGAGCTGCACGGAGGCTATCGAGTGACCTGCGGAGGGGAGGAGAAGTTACCCAACACATCCAGCTGATTCCCCATTCATGAATTATCAGCAAACAGCCTCAAGAGGTGCAAATAAGATTTGCTCTTTACTTTAATTTAATGGAGTGGCCATTCCAAATGTCACCTCATGGATGGTTTGTGATTCTGTGCTCTGGCTGCAGCTCCCACTGAAGTCTGTCTGCACAGGGGACTGAGATGCAAATTCACCCCTTTGGCACCATTCCAAAGCCACTAAAGTCACCTAAAATTACCAGAAGTCCTTTTAAAAACACGGGTCTGTGCTTCCAAACTGCCACCTCCCCAAGGAAGGGCACAGTATCCAAAAAGAGGTTGGCCATGGTGGGGGGTCTGCTGGATGAGGCAGGAGAGCAGAAGCTCCTGAGTTCTTCTCCCATTCCAGATGGGAATGGTCCCAGTAAGAATTCAAGACAGCAAAGCCAGAACAGAGGCTTTGGGCTAAGTTAGTAGCTGGGGGAAATCAACCAAAAAACACTAAAAGGGGAAAAAGACAACCAGCTCAATGTAGTGCTGCAGTTACTGGTCAGTGACGGATGCTCAGGTCTGGAGGAGCCTTTTTGGATGTCCATAAAAACACTTCAGCATGAAAGTGCTTTCTGTGCACAAAAGTAATAGCAGCGATGAAAAAAATCCCGACATTGCTTAAAACAATCATTTTGTGGTGGGGGATGTGGGGCGAGGAAAATGAAAGCATAAGGAATAATTACACTCAACAGTATGAACAATGATTACAAAATTATGCAACTGATTAACCATGGCATATACGTAATTACTAATGAGTTTGATAAAATTTTAATTATACCTTGTTCCTTGGGGGATTCAGCAAGCCATGAAAATAATAATCGTGTAGTGCTCTGTCACAAATGATTGCCTCAGCCGGGGAATGGGGACAGATCCAAGGCTGTGCCACTGGGTTGGGAAGGGAAACCTGCTGCCCTAGAGCAGTGGGTGGTGCTGGGGAGCAATCTGGACACCCTAGGAGCCCTGGGAATGTTACAGAGACCTAGGATGTTTGCTCAGGGGTTGAGTCATGCAACACCAAGCCTCCCAGCAAGAATTATCTATTAGAAAAGTTGTGGGATCCACTCAGGGTTGTGGTACACCTGCCAGCCCTTCCAGCACCAGTGACAAGTGCACAGCCCAGATCCTCTGCTCTGCTTTGGTGAGTCCTTGTCCCATTCCAGATGGGAATTTCAGACTCAGTGTGCGCCCTGAAGGAGCTGGAGCTCTCTCCTTCCCCACAGAACTGTGGGTGCTCTTGCCTCAGGCTGGGGAAGGCAGAGCTGGGTTCCCCCCCATTACCTGCTGGGGACATACCTTGGTGGTCTTCACTTTGTTGCCACTGCTGCAGCTCCATCCGGAGAGGTCAGGCAGCACTTTGCATTCCTCCCCGTTGAGACACGGCTCCATCTGGCACCACCACTTCTGCAGCACGATGGAGGCTGGGGGAGAGGAGGGGATCAGGCTGCAGCACAGGGTGTGGAGGAGCAGCTCTGCCCACCTTTGGGTGATATCAGGAGATAGGGCCCCTCTCTCCAGTGCAGCTCACATCGAGGAGCCCTGGACACGGAGCTGCCTGTCACCTGCCTGGCCTCACCTGATCCAACTGCTCCATCTGCCTCTGGAACACCCAGGTTTTTTTCACTACCCCAGGAAAGAAAAGCTCAATGTCCTCTCTCCCAGAGAGAGAAGTGCTGTTCAGAACCTGTTTCAGGCTCCACTTACAGAGCAAAGGGATTATCTCCTACCACTCTGCTCTATTAGGGTGTTGTGATTCATGCCCCCAGTTTGGGCAACCAGAGTGGGCTCTCTTATATTTGGGAACAATATGACCTGAGCAGCTGAGGACAACAACCAGATGTGAGGATGAGGTCAGGGATTGAAAAAGATGGAGTTGCACTGTGGGGTACTCACCGTCCACACAGGAGGGAGCTGCCCGTGTTGTCCCTGCCACCTGCCCTGGGAAACAAGAGCATTTCACCGTCTGGGAGCGCTCTTCGATCTTGTTCTTATTGCAGCACCGGTGAGCGGCGATGACTTCGCACGTGCCGGGCTCTACGTGCACTGCAGGAGGAGAAACAGCCCCCATCAGACCTCAGCCCATCTGCTGCCCAGGGCCTGGACAAGAGACCTTCGACCACCTCCTGCCCATGGCCATGCTGGTGTGAGCTGTGACCAGGCACAGGAGAGCCCAGAACGTGCAGCACTGTCCTGGCCTCTGGAATCACCCCAGGGCTGCTGGTGGCACACAGGTGTCTGGGCAGCACCTTCCCAGCCCACCTGTAAGGAAAAGTGGTGGTTCCTGCTCCACACTTCTGGCATCTGAGCTCTTGCTCCTGATAGCCTTCACTCTCATCCTACCCTCCAAAATTCATCCCCTCTTGCCACAGCCAAGCCAAGACCTTTACGGAAACTAATGAGCTCATTAGCTAATTTCAGCTGATAATGAGGTGCACTTTGGTACAAGAGGGGATGGTGCTTTTGGCTTCAAGCAGAGCACCATCACCTCTGACCCCAGCTACAATCAATGCCTCCACCTCACCATCACCCACCCTCTGCCTGGAGAAGGATCAGGATGGTATTTCCACCCTGCAGCGGCAGAGAAATGTCACGGTGTTCATCAGCAATCCAAGCTGCTCTGCTGCTCCCCTCCCAGTGCCATTAAAATATTAAAGAAAGTAGAAACTACTGTGTTGGCTGATCACCTTTGGGATCAGAGTTTAGAGCTGGTCAGCATCTGAAATCAGTGCTTCGGCTGGATAATGGCCCACACAAGCACAATACAAATCAGCCAAAAAAGGCTGAGAGACTTCATTCCCATGACCCCAGAGGTCCCTGCAGGTTCTGCTTAATGAGCACTGGAGGAGCAGTGCAGAGCCACACACGGGCATGCCCTGGGTATATGAGCCACGGGCTCCAGAGCTCCCTGCAGCTGCTTCTCCTTTAGCTGAGCAGCAGGAAACTTGGAACAAAATGCATATCAGATGGATGGTGTGTTTAACACCAACAGCAGGAAACCTCCCGAGAGCCTGGGACAAGTTCCAGAGCTTCTGGCATGCTTCTCCCTCCCATTTAACTGGTATTTCCCCACTGCAGCCCTTTTTAAAAAGACGCAGCTTATCTGGGGGAACCATAAAAGAATTGTAAGAGCAAAAGGCTTTTGAATCCTGCATGCAAAAATAAAATAAAAATGCTGTCCTACTCTGGTTGACCTTTAAATGAACAGCAGAACATGGGATTTTTATGGCATAACCTGAAATGACACATTTTGAGTGTCTCAGGGAGCGTGGGCGCAGCTCCACATGTTCAGTGTAAAATACTGCTTGCTGGTGGAGAACTACAAAATGAAGAGAAGTTGGATGCATTTAAGTGCCAGGCAATGCCCAGAGAACCTCATTTCCCAAAAGAAAGAGTCCCAGCTGGCTTAAATGCCTTTTACTTCTGCTTCAGGTTGAGTGATGAACATAAATAAGGGCAAAGACAGCCCTTTGATTATCAGCATTAGAAGGTGCTGGGGCCACCTTTGTGGGAGTTGGATCCAGACATTCCAGCCTTGCTGATCATGAAGACCTCACTGTGTTACACAGGGGATTAAACTGCTGGTGAATCATTCTTCACCAAGGACTCTCCTATTCTGTTTCCAAATGACCGTGCTTGGTTCATGTGGCTCTTTAAATCTAACCACATTCTGCATGAAGCAGTGCTTTACTCGGACAGAACAGCATCTCCTTGTGCTGGGCAGGGACAAGGGATCTCAGTACATGGTATGATTTGTGTGCAAGGCCAGGAGTTGCACTTAAAGATCCTCGTGGATCTCTTCCACCTAGAGGTATTCTACAAATCTATCACCAAACCTGGTTGCCACAGAGAGATGTGTCCCTGGCCTTGGACACTTCCAAGGACGGGGTACCCAGGGCTAGGACAGGGGAAAGGCAGGTAACTGCTGACTGATTGGGTGAGGGAGTCACTCTGGAAGATGTGTTTTGGTTTTAAGCAATGCGGGTGGGGATTACAGGATTAGAACTGCTTTAACTGTCAGGCAAAAACGACAGAAATAGGACAGGGTTAGGTGTGGGGTCAATCAAGAGCATGAACAGTTTCAAATTAACCCATAAATGCCCTTTCCTGTGTTGGTGCCTCTTGGTGTCTGCTTGCTGGATGCTGCCCCACATGTTTGGCATATTCATCCTTGCTGCCCAGACCCCAGAAACAGAAACTGAGCTCCTTGAGGCTGTCAGCATTTGCCCCCTGAGAGATGCCCACTGCTCCTGGTGTGCACCACAGCCTGAGACTCCTCCTCCCCTCACCAAAAATGTGAGCAGAACTTCACCAAGCACCTCATCACCATGTAACTCTACCTCAGGCATCCCATGAAGACCCCAAAGTGCTACCATTATTATGGGGACCTGGATGATTGCATAAGCATGTGACACATGCAGCAAGGATCTTGCCCCCGTACCTGAATGGCTTCTGTGATGATGGGTGGAGGCCAGTGTCAGTCGTCCCCACAGCGTGGTAAGGCAGAGGCTGAGCACGAAAACCCATTTGCTCAGGCTCTGTATATCTCTCTCACTCATTCTACCAAAAAGAAGAAGAGATATGTGGAGGAAGAGGGACTGAGGAGTGCTGGGAGATGCATATCCACTCATCAATGTTCCTGCAGTGGTATGGCTCCTGAACGTTGTGAGCACTGGGGTGTCCTCACAACTCCGGGCTGTGGGAACATGGCTCTGGGAGAGGAAGGGATTCACCCACCACCCTCAGGTGACCTCAGACTTCATCAGCAGCATAGGCCATTGCAGCAGAACAGAAAGAGATCCCACCAGCAGTAGTACAGGTGAGTGGTGGTTACCTTTTACTGGGGATTCACACTCACATCTGTGCATCTGCCAACCTCAGGTGGGTCAGGTCCTTGCAAGAAGCAGACATCAGCACATCTGAAAGGAGAAAGAAGGACATGGGCAGTGATACTTGCCATCAGTGTGAGCCACTGAGTCCCTGTAAGTGGCTGGGGACACCTGGGAATTTCACCAGCCCCACTTCAGGACACACACTCTCAGGTGCATGAGCACGTGCGCATCACACCCCTGAAACTTCTCCAGGACCTCAGCCCATAACCCTGCTCACCGCTTTGAACAGTAGGACCTGCAGAGCTGCTCCTGATTTTTACTGCTGAGAGCACAAAATCAGGTCTTTATAGTAGGTTAGTAAAGCAGATGGCAAACACTAAATGCACACCCAGTGTGTGTGGGAAGAGCCAGAGCAGATCAGCAGCGAGTCATTTCAGGTTCTGCCTTTGCTGTGCGTGGTCACGTGCTGTTACTGTTCCTGGGTTACTGAGGACCCTCGCAGTGATGCCCAAGGCTTGGCAATTGCAAACCACTTGCTGACAAACAGAGGGATGGGCTGATGGTGCTGGATGTCCTGGGGCCAGCGCCCCACAGGAAGCCAAGGAACGGGGCAGCTGATGGCCAGTTGGATATCCAGCTGACTGGCAGCTGGATACACAGAGCCCACGGCAGCGCCAGGACCTGCAGTCTGCTCTCCCAGGACGTCACCTTCTTCTGGGGCTGTTCCTCCAAGTTCATGCAACCACACCCTCAAAACTGCATTGGCTACCTCTGGACACAGATAACCTCTCTTGGCACCACACTGGCACCACGCCCACTCCATGCAGCACATGCTGGGAAGAAGCAAAGTTTTACATCATCTAGAGCCCTCAGGGAAAAATGTAAATCCCAAAAGGATTTGTATTTTACGGCTGAGTTCTTTAAATATGTTCTCTTCACTATTTACAGCCACAGTCCTTCAGATGGGAGCAGCTCCAGGTGCAGGCAGTGGCACCAACAGCAACATCACCACTTGGCATCTGCCAAGTGACACGGTGACCTCCCAGCATCCATCATCACCTGCTGGCATCTAACCAGGCACAGCAAACAACCATGTCCTCCATAAAACTTTAGTCCTGGATCACAGCTTATTAACAAGACACCACAAAGACAAGTGGTGGTGACACTGAGGTTGGGGAGTGCTGCCAGGACCAGCAGCAGGTGCCAGGGGTACCCCTGCCCTGTGCCAAGCTTGCACCCACAGTCTCCTCCACGGGCAGTGCAGAGTTCCAGCAGTGCACTGGATAAACCCACACCTCTCAGAGAAGAAATCTTCAACTTTCAACCATGTTTGAAATTTCGTTCTGGTCTGGACCACGAGACAGTGAAACAGATTCCTCTAATGAAAAGCCAGGACACTACATGCTGACATTTTTAATCAAAACAAAGTGATTTGAAGTGGTAAAAAAGGATATTTCTTGATTTGAAGCATTTAAAAATGAATTGTCCTGTTTTAAACTGACATTTCAAAATGAAAAATGCTTCATTCTGAAGTGGTGATTTAAAGTGATATTTTGCACTTTGATTTTCCCATCTGGAAAACAAAAAATCAGAAAATTTGTCATCAAAAGTGTTGACATTTGCCTAGGAAAAAAAACAAAGGTACCTTGACAAAACCACATAGTTTATGCTAAAGAAAGAATTTAGAGGTAAGGAAATGCTTCTAATTAATGCTGTGGGCTGGTCAGCTTGGCCAGGAGCAGACTGAAGAGTGGCTGGCAGTATCCCACTTGCTGTCCTAACTCCATCCCTGCCCTCTGGGTGATGAGGGGCTGCTCCTGCTCCAGCCCTTCCAGTGCCAGAAAGAATCCAGTACGACTGAATGTGCAAGAGAACTGTTGCTCCTCGAGGTGATGTGATGGGACTGTGAGACTCTCTCCTGAGACTCTCTCGCCATATTTGGGTGATCTCGCCATATTTGGGTGCTCCCACAGAATATGCTCTGCATGAGGCTTCTCAGAGGGGGATCAAACAACAGCCGGCACTGTTGGAGTCCTTTTGGAGACGTGACAGCCCACTGTGTAAATATTGATGTCAGCTTAAAACATGCACTATTTGCTCAGACATGAAGAAATGCCACATATTTGCTCAATGACAAAGCAAACAGCTCTCGCGGAGCTGCTCAGTCCTTCACCTGAATCCAGAGGCAGTGTGTGCCATAGCACTGCAGCCAGCTGGGAGTGGGGCACGTGCCCTGGCACCCGGGGTCACCCTGCCCAGCCACACTGCACCTGCACACTGCAGGAGCTGTGTCCCAGCATGCAGCTGCCTTGCCCCATGGTGGGGCACGTCCAGCAGCTCAGATGTGAGGACAGCAGACACAATGCTGGTGCAATTTTTGTGGCAGTGAGTCTCCAGTGCCAACGAACCTTCCACGCACCTTCCAGCAGAGCAGGCAGGTCCCCATCAGGAGACCCTGGTTTCCTGACTGCTGCTCCAGATCCGGCTGCCTCTTCATGTAGGAAGCACAGCCCAGCTCCCAGGCACCAGGCCCCAGTCCCACAGCACACACCAGCGCCCATCTGGAGGAGCTCATCCCCAGCTCCTGCCCATGGGACCCTCCAGGCCACGTGAGGTTTCCAGGAGACATCCCTGAACCTCTCAGCTGAACCAAAACCCAAGCACTCCACTGGCTGCTCCATTCCACAGAGGATGGCAACACGCTCCCAGTGCAAAGTATATTTAGTTCAGAAAGGCTGAGCTGTTTGCTATAACCAAGGAAGTGTAAATAAATGACAGTGTTATCAATAATGCAATCTACACTGTCCATGCCATAGTCTGAAGGGAAACCACTGAGCTGAGCAGAGGCCACACGGGTGGATGGGAGAGCTTGTGTCGTTCAGGGGAGCACAAAGACAAGGTGTATCTCAGTGCTCCACGCTCTCAGAGCTCCCACCCCTGCCCAAACTCCCATTAGAAAACACAGAAATTGCTGTTTTGACAGTTATCAGCCTCCAGTGTCGTGAGATTACAACTACAAATGTTTGGTCTGACTTGAGATTTTTCAGCCTGGAATGTCAGTGAAATGAAGAGTGGTGTTCTGGCATGTCAAAACACTTAATTTTGACTGAAAATCTTGGTGTTCTCCATTCTGTTATATGCTGTTTGGAATTCTATGGGTTTTTTCATTAACATTTGTTACCTGCTTTTGCCTTTTGGGTCTGAGCTGGGACCTGAAGAAACTGTCAAGTTCCCCAGAATCTCAGACTATCAATCTCAGTTGCAAGTGTGTCAAGAGATGATGGTTTCTCTGTGTGGGTCCCTGTCCCTCCCTGTGGGCACATGTGGGCATGGGCCATCATCCACATGGGAGCTTCAAAGAGGTTCTCCAGCACAGACACACTACAGGAACAGCTCCCTGCTGCCCTCCCACACAATGACCACTCTGCCTGTCACAGGAGCTATGGACATTTTCCTCCTCCTCCATTAAAGCCACATGTGGGTCTGCAGCTTGCTGGAGCACAGCCCAGTGCCCCACAGTGCTAATGAGAGACTCAGTCATGCCAAATTATGCTCCAAGTCTTGCCAGTCTGAAGCACTGTTTGCAAAGGTCCGTGTGAACTGGATAATTAGCAGAAACAGTCCAAACCTCAGCTTCATCCAGAACCAGGATTGTTTCCACAACATCTCACCTGTGCAGGCTCTTTGCTGGGGTGTGGGTGTGCCAGCACAGATAAGCTCTCCCAGGTAAAGGGCACCCACACACTGAACAGCCCCCCAAGCCTCTCCCTGCAGCAAAAGGGATGGCTGATGAACAGGAGGAGAGTCCTGCTTCCCGGCCTTGGCACCCATGGCATGGACAAACTCATGACGCCAGGATGGGACTGGTACAGCTCACACTCTCCTCTGGGCCGCTGAGCCTCTACTCGTCGTGGTGGGGCCATCTGACCCGTGCTCATCCTGTGTCCCTCGAGCCACCCCATGAGGCAGCTGGCTCTCCGTGCCACTGCCCTACTCCAGCCTGGTGTTGACCAGAGGCAAACCCATCCTGGCAAGAGGAGCTACAGCAAAGTGGGAGAAAGCAGAGGAAGATTAAAGCCCCCATCCGATCCTGTCCTGCTCAAGGTTTTGGCTGCAGGGACAGCTTGTGCAGAAGGCAGCAGCGGTCGGGATCCGTGGTCCCTTCTAGAGTAAAGGAGCATCCTCGTCTGCAGAATCTGCGATCTCTCCAGCAGTGCTTTGCCTCCCAGAAAGGCGAGTAGCTTCGCAGCGCTGCCAAAGCAGCACCCGTGACGAGCCCACCCCCGGAGCCGGTGGCTGGACACGGCCCCACCGGATCGGAATCCCCGCCGCGGGGCGGGCAGGGGCCGTGGGCGCTGCTGCTGTCGAAGTCACCGCAACCGGAGCGCAGGGCAGAGCCAGCCCCGAGAAACTCACTGCAGGGGCCCTCCCGAGCCCCGTACCGGCACCGAGGACCCCCGGCGAGCGACACGGGACCGGGACACGCGGGGACCGGGCAGCGACGTGCGGCGGCCGGGCGGAGCCGGGAGCGCCGGACCCCACGGCAGAGCCCTGGACCAGCATCCCGGTACCGCTGGGTCTCGTTGGCACGCCGATCCGACCGGATCCCCGACCCCGGTCCCCCGGGCCTCGTCGGGATTCAGCGTCCCCTCGGAGCGGCGGCCGGGCCGGCGCTCGGCACCGCGACGGGAGTCGCCCCGGGGCTGCCGCCTCGTTCCCCCCCCCGCCAAACTTTCCGCACGTACCTGCCGGTGGCCTCGGTGCGGGCGGGGGCCGACGCTGCCCATGGCCGGGGGCCGCTCCGCTCCGCCGGGTCAGCGCCGCCTCCGCGGGCCGCAGCCGCCGGGGGCCGAGGGCATCGCCGGGCGGCGGCGCGGGGCTGGGCGGGGGCGGCGGGCGCGGAGCCGAGCGGAGCCCGGCGGAACCGCTGCCGGCGCGAAGGGGCGCAGCGCCGCCTGCTGCTGCCGGCGCCGCCCGGGTCCGGCCCCGCGATCCCGGGCCGGCGCTGGAACCGGCACCGGCTGCTGCGGCCGTCCCGGGACCGGCCCCGAGATCCTGGGCTGGCACCGGCACCGGCACCGGCTGCGCGCCGAGCCGCCCGCCGCCGCCCCCGCCCGCGAGGGCGCTGCCCCGCCCCGGTCAGCCCCGGCGCCCATCAAGGCGGTCGGAGAGGAGGAACGGGCAGAAGGAATTTACCGGGAAAATTATCTACACACACAACCCCTTTCCCCCTGCCAAAAAAACAAAACAAAACAAAACAAAACAAAACAAAACAAAAAAAAAAAAAAATGGGGTGGGGGGTGGAGGGTGATTGGGCTCTTCAGGACACTCTCCCTGACACAGGGCATTCCAACATCTTGGGACCACAACATCAGCCTGGGCCAGTTCTTTCCCCAAGGCATCTCCAGACTTGTCTAGAAAATCTCCCCTGGTGCCCCCAGGACACAGCTTGCATGGCTCCTCTTGCAACAGGCAGCAACAAGCTTTAAAACACCAAACAGCAAAAGCAAAGGTTAAATTTTCACAGTTGTTGCCAGGAATTAGACCTGCAACTTCAGCACAGCTGAGATGAGAGGCTGAAGTTACACCCACTCATTTTTGTTGCTTTGCTCAAACCTGTTTGCACGTCGATGAAAACCTTTGGTTTCTGAAGACAGCTCACTGCTTGCTCCTAGACCTTCCACCCCACTGCTCAGCTGGAAGTGTGGAATCATTTCCAAGACCAAGCAGAGTTACAGGTGAACAGCAGCTGTTCAGACAAACCATATGTGGCCAGGTTGTAAATTTCGCAACCATTTGCTTTCCATGGGATCCCAAAGCCTTTGTGCATCCCCTCTGCCTTCCCTGGAAAGCAGCCCTTGGAGAGGGCCCTGCTACCCTTCCCAGGCAAGTGCCATGTTGGGACCCTTGGCAGCCTCCTCAGGGCACCAGACAGATGGCAAGGTGGATGCCCTGGGGTGACCCACCAGCTCCTGGGGGACCCACAGCCCCCACAATGCACACAGGTATCTGGGGGAGATACCAGCCCCTGACAAGAACAGGTTACTTTGCTATTTTGTCCTAGGAAACTGAGTTTCTCTTCCCTCTTCATAGAGTTGAAATTACCATATGTTAAATTCCAATTAGTTAGACTTGGTAACTCAAAAGAAAAAGGAAAAGCTCTACAAGATTAACCCAAACCCCAGTAGTAAGATATTAAGGAAATACAAGCATCTCATTCTTCAGATCAGAGGGTTTTAATAATAATGACAAAAATCAATACGAAACTAAATTAAATCTGCTGTTTATATTCATCAGGTAATTTGATCGAGAGCCTGCCAATGCAGGTCTCTAGTGCTGTGATAAGTAAATACAAACATACTACTCTCAGATCACAAAGTTTTAGTGGAATGATCAAGAGCAAATTAAATCAAAATTATTTTCCACACCAGCCAAATTCCAATTAAATTAGGCCAGATTATTTAATAAGGAAGCCTACAAAACCCCAGCTCTTTATTGATGTGATGATACAGAAATATACACTTGCTGCTTTTCAGATCACAGCATTTAAATACAGGGGAGGAATTAACACTTCAGTAAAACTGGTTTAATTTAAATTCTGCTGGAAGTGAACACAGCAATTCCTTGTCATCATCATCCTGACTTCTTACTGAGTGTGCAGCAGCAGCCTTCAGCCTTGCTCTCTTCCCTGGCTGTGACTCCTCAAGGAGCCCAGTACTTTACTGGATGAAGGACCCAAGTTTCCAGGATCCATAACAAGCCAAGTTTGGAAATGAAAGGAACTGCCCAAGAAAACCATGCTGCCATGTAAGAAATCTGTCACATGCCTGGAATCCTTCTGTACCTTCCAGGTGAGCAACCAGCCTTCTTTTTTTTTCTTTTTCAGGAAGAAAACTCGTGGACTGTGGCTTGGGTACAAGAAGGCTCAGGGGCTAATGGCTATGCAAAGGCAGATGGACATGTCAGAAGACTTCAAAAGCTCAGTGCAATCAACTTATCTACAGCTGCTAATAGGCAGAAGGGTACAAATTATTTAATTAGAGCTGGAAAAAGCAGAACTCCTGACATTTTATTCCTGGGAAAGGTTATCACACCCTGTTTTCAGTGGATCACTGAATTAAGACTCAAGTTTATTTATCCACTTCATCTGAGGAGGCCCCAGTGCCTCCAGGCTGTTTCAGCACCGGGTACCCGCCTCCAAGGATTTTGTTCCCTTTTCACAAGGTTTTGCTGACAACAGGGAATTTCAGTGCATATTCCCAGCCAGGGAGAGGATCTTTGGGAAGCCTGGGCACTGCTGCAAAAGCAGGGAGAAGTTCTTCTCCCTGCATCGTCTGGAATGTGGGTCTGAGCTTCCAAATTGAAAAGTAAGTTCCCCAAAGGCTCCATAAATTCCAGTGAGTGTTATTGTTACACATTTATTATTCTCCTTCTGTATTTCTACTGTCAGGTAATATTAAATGAGACCAGGAGGCTCCTGAAGACTTTGAGAGCAGAATTGTGAATGAAGATCCCTTGGGAGATATGAAAATGGTATGGAAGATTTTGAAGCAGCAGAGGGGGAAAAGCCAAGTGACCCAAGGAGGTTAATGCACCTCCTTCCCCCCTCCCATTTGCAGGAGGGAGAGGAAAGGGTAAAATCCTCTAGAAATCTGCACCAAATCCAGGTCATCTGCTCTGCAAAACACTGATGTACTCACCTGCAGGGAGGTCACAGACATACCCAGAGCAACAACGCTCCAAAGGCTTCTTTGCACTCCAGCAGAAACAGACAGGGAATAAAGATGTATGGTTGCAATCAAATTATCCTTTCAAAGAAATAAAAATAAATGCTGAAGTTCCCAATTACCGGGACACACAAACCTTGGAAACCGTTAAGAATTGCTTCTTCTGTTGATGAATTTTCCAGAGTGCACAGAGCTATTTGCTGAGCCTCACTGTATTATGTTAATTATAAATTAATATATTACTCATTACACAGTCAGGCTCTACAGACAACTAATGCACTGCTGCAAAGGGCCTATTTTAAAACATCCTCTGGTACTTTTATGGTCTTGATGTTTAATTTACTTCTTTTCTGGCTGAAATGCCACCAACATGTCATTCTTTCACAAAGAAGTATCCCTGGCTCCATCCTACCTCCTCTGGGGCTCAGCAACATAGATGAAAGATGAAACTTAGAAAGGCTTTTTCAATGCTAAGCAGTTTCATGAGAAATTAACTAAAATAGCATAATTTAAGGCTAATTCCTGTGTTACTAATTTTTGAATCACTGTTTATCATGGCAGCGCACTGGAGTGCTTTACCTGAAGCTGTGCCCATGGAAGGTGAGTGAGTATCTGTCGGCCCCGTGCTCAGGGAGGGACACTTTGGGTGAGATGGGGAGACAAGGAGAGCGTGAGCATCCCAGGCAGAACTCCCAGAGGGATGGGGAGGGTGAAGGGCCCAGCTGCTGACACCCAAAGCGGCTGTTTACTGGCACTGGCTTCCCCCGAACTCTTAGTCTGACTCAGTCTGCAACATCTGCACCCCCAGGCCTGGTGCCAGGCAAGGCTTGTGAAGAGGAAGAACAGCCTCACAGATAAGAAGAAAACTGCACACGGATCTGTCTGGCAAGATGAATAGGGGGAAACAGAGACCTCTTTCTTGGAAAACAGTCTTTAGCACCGCATTGTTTCAGGGAGCATTCCCGCAGGAAAGTGTTTATTTGTCAGACCATTCTTTCCATGCCGTGCTCAACATAACGGAAATAACAAATATCGAGCAGGGTCACAGGAGTCAGTCTGGAAACTGCCAATTCTTTCTTTCCAAGGAAAGCATCCTGGTGACTCAGCAGTACGGGCAGATTGGCAGTCCCACAGCAGGGAGACACATTCACTGGAGAATCCAGTGATTTTCAGCCTTAATGACACGATGATATTGCACTTAATATCTAAGAGCACCTCATGTGTGACCTGCAGCTGGGCAGGGAAGGCATCAGGAGCTGAGGGGGAAGACCCGTGAATGCTGGAGAGGAACTAGAGGAATGCTGGAAGCGTTGGTTTGGAAGGGACCTTAAAGATAACCTAGTTCCAGACCCCCACTGTGGGCAGGGATGCTGCCCACTAGGTCAAGTCCTGAAGAGTACTGAAAGAGCTTTAAAGTATGCTGAAGACCTTAAATCTTGGGATTAGAAGGTGGGAATACAGGTACCACCGAGTCACTTCTGTACTGTGATCCTCATAATCTAGTGCAGCCTGGAGGGCTGCTCGTTGCTGCTTCTGCTTGAAACTTAGAATGCAAAGCCTCGTGTTGACAGGAATCAGCTGCTCCTCTGTGCAACTGAAGCACTGGGGCACACAGGTTTTAAGAAACAGCTTCAATTTTCCTTCATAGTAGGCAAGTACTGTTTTTTGGTGGTGGTGGGGTGGTGGTGTTTTTGTTTTTGTTTTTGCTTTTGCTTTGTCACAGGAGCCCAAAGGCAGGGAGGTGCTGAGGTCAGGCTGTGCAAGCGATGGCGTTTACGCCGGCGACTCTTCCCCTGCCAGCGGGGGAGGATGTGTTGTTCTGGATCAGCTAAATCCGCATCCTGCTCACGCTGGAGCGCAGCATCCTGGGTGAAAGGGAGGGAGAGGTTCGGCTTTCTGCCCTCTCACGGTGTGTCCCCGCTGCTCCGCAGGCTCCGGTTATTAATAGCTCGCAATGGCCGCGCGTGGGCTGATGAGCCCGAGAGGGGCGACAGGGCGCCTGGCGCTGGACGGGGATGTTGTCTCGGAGTAGGGAGCTCCGCTGGAGCCTCGGGTCCAGCCAGGAAACTCGGCAAAACGCGTGGACAGGGCGAGCCTGTCGCCTCGCAGCCCCACCTCCAGCCGGGAAAAGAGTTTCCCGGAGCATTTTCTGCGCTGGGAAGGGCTCGTGTCCCCGGGGCTCCAGGCGGGGTGCGGGGTCCCTCCCCGGGAGAGCTCGACCTCCACCTTCCCCCGGCTGCGGGATAACGGCGGGGGGCTCATTCATCACCACGGAGGGCTCGTTCTCCGCTGGCTGCGGGATAACGGCGGGCGATGCGGGTCCGCGCTGCGGCGCCGCTGCCGCGCCTGGTTTCCCCCCCCGCACCGCTGCGGGCTGGGAGGCGGGGCGGGGCGGGGGCTCGGCTCGGCTCGGTTCGGCCTGCTCGGCTCGGTTTGGCTCCGCTCGGCCGGGCTCGGGATGCTGCTGCGGGTGCGCGCCGCCGTGGCGCAGCTGGCGGCGGGGCTGGGCGCGCAGACCCCCGCAGAACCGCGGGGCGGCGGGGCCGGGCCCGGGGCCGGTCGGGGATCGCCGCCGCCAGCCGCGTTCTGCCGGCCGGCGTTCCTCCAGCTGACTCCCGAGGAGCTGCGCCGCGCCGACGACCACACGGGGCGGGCGGTGCAGAGCCCCCGGGACGGCCGCCGCCGCCTGCCCTGGAGCACGGGATACGCAGAGTGAGCGGGGCCGGGAGCGGGGCCGGGAGCGGGGCGGAGGTTTGCAGCCTGGGGAGGGCAGGGTGGCACCGCTCGGCACTGAAGCGGGGACCTTGGGGACGAAAATGGGTCGCGGCGGGCGGCGAGTTGCGTCTGACCCTTTTCCAGCAGCAGCAGCGAGGAGCGGGCGCTGTGGCTGCCCGTGATGGGAGAGCATCAGCGAGGGACTGTGCTCTTACCGGTCCCCGAGGGGTTTAGGCTCTTTCTGCCCGTTTTGTTTTCTGCGCTTTCTGCACAACACCAGCTGTCACCGATGGGTACCGAGGGCGAAGGAGCTGCGGCGCCTCTGTCAGGACTCGGGGGAGCAGGGAGTTGGGCTTTCTTGGAAGTGAGACTGTTTGAGACTTCCCCTTCAAGGACCTGGTTATCATCTTTCACTAGCTGCGAGTTTCAGCCCTAACTGAAAGCAGGCGGGAAGGTCAGACTTTGAAGGCTTTTGCTGCTTAGTGCTGTCAGTCCACTCCTGCATCCCTTCCTCGAGCGGATCTTCCCGATATCCTAGAGAGCTTTATGAGGTGTTGATTTTCCCCAGGAAATAGTGGGGTAGGAGTACCCAGAGTGAAAAAAAATCCCCTTTTCGGTGTCCCAAGAGTTCTTTCTGTGGACCACTTGGAAGGTCTGCCCAAAGAAAAATTACCCTGCTGTGTTTACAGCTTCATCCCGTGAGCAGCTTCTGCAATGTAGACCTGAAATCTGCTGTGTCAAAACAGGCTGGGAAAAGTCAGTGTGAATTTTTTGCAAAAGTTCTGCCGTTTTCATCGTCATCATCACCTTCTCCCCTCATTGCCTGAGCCCCCTGCCCTACCCCCCCTACCCCCCCCCCCCCCCCCCCAAGAGGGATGGGACATGGGTGAGGCTGTGATTCTCTCAGTGTGTCCCGGGGGTGTATGTTTGAGGTTGATGCAGGTTTTGGGGCAATTATTCTGCCTGGGGCAGTACTAGGGACCTTCAGCAAACTCAGTTTATTTCTGGTCACCTCCCTTGGTAGGTGTGTGGACAACTGCTCCCCACTGGACCCAGATCAAGCCACACAACTTGTCTGGGACACCTGGGACAGGACAGGAGCACCTGGGCAGGGCATCCC
The DNA here is from genome assembly GCA_014839755.1 of Sylvia borin. NCBI lineage: Eukaryota > Metazoa > Chordata > Aves > Passeriformes > Sylviidae > Sylvia > Sylvia borin. The sequence continues at coordinate 6,565,578 of CM025980.1, read as the reverse complement.
TGGGGACATGGGGGCATGAGTGGAGGGTTGCGGGTGGGGGGAAGAGGTGCTGCGGGATGGTGTTTGCTGGAACATGGTGTGAAAGAAAGGGTCTTAATACATTTTTTCCTTCTGGCAGGGTGATAAATGCAGGGAAGAGCCAGCACAATGAGGACCAGGCATGCTGTGAGGTGGTGTTTGTGGAGCAAAGGCCCAGCCCCAGGGGTTGTCTGTCATCCAGGGAAGGCGGCAGGGACCTGGATGGGGTGAGAGCCGTGGTGGGTCACAAGCAGGGACATGACAGAGAAGATGCCCAGCAGCAGGGCATGAGATGGGACACGTGGCAATGTGTGCACACTGGGGATTCCCTTGGTTTGTGGCCCTTCTCTCTACCTGCTCCTACCATCCTCCATCCCTGTGTGACTACAGCAGGGCTGGCTGCCCCAGGGAGACCAGTGGCCCACGTGTCCTGTTGGGCTGCAGAGGTGGCTGCTGTGCTGGTGCCATGGGGCCTCCCCTTCCCTGGAGGCTGCTGGAGGCATGAGGTGTCTGGGGTGGGCTCCAGCCAGGGATCAGCTGTGTCCTGACACCCTTGGCCAGCTGCCCACATTGCTCCTGCCTGCACTGAGACCTGTGAGACTTGTGTCACTGTCCTCAGCTAGTGGCCCCAGCTGCTCTGAATCCCCCATCCCATCTGCTTCCTTGCAGGCTCATTTAACCGTCCCTCTTCTCCCCACAGGGCAGGAAAGGTTTTTATTTCCACTACTGGGCCTTGTTTGATGGCCATGCAGGCAGTGGTGCTGCTGTCATGGCATCCGAGAGGCTCCACCTGCACATCTGTGAGCAGCTCCGGGACCTCGTGGAGATCCTGCAGGACCCCTCCCCACCTCCCATCTGTCTCCCACACGACACAAAGACCGGTTCTGCAGATCCAAACCAGGTGTCCTCTACAGAGGACCGTGGGGAGGTCTCAAACGATGCTGTGCCACGGTTTCACCTGGAGAAAGCAGTGTCCCATGAGAGTCTGGTGATCGGTGCCATTGAGAACGCCTTTAAGCACATGGTGAGGATCCTCTGCCTGTGGCATCATCTAGGGCACCCCTGGGAGCACCTCTTTGCTGTCTGTGTCTGCATCAGGCAACCCCACTGGTGAAAGGCAGCTCTGCAGCAAGGAGGAGCAGAGAGGGCTCCAAGCATGATGATCTCAGAGCGGGCTCTGGGATGCTCTGCATTTTGGGCTTTCAGAATGCAGAGGCTTTGGGCTCCAGGCCTGTGTGTGTGCAGAATGCTTCATTACACTTGGTTCCAGAAGGCCCACCTGCTCTCCTCCTGTCTTGCTCTTTCCTGCCTATCCCACTGCCCCAGTGAAACCACATCCCTGGCTGCCCAACAAGACCCCTGGCCCCCCAAGCCTACAGCCACTCCATGGCTGTGTGGGGAAAGGTACCCTCCTGGTCACTGCTTCCCACCTGGAGCTGAGGTGCTGCTGGAACAGTCAGGTGCTGTTTGGGGCTGCCCACCTACCCTGCAGCCTCTATGTCTCCCCAGGACGACGAGATCGAGCGGGAGCGGGCGTCCCAGCACCTCCCCGGGGGCTGCTGTGCCCTGGCTGCCATCTACCTCATGGGCAAGTTCTACGTGGCCAACGCTGGGGACAGCAGGTACAGCCCCACGGGGCAGCCCTCACCTTTTGCTCAGTGACTGGGGACACACCAGTAGAGTGGGGTGGTGCAGAGGGATGGCAGGTGAGGAGCACCCAGCTCCATCCCTGTCCAGTGGAGCGTGAAGGTGGCAGAACTGGGCAGAGTCATCCCCTGCCTGCTCCATGCCCCGGGGACAATGTACCCTGCAATGATCTCTGTGCTTGCTGGGTGCACAGATAGGGCTGTAGAATTGCTGCCCAAAATCTGAATGTGCTCCCTTCCTTCCTAGCAACATCCTCTCTGCTACCCAGATGGCTCTGGATCACACCCTGGCCTCTGCTGCTGGCACCAGAAAATTGTGCTCAGCAAAGCTTTCAAAAGCATGCAAGAAGTCATTTTAGAATGCACTTCATAACAGTGACCTGTTTCAGGAGAAGGACACAAATCTATGTGCAGACAAGTGCAGTGGGAGCTTGGAGCCCAAGAATTTTAATTTCCATGTGTATTTACAGGGGTGGGCTACTGTAACTGCACCTGTGTGTGCCCACACCCCAAACAGTGGCAGAAGGGCAGGTCCACCTTACACTAAAGTGAGACTGCAGGTGAAGCTGGTTTGAACTGCCCTGTATTTACCATTGGATCAAAGAATGGTTTGGATAGGAAAGGATGTAAAACCTCATCTTCTTCCACCCCTTGCCATTTGCAGACACCTTCCACTAGACCAGATTGTTCCAAGCCCTGTCCGACCTGGCCTTGAACATTACCAGGAATGGGGCAGCTACAGTTGCTCTGGGTATTTACTGCAGGTTACCTTTTCCTCAGCGATGTCAGACCAGCAAATACAGGCTCTGGTTAATTTTCTGAGGCCAGATGTGCCTCCAGCTCTGAGACAGAGAAGAAGGAGATCCCTCATACCTCTGCTTGTGGATGCAGGTCCCCCTCCAGGGCAGCAGCAGCCAGGCACCGGCCATGCAGGATGGCAGCATGCACAGGGTCCTGAGGTTGTAACTGTGCCTCTGGGTAACAGTCTAGGTTGCCTTCTCAGGTATCAAACATTGCCAGAGCTGAACTCAGCCTGGCCTTACATCAGTAGAGAAGACTCACAGCCACCAGTCTTAGAGATCCTTGACCCCTACCATGACATCCAGAAACATCTCATAATCAGACCTTTATGTTTTTTTGAGACATTAAACTGTAACAGCAGCCCCAGCAGCAAGTGACAGTGCTGGTGTGGGATGGGCATGTGCACCTGTGTCCTGCTGCAGGCAATTTCTGCCCCTGCAGCTTCCCTCTAAAGGATGGTGCCTCACCTTTGTGCTGCTCCTTTTCTAACCATATCCCATCCTTTGATTTGGCCTGCTTCATTCCTCTCTGCCCCGTGCTTCTCTCCCATTTCCCCTCTGTCCTGCCCCTCTCCTGCACAGGAGAGAGAGATGCCATGGCCTGCCCAGGGGGGCAGTGAATCCAGGAAGCAGCTCCCACCTCAGGCCGGGAAAAGGGTGGGCAGCAGAGGGGAAGGGGTCAGGGAATCAGCCCTGGAGAGCCAGGCTCAGCTCCTCCGCCCAGTCTTCTTCTCTCTAATCTCATCCTTCCATGTTTCATTGCAGGGCCATTATCATCCGTAATGGGGAAATCATTCCAATGTCCAGGGAGTTTACTCCAGAGACAGAGAGGCAGAGGCTGCAATTTTTAGTAAGAAAGACCTTTCTTCTAACCTCATTCCTGCTGAAACACCTCCTGGCCTCTTCCCAGTCCCCTGTGCTGCCTGCTGGCCTGCTGCCATGGTGGGTTCTGGACCCAAGGGCAGCCTCGTGGCTGGGACCTGCTGTTGGCACTTGTCCATCCCACGCTGCTCCCTGGGATGGGAAGAGGAACTGGGATGCAGGGAGCTGGCATAGGGGCATCTTGTGGCTGGCAGAGCCCTGGTTTGCTGTGGGCTCAGTGTGAGGGTCTGTGACTGTGAGCCCGGCACAGCTGGGACGTGGAGGGCCCACCTTTTGGCGTGGGGCTGGATTGGTTTGCAAGGAGCCAGTTTGGTCCATCTTGTCCTGTTGCTGTCGAGGGAACAGGGACCATCCCCTGGGCTGCTGTGACCTGGAGGAGAGCAGCTCTCCTTCCATCCACCATGCTCCCTTTCACTGTCAGAGGAGCTGCAGTGCTCCTGCTGAGTCCTAGTTTCTTCCCTGGCTCCCTGGAGAGTCAGAGCTGATGTGTGCCAATGGGTTTCTGTCTTTCGCCCTGAAAACTCCCTGTCCCTCTCCTGGATGGATCCCCTGGTGCCACCCAGGGCAACTCTTTAAGGTTATAAAGACGTCTCTGAGGGCAGCACAGGGGAAGAGGTGTTTGTGTTGGAGAAGGTCTTGCTGGATGAAATTTCCTGGCTTGCTGGATGAAATTTCCTACTTGGAAAAACACTGAGGTGTTTTTTTCTTGAATCTATTTTTGAATGACCGAGAGGAAGAAACTGCTGTGATCAGAATCCTCTTCAGCTGGCTGTGAGGGGCAGGATGCAGGCTGCGGACAGGCACACACTGCTCTGCCACAAGATGCCTTGCCTCAGGACTCCCCCAGAGTGGGCTGGGGGTCTCCATGCCTCTGAACCAAGGCCCTGCCACCCCATCTTCCCAAGGGATCTCCTCTTCTCCTCCTGCTTTTCTTTTCCCTTTGGCATTTTCCAACACTCCCTGTTCTGGCTCCCCTTCACACTGTGGCTCCATGAGGGCTCTGTGCTGCTGCTCGCCCCTTGTCACAGTCACAGCTGGGACACTGTTTCAGAAAAGACCTATCACTCTTCCTTGGGTGAGTGCCATGCCCTGCGCTGAGCCTGGGATCCTGGGGGGTTTGCAGCTATGACTCCTTCTGGGTAAATTCCAGCTTCTCCTGGAATTTGCTGAGGTTTAATCCCTTTTGGAGATCTTTATTTCCTGAAACTCTCTATGCAAAAGCTTCACTTTCTTGCTGGGTGCTGGCATGGCTGTCCTCAGCTCGTTCCCCCTCTGGCTTAGCACAGGTGGGTGGTTTGAAGCTGCTTTACCAGCACTTATTCAAGTGGCTCCTGAGCAGCCGAAGTTGTCCTAACAGAGAATGTTGTAGCCAAAGTCCCGGTGGATGGTGGATCCTCATGCACAGATCCCACTCTCGCAGCCCTGCGGCTGAGCCAACACTTCTTCCTGCAGGCATTGCTAAGGCCTGAGCTGCTGGGGAAGGAGTTCACACACCTGGAGTTCCCCCGGAGGATCCAGCCCAAGGAACTGGGGAAGAAGATGCTGTACAGGGACCAGAACATGAATGGCTGGTAACCCCCAACTTGCTGGTGGCACTGGGGTCCTGCTGTGGTGGCTGCCCATCCCTAGCATCCCATCCCATGGGGCAAGAGGCTCTGGTACACTGGGTACCCAGGTCCCAAGAGGTGAGTGCTGGAAGCCTTCACCTGCTGACACCCTGTCTCTGGCTTATTTTAACCAGGGCTTACAAAAAGATTGAAGAGGATGACCTGAAGTTTCCACTTATTTTTGGGGAAGGCAAAAAGGTAAAGCACTGTGGCAGAAGCTAGGCAAGGGTAGCTGATTGCCTGCTTTCACTGTTTTGGGGATTTCAGCCCATCACCGATTCTCTGCTGGGAATGGAGCTGGAGATAAAGCTGCTCAAAGTTCCCTTTTGATTCCACCGTTCTCCAGGCTCGGATGATGGCCACTATAGGGGTCACGAGAGGCTTGGGAGACCACGACCTCAAGGTGTTCAGCTCCAACATCCACATCAAGCCTTTCCTGTCCTGCTTCCCAGAGGTAAGCCTGGCTGCCAGCCACTTCACACCCAGGGGTTCCTGCAATGGCCAGAGCCACTCAGCAGGACCAGAGCCACGATATGCCCAGTGCAGCAGGAGCCTCCTCTGCCTCTCTGCCTCCCACCCTTGCATCTTCCCCTGTGTCCTGCCAGGTCAGGGTTTATGACCTCACGCAGTATGAGCACTGCCCTGATGACGTTCTGGTGTTGGGCACCGACGGGCTCTGGGATGTCACCAATGACAAGGAGGTGGCTGGTGTGGTCATGGAGATGCTGACGAGCTACGAGCCAAATGACCCATGCAGGTGAGCTGCAAATGGGCAGGGGGACAGGCATGGTGCAGTCCACCACCTCCCCTTGGCCTTGCTCCTCAGAGCAGTATTGTGGCCACGCATCCCTCTGGGCTCGACAGCGTGCATTGCTCCCCTGGATGTGCATATCTGAGCCTGGATCTCTCCAAGGGACCTCTAGTTGCTCTAGCTTCTCCCTCCTTGCCAAGATGCTGCATCAGCGGGTTGGGGTCACTGCTGAGCCGTGCTCTGCTGTGCCTCCAGGTACACCATGGTGGCGCAGGAGCTGGTGATGCGCTCCCGAGGAGTGCTCAAGGAGCGGGGCTGGCGGCTGGCCAATGACAAGCTGGGCTCTGGTGACGACATCTCTGTTTTTGTCATCCCCCTGGGTGGTCCCGGCAACTACACGTGATGCTGAATGAGCCTGGGGCAGCGGGGCTCACCTTGCCTGGGTGGAGACCGGCGGGACACTGACGCTGCCTCAGGGCCACCGCAGCTCTAAGCACTTGTTTTTTGAGCCAACTGCAAGAAGAGTAAGCAACCCAGAGCCCCAGTCTGTGCTCCTGTCCAGAGCATCCTCCTCCACCTGCTTGCATCACAGTCTCAGGCGGAGATGGAGAGGCCTTGGACAGAGAATGAACACCGGGGTTGAGGGATGTTTTTATGCTGCTACGTTCTCAATGCTGTGAAAAGCCTGAGGGCTCCTTGGCTCCTCAGCATGTCCTTTGCCTCATGGCTGTGCTGTGACAGCCTGGGGGCTGCTGGGGCACTCACACCTGCTGCAGCCACCCCCTGTCTCCTGCCCTGTGATGCTTTGGCTAGTGACACTGGAGCTGCTGTTGGAGTTGGGGCTCAGATGGGTTATGACTGGGAGTAAAGTCCCACGGGCAGCTGGGCAATGCTCAGCCTGGCACAAGTCCAGTTGTGGCCTCACAATGGCCATCCCAGCCTTATGCTCCCAATTTTCAGCCCCTCCCACCTTCATTCTGTCAGGGACCTTGTCTCAGCCTCTAGTCTGGAAGATGGGAGCAGTGGCCAAGCTCTGCTGTGCACCCAGAGCCCTGAGGAGGGATAAGTCATTGCACCAGCACTGGGTCTGCCACAGGTTCCACCCCCACCCTCTCATGCCCTGGATCACTGTAGTGCTTCTAGAGCCAAATATTTATTAACTGGAGAGCTGAGCTGGAAATGTCTAAATCCTTTGTTGGGGTGGGGAGTCTATGAATGTATGTCTGTATTTTGGAGTCGTTCTGAGTTGCAGCCTCACACAGAATTGCCCTATTCAGGTGAGCTTAACAGCTTAACTGCACTGGATCTGCTTAGCCCAGGGCTGGGAACCCATAGTAAAAGCAGCTTGGTGTGACCAGGGCAAGGAAAGACAGCTCCCATGTTTTCCTTAATGATCTCAGAACTGGTGCAGAGGAGAGCTGGAGCAGTTCATTCTGCACAGGATTTTTGCATCACACAGGTCTCTGACCTAGAGCATCCCTTTCCCAGACCTCTGCAGAGTGTTGCATCCTCCTAAACTACGAGGGATTGTCCCATCCTGTCACTGTGGGGATGGGGAGAGCTGGGCATAGTCCCTTGTTTGGGAAAGACTCTGTGGCACCAGTAGTTTGTGTCCTGTCACTGGGTGTAGCCAGCTCTTGTCAAGTGTCGCCTCTGGTGAATGTTGTTTGTCTCCTGTAACCAGTGAGATGTAAATAAACAGGGTGCACATAATGGAAAGTGAAAGTTATGCAGGAGATTGGAACCTGTTGGCATCCATGCTGAAGGGAGCAGGGAGTGGTGCTGGGAGCCTGTCCTTGTGTAGCACTGTGTGTTTAAATAAAGGTTTTGCCACTCGCAGTCCTACTTCAAAGTCTTTTTTTTTTGCGGAGCTCCTGCAAAGAAGACTTACTGAAAAGCCAATTAGCTTTGATTAATTCATGTAGGCAGGCAAACAGGCCTGCGCAGAGCCATGCGAGCTGCTGTCCATCTGCCCTTGGCACTGGTCAGAGCTCATGGAGTGTCCATCCAGCGCCCGTGGGCAGTGGGAACCACTGGTGTGCTGCCACTCTCAGCATGGTGCTGCCTGGGGGTCTTGGACCCCTGGGTCTGGCTGGGAGGTGGCAGCAGTGGCCAGTCTGGTGGGAACAGAAAGATTACACATGGAATGGAAGGGAGAAAAGGGTGCTGGTTTTCCTGTCTGTGGGGGAGGGAGTGGGGCAGGCTGTGGCTCTAAGGGATGTGACTATCCCTCTCTGGGAGTTCAGGCACTCAAGCAGCAGCTACCTCTGTCTGGAGGGTGGGCTGCCTGCTGGAAGCATCCCTGCTGTCCCATGTCCCTCTGATGGCCACCTGGTTCCCCTGATACTCCTGATGCTCCCTTCACACTTGTTTGCACAGCCCTGTTCCCCTAGCACATTCCTTTTCGTGCTGGTGGCTGAGAACCGACTCTGGTTTTCCAGGTCAGTGCCTGGCTGTTGGATAAGGCAAGGAGGCAGAGGCTGCTGCATTTAAAGCTTCCTTTGTGGTTCCCTTTTTTACTAAGGAAACATTTCCTTTGGAACCAACTCCTGCCCTGGGGCTTGATAAACTAAGAAAAATTGTCTGCAAGCCCTTAAAATAGCAGCGGTTTATGAGCCTGGGTCTGGGCCAGGCTCCTGGGGCTGCCTTTCCCTGGCTGAGGGACAGGAGCTCTGCCCTGCAGCTGGATGTCATGAGGGGAGCAGCCGCCCGTGGTGGGCACGGGGAGCCGGAGCCCCACCAGTGGCACTGGGGTCACCTTAATGCGGGGCACGACACGGCACAGCCCGCTCTGCCCGTGCCCCTGCGGAGGGGACCCTGGGGACGGGACATGTCCGCCGGCCACCCGTGTCTGTCCCGGTGGGAAGGGAGCGGCTGCTGGCCTGACCTGGCGCTGGGGCGTTCGGGGGCAGCAGCTCAGCCCCTCCCGGCAGTTGGGGTCGCCCCCTGCCCACTTGGCTCGGGAACCTGAACCGGCAGAGCGCCCTCGGGGTCCCTCGGGCACCGGGGAAACACGGCGGGTTCCGGGGGTCCCGGAGCCGGGCGGGGGCAGCGCTGGCAGGGGCACGGCTCGGGACGGCAAGGCACGGCAAAGCGCAGCCCATCACGGCTCGGCACGGCCCCGCACGGCTCGGCACGGCCCCGCACGGCTCGGGACGGCCCATCACGGCTCGGCACGGCCCCGCACGGCTCGGCACGGCCCATCACGGCTCGGCACGGCCCATCACGGCTCGGCCCATCACGGCTCGGCACGGCCCATCACGGCTCGGCCCATCACGGCTCGGCCCATCACGGCTCGGCCCATCACGGCTCGGCACGGCCCCGCGTTCCCGCTCCGCCCCCGAAGGGCGGCCCCGGCCGGGGCGGTGCCCGGAGCCTCGCGGCGACGCCGGGGACGGAGGCGGGGAGGGGAACGGGAGCGGGACGGGCAGCGGCGGAGAGAGGTGCGGGGTCCGGGGGAGCCGGGCGGCGCGGGGGGCTCTGCTGGGGGCTCTGCTGGGGGCTCTGCTGGGGGCTGCGGTCCGTGCTGGAGGGGGGCAGCTGGGGAGCGGGGATGCTGGTGGGGTGGGGGGTACTGGTAAGGAGTGGGACCAGAGCTGCGATCTGGGGGAACTGAGGTCTGGAGTACTGGTTATGATGGAGTCTAAGTTAGTGGTGGGGTCTGGAGAAACAAGGCTTTGTGATTACTGGTGGGGCTTGGGGGAACTGGGATCAGGGTTTACTCGTAGTGTTTGGAGGGATTGAGATCTGGGGTTATTAGTGGGATGTGGGGTTGCTGATTCTGGTAAGGTGTGGGCTCAAAGGTGGGGTTGCTGGGGTGTGGGGTCAGTGCAGGGGTAGGGAATAGGGCGTAGGGTGGGTGGCCCAGCCAGGCTGCTGGGTGGGGTGCAGCGGGACAGGGTGGGGTGGGTGTGCCTGGGTGGGGGTCCCTGGGTGTGGTGAGGGTGGGTCAGCTGCGCCCCACAGTTGCTGCAGGTTGTCATCCCTTGAGGGTGGCCTTGGGCTGTGGGTCCCGGTTTTCAGTTGTCTCCCAGGCAGTGTCTGTATCTGGGATCAGAGCCTGGGGGCTGCTGCCCCATCCCACATCCCTCCCCACAGCCCCCACTCTAGCAGTGTCCCCACGTACAGCCTTGCTTATGGAGTGGACGCTCTGTGTTTTCTTCAGAAAAAGGAAAAAAAGTTCCCTTTCCTTACTGCTGAGCTCATTCTTAAACATTTATGTTAGGGGGGCTTGCGGGGAGGGGAAATAATTGTGTAATGTCTTAGGAGCAGGGGAGCATTCCAAAAGCATGACTGCGTGGCCTTTTCCAGCACTAGCAGTCTGGCAGCCAAGTCTCTCAGTGGCCGCCAAGCTCCCTAAACCCAGCCCTGGCCTCTCAGCGCCCCCGGGGGAGGGGGAGTGTGATCCCTGGGCTGCCTCTGCCTGGGGTGGGCTGGGAGCAGGGGCCCAGCTGAGCCCCCCAGGCTGACATCCCTGGGAAAATGTTCCAGTCGGGAAACTGGAGGCTGGAGGTAGTGGTTTGGCTGGCTCTGTGTCATGGGGACCAGTTGCGTTTTGTTTCTATTTTGCCAAGTGCTTTTGGTGTCCAAACAGTTTCAGTTTATGTTCAGCTCCTCCTCCTCAGCTCAGGTAGAGACTGCATGAGATTTTGTGGACTTTTGCTTGCATCCAGGTTCCTGACAGCTACAGCTTCTCCAGGGAAACGTATAAGTAGAAAATAAGCCAAGTCACTGTCTTCCTACAGGTGATCAGGAGCGTTTAACCAGGCTCACCTCCCAACTTGCCGTTTGCACTGGAGAGGCGTATTGCCATGAAAAGTAAGGAATTGTGTTAGCAGATATTGATCGGCGCTGGGGCAGGCAGGCGTTGCACAAGTACAGGCATCTGCTGAGATTGTGGCGTGTTATTTGGAGCTTTCAGCAAGATACTTGTGCTGCCGTGAGGCTGGGAAGGCTGTCACTACTGCAGGAGGTAAAATAAGAACATGGCATGATGTCCTTTGGAAAAGGAGGTAAGGGCAGGCAGCTTTTCCCACAATGCTCAAACACTTGTGGTTTGAACTTTTTTTAGGCTTTCAAATTCTTCTGTTCCCAGTTCCTTTCTCTGTTTTGCTTGTGGAATTTTTTTTTGTGGGATTTATCAGTGAAAATGAGCCAGCCTGGACACTCTGCTCCGGGTCTGGGTCTGGACAGGTGCCCTTGGCTGCTGGAGTGTGTGTTAAGCCCAGCCTGCCTGGTTGTGCCCAAAGAATATCTCAAAAAAATGGGTAAGGTCTAAACTTGAGCACTGGGTTGAGCTCCTGTTTTGACGATCACTTGTTGTTTGGATATAGCAGGTCTAGAGGTCTGAGGAAGGTTTTGGGCAGCTCTCAGACGTTTTCCTTGGTGCTGGGTTTTGGCAGCAGAGGCAGGCGGGATGGCAGGCGAGCCAGGAGGCTGGAGCAGTGGGCAGTGGTGGTGTGGGTCAGCCCTGGGTGCCAGTGGTGTTTGCTGGCCTGGGTGAGGGCTGAGGACTGGTCTGTGCTGCACAAACTGCACAGCTGGGCCAGATCAGCAGCTGGATGAGTGTGAAATTACAGATGCTGCTTTGCCAAAGCCAGCAGCACTTGGATGTGATCCGCCCAAGCTCTGCCCTGCCCATTGCATTTCCCCTTAGCATCATGTTTGCTTCCTGCCCTTCTTGGAAATTCTTTCTGCATTTCAGCCTTAATGATTCTGTGATTCTGTAGTAAGAGTCCCTCCGGTGCTTGCAACACTGGCCGAGACACTTGTCCTGTACTGCCTTGGCCATGGCTTAGGTGTCTCAGCAGACGAAATTCCTCACCGTGGGCATTCCTGTGGGGTTTTAATTTGGAAGTTACTTTATCATTGAGTACCAGTGAGTCCAAACTGCTAAAACCATTTCTGTAGTGGAACTACCCCACAGCACTGGAGGTATTCCTGTGGGGGTGTGTCCCTACCTGTGCTGGGCTGCTCCCAGCACAGCTCTTTCCCCCCCAGCCCTGCCCAGACTTCAGAGCTGTGCCTCTGGCCAGGGCTGTGATCCCTGGTGTGACCGGTCGGACCAGGGTGGGGCTGTCAGCAGTACTTGGGAATTTCTGCTTTAGAACAAAATCCCTCTGTTACCTCTAGGAAGTAGAGTCTGCCCAAGGAAGTTCATTGAAAGATTTCTGTCCCTGGTTGGAGTCCTTCAAAGCATTAACATCTTTCTCTGCTATTCCTGAGTCCCCATAGCAGACACTGGATGATGGACACATCCTGCTGCCAGAGGAATTCCCCATATCCTGCTCAGCAGGAACTTCACATTTAGAGGCACACAGCTGGGAGAGATCAGCAACACAAAGGCTGCCCTGGAGCCTGACTGTTTTATGGTGATGGCTTTAAAAGAGTTTCTTGGAAAGTAGAACAGGGCAATCTGGGGTCATGTTGCAGCCTTTTGGTGAGCTGAAGGAGATGCCTGCTCAGGATTCGGCTGGTGCTGGCAGTGGTGGCACAGATTGAACCCCGTGTGGGCCCAGCCTGCCTGCAGCAGCAGGTGCAGGGATGGGCACGGGAGCCCTGCGGGGTTTGGCAGTGGGAAATGCTGGCACACAGCTGCTGCTCCCTTTTGTTGTCTCCATGGATGAGCAGGAGGCATGTCCAGCAGGGTCCTGCAAGTGCTGCTCACACCCGAGAGCTGCCAATTTGGATTGGCAGCGTGGGCTGGGCAGCATTGGCTGTAATTTGGGGTGGCTGGCGCTTGGCAGAGTTTAAAATCTCAATTTCCATGTCTATTGTGGATGACTGTGTGCTTTTAATCGTTTGGCCTGATAGTTGTAGTAAAGCTGTCCTTAGATTATCATAGAATCCCAAAATGGTTTGGTTTGGAAGGGACCTTAAAGCTCATCTTGTTCCCTGCCATGGGCAGGAAGCTCTTCCACTATCCCAGGTTGTTCCAAGCCTTGTCCACCGTGGCCTTGGACACTTCCAGAGATGGGGTAGCCACAGCTGCTCTGGGCAGCTTGTGCCAGGGCCTGACCATCCTCTGGAAAGGGGCTCTGAGGTCTCCCTAGAGCCTTCCCTTCTCCAGCTGAACACCTCAGCTCTCCCAGGCTGGCTCCAGAGCAGAGGGGCTCCAGCTCCACAGCCTCACTCCAGCAGCTCTGTGTTCTCTCTGTGTTGGGGACCCCAGGGCTGGGGCAGCTCTGCAGGTGGGGTCTCACTTGAGTGGGGCAGAGGAGCAGAATTCCCCCTCCCCTGCTGCCCACACTGTGGGATCAGCCCTGCGCACAGGGGCATTTCTGGGCTGCCAGTGAATGCTGCTGCGTCATGTAGAGCTTCTCATCCACCAGCATCCCCAAGTCCTTCCTCTCAGGGCTGTTCTCACTTAATTCTTTTGCATTTGTACTTGGGATTGCCCTGTTTGTCTTCATGAAATTGTTGTGTTTTCCACTCTTTTTATCTGCTCATAATCTGGCAGCAGTGCAAAGGTCTTTGCATCAGAATCCTCATCCCAGGGGCTGGCCTCATCCTGGTGAGCAGAAGAGCATCCCCTGGCAAAGAAGCTCATCTCTCCTGGAACAGAGAGCTGCTGGCACCTGATATTGGTGCTGTGCCAGCTGCTGGGCCCAGGGCACGGGTGGGGGCACCCAGCTGACCCCTGAGACTCACAACTCTTCCGGCCTCCTTGCTCTGCTCTCCTTTGCACACCAGCTCTGGATTAGTAATGGGCTATTTCTGGATGGCTCTCCTGAGTAATGGAATGAATTGTGCTGAGATTTTGGGTGGGGACAGTGCCTCTGCCCTCTGAGTCACCACTCGGCATCACGCCGGGCTGGGGAGCTGCCGGGGCGGAGCTGTCCCGGGTCAGGGAGGGCGCTGGAGGCCGTGGGAAGGAGCTCTGGGTGTGGTGGCTGTGCTCAGTTTGGGGCATCTGCCGTCCCCCTCGCAGGGCACTGCATGGACAGGGCAGCATTTGGGCAGCAGCAGTGCCACTCTGGTTGTTTTTGGTTTCCATCCAATGTCTGCATGGGCAGATCCTGGCATCCATCTAGGAGCGGGTGTTTGTGTCATTGGGCATCTGCTGCTCCTTACAATGCAGATGTTGTTATCTGTGTAGTGGTGTGGGTTAGATATTGGCATGGCCCAAACTGCCTTTCCTCTTGGAGATACAGAGTCACAAAGCAGCATATCGTGTTTTGCTGTGGGCAAAGCAGCTTCGTGTCCAAGTAAACAGGCTTTTTTCTCCCTGAGTGCTGCTGGAGAGAGGATGAGCCTTTGGTTAGACAAGGATGGTTTGCAACAAGGGTTGGACCTGTGCATCTTGGAGATCTTTTCCAGCCCTAATGATTCTGTGGCACTGTGGGCTTGCCTGGCCCAGCTGTGCCAGGCAGGAGCAGCAAGGCATGAGGAATAGGGACAAGAGCTGTTTCCCCCTCCATGCTCAGCACTTGCCTCCCTAAAAAGTGCCCCTGGTCCCTAAAATGGACCCTTTGGAGCACCTTTTTCTTTTTTTCTCTGACTTCAGTGTTGCACAAGTGTGTTCACCTTCCTTCACTTCAGGTTCTTCACAAACTTCTTCCTGCATCAACATTGATGTATGTGTCCTTCCCACAGAGTTATTTCCTGTGAACCTTCCCCAGGCTCCCAGCATGAATGGCTCCTTCTCGTCCTGCTGCCTGGGCAGAGGGTTTGGAGAGGGATAGGGCTGAGGTGGAAAGCATGGAACATCCCCGCCTTCTGGAGAGGTTTTTTGGTTACCTATAATTTTCCCCAGAGCAGTGTGAATTTTCAGGGATTAAACCCTGACATGTCAGCCAGCATCATTCCCAGGATCTGTGCAGGGACAGGGAGCTGGTGGTGTGCTGAAGACATGTAAGGAGTAGGTCAGGCTCTTTGGACTGGGGTTCTGAGGATGGAAAAGAGATTTTGGTCACAAAACTGGGGAGGGAGGTGATCCCACTATGGCTGATTTTCTCATGCCTCATTCAGATGCTGTGCCAGGCATTTTGTGACATTGTCCTGGCTGGTTCTCAGGCTCAGCTGTAAACCTCTTTTGAAAGTGAGGGATGCACAGGTGTAGTTTTCCTTGCAGAACTGTGTCCCTTTCCCTTGGGGCAGAACACTGCCTTGTCGTGGGGTTCAGGTCTGTTTGCTGAGTGATGACTGGTGTGGGCTCTGTTGGTTCTGTGGCAAAGGCTCCTTTTTCAGACAGGCTGGGATGGGGCCAGTCCAGTGCCGAGTGGCAGACACACAGGCCCTGCTTGCCCAGACCTCCAAGAGTTTGGCTGCTGATCAGATTATTTGGGGTCTGGTGAGCACGCTGGGGTGAAACCCAGAGCACAGTTTCTGCCCTGAAGGATTTATAATTTAAAATGAACCCAGCATGTGTGTGGAACTCTGAGGTTGTCTAAAATCCTGGTTACCTGGGTGGTAGCACAGTAAACCCTGGGAGGGTTGGGTGTCTGGGGAAGGCAGAGTGGTTTGTCACCTCCCACGAGGTGCCTGCATACAGCCACCAGCACTGACCACAGCTGGGATGGTTCTCCTAGCCACAGCAGCAGTGCTGGGTGTAAATGGTTCCAGTCAGGCCAGTTATTGTGGTGCCCATGAGCTGATGTGTGTGGGAGCTGGAAGGGTGTCTGGCAAAGGCTTGGGGGAGCCTCTGTCCTGTCTGTCACTGGCTACTCACAGTGGCATGTGCTCAGGTGCTTGTGTCTGGTATCTCCCAGGCTGCTGTACACAGGAATTTGGGGGGCCAGGAGCACAAACTGCCCATGCTGCTCTGTCCTGCTCAGCTGCTCCCCTGTGTCCCTACAGCGATGGCAGCCATCAGGAAGAAGCTGGTGATTGTGGGAGATGGTGCCTGTGGAAAGACGTGTCTGCTGATCGTGTTCAGCAAAGACCAGTTCCCCGAGGTCTATGTGCCCACCGTGTTCGAGAACTACATTGCTGACATAGAGGTAGATGGGAAGCAGGTAAGGGCTGTTGCCATTCCCATCTCCTTGCTCCATGCTGGCAGTGCCACCGCCCAGGGCTGTTGCCAGGAGTGCTCTGTGTGCACAGAGGAGCCCCATGGCTCCAGCATTTCTGGGTCACCCTGAACCTGCCCCAGTTTGAGAAGTGCACAACTATACCTGAGGAAGATAAATCTGTCTCTCCTGGCCTGCAGAGCCACTGAGCCATGTCCTTCTCCCCTCTCAGGTTGAGCTGGCCCTGTGGGACACAGCAGGACAGGAGGACTATGACAGGCTGCGGCCCCTCTCGTACCCGGACACAGACGTAATCCTCATGTGCTTTTCCATTGACAGCCCGGATAGCCTCGGTAGGGACTGGGGATTGAGGGGGGGCCTGGGGCTCCCACAGGACTCGGTGCTGCTACTGAACCCCCTGGGGTCTGGGAAGGCCCCATGCTGCTCCTGGAGGCTGCCAGAGCCTTCCCTGACTTTGTGTGTACTTCAGCAAAGTGCTGAGAACTTGCTGACTGGGCGGAGGTGGTGCGAGGGAAGGATGCTCGCTGTGGGGTGAGCTCTCCCTGCTCCAACGGGAAGAGCTTGGAGTTGTGAGGATGCTGTGGGGTAGCAGCCCCTCAGCTCATTAGATTCCATGTGTGCTTATTGTAGAGAACATCCCTGAGAAGTGGACACCAGAGGTGAAGCATTTCTGCCCCAACGTGCCCATCATCCTGGTGGGGAACAAGAAGGACCTGCGGAATGACGAGCACACGCGGCGGGAGCTGGCCAAGATGAAGCAGGTGGGGACAGCCCTGGGTCCCCCAGGCAGCAAGCCACTCTACCCATACCAGATCCTGGCTGAAAGGGCTGGATGCCCCAACGGCAGTTGCTGTTGTGTTCTGGCAGTGTTTCCAAACCCTGTTTTTACTGCTTCCTAGGAGCCGGTGAAGCCAGAGGAGGGGAGGGACATGGCCAACAGGATCAACGCCTTTGGCTACCTCGAGTGCTCGGCCAAGACGAAGGAAGGGGTGCGGGAGGTGTTCGAGATGGCCACCCGTGCTGGCCTGCAGGTGCGGAAGAACAAGAAGCGCAGAGGGTGCCCGCTGCTGTGAGCAGCCCCAGCTGGCACCGGGCCCTGCCTGCCCCGCCCGGGGAGGGACGTCCCACGCAGGACCTCATGCTGCCACTGCCTGCCCTGAACCCTTTGCACCAGAACTGCCACCCACGCTCGCAGGGTGTCCCTGCGACATTCTGGGGCCATGAGGGGCCAGTGCCTTCACTACCTGCTGCTCTCCGTGGGCCGGGTGTTTGTGTTGCCCTGTTTTGTACTGAGCTCCCTGGTTTTGCCTTTCCCATGGGCATTGCTGTGGTGTTCGCTCTCCTTCCCAGCTCTGGGCAGGTGCCACAGAAGCAAGAGGTGCCGTTCACAGCTCACGTGTGGGGTGTGCCAGGCCCTTGGTGTGCTTTTCCTGCTCTCCTTGGCCATGCAGGCAGCACACACCAGTGTTACAGACTTGCCTGGGCAGCCCTAGCCCTGTCTGTGAGCAGAGCTGGGCTCAGCTGCTGCCAGGAGCTCTCCTCCCGGGACGTGTGCCCAGCCCTGCCGGTGCTGCCGCCTTCCAGTCTGCCTCGGTCATGGACTTGGCAGCAGTAAACCCAGCTGCATAATTGGGAGAATAAATGCAAACCGGTATTTTAGTAATTGTAACTTCGCTTGTGTGGTGTTCTTCTGGGTCTCCCTTGTGCCCCTTGCTGCTCCAGGCTCCTGCCTGGGGCTGGGGGCCTTGTGCTGCAGGGTAGAGACTTGCCTGGCCCCCAGCCCCTCTCACTTGAGCTGCTGGTGGAGGATCAGGGCTCAGTACCCTGTGCTTGCAGAAGAGCCAGGAAGCAGTTTACATTGGAAGGGCCAAACAGGAGCTTCCCAGCTGTACCCAGTCCCTGAGTCATGGGCACTGCCACCACTGCTGGAGCCATCCTGCTTCTGGAGCAAGGCAGGGCTGCTGTGAGCCTGATGCTGCTCTGAAGCCTGTCTGTGTGAGCAAGGCCCACTTAGGACTCAATAATACACTGCTTTTCTCTATAAACATTTATTCCAGGGAAATAGAGTGCCTGCACAGCCATGCCAACTCTCAGACCAGGCAGCTGCCCAGTGGAGAGCTGAGCAAGCCTGTCCCAGACCAGGCTCCTGCCTTCCCCAGTTACCCTTCACAGCAGCAGTGAGCTCCCCTGTGCACCCAGTGATGGACTTTGGAGGCCAGAGTCTCCAGGCTTAAGCCTTTCACTGAATGATGAGACCAGTCAGAGAGAATTGTTTTGCCGCAGCCATGTCAAGAAATTATTAAAATGGAGAGTTGTCCCAGTTTGATGCTGGTGTGGGCTTCGTGGCTGGCAGCAAAGGCTGGCAACACCTTCTGGTCTGGTGGGTTCAGCCCCATCTCCACAGGGATGCATGGAGCACCCTGGGACTGAGACAGAAAGAGCAGGAGCTGCTGCAGGCCAGGGACAGGCCGAGGGGCATGAGAAGCTTCATGGGGGCTTCTCCTGCTTTCCCAGGTGTGTTTTCTGCAGAGAAACTTCATGGCAGAGCTGGCCCCTGACTTCGAGATGGAGAGATGCAAGCCCTAAGCAAAAACCCGTTGTAAGCTCTGTTCCATTTGAGGCAGAATCCTCCCAGTGCCCCAGCTGTAACCCTGGCCATTGTGCTCCCCCAGGGTGCTGGCATGGCATGATTGGCACCCTGCTGCTGTTGGGGCCCTGCTGGCAGTGCCCAGCTCTGCTCACCTGGGTACTAAACATTGAGCTGGAGCCTGTGGAGCTCGTCGGTGATTCTGTCCTCGGCTGTGCTCTCATCCTCGTAGGGGTACCCCGTGTAGCCACCCTCCTCCTTGCAGTACCTGAGGAACCTGCAGGTGCAGAGGTAGGGGAGCATGGGCACGAGGTGCCACTGGCCGGTGGCACTGGGCATGGCCAGGCACCGTGTGCCAGCAGCAGGACAGGGCAGGTGTGCACTGGTTGTGCCAGGGGCCAGGAGCAGCTCACCTGTGCCAGTGGTGGTCCTTGCAGAGCACAGTTGGATTACCCACCACGATCAACAAAGCCTTGGCCCTGGTGATGGCCACATTAAGCCTCTGAAGAGGATATGCAAGAGGGTTTTATCTGGCTGCAATACCTCTCATCATCTCTCAGCCCCACCTGGGTGCAGGCAGCTCTGGTGTGGCACTGAGCATCCAGAGCAGCTCTACCTCTCTGTGAGAACCAGAGGGAAGAAGGGGATGCCAAGGAAGAAGGGGCTGCTCGGGGCAAGGCGGTACCTTGGGGTTCTTGAGGAAGCCCAGCCTGAAGGTCTGGTCGAACTGGAGGTATGTGCTGCAGCTGCGCACGGTGGAGATGAGGATGACGTTCCGCTCTTGGCCCTGGAACTCTTCCACGGAGCCCACCTGGGGCAGGGACAACAGGTGTGGGGCCAGGAGAACCCCAGGGCTCCCTCCTCCTGTGGCAGGGTGTGCTCCTCTCTCCACCAAGCCCAGGAGGTACCTTCAACTGGCTGATGTCCGGCAGCTTCCGCAGATTGGGATCCAGGGAGGTGATGGCTTTCCGGATCTTCTCTACCTGAGTGGAGGCATGTGGCAAAATTCAGCCACCACAGGGCCATCCTTGTGCCAGCCCTGGGGCTGCCCATCCATCCCAGTGTTCCCTGTCCCTTGGGGCAGTCTGGGCCTATGCCCTGCCTGTAGAGCTGTGTCCCTCACCTGCTTCCTGTAGGGAGAAATTATGCCAATCTCCTTGGGGGACACAGTGGGGCAGCCTCCCTTGCCCCGGCCCTGCAGCAGCTTCTTGAGGTAGTGCACCAGGACCTCAATTTCGGCCGTGTTGAAGAATGACGGGCTCTTGGCCTCTCTCTGGTCTTCCCCACAAACCCCATGGAAGATGATGGGGAAGCCCTGGGGATGGAGAACATTTAGCTCTGCTCTGCCTGTGCCTCAGGGATCCCCCTGGGCCAGTCCCTCCTGTGCCCCTCACTTTTTTGGGAAGCTCCTCCCAGGTACAATACAGATTCCGGATGTCAGGCCCGTTGCTGTTGCACACCTTCAGCTCATTGTCGTAGAAGAGCTCGTTGGGGATCCTGAGGATGGCCTCGTGGGACCTGGCAGAGGCAGCACAGTGCCCAAGGTGGGTGCCATGTGGGTCCAGAACCCTCTCAGCACTCAGGACAGCAGATGCACTCTCATCTACCACACCAGCTGAGGCACTACGAGGCTCTGGGGGACAGATCCTGGAGTGCCATGTTCACCAATCTCTGCCTGGCTTAATCCCTTCCTGCACCATCCCTGTCCCCACCTGTAGTTCCAGAGCAGTTTGGTGATGAACTGTGGGTCATATCCTCCACTCGACTTCTTGTACAGGGGGTTGTGCAGCATCAGCCTCTCCAGCAGTGAGGTGCCTGTGCCCAGTGATATCCTGTGGCTCCCCACAAGGCCACTCAGCCCCTGTGGGGTGCCTGCAACACTCCCATCCCTCTCCCTACTCACCCAAACCGTGCTGGATGGCCAGTGGTGAGGTGAGGACGGGGCCCAGCTGCTTGGGGTCTCCTGCCAGCACCAGCTGCCCCCCATTGGGGTTGGTGTCCTGATCCATGGGAGCCAGGAGCCCTGGGAACAGGAAGAGCTCAGCTGGGAATGGGAGGGACCCCAGGCCATGCAGAGATGCTGGTCCTTGAGACAGCAGCTGGGCATCACTCACCCGCGATGGCGACCACGCTCTCCGGCTCTACCGCTTGGCCACACTCGTCGATGAAGACGTGGGAGAAAAACCCAGGAGGAAAGTTGGCTGACACCAGCCTGGAGGAGAGATGGAATGAGGCTGTCTTAGCATCCTGCCCCACCTGGCCATCCTTCCTCTCCTACCCTTCATCCTTATCCTCCCACAGAGAAGGGACTTCCTCCCCTGTTGCCTGCCCTCCTTCAAACCCTCCCTGCTGAATCTCAGAGGGACTGCCTTCACAGCCTGGCTGCAAGGCAGCCCTGGATCCACGTGTCACGGGTGCTGGGGACAATCCCAGCTCCTCTGACCTTCCTGCTGTCACCAGTGTGGCGATGATAATCCGGTAGTGCTTCAGGCTCTCCTTGCTTGGGTACACGTAGCTGCTCTGCTCATCGTCCCAGTTGCAGCAGGGCTGGAGTGCAGGCATTGGGTGAGGTCCCACTATCCTGTGGGACACCAGCCCAGATGTGCTGACAGGATTTCAGGGTGGAGGGACAGGGACCTACCATGATATCGGGGGGCACTTCCCTGTAGTTCCTGGAGCTGGCAATGAGCCTGTAGACATGCCGAGGGGCAATGTCCTTGATGAGGCACTGGCACAGCAGGTCTGCGGCACTGTTGGAGGGGGCACAGGCCAAGATACGGGCATCCTTGAAGTATGTCCACACCTGAGTGGGGAGAGGAGGTGACAGCATTGAGCCCCATGGACAAGAGTGGGCAACAACACTCAGGGCTGGATTTGGGCACCGGCCACTCACCTGCTTGATGGCCTCCACCATAGTGACCGTCTTGCCAGTGCCAGGGGGACCGAAGATGAGGTACGGGGCTGGCCGGGACGTCCCCGTCACGATGTGGGTCACGGCTTTGCGCTGCTCCTCGTTGGTCTCCAGCTTGCGGTTAAACCACCTGTGGGAGCAGAGGCTGCGCTGCCAGAGCCCCCTCACCTCCGTCCCCTCTGTCCCTCAGACCCTCCACCCCGCAGAACTGGGGACTCACCGGGGCTGGAAGGGGCCTGGGAAGAGGGACTTGTGGCAGGAGGCAGAGGGGAAGAGGAGGCTGAACAAGCTGCGGCGCATGGCCAGGACTACAGCCCGATGCTGGACCTGCAGTGGCAGCCGGCTGAAGGTGAAGGTCACATCAAACTTCAGGTTCTTCACAAACTTCTTCTGCAGCCTGGGAAGGAGTGTTGTGAGCAGAGCACGGGGCAGTCTCCCATGCCCTCCTAGCCCTTTCCAAGCTGCTCCTGGCCTTTGGCATGTCTGAGAAAGGCTGCTGGGACCAGACATCACTCACTTGGAGGAGAAGCCCAGCCTGACCCTCTCCAGTTCCACGCTGTGTACGTAGCCCTTGTACTGGGTGAGTGGGGAGTGGTCCCGCTCGCTGCTCAGGTGGGCAAAGAGGTGGTCCCCTCTCAGCAGGGACGGGCGGTTCTCAGCCACGCCAGGCACCTGTGCCAAAGGGCCAGTGTGATGCCAGGCACTCTGGGAGTGCCAGTGTTGTGCCAGCACCCCTCCCATCCCTCAGCCCCCTACGCACATCGAGAACCAGCAGCCCCCTGTCCTGCACCATGGTCACATCCTGCATGTCGTAGCGCCGGATGTTCACCTCCATCTGGATCTCCTCCAGGTGCAGCAGCAGCTGGAATTTCTGGCAGTAGTTCTCAGCCTGCAGAGGTGCTTCCAGCAGGGAGCTGAGGGCAGCAGCAATGTCATTGTGTCCCAGGGACAGCTTGGCACTCAAGGAACACCTCAGCATTGCTCTCAGCCCTTGGTACTCACCGCATGGCAGCCCAGCTGGAGCTGGCATTGGTGTTGGCTCCAAGCAGGATTGTGTCCTTGAGGCTCTTTGGGTACTGGTAGGTGCCCAGAGGGATTTCCCTCTCCAGTTCGTTTTTCAGGGAGCTGGGTGGAGGGCACAGCAGTGCTGCAGGGACTACATAGTGTCCCCAACCCCACTGTCACTAGCCACAGGGTTGAAGCACTGTCCTGTGGTGTGCTGAACTTTATCCTGGAGCTGAACCTTATCCTGGCTGGAGAACAGGCGGAGCTCTCTGCTCAGGATGGCAGCAGGTGACTTCACCACATACCTGTCAGGGGGGATGCCATCCTCGGTGATGACTGTGACATGGCGCTGGAGACTGGCCTCGTAAGGCTGGAAAGGTGCCAAGGGCCCCAGGTCCTTGGCCAGCTGGCCCTCGGCAATGGCAGCAACATAGCGCGAGATGCTGAAGGGCCCGTCTGGCTCCTTGGTGAACTCGAAGACCACCACAGCACTGAAGTGCCCATTGCAGGTGGTGAGGCACCGCACCTGGATGGGGTATTTGCCACCTGCGAGGCAAAGTGATGAGATTGGGTCCTGCATCCTCTCTGTAGGGCAGGGCACAGGGCAGGGGATGGGATGGGACCCACCTGGGTGTAACAGCAGGGGCTGGCCCTGCACTGCCCCTTGCTCATCGGTGAAGGAGAGCTCCTGTGACTGCTGGCGTGGCTGGAATCGCTGCAGTGTCACCACGACTGCCCCACGGTTCTGCACTAGGACAGTGACTGTCCGGGGCTCACCTGGCACCACTGGGAAGCGGATATTCCCATCGCCCTGGTCGTAGTCCGAGACAATCTCTACCCCGTGCTTCCCACGAATGAGCTCAGCCCTGTGGGGAGGGAGGGTCAGGCTTTCCCAGCCGGGGTGGGGGATCCAGGGGCCACGCCAGGGCGGGGTGCTGCCGGCCATACCACTTCTTGCCATAGATCTGGGATGTTTGTGGAGTGGAGCTGGGCTGCTGTCCTGAGGCAGATGTGGACACGGATGTCCGTGCTTTCCTTCTGGGTCTCTGGTACTGATCTACCACCACCACATGACTCTTCACCTGCAAGGAGCAGCCAGAAATCAGCCTGGCTCTGGTATTCTGCAGGGAGCTCCTGAGGAGCCAGTCCTAGTGGGCACTGCCCCAGCATGAACTCACCTTGAATTTTACCACTTCCCCGCGCACCTGAACCTGCTGGGTTGTCCTCAGTGCATACAAGATGTTGGAAAAGCTGGGTGTCTTTGTGTCAGTCCTGCAGAGACAGGGTAGAGGGTTTGTGTGGGGGAGTGTGGCTCGGCTGCCATGGGCATGGGGCAGCTGAAGTGAGGCAAGTGGGAAGATGAAGCAGTGAGGGATTTCTCAGCAGGTCCCCTCTACTCCAAGAGAGGAAGAAGAACTTGGGCTTCCCACTGACCTGTGCAAATCTCACATCCCTGCTGGCTGCTCCAGCAATTCTGTGCTGTGCCATTGTTGTTCAAGCTATGCCACAGCCATTCCAGCTCTCTCACAGCCATGTCCATGCTAGTGCTCAGGAGCTGAGCTGGCACAGATCGTGACTCTGCTCAGGCACAGCCACTGTGGTCCCAGCAGTGATGACCCTCCAGGTACCTCCTCCCAGTCCCACCAGTGCACTGAGCCCTGGCTTTGCCAATGATTAACAGTAGTGATATTGCACAAGGGCCAGTGTGATTGGTGTCAGCAGGGTGAGCTGGGGGAGTACAGTGGGCAGTGGGTGTCCAAGGCCATCCCCAGGCAGCTGCTGGGGGCCCATGGAGCTGGGGATCATCCCCAGCAGGACTTTGGTGAGACAGAGGAGCTTGGGAACCCCAGTGATGAGCTGGGGACCAGTGAAGCTGGCCGCCACTGGGGATCCTGGCCCGGGGATTGGGAGATGCTGGTCAGGGGTCTGTCCCAGGTGATGTTGCCTGGGTCTGGCCGAGGGCTCTCACCTGCCCCGGAACTCCTGGTTGTAGATGGTCCGCAGCGTCTCCCGCAGGCTCACCTCCTTCCGGCCCGTGTCCTGCAAAAATTGCACGAATTCAGACCCCCAAAACCTGGACTCCGCCACGCTGAACCGCGACATGGTTGAGCCGAGCCGAGCCGAGCGGAGCCGAGCCGTGCTGAGATGGTGCCGCGTCGCGGAGTGCCAGGATAAGCCGGGCTGTGCCGGGCTGTGCCAGGCCGGGCTGGGCCGGGCTGGGCCGGGCTGGGCTGGGCTGGGCTGGGCTGGGCTGAGCCCGGGCTCGTCGCTCACGGAGAAACGAAAGCGAAAGGGGCCGAAGCGGCACCCCCGCCCGGCGCGGGGCAGGTGGAGGGCTGGAGCAGGATAGCGGAGCCTGCGGTAGAGAAGGCTGACGGGGGAGAAGAGGCAG
Source organism: Sylvia borin (assembly GCA_014839755.1). Lineage (NCBI taxonomy): Eukaryota > Metazoa > Chordata > Aves > Passeriformes > Sylviidae > Sylvia > Sylvia borin. Next base: position 6,541,008 of record CM025980.1, on the reverse strand, counting down.
GCAGGGAACGAGACAGTCTAAAGGATGATTAGCTGAAGATTTGGAGAAGGACAAAGAGATAGAAACGCTCCTAAGGCTGGAACACCGGTGGTGAACTGCCTCCAGTGTAACCAAGGAGCAGACGACTAGCCTTGAGGCAGATAAAAGCTGTTGTGTGCAGAGTCTTATCTTGGGCCCTGCTTCAGCTTCACATACTTGGAATTGCTGCAGCGATTTCCTGGATGGATCCAGGGCCGCAGCCCACAGCACCTGAGGCACACACAACCTTTCATCTCCCCTGTGTGCTTCTGCAGGGCAGGACCCCCTTAACAAACTCCTTGAGTAGCTCCATGCACAGCACTGTGCAAACCCTCCAAAAAGCCCTGCTTTGTCCCATGTAGGGTATGACCAGGAGTGTCTGAGGTAGGTGTTAAAGTAAGACACTGAGGATGAGTGGAATTACCTCCTTGCTGCCTTTTTTCCAGGGTGAGGAGCTGCATTAAAGCTCTGTGATTATTTTAATTTTAATTTGGAAGCTCAGCCCTCCAGTTCCCATGTCTGTATACCAGGGTGGGAGCAACACCCATGGGTTTGGAGTGATAGCATCCCAGCCTTACTCACCAAACCTTTTAAGTTGGAAAAGATCTTTGAGATCATTAAAGTCCAACCATCGACTCAGCACCACAACTGTGTTCACCACTAAACCATGTCCTCAAGTGCAACATTCATGTTTTGGAACACTTTGAGGGAGGGTGACTGCCCACTTCCTAGCCTCCAGGAATTAACAGGAGTGAGACCATGGAAGAACAGACAAATGGCTTTAAACAAACACTGTCTATTGGCACTGGTTGATACAGAGGGTGCCTGAGGGATGAAGTGTCAGTCTCAGCAGCAAATACAAATATATTTTATTTAGATGAAACTCACAAAGGATAAACACTTATTTTGTGGTGTTACTGTGCAAAACCTGAAGTGTAATGTGCAGGTAACCCCACTCCTCTCTTCCTGACCCTCTCTCCTTTATGTATTTAAAAACAAGAAGACATGAGCCAGTTTAAAAACCAGAGGCTGCAAGGCTCCCAGTGATAACCAAGTGCAAACAAAGCAAAGGGAGTTCACCAAAGGAGGTTCAGTTTGTAGTGAATCCATGTTCAAAGATCTGAGAGAAAGGCATGTGTGCATTTCTTCATCCTCCCCTTAAAAGAAACTGTTATGACTGCTAATTTTGATATTAGAGGGGGAAAATAGTAATGCAGGGCAACCACGCAGAAGATTGCTCTTCTCTCTAAGCATGACAAGAAACTGACCACAACTGAGACAAATCGAAAGGACTTTTTCTTTCACTTTGGTGCAAGTTTATTTATTTTGTACACTATCCATCCATACACCTGTGATACAAATCTATGAACCTGCCACAAAGCATTAAAGCACAACATACCTATTATTCTGTAGACATTTGCATTTTTAATCACCATCCAGCCCTTGTGGATCAGCAGTGACTCATCTCGTAGTTCTGTAAAAATGCACATGTCTGGTAACCGTACGTACACGAGGGAGAGGAGAAAAAAGATGTTCACTTTTAGGGAACATGGCTCAAATCTTCAGATTAAAAAAAAAGTTACATCCCTGGAAGAGCTGGTTCAGTAGGGAATTCTGTAAAGGATCCTGTAAACTTGTTTTCTACAGTAAAATCTAAGCCTGCAGGCATCTGCTTTGTGGAGGCTGGGAATAAGGATACACGAGGATTCACTGTCTTGCACTTACTGTGTCTTGCAGCGTCGTGAGCTCTTGGCAGGTTTGACAAACTTACTGGATACCTGGAGTGCTGGATACAGGTGAAGGGAACGCTCTGCACCCTCTCCTGGGTAATAATAGGGCTTTTCCAGCTAGGAAGTTTTCCAGCCAGTGACTGAAAACAGCTATACTTCTGGGCCATGAGTGGCTGAATTTAAATGACCTACTAAAGGCAGCTACAATGGGAAATTTATGTGGCAGGAAACACAAAACACAAAGACAACTATTTGTTCCACGGTTCCCTCTCAGGCTAGAAAACCTGTTAACTTTGAAAGCCCTAAAAAATGCTGCTCTGGTTTAGAAACCATCTACTTGGCATAGGACCACACTTGTTTCTTTGCACGCAAATGTTTCATACACCTCCTTGATTCTGCATTAAGCATTCTGCATTTCTTTGCCAATCTTGTAGCTGAGGATTTTGTTCCAGTCAATCTTGGTGCGGGTGACGGGCAGCTGCCGGCGTAAGGCTTTGAAAGTGGTGTCTGACATAGTCTGGTAGTTTTCACTGATTGCTGTCTGCAAGGGCAAGCACATTTGGTTAGGGCACCCATAAAACACTATGAGAAAGCTCAACTCAGTGTTAATGCCACAGACTCCTTTCTACAAGGTGTGAGGCACACTATTAACTAAATTAATAATGCAGTCATCAGTGTGTGTATGAGTCAAAGGCCTCCTGTTGACCTCCCCTGCAATGTAGCAGCATCTCCTTAGGCCTTTCACAGACTTATCTCTTTCCAGTCTCCTTGCACACAGGCTGGGACAATGTAAGAGCTGTTGCACAAATTTTCTCCTCAGTATTCTCAACTGTCACAGAGGAAAATACATCAGCTCACCCACTCCCCTCCCATACTTGTTCCAGGTAGCATTTGTAACCCTTTTAAAAAAACCCATACAACAAACTTGATAGTTTATTACAACACAGCTTTGCAACTTTACAGCTTTATAGCTATATTGTTTAAACAAATACTACTGCCCTTTTCTAAGCAATTCTTACAGTCAATACTAGAGTAACCCATGAAAAGAACCAGAGGTCAGCTCTCCATGTTTCCATTAATTGCAAATGAAGACTGATATGATTCTATGGTTTATTTAACTACCACTGATCTTACCTGGTACTCGTTTTCTGCATTTTCTATGATCTTAATAAACTCCTTAGCAGTTTGGACATCACTCTGCAAAAGAGAAAAAAAATGTTTGTATGTTTAAGAGCAACTTAAGCTACACAATAGATTTCTTCTCAAATGACAGGCTGAGTACAGATTAAATGGGTAACATCATCAGCTTGTGCCTCCTGGTTGTAGCTGGGTTCCTTTCACTTACTAAATACTGGGTAGAGCTTGTGCTCCAAACTGGAACAGTGCTGCACTCTAGTGTGCAAAAAGGAACTGGACCTTCACAGCAAAATGAGTCACTTGGCAGCTGTTGTTCCCTCTACCATACTAGAGGATTTCTTAATTTCTCTTAGTGTATGTCTCTTACTGTTCCTTTCCCTTGCACAGAGATAGAAAAGCATATTCTGTCCTCTTTAACCCAAACTTCCAAGAGCTTTCCAATAGAGGCTGTCTAGTAAGACTGAATTTTAAGCAACTGGGAATTTGGTATTCCGACATGACTCTAAACACCACATTGACTGTTCACCCTAAAATTACTTTCAAGTCAAAAGAATGCAGTCATAATAGTGCATGCTTCATGAGCTGTTTAAGAACTAAAAGTTGCTTATCATAAAGATTTTTTAGCATACTTACTGACACCTGTACAGAGTCCTGAATGTCTTTGTGACTAACCAGCTGGACGTTGCCATCTTCATAGTAATGGACCTGGAGAAAAAGACAGAATGCAGGTTTTATCATGGCCACTCACTCCAGAATTCCTGAGCCCCCAAATGCTACTAAAATCACACAACAGAGCATCGTGCCAGTCTTCTCTGCTTACATGGAAACTAAACGCAGGATGGATTTTCTAAAAGGTTTCATTCTTTGTCAAGACTGTTCAAGACTATGTTAATCAGTAAACGCCTAGAGCTGAGATAAGAGCAATTATAAAAGACTCAAGGTAGAGGCTTTAGCCCTATAAAGTGAAGCAAAGTGGAGGCCTATAGGGTAGTGCTGCATAATAAACCACAGGCCAGATCTGAGACTATTCCTGAAATACTAGGTTTAAAAATTAATTTCTTGAATCGTTTAGTTTAATAACATCCTGACATGAGGACAACATCTCTGCTGCTTTTCAGCATCTCATTCTGAGCCAAATGCATCTGTGTAAGAGAAGCACAGTGCAGTTTCTCCTGTTACTGCCATGAAAAATAACTCACCTGGATTTTGAGCACTGCAGCCACTTGAGCTGTTGGTGGTGTGATGGTGAACTTCCATTCTGATCTCCAACGCCCGTTCCTAAAAGCAATCAAAGTATGAAAAACTATTTCCAAGAAGCTCTAACAGCAAAAAGAACCAAATGAATGAACAAGTCATCTTTGATGTTGTCTTAACACCAATACCACATGGGATTTAGTGCTTTAGATGGCATGGAGTTAAACTTCTGCAGCCCAGCTGAATATAATGCAGCTTCAGTACAAAGAAGCTTCCAGAGACGTAAAGGAGTATCTATACAGCTCTGCTAATGCCTTTTCCTCTGGATAGGTCACTGGAAGAGTTCTGGTAAGTGCCAAGGGGGCTGCAGGGAAAACAGACTACAGAAGGAAAAGAGCTTCTTGGGAAGCCCAAAGCTCCCTGTCCTTCAGACTGTGTCAGAGCTAGAGGATGGGTTGGTTTGAGGAACCAGGTAAAGGAAGAAAACACACCGTGTTGAAATAATCTTACCAGAAGTTTTTGGGCTGAAACTGGTGGCTCTCAATACAGGCAATAATTGTCTGCTGTCCATCTATAGATTTACCATAAACCTGTATTTAGAAAAAGAGTTAAAAAGGCCCAAGAGCTAAGGAAAGCCATTCTTAATCTCTGTTCTTGACAGCAGGGTGCAGGCTGCTGTGGTGGTACCTCACTGGGAACATGCACCACGAATTACATTGTCCAACACCTCCCCTGGCAGCCATTTCACTACTGGCAGGTGTGCAGGTGCTTGGCAGTCATGCCTGTGAAAAAGGTCTGACACATCTTCACCTCTGTGTGCACACCAAGATAGCTGCACCCTCTTTGGAACATGTCATTCCAAAGCTAGCCAAAATGCTAGAGAGGATGAAGAGTTCCAACAGCTCTGCCCAGCAGAGCCTGCTCTAGGGCTGACTGACTCAGGGCAGTACACCTCCAGGGAAACAAGATGGATACTCAACAGTGCAGAAGCCGTTGGGGTAATGATCTTTGACGTAGGCCCTCAGTGCACTGTCACAGGCATCTCTCCATTGTTTTAAAGCTGATTCTGTGTCCTCGGGCTGGGGATCACTTGCTTCTTTCCTTAAGTGATCAAACTTAAAAGAAAGCTTGTTTCTTGGGTCTAAAAATCTGCCATTGCCCAGATCACCATGTTCTGTAATTAAGACCTGTAAAAGAAGTTGAAATGATGATACATTTAAGCTGCTATAGATGTGTTATTTTGCATTTTTCCCTACTTGCATATCAATGTTACAATAGGTTCTTTCATTGACCCGTAAGACCACATAAAGAAAAGCAAATATTTTCGGTAATAATTTAAATGAGTAGTTGTAGTGGCTGAAGGTAACTCTCCACAGTATTACTGCACTTAGACTTCTGTCCCAGAAAAGGCTGAATTATAATAATGAATATATCTGGGTATCCAGATATATTAAAATTTGGTATCCTTACAATAGAAGCAGGTTGCTTTGCCTTTAAAATTATTTTAGCTGTTTTCCTTCTTCATTTCTAAAGGAAACAGAGACTTTTACTCTGGAATCAACCATTTACTGCCACGTTCCATGTTGCAACAGCTCTACTTTTGGGCAAGAAGGGTACATAGATGTGACTACTTCTAAAATAAACCAACTAAAGCACACAGCAAAGCAGCATTGCATATTCCCTTCTTTTTTCTTTTTCACCTTAATTCTCTGGCTTCCCAAATACTGACTTTATTGGGTGGGTTTTTTTTCTTTTGCAGGCTGTACTGTAACTTTCTCATCAAAACTATTTCTATGAACAGCCCTCTCAGTATATGCCTCCCATAAACATATATCTGGGACACCAGAAAAGCTGGGTCAGGGCCTGGCTCAGAGAACAGAGCAGATGGTCAGGCAGCTTTCTGGCTTCTCTATGACTTGGTGTTTGTTCTAAAAAAAAAAAAAAAATTAAAAAGGCCCTGAAACAACTTGTTTTGCTGGTATAGACTGGGTAGTGTTAAGTATAATCACTACACCAAATCAATGATTTGGTATAAACAAAGATACAGTTTGTTTTTTAGGGTAGCTGGGAATGGATTAAAATTGCAGAAAATAAACCAAACAAACTCTTAAGAATCTACTATCAATTGTCAGTAGGAACTGTAAGCAAGTAGCAACATAAGGATTTGTAAGTGAGCTTTAAATAGACAGTAATCTTTAATCGTTCATACTCTTAAGTAAAATTCCAGTGACTTCAGCATGGAGCTTTAAGGAACAGTGAACTGTATTTACTAAGTAGTACCACACAGAACTGAATGAGAATATTTTGCTTATGTTTTGTGCTTACAGGAGACAGTTTGTCATTATAATATGTGGGGGAAGGAGAAGGGGTGGTACCTTGTGAGCAGAATGAGTGAGTCAGCTGATGGTGATGTTGACTTGTGAGCCAACATCCTGAAGAAACAACATTTTTATTGCTTTTCCACAATGCAGTAATACAAACCTCAAGTGTACAGAGTTTCCTCTTACCTGATCATCGTACCCTTCTATCTTCACCGGAGTGAACTGATCCATGTTGTATTGTGCAAATGCACTGTTGAGGATCAAAAGAACATGAACTTTAGCTGCACGTGCACGTTAATTTTGACTCAAGAATAAGTACCATGTGTGATTATATTACAGTAAACATTAACTTAATTGGGCAAATAATACACACAAGCACTGTTAAAGGATTTTTCAATACCTTTTACTGTAGAAAGCTATAAACCCCAGGTCTAAAAGCAGGTTTGTTTAGTGATGACCAGGAAAATACAGAGTTCAAAAGTAGAACAGCAGGTAGCCTGGGGCAGTGTGAGCAAGCCAAGGCAAAACAGGAACACCCCAGCTACAATTTAGACAGCAGCAAGGTAAACAAATGAATAGACGAATATCTACAACAATTTTCTTATGTAAAGACTTGCTGACTGACATGTCACCTAGCTTGAAATAGATCTTAGCATCAAAAAGTTTGTAGGTGTAATCTTTAAGCACCTTCTGATGAAGCTGTGGAAGTAAACAACAAAATTTGAAAACATTTTTTTGGGGCAGTTCTTTTTCTAAACTTAGGCTATGGATTAATCAGTATTTCAGGCTTTACTTTATAAATCAGATGATTCAACATGATTAGACTTTGCTGCTGCTGTAGAGTTAAACTCTTTGGCAGAGTGCCCTCCTGTCAGTTTTATACAGCACAAATTCCAATTTAGGGCTTTTAAAAAGCATCATCCACATCTTTCATTATAGATTTTGTTAGGTGGGGTAAGGAATTACAGAAGATTGCTCTGAATACAGCAAATGGCTTTTTCTTTGTCACAGAATGATGGGTGTAAGAAAACAGAATTTGACTTGTGTTTGAAGTCTAAGTACTTACTGTGCTGCTCCTTCCCTGAGAAGATTGTCATTGTTAAGCAATAACCGGACATCTGGAGAAGAAAGGGTTCAGGTGCGTTACTGGATTTTTTGATCAAATGTTTCTATTTATACACTTTGTTTTCAAGTGTACAAATGCAAACATTAAAATGATTAAATAATTTCATTAAGCAGAAGTAGTCCAGAAGGACTGCATGCTTTCCCTAGCCACGAACCTTGAAAGCAGTATGGTGTGACACAGCCTTAGATTTTTATAATAGACAAAATGTGAAAAAAACACCACAGATCATTTTTTTCTTAATTGCTCACCATTGAATACTTCATTGAACTCTCCAGGGGGTGCATGAGTGATGAATTTTGCAGCTATACGCACCTACAATGAAGCAGAAAAGTAATTAAAGACAAAAGATAATTTACCGAGTTCATACATATTGAAGCAATTTCACCAACAACACCAACTCTAAGTGACAGAAAGTGTCAGATTCAGGGAGAAATCTCGGCATGCACTCTCAAGGCAGAAATAGTCTTGTGACTGTTCAAAGCAAGGCTTGACAGGGCTCGGAGCAACCTGGTCTAGTGGGAGGTGTCCTTGCCCATGGCAGGGGGTGGAACTGGATCATCTTCAATGTCCCTTTCAACCCAAACCATTCTGGGATTCTATGAAGGCACGTGGAACTGTGATGAAGAAGGCCTCAATAACTGAAAAGGCCAACTTTCAATGTCCAGAAACTGAATCTGCAAAAAAACCCCATCTTTCTAAAAGTGTAATAAAACTGCAACGTGTTCTGAAATCCAATATAGGTGTCTTGCAGCGTTAGAATTTAGGTGGTCAGGTATTGATTCTCTTAGTTAGACTTAGTTAGAGTTTATGGTTTTCATTATCAAATCTTTTATGGCTTTGATAGGACCAAAGGTAACAAAGCTCTTGGAAGAAACGAAAGAGGAAATGTCACAAAATGAAACCTCTCCCTTAGAATAATAAAAACGTTCCATTTCCTCAGATAAGCCCAGCTAACAAAGCTGACCAATGAGCCTCTCTGGCCTAACAAGACATTTATTGGAAGTGACTGCAGAATTGCTCATTACAACTCTGATTACTTTCCACTTTTCATTTTGAGCAGCAAAACAAAGAATTGTGTATATATATCCAACTGCTTCACCTGAGTTATCACCAGAGCTGGAAATAACTCGCTTCTCTCAACAGTCTTCCCTGTTTTAATTAGAAATTCTTTGTATTGTTTGTCACGTAATTATTTAAAGCAAGCCACGAAAAGAAATAAACACTTTTCCAAACAAAAGGTAATTGCCTTATTTCAACAGGATCAAGTAACAACTCTGCCTTAACTGGATTGAGCTGCAGATAAAAATAGATTATCTTTCAAACTAGCAATGATTTCAAAAAATAGATATACGTTCTTTGTGCCTGAAGTAATTAAGCAATACAAAGAAAGCAATACAAATACAGTATCTTGTGTAATTGATACAATGAGGACATAAAACCATTTTCTCTTAATCTTCTGGTTATAAGTTGGTAAGCATATAGCAAATCTAAAAATGGAGCTCTTGAACTGTTTGAAAACTTTCACTTTTTAAAGAGCTGTAATTAGGACAGATTGGTGCCACAATATTGTCAAATTTCACTGTCAGAAATTTGTGTGGTGATGAAGAGAGGCTGGCAGTAGTTTAGAGAAACCCTGCAGCTCTGTATCCTCAGTGGACCCTGCTCAGAGTTGGCCCCAAAAAGCTGAAGGATTTCTGCAAGGACACCATGTGCTTTTCTGAGCAAGTACAACTGTAAGCACAGCACAGAATATCAGAATATTCTCTTCTGCTAAAGCTCTCTCCAGTATCCACCACTAATGCCAGGATGCCTCTTAGTGAGAAGACAGCGCTGGAATACACTCTGCAAATTAACTCCCCAGATGAACACAACCTCTTTTATAAGGTGCTTCAACATATGGCAAAAAAGGTGTCTAAAAAGCTATAAAATTTGATATTTTACAAATTTATGCAATGATGTTGTGGCTGCAGAACATGAAACCCTTGCAAAAGGGGTCACTGTTTTAGTAGGCTGAACCTCAGATCAATGGATTCTCATAAGGAAATCCTTATGGGAAAAAGAAACAACAAACAAACAGAAAAAAACCCCAATGGTTACGTGAGAGATTTTTACAGTCTTACACAAATTCTCTCACTTGGAAGGATGAACAAAATTAAAGCAACACAGAAAGGCCTCTGCACTTCAATCAGATGTTATTACAAACTCAGTTCTGAACAAAGCAAAGGCTGCAAGTGGAAAGTGTTCACTTGGATAATTATCCCTTGACCTGCCTCTCACAGGTCAATAAAACACAAAACATTTCAGTTAAACTATTGAAATCAGGAGTGCAGGAAACAGGCTGGGGAGTGATTAATTTGAAACGTCAAGCACTTGAACGGTTGTTGGTTTCCAGAGCTGGTTTCTTGGTGGGCGGTGTCAGGATGCTCCTCTGCAGAAACACCAAAACAGGACTTTCTGCAACCTGCCCCATTTCCTGGCTGCTGGGGCCATTTCAGGTGCCATTTCAGCTGCCATTTCAGTTGTGCAGCATCAACTTCCTGCTTCTAAAATGGGGAAAGTGTCTGAGGGGAAGGGAAGCTGCTCGGCCATTAGTTTAAACTAGCAAACAGCAGCAGAATGAACTTGAGCAAAACAGGGGAGATTTCAGAGGAACTTAAAAGAAAATCACAGAATCACAGACTGGTTGGGTTGGAAGCGACCTCAAAGCCCATCCTGTTCCATCCCCTGCCATGGCAGGGACACCTCCCCCTGTCGCAGGCTGCTCCCAGCCCTGTCCAGCCTGGCCTTGGGCACTGCCAGGGATCCAGGGGCAGCCACAGCTGCTCTGGGCACCCTGTGCCAGGGCTGCCCACCCTCACAGGGGACAATTCCTGCCCAAGATCCCATCCAGCCCTGCCCTCTGGCACTGGGAGACATTCCCTGTGTCCTGTCACTCCAGACCCTTGCCCCAAGTCCCTCCCCAGCTCTCCTGGAACCCCTTTAGGTGCTGGAAGGGGATCTAAGGTCTCCCTGGAGCCGTCTCTTCTCTGGACTGGGCTTTTTCAGCCTGTCTGAGAAATGAATCTCTCACCTAAAATACGCCCATAGAGAATAAAGGAGTGAAGCTTGGAGGATGGAATGAATTAATTTTGTTGCTTAATTTATTTTTTCGGTTTTTGCTTTAAGGTACTGGTAAACTCACACTTACAAAATTAACACATATAAATTTCTAGACTCATCTGAATAGTCACAAAATGGATACTACAGTAAATATTTGCTACATGTTTCCCTTTCAGATCCTCCTTTAAGATTAAACTTCTCAGCCTCTGTGAGGCATGCAGTTAATTGAAATCAAATTATCTAAAGGCCCTATCAATTCTGCTCTGGAATACTTATTTCAAACAACATCACCTGAAATACTGACTAATGGATGAACTGCACCTCTAAAGCTCTGCTTGCTTCACAAATGTCACTGAAACGAAGCAGAAATTTAAGGGAAATTTAAGGGAAAAATGAAAGCAACCCCTGGACTTGTAGGATCCTTGAGTTGAACAACTCCTCCAGAATGTTAAGAAACAAAGCAAGCACTAAGTGTAACACTCCTGGGATGTAAGAAGAGTAACAGTATATTTTTAAACTACTGTGTGTAGACAACAGTGTATTACCTGGCAGAGAAACTGCAGGCTGCAACTTTCCCACATTCCTACACAAGAGGAACAAACTGCTCATTTCCCCCTTTCCTAAAATAATTATGGCTCTATTTGCTCCTACTTAGTTCCTTTCCATACAGTATAATTTGTAGGACCTACATCAAAGTTCTTGTCACCAGCTGGGGTGAGCAGAAAATGCAACGACACACTCAGAGGGTGTTTAGGAAGTGAAGAGGTTGCAAAGCATCTTACAGATACGCTGGTTACTTAGCTGATTTGGGAAAAGCAGCGCAGAAAATACATTTTAGCAAAATCATTTTGGTTGGGAAAGACCTTTAAGATCACCAAGTGATCCACCTGTGACTGACTCCCACCTTGTCCACAAGATCAGAGCACTGGGTGCCACGTCCGCTCCTTCCCTGACCATGACCAGGGGTGGGGACTCTGCCACCTCCCTGGGCAGCCTCTTCCGATGTCTAATCGCCCTTTCTGGTAAAACTCCTCCTGATGTCCAACCTAAATCTCCGCTGGTTTAGGCTGAGACCATGCCCATTTTCATTCACAACGACTGGCCGAGGCGCCTCAGCTGCACCAAGGCAATGAGGAAATCGGAAGGCAACGAGGGAATCGGAAGGCAACGAGGGAATCGGAAGGCAACGAGGGAATCGGAAGGCAACGAGGGAATCGGAAGGCAACGAGGGAATCGGAAGGCAAGGTGCTGCGCTGGTAAGGAACGGCCGGTCCATCAGCCGGGCGGCGGCCCGGTGGTCTCGGGGGCCCTCCCGCCCCGACGCGCCCGCAGCCCGGCACACCGGCACCAGACGAGGTTGTTCGCCACTCCCCACCCAGTGCCTTCCCGGGGGCAGCGACGCAAGCCAGCAGCGGAGGGGCGGCCACCCCCTTCCTTTACCTTCTCCTCATCCGACACTCGCTCCTCCAGGTCCGCCATCTTGGCAGCTGTGTGCCCGGCCCCGCACAGGGCATGCCGGGAGCGCTGGGCAGGGGACCGACAGCGCTGGGGGCGCCATATTAACTGCGGGCAGATGCCACGCTACCGCCATCATAGAAACGGGTGGGTTCTAGCGGTACCGGCTGACAGAGCCGCCGTCTCCCGGAGCCGTCGGGGCTCCCGGTCATTGTGTGGGATGTGCTTGGGCGGAGAAGCGGTGATGGACTCGAGGAACAGACTGCCCACGCTAGAAGAGCCCCGCTAGAAGAGTCTCGGCCTTGTCCCGGCGTGCCCCGTGGGCTGAGACGCCCGGGATCTGTTGACCGGAAGCACGGTCGCTGCCATCATAGCTGCGGGCAGACGCCGTGATGCCACCATCATAGGAACGGGCAGGTTTTTCGCTACCGGGAACTCGGCGGTGGCGGACCTGCCGCGTCCCGGAGCCTCCGGACATCCCTGTTGTGGTGTGGGGGACAATCGGTCCGCGCTTCGCCCGGGAGCAGCGATGATGGGGTCAGTGAACGAGCTGCCCCCGCTGGCATAGTCCCGCCCCGGTGCTTGTCCCGCCCCTGTCCCAGCGTGCCCCGTCGGCGGTTATGGCGGAGGGTAGCGGCAGCGGTGGGAGCGGCCGCGGGCCGCCGTGCCTCGGGCCGGCCTCGGCGTTCCGGCGTTGGGAGCAGCTGCGGCGGAGGGCTGCGACGCCCTGGGCCCGCGGGCTCCTTGCCGTGGCCGCCGGGCTCGGGCTCCTGTACGCGGTGCTGCGGGTGCCGGTGCGGCTCCGGGACGGCCTGGCGGCCGGTGAGGGCGGCGGGGGCGGATGGCGCGCCGGGGGGAGGCGGACGCTGCCTGTGGAGCCGGGCGTTCGGGCAGGGCAGGCTCGGCCCGGCCCTCCCGAGCATCCTGGGCTGGGCCGGGAATAGTGTATCCCGCGGGACCGGGGCAGTGATTGTCCCGCCGGGCTGGGTACTGGCGAGCGGCTCCGCAGGTGCTGTGCCCAGGTCTGGGACCCTCCGTTCAGGAGGAACGTTGAGGGGCTGGAGTGTGTCCAGAGAAGGAAGCGGATCTGGGGAAGGTCTGGGGCACCAACAGCGGGTGAGGGAGCTGGGAGGACTCAGCCTGGAGGAAAGGAGGCTCAGGGGACACCTTCTCGCTCTTACAACTCCCTGACAAGAAGGGTTGCCTTAGGGTTAGGAACAGACAGCCGAGGGGGATTAGGATCTGCTCCCAGGGAACGGGCAGGACAAGGGGAAACGACCTCCGTCTGTGCCAGGGGAAGTTCAGGTCGGGCATCAGGTAAAATTCTTTATGAGAAAGTAGTCAGGCATTGGAGTGGGCTTCCCAGGGAGGTGGTGGAGTCCCCACCCCTCGTGGTACCCAGGCAATAACTGAACCTGGCACTCCGTGCTCTGGTCTTGTTGACAAGCTGGGGACAGCTCACAGACTCGATAAGGTCTTTCCCTAATTAATTGATGTTCCGATTCAGCGGTGCCTACGGGCTGGTTGTGCATCCCACCCTCGTTCAATGGCACACTGAGCTCATCACCCAGCCCCAGGGTTAGGGACACGGCCGAGGCCTGGGCAGTCCTGGGGCAGATAAAGCAGCCAAGGCTCTGCCCCAGTGCTGCCCGAGTTCCCACCTGGGGATCTGTCAGGCTGCAGCCCTGCCCTGGCCACCACTGTCCCTGTCCAGCCTGTGCTGGTGGCAGGTGACAGGGCTGATGTGCACTTTGAGTCCAAACCGTGGTCAGAGCACCACTAGATAGCTGCATTCCCTGCGTTGTGCTCTCGATAGCGGGAGGGAGAGGTCTGTGGAAAATGTACATTAGCACTGAATATAAGTTTGCATCAAAACAGGATGATTTTCTCTTAAAGTGAAATAATACATTAAATTGTTGTAGTTCACTGTATGGGTGAAACCGTAAGATGCTTTGTCTAGAAATGTACAGTGAATTTTTTTGGTTGGATATAAATACTGACTGTCACAAGGGAGATACAAACAAAATAATAGGTGGTGAGGATTCTCTTAACAGTGTAGCATTATAAAGCTACTAGGTCTGTAGTATACTATATATTTGCATGATATTCAGCATTCTTTTATAGACAAGCTGCTTTTGTTTTTGAGTCCTACTTATTAAGTCTTTGGTTTTGTTTCTCTTAACAGTGACTGTGTTCTTAAGCACTTTGACTCCAAAATTCTACTTTGCCCTTACAGTAACTTCATCTTTTATATCTGGACTGATATTTGTAAGTAGTCCACTTCTTTGTTTTTTTAAACAACTTTAGCACCTCTCAGATGACTTTATGAGGAGTAAAGGGAATGAATATCAGACTCTAGAGGGTGCCTTTGTGCTGGGAAGGAACTTCTCTGATGTGTTGTTGCAACTCTTTTGCTTTATGTGTTGTATGTTGGGACTGCATGAGTCTGAGAAAATTACTTGTACGGAATGCCAGGGTGGTTTACATCCCCTGACATGCCTCCAGCTGCTCCCTTGGCTCCTGTCACTGGTCACCAGAGGGAAGAGACCAGTACCTGATCCAGGCACAGGATCCAGTTTGGTCCAGGGCTGACAGTTTGGTGTAGCCCTTGGGGGCTTGTGATATGCAGGTGTTTTTAATAGCTTCAAAAAGAGATGGTAACATTTTTGGCCCAAACTTTCTGCCAAAGGACTGTCATTGCAGTTACCTTAGCCATGTCTCTTTGCTAGCCTCTCTCTTTCTGGTTAGCAGAACATCTCAGTTTATTGGACTGCTTTATCCTTTATTCTTTTAGATTATTTTTGTGAAATAAAAAAACTACACCTGTGTTGAATGCTACAATTTTGGTACTACAGGCAGAGCTACAGCTTGAAATATTCTCACCAGAAAAAGAGGATATAATTGTTTTTTGCTTCTGTTCCCAGTTTCTCTATACAATTCTGAAAGGGCTTGTGACTTACCCTTGTGACCTGGGAAGGAGGAATATAACATTTGACTAAAATTTTGCTGTTTTTTTTTCCATTCTCTTTCCTGTTCTTTGAGTGATCCTGCATGACAAGACAGGCCAAACCAGATCATTAGTGTCACTCTCTATGGAGATAAGTTTCATCCCTGGTCATTTGCAGGGGGATGTCCTTGCTGTGGATACTCTTCATCCCTCATGTTTGCTGGGAGGGTGTCACCTAAGGAAATTTCTGGTGCTTTTTTCTCCCGTGGCAGGTGTTTGAGTGGTGGCACTTCCGAAAATACGGGACATCTTTCATTGAGCAGGTGTCTGTGAGCCATCTGAGGCCCCTCATCGGGGGTGCAGAGAACAGCCCCCCAGCCCCAGGGGCTTTCTCGGCGGGGGAGAATGAGACCAGCAGGCAGAACATGCCAGGTGATTCCTGATGTGTCCCAGGAGCTTTCCTTAAGCTTTCGGGTGGCTTTTTAATGGCTTTGGCTTGTAAAAAATGGACAATGCCTACATCTTACAAAGTGATTTGTTAATAGTGGTAAAAATAAGCTAAATAATAATGTCTTTTACTCTAAACCATTCATTGTAAAAATATGATTTAGGAAATGTTACGCATTTAGCTAAAACTGTTTCAATAACAGTTATTTACTGTTCTAAATCTATGCAAGGTAAATATTGCATGAGTGTATGTACATGCATTGCTTAATCTTCCCACCCCGTGCTTTTGTACCCCAAGCAATGTTGGGGAGCAAAAGTCTTTATGAAATAGCAGAAGTTTATGAAGATGTTGATTACAATAAATTAAAGATTTGTTTATTATTATTCTTTATGCCATAAAAATGAACTAAAGATGTTTTCGAAAGCGCAGCTGCTTTTGTATTACTGCATTTTAGCACCAAGGTAATATTTCCCGTGCTTTTAGTTTAAAAAGTACTTTCTTTTTTTTTTATTCCTCAGAGTGCAAAGTGTGGCGAAATCCTCTCAATCTTTTCAGAGGGGCAGAGTATAGCAGGTATTAATTACCTTGTTTTCCACTTCATATTTTTAAATTTATTGGAGGGCATGCACATGACTTTTTCACAGAGCTTGCACTGGTAATGTCAGGAGACAGCTGGAGGCTTGGGAGATTATAGGGGTGATTGATACCAGCTCTGTGTTTAAAAGGCACCAAGCCAAGCTTTGGCAGTTCCAGTGTTAAGAACAAAAATATTAGTGTAACATCACTTTTTGAGAGTAAGGTAGGAAAAAAAATATTCAGAGGCTGGGACAGTGATTCTGAATCTAAATTCTCTTTTATTAAATTATATTGTAAGTGTCCTAGTGTTACTTCATGGGAAAAGCTGCTTTCTAGGAAGCCAGTTCCCAAGTTATTTAGAACTTTACAGATTACTGAACAGTAGTACTTGAAACTTCATGTTAGTTGCTTTTTATTACAGATTTTTTGCACTAGGCATGTCAGATAACGCCTTGTTATCAGAATTGCTAATTACTAGGAATGCCTCTTACTGAAATTTTTGCTGTTTTAGGTACATGTGGGTGACTGGGAAGGAGCCTCTTACTTACTATGACATGAATTTGTCTGCTCAAGATCATCAAACCTTTTTCACATGTGACACGGATGCCCTTCGGCCTTCAGACACAGGTACTGATGTCTGTGTGAGGTGTGTGAGTGTTGGGCAGTGTCAAGTGTGTGTTTTTAGTGAACTTCAAAGTAGTGCAGATTATTGTGTCAAACACTTTGTGGAACTGTGGCATCTCTGAAGTACTGAAGAGGTTTAATAGATGTAGAGGATCATAGGGTAGTTTGGGTTGAAAGGGACCTTAAAGCCCATCCAGTTCACCCCCCTGCCATGGGCAAGGGCACCTTCCACTGTCCCAGGCTGCTCCAGGGCCCCTGGCCTTGAAATTTAGTGTTTAGTGAAATTTAGTGGAAAGATGTTGTTTCATGTTGTGCATTCTCTACAACTTTAGTGCTGTCAGGGTCCTGACATTTTTTAAGATCACACACATTTCAAATAATTAACACACTATTGCAAACTTGGATTATATTCTCAACAGCCAAAATGTGGTCTCATTTAAACCATAGTAATGAATAGTGCAGTCTCCAGATTTTTTTCCTTGTGTTCCACATGTTTAGTGCAGAAAATGTTCTTTACCTGGTTATTGTCAGTGTGGGTGTGAATTATTGTCAGTTTGTCTCATTCCGGAGGTGTTCCTTGTCAGCTGGCTGTGACATGTTTGATATGAAAGATGTGTTTTTATTTCAAAAAAAGGGAGTGAATTGTCTCGCTTGCTGAGCCAAGACTAATATTTTGTTTCCGAAAGAAAACTCAAATATTTTTCCACGTTATTCTTGCTTGACAGCAGGAGGTTTTGTTCCAAAAGAAACATGTATAGATTCTTCAGTTTTCTTATCGTCCTTGAGATAGGCCAGATATAGAGCTCCATGAGCATAAGGTTTTGGAGTTCTTTCAGAACTGGTTTTTAGTCTGAAAGTTAATAATCCTGCATAGAAAATGATAGCTCCGAGTGTGTTGTTTTCTAGAAGTTGGTTTTCAATTTGTGTTTTCCAGTTTTACCAAATGGAAGCATGATGGGGAAGGGTTTAGAGTTATTGCACTGAAATAATTTTGAATTCAAGTTGTAGTTCAAAGGACACTTCTGAATAGATTTCACTCTTTTTACTTGTTCCCTAGAACACTTCCTAATAAGGTGATAAGGTGTATATCTTGAATTGACTTTGCCATGTGATGCCACTCAAATGTGCTTTGTAAATTTAAAAATTGTTAACCCTTTATGATCTGACAGTTGTCTAAAAATAATCATGGAACAGAATCCCAGAATAGTCTGGGTTGGAAGGGACCTTAAAGCTCATCCAGCTGCACCCCCTGCCATGAGCAGGGACACCTTCCACTGTCCCAGGCTGCTCCAAGCCCCAATATCCAGCCTGACATTGGCACTGCCAGGGATCCAGGGCAGCCACAGCTACTCTGGACAACTTAATATTTAAGTACAAAACTCTACCTGTGCAAGACACCACTTACTCCATCACTATTTTCTTTGAAAGCTTAATTTAATTTAAAGTTCTGTGCAGGTCTATGCAAGAACCTGTGTTTAGCAATTGCTCCTGCCAAGCTTTCAACAAGTCTTGGGAAATGTTTCCAGAAATCTGTAGCAATTTAGAAATTGTACATCTGCCTGGTTATGTAAGCTGTTTCTGTGCTCTGTGTAGGAGTTCTGAAATGGTCAGTGAGGAATCTTCCTGGTGGTGTTACTTTCTTAAACTAAATTTGGGGCATAATGAGCTGTTGCAAGAACTTGATGCTTGTGGTAGGAACAGGCTGAAATTAAAACACTTGTTTATTCTTCCTTATAACAATTGTGCAGCAAACGGGAATTTTCAGGCCAGAAGGGGATGTTAATTAGAGCTGGCTCCGAGCAGCCAGAGTTGCCTCCACTGGCTCCCAGGTCTTTCCCAGGTGTCCGTGTCCCTCACCAGCCTTTCCATGGTTTTTTACAGTAATGCAGAAAGCGTGGCGAGAGAGGAACCCGCAGGCCCGCATTAAAGCAGCGTACCAAGCTCTGGAGTTGAACAATGAGTAAGTTCATCAGTTCAGTTGCTGTGTTTCTAGTGTGAAGGATTAAGTGAAAGGATACTGAGCACACTGTCAGTTTCTTTGTCTAATATTTCACTTTTAGCGAAGTTCTGAATGCTTAAGGGGGACTCTTTGGACTGGGAATTGCACATGGGGCTATAAATTGCCCGGCAGTATTGAACTATTCTACTAAAAACATCTTTTCTCCTGTTTTTTTTTTTAAACGTTATATTAGTGGCAGTAACAAATGAGAAATCTTATTCAGGCATGGAATGGTCTTAATTGAATATAAGGTAGTATATTTCAGAGATGGCGTTGTGGTAGAACCATATTTGGAATTCACAGATGCCACTCCTGTAAAGGACTTAAAAATACTCTGTAGCATAAACAGAAGAATTTCACCCACAACTGTGATCTGCTTTGTTATGTTGTCTTGTTAGTTTGGCGTAAAATGTCTTAAACCCTCCTGGTTTTTAAAACGCAAACCAAGTGGAAAAACCTTTCCAGACAATTAAGGACCATTTTTACAGTTTCAAGGAAAAATAATTTAACTTGCTTTAACAATTTATTCCTTTGCTTTTTCTCCAAATGAGAGGGGCGTGTGTGGTTTTTTTCTGTGAAATGGAAAAGGTTTCTTTTTTTCCTGTCACTCCCCCTTTGAACTGAAGTCAGTATTCTGAAATTTTAATATTGGCAATGCTTATATCTTAAACATAAGAGAATCTTGCCGATTTTTTTATGCTTCCAACACTTACTAAAAACACTAAACTGTCTCCCTCAAAATAACTGGTAGGTTTTTCTCTTATTTCAGTTGTGCTACTGCATATGTCCTCCTGGCTGAGGAAGAAGCAACAACCATTGTGGATGCTGAGAAATATTTCAAGCAGGCTCTGAAAGCAGGAGAAATGATTTACAGAAAATCTCAGAACTGTCATTCTCAGAGCCCCCAGCACGAAGCACAGCTGAGTAAGGACTTGGAATCACATGAACTCTTGGGTTTGTGTGAGCAGAAATATAAAACTAAGGCTATAATTAGGAGAGGTAAGGGTTGAAACAGGTAGACTAACATTTTTTTGTCTTTGTAATCAGGAAGAGACACCAATGTATTGGTGTATGTGAAAAGGAGACTAGCTATGTGTGCCAGGAAACTTGGAAGAATACGAGAAGCAGTAAAAATGATGAGAGATGTAAGTAAAAGCAAAAGCTGAGTTAACCATTGTTTTCAGTCACATTGTCCTGATTGATGGTTTTAAGTTCATTTCTAGGCATCATAATTAATCAAATTGTATTATTTTCCCGTGAGATTTGCACATAATAATTGGATGCTGTTCTTTTCATGCTGCCTCCATGCCAGTTTCTTACACTGTGAGAGAAGAGAACATTAAAAATTCCTAGATTATTGTAATGATTTCTATTAAGTATTTCAGTGATTCAACTGCAGTGCTATATGTAATTTATTTCTCTTTACTAACTTGCAGTTGATGAAAGAATTTCCACTTCTCAGTATGCTGAATATCCATGAAAACCTCCTAGAGGCCCTTCTGGAGTTACAGGCTTATGCAGATGTCCAGGCAGTTTTAGCCAAGTATGATGGTAAGTGATGCCTGTTGGAAAATCTGTGTGTTTTTGCAAAAGAGTGTAAGTGATGTGAGCAAGGGATGTCTGTCAAAGCAGGGCCATTTGCACTTTGCCCAGTGCTTCTTTCTGGTAATGCCAGGAGTTGTGACACTTTCTTAAGAAAGCATTGCTGACTTTTTTCTGAGCATCTGCAAAAATGAGTACAGGCTTCAAACTCCCTGCAGCACCCCTGTGTTTTGCTTGACACAACAGCCAGACTTGCACTAAGTGATGGACAGGCCCAGGATGGGATTTACAAAAAAAGCAAGAACCATCTGACTATACACAACGTGGTACTTGGGAATTAGACCCCAGACTTTGTCTGCTTTTAAAGTAAACTTACACTGTGGAGTGCTAACCTTCTAATCTGTAATTGTCAGCTCGGACTTGGCTTCAGATATTCTACAAAGCTACAACTAATAGAATTTTCCCCTGTGGAACTGTAGAAGAACAGAAATTGCGTTTTTGTTAAAATTCATCTACCTGTCTGTAATGTAATTTTTCGCAGTCAGCTCCTGGTCAGCCTCTCAGCATTGTATAAAACTGTGTTAATTTTACAGTTGCAAAATCAAGTAAAGATTAGAAGCTTACTTTTAATCTTTGTGGATTAATACAGGAAATACATTCTGTTCTTAAGTGTATTTATATGTGCATTTCTTTTTGGATTCAGTTTCAGTGTGTTGGTACATTTAGAAACAAAAAATGACTCTTATTACCTAAATACAACTTTTAATTTCCAATCTGAGAGACTGACTGGTGACTGTGCAAAGAAATTCAGAGTTGCTAATCACAGCTGAAATGTTCCAGATGTTGCATTTATTGTCTCCCAAGGAGATACCCAAGGAAGAATCTTTAACTCAAAGGATGTGGGTTTAAAATGTTTGGATTGCCTTAGAATCTTACAGCTTTAATAAATAATTATTTTATTTTATCACAGACATCAGTCTTCCCAAATCAGCAGCGATATGTTACACAGCAGCTCTGCTAAAAGCCAGAGCTGTTTCAGAAAGGTAAGCAAGGACATGAAAACAACAGTTTGTTGCTAATCTTGGGTTCTGATGTAAAAAAGGAAAAAGGTCAAAATCTTTCATGCTTTAAAATTACGTTTAATCTGTGAAGAAATCTTTGCTTTGATTCAAGGATTATTTTAATTTTTTAGTCTTTTACATTCCTGGTTATGCCTAGATATGTAGCAATTACATTTCTAAGAGCAAGTTGAGTGTATTTATATATACACATTTATTTGTGTGTGTAATGAAACACATTTTAAAACTACTTTTAAGCATCCATAAAGTTAGTACAGGTGAGGGTGTTTTTCACAAGCCCGTGTATTGGCCAAATGCTTTTGTATAAATTCTGTTTTTCGTGTTTTGCTTGGGATTTGTTTTTTTGGGGTGGGTGCAGGATATTTGTGCTGGTTGATGCTGCTGTTTCACTGTGGTCTGAGCCCAGCTCCACCTCCCAGCAGGTGATGCTGTAACAGGGAGCTGGAAGTCAGGGCACTCACCTGACATGATTGACATGAATTTTCATGTCATCTGGGCATGGAAAACAGTAAGATACCTGGCTTAACATGAACATTTTTCTCCCAGAAGGGTTTGTTTATATTTCTTTATAAATCAGCCAATTTTTAATGAGCTCCAAGCTTGCAGTGCAAATAAACACCTGGTTAGCATTTATTATTTATTACTTTTGTTCAAGGTGGGTTTTTCCCTTCAGGTTCTCCCCAGAAACTGCCTCCAAGAGAGGGCTTAGTACAGCAGAAATTAATGCTGTGGAAGCAATTCACAGAGCTGTGGAATTTAACCCTCATGTTCCAAAGGTAAGAATATTTTATTTCCTGTTGGACCACTTGTAGTGTATTCTGAAAAATATTGTATTATAATATAATTTTGTTATTGGAGCCTTTCTAGCCACATATTTTCTTGAATTTGGTTATAACTCCAGCCGTAGAGTTGTTAAAAACATTAGTATTTATATCATTAATGTTTTGTGGCCAGATTTTTTTTTAAAGTAGTAGCTGATGTTCAAACAGGGTTTTTTGCACAAAAATTTAAACTTGGAATTTCATAACTCATTGGAAATCCAGTAATGTATTACTGAAGGTGCTTTACTCTCAGTAAGCATTGTATAAAATGGTAAGGTAACTGTATAATCTCAGTAAGGGTGGACATTAAGAAATATAAATTGAGATATTTTAAATCGTAAAATAATCGCAGAATGATTTGTGTTGGAAGGGACCTGAAGGGTATCTCATTCCAGCACCCTGCTTCCAAGTCTCTGAAGCCAGTTAAGTTCTCCAAATAATAGTCACTTTAGTATTCCAAACCCCTTCATTCTGCTGGGCTTTCAACCATGGCTCCATGGTTATTGAAAGATCTGCAGTCACTTATTTTCTTCATCCACGTGTAAACAAGATTAAGAGTCTGTATCACCACAGGCTGTAATTTAATATCTGGCATCAAAACACAGATTCCACAGAGCATTGGGTGAAAATAACATCTTGCATTGCTTTTTACTGTACCAGTGATGCTTTCAGTATGAAACCTTGAAACAGGAGGTTGGCTCAGCGCAGGATCTAATCCTCTGGAAATGATGCTGGAGCCCCAGTGGCTGCTGCTGGGGAGGCTGGAATGATCCGGGCGCTGCGTTCTGTCTGCCTGTCCAATCCAATAGAATGTGCACTGAGGAAGCTAATTGCTGGCAGAAATTGCTGCTTGTTTGCATGACTGATCAAGAGCGTAGCAAGTTCATTTCAGACAGTCTCAGACAGATTTTTCTTTAGCCTCTGCCTTTAGGGGCAGAAGATTACAATGCATTATCATTATCTAAAAGTTCTTTTGTTTTGGGTATCCTCCAGTTGTTTCTGGAGCCTCATATACCTTTTTAAAGAAGTTAAAGATCATTTCAAACAGGCTGTTGTTAAGATACGGTCTGTAGTTCTGCAGACAAATTCAGAAACTCATTCCAGGTTTCAGTAATTTGATTTTCTCTTCTAATTGTACATCTATCCATTCTTTATGGGTTTTTTATTACAACATTGCCTTGAGGCACCAATTGGTTCGATGACAGAGCAGAATTTTACTGGTGCAGGCTATTTAAAGCTCTGAAATGTTTATGGTCAAAGCAAACAAATTAATAAGGGCAGAGAAGTGAAGCAACTTACCCAGTGGATCACAGAGGGGGAAGAAAATCTCATCTTTGAGTTTCTACTCTGTTCTGTCCCGTAGACCAAAAATAAGTATGTAAAGCAGGAAGTCTGTGTTCGCACATCTGATGAAAGTGATTGTCTTTGTATGTTACATTTTGCATAAGGAAAATAAAATAAGGTTTGTTCTCTTTGTTCTGCTTTTACAAGGCTGAGGTTGGTTTGGAAAGGTAGAACTAGCTAGAAAAGTGGTCCTCTTAAACCATTTCAAAGTAGAAATCTGTAACTGCATTTTGGTACTTTATGAAACAATCTTTTGCAGTCATCTTCTGAATATCTTAGAGATTTTTATTGTGTATAAAGACTTCAAAACCTTCAGTTCAGTACTGAGATACCTTCAGCACTGACACCTTGCCTGCTTTATGCTTAAACATGGATGTGAAAACCTGCCAGACTGGAATTTTTCTGTTTATGTGATAACATGGGCTGAGAGAGGGCCAAAGCCTGGAGTTGAGCATTGGTGTGTTGTGGCAATACTTGCAGTGGGGCTTCACCACCACTGCTGGATTTATATTCCCAGTTAGCATAATGGAAAAGTGGCCACTGTGGAGAGCTTGAGGAGTCAGGTCAGAGGTCAGATATTTGAGACCATTTTCCCACAGCAGTGCTGTGTGAGTGATCCTTTACTGTGTTAAAAAAAAAAAAAAAAATTGAAGAGGATTAGAGAGGATTAGCAGGAATATTACCCTCCGGAGTGCAGGCCCAAGGCACTGAGAGAAGAACCTAGCCAGGCAGCAAATGTGCTTTATTTGGCTGGGGCACAACCCCTCCTACATTCCTTGAAGAGTCTGAATGGGAAAAGTTAAGTCCTCAAACTGGATTAGTAAATAATCTCATAGTTTGTGGCATCTGCTGAAATAAATCGGTGAGTTAGCTGCATTCTTACACTTTGGGGACACTCCAAGGAATTGTCAGCTACATTGATCAAAGATGTGGATTAACTCTGGCTGTTATTGAATGAGACACTCTATGGTAGGAGAGGGCAGCTCACAGATAAATACTAGAGCTGAAACTGTCATTTCTTCTCGTAAAAAGTAGTCATCTGTTTTAAGTTCAAATGAATACCTGGCTTTTTTAGCGTACCATGAGAAAATGTGGTACGTTCAAAAAATTGCATGTTGTGTTGCAAAGAAATAGGAAATGATTAATCCTTGTGTTCTTTGACCCCTTTGAGCATCAGATTTTCTGCTGATGGAGGAAGAGGGCTGAAACTGAAAAAAATCTGAAATCAAAGGTACTTTGTGGTAGCCCAGTAGGACCACATTAAAAGAAGATTTTCCTAGGTTTGGTTTATTATTCTTCTTTTGGTTAGCACAGTGACACTTTCAGGTTTGCTGCTCATGCTTCAGAGCTAACAAGTTCTCAAGTGCCTATATTGAAGCTTTCAGTGATGAAGTAATGAGCAAAAATACCTTTGGTTTGGGGTTTTATACCAGCCTAAATTTGTCTCTCATTGGTGTTGCACCTGCAGCATTATCCTTAATGTCTGTTCCACAAGAATGTATTTTTATTTTGTCTTACTGAAGCCATATGTTTTTTCTTGATTTTTTTTGTGTGTGTGTTATGAAAGCGTAACTTACGAGTCATATACACAGGAGTGTGTTTTCTTGCTTTTCATTTCCCTCTTAGTGCAGCCTGGCTGCTGTGTGGTAGAATCTGGCCCATTCTACGCTCAGTTATGCCTAAAATGATCATTTATGTTTCACAATGAAAAGTTTTGCAACATTCCATGTAACCAGGTGTGCTTTCTGTTTTTCCTTTCAGTATTTACTAGAAATGAAAAGCCTCGTGCTGCCTCCAGAGCACATTCTAAAGCGAGGGGACAGTGAGGCAGTAGCATATGCTTTTTTCCACCTCCAGCACTGGAAGAGGATAGAAGGGGCTCTAAATCTGCTGCACTGCACATGGGAAGGCAGTAAGTATCTCCTTTTATTTTCTTCTGTACCGTAGACTAGTCTCTCTGCCTTTACCCCCCTCAAACGTGATTGGTTCTCTTTGTGAGAAGCTGGTTGCCTGATCAGATACAGATCTGATGTCACTCCCCTTTTTGCAGCATTTAGGATGATCCCATATCCCTTAGAGAAAGGACATCTTTTCTATCCCTACCCAAGCTGCACAGAAACAGCAGACAGAGAACTGTTGCCAAGTAAGTGGTTTCTAAGCAGTAATGATAATAAAACACAGGCTAAGGACATATTCAGTTTGTGGTATTCTGTATTTACCTTACTATGATTTTTTTAGTTTGAGCTTCCTGTGAAGGGGGTTCAGCTGTTTGTTGATATCCCTTCCAACAGATCCTGAAGCACTTGATGTGTGTGTGTGGTAAATGTCAGCTTGATGCTGTAATAGCCTGAGTCCTTCAGAGATGAAATCTGTGTGTGGTACATTCAGACTGAGTCTGGCTAACCTTGAGAACAACAAAGTTGACCATTTGTTAAAAACTGCTTTTAAAAGAATTTGTCGATTTGACTGCTGTTGTAGCAAGGAATCAATCCATGGTTCCAGTCCT
The DNA here is from genome assembly GCA_014839755.1 of Sylvia borin. Lineage (NCBI taxonomy): Eukaryota > Metazoa > Chordata > Aves > Passeriformes > Sylviidae > Sylvia > Sylvia borin. The sequence continues at coordinate 6,515,042 of CM025980.1, read as the reverse complement.
GCATTGGCTATCCAGTAAAGGCTGTCTGTGATCTTACAGAGAATCTTTGGTTAATCTGTAGCTTCACAGAACATGGATTGCTTTCTGTTGTTGATTCAGTGGTCTATTTATCTACCGGCTGCCTCCTGGAACTTTTTATACATGTATTTCTATGGATTTATAGTAACATTTGATACTGAAAAGTAAGTCTTATCCAGCTGCTCTTTGGTTCAAGGTTACTTTATGCAATTATGAGCCTACACGTTTTTTCCTTTGGGCAAGACAAATAAACTATATCATTACTGCTGGTACTCATGATATTTAGGAAAATAGCATTAATTTAGATTAGAATTGAGTTGTTAATTATATATCTTAATTGAATTCCTTTGGGGTTGAACTTCTATATCTTGAAGAAACACAATTCCCCAAGGACTGGAAAGGGCTACTGCAAAAGCACCAGCAGCCCTACAGAGACCACAGCTGTGGAAAGGAAAACTGCACAGACGTGTTTCTATTTAAAAGCCTTAAGTTATATTTAAAATGTGTAATTTAAATTTGCCCCCAGACTGCTTTAAATTACTCATTTCTCACTTATGCAGGATATTGCACAAGGAATTCCTTGGTTAGCAACTAACCCTAAATTGTAGACTTCCCAGCATAATTAAACACCAACACATGCAGATATTTCAACAGGATCACTCACGCATTCCTGTTATGTTTTAAATATAAAACTACCTATAAATAAAATCATCTTAACGCTTTTATTGCAGTACTTCCTCAAGAAATCTTGACACCTAATTTAAAATAAATTTATCTATTTAGAATAATGCTGACCAAATCAATGATTTGAAAAACCTGGATTGGTCTGATGAGTAACGCTTCTCAAATGTCTGTGAACGTATAGAATTAGCTTTAGTTCTCTTTACCTGTTTTGAATTTGGTTTTAATTTCCAAATGTAGGAAAAGCTACTGCAAAAAGATTTAATTTCTATTTTTTAAACATTTTCCTAAGTTATATTGCTCCATGTTTTAGAAATGAGGTGAGCGTCTATATAGTAGGAATCTCTGAGTATACCATTAACATCTCTTATGGATGTTAGACATGGATCTCCAAATATCCTACTTAATTTTCCTCCAAAATCTATCATTAAAACCAAAACAAACCCTGAGCACTTTGCCATTAATGAGTTGCAAGAGCACAAGACACTTTGCTGGGTTTACTCTTCTAATGGTGCTTTACTGTGCTAACGTTCAGAAGTAGTAACTGGGAGGATAAAGTGTCTTTCTCCTCCACAGACTTCAGTTTAAGAAAGAATACAGTTGTATTTTCTTGTTTTACAAAAAAAGGCTCGTTTATAATTTTATGTTTTTGTTAGATTTTAAAAACAGCTTGTCAAGAAGGGCAGTCTTTTTATAATTACTTATGTCTATAGAAACTACTTTTTTCTTCATTTAAAAATCATTTCAAATCATTGGATAGAAATCAGAGCTGCAGGTATCCAGAGCCAGTAAGTAATTGCAAATTAACCCAGCAGGTCCTCAGTGAGTGACCAGTAGTAGTGTTGTGAGTGCTGAAAGCTCCACATGCCACCCTTAGCCTGGCTAATCACCTGCTTTGGATTTTGTTACCAGAGATTGGAAATTGCAAGGAGCTGCTATGTACAGAATTTATAACCCAGTCCTGGTGCTGTTTTCTTTGAGGTCTACTCTGTCAGCTGCTCTGAATAGATTTACTGTAGTCTACAACCAGAAGTCTTCAAGAAGTACTAAGAAATACATGTGTATACAACATGCTGCTCGTTTTGTACTTGCTCAGCTTCTTATGGGGTGTGGAGATGTGTTGTTCTTTTCAGGTAACAGGATTAGAGCTCCAGAGAGTTGAAAACACCTGCATTGTTTTAATTGGTTTGCGTAATTTTGACAGCTTGTGAACTTCACAGGTGTTCCCTCTGTCCTGTTAGAAAATTAGGTACCAAAAACTGAGCCTGATGAAATGTTTCAAAAAAAAAGCCCATGAAACTGAAAAAGAAGACTGGGAAGAGAATATTAATAATGAAAACAAATATGTAAAGACTATTAATAGTGAAAACAAGCGTGTGATGTAGGACAAAATTTTTTAAGTGAAGTACTGAAACCTATGACGTGCTGCAGGAGTCTTTCCTTCTGAAAGTCCAGAAATGAGTTACAAGGCCATTAATAATTCAGAAAGCAGTCTTTGATTATCAAATGTCAACATTCTTCATTTTTTCCTTTCAGCATTTCATGAAGTCTCCGTTTATCCCCAGAAGGAACTTCCCTTTTTCATCCATTTCACAGCAGGCCTGTGTTCCTTTTCAGCCATGCTAGCCCTCCTTACCCACCAGTTCCCTGAGCTGATGGTCATTTTTGCAAAAGCTGTAAGTACTATCTCTTCATGGGGCTTGCTAAGGTATCTCGTGGGTTTTGGAGAATTTTGATGTCCAGGGTGAAGGAGCCTCTAGTCAATCTCATGCTTGTGAACATAAATTATTTTATCTGCTTTTGTGAGAATCTCAGTAGTGACAAACACATGTTGAAATTTGGGCAAAATGTCTATTTCGACAAGAGATGAACTATTGCTGTTACATACCATGGCCTTCATTTGCTCTGTTATGGTGAGAGAGCAGCATTTCAGCACCAGAGAAATTTTTCCACAGAGCACCGTGGTGAGTTTAGATTTTATCCTTGTTGAAGTGCACGATTGCAGTGAGAGAGCCTCAAAAATAAATTTGTTGACTGGAGATTTTGAGAAGTGAGTGAAAGGCAGGCTTAGCTGCAGGTAAATAGGTCTCTGTGAACATTGAAAACTCACAGCATGATGTAAATGGAATGGATGAGAACAGATAAAGTAAGTGGTGACTTCAAACCAGGTTCAGAACTGAGTTTAGCTGTCACTTAACCTTTCAGGAGCTCAGCCAGTGGTTTTATATCTCATCTGGTTTTACCTACTAGATGGAGAATATGTTCACTGACCACAGTTCTGTCATTTGACTACCTTTTCAGAGATAGAAGCTGGACTCATTGGTAATAATTGTGATGCTTTAAATGTATCTTAAATATGTCTGTTCCTGTGGGTGCCTTCTGTGCCTGTCTCTTTTCTCCTTCTTGGCCCTGCTCTTTTTAGGGTTTCTTTCCCTTACTTGTTTGTTAGCATCTGTCTGTAACCTTGTCATCTTTCCCTGCATTCTGGAAGCTGACAAAGTGCATAGGCAGCTTCCCACTCCAGCTTCTCAAACAACTCCAAGCAGTAAGTTTGGCCTTTATTGAACTGTGGATCTCGTGTAGTAGAGCAGAGCAGCAAATAAAGAGCTCTGAACTCTTAAAGGAGTCTTTTATTCTGGCTTTGCTAGTCAAAATAGAGGGTAAAGGACTTTTCCATCCTGGTAATGGAGACCCAGGAGGAAAGCCCTTATTTTTTAAGAATACTTTGTTCCTCAAAGTGTTGGCTTTACTAGTGAGCCCAGTCTAGTGTCCAAGTCATGCAGGTCTGAGAGTGGGGCCTCGTTTCCACACAGTGGTGTTGATCTTTATGCTGGAAAATGTAGTTGGACATGCCAGTGACAAATTTCAGTACAGCTCATAATTGGCTGCATTCGTAGTAACTAAGGGCTAACTATCTGCTTGATTAATTCTGTAAGGGCTGCATTAACAAAGTTGTATGATTTCCAAAGAGATACAAGGTCAAATGTTACGCTGACAAAGAATTGCTTGGTGGAGTTCTCTCTGCTGGGTTTCTTGAACGAAAAGAAAAGACAAGACTTTGTACAATTGAGTTGGCTTTGCAGCTGGCATGTCCTGTGACATGCCCAAGTGTGGGGAAGAACCTCCCAGGGTTTAGTCATTGGGCAATGTGTTTATTTAGTTTATTTTCTTTAGGCAAAGATGGACAGTGTCTGTTCAGCTGAAAAACTAGATGATCAAGAAGAGTGCTCATTGCCACAACATTCCCCCAACCAAATCAGTGGCAGCAGGCACAGGCAAAAGGGCCCTTGACACTCTGTGGCAGTTTATTATCAGCAAAAGTCGAAATTATGTACTGAGATCATCAGGCAAGCAGGGAATTCTGTATTACTCTCTTGAGATTGACAGCTGAGAAGGAAATACCAACTTCCAGTATTCTGCTGTTTTAGCTAGAATTAATGTTGACTCTCAATCATACTCTAATGATAAAATTTTTTTCCATATTTTACTTATTAGATGATTGTACTCATGATTCTATTCCTGATGTTTTCAGAGGGATTCAGAAAACTTGTAAGAAACAATGATACTCAACATCAAAGTAACATTTCTGGTTTTATTGCTCACAGTAGGGGTGTTGCAACTAGATGACTTTTACGGTCTCTTCCAACCCAAACCATTCCATGATTCTGTGATTCTGTGTTTTAGTTCATAGATTGCTTCAATAGTTTAACTACAGATAATAACCCAAGTGATGGCTGCTATCCTTTTTTACATACTCTCTTGTTTTCTGGAGGTCTCTAATAGTAGCATCTACTTGAATTTTCATACCAAAAATGGAAGATTATCTATATAATGATACCAGCCTTTCCACTCAAGCATACTGTAATAAAGCAATTATTATTTACTATATTGAGCATTTTATCTTCATGTAATTTCACTGCTTTAAGTTTTGAAGATTATTTTTTCCTATGTATTTTATTTCAAGTATTTTTTTCATCTTACTGTTTTTTAACTTATTAAATGTAGTACTTTGAGATAATAAAGTTCTAGCGGGTCTATCTGGAGTGCATTCGCCGTAATAAAAGCAATGCAAAATGTATTTCCAGCTCTTGAATTTCCAAGAAACCTAGAACACAGTTTTAGGAATGGCAGTTGAAAAGTATTGTGTATATGGAATTTTTCACTATAAATCTCCAAGCAGTGACTCCTTAGATTACATTTCAGTTACTTCTTAATCAAACTGTTTTTCCAGCAGTTGAATCCACAGTGAGCTGAACGCCTCAGAAGGGGTTTAAGAAGTTGAATACCTTTCTATTGACTTGAAAAGTCTGAGTTTACATATTTTCATTTGTTAGTGCTTGAGTTTGTTTCCTCCATAATAAATCACGGGGTAAACCTTGGCAAATTGCTAAAAATATTCCAAGTGGCCAAAAATCACAAGGAAGCGTTTACTGGTTCCAATGTACACAGAGCAGCGGAGCATCGGCCGGAGCGCTGGCACCGGCTGCCGCAGCCGCTCCCGCCCGGAGCCGGCGCCGCATGGATTGTGGGTGTCCTGTGCATGGATTGTGGGTGTCCTGTGCATGGATTGTGGGTGTCCTGTGCATGGATTGTGGGTGTCCTGCATGGCTCGGGGTGTCCCGCACGGAGCCGGCGCCGTGCAGATCGTGGGTGTCCCGCATGGCTCGGGGGTGTCCCACATGGATTGTGGGTGTCCCACATGGCTCGGGGGTCTGCAGGTGCTGGGGACTGCTGCTGGCAGAGTGCTGGGCATATGCTGGTGCAGTTAGAGCCCATGAAGGTGCCTGGAGAAGCTGTGGCTGCCAAATCCCTGGAGCGTCCAAGGCCGGGTTGGATGGGGCTTGGAGCGACCGGGGATAGTGGAAGATGTCCCTGCCCTTGACAAGGTGTTGAATTTAGATGATCAGTAAGATCCCTTTCGATCCAAACTGTTCTATGGTTCCATATAACTGTCTGAGTTGGTGCTGGTGTGGACAGTGGAACAGGCAGTGGTAGAGGATCCACAGCAGGTGCTCCCTAGGCCTCGCTGTTTGTTTCATTCAGGTTTCTGATCTCCTGGAGCATCATGCTGTTCTTCATTAGATAGCCCTGTTTCTGAAGTAGTTACTGATTGGATTCTTTACAGTAACTGACAGAAGGGAGGAAGGTATGTAAATGATGCTGATGTGAACAGCTCTCTGAACAAGCTGAGAAAACACTGCTAGATAAAACAACTTCCGTCAAAATTGCAGACAAAAGGGTCTCATTGTTTTTTCATTCAGCATGAATTTTTATTTTTTAATAATTGCATAGAGGGAGGGCTGGATGGACATGTATCATCTTGCAAAAGTGTATCACTTCTGTGATACAAAGACAACCAGAAGTCTGCAGGAGCACCAGTGATAGAGAATGATAGCAGGCACTGTAAACGGATGTCAGAAGTTCCTGAAAGCTCTGAACAGACCTTCATGGAATTATGGAATGGTTCGGGTGGGAAGGGACCTAAAGGCTCATCCCCTTCCACCCCCTGCCGTGGGCAGTGACACCTTCCACTGTCCCAGAGTGCTTCAAGCCCTGTCTAGCCTGGCCTTGGGCACGTCCAAGTGTGGGGCAGCCACAGCTTCTCTGGGCAGTTCCAAGCAGATCAATCCTATTTTTTACATCAGAACCTTATGTTACTGGAACCGACCAATGTAAATCATTACTAAAGTGCTGAAAAAATAGTGGAGCAGTGTTCCTGCTGTACCCTACTGAAAACAACTTTCTTTTTCAGGGAATTGGACAAAATCCTAAGACAGTCCCCGTTCCAATTTGGTTTTATATGGATTGTTTGATACTCTCACAATGAAGAAAGAAGTCATGGGACTTAAATTAAAAATTGGCTAATTTTAATGATTGTAAGATTAGGAGAAAACATTTTTCATTCTGGCTGTTCCCTAGCTCCCTGTTGGAGGATTCCTTGCCCTTTTGTCCGTGGCAGCCATCTAGGGACAGAAAATAGGGCAAAGCAGAGCTGTGTCTGGCAAGTCCTGCTTTGTGTGACATTCTGCTTTAAGAACAAATCCCCCTACCACTTTCCCCAAAGCTCATTAAGTGAGACTGGAGAATTAACTTTTTAGCCAGCTGCTGAACTTTTCATATTTATAAACACTTGAGTCTTTTGCTTATCTAAGAGAAAATGTGTATAGTTTGGAGATGTGCACTTCCCTGCCAATGTGTAATGAGTGGTTCTACACTTGGTAGGGAAAAAAAAGCCTGAAGTTTCCTGTCAGAGCTGAGTGTCGATGCCAAGGGCAAAGGTTTCTTGCCTTGCTAATCTACATCTTAACTCATGCACTTAATGTGAAGGTGCCACACGCAAACAGGCAGGGAAGAAGCCCACTGCATGGAAAAGCTCCTACAGCCCAGTCACTGCTGTGAATGTTATGTTTTAAAAGCCTTTTTAATGTAATATTTGAGGTTATGATAGAAGCCAGGAGGGCCAAAGTAAAACTTTCAAAGTAAGTGAGTCCTGTTGTTGCTAATTCACGAAATGAGGGTTTGCACAAGGATAACCTGAGTGCCAGTGGAATATCTGGGGGATGGGTTGAGAAGATGCAGGGGAGTTTTCACAATTTGTTTTAGCCTAATCTTACTTCTGGAACTGTTTAGATGGCATCTAGAATATGGATCCCGTCTGGAAGCACAGACTGGTCTTGGTGGATGGGCTGTTCAGTTTGAGTTGGTGACCTGTATATAATCTGTGCCTGAATACTGAAAAAATGAGGCGATCTTTAAGGTCCCTTCCAACCTAAATGGTTCTGTGATCCTCTGAAAACCCTCTGTCCTCCCCTCCCTGGTGTGTTTAGCCCTGAAGGCACAGTGCTGAGCAGCTGGAAGAGTTGTGGTGTGGAGGAATGCCGTGCTAACCCTCGTGCTCTTGCCCAGGTGCTGCGGGTGCTGTGGCCGGTGAGTGCTCCCAGCGTTCTGGCCTCCAGCTGAGTGGACTGCCCCAGGGGTGAGTGGGCAAGGTTGGGACGGGGCCTTCCAGAGGGTTTTTCTTCTTATGAGTGTCTTCATTAATATCTGATGTTTACAACAAGCCTCTTTCATGGCATCAGCAGTGAAGGGGCTGGAATTCTGTTGCCCTGAGAGAAAGACATAGGGAAGTTTTTTTTCATACCTTGAGTCTGCAGAAGAAAGTTGGTTTGGAAACTGAGCTGATTTATTGTTGTGTTTTGTTTCTTGCAGTGCGTTGCGACTCTTCTTTCACCCTTTATCTTCACTATGGAGCACATTAAGGACCTGCTGCTGTCCAGCCTCTGGCATCAGCTGACTCTAGTGTGACTTGAGTGTATTTTCCATGATAGAAAGAAATCTGGGCTCTTCAAACTGATATCCTTGACAGGCTTCCATGTTGATGGTGCTTAACATGGGAATTTCTTCTTTGGCCTTAGTCTGTAATCATCTAAGAATATAGTTCTTATTGAGCAATAGTTTATTGCTCTCTAAATCAGTTGGACAACTGGAAGCTCATACTTCCTCTGAAAGAAAGGAGAATACACAAACTGAGCAGGTGTTTGGGTATTGATGCTTCCTTCTCAGCTGCAGATGCACCAGATACTTGGCTTAGATTTAATTTTATAAGCCTTTTTCAAAATATTTGTTAACAGCAAAGTATGGTTCTGCTTTCTATATTAAAAGATTGCTACTTAACACACTGAATTTGTTGACTTCTTAAGTGTCTGTTTAGTATAGATTATAATGTGCAAACAAAGATTTGTTTCTTCTCTATCTTATGAGCTTTCATTACTCAAGGAGTTGTAAACTCCTCTATTTAATGTTACTTCTTTAGGTTTAATTGTGCATTTTTATTCTTCAAGACAAAGCATTTTGAAAGATGGGATGGCTTCTGAAACTGCCCAAAGTGTGGTATCTGTATGGGGGTCTGTTGGGAGACCTGAACTTTCAAGTGTTAGTCCACAGTAGTGTCACTGTTGATATGATGACTTTAAGAGAATGGAGATGTGGAAAACTCTTCAAAGGATTTGCTTCACATACAGACCAGCCCTGAGGTTTGGTTTACTGCAGAGGTGAAAAGATGGCTGTGGCAGCCACATGGTTTGAGGTAATTGGTGTGACTTCATTTCCACTCTCCTGTTAGAGCAAAAGTCTTTTTCCCAGGTCTACTGCTTGGCATTGGGGAAGCAAAGTCATGTCAGCCCAGGCTTCTTAAAAGGGAAAGTGAAAAAATAGCAGAGGCTTGTGGATCAAAGCTAATTCTGAGCGCATGAAACCTCATCATCTTACTTTTTGCAGATAAGCACATATACTTGCCACTAAGACAAGGGGACATTTAACCTGTTTGATCTCTGTTATCTTCATGAGTATTTGTGACATTGATGGCTTCTTCCAAAGGTGATGTAAATTAATCCATTTTCTGAATCCTGGATGGAAGAAGCTTGCTGTAGCCTACTGTATTCTTTGAAACAATCCCTATGTCAGTCAATTACAAGTCATTCAAATTGACTTAAAATACCTCCTTACACAGAAGATCAAGAATTAGTTTTTTTTTCCCTTTTTTTCAAATCCTTCTTTACCTTGTAAACCAAGTTATGTGAAGAACAGAAAGTCACCTCTGCAAATCATGTAGGTGTAATTTATTTGTAACTCTGAAGGGAAACTGACTTGTTTAGGTAGAAATGCCATTGTTTGCTCTCCACTGTATGTTTCTGTTGACTGGACTTAAATCCAGGTTAGCTATTTGAATTCATCAAGGAATCAAAAGGGAAGCCCTGCAGAAAGATACTATCAGTGTTTTTAGAGTTACCTAACTACTAGAAGGTAATTTTCTCAACTTTCTTTCCAGTTGGTCATTGGGGCTGTTTCTCACTTTGGAATCACTGTGGTGATTAATAGGCCTGTTGCGTTCATGTGATTTCACTTCGTGATCTGCAGGGGCCCATAAGGTAACCAGGCTAATGCTTTTTAAAGTTGAACCTTTTCCAGCAGTTGTATGGGGTTATAAATGAAGCTCTGCCTCCCATGTATCATCCCAAGAGCTGCTTTCTCTCACTGTCCTCCCCTGACATAACAGTAACAGAAAGGGGATGGGCTTGTTCTGAAAGGAGAGCTGGCAGCAGCCTGTGTAATGAAAATCTTCCTGTCTCTAGAAGTGCCAGCAGTTCTTGAGGAAGGAGTGCTATGGTTTACCAGCAGGAGTGTCCATGCTTTTGGGAAGTGTTCCTTTGCCACTTAGGAGCAGGGACTTAAACCTGAACCCATACCTTAGTAATGCCATATCAATTATGTTGTGTCTGTGTATATATACACATATCTATTTATATGTATGTATACATAAAAATTTACAACTATGACTCAGGATATGATGAATATTGATGTAACTTCCTGGAAACAAGAACTGTGGTCACTTAACAGCCATTGAGATGGCAATAGCTTTTTCACAAGGCTTTATGTGGCATTAACAGACTCCTTAAATTTTCAGTTCATTCAGAGTAGCCAGTGAAAGTCAAATCTTGAAGATTAGCATTTATTTCTCTATCTGGATCTGTGTATTTGGAAGCTAGGATAATTATAGGCTCTATGATCATTTAGGCAGTTTGAGTTTGGGGTGAGTTTGGTTTGTTGGGTAGTTTTGGGTGCTCGCAGTGTCTCACCATGTCAGGACAGGTTAATTTGTGATCAGGATGTTCAGGAAGAGAATGTAGCTGCATTTCTTCCTGCCAGCCTCTGACTTCTCCAGGAGTATTTTCCAAAAAGGACAGGAAGGGTAGGAAAGGGGGAAGTGTTATCACAGTAAAGCTATTGTTTGTGAAGCAATTAAGCAACTGAATTCCTGTGTGAATTTGCCCTGTCTTACCACTGACTTCAATGAAAAGTGTCTAAAGATCTTTGTGAATCAGGAGTTTATTGCACGTGCATCTGCAGAGATGACACAAATGTGATTTAACACATTACTGAAACAGCTTCCCAATGTTGTCTGACTTGAAGTCTTTGATGCTTACATGCTATTGGCTATTTGATTTCATGTAGCTACTGAAGTAGGAGCATTTCAATATCGTGTACCATGATGGTACAGTGGGTGCTAGAGCAAAACTTTCCACTGGCTATTGGCACTGTTGGAATAATAAAACTCTTACAGCAGAGGTGAAGCAATTTAGACTAATAAATATTTCAGAGTAACAAGGTCTGGTCATTGCAACCCTAGTTCGTGTGGGCTATAAATCACATCAGAATTCTGGGGAATAATCTCTGACAGATATTTACCATTCTGGGAGCCCTTCATTTTTGAAATTTGGAATAGATGCTGTTAGTAGCTTTTGTGCATATATGTATGTGGCAAAAGGAATTTTCATGCTGTCAGACACCTTGGTCACTGAGGTTGTGGGGACAAATTCATATGGAGGTGGCCCTGGGGTGGTTCTCCATCCAGATTTGTCACAGGCCAGTTCCCTTCCTGCATCTCTCCAGTGCTGGCCAGGCGTGTTTATTCCCTGCTCCTCATCTTGGAATTGTTGTGAGGGTGCCAAGCCTCATAGATCCATGACTCTGAGCAAGGCAGGGTGTAAAGGTCATAGTTGAGACCATTAATAACAAGGTGCAAACGGCTGGTTTATATGTAATGTGAAGCTTTTTACTTATTTCATTTTTGCACTTCGGGGGCTCTGTTTGCTTATGGAGCACTTGGTGTCTGGTACCTATTTAGCCTGAGAGCAGGCAATTGGGTTCCTTCAGGCCTTCAGAGGAATGCAGAAAATTGTTCTCTGGTGTTGTAATTCTGCTGGGATAACTGGAGCTTATTTGTCTCACTGCTTATTAAATGCATACTTGTCTAGAGGTCCTGTTTTTTTTTTTTTTTGTTTTTTTTAATTCTCTTTTTTTCCTGAGAAACGTTGGGTGAATCCCAAGGACCACAAGTGAGAGGAAGATTCCAGGAGGAGGGGGAGAGGGAAGTGCCTGCACCTCTCCAAGCTGCATCATCCACCTCCAGTGCCAGCAGAATGAAGAGGTTAAATATGAGAGCAGACTCCCTTAGGGAAAGGAGATGTATGTATGGGGCTTGGCCAGACATAAATTAATATTGCCCTTCCCCCTTGCTCAGAGATGAGATAGTGAGGGGAGCAGCACCTCCCAAGCACTCGTGTGTGGGGTGTGTGGTTGGGATGCAGTGCTGAGGTGTCCAAATGGGCCCAGCTGTGTGGGTCAGGAGCACGTGGGAGCTGTGCTGTGCTCTGTGCAGAGGGCACTGTGGGCAGCAGGGCAGGGGGCAGATGGGGCTCATGGAATCACAGAATATCTGGAGCTGAAAGCACATGCAAAGATCAAGTTCAACTCGTGGCTGTGTACAGGACACGCCAACAATCCCACCCTGTGCCTGAGAGTATTGTCCAAACACTCCTGGAGCTCTGGCAGCCAAGGGGCCATGACCATTCCCTGGCGAGCCTGTTCAGTGCCTGACCACCCTGTGGGGAAAGAACCTTTTCCTGATACCCAGTCTAAACCTCTTCTCCAGTATTCATACTCTACCAGCCTCTGGACAGTGCCGAATTTGCCCAGTTTTGCTGTTAAAAGGGACAGACTCCTCTTGTCTGCATTTAATTAGGATGCTGCAGAGGTGATGCATGAGCTATTGTCACCTGCTTTGGGGTCAAAAATCTGTACAGATCAGTCAGGATGACAGTAACAATCACAGTGGGCTTCTGTGTTCAGTGTCCTGTGCTCTGAATTCTCCCATCTTACACTAAAGGTGGATAAAGAGTAAAGGCAGCTTCAGTTTCAGCCCTGTCTCCTGGCTGCCTCCTCCCTGTCTGGAGCCTCCTTGGCAGGGTGTGCTCTGCATGCCCCAGCCCTTACTGGAGGGACAAGACTGTGATCAGGGGTGCTGCTCATGTGCTTGGAATTTTCCTCATTTCCAGCCTCAACTGCTGTTGTGTGCTCTTTGGTGGGATCTTCAGTGAGTCCGGTCATTGGGGAGGGCGAGATAACACACCCTTGCTTACAGCATCAGTGAGGGTGCATCCACCACGATGAGTGTTCCTCCGTTGGGATCTTCCCCCTTTGGTTATTTCTGGCCAGCAACATTTTCCTTTTACTGTGGATGCATTGAGTTGTGAAATCACAGTGTGGCCTCATCAGCTGGACCCTTTTCTTAAGAACCTCTTGATTTCTTTGCTAATTTGGCTGTGGGCTTTCGTCAGTTATAAAACAGAGTGACACAGTATGTGACTGTTGCATTCTCCTGCCTTGACTCACGGGCTGTGATTCCAGAGCAGTGACCCCCCCTGCTGCTGGCTGGAGCAGCCCTCTGTGACTGCCTCAGCAATATGGCATGTGAGAGCTTGCACACACATCTTGACAGGCTGTACCAGTGTTAGTCCAAATGCCATAGTCAATCTGCCCCTGTGGGCTGTTACAACAGGTGAGATCCCTAATGGATTGCGCTGATCACAGGTACCTGATCAAAGCCTTCTGTGCCTTTATCAGCCCAATGGAGAGCAGAAAAGGCGCATGGGGAGACAAGGGGATGTTGGGATTGGGGTGTAGCTTGGCAATGTATCCACCTGCAGTGCTGAGGTCAAGAACTTACAGATCTTGCCATTACCTCCATCCTAAAAAATGGTGGTGTCGCCTGGGCTAAGGCCTGTTCTCACCCATGTAGAGAAAATCAAAATCACAGAATCTCCTGGACTGTGGAAGAGGCCCACAAGGAACATTTGGATGTCAAGTCCAATTGCTGGCCCTGTACGTGATTCCATGTTTCCAACACCTTCTGCCTCCTCCTGTATGTCCTGTGCAGCTGCTTCAGTGAAGGTAATGTATTCAGAAGCTCATTAAGCAATTAATTCTGCACCTTGTCCTTGAGTGCAGACATGCTTTTAACTGGAAGTTAATTAGAAGATGAACTTGCATAAAAGGCTCCTTCCACATTTTAGGCAGATTACTTAAGAGGGGCTCGTGCAAGGGCCTGAGTGTTCCCTGATGAGACCGTAGCCTTCAGGAAAGTTTTAAGATGGAAAACAGCTGCTTGCCAAGGATGAGTGTGCTGAGGGGGAGCTTCCCTGGGGCTCATCTGCAGTAGGGTGCTGACCAGTCTGAATTTTCTTTGACCCGCAGTGGGATCTTGTCTTGCACAAGCACTGGGAGTTTGCTCTGGCTGACCGGTGTATTTCTATTCCAATTCTACGGTTTTCTGCTAATTAGTTGTTATTAAATGAGTGTAGCCTTGCATAGTCCTTTGCAGAAGAAACTCACTTCTTCTGTCAGGTGAACTTAGGCTCGATGGGATGTCTCCATGACTGTTTCTCCAGGTACTTCTGTAGCACTTGCACTTGATTCCAAGTAGTTTTACTCCTCTTATTTACTGCTGTGAGAGGAATGCAGCTGCACAGGAGGATCTGGCAGCACTAGGGAGGGTTCCTGTCTCAGTTGTGGTTACTCTACAGGGCACTGAAGGCATCCAATTTCAGCATCTCAGTGATGAAACAAGAAAGGAGGGAAGCCAATAAACCCAAGACAACCTATCCTCAGGAGTTTCCCTCTTTGTTTTAAAATAGGAACATCTGCATTCGAGGGGAGGATGTATTTAGTCAGCAGCCATTGATTAAGGTGTTATTCATCAAGTGGGCCAACAGATCTCCTACAGACACCCTCCGGGGTCCTCTGCAAAAGAGACTGACATTGGGTCCCTGAGCACTGGGTCCCTCCCAGCCCAGGGAGTGTGTCCTGCTCTGGGAGGGAGGCTTGGATTGATGGCTGAGGGGGCAGCATTTTTTTCAACTCTGTCGTAAATTGAGAGTAGGTGGAGCAGTAATGAAGATAAATGAGAGGCTTTTCCTGGTCGATTAGCCTGTGCTGACGGATGCTGCACTGCCTTGGGATGCCTTTAGCCTGCCTCAGACCCGCTCACCTGCCAGCATTCCTCAGTACAGCTAGGATGGGCAAACTCTCTCCCTGAAATTCAGAGGATCTTGGAAGGGCCTGGGGGGAGACCATAAACACCAACTCCAGTGCAAGAGCAGGGAAGGTGCTGCACAACCCTCTTGTGCTGTCAGGGAATCGGTTTAATTCTGTAGGAAGCAGGTTAGGCAGTGGGGAGGTGGGATTCCTGTAATTCTCTTAAGAGCTCCATTAAAATGTCACCTTTTGGCTTGGCTGTGGCTTTGCAGCAGCTCTGCTGAAGGTCCTTTTTCTGCATGAGCACTCTCGGGTTTGGCATGGAGGAAAGTGCTTAATCCAGCCCATGACAAGCTCTTTTAATTCTTTGAGCAGTTCCCCCATCAAAGCCTGTTTCAAAGTGGATTTCTCTCTCCACTTAAACTGTTTCCTAGGGCCATTGAGTAAAATCCCCGTTTGGAGATGCTCTTGGTGCAGTAGCCAATGGGTGGCTTAGGACCAGAGTAATCTTCTTTGCCTTAATCCCATCCTGCTCCTTTGACCTGCCTTCAGACTTTGCTCTTGTAGCCTGCTCAGCTGCCTCTTGCCCACACATCTCACTGCTTCCAGGAGAAAACCCCAGCTTCTTAGAGAACTCATGCCCTCTGGCACCAGTAAAGCACACCCCAGCAAAGTTTTTGCAGGTGAATGTCCCTGGTGACTTGGCCTTTCTTACTGTTTGTAAGTTTGGAACTTCCATGAAAACTTCCTCTATGTGAAACGTCCTTACCTGCCCATCAGCACAATGCTGAGCAGTATTAGGAAAATGAACCCCATTTCTCCTGGCTCAAGGAGGAGGCACAGCCCTGCCTGAGGCAATGTGCAGCCTAGCTCAGGTGGGGGAAACTGCAGGAGCACCCTCAGCCTCAGGAATTGCAATAGTTAAGATAGTTTTTCTTTTTTTACCTGAGTCAGTTTAGTTTCCAGGTTCAACTGTTATACATTGTATTTGTTTGTGTGGATTTTGACCAGACTCTATAAAATATCTGTATACTAAATAAAGCATTTTTGTAAAGTCTGCTTGCTCAAATTGGTGGAGAAAAGAGGCTATTTGTAGAGAAGAGGCATGGATCCCTGTAACTTACCTACCAGCACCTCTGCAGCTGCCTTCTCCTCCTCTCATCAGCTTCAATTTTACTTGATTATGTTTCGAGTGTTTGGGGGATTTTTTAATGGGAAAGATTTGGAATTTTATCTGGCATCTCCTGCTCAACCCAGTGCTGTAGAACCGTGGAATGGTTTGGGTGGAACAGGACTTTAAAACTTTTCTTGTTCCGTGGCCTGCCAAGGGCAAGGACAGATTCCACTCAACCAGGTTGGTCCAAGCCCTGTCCAACCTGGCCTTGAACACTTTTTGGGATGGGGCATCCACATATCCTGAAGTGTGATGCTGCTGAGAAAGGGTTCCCCTGGGGCTTTGGATGCTCAGCTCTGTAGGAAGCTTTGGGACAGCAGGAGCTGCAGACAGTGGGGAAGAGAAATGCTGTGGGCTGGTTCCTGCTCTGGGGACATGCCCTACTGGTGTGTAGGAATTCAAAAAGCAAAGGACATAATTTTCTGATATAGGTTTATAATGAATTTTGACTTAAAATAATAAGCAGTATACACAACATACACTTGAGTTGTACAGAGATGCTGTTGTATTGCTGACTTCAGAACCTACCAGTAAGTTCACAGGTTTCATTTGCTCTCTCAAGCCCCATGTGTCCACCAGCATCTAGAGGTGGCCTTTGTCTCTGTGCAGTCCTTCAGGGTTCAGTTCCAAGCTACAGCTCCACTTCCTCCCTGTGCTGGGGACACAGGGACAAGCCTCATGCAGAGGTGACTCTTGCTCAGTGAGGTTAGTGACGTGCCAGGTCTGCTTGAGGGAAACGCAGGTATCATGGAACTGTCCTACAGATTCACAACACCCTTCCTCTGGCCTTGCAAAACAGAAAAAGCAAGAATGCTTTTGCAAGAGTGGATTATTCTGAACTAGTGTTTTTTGGCTGGTGAAGCTTTACTGTAACGTAGATTCTCTGGGGAGGTGCAGGATTCATCATCCATCACGTCCCGACAGTCAGTCCTCCGAGTCTCTATTGGTTGCACCGTCCCTTTGCCAAGAGAACCTTTGCAGGTTCACAGTTTAAGCGAGGATCGCAGCCTCCTGCTAGGTCAGGGATTAGTTTTGCTGAGCACATTGAAGGGCCCACAGTACCTCCTGGGAACTGTAGTCCTTTCCTTAGTGCTTTGTAGAATTAATTAAATAAAAGCCATGCAGTTGAACTACAGCTCCCAGAACATCGTGGCCCTCAGGGCACAGGGGGTTTAAAAAAAAATTGCAAGGGGGGTGGCAGTGGCTTCTTCTTCCCTCAGTGCTCCTGTCTGGTCAGGTCTGGTCCAACCACTCGGCCCGTTTGGGTGCTTTACACGTGTGCACATCCACAGTGTCCTCGCACTCCTTGCAGCGCACAGCGCAGCACCAGTGGAACTTGCACTCGCACTTGGTGACGCGGGTGACGCGCGTGGTGTCGTAGCCGCGCCCGCAGCACATCACCTCGCAGCCGTCCGTCCCGCGGGACACCTTGCTGCACACGCGGCCCGCCGTGCCCAGGGAGCCTGCGGGGGGAACCAGAGCCCGTCAGCGTCTTCTCCTTCCTGTTCCAACACTTCCCCGCCCACCCACCTGCAGGGAGGGAGACTGGGCATCTCCATCTGCGCTGGGGGCCTTGGGTGTGGCTGCGTTAGTGGGGAAATCCCCTTGTTCTGTCACAGCACCTGCTGCGGTGGGGTCTCCAAAGGCACCACTTGGAAGCCTGCACTTGCTATGCTTCATGGACATGGGATGCCACAATCCTGGCCAGGGATGCAGCTTTGGTGTCTCTCATGTCCCTCATGATGGAGGGTTGGAATGAGACGATCTTTCATGTCCCTTCCAACCCAGAATACTCTAGGTTTCTATGACAGTCTGCATGGCCCCTTCCCATGCCCAAGCCTGTATTTGCTGCTGCCAGAGCATAAGAGCGGTAGGGGACAGGGATGGGTTCTCTGCAGCCCCTCTGTGCCTTAGGGGACCCCTGGAGCGGTGTGTGCCCACTGAGTCAGGCTTTGCAGCTGGCAAAGCTCAGAATGCCCTCTCTGCTCAGGCTGAGGATGGCCGGGCTATGTGCTCCCCACCAAGTTCCCGTGGCTGCTGCAAACTAAACTGGGAATGCTCCAGGCTGAGAAACCATTGGTCATCTGTGCAGGAGTCCAGCAGCCCTGACACCTCTTTCCTGCTCTCATCCCACTCTCGGGCTGTGTTCAGAGGAGCAGCCAGCAGCCTGTGCACAGAACAGGCTCTCTGTTGCCTGTTCAAGGGAGGTTTGCTCATCAGATGATGGGCTCTGAGCATACACTCCACTTCTGTGATGACCAGAAGCCTGAGGGGTTTGGGGCTTTGGTGTGTAAAGCCTGGGGATTTTGGACAACTGCAGTCCTGCCTGTGCAGGTGTGGGGTGCAGTGGGGACTCTGGGTCTGGATAACCACTCTCTGAAAACTGGAGTTGAGTGGGGGAGCTGAGCCCCCAGGCTGGGCTAGCTGTGAGCTGCTGGCTGTTGGGAAGGGAGGAAGATTTGCTTTTGGGTAATGAGTGGAGCTCTGGGTTTTACCTGCTGACTTGTCCATCACGCAGTAATCAGGTGAGTTCTCAAAATAGACCAGATCTGTTTTTGTGGGCTTCCTGAAGTTCTTGTTGGCCACTGTGAAGCCAGTGCCATCCTGATTCATTGTCACCTGGATGGCTCCATTGTATTTCTTCCTTAGGTAATCCCCCGTTTTTCGAAAATCTGACATTGCCAGCCAACAAGTCCTTAGTGTGCAGGAGCCACTGACCCCGTGGCATTTGCACTCCAACTTGAGGAAGCGTTTCACAGCCTGTGGGAAGAGGGATGGGTAAGGACCAGTGGTCACCCTGGGCATCAGATACTGCACCAGTATCCACTCATTCCTGATACGGCTTATCTGCCCTTGGCTCTGTGGGATGGGGCTCCTAAAGGGAGACAGGGGCTCTGTAGGGAGGTCACTGATGCCAACATCAGCAAGAACAAAGGAGGCAAAGGTGAGCGAGGTCCTGCCATCCCCATGGGGCCATCCCCTAGGGCAAAGCGTGCAGGGGAGCACTGGGAAGGCAAGGCAGCATCCAGCCTTATCCATAGCAGGAGCTGCCCTCCAAAGATGCCCAAGGTCCCGTTTCTCTGGCCAAGCTGTCCCAGCTGCCCAGTCCCTTACACAAGGTCCCCGTGGGATGGGCGAGCACCAGGCTCTGCTGCAGGGGCTGCACTCACCATCCTCCCGCAGCGGTTGTTGTGCAGGTTCATCAGTGCCCGGGCATCCTTCACTTTTTTCTCCTTGGCATCCACAAAGGCTTTGGCAAAGCGGATCCCGTAGTTGATGTTGTCGCTGCAGCCGCCCCAGTCGAACTCCCCGCGCTCGTCCTTGGAGCGGCCCCTCTTGAGCGGGTCACAGCTGCAGACCTTGAGGTCCCCTTGGCTGCACGCCCGGGTGATGGCATAGACCACCCCGGCCGAGGAGATGGCGTACACGAAGGCGGCCTCCCTGCTGCCTGCCACAGGGAGACAAACAGGGACAGGGAGTGAGTGTGCCAGGCTGCGCCAAGCGCCTGCAGCCCAGGAGGAACCAGGGCACGGGGAGCAAGACCATCCTGTGTGTGGGTAAGCCGAGCCCAGCCATCTCTGCTGACCACAGTGCCCAGCCTCGGCTTCCCTGGAGCGCTTCAGACTAACTGCGATGCTCAGGGTACATGGGCAGCCAGCACCTTCCGCCGGGGCCACTCCCCTGGCTCTACGGGAGCGTGGGGACAGCGCCAGCTCAGGCCGGGCTGCGCTCTCCCCGCGCAGCGCAGCTTGCCGCCTGCTATTTTATGTCTCTGGTTCAAGTTCGCAGCTGTTTTTATAATGTTGTAAAAGAAGCTGCAAATCAAAACCATGTTACTCTTCATTTCGAGAGCCTTTGAAAGCAACTTCAAAGGCAGCAGAGCTCTCTTTGGGTCTCGCAGGATGGGGCTGTGGCGAGGAGCTTTCATCATTCCCCATCTTTTGCCAGGAGAGGATGCGAGCAGGAGGAAAGGTGCCGTGATGGGAACAGAGAGGCTGAGCAGGCAGGCTCCAGCATGGCAGGGTGAATGCTGCATTCAGCATACCGGTCCCCTTCCCTTCAGTCAGGTCGGACGCCTGGCTTGTGGCTCTGCTGCTTGTCCCCCCCACGGGCAGCTGCCCCATCCCCTCCAGGAGCAAGCCCCCCACTCACCAGCTCCTTCTGTGGCGCTCACGTGTCCTCCATACGAGCTGCGAGTGGAAAGACTCTTCCAGCCGCTTTTGATTTGGAGGCCACATGGCTGGATGCTCCCAGCACGTCATGGGATGCAGCAGCATCTGTCCTGCAGTGCTGCTGCCTGTGCCGGGGCTTGTGCCAGCTCCCAGGGCCTGTTTGCTCCCAGAGCACTCCCAGGGCAGCTGGAGCCCACAGAGCTGCTCTATCCCTGTCCCCATCGTGCTTTTCCTATTTGTTCCTCGGGTACATTTCCTGGGTGCATCCCCACGTGTATCCGTCCCTCACCTGGAGTGGGAAGGTCTCCCCTGGCCATGGCCATGCCCAGCCCTTTGTGCAGGGCTGGCACCTGCCCCACAGCCATGGTCCTCCTCCATCTCGGAGCCTGAAGCAAGGACTGGAGCTGCATCTGTGCCCTGCCTCCCTTGCCAGGCGAGGGAACAGCCAGTTCCCACGTGAATTGCTGAGTCCTGGCCAACCCCACTCTCCAAATATTTATATATCCCATTACTGTTTACATATGAGCCTGTTCTCCGGAGGTGTCTCCTCCTTCCCCCTTCTCCCCCAGTGCTTCCCCTGCTCCATCTCATCTGGTGCAGCTATTCCAAACGCACTGCTCTGCTCCCATTACTACTTGATTAATTTACAAGGAAAGGCAAAGCTCTCCTCAGGGAGTAATCCAAGCCACGGGCATGGCAGCCCAGAGGGAGGAGAGACTCTCCCAGGAAGACAAGGCCCATGGTGGTGGGAAGGGGACAGGGCAGCACCTACTTCGCAGCATGACCCGGCCGAAGACAGTGTGGTCCCGGTCCAGGGTGCTGCAGTTCCAGCGGTGGTGCCGGAATTGGTGCTGGCACTCCCGGATCCACTCCTTGGCTCCCTCCCCAACCGACTGCATGATGTCAGGGTACCTCTGGCAGAGCTGTCGCTGCTTGTTCACCAGCCCAGGGATGTTGTCACAGATCACCCTCGCGCCCAGTGCCCCGATGTACCTGCGAGAGAGAACGGTGCCACATCACTGCCTGCCTGCAGAGGGGAGCCACAGGACCACTGAATATCCTGATCACAAGGATCATCGAGTCCCGCTCCTGGTCCTGCACAGGACACCCCCAAAATCCCACCCTGTGACTGAGAGTATTGTCTAAACACTTCTTGAGCTCTGGCAGCCCTGGGGCCATGACCACTACACTGAGGAGCCTGTTCAATGCCAGACCACCTTCTGGGAGAAGAACCTTTTCCCAGTATCCAGGCTAAACCTCCCCTGACACCTCCAGGCTTTGCCTTGGGTCCTGTCCCTGGCACAGAGAGCAGAGATCAGAGCTGCCTCTCCACTACCCCTCAGGAGGAAGCTGCAGACCCCAGTGAGGTCTGACCTCAGTGTCCTCCAGCTGAACAAACCAAGTGACTCCAGGTCCTCACCCTGCTTGGTATCTTATATTGATGTCTAGCTTTCCCTTTTCCTTCCTAGCTGTGTCAGAGCTGCTCCAGGCTCTGCCCAGACTGTCTCTACACAGCAATGTGCCCCCTGGCAGCATCCCCTTGGCATGGACGATTCAGCACATGTCAAGACCTGCCTGGGGCTGTGGTTCAGACAGGGAGGACACAGGGACAGGGCACAGCTGAGCCATCGTTGTCTTTTTGTTTGATAAAATAATCCCGAGATGCACCAGCCAGCAGCAAGCAGAGCTTTTCTCAGTGTGTACATCACTGCAGAAGGAGCAAGGAGTCTGTGGAGCCCGTGTCCCCCAGCAGACAGCCAGCTCTGGGTGCCAGGAGTCATGGGATGCCTCCCATAAGCCTGGGCTGTGTCAACTCCTGGGGCAGCAGCAGAGAAACTTGCTGATGTGCAAAACCTCCCTCCCACCCTCTTCCCAACATGCCAGCCCCGCGCTCTCACCCAGCCCTGCTGAGCACAGCAGGATGGAGCCTGGCTGAGCCCAGGGCGGCTGGAGCAGGCTGTGCCCTCCGCTCCTGCCTGCACTGATGGGAATGTCCATGGCACGGACACCTGTGGCATGCGCAGGGGACGGAGGAAAGGGAGCAGCCTTCACCTCTCGGTGCTGCACTCCTGACTCACACCGTCATCCCCCGGCTCTCGATTCCTCTCTGTCCATCTCCTGAGCATTTACTCTCGTGCCCTGAAGCTCCGTAACTGGTAGAACCACGCCGTGGCTCCTGTGTTGCCTGCAGCCCGCCTGTTTCCTGGTGCCCTCGCTGCAGCAGCGGGGAGGGAGCAGGAGCCCGGAGCAGAAAGACAACGCACAAACAGCAGCCTGCCAGAGCCTGGCTGAGCCCCAGGGGCAGCTTTCCACAGCCACGGGGGAGGGACCCGAGCTCTGCCCCGCACTCTCACACCATCCCGGACAATGGCAGCAACATGGAATTTTCCATCCCAGTCAGCTCCCGCCTGCACCACCCGCTCACCCCTCTGGCTACTTGTGCCTGAGGATGATTTTTGCAGCAGAGCACGGAGCTGGGATTCTGGCTGGAAGGGATGAGGTTTGGGTGATATTCAGATTTTTTCTAACCCCCAGACTGGAAGCAAAAACCTTCCCTCAATAATAATAAAAAGCAATAAGCTTGGACAATATTTCATTGTCTCTCTCTGGACATGTTCTCTCAGTTCCATTCCACCCCAGAGAGAGCTCCCAGGCTCAGGAAAGCCCTGCAAGCACAGAAAGCAATGGGATCTGCTCTCTCTTTTAAAATATTTTGTTTAAATGCTGGCAGAAGCACAAGGTCATCTCGGGCTGGAGCTGAGGATAATAAACCCAGCTCCCCGTGGCTTTGCAAACCCAGACTCCAAGGGGCAGTGAGCGTTATTGTCACAGGCGTGTTCACCAGCCTTTCATCCTGAAGCAGAGAAACAGGAAAGTAGCAGAAGCTGTTTGGGGAAGAAAAGCCAACAGGAGCTCCTCGAGCACTGCCGACTGTGGGTGTTTCACTGCCTTGCTCGTGCCAGACTGGGAGAGCAGCCCGTTCCTTCCCATGGGGACAGGGCAGAGGAGCATCCCACCAGCTGGATGATGGCACGGCGGCATCGAGTGGGGCTGCAGAATTCCTGCGGGAAAGCTTGGTCAGGTCCCCTGCCCCAAGTTCATTCTGCCCAGCATGGTTGGGGGTGGCTGGCTTATCCCTGCCTGTGCTGGCAAGAGCAGTGGCGAGATGCTGGGAGGCAGCAGATTGCAGGATGGAGGTGCAGAAGTAGCCAAAGCTCCTCTTTGCTGGAGAAAAGGGATGCTGGGGAAGTTGGAAAAGGTAAAATGTTCTGTGATGAGCCACTCACCAGGGACCTGGTGGGGGACCCATCCCCTGCCTTGTGCCAGTACTGCTGAGCTGGGGCACTGGGCTCCAGTCACTGGGCTGAGAGGGCGCTGGGACGCAGCAGTTGGCAGTGGAGCTGCCTCCCGGACTGGAGAGTGATGGATAAAGCACTAACACCATCCCCTGGGAGACCGAGATCAAGGGAAACCCTCCAGACAAGATAAACACTAGGCACTCCCTTTTTCACACTGGAAGCTAATTACTTCTCCTTAATTCTCCTGCCAAACTCCCGGATCAGAGCAAACATTATCAGCAGGAGAAAGTGGAAGGAGAGCAATGTGAAGGGCACCAAGTGCTGCAGTAGCACCTCTAAATGTACATCCGGGAACTGCCAGGGCCAGTGGCTGCATCTCCCTTTGCCTGTGGCAGCGGATTTACAACTGTACCTACAGGATTCCAGCAGGGTTTCTGCACTGAAATCTAACACACAACTAAAGGGAAAATTCCTCCCGTGTCCTGGAAAGGCCGTGGTTATCTCGGCACAGGCAAAAGCTTCCACTTGGGTGAGAAATGCTCCAGTTGGGTTCAGTTGATCTGAAATGGAGCAAGACGAAGAACATCAGAAAATTCTGCCAAGCAGAATTTTGGGAGGGAAAAAACCCAAACATTTGTTTTGGACAGATGAAAACATCCCTTCCAATTTTATATTTCAAGATCTGTGACATTTTAAAAATACTGCAATGGGAAAGACAATGGATGTTCTGAGAAGTCCCCAGCTGCCTTATCAGAACTTCATTTTCAAACAAATGAAGCTGTGCTGGAAGTGACACACTTCTGCAATGCTGCACTCTGGGGGAATCTGCATTTTTCCAGCTATAAAAAAAAAAACAAACCCACAAAACCCAAGCCCTGAGTTCAGAAAAGTCCGTGACAGATAACTTCTGATGCTGGAGGCTTCTCAGGCCTGGAGTTCAGGGTTGGGAGGAGAGAGGCAGAAGCAGGAGCTGGGCAGCCTGCAGTGAGGAGGAGCTGGGCTGCAGGGAAGAAGGAAGTGGATAATTAATTGCATGTGGGGATAACAATCCCCCACCCTGTGCAATGGGATTCCATATGCTGCTGCCCCTGAGGGTCCAGAAAGCCCTGGCATCGCCCTTTGCCGAGTGCGGAGCTCTTTGCTCAGCTCTGGTGAGGGGCTGGCACGGCCCCTGTGACCAGCCCGGGCTTCGCGGAGCTGCAGCGGAGCCTCAGTGCTCCGTTCGGAGCTGGGGGCATTTCCCGTGCCCCCCGAGCCCCGCTGCAGGGCCGCTGTGCGGGGCCGTGCCGTGCGGGACACGGCGCTCCCCTCCGTGCCCGGCTCCCCCACGGCAGCGGCGGACGGAGGCTTCACCTTCCAAGGGCAGGTGCTTTCGGAGACCGCGGGGTCAAGCCCTCCTCTCTGCCTGCGAGCTGCAGGGACGCATCCAGAGATCCAGAGGCTGCAGCCGCCTCGTCCCCACGTCCCGCGGGTGCCGAGGGAACAGGAGACAACCGTCACGCGCTGCCTTCCCAGTTGTTGTTCTTGCGGAGAGTCTGCTGACTTTGGCTCTTGTAAACAAGGAGAAACCTAAATTGCTTCTAAGATAAACATGCAAATCAGAGGCAGACGCATCTATTTACTTCGTGGCGTGCCGGCTGTGCTAACCCCGTCCCGGGGCTCGGCTCCGTGCTGGATGTGTCCGGTCCTGCGCTTCCCACCGGAGCCCGCCCGAGCCGCAGGCTCCGGGTGTCTCTGCCCCGCGCCCAGGTGACGGTGTGAACAGCTCAGAGCCCTGTGCTCCTCCCTGCGTGTGCTCGCTGGGAGATACCAGCTGGGAAAAGTCTCTTGGAGAACGAGGTTTTGAAGAAAGAAATTATTTGATGGGAATTCGTGAAATTACATGGAATCAGAAACTGTTCTGTTGCTCTTCCATAATACCAAGGTGTTCCTGCAAAATAAGTGAGTGCCCTAATTCAGTTTCCAATGAAATTTATGCTAGACACTGCTTTAGCTAAGACCTCGTTTTTCACCATTTCATAAGACATTGGAAAACCTATTCGAAAATGACCTGATTTTAAAAGGGAAATCTTTGGAATTGCTATTCTCAGACAAACCAACATTTTAGTGCTCCGAATTAAACAGCTGCTTGAAACGTTATAAATTCCCATTGTGGGTTGCACCAATACCATTAAAGGCACAGTTTTAAATGAGATTAATAAAAGCTAAGCTTAACTAAAATCACTGTCACAGCTTTACAGGGGGGAAGGATGTCTGTGCAAGCAGCTCTGGTGGTGGGCAGGATCCAGGTGTGGGAAAGCTCAGGGACCCCACGACTGGTCCCTGACACACAAAGAACAATGCATGAGGCTTCCTTACTCATTAATGTCACTGATTAACGTAGAGAGAATCTGTGGGTGAAAACTCGCGGATCCCTAAACTTTGCCAGCAATTTGTACCTCCTTGTTTGGTGGCAGAGCCGGGTGGGAAGAGGAGCACAGATGGACACAGAGGCCAGGGTCAGGAGGAGCTCTGGCCAGACACAGCACCATGAGCCTCTTCAGCACGATGACTTTGGGGTGGATGATCCTTCATCTCAAAGGGTCTGAGCAATGGCAGCAGCTCTGACATTCCAGGTAATGGGTTTTCAGTTGGAGAATTTGCCTTTCCTGGCACAACTACTCCCTACCAAGTGCAAGGTGTGCTCAGCTGGGTCATCCCTGGACTCCGGGCCATGTCACCTGCTCCCAGGGGTTCTGGGCAGTCTCTGCTTCTGAGGTCTGAGAAGAGCTCTGAGGCTGAAAAGAGAACATGGTCTGGCTTCCTGGTGGCATCACTGGAGTCCATCCCCTGGGAAGAGTGATTCAGTTCCCCATTGCTCTGTAACAGCTTCGACAGTCCCGAAGGATCAGCTTGGCAGCCACACTGTCCTGGCTTCTGGTCTCTTCCCACCCCACTGAGTCCTCATGAAATGCGTATTCTGGAGGGAGGCTGGACAGCCGTAGGCAGCTATTGGAGTCAGCTTGTGCAGATAGGATCAAATCCAACATCCCTGCCTTCTTGCCTGCTGAAGAGCAAATTCCATCATGCCTGGCAGCATTTCACCTCCTCCAGTTCTTTGCATACTTCCCAAGGATGCTGCACCTTCCTTCCTCTGCTCTCCCTGCTGTGGCAGACGAATTACAGCCAACTGCCAAGCACTTTGGATTGCAAGGTGCTATAAACATCTGAGATATTATTTTAGTATTACAAACCCAGAGTATTTTATTAAGCCCCACTGGGAACAGGGCCATCCTGGCCTGCTGGAATTGTTAACACCTTTGAGTGATTAATAGTCCTAATTTCCTCACTTAGAGCCACTACTCTGCATGTTGAGAGCCTTAGTCTCACTTCAATAATTTTTAATATCATAATGCTGAGTGACTACCAGTGCCACTCAAAGGACCTGTTTTTCATTTTCTGCACTGTTATCTTTCTGTTTCTTGTGCATCCCTCTTTTAAAGTTGCCTGCCTTCAGGTCCTGGTCAGAGTTCCCTCTCTGGTTTTCCTGCACGCTGTGTAGTCATTGGGATGTAGTTTCAGAGGAGGACTGAAACACTGGGCCTGGAGAGATGGAGCAGATGGGTGCTGTAGCCTCTTGTCTCCCAGACTGTGTGAGAGGCTTTGCTGTTGGCATCTTGCATAAGAGTTACCTGAAAACAGAGGCCTGGAAACTTTGGTCAGTGCTGGGTGAAAGCTGTTCCTCAGGGACATTGATGGTGGTGCATGAATATAGAATAATTTCTCATTAAAAATACGCTTTACCCTTAAGAACCAATATTTTTCTCCCCAAATCTCAAAGTCTTTTGCTAAGAGGTGGGAAGGTAAGACAGCCTCTGGTAATAAAGCTGGATGTACAGTTCTCTTTTCCATGGCACATCCTGTGTGTTGGGTGTGAGCTCCTCCAAGGAGAAGCTGTGTTTCCACGGGCTCTGGCCCAGCACAGATCTCCTCATGGCACTGCTGAAATCACTTTTGGTAATAGTAAAAGCTAACGAGTTTGGAAAGCAGAAGGATTTTTTTTTTCCTTCTGCATTTCTTTCTAAGAAAGATTTCCCATAGGTGAAAGTGACCCTAATGAAAAATGGACTAAGCAGCACAGTTAGGATTATTATAATGGCGCAGAGTGACTGAGAGAACCCATCTGTTCCATCCACCCTAACCAAGAACACCAGGGCTGCTTGCAAAGGCCACGGGGTTCATTCTCCATCAGTCTGACATTACTTTAAAACTTATTTTTCACAGCATGGCTGCCTGGAGAGCTGGAGCAGTGGAGCGCCTCAGGATAAAGACTTCCTGGTCACTGACCTCCTGCTTTTATTGCCATGCAAAGTGCTCTGCAACAACAAACTGACAGCCGGGGCCAACACCCCGGAGATCTCCGTGTCCCAAGAGCTGCACGTCCTCTCCCCTTGGAGGTGGCAAGTTCTGCTCCTGGAACTTTGTCCTCTGTCCCTGCCCATGGCAGAGGGGCTGGAGCTGGATGCTTTAAGGCCCCTTCCAACCCATTCTGTGATTCTGTGTCTTGCCTGCAAAATGCCGAGACTGAAGGGTGATGAGCTGCTCCACTGGTGGTGGAGGCAATGGCTCATCCACGGCACAGGATGGGACCACAGGCACGGACACAGAGCCCAGGGAGCCCCCACACGGCCAGCACAGCTCTCCAGGGGCTGCTGAGGGTCTGCCCAGCTGGGGCTGGCATGGAGGGGAGGAGCGGTGCCCCAGAGGGTTACACAGCGGCTCTGCTCCTCCATGCAGCTGCCTTTCCCTTGGCTTAATTTCAAACATTCCTATTTATGCTATTTCCCCTCCCACACACCTCAGCATGATGCCTGCTCCAGTGAGCCTCTCTCTCCTACAGCCTGTATCCACACACGTGTGTGGTTCCATTTTTCCATTGCTCCTTGTGCCCATCCAAGGTACCTGGACCAAGAACAGCTCTGGTGTCACAGTGGGAACAAATGGCAAATCCTGGAGAACAGCACCAGTGGGGGTACAGCCAACAGCCCATCGTGGTGGGAATGTCCCCTTCTCCATCTGCAGTGGGGTGTCCTTGCCAAACCCTTGGCACCGTGTCCAGGGGTTGCTCTGGCACACAGGGAGCCCTGGGCACTCCTGATTCACCACTTGCCCTTGGTATGTTTTCCATGCCCATAAACACACTCCTCCTGCCCTGGCCGAGGATGGGAGCTGGACCATGATGGCTGCCTGACTCTGGACTGGTCATCCCTCAAAATCCCCATATGGGCATCACACCCTGGATGCATCAGCTCTCTCGGAGCCCCCATATCCCGACAGCACTAACAGGGTAGCCCCAGGTGGTTGCCAGGCTCCCACACGCTCTCCAACCCACACCCAAACTTGCGATCCTCTTCCTTCCACAGATTTGTTTTATCTCTTTGGGAGCCTGATGCCTCCCATCTGTTCCAATGCCAGACAAAATTAAATATTTGTAGTTTCCAAGGGCTGTGGTTAGCAATAAACAAGTTAGCTAACAAGGATTTGGTGTGCTGGGGAGCTGGGGGGGGTCTGTGTGGGTTGCAGGAGAGTGGGTGTGTGTGAGGGTGGGATGCAGAGGGGTGAACAGGGCTTTGTGTACATTTTTCTTTAACCAAACCTTTAATTTCAGAATGGCTTTCCACACCAGAACGGCTCGCTGGGCTCCCAATAGCGAATAAACTCTACTTAGCTATTTACACCAAGTTTGTTTATTGCACAGTTTATATTTATAAGCAACATTTGTCTAATCTCCCAAATCTTTCCAAAGGAATTTCGGAGGCCGCTTTTGGGGCCTGGTGGCTCCGGGGGCGCGGGGCACAGCCCTGGCAGCCGCCGTGCCCAGACGATGCTGCTCGCCCTGCCCCAGTGCACGCCAGTGTCAATGGGATTTAGGGATTTTCCCCTCGCATTCCTTCTTAATTTCTGTCTGTGTTTCAGCTGGTATTTTGTTGCTAAGTAACACTTTGGAGTTTGGAAGTATTTTTGCAAGGGTGCTGCTCCCCACAGCCGCAGCCACCCCGCGGTCCCTGTTAGTCACAGTGGCCTCGGAGCCCGGCCACAACCACAGAGGCCAAAACCACACTGTCCCCAACCTGTCCCCTCCGCCTGGGCACTGAGCACGTGCACACGCACACACACACACACACACAGCCACTATTTTGGATGCCAAAGTTCACCAATTCCTGGCGTTTATGTGAGGCGGTTGGGCCATGCCTGACGTCACTGAAAATTAATAATTTGCAGTTGTTTAGAAGAAACATTTGGTTGATATTTCCTTTCCATGTACTGTGATCAGAGGGGACCCAGTTTTTCCTATTAAACTACTTAAAAAGTTGACTCTGAAAATGAAAAGCATTTCCTCTAGTTCCACAAGTTTATTGTGTGTGAATCCCTAGAAGAATTTGGCAATAATAATTAAAATAAGGAACGATGATGCACCACCAAATATATTTACTGTAATATCAGTGGTGCTAAAGATGTGCTTGGAAACCTATGCAAATCACTGAATAACTTTTTCCCAAACCACAGCTGGCTGAAAACATTTTCAGTAAAACACAATTTCATCTAAACACGCTATTTTATCGGGACTGACAAGTCCAGCACAACAGCGCTTGGTTCAGTTTCGGCTTTTCTTAGAAATGTTCTGCTTTCCGAAAGAGAAAGTTCAATTCAAAGTGTGAATCTTAAGTGTTTGATAAATTCCATTTCTAATTTTTTGTTGTTGTTGTTTTAAAAGTCCTGTGTTTAAGGCCCTTGGGACCAGCACTGCTTGTCAAAAATGTCCAGAGGTTGGTGCCTGGCTGCCCCGCGGCCGTGGGGCTGCCCAGCCCCAGCCCAGCTCCCTGCCCTCCTCTCCCCTGGAGCTGCCAGCCGGGGATCGGCCTGCAGGCTGAGAACACAAACTGCTGTGGGAGCTAAATCGAGCTTCCTCCAAACAAGCCACAGCTACCGAGGCTTAAAACGTGGCTGGTTTTCCTCCTGCTTGCTGGGAAGCGGCACGCGCTTGGAATGAGGGCAGACCGCGGGAGAAGTGGGGTCCGACAGCAAGGGAAATGGTGGTTTTAACACTCCTCCTAAAGAAGGAATTTGCACCCTTCAGGCAGCATCCACGTGTGTTACCAGAACTGCCCATCTCTGGGCAGATGATGCTGTGACTGCTCCATTCCTCCATTTTTTCCAGCCATGTTATTCCATGCACCCACTCCTCAGCTCTAACGAACCTCTCTCCAATCTCCCCGATAGTGGAAATAATCCAACTTCTCCACTCTTCCTTCTTTCCTTTCTCAGTTTTTTTGTATTTTAGCAACCTCGCCTTGCCCACAGAAGCCATCCTGCCTTCACCTGCCCTGCTGGGTTGGGGCAGAGCTGGCTCTGGGAGCCAGGTCAGTGCTTGTACCAACCTGAGACTCCCCAGCCATGACTCATTTTCTCTCGCAGCGGTTCCAGTTCCCCTCAGCTGACCAGGCTTCGGGAAAGCTCCTCTGGGCATGGCTGTGAACAGCCTTTCTCCTTCTATTTCCATTTGCCCCCCAAAGCGTTTTCTGGTCTCTTGTAGAAGTTGCTTTTGTGCTCGGTTGCCACCAGCTGCCGGAGCAGCCTTGTCCCCTGGACTCCGAGCACAGCTTTCCCAGCCGCCTTCCTCAGCCTGGAATCGCTCACCTAGGGATGCCAGCCCGGCCGGGGCTGCCACACGCCCAGACGTGCTCTCAAACACCGGGAATACTTGTGCTATCTGCAGGACTATTAAGTGCTCCCGGCCCCTTACAGAGCGCTTCACGGTAGCTGAGAATTTCCAGAAACCGCCGTTTTCTTTCAGTGGCAGATGGGTTGAATTTGATTAAGTTTTGCCTCATCCACCGTGATCTGTTAATGATGATGAGATTGGCATGGAAAACACTGTTTTCCACAAGATTAGAAAGGACTTTTATAGGGTGGGGGACACTGAGAACTTTTCTACTGCCAACTATTTTTTCTCTCCAGTGTTGCTGAACTACTGAAACAGCACAGGGTCGCTTGGAAAACTTCTCGATCCTTGTTTTCCTAATTGCTGTCATTCTGCATAGATGAATTTTCACTGTTACACGAACCGAGCAGGAGGAGACTAATTTCCAGAAGGTTTTTGTTATTTCGGTCAATAACAAAACCGCAGTTTCTGTCTGTTACAATGCCTCATCTGATGTAAAGGAAGGGGGACATCAACTTCTGCTCCTCCCTGGAGCAAAGTAACGTAACTGTGCGGGCAGCACGGCAGCCCGTGGGGACGGGAGCTCCGGCGGGGCCAGGGTGGCTCAGGGGACCCGAGCTGCTGTCGCTTCCCCCGTCTAAAGCGCCCCGAGGGCTCATCCTGCTCCCCGGAGCCGGGGAGGGAAGGACGGCTGTCAGCGGTGCCGCAGCGCAGGCGTTCGGCTCCCCGGCAAAACCGGAGGTCCCGGCGGCAAGTCCCATCCCCAAGGAAGGAGCGGCGGCATTTTCGGGGCGCGGGTCAGTGCCCGTGGCCGCTGCGGTGGAGGTGCCCCGGGGACAGACTCGGTACCGGCCCCGGGGCGGTTCCGTCTCGGCCGTTCCGCTCCGGCCGCCGCAGGCCGCTCTGCCCCGGGACCCCGGCAAGCCGCCGGAGCCGCGCAGGTGGAGCCGCGGGGATCCCGCACGGCCCCGGCCGGTCCCCGCCGGCTCCCGCAGCCGCACGTCGGGCGCTGGGCGCCGGCACCGGCACCGCGGGCTCTCGCTGCGCTCCCGCCGGCGCTGCCCCCACCCCTAGTCGGTCTTCCCCATCCCCATCCCTATCCACGTCCTCACTCTGTCCTCCTTCCCGCGCCTGTTCCCGTTCTCACCCCCGTCTCCATTTCCATCCCCATCTCCATCCCCGCGCCCGGACCGCGCCCCGCGCCGCTCCCGCCCGCGGTGGCCCCGGGCCCGTCGGGGCGGCGGCGGCGTCGCGGGGCCTCACTCACCACCACGAGGAGTCGGCGCGGGGCGTCAGGGCCAGCAGGAGGAGGACGAGGGGAAGGCAAAGCCGGGGGGCCGCGCCCGCCGTCCGAGGGAAGGCTCCGCACTCCGCACGCCCGGGGGCCACGGCAATCCCAGGAGACGCTTCCAGGCGGTTTGGGCAGAGCATATCTCTCCGGGGCGGGGTCCAGACGGAGAAATGACCGGGGAAGGGGGTCCTGCCCGCGCTCCCCTCGGGGCACTGCCCGTCACGGCCCCGCGGCGCGTCCGCCGGCTCCGCGCTGCTGAGCGAGCCCCGGCTGGGCCCCCGCGCCCAGGCTCATGCTGCTGCTGCGGGGGGCGGCGGGGCCGGGCCGGGGGGGCTGCGGGGCGCTCAGCGGGGCCCGCACCCCTGGCGCCGTGCGGGGCGGGCGGCGAGGCCGGGCCGGCCCATGGAGGTCCTTGCGCGGAGGGCGAGGGCGCTCTGGGGATGGGAGCGCGGGGGCCGCGGCCAAATATTGCCGGCGCCCGCCGTGCTGCGGGCTCTCATTGGGCAGAGTCAGCGACGCGGAGCCGCCGCTCCGGCCCGACCGACCCCCGCCTCCCCGAGGGCACGTCGGACGGCCCCCTCCGGGCTCCTGCCCCCGCCGCCGCCCCGCACCGGGGCCGCTCCCACTGCCGCGCCCGCACCCGCGGGGATGCGGCGCGGAGCCGCCGGTCGCAGCCGCCCCGTCGGGCCCCGCCCGGGGAAGGGGCGCAGCGGGATGCGGGATGCGGGATGCGGGATGCGGGATGCGGGGGCCGGGGCTCGCCCCGCCAGGTGTCACTGCTGGGTGGGAAAGCGCAGGTGACCCGCGCTCCGCGGGGCTCCGCGCCCCGCCGGTGGCTGTGTCCGCCGGTGGCGGCACTCGGTGCGGGCAGGAGCTGGCGGCTCCGGTGAGGGGCGGCTGCGAGGATCCCAGCCGTGGGGTGGAGGCGGTGCAGACCCCACAGGTGCCCGCGGACCTGCAGGCAGCGCTCTGGGGGACAGGGGCACAGTGGGCATAAACTCTCTGGCATGGTGAGGCCACAGCGAGAGCCACCATCGAGTACGAGTGTCCGAGCTCAGACACAGCCCTCTGCACTAATTTGGCGAGGGATCTCCCTTGTTCTACACGTCTCTGTCCCCTGTGGCTGAGGGACAGTCAGGGGCTGGGCTGCCCAACCTTCCTTCCTTCATCGCCCTAAAACTGGTGACAGACAGCTGGTGAAGACCAATCTTGCCTGGCAGTTCCCTCTTCCCCATGTGGTCCCTGGATGCTCCATGCACACCATGGAGGTGAGCAGGCGTTTTGGTAACCTCTCACTGTCAGCACTTTCGTGATATATCTGATTAATTACTGGGATTGTAAAGCCCATTATCCACCAAAGTCCTTTCCACATTGCCAGGGCCCTCGGCCGCCCCCTCCCCTCCAGCCAGCTCAGCTCATTCTGCTCTTTCCTTCCTATTCCTGTTGTTCAGATCAGAGAGCCACTTCCCCAGGGAGAAACAGGGACTAGAAGCTCACACACGGTTATAATCCAATTATACTTCGGAAAACTGCAGTGACAGAAAGCTGGTGCTGGTGGGGTGCCGTTCTTTTGTCCGAGAGCTCACACAGAATATTGCATTATAGCTTATCCCCGAAGTGGTGGCACTGAAAAGGCGGATATTTATAGACTGTACAAGGCTATGAATTTGTTTAGAAGACTCATCACAGTGGGCAGAATGCTGGAGGCTCTGCTGTGGCCATTTTGTGGGCTTTTCTCTGTTATTGGGCCGTTTTTACACAAAGACAGGAGCCTGAGCACTCTGTATTCTGCTCCCTTGGGGAGGGAAAGGGAGGAGGTGACAGGCACGATGTTCCTGTGAATGTGCAGGTCTTGGCTGGGATGTGATGCAGGGCAGGAGACCTCTGGCTCGGGATGAAGCTCAAGATGAGAGCAAGAGGCAGCAGTGCTAGCCCTGGGAGGGTGATGGGTGTCTGCAGGAGGGATCTCAGCTGAAGTTTAGTGTTGAAGTGAAATGTTCAGGCTGGATGTCAGAGCTTTGCACCCAGCATACTGAATTTCTCTGTCAGCCCGGTGGCTTATTGTATGCTCCTCTCCATAAAACCCATCTGACAGCCCATGGACTGCCCTGGGTGTGTACGCGGCTCCCCCTGCGCTGGGCAGTGAAGAGGCCAGGGCAGCTCTCACTCCTCCAGCTGGGCAGAGCCTCATGTTTGACCTTCCATTCAAATTAGCAGAGCTCAGGGTGTCTGGGTGCTTCGTCCACATGAGCTGTGGTGAGTAAATAAACAAGGCTCTGCTTTCAAAGGCTTTCACAATTCATTAACTTCAAAGGAGCGGGCTCTCTATTTTCTGAGCAGGTCGGTCATTCCACAGACTTACTCTGGGTGCTGAAGGTGGTGACTGCTCATGCCAGGAAGCCGGGCCAGCTGCAGCAGGGCTGGTGTCACACACAGAGCTGCGGCGAGGGGCAGAGGAGCAGTCCATGGTCAGTGTCACGCCTAAGGAGGAGAACGGGGTAAGTAAATGCATGGGCGAGTCTGGTCTGTCACATTCCCTGCCCCAAAGAGCTGCACCCAGCCTGCAGAGTGCTCAGGGCACCATCAGACAGGGTTTGTAAGACGTGGGTGGGTACCAGAGCCACCCCTGCCCTGCAGGAGTCTCCCCACCTTTGCGTGGAGAGGAAGGCAGTGTGATCTCGCCTGCCCTGCCCTCTCCAGCAGTGCTGGATTCCTGCTCTGCTGTGCAGGCACAGGTGCCGGGGGCTGAGAGGAGGTGGCAGAGGCAGGGCTGCCGTGCTGGGCACTGCCGGGAGCTCACCTTTCACGTGGCAGCCCCAGGAATAACTCGGAGTCTTGCATAATCACAGCCCCTGGAACCCAAGGGTGAAAACCACTGTCCTGGGATAACCCTCAGTGCCAGACTGGCTCACCTCATGGGAATCCCTTTCTCTGAGGGAACAAAGACCTATTATAGGCATATTTATTGGGAACTTGTTTTGGGGTTGATAATGCAGCACAACCAACTCCTGGACTTGTGGAGAAGGGCCTGTGAGGGGGGCCAGCAGAGGACACAGTGCTGGACATTGTCACTGCCCACTGCAGTGGCACCAGTGGAGCTCCAGGAGAGAGGTGGGCTTGAGACAGGCAGTCCTGCTCCATGCTGGGGCATGTGCTGCTGGCAGAGCTGGCCTGGACCCCCAGTTCCCCAGACTGTGCCAAGGAGGATTCTCAGGAGCAGTCCCAGCTGTCTGGAGACAGGGTAGGGGTTCCTCTCTGGGGCAGGTAAGGGGTTCCTTTGAACCCTGCTGAGGGACAACACAAGGACACGGGGGCCATGGGTCCTCTGCAAGCTGCACCTGGTCCAGCAAAGGTGGGCATGTGGTTAGTGTTGAGCCCTAGTGACCCCAGCACTTGACTGTGGTAGGAAGGTCTTTATCCCCCAAAAGAACACAGCTCCCAAAGGCTGAGCAGCCCCCAGTTAGCCCCTGGCTATCTCCCCGGGCTCTGAGAGGTTAAGAATTCATTTGGATGGATACAAATAACCAGAGCAATGAATTGACCCTCCGATATGGCCCCCACCTCCATAGAAACAGAAGCCAAACAAACAGGTACAGGGCAGCCCTGTTAGCTGAGTGACAGCATGTGCTTAGTTAGTCTATCCCCTGCTTCCAGTGCTAATTGCTTTGTTCCTTCTCGGATTAATTGATGAATTTCTGTGTGGGCATGCAGTGCCTTGCCTTGCAGCCCTGTGGTCTGTGTAACCCTTTGGCCTCCGTTGCTATCTGGGCACAGACAGTGCAGGGACATCCTCCCCTCCCACAGGTGCCCACCGGTGCCCACTGGGGCTGAGCAGTCCTGCCTGGCAAATATGGGGAGAGGATCAGGCTGCAGGTTCAACTGCAATCAGGAGCAAAGGTCAAACAGTAAAATTAAAACCCTG
This sequence comes from Sylvia borin, assembly GCA_014839755.1. Classification (NCBI taxonomy): domain Eukaryota; kingdom Metazoa; phylum Chordata; class Aves; order Passeriformes; family Sylviidae; genus Sylvia; species Sylvia borin. Next base: position 6,478,911 of record CM025980.1, on the reverse strand, counting down.
ATGTCAGACCTGGGTTTCCAATCGGGAGGTTTTGGTGCCTTCCCAGGTGTGGTGCACTGGAGAGAGCTGGTTTCCCATCATGAGATCCATCCCATTCTATGGCATCAGCCTGGACCTGGCTCCTGCCCTCCCTTCCTTGCTCACAGAGCGACAGGTTTGGAGCAGCTCTGAACCCAGCCCGGGTTCAGATGGATCTCCGCAAATCCTGTGTTAGTCACAGGAGTCACGGAAGGCCAGCAATGGTGCAATAACACCTAAAAATACCCCGAGTGCGCCGAGCAGCCCCGGTTTCCATCATCCTGCAGATGTGTGCTGTGTGTGCGGAGAGCCGGGAGGGAGCAGCCATCAATCCTGGCCGCCGGGTCCCGCCGGGGCCGGCCCCGAGCGTCTGCAGAGCCCCGGCTGTCAGCGCACAGCGCGGCGGGCTGAGCCTCGGCAGGCCTGTGGAAAAACACGGCGTGACATCACGCAGAGACACCGGCCCACTGATTAATCTCCGAGGTCAGTGGCTGCTTTATTTATAACCGAGGAAGGGTTTGAGGTGGGTTTTTACAGGAGTGGAGCAGCACGGGCTGCCTGTTCCTCATCCCCGGAGCTGCTGTGAACACCTCTGCCTCTTCTGCACTCCACTGCAGCAGCTGGAATGGAGCTCGGGATCACCAAAATCAAGCCTAAACCAGCACTGGAGCCCAGCTGGAGGGTCCGGTCCCACTGTGGCACTGGTGCACCTTGTCTGGATTCCAGCTGTTTTCTCTGCTCCTGGAGTTTCTCTTCACCTTTCCCAGCAGAAACAGCCCAGCTCCCCCCAAAACACAGCGCATCAAACTTGAGATGTTTTATGACACTCTGTCAAGCTTTGGAGGAAAGGGAAGGAGGTCCCCAGGGCAAAAACATTCTATTTGTTCAATTTCCAGACAACACTTCCCATTTGCAATGGCTATTTGTTCTGTGGTTTTTAACATTTTCACTCTGCTTTATAACACAAACCGAAATTACAGTTAAAATAATATATTTTGAGTTTATCAGTTTGAAGCATTTCAAGCCATCCATTTCTCTAGGTTTTATTTTACAGACAACCTGGAAAGCTTTGGGGTGGCTGATTCTGAATTGGAACAGAAACAGGTTTCAAAATGTTTTGCAAAAGCAAAACTTCATCCGCGTTGCCAAGTGGGAAGTGGCCAAGGGAGGAAAAGAAAAAAAAAAAAAGCCCTATCAGGTATATCTCTAGCATTATTTCTAAGTGGAGAATTTTCACTGTGATTAATGAAAATGGGGAAATAGGGCCAACCCCTGCACATGCTTTGACCGCAGAGCTTGTCCAAACACGCTGGTTGGGCTTTGGCTGGAATGACCAGGTTTAATTAGCTCTCCCCTATCAGGGGCTGCGGGTTGTTGCTGTCAGTGCAGGGAGGGATTTATGCTTCCTTTTCCTCAGGAATATGATCAGTGCCCGAGCATTAAGAATAATCATTTCACTAATGCAAGGCAAATTTCTTATCCTGCACTGCTGATAGTGAGGGGGACGCTGTGAGCCCCGGGTGGGGGTCAGGTGGGCGCCTGACAGTGATGAGGATTTAATGCTGTTGTCATCAACCCACACTCAGCTCCTGGACACAGGAGTCACCTTCTCCTGGCTGGAGGTGACCCACCTGGGCAAAGGGCACCCACTGCACTTACGCAGCCTCACCTCGAGTCCTGGATGCCCCTTTGAGCACGACAGTGTAAGCAAGTTATAAAGCTGTTAGAGAATGTCCAAATGAGGGACATGAGGACGGTGAAAGGTCTAAAGGAGCCATACAAGGGGTGGTTGAGATGGTTTGATTAGTTCAGCCAAGTGAGGGGCTGCTCCTGGGCTGGTGGCATCGCTGCAGCAGCTTTCCTGATCAAAGTTCCCCCAGGTTGTTTTGTGCCCTTTGAAGCAGGTAGTGCTGTGCCTTCCCAACCCTGATCCACCCCTGCTGCCTGCTCCCTACTGAAGCCCAGTGTGGTCACCCAGTCCTGATGACTCTCCACTGAACTGCCTGAGCTTTTGTAGCTTAGCATGGTGGGGAGTTTGGAAGGAGAAAGGTGGAATAAGTGAGGAAGTGTGGAGAGCTCAAGCATAACTCCAAACTAGGGCAGGAAATGCACCACACATAGCTCTAACCTTATCATCCAGGATGGATTTTAAGTGCTTCTTCAGTGACTCATCATCCCTGAATGGGTTTGAAGGGCCGTCTGCCGGAGAGGAAAGGCCAGAGAGCTCAGATCAGATAACAGGTTGTTACAAAGCCCTCACGCTGCCGTGGGGCATCTGCCAGGGCAGCAGCCAGGGCTGGTCACCGTGGGGAGGCATAAAATGTGGGGAGGCATAAAATGTAGTCTCTCAGGCATGGTTCAGGTGGTCAGGAGGTAGAGAATAGGGCCTCTTTCTCCTCTTATTGATCAGAGAATCACAGGGTGGTTGGAGTGGAAGAGACCGTAAAGATCATCTTGTTCTGCCCCCCTGCCATGGGCAGGGACAGGGACGCTTTCCACTGGAACAGGGTGCTCCACAGCATGTCCAGACTGGCTTAGAAGAATTCCAGGGATGGAGCAAGGTTCATACTCAGTCCTGGCCAGTCTCATTCCATGGGCACTCTTGGTGCCTCTTGCCACTCTCAGAAATTTCTTGTGAGGTTTAGTGGTCCCTTGCACCCTGACTCCCAGAGTCAGGTGAGGATGGGGAAAAATACAGCCTGAAATACACATTACTGAGTGAAACCTGCTGTAAAAAGCCCTCTCTGTATTGTGCCTTACATGAAAGATACTGCTGTGGTTCAGAGGTTAACTTTTATCTTAAGCTCAGCTAGAAGCTGAAGAGTTTTAGCATTTTTTAAAATCTCAGAAAAACGTAAAAAAAGGACAAATTCTGTTCTCTGCTATGTTGGTATTAATGGGAAGAAATTTAATGAAAGTCTGTAGAAGCTTCTGATTTACTCTTGTGTGAGATTGGATAGAAATAGCCCAAAAAATCTCATTGCTGCTGCCCAGATTCAGCTGCACAGCGGAGAGCTATTAATGCTCTGTTTTCTTGCCTTTGGTCCATACATCTTGCAAGGCAGGAGGAAGCTGGATTATGTCTGCGAGTGTCCCAATGTCATGCTATGTTGGATAATGAACTGTGGATAAATTGGATCAGCTTTTCAGTTGCCAGCCTCTCAGAAATCCAACAAGGAGTCAGGGCAGCAAGCTGTGCTTTCAGCCTTTGCTCTGATAACCCGTGTGCTGCTGTCAAGAGCTATTGTGGTGATTCCAGGCTGGAGCAGGTGAAAATCATTGTTAACCTGGAAAAATGTACGTCTCTGTTTAGTTTGGTGCTTCCCCATATCTTAAAAATGTCTGGTCTGGTGCAAATGCACTTTCAAGGAAATAGAGATGTAATGAGAGCGGCCTCTTGCTGAGCTGAATTCAGGCACTGCTTTTGACCTGGTTATTCAGCTAATCCTGGTGGGTGAGGAGTGTGACTTGAGAAGCATCCAGCCTCTCTGGAGGAATGCAAAGACCCTGAGGTTGGACACCTAAAGGTTTGTGTTTCCATGGAAATGGAAGGTTTGATCCAGAGTTACTAACGAATATTGAAGGACCCCCTCTTGGCAGCAGGGCCCTCAACCCTGGCAGTGGAGAAGACTCACCATCTCCTCTCCTGCCCATCTGCTGTGGCACCTGTGGTGATGGGCACCCCTTCCCTGGCCAAAGCCCTGCAGAGTGTGTGCCCCAAGGATCAGCCTCTGTGCTCCCAGTGGGCTCCAACTCGCTCCTGGTGATGCTGGGGTGGGATCCCAGCTCCCTCAGCAGTGCCATACGCTGTCCTTGCTGCCAGGGGGACACTCAGCTGTGGCTCACCGAGGTCTCAGCAAGTCTGGGTGTTGTGGTGAAGGTGACAGCAGCCTGTGCTGCTGGCTGACACAGGATGCTGGATTAGCTCCAGCTATTCCAGTGGCTGCAGCCCCCTGCTCCTGTCTGGTGAGATGCTCTGGGGTCAGCTTGGACACTGAGGAGCCTGAATCACAGAAATCTTCAGATGATTTCTGTTGGAAGGGAACTTACAGCTCACCTACTTCCAAGTCCACTACACCGTCCACAAGTGCAGTTTGCTCTAAGCCCTGTCCAGCCAGGCCTTGGACTCTTCCAGGGGTGGGGCATCCACAGAGTCTCTCGGAAACACGTGCCAGGGCATTTCTGCATAAATAATGTCTTCCTAACATATAATCTAAATCCCAGTCTTTCAGTTTAAAACTGCTCCCTTCTGTCTGCCTGTGTAAATCCCCCGTGGCTGGCAGAAAGCTCAGCCCACTCCCTGCGCATCCGTGAGGAGCTCGGCCCCACGCTTTATCATGACTTTATAAAACCCTGGAGGCTCACCCGCGGGGGCCTGCCCGTGGGCAGGGTGTCTGTATTTTCATTGGAGCTCCCGGGCAGCGTAATCCTGTTAAGGGCTGAGCGTCTGATTCAGCTGTCCTGCGATCTGGCTAATCCTGCCAGCGGGAGCGAGCTTTATCCCACCGCGGGGGTCACCGCGGGTGTCTCTGCCCGCTGCCAGCCCCGCTCTTTGGGAAACAAGCCTCCGGGAAACCTGGGGATTGTGGCCCACGCCGGGGAGCTGCGCCAGGCTGTGTGGGCTCCTTTGAACTCAGCCGAGCAGCTTTAGGGCCCCCGGGCACGGCGGGCACGCAGCCCGGCACCCCGGCCAGAGCACGGGGAAATTCCGCCTTTGATCCCATTGTCCGCTTTTGGGGCTGTGCTGCTCAATAGATCACAGCCAGGGAGTTAATTTACTCATTATCTATACACTTGCCAGGATTTAAATGCCATTTTTGCTCACGTCCTCCCTTCATTTGTGTGACTTCCCCTTATTTCGGGGACTATTGCCCTCCTGCCGTGGCTGGGTCTTGCAGGCAGGACATAATCTGATGGGCTGGTATCACTGCTGGCTGCCTCGGCTTCTTGGAGGGTTGAAAATGCCCTTTAAAAAAAGATTGCTATAGAAAAGGCCATTTTAGTTGTAAATATTTTTTATAACTTTGTGGGTTTAGCCATCTCTCCACAGTGCTGATGAATAAGAAATATGTGGATAGAGCTGGTAATGAAATGGGTGGGTGCTTCTGGCAATTGTGTGGGTGTAGAGATCCATGGGAAGTCCACAGTGACCGGAACACTGGAGGTTTCACGGTGCAGCAGCCTTGCATTGGGTTCATTTTGGCCATTTGATTAAATTTGGCCACAGCCCTCCCCTTCAGCAGATGCTCCAGGAATGCCCATTTCATCACTTTCCAGTATAGCCCGAGACAGTGGATCTGGGGTTAAAAGCCTGAAGGAAAGCTGATAAATGTGTATAATATAAACTACTGAAGACTAAAAAATTATGAAAACACTGGAGAAAGTAAATACAATAAATTTGGGGCGACATTTCTCTTCCTATCTCAGGTTTTCCAGCCCTCCAACAGCCTAGAACTCCACATCACCTCCAGACAGGGTGGGCAGGAGGAGATTGATGGGTGCCCTTGGCCACTGCTTTGGTCTGTGGGCAGAGCAGGGATATGTGGAGTTGTGGCCATTTTTGCTTTTTGCTTTCTTGCCTGGCTTTTTTGATGACCAACTAACTGCCTCTTGACTGTCAGAATCCTGCGTCCCAACACTTGCCCATGACCCAGGGCTGTGGGCAGGCAATGGGATGGCAGTGGGCACCGGGCTCAGGGTCACTTCTGGTGCCACTCGCAGTCACAGGGTTCTTGTGGAGATGCTGAGATGCCTCCAGGGCTCTGCCAGGTTGCTGTGTGCATTCAGCATGGTCCTGTTTATCCAACAGCGCCAGGGCACTTAAGCCCTTGCTGAGGGTGAGTTATACCTTGTTTACTGGCTGGCGTGTGGTGCTGTCAACCTGTGGGGCCCCGGCTGAGCTCCCCAGGGCCGGAGGATAAGCATCCAAGTGACCCACAAGCATGCAGCCTCCCTCGGGGTCCGGCTCCTGGCTCCCCACCAACCTTTCTCCTAATAATTTTGCCTAAATGCTTTGCAAATCAGCCAGCAACCAATTTATCCCCGAAGTATTTTGGAGATGTCACTGGGAGAATGTTAATGGCCCGTGACTCACCGGGCCGGGACGTGCAGCGGGCGGGTGCCGGGACGCAGGCAGGGGGACAGAGCTCTGTTAGTGCTGGCTCATGCTGGCCCTCAGAGCCTGTTCCCTCCTCGGCAAACCGGGCAGAGACGGAGCCCACCCGCGTGCCTGGCTTTGGAGCGGAGAAGGAGCTCTCTGGAGGAGCACAGGCACTGTGAGCTGATCACACAATTCTGAATGAAGGAGACACTGGTAGGAAGACCACGAACAGCCTTGTGTGGCCAGTGAAGAGCTCCCAGCACTCTCTGCCCTATACTCTTGTGGGCTCCCTGCACATCTGCCCTGTCCCCTGCCCTGCACCAGCCTGTCACTCTCGGGGCAGCACCTGGCAGATCATGGACACAGGCACAGCTACGGGCTGGGGCAAATGGCTGTTTAAACAGGCACGTGGCATCTTCCTGAGTGGCTGACTCTGGGAGTAATTCCCCAGTCTGGGAGAAGTTCGCCACCCCAATCACTGGGAAATAAAGCACGGCCGTGGTGGTGGCTGTATCCATCCTGCACTGACTGACACCAGAGGCCTGTGGCTGTGCCCGGGCTGGTCACTGCTCCCTGGGGAATTCTGACCTGGTGTACTCTGAAACTCCAACGCTGAGTCTAGGGCTGGTAAAACCAGCGGGTGGTGAGGGTGAGGCTGGCAGCAGGAGCATGACACCTTTCCTGCAATGGTGCCCTTGATATCCATCATTTCTTGGATGTCACGAGCCTTGGAAGGACAGGCTGGCATGTCCCAGGGGGTGAGCTGCTGTCCTGGCTGCTCTCGAGTGGCTGCTGGAGGAGAGTTCCCCTCTGGGTGCTGCTTTTCCCCAGCCCTGGTCCCTGTCTGACCTCATCCCTGCCTCCCTGCAGAGGTGGTCCCGGTAGTGGCACTTCCACGGGTGAACTGCCAGCCTGGCCCTGCCCTGGAATTCCTGTTACAGTGTCTCCAGCGAGTTCTCATCTGTTACTTCATTCATGTGATTAATCTGCCAAAGAAATTCCTGATGTAAACACAGCATTATCAGAATTTACTCCGGACTTGGTCCCTGGGTTCCCTGCCAGCTTTTGCTGGAATTGCACTTCTGCTACAGCAACTCTTCAGTACAAACAAACCAGCTGAAGACAGGGCGGGAGGCCGCGGGGCGGGCTGGGGAGGCAGGGATGCTCCAGGTCAGCCCTGGGAAAGGCTGCGGGTGCGAGCCTACAGGGATCAGCTGTTTGCAGTGCAGCCAGGAGGCAGCGGAATGCCGCGGCCGCTGGAATGTTTGAACATTCTGGAGCATGAAAAAGATCTGTTGTAAACGCGACCGTGTTCCCTTCCGTTCCCTGTCGCAACAGATCCGGCAGCAGCAGCGCTCCTCGCCAGGAATCCCGATGGATGGTCCCGCACTGGGGATCCTGACACGAGTCCCAGACGGGGAATCCCGATGGATGGTCCCGCACTGGGGATCCCAGCAGACAGCGGCTGCCAGCGCGGGGTGGAGCGCAGGGCACCGCCTGCTCGGTGTCCAGCGGCCGTGCTGGACGCGTCCCCACGCTCGTTGTCACTCGTGCAGGGTTGGGGCGGACAGACGGACCCCGGAGGGCGGTCGCAGGGACGCGGCGGAGCCGGCGGGGCCAGGGACGGACGCGCAGCGCTACCTGCTGGCTACCGGCCCGGCTGGCTGGCGACCCGGCCGGCTACCGACCAGGCTGGTCACCGACCCGGCCGGCTACCGACCAGGCTGGTCACTGACCCAGTTGGTCACCGGCCGGGCTGGCTACTGACCCACGGGGCCACCGCGCTGGGGGACGCGCACCTGTGAGAGATGCGCCGGGTCACAGCTCTGAGACCCCAGCCTTGGAGGGAATGGGGGACCCCAGCCTTGGAGGGAATGGGGGACCCCAGCCTTGGAGGGAATGGGGGACCCCAGCCTTGGAGGGGATGTGGGGATCCCAGCCTTGGAGGGAATGGGGGGACCCCAGCCTTGCAGGGGAGATGGGGGCCCACAGTGAGTGAGCATCAGGAGGTGCGCGGGGAGCTCTCCACGCTCGTGCCCCGTGTCACCTCTCTGAACTCCAGCCTGTCAGCATGACTTAGTGAGGGTGTTACCGGGGAGCCTCCAAAATGCTGCTTTTCTGCAGAAAGAATTGCATTTTGTTTTGGGTTTCGAGGCAAAGGGCTTTTCAGAGGACTCGAGACGCTGGCAAGAACCAGTGCCACATGGACTGATAAACAAGGTGGCAGGAGTGGGACCGGGGGCTGTCCCTCAGGCACAGGTAAGGTGTGTCACAGATTGACCCTTGCAGGAATTTCCCTCTGTAACTTGATGTTAAGGTGATGCTTGTGGATATGTAGTTTTGTGTGGAGCTGTTTGTACCTACCAAAAGCTCTGCTAAAGCAAATAACCAAAAGGCTCCAGGTTGTTTATTTCCTGACCTTTCATGGGGGGGGACAAAACACTGCAACTTGTTCCCCTGCAGCCTCTGGGTCTCCTGCACTCTGCTGGGATCAGGATGCCCCAGGGTTGGAGGAGGTCTCTCATGAAAGGTATTTTTCAAAAGAGACTTTTCCCCCCTTGGAGCAGCTGTGGAATATTTCACTGTATAAAGTAATTTTTCCAGCTATTTTGTCAAAGAGGAGTTTTTAATATAGATTATCTTCTAACTTTATAGAGCTTTTATCTATTTTTTCATTCTGTGGAAGAAAAAGTCACTTCCCACTTGCTGCCCTGAGCAGCATTCCAGCTGGGATGGCTCTCCCACACCCGGCTCCATCCTGCTGTCAGTGCCCTGTCCTCTGCATGATCTCCTCAGGGCCTTTCAGAGCCCCGCTGGGTGTTTATGCAGGAGGGCACTGTAACCCTTCCTTGCTGGCGGTGTCTGGGGCAGATAAAAACCTGCCCATGCACAGCAAAGGCAAAAACTTGCCCTGCCTCCAGCTGGGTCCCCATCCCCAGGGTTTAGTCCTGGGGATTTCTGTCCCTGCTCCTGCCCCCCTGAGATGTGGGGATGGGTTTGCAGAGGAGCACCCAGGAGTGGGAGCTGTGGCCGGCCATGAGCTCTCCTCCTCTTGCTGTGCCCTCCCCGCTGTCACAGACGGTCGCTGCTCGGGGGGGTGGCAGGGGGAGGCTCCAGGGCTCCCACTCCTGCACTCCTGGGAAGGGGAGGACACGGGGCAGGATCCCAGGGCTGCTCCCACAACAGTCCGCAGCCGTCACTGCGCGCGAGCTCTGTGTTTGTTTTTGTAATCCCCCTTTTTTTTAATTGTGATTTTAGTGGTGGTGAAAGGTGCTGGATTGACAGGCCGTGGAGACGGAAGGGCCTCTGAACTCCACAGAAGTTTACATTTACAAAGGACACAGAGAATAAATAGAAGACAGTGTTTAGAGTCCTCTGTAGACACTTCAGACTTGCTTATAATTCTGCAGCAATTCCATCACCTCCAAAGTGATTGATGCTCTCTATAAAGTCTTGCCTTAAAACATTTTCCTATGTGTCGGGGGAAGAAGTTTATTACACTTTACTGAAAGGGCAGGATTTGTCTTGGGCTGGAGGCTGAGTCCTTCCCAGCCCTATCCCCAGGAGAAAAAAACAATCAGAGTGCTGGAAAAAAGGAGCCTGACCCAAGGCAGGCGTGTGGTTTGTGGTTAGCCAGGTCGAGTGCCGGGTGTGGGGATGGAGCTCAGGGCAGGAGTAACGGATTTTCATCAAACTGCTGTTTTCTAAAAGCTTGCATTTTCTTTCAGTGGAAACATGAGATGCATCTGCTTTTGACAAAGAGAAAATTTTTATTTAATTGAATCACTAAATACACTGAGAAGAGAGTGTTTTGGGATGGAGCAGCTTGTGTTCTGATAAAAGTAGCAGAGATCACAGGCTTTTGGTCTGAATTTCATTCAATACTTCCACTGAACCAGTTGTTTTGGTTTGGTTTTAGCATGGAAAATTCAGGGCAAGGTAATACTTTTTCTCTCTGTGCCAGGCTATTCCCAGGCCTGTGGCACCTTGGGGCTCTGTGGGGAGCTCAGCTGCCCTGATGCACTTGCAGGAAGGCAGTGCAGGTGATTTGGGAGCTTGGATGGGTTTTCAGGTGCTGGAAGCAAAGTTTCCCTTCCCACACAATGCTGGAAGAGGTCTTGGTGCTTTAGGGGGACTGCAGGATGCCCAGCTGGGCTGGAAGTGGAAATCTCCCTGCTTTAAAAGAAAAGGAAAATTATGTGAGGGGTCACTGGATAATGAAATCATCCAGAATGGACACAGAATTCCCCTTGGCAAACATAAGGATGCCTTAGGGATGTTAATTTTATAAACCATCTGAAAATAACTCACATCTTACACCCCCAGCACTGGCTCTGGGCTGGTCCCAAAGTTTGCCCAGTGTGGCAGAAGACGTGTCAAGAGCAATGAATAAAAAGAGTGGCATGTGTGGAGCCTGTCAGAAGAAATAAATCTCCTGGGCTGTGCCCTGGGCGGGGGCTGGCGTTGGGAGGAAGGCACTGACAAACACCAGCGATCCCACAGGGATTGCTCCCAGTGCCAGCTGATTCCCTGGGCAGAGGGATGTGACCCTGGCTGCTGGAGCATCCTCAGCCCCAGCCACAGCCAGGGCTGCAGCCCCTGTGTGGGCAGGGCAGAGAGGCTCCCGGCCTCTTTCCTGATTTCTGGAAGTGGACCTTGAGATTAATCCAAGTCTTCTTATTTCTACAGGCACATAAAGTTTGGACTCGATGGTCTTGGAGGTCTTTTCCAGCCTTAATGATTCCATGTTTCTATGAAGCCCTTGGGAAGGGCAGACAGTGGGTGGGTTTCTGTGGCATACCAGGCTGCTCTAAGCACTGATCCCCTTTTTTGCCCCTCAGGCAGGCAGTTTCTCCATGTGGGTGAGCCAGGCTGATACCAGCATCAGAAAGAAGCAAGGTCCACCTGCTGGGGCTCCCACATCCCAGGGTGCTGACAGTCACTCACCCGAGGCTTCCTGCAGCTCATTTGCCTCTAATGCAGCAGTTGATCAAATAGCCAGTGTCTTTAGCTGCTTGCTGAACTGTCAGTGCACGTTTCCAGCCTCAGCACACGCAGCCCTTTGGCACTGGCTGTGGAAACACGAAGCAGAAGGACATTGCTTTCTCTATTGCATTTTAGTTGCCTGGAATAAGAAGTGCATGGTGGCCTTTGGTGGTGGCACTGGTGTCACCCTGCGCCTGTCTGGTTGCTGGGCTGGATCTTTGCATCCACTTCACTCCTGGCTCTCAGAGGTCCAACTGGGAGGTGCTGAGGTGGGGCTGGCAGTGCTGGGGGGAGCTGTAACACCTCTGGGGTCAGGGCTGGACTCTGCCCTGCAGCCACAGCCACCGGTGCTGGTTTATCACTGGACCACTGGCAAGGAATCAGCTGTGCCTGCCTGCATTTAATCTCCAGTTTGATGTTTTAGGGAGAGCCCCATGTCAGTTCAGTTAATTGTCTACTAAAGACTCTGCTCCTTCCCTGCTTTCGTGCTGGATTCACCTTTTCTTCTTTCCTCTCTGCAATGCCCTCAGGTAAAAGACAAATGGCAACATATAAAAAATGACCCGAGTCATTTAATTTGAACCAGAGGAGACAGTAACAGTCTGGAGGCAGAGCTGGATTTATCTTTTCTCTCTGATGGAGGCCCCTCCTCCACTGATGCCTGTTGGGTGGTGTGAGCAGCATCTGAAGCAAATTGAGGGTAACCTTTCATTCCACGGGGATCTTCCAGCAGGGTTTGCTGGTCCCAGGGACATCTGCAGGCCTCATGTTGGATTTTGGCAGGCTCTGAGCCCATTGTCAGCCAGTTCCATTGCATTAACTGGTAATGGATGGAGAGATGTCTGCCAGGTCAGCCCCTGTGGAGCACGAGGGGCGGGGGGGCTCCGGCCATGGGCATGGGCATGGGGACAGGACTCGGGCAGCTCTTGGCTGTGGGCTCACATTTAGGAGTTTTCCACAGTCTGTTTATCAACCCCAAACTGCAGCACTTTTCTTCCCTGTCCCATTTTCCTGCTGAGCTGAGTGGGTGCCTGGGCAGCCGCCCGGCCCCGGCCCAGGGAGGAGCTGGGAAAGCATTTACAGTCTCGCCCTGCTGCATAATTCAGAGGGATTTTCTTCCTTCTTGTGTCCAGGACATGGAAATATGAGAATGATGCATATCGAAAAGAGGAACAGGGAATCTTGACCTCTGGCTGGTGAGCTGTTGGACCAGCAGCTCAGCAATGAGAAGCCAAACGCCAGACTCATGATGTCTGTACTGCAGTCAGTGTTTATGGGGTTTGCAATTAGTTTTTTCAAGTTTTGAGGTGCTTGACTGTGCATCAGTCATGGCTCGGGCACTGTTACAAACTCACTTTTATGTCCACACTGATTCTACACCGACCCACTGCCCTCCTGGCCATCCTCTTCCCTTCAGCTCTCCAGCTCATTTATGATTTACGATCAAAATCATACAGTGACCAAGGAGTGTGATCAGGACACTTCATAAAAACTTTCATTGCATTTCATAACCTCTTTCCCGTGTTTAGAAACATTCTATCCCTCGTTTGCTGTTTTGGGGTTGGGCTGTGCAGGGCCAGGGGTTGGACATGATGGTCCTTGTGGGTTCCTTCCAACTCAGCATATTCTGTAATTCCATAGCTGTGATTCGTCACGCCTCAGCTGATGGAAGGATGGGTCAGCCCCATCCCTGACCACAGGAAAGGGCCACACCTGACACCCCCAGGCTTGGGTGCTCTGGAGGTGCCCGTCAGTGGGTTCAGCATCTTCACAGAATCCCTGCTCTGTCCTGTGTCCTGCACTGAAGCCCTGATAAATCCCTCCTGTTTTTTTTTTTTTTTTTTTTTTTTTTTTTTTTTTTTTTTTTTTTTTTTTTTTTTTTTTTTTTTTTTTTGAGGACTCCTGCAGCTCTTGCTGCCTTTCAGGGATTGTTTGTTTGGTTTTAGCACAATATAAGCTAACTGAAGATTGGAGGAAATTACAGTGCCCTCAGCAAAGTGCCTGACTCCTATGGAGGAGTGTTTGCACACAAATAGTAATGACAAAGTAATGATTTCATCCACGGGGATGTGAATAGTGCACTGATAAATTTCATCCAGTAGATCAACATCTTTTAATTTTCATCCCTCAAATCCAAGCCTCTTTCCCAGGAAGTTCTGCCGTGGGTGGCTCCAGAGGCTGTGGGTGCTTTGGACAAGGAGTTGTGAGAATTTGCTGTACCTCCCTGTTCCACCTTCCATCCTTCAGTGTGCCATGCTCCCTTTCCCCACTGAAGGCAGGCAGGAAGGCAGGAAGGAAGGGGCTGTGGCTGTCTGCAGGGAGGCTGGTAAAAGCCTCTGTCCTGGGATTTTGGCTGCCAGCCTGGTCCCAGCAGGGATTCCGATTGTCTGGCCCCAGCTGAGCACAGCAGCGTGCCGTGGGTGCTGTGACAGTGGCAGAACATCAGCAGCAGGACACGGCCCTCCCTGTGTCACTTAGGGGAAGCAGAAAAACAAACAAGCCCAGGATAATGGCCAAAACATCTTCTGGGGGACTTGGAACTTCCTAACTTTATTTTAAAAAGAAGGAAAAAAGTAAATTTCCTCTGTTCGAGCGCTGCTATCATCACGCAATGGCCCTTAGGAATATTATAAACAATGGTGTCAGTTTATAGCGCTGGAGACCTTTCCCGTGGCTCGCTCCGCTCCCCTCTCCTGGGCGAGCTGAGGATGGCCGGGATGAGCCTGGGAAAGGAGGGATGTTCAGAAGGCTTTGTGCAGACATCGGGGCTTCCCATCCACGCCCCAGTTCCTTCAGGCCGGGCTGCTCCCGCTGGCTCGGCGGCCGCAGGCATCGCCCGGGGCCAAGGTGGGACTGGTCCGGCTCCTGAGCCCCGGCAGCCCCCGGCAGCTCCCCCGGCCTGCTCCTCCTTTTCTCCCAGCTCAGCACTTTCTCTGCCCGCAGCCCCGGCAGCCGCAGGCTGTAAATCAGAGGCCGGGGACCGCTGCTCCGGAGGGGTGCGGAGGAATTATCTCGGCAGCGAAGGCAAGCACCCCGGGGTGCTCTCTGCCGGCCCTGGTGCACACTGTGTTACACTCTCCTGCGCAGCCACAGCTGCCGTGGGAAGGGTTTTTCTCTCCGGCACGGCGTCCCTGCTCCCTGCGCCTCTCTGCCTGAGGACGGACCCGCACCGCTCTCTGCTCCTGGGGTGCCCAGAAATGAACGGGTCTGCTCCACGCCTGCTCTGCAATGCTAAAACCCACCCAAACCTACTTTATTCTGCGTGTTCAGGGCTGCAGAACACGTGCTGGAGCTGGATTGCTGGCGCTACGGCTCCTTACCTGGCAGACGGAGCGTGTAAGGCACACCCTGCAACGCTCTCACATGGAGAGGCAGAGGATTTATAAGATCAGTACGTGACTGACAGATAAGGGACTCCCACAGAGCAAAGACAAGAGCAGGGGAATCACAAAGCTCGGAGCTTGGACGTGAATCAAGGAATTCACAGCCCCTCTCGTTCAGGCAGGTTCTAGCAGAAAATTTGCCAAATCAACCAAATGCCATAAAAACTTTCTTGAGTGAGGGTTGGTGCAGAGATGGGTTTATAAAAAACATCCACCAATAGTTCAGTGTCCCACCCTGGTATTTATGAGATGCACGTGGAGGGTGTTGATAGCAGAGGCATTTTTGTAAGTCAGTAAAACAGAAAAAGAGATTCCTCTTGGTGAGGAGGGGTGGTGACTTTGAACGCATTGAGGGCAATGAAGGAGATCATTCCATTGTTCTAAGATTTCCATAACTCACTGTGCTTAAGCACATAAAAATGTAGACATTCTGGCAATAAAGTTTGGGTAATTTTTGAGTATGAATCAAAAATCTCTCCCTCGTGCTTCCCTCCCCCTTGCTCTGCCTTTTGTTGTTGCTGCAGGCGCTGCCCCCCCCCCCGCTCGCCCGCTCCACCCCATGGCCTCACAAATGGAAAAATGTCTTCAGCAGAAACCTCCCAGCTTTTCATTCTCTAATCTGCAGCATCTGTGCCCAGCCCCGGTGCTCCTGCGGGCGGCCGTGGCCCGCTCTCCCCCCGGCTCACGCTCACCACCACGTGCAGGCTGAGCCTTTCTAGCCAGGCACCTCAGCAGGTGGAGGTGACACAGCCTGGCCACGCTGTGCTGGTGTCACTGTCACCCCCTGGGCGAGGCGATGGCTCCTCAGGCTGGAGCAGTGCAGCGCACCCATCACCAGGGTGGTTCCTCCCCACCCAGGCCTGCCTGCTGCTTGCTGTCCTTTACAGGCCAGAGAGGTCATGGTCGGGTTGGTTTTATTCCTTTTTATCTCGTCCTGTGTTTTCAGCCTGCTCCAGGGGTGACAAACGCAGAGCCTTCAGCCGTGCTGGCGGAGCCGTGGTGCCCGGCGCTGGGCACATGGCAGCCCTGGTACAGCGTGGGGGTTTGATGATGCTCCATGTCTGAGTCCTCACACTCCCACCTGAGGGGTCGGCTCCCAGCAGACCTCGCACTGCAGCTCTGGGGCTTGTTCCTTTTTGTCTTTTTCTTCTCTCTCTCTCTCTCTCTTTTTTTTTTTTTTTTTTTTTTTTTTTTTTTTTTACGAACAACTTTATTTCCCACTTTGACATTTTCCAGACCCACCTGGGAGCCTGCTTGCCAGAAGGAGAAATGGCACAAGAGGAAATACATCTTCACAGCCTCGAGAGAGGAGAAGGTTGGAATCTGAGTCCATAAACAGCGTTTCTGTGCAGTGAGCAAAGACAGAGCAGGTTGGGCTCTGGAGAGTGTAACCCCACCTCTGCTGCTTCACTGCCAATTAAAAATAAAGAAGAGAAGTGGAGCTTGTTTGTTTTTCCCTCGGATTGGGGACTCTGTGCAAGGAAAACCCCTTTCACAGGATGGGGAGTTTTTGTCTTGGGAACCTCCTGGGCTCCCAATGGCTCTGACCTGGTTCTCTGGGACCTGCCAAGAGTCACCAGGAACCACGGACAATAAATACCCAGTTCTGCCCCAAACCATCAGCACAACTCCTTCCCCGACCACAAATGTGGCCAGGAGTGCACGGCCCCCGTGTCCTTGTCCCCAGCTGTGAGCTGTGTTCTCCTTCTGCCATTGCCCTGTCGCTGCCCTGTCTCTGCTGCTGCCAAAGAGATCCAGCTTAAAGCAGGCATCCCTGCAGAGGGCTTAACTCTGATTTAAACAGGTTTTCTCTGCCTTTGCAGAAGGCAGGTAGGAGCAGTGGTTACTGGGGGATGGCAGTGAGGTGCTGTAAGCTGCTTCCTTCGGTGCATTCCTTCTGAGCATTGTCACATCACCTGCTGGCATTTGTGCTGACGGCTCAGAGAACGTGGAAAAATCAATCTGACACACGCTGCTGCTTTATTTTATAATGCTCACTGCCTGATCTTGATTAAAGCTCCTTCCCAGTGTTGCCAGTGCTGGTACCTTGTAACCCAGGGCTGTCCCCAGCGGTGAAGTACACAAGTACAGAGCATCATTCATTCTCCCACCTTCACTCAGCAGAGCACAAAGGATTTTTCTGTTCCTGGAATTGCCAGGACAACCTGTGCATTTGTCATGGCCAACACGGGATGATGGATATGACCCGGTCAGGGAGGAAGCGCTGCCGGGGCTCCCCACAGCCCTCACCCTCCTGCCCCACCACAATTTTACCCCTTCACCTTTTTTTTCTGACTCACTGAGCAACAACTGTCATGTTTATACTCTTCCCCCCCCAGTCCTGCTCTGCTTCAGGGATTAAGCTTTCATCCTTCATGATGAGCTTCTCCCCCAGGCAACATTTTCCACGAAGAAAAAGGAATTTCTGGGATTTTGCTTTTAAGAGATTATGTTACTAAGCATGTGTGTGTTTGTGCTGAGGTGAGGAGCTTTCCCACACACACGGGTGATCTCACATCCTGGGGCAATGCAGAGTGGGGTGGTGTGGGGGGACAGGCCTCTGGTGCTGCCTGTCCCTGGCAGCTCATGCTCTTCCTCCCCTTGCCTTCCCGCATCCTCCTCTCCCGTCGGGGTGGTGCTGGGACACCCACGAGGGTGCCCATGGCCCCATGGAGCTCCCCTGGGGACCAGGCTGGATCCCACCGCCACACTGGTGTGTCCTCACCCCTCCGGGACAAGGGATACAGAATGGGCATCCCAGGGGATCTGAGAAAGGGGGGACTCACCCTGGCTCCCTAATTTGGGGACCACTGCTCTGCCATTTGAGCCAGAATGGCCAAATATTGGGGGCCTCCTGCATGAGGCTGAGCTGAGCCTTTCCCCGTCCCCAGCACCGTCAGGGTGATCCCGGGGGGCTCATGGCTGGGCAGAGCTGGGACCCACCTCCTCTGCCTGTGGGGCAGGCGCTGACCTCGCTGTGCTCCTGCCTGTGCTCACACAAAACCTCAGCGCTCACAGGGAGCTGGTGCCACGCCTGGAGGCTCGGCCTTCCCAGGGCTTGGCTGCACAGTAAGTGCTGAACAAGGTTGTGCTTTCATTGGCAGCAGCTCTTGTTATTAAATCCTTTTCAGGAGCTCATCTAAGCCCAACAAATTAACATAAGGGAAGCACAACAGATAATGTCAACCGACCAAAATAATCCAAGTCTGCAGTAACTACAGAGAAGGCATAAACACAGCCCAGGAGGAATAACTGCAGCTTGTTTAGCGTCAGCATCTGGGCTGCTGCCGCTTAGCAAGCACTCCAGTTCTGCTGGGAAATAACCAAGGGAAGGTCAGGTGCAGGCTCTGAAAGTCCCAGCCCCAGCCAAAGCCTCGGGCACTGAGGGCTGCTGGTGTGAGGCTGCTCAGGGGCACACGGCCCTGACACAGGCACCGGGGGAGCAGAGGCAGAGCCCCCCCAGAGCTGGGACATCCCCACCCCTCCTCACACAGCCTGGAGCAGCGAGGGCTTCACCCGGTGAGTCACGGCGCTGAGTCAGACCTTGCTCATCCTCTGAGCACTAAGCGCTGCTTATTCGGGTGTTCTCGGGGACAGCACTGAGATGTGTTCCTGGAGAGACAAGAAGCTTTCCCCTGCTTCAACTGTAGCCAGTATACGCAATAATTAACAATTAAATTCATGACCAGCTTGCTGCTTTGCTGCCGGGGCAGCTGCCATGATCCTGCTGTTGGGAAACTAAACGATTCCCAGCTTTCCACTGCTTTTTGACAAGTTGTTTTCAACTTAGAAGTCAATAAATGAAACTAGTAGCTTCTGCTGAGCTTAGACTCAGCTGGAAAAGAGCACTGAAAAACGGCTCAATGGCACTGCAAGCCCAAGCACATGCAGCCTTCAGAGCCCCCACCAAAAGAGCCCGAGCAGCAGGTCTGTATCACACATGCAGACACACACTATTGTGGGTATTAAAGAGACTAAATCTGATTAAAGCCTTTCTATCCCCATCACTGGTCAATTCCAGAAACCATCTCACCCAGGAGGCCGAATTCATTTCATCCCCAAAGTCTAATTAAAGCCATTAGTGTATTCCTTGTCTTTCTGATAAGATCAAAGCATTCCAAGAGCCCGGCATTACCTTATTTTCAAGACAATTATACAACATATAGCATCGATTTATTCTGCCTCCAGCTGTACACATTTATCTCTGTCTATCACCGGGTAATCGGTCCCATCAGACACAGCCCAGCCCGGGCTCTCAGCTGACAAGTGCCTGCACTGGCCGGGCCGGGTTTCTTTGTCACCCTTATCTCAAATTACCGCCCGAGGCCGGTCCTGGTGTCCAGGGCCCGGTGCCGCAGCCGCGGTGGGACACGGGGCATGTCCAGGCCACTGTGCTGCTGCTCAGGTGGCCACGGCGACCTGTGCCTCCGGCCCGTGCCCCAGCCATGGAGAAATCGGGGTACCCAGGTCCCCCCAAGGCTGTCCCCAGGTCCCCCAAGGCTGTCCCCGGTCCCCCCAAGGCTGTTCCCGGTCCCCTCCTCCCCGACAGGGGTGGTGGCTGTGCGGGTCCATGGATGTCCTTGCCTTGGGGACAGGTCTGTGCTCACGGGCACGGCGGGCTCGGCAGCCGCGGGCCGGGCGGTGGGGCAGAGCCCATGGGGTGCTCTCCTCTCACATAAACATCCCTCCAGCAGCTCACGGCCCCTGCGAGAGCCGAGCTGTGAATTTTCATCTCTCAGCTAATCAACTCGCCTGCTAGTCCAAACTTGTCAGGAGCTTTATCCCTGCCCTGCCAGCCTCCTCCCGGCCCACGAGTGACAGAAGACGTTCCCATCCCTCCCCGAGACACATCCAGCTGCTACAAAAACAAACATCCTCCCGCTGGTGATTCCTCCTCGTCAAACAGTGCTGACCCCGGTTCCCTGGGGACCATCTGCGCCGCGCCCGTGCCCGGCACATCCCGAGCCTCGGGCCGGCAAGGGCCGTGTTTACGGCGGGACTGCAGAGCCGCGGTCCTGCCGCAGCCGGGCCTTTATTAATTGCTGCTTCTCCCTCTTCCTCTGTGACAAAAGATTAATGGCCCGGCCGGGGCCGCGCTGCCCGTGAGGCTCCCGCAGACGAGAGGCAGCTGTGGCAGGGCCGGGCTCCCCTTTGCTGTGCCGGAGCCTCTGTCCCTTCGCTGTGCCCGGGCAGGACGGGCTGCCGCAGCCTGCAGCCTTCAGAGGGCTCATCGTGGGCCCTGCACCCCAAGGGCTGCCCCCGGGAAGTTTAGGGGAGAGAGTGAGGCTGCTCCTGCCCCCTGCTCCCTCATGGCCAGGCCGTAGCTCTGCCTTGGGCTGTTTTGTCACGGTGCGACCTGGCATTAAACACGCTGAGTGCTGTGCCTGGGCCAAAATGTGGCCGTGGGCACCTGTTCCTCCAGGACACCCCGGAGTCCCTGCTCTTCACTGTCCAGGCAGGATTTACTCAGGGTTTGCAGCTCTGCCAGCCCCCAGCCATCCTCTTCCCATTTCTGCCTGTAAGTGCAGCAGCAGCAGATCCTTCCTGGCATGGGAGGCCAGCCAGGAGCCCTGGGCACTGCTGGGCGCTGCTGGGCATTACAGGGCATTACAGGGCATTACAGGGCACTGCTGGGCATTACAGGAGGGGTCTCTGCCCACGGCATGTGGGTACCACGCGAGTTTGTGCCCAGCCCCAGTGAACGTCCTGCTCCTCCAGCTCTTCACAAGCAGCACGTGGGGCTGTGGCACCAATGTGTTAACAGCTCTTGGACTCCATCCAAAACAATTCCCTTATTGCTTTCAGAGCAGGATGAAAGCAGTCAGACACAGCTCTTCAGCCGAGTTCCCTTGCCCGTAAGATGTGCTCACCCTGTGGAAGGGCACTCCAGGGCACCGGTGCCTGCGGTGGGAGCTCTGCAGATCCCTGACCTGGGGCCAGCAGCGAGCTGGAACCTGAGCAGCCACCCTGATCCTGCACCGGCTTCAGCTTCCCAAGCACCCCCAGTGCAGGGCGGCTCTCCACGAGATCGGGAACTGCCCAGCCCACCTTGGGCTCGCCCTCAGCACCCCTAGAGCCGCCCCTCAGCCAGAGCTGACCCCAAACATGCAGCATGTGCCAGGGAAGCTGAAATCGTGCAGCCACGGAGGAATGTTTTCAGCTGGATAGTCACTGATTCTTAATTAGCTGAAACACAATCGGTTTGTGTTGCAGGTACATCTACAAACACCACGGCAGCCATGCACGTGGATTTTATGAAATCCTGCCTGCCCTGAGCAGGTACAGACACTCAGGGACGAGCAGGGATCCAGCACGGAGCAGGACCAGCAAATACATGCCAGAGGATGCGCAAACTGGAAGCAGAGAACTGCCACCGAAACACGAGGTGTTTCAACCTCCAAATCCAGCCCTGTGTGTGCTCCTTTCACTATCTTCATTCCCAGAGAGATGATTGCCCAGAAAGTGATTTTCCCAGCTCCTTTAACCTGCTGCTCCGGCGGCCGCGCGGGGCTGTCCCGGCTGAGGGGCCCCGGGTGAGCGCCGGCCCGGCGCCCAGGGGTTATCAGCAGCGGCGGCCGAGGCGGAATTCGCGGGGCAGGGAAGCGGGGTAAGCAGACTCGGCTTCTTGGCATGTTTGCTTGTGCTAAACCTGCAGCATGAAAACTTTTCACAACAACACTCAGCGCTTGAAGCCTTCCTTGGCCGGTCCGCCCCGGCGGAGGGGACAGCCGGGGCCGGGCTGTGCAAACAAACCGTGCCCGGCGCCGCGGGCGGGACGGCCCCGAGCTTGTGCTCAGGACGAATGTACGCCAAAGCAAAAGCGCTTTTCCTGACAGAAATGGAGGTCGCAGCATTCGGGGGGCAACCACGCTTCCCCCGGAATTCCCTGCGATGGGGGTGCCCGGTGATGGGCCCCCTGCAATGGGGATGTCCTGGAACAGGGATGTGCTGTGCCGGATCTGCCTTCGCTGGGGGCTCCCTGCGATGTGCCAGCGCGGCGGCGCGGTCCCGTTTGCCTTCCCGGTGCGGCGCTGCCGGCGCTCAGAGCGCTCCCGCATGGAGCGGCTCGGGCCCGTTCCCCCTTCCCGTTCGCCTTTCCCGTTCCCGTTCCCGTTCCCCATTCCCGATCCCTCCTTCCTGATCCCTTCCCATTCGCGTTCCCCGTTCCCGTTCCCCGTTCCCGGGCGCCGCTCGCCCCCTAGCGGCTCCGCCGCGCAGCGCACCGAGCGCGGGACGAGCCCTTCCCGGGCTGCATCCCTGCCCCGTCCTGAGCATCCCTGCCCCGTCCTGAGCATCCCTGCCCCGTCCTCAGCATCCTTGCCCCGTCCTGAGCATCCCTGCCCTGTCCTCAGCATCCCTGCCCCGTCCTGAGCATCCCTGCCCCGTCCTGAGCATCCCTGCCCCGTCCTCAGCATCCCTGCCCCGTCCTCAGCATCCCTGCCCCGTCCTGAGCATCCCTGCCCCGTCCTGAGCATCCCTGCCCCGTC
The DNA here is from genome assembly GCA_014839755.1 of Sylvia borin. Classification (NCBI taxonomy): domain Eukaryota; kingdom Metazoa; phylum Chordata; class Aves; order Passeriformes; family Sylviidae; genus Sylvia; species Sylvia borin. The sequence goes on along the minus strand of CM025980.1, from coordinate 6,456,937 downwards.
CTGAGCATCCCTGCCCCGTCCTCAGCATCCCTGCCCCGTCCTCAGCATCCCTGCCCCGTCCTGAGCATCCCTGCCCCGTCCTGAGCATCCCTGCCCCGTCCTGAGCATCCCTGCCCCGTCCTGAGCATCCCTGCCCCGTCCTCAGCATCCCTGCCCTGTCCTGAGCATCCCTGCCCTGTCCTCAGCATCCCTGCCCCGTCCTCAGCATCCCTGCCCGCCCCTGAGCTCCTCGTCCTTCTCCAAGGACTGTTCCTGACCGGCCCGGGAGCGTTGGAGGCAGGGTGGGGATCAGTGGGTGCAGCCCTGCACAAGCCCCGGGCTCCTCTCCCCGCCCCGCACAGGCAGCAGCCGGACTGGCGCGGATTCGCTTTCGGGGCTCAAGGGACGCCTCGTGCCCGAGGAACTGACTCCCCTTCCCGGCACGGAGCCCGGCTGGGGCGGGCACCGGGACGAGGGGCACCACCGGCCGCGGCTCATGCCGCTGGGAACGGGCTCCAGCCTCAGCCCCGTGCCCGGCGCACACACCGGGCTGCCGGAGCCACGCGGGAGGTGTTTACTCGAGGCTTTGTCACATTCCTCGCTTGGGCAGGGCCCCGCCGCCGCCGCTGCTATAAAAAGCCACCAGGGCTGTGGCTGAGCCGCAGCAGCTCCTGCTCCCGTCCGGGCAGCGCTCTCACCTCCGCCTCTCCCGGGCAGGGAGCAGCACCAGTTCGGTGGCTTTGGGCTGGTACCGGCACTGGCACGGCCTCGGGAGCGTCATCAGGCCCGGAGAGATGAACCCAGAGCTTCTTCCCAGGCTGTTGCAAAACCTGTTCAACTGTACTGATGTAAGGATAAGGAAATCAGGTCGCTGTGGAGGCACATTAGGGAGACTCGGGAGCTGCGGGCTCGGCCCTGCACAAGGGTCGGGAGGCACCTGCAGCAGCCCCAGCCCTCCAGGGCAGAGGGGTGATGGCTCTGTGCAGCTTCTCCTGCAGCCAGGGCCTGTTCCCAGCTGTACCTGTGACACAACTGAGCTGCACTCCTCGGCGGCAGAGGGAATTCCCATCCTGTCTGAGCCACCAGCAGGGGACTGGGGCACGTCCTTCCCCAGCCCCGAAGTGTTCATTAATATAAAGTGTCTCCATTCCGTACCGTGACACTGCGGCAGAGGCACTCCAGGAAAACTGGTTTTACTTAAAAACACCTAAAAGCCAGAGGTGTCTGGAGCACCCAGAGTGTGCTGTGCCACCTGAACACACCTGCCCCAGGGCACCTCCCAACTCCCAGCAGCTGCAGGTGGGTGGAAACACAGAAGCAATGTGCTCTGGCTGCAGCAGCCAAGACTGCCCAGGATCCACTGTACTGCCAAGAAATTCACTTCTTCTGACATTTCAGAGCTTCCACGAAAGCTCCTGGTTCCAGTGAGCACAGATGCCCAGCAGCAGGACTGTTTCCTGATGGGCAGCCCCAACTCCAAACATCTCCTCAAGCAATTTGCACATCTTAAAAATAAAATCCTTTATTGATAATATGAATGTTTAACATGTTTAATGCCATCAGCTATAAAAATGATTAAAGACTTCAGCTTGGTACGTTTGGCTTTACAAATTTACAAGTGTTAATGAATTAATACTAGTGTTATATGTTTTGCACTTCATTATACTCCATTAGCCAGTGACAAACTCTGCAACAATGTCTGCTTAGGACACATGTGAGTTAGAGAAGAAATATTTAGTTGCTTCCACACAGAATCTACATCAACAGTTAAATACTAACTCTAAATGTCTTACTGAATTAGTCGGATCCATTTTAATCCCTTGTGCTTAGTTTCTTCCAGAAGTTAGTCTACTAGCAAAAATACATTCTTTTGCATACCCCTTCCCATATTATATTTTAGAAGAAACAGTACTCAGTGCATTTCCTATTAGACTTCATCATATTATCTCTCTCTAGAGCTATCAATAAAGAAAGGGGATAATACCAGTCAGATTAATGCAAAAGGAAAGAAACTCATTAAAGCAGTGTATACAAAAGCCTCACTTCTCGATCAGAAGGGATACATGGGCCAAAATCCATCTGCCCATCCATTTTTACATTTACTCTCAGCAAGAGGAAAAAAAATCTGCTGTGGACATTTAGTTAAAAAAGTAATAAATGTGCTTCCGAAAGAGTCACTGCCCATTTAGCTCTGGCCGCCTGTGTCCCTGCTGTTAACACACAGACTGTTCCACTGGATTAGGAACTACCTAAAAGGCTACTAAAAGGTCTGTGCAAACCTCTAAACCCCTGCCTGGGCTGTGTGGGGTCACTCCAACAAAAGCCACCTGAAAGCAGCACAGAGCTCCTGTGGAAGGAGGCCCAAAGGAATGTCCCTGCCAGGGACAGCTCTGACCTTCCCCTCCACAGGGACCTTCCCCACGACAGAGGGCACTTGGCTAATGGCCAGTGAAAAGGGACAAAAGGAGAACGTGTCTCTGGCAGTGGGAGCAGTGCTCTGAGCAAACACCACTCTCCTGCCCGGGGAAGTGCTCAAGGCTGGACGACACCCAGCAGCAAAACCTGTTTCTAAATTTAGGATCAGCTCACATCCAGCACCCGAGATCATTAACTCGGGGTCATGCTCTTAGCCTCTGCCACTGATCTGTGGTGTTTGTCCTGCATTTCTCAGCACAGTGACTCAAAAACCCACTGTGCTGGGCCTGTTGGTTTTCTTGCAGCAAACATTTCTGCACAGGAATCAGCCTGCTTCTCCTGGGTCCAAATACTTCTTCACACACATGATCTGCCTCAAACTTAGGCAATTCCTCACTATTTTTTTAAAATCTCAGCGAATTGCCATGTTTTCTTCGTATGAGGCAGAAGATCAAGAAGAGATCAGTATGTCCCCAACACCCTGTTAAGTGTGTGTGTGTGGCATACTTACACAGATCTACATATTCAATTCCACAGCAGCAATGACTTCGTTCCGTATTTGCAGCCTAGGAAAGCCAGCCACAGCTACTGGGTAAAATCCAGGTCAGTCAGACTTCGCTGACACAGATGAGGAACAAAATTATTGCTTTTGTTTAAAGTCCAAGATCCCGTGTTACAGGTGTAGCAAAAACCCCTGTATTGTATGGACGAGTTACTTTTTCAAGTAATAGTGAGATCTTCGTCAAGTAACAGAAAGATCCTTTTCTCAGAAGTTCTACACACAACAGTAGAATGCTCGAAGAGCTTGAAAATTCCAGGTGATCCACCAGAAACCAGAGTTTAGCCATTTAAAGCACACAGGCATCTTGGCAGGAGAGCAGAAAGAACTCTATATACAAGGAATACTGACAGAGAAGTAACCTGGATGATACCACAACTAAATTTTACCCCAGGAAACCAAGGTGTGCTTCCTCAAACAGCTGGGGGCTGTGTCCTGAAGGACGTAGCCTGGCTGGCTGCACTGGTCTGGTGGCCACCTTGCAGAATTTGTAGCACATTTGCTAACTTAACAAATACAAAGAATTAAAAGGAAAACCAGTGTTGGTTTCAACATTCAGGACTCAGAAGAATTTGTTTCTGCAGCTGGATGTTTCCCTCCTCACCTTTTCCCGAGAATCACATTCATATTGCAGGCTTAGTTCAGGCACTTTTATAAAATGTTCATGCGGAGTAAAAAGTCTGCAAAAATTATTTCTGCATAATTTAGAAGTAGCATTTCAGTCCCATTAGAGGTTGATAGGTCCTACCACGTGATTATGGTTGTGACCTCTAATGATTTGACTGCTGCCATGAGACATTTGGAGGCTACTGTATAGCTGTAGTTAAAGTTTCTTCATAAACAAAAATATTTTCCTACCTATTAAAAAGAAAAAAAATATACTAAATGCTTTATACAGACAGATTCTGCTACTATGGAAATAAATAACACGGAGTGGAAAAACAGTGTCTTAGCTCCAGGGCAAGCTAAGCTGTGGAATGTCACATTCCCATTTTCTGGAGACTAGCTGCTGCTTGGCAGGAGGATCTCCAGGTCTTTGCCATTTGACACGAGAGTGTTGCTGGAGCAGCCACTGGCCACGTCCCCGGGGGCACCCAGGGAGGAGGCCTGGGAAGAGGTTTTGGTTGCAGGAGCAGCAGCAGCAGGCGACTGAGCGAGGCCAGGTTTCTTTGGAGGAATGGGAGGAGGGTTCCCTCTCTCTGCTCTAGGAATGGTTGGTGACTTAACCCCGGGAGACAGCGGGCTGAGCGGGCTGGACACCTTGCCAGGGCTCGGGGAGTGCCCAGGCTCTGCCTTGGGGCTGCCAGCAGCGGCCAGGTTTCGGTAGTCCGTGCCAAAAGGGGAGCTGTTGGGGGACACAGGCTTGATGGGGCCCTGCTGGCTGGTGAACCTGGACAGCACCTGGGTGACCGTGTTGCGGGCCAGCTGCTTGGCAGCCGAGTTGTCAGCCAGGGTGGGGGACAGCTCCCGGGACGGGGGGCTCTGCAGGCCCCCGGGCTGCTGCTCCTGCTCCGCCTGCGCCTGGAACTTGTGCCGGGCCGCGTGGAAACGCTGGTTGATGCCCACCTGGTAGGAGGACTGGTAGCCAGGGCTGCTGGCAGAGGCTCCCACCAAGCGTTTGGTGAGCACTGGTGAGGAGCAGGGAGAAGGGGTCAGAGAGGAGGCAGCGGTGCTGCTGGGGGACAGGGACACCCCGGCAGAGGGGAGCTGGGACACGGGGTGCACTGGCGACTCTGTTCTTACAGGAGAGCTTCCATTCTCCACTGCGTTCTCTGAGGCTGCAGCAGGCTTCTCCCTGTGCACTTGGCTCTCGGCTGTGTCCCCACCCGTCTGCACGTCTGTGTCACAGTGCCCGTTGGATTTTGCATAGGAGTGAACGGCTGTGGAGGGGCTGGCAAACACGGTGTGCACAGCTCTGCTGGTGCTGGCAGGGTTTGCTCGCTCTGCCTGCAGACTCTCAGTCTGGCAGGACACAGATTTCACAGGGGGACTGTCAGTTGTGACCCCCCTGGATGTCACTGAGGGGCTGGGGTGCACTGGCTCAGAGGGACCGTGCTCCTGGCAGGAAACCTCCAGCTCCTTCAGGGCCTTCTTCAGACGTTCCACCTCGTCTTTGAGTGCTTTTGTACGGTTTTCTTCTCTGTTCAGCTTAGCTTTCAGCTGTTCTCTTTCAATGTCAAACTCTGAAAGCTGCTTTTCTACTTGTGCTTCCATCTGCAAACCCCGCTTCCTCTTGGCTGCCAGCTCCTCTTCCAGTTTACTCACCTTACTCTTCTCCTTTTCCAATTTCAAGCTCAACTCTGCTGTCTTCTGGCCCTCTTCAGCTGCTTTGGCAGTGGCTTTCTTGCACTCCACAACAAGCATGGAGGACAGCTGCTTGTGGCGTGCCCTTTCCTCCTCCAACTGGCTTGACAGCTTCTTCTGCTCTTTTTCAAACTTTTTCACTTGGGATTTTTCAAACTCCACCTGGAAGTTAAGAACAAAAAACATTTTCAGGGTACCATAAAACCCCCTGAAAGCAAATGAAGGGCAACACCCCAAAAGGGAACAGGTTTACTGTGCATCTTGGAGAAATTACACAGTAAAAAATGACAATGGCTGAGAAAGAGGTTATTCCCCAGAAATCTGCAGAACAGTCTGGAACAACTCAGCTTGCACAAAGCAACAATTATTACTTACTAGTAGTTTTATCCTGTGTGAAATTCGATTGGCCTTTAGTGAGATACACACATGGTCTGCCATGCACTGATGGAACAAGCAAAGCTTCCTTCCACCTCATTTACCACTTTGTCAGTTTGCCTTTTAAAGGCTTTTAGGCTTTAAAATGCTGATGTGGTATGTGTGCTTAACAAAGGCTCCAGCGCTTGAGTAACAGAAAACAGTGGCTTAAATATTTATTAGCATCTCTGAACAACACCCCCAGGAGGTCTGCCATGACTTATTCTGAATTTTGAGTACAGCAGCGGTGCTATTAATTGTACGTGCAGCCCTGTTCCTCAGAACTCCTCGGATTCCAGGCTGAGGTTAAGATTTCAGAGCATTGGATTGTCTATTAACACCTTTTGGCACCGAAACACGCTGAGAAACTTCAGGTTCTTTTTCACCCCAGGACGATAAGAGCCAGGAGTGCCTCACAGAGGGAGGTTCCTGCAGAAAGCCCCGGGGCTCCTGTGGGCTGTACCTGCTGGGTGAGGCGCTCCCTCTCCTTCTCCAGCATGTAGGTAACATCGTCCCCCTCGGCCGTGTCCTGAGCGTGCCGCTGCCGCTCCTCCTCCAGGTCCAGGATCACCTGCCCAACAAACAGCAGCCAGGAGCTCAGAGGTGCCCTCGCAGAGCCTCTGCACTGGCACAGAGTGACCAGGGAGGACCACCAGGGCAGCTTCAGACACCCCAGCTCAACCCAGATCACAGAAATGCAGCTTTTGGACAAGCTCATGAGATGTTATTATGGGGTCAAACTGAGTCAGTTTGTGAAAAACCTCACAGTGGATGTGCAATCCTTTTACTGTTGAATATCTAAATGGCACACTTTCCCCCAGACTGTGCAATGTCCTTGAGAGGCTCATGGTGTGAATGGTGCCCTCATTCCAGAAGGGCTGCGGCGGGAAGGGATCTCTGGAGATCATCCAGCCCAAGCCCTGCCAAGGCCTTGCCCTGGAGCGGGTTCACAGATCATCCAAGGAGGGTTCTGCATATTGGCAGGGAAGGAGAATCCACAACCCCTCCACAGCCTCTTCCAGTGTTCTGTCACCCTCAAAGTCAGTCAGTTTTTCCCCATATTCAGTTGGAAATTCCTGTATTTCAGTCTGCGCCTCCTGTCCCTCGAAACTCAGAATTTCCTGGCAGGACCATCAGCCCCAGGCCCAGCAGGAGCAGAGGTGCTGCATCCAGGAGACACAGGGCAGCAGCATCAGGACAGCCCTGCTGTGCCTGCAGCAGCAGCTCCTGCACAGGCCTCTCCCAGTGCCTCGCAGGGATTTGAGGACTCCAGTGTAAAGTTTATTTTAAAGAACATTAATTTGTTCTTCCACTTAAGAACAAGATGAGCTCTTGAAGTGAAACTGCCTCCCATAAGGACCCAGTGAAGGAGCTCCTTCAGCTTTAACACCGAATTACATGAATAATTGAAATGCTATTAACTCAACAAAAAGCCAGAATACAAACTTCCCAAGAGGCTCTGCTTTATCTCGTCACCAAAACTGAGCTCTCCCAACACACCCTCACCATGAATCTAGCAGCTCCTCAGTCTTCCTGAAGTTTAAGCTTCCAAATGCTTAAATATCATCAGCTATATAGGAAGCTCTCACAGAAGTAGACAGGAAGAGGAAAAGGTGAAAAAATACCTGATTTTACTGTATGACTTGGTGGGATATTTGGCTGAAAAGTGAAGCACAGCCTTGTTCTTACTTCTAGTGACTTCAGTTTTTGTGGCAGCACGCTCTTGACACATGGCCAAGCACTTCACTGGCATCAATATATATTAAATGTATGTCTGAAGAATAATAGGTGCTTCATTAAAGAGGCCAAATGGCAAGAAAAATACTTTAGGTCGCTCCATACTTCCTTAGGGAAGCACAGGGAGGTGCTTTCCCCTGGCAGCAGCTCTTCAATAACCAGGGAGAACAAGTCCCAGGCAGAACAGTGATGGGTCTGCTGAGAATTCCATCTTCCAGAAACCCTTTCTTGCATTACACCTCCCAGCTGTTAGCTAGCTCCTTTTTGGTATGTCTTAACAAAACCATCTTGTGTGTATTTCAAATTCCGGAATTATAACTAATTAGCTCAGCAGCTGCATCACCTGGAGTGAGAAGTTTAAACAAATCAGCTACCAAGCCTCAGGGAACTGAAGTGCTTTTCCTGAAGTTAACATGTCATTAAAATGCAACTATAACTTCTGCACATTGGAACTGAGGCAAAACCTACCTTTCTGTGTCTGCTCTCTGCAGCAGCCAGCTGGGATAACATCCTTTCCTGCATGTTCTTGCAATGTTTCATCACCACTTTCAAAATAGATAAAGGATTGGAGCACACTGGCTGCTTTTCACCATGATTCCCCTCCTTCAGGGTCTCGAAATCTCTCTGCAAAGCCATCAATGGATCACTGATGTTGTATTTCCCATAGCGTTCCTCGATGAATGTGTCCCTGTGCTGGGCCTGCAACACAAAAACAAATTGGCATTTTAATATACTTAAACTAGCTAAAGAAGACAGGGCTTTGTCCTCAATATTCCTTTCCTCCAGTTCTCCACTTAAAAAGAATTTAACACAGTCTGATTCATGGCCTGTTATCTGCTAGAAATAAAGGAAATAAAGAAAAATCTTGCTTAAAAACGCAGCATCACCACGATATTCTGAGTCTACAAACATCCTCATACCACAGCTACCTGCCAGGGCCATGACTTACATTCCACAGCTGTGTGAAAGGAAACAAGGTAAGCACCAGCTCTTGCTCAACAAAAGATTTAATCATTTATTGTCGCATCAGTGAAAGAAGCAGTTGTGCGGTTTCCTTGACTATGTCACCATCAGAGAATTTCATGTTGAGCAATTAAAGAGTTTCACTCTTGCAAGAGCTGTAAATCTGTGAATTGTTAATAAAAATCTTTAATGTTCTCATCCAGACTAAACAGAGCTTAGTCTCTCAAGAAGCAAGACAGGAATGATGAGGATTCCTTTGGTGCTTGTAGAATTAAGACAACTCACACGTACTCAGCTCTACATTTACAGTGCTTAATGGCTGGACTCGATGAGCTCAGAGGTCTCTTCCTACCCCAATTATTCCATGAATCAGCCATTCCATCTGGAAAACTGTTTGTTAGGGTACCCATAGGTTTATTTTACTCAATGATGACTGTAAGGTCTAAAAACAAAATGAAATCTCATAAACAGACAGATATGAAAGTATTATCTGCATGTTTACCACCACGATAAGAAACCATACGAAACCAAATATTTATGCAACAAAAGACACAGGAGGAAAACCAAATTCAGATCCAAAAGAGCTCTCGGGGGTGTCTTAGCTCAAAGAAACATAATCCCAGATTTCCAGTGAAATGGTTCTGGGCTGTTCTGTGGAAACCTGTGACTGTTTCACTCCCCTGAGTGTCACTGACAGCACCAGCCCGTGCCCAGCAGATCACCTGCCAAGAAATACCACCTGAAAATGAGACTTCAGCTGGGCTCCTCTTGCTCTGTACTGTGCTGTAAGGAGTGGCTCCCACCACAGCTCAGACCTTTTCCTTTCTGCAGTGAACAAATGACTTTGCTCTGTTCTGCACTGGCACATCCTCAGTGAGGCCACAAAGATGGGGATTTTCCTCTGCACGAGTCACCTGCACCACCGAAATGCAGGAGGGAACTTTGGGACCTTTATCAAAGTGTGCTTCATCTGGAGCAGACTGTAGCATGTGTGACCTGCAGAAGGGTTCTGACCCATATGAGCTTTTCCTGCCACAGCACACACGAGACACGTCTTTTCCTGGAGCAACTGCTCCAAACCAAGGCTGTCTGCACCTTCCCAGGTGTGCCCCACCCTCCTGCTCCCAGCTGGGCACAGCACTGACAGCAGACAGCCCGGCCCAGGGCAGCACAGCAGCTCTCTGGAGCTGGAGCAGGGCTCTGAGCCCCACATCAGCTCTGCTGGGGCTGGAGTGAACAAAGCCCTGAGTGCAGACAGCCCGTGCCAGCCTCGCTGTGCCCTGCCCAGAAACCCTGCCAGGCAAACTGTCACCCACTGCTTGTGGGATTGCACAAGGACATCATTTACACCGGGAAGACTGAGCCTGACTCAAATGAAAGCACAGCTCAGAAGCCAGTGCTTATTGGAATGGCACTTTTGTCATGTCCCAGTGTCAAAACCACAAATGCTTCCCTCCAGCACACAAGAGAAGGAGTCACAGAACTGTGGAACATCCCCACACAGCAGCTGCTACAGCCACACTGGAACAGTGACAGTTAAATAATAAAACTTGGCTTTACTCAAAGAGCTGGTGAGATTTGTGATTTGCTTTCTGAAAAGCAGCCATGTGATTAACATGAAATAAACAACAACAACAAAAAATTTTGCTCTTAAAAGGAAAAGTGTTTGCATTACCTTGACAAGAGGCATAAAAAACCCAACCCAAAATATCTTCTCCATGCCCAAATTAGAGACATCCGTCCTGTGATTCCAGTTTGGAGCTGGATTTTAACCCTGCAGCAAACAAACACAGAGGAGCAGCTCACACTTACAGATACCCCTCCCTCTCTATCAGCAATATCCATCAGATCTGTGGATTCCTTTGATCAGAGCTTCAGATATTGTTCTAACTTTACACAATAATAAAAAGGAGAGGAAGGAAAAGATCAGCCCTGGATAATGGGGCAGCCCTGGCTTAATGAATCACAGGAAAAACTACAGGGTTTGTTGTTTTTCTTTTTTGGAACAAGGTATCTTCTGTTTTTCTGAAGTATTTATAAAAATGACTCAATGAAAGCTCCATAGAAGTGAGAAGGGAATTTCTAAGTGACTCAAGTATTAATAAGCCTGTAAATATGAGCTGGGATCTCCATCCAGCTGGCCTTACTGCTGTGACAGAGGAGCTTAATCCCAGTTATCCCAGGGCTGGCCATTCTGCAGGGAAACAGGGCAGAGACCCTTCAGAAGGGCACCAGTGCTCCAGCTGGGTCCACAAACCCTCACTGCTGGGCAAGGTCTACCAAACAGGAGCTCCAAACCCTGAGACTAAGGTGATTTTTGCAATCCTGAAGGTGTAACAAAAGCCAGGTTTCCCTCTGCTGCTCCCAGCACTGGGCTCTGAACCCTGCTGAATTCAGTGGGGTGGTTTATTTCCTGTTTGGGAAAGAACAAGAAGTTCTTCCTTGCTACTTTGAGCAATTAAGCCTTTTCCTGGACTAGCATGACAAACAGATGAGACTATCACAACATCAGGAGCTTTCTCAAGTCCAGCTTGTCTTCTTCAGTAGCCAACAGAGCATAAACATTTAATTAAAGTTGTCTAGACTAGAAAAAGCCTTAACCAGGTCATCCTACACCGACCACACCACATTTGCAAAAACAAACGCGGTGCTCTGGCATTAGGGCCACTGAGCCCTTGGAAATGCAAATGGGGACTTTCCAGGCTGTGACAGCCCGGGCTGCAGGTCCCACACTGCAGCCACCTGGGCCACCTCAATCACTGAGGCAGCTCCTGGAAACTGAACTCAGTGCCATAACCTCCAGAGGTTATTTTATACAGGGGTGGAGGTGCCACGGAGAGGGACTTCTGCCACAGCTTGTGCTCCTCCCTGGGCTCTGCTGCTCCTCTGTCACTGCAGTCACATCCAGAACCTTCAACACTTCTGATTTTGTCCTGTCTGGACTGGAGCCTACCTTAAACACAGTTGTTGTTCAGCTTTCAGAACAGAAGGAACTCGATGATGGAAGAGAAGCACTCTATTAGTGAGCCCAAAGTGAAAAAAATCCAACCTAGAGCTCAGATCCCAGCACAGAAAACACAAATCCACAAAAAATCACGCTTAAGCAGAAAGGAAATAAGATCACAAAATGCAGTGTTAGGGAGTGGAAAATTTCATCTGAACACCAGAGATGACAAACATACCTCCAACATCAGCAATGGTGTTTTTGAAAAAGATGCAATTCTGTGCAATTACATCTTCTAATTTAGTACCTCCACCTCTATCATCTCAAATATGCAGAACTGTGAATCTCCCACCAAAATATCCAAATTCCAGAAGCAACTAAATGGATTATTCAGCAGTTTTCCAGGCTATTAAACTGCCTTCTCTCAACAGGAAAAGAAGATAACATATAAGATTGGGGTGCTTTTAAAAACAAGAAGGAACTATAAATGTGAGCTACCATTGAAAATAAAATTCCAGAAGATTGGAAAAATTAGGCACAAGCAGAGAGTGAAACTGCCTGGCTTTGAGCTCAAGTTTGGGTAATGGAGCACTGCTCGTCTGTTTGGGAAGAGATAATTGGGATTTTATGGGGCAGAAGCAATATCTGACCCAACTGAAAAGATGTTTCCTGTGCAGGCAGGCAAAGCAAAGGCTTTGCTTTGTTAGGAAAAAGCTGCTGTTTCCTCTTGGGATTTCTAGGCTGTTTTGGGATTAATGTTTCCCATAACCTATTTCTGTATTTTTTTTTAAATAAAATATTTCCTTCTACTGAAATCTTGTTTATGTGACAGAATATTCTCTCTCTCTTCAGTAATCTTTACAACTTGTTTTACTGGAACACCAAACAGGGAATTTCCAAGACTTATTTCAAGTGGTTTTTTGGACACCAAGTAGAGCATTTCTCTTCCCTGTAATTTCAGAGTCCAGGTTTTAACCCTCGGTACAAGACAAACATACTCTTAATTAACTACAGCTACTGAGTTTGCACTTCTCCAGTAATAATCTGCACAGAAGTTCCTCCTTCATGTAGCAGAGAGTGGAATAAGCCTTAAATAGCTCCTCACTGCCTCGAACTTCCTTATTAGCTTCTCTCCCCAGAGACACAAGTTGGGAATAAAGACAGGCTGAGGTCACAGCAAGCACTGACAGCGAAGGGAACTGGGGGTGGGGACCACTGGCTTTGCCCAAAAATAAATGTCAAAATGCTGGACTGGGATTTCCAGAGCTGCAGCAGCTGCAGCTCTGCAGCAATGCCAGGCACAATAAATTGTTCCAATGCAGCATCTGCCTTAATTGCCATCATTATATCAAGTGAGCAGACCTGATAAACGAGAGCTACCCTCATCTGCCCAGCTAAGAGCTGGTATCAGCTCTGACAAACAGAAGTTCTCTCAGGAAACGTGAAGCAGCACAGAAGTGCAGCTGCTCTCCCAGGTGAAGGGCTGGCAGTGCCTGGCTCAGCACCCCGGGGTGCTGCAGGGACTGCCCGTGCCCAGGAACTGCCCCTTGGGCACCCCAAACCAGAGCCAGCAGCACCCAGACAGCTGAGCCCGCAGCAGGAGCCCCTCCAGCGCAGGAGGCATCCCCACAGCCCTCTGCTGCTGCTCAGCACACACCTGGGGACTGAGAGGGTGAGGACAGCCACTTTTGGGATGGGACTGGCAAACCGAGCTGCTTCCAGCCAGGAATGGACCAAAACTCCCCCGAGGCTGCGACAAAGCTGCAAGGAATGCCTGCACCCCAGTGAGACAGCACCCACGGGAGCACTGCTCCATGGAGGCCGCTTGCTGAGTGATGCCCAGCTTGCCCCATCTGTGAAACATCTAACAGCAGGAGGGTTTTGTATTACTGAACTTATTTATTTATTTAAACAAGAAGTAGAGTTAAGTTTTGGAAACTGCCCTGTAAACCTGATCTCTAAATCCACTAACAAACAGCACCTAGTTTTGCATTAATATTGTTTTGTAGTGAATCACTGAACTCAGGAGCAAAGAGATGAATACCAGCTCCCAGTGATTAACACAAAATAGTTTCTACTCCAGTGTAAATTGCCCGAGGCTGCATTAACATAAAAGAATAAGCCAGGGAGCTGTTTCCTGTTTTCCAAAAGTAAACAGAACTTCAGTTCTAATGTATGGAAAACTCTCTGTAAAAGAACAGGGAGGAGGGAACAAAGTGCACTCGCACAGTGACAGAGATCCATTTAAATATTGAATTGTTTCCAGTCGTGGTGTGCTATTTCAGAAGGTAAACCTGTGCCTCATGCAACCCTTCCTACACAGCAATAAGGACTGAGACTGTAACTCTCAGGATTATGCAACTCTCTGACAGCATCTGGGTTTTTTGGATGATATAAACACAATTATAACTACAGGAAAAGGAGCACAATAAGAAGTGAGGCTTACAATCTGTTCCAAGGAGAACACTGAGATTTATGTAGTGGACAGGAAGCTACTTTCGGGAATTTTTTTTTTTTTTTTTAAAGAGGTTTTAAAACAGAGGAAGCAAACTCAAGCATTGGGAAAGAATATTTTGAATACAATCAGTTTGTCAGACAGCAAGGAAGGAAGGGCCAAGATGTGGGAAGAGGGGGTGAAGAGAGGGAGAAAAAAGAAGGGAGTTCAACAAGCAGTGTCTGGAATGCCCAGCTCAGCAGCTTGATTCTGACACACAGAGAAACGGGGCCAGTGCCAGCTAACAAGTGCCTGATACCATGAGGGAGAAGAAAACTATTTTAAGCTTTGTCATCTGCATGCATGGATTCTCTCTGCTAAATGCCAGATCCGAAACGTTTGTCTCCAAGCGTGCAGGAATATCAATTATTGCAGCCTGTACTACAGCCACGTGACATGTTTACAAATGAAGGTCCTCCTCCTCTGCAAGTGCCTGTCCTTTTCTATAATGTACCAAAGGATCTGACTCAAACAACCAGAGCTCAGAACCTTTTAAATCTGAGCTGAAACCAGCCCACGAAGAGAAATGTGGTTTTGTTTCTATGTGGGAAGCAAACAGGCAGATAAAATTCTGATTTCCAACCACTGACACCAACACGTTTAACATAACTGCCAGAGAAAATCACTGCTGTGGTTCAGAGTGTGCAGCCCCCTAAGAAAGTGCAGAGGATGGACCTCCACCTGCTCCCAGCACATACCCACATCCAACAAAACCTCTGACTCCTGCAAAGGGATCCAGCTGTCCCCAGGCAGGACACACTGCCCATGGCACGGAGGGAACTGAGAGAGCTGGGAGGTCACGTCAGACACTTCCTCTGTGTGAGCAACAACCAGCTTCCCCCTGCCCCTCTCTGGGCACATTACAACTCAATTTGTCCAGTGTACGCAAGTCAAATTAAATGCTCTCCAGAGTGCAAATTTTTAATTCAGTCTCAGAATTAGCTTTTTTCTTCAGGGCAGTGCTTTAATGCATCAAAACGTGAGCAAACAGACTAGCAAGGTTTCCTTTAATTAGTCACACACCAAGTCTGTCAGGCACTGAGGCATGGTGAAGCTGTTACCACAGTTACTATCAGCAAACAATGAGAAAAACAGTGTAAGGCCAGGGTTCCTCTAGCTGGATATTCCAAATAAATGGACAAAGCAAAGCTGGAAGTTCTCTGCTGCTGAACCTTTGCCCAGCCACCAGATTAAGCAGTTACATGACTTTTCCTTCCACGCATGGAAAGGGCAGCAGAGCTGCTGCCAGCAGGAAGCCAGGCTGGGCTCACAGCACTGAGAACAGGCTTCTGGCCCCGAGCACAGCACAGCTGGAGACCCACAACATCCCCAGTGCTGCAGGCACAGGCCACGTTCCAGGGGTGGCAGTTTTTCCCTGAGATCACTCTCGGGAGGCAGCAAGAGCCAGACTGGATTGGAAGGTTTTGCTGCCCTTTCCCAGCATCTCCAGCTTTCCTCAATCCCGAGATGGAAATGCCACAGCACAGCCCTTGTGGAGGAAGGGGAAGGGAGCCCTAACCTTTGATTAGCTCAGGATTTTATACTCCATAATTACCAAGCAGAGGTTACAATTTCCTTTAATTTCTTCTCAGTTATGAGTACTTGACAAATTATGTCAAAGGGTATTTTTACTGTATTAATCTCCTCACACAAGAGGGAACTGCAGGTTAAATTTCAACAGGAAAGATAATTGCTTCACACTACTGGAAGGCAGGCAATAAAAAAAACCCCTGGAATGGAGCTGCCACATTTCTTCCCCTGCTCTCTCTGTGCTCCAGAGAGTTCTCCTGCACCTCAAGAAGAGGCTCCAGCACCACTCCTGCCTTTGCCATCACATGCTCCCACAGCAGCACGGCCTCAGCTGCACTGCCAGGGATTGAAACTGGCTTTGGGGAGCAGTTCTAGCTGGCATCTGCCTCGCTGGAAGGTCACACCAATGCTCGTGCCAGCAAAGCGAAAGAATAAGTAGCTGAGCACTCAGGGCTGCTGCTCTCAGCAGTGCCAGCTTATGGTGGCTTAGGCAACACAAAGCCACGGGTGCTTTTTACTGAGTGTGACGTTATTGTCACTGAAAGACTAATCTGATCCCTCTTGGAGAGAAGAGTTTCTGCTTGAAGCAGCCCTCCTTGCTAAAGGAGAAAAAAACCTACAAGGGAATTCTGGCAGACCTTTTGCACAGCAGAAACATGTGGTTCTGTATCAGAAAGGAGGAAAACACACGTGTAACATTTGTATTTCAACACCAAAACGCTTCTTGCAGCCGGCTTCCAACAATGAATTCCAAGACAAAAATTATATACAGCATTTATTACGTTATATTAAAATGATATGAAATGATAATTAATTAATTAATGATATTAAAATGGGATTTGTTCAGTAATAAATCTTTACCTCTGAAGTTCACCTTGGATACAAGCACTCTGCAGAACTTACATCAGTACTGTTGACACATTTGTTCCTTATCCTGATGCTTAAAACTTACCTTTAAAGCCTCTATGACAAGATCTCTTGCTTCTAATTCTCCCTCGAGAATGCTAAACAGTGTCAGTAGTTCTGGTTTGCTGAGTTTTTCCAGATTCATCCTGAAAACCTGAAAAACAACGAAGCCGGGGTTAGTAGGTATTTCTTTGGACATTAAGATCAGTATTCGAAGCTGTGACATATAATCTCCATTTAACTTCAGCTTCCAGTTTTTTGGATAGCAGATTGCCCTGAGGGGGGATAATTCTCCCTCCAGCTTCCAAGATCAGCTGTGGAAGATGCATTTGTCACCTTCTCCCAAGGGACAGGAACATCTGCACACCCAGGTGGAGATGGGTGCAGCCTTACAGGACTGGACAATATCCAGCAGAAGCGGCCAAAGATAACAGGAGAGGGCAAAACCACAGATATTTAAAAGTCCTATTGATGACACATCTGCCTCACACAGCTGCAAACATCACTGAGGAGCTGAGATGAACAAAGGCCACGCTGGGCCACCCACAGGAGCCCAGCAGTGATGGGAATGTTGCAGTGCTGGGATTCCCTTCCTGGGAATGCCATTATCCACACGGATGGAACAGGCCCAAACCACTCCACTAGAATCAATGCCACAGAAAATACACACTTAATTACTACTCTTTCAAGCCGTTTCAATATCAGCACCATTTATTAAATACAATTTTACTGCCTACAAAAGAGATCCATCATCTGAACTGCACATAAAGAAAGCTTTATATTCCCTTGCATCTTTGCTGATACACTTAACACTGTCCAGTGATAAGCCTTTTTATGACATTTTGTTAAAAATGGAAATAATTTCAGACTAAATCCCTGTCTCTGATACAAATATACCCATTGATACAGTCCCGTGCTTTGCACAACCATCAAATACACTTTTCTGAGTCCAAGTCACGTCCATCTTTCATCATACTTCTTGTCAAGCAGAAAATGCTACAGCATGAAGAAACTACTCAGAGATATCAAACGCCAGTGGCAAGTGATAAAGGGTTAAATTAGCCCCTGCTGGAGAAGTCTATCCAGTTAAAACATTCAGCTGAAGCCTGGTTTGTCTGAAGTCACTGCTCCTTTACAACTGATTTGCATAACTGTGCCTTGGAGAGTTACACACAAAAGCAAGTTCTGTCTTGTTTGTGCCAGAGCAGTTCTCCAGTCGCTGGGAACAGAAAGTTCTGCAGTCTTCATACAGCGAGAAAAATCAGAACTCAGCTCTGAGCCCCTCTGCTGAGCAGGGAAGTGTCAGCACACACCCACACTCCTGCCTCAGTGTCTCACGTCAAATTCCCAACACCAGCAACCTTTCCCCAGGCTCTCCTGGCTCATCCTCGGGGCTGCCCAAGGAAACACCAGGACAAGTGACCACGAGTGGCTGCTCCAAACCCGAGCTGAAGTGGCCAGCACAGGTCTGCCAGCATCACACCTCTGCTCCCTACTGCAGACTCAGCCAAGAGGAATGCCCACGAGGAAAATCCATGAGTGGAACGTTCAGGAAACCTGTTCATACTGTCATTATGTCCAAAAACCCTGATCAAGACTTGACACAAAGGCACAATTTAGGAAACTCAGTGTATTATTGTGGGCCAGGGCAGGGCTGGTCACTCCTCAGCACTGGTCACTCCTGGCCAGCCAAGGGACCCTGACAGAGATGTGCAGGGTGGGAGCCTGAGCACCTCCCTCAGCTGAGGTCCTGGCACCACGGGGCACCTCAGACCATGTGGAAGGAGTGGGATTTACAACTCGGGTATCTTGGAAACAAGAGAGGGAAAGAGAAGCAGCAAAGAAATGCTAAACCATAAAGATGTAGCCACAGAGAGTGAGAAGAACATCGCCTGGTTCTAGTCTTTGATGTTGACCATCTTTGTGTTGGGGCTCGTGTCCAAGCTGCAGCTTTCCCTGGGCAGCCTTTAGATGTGGAATATCCAAACACCTGCTGAGGAGATGCACAGCTTGATTTCCAAACCGTCTCAGTCCTTGCTCAGACTAAATTCACAGGTTCTAGGACTGAATCAATACCAATGGGAAACAACTTTTATTGCCAGACACTCACCAGGTTACAGTAGTGTTGGGGCATTATAAACCAGAATGAAAAAGGGGAAGCCTCCTTGGAGAGCTCAGAACCAAGTGGACAATTTATTTGTTACCCCAGAACAGTAAGTGTTGAACAGGGACTTTCAACATGATTGCACCCATGCTTTTCCCTTAAAAAGAGATGATGTGGAAACGTGCAGCTGCATCTCCCCAGGAGCCACCAAACAGCTCAGTCTCATAGCAAGGACAGCTACCAGCTGCAGTTTGGTGTTCTAAAGCTGTTAGTCAGGGCAGCAATAATTTCTACTCTGTATTCTAACTACTCCCATTGTGGCTCGCACTTCCCAGTGCTATAGGAATAAGCCATGCTATTCTTACCATGCCTCTGTAGTCTTTAATGTGCTTAATAACATAAACAAGCCCTGTCCTAAAATATACAGGGAAAATACTTCAGAGAAATAAAGAGCAGGAGCCAGTCTGCACAGCAAACTGTGCAAAGCTGCTTTCAAGGTACACACCTCTGTGCTCTCCCTCATCCCACTTTTCACCAAAAGATCATGCCAACTCTATCAAATTACCCAGATTTTCCCCTTGCAAACAGTCCCATTCTACCAAAGGGATCTGGGCCCTTCAGCTGGGGAACCTGACCCTCCATTCCCCAACCTTTAACCAAGAGAGTTTCCCAGCATCAGCAACAAGACCCAGCAATTCCCAGGGCACATCACCCCTCTGCTTCCAGGGAAATACACTGGGTGCACTCACACAGATCACAAACCACAAAGACCTTGTTGTTTAGTCTGATGATATAAATATTTTCCCTGAGGCTGAGATACACCACCATTTTTGGACAATAAGCCCAAGTTTAGAGCATAAACAAAGATAACCACTTTCTGCTTGCCTAAAGGTGAGCTTCCTCTCAGCTCTGGACCACTGCAGTCTCCTCCACAGACCCACACCCACCCTCCAAGGAGATAAAACATTTCTAAGAAAGCTATTTCCCAGTATCTAACTGGAAATAACCATCAAGAGCAGTTTAAGTGTACATAGAACCACGCGAGCCAACAGACCAGGGGGAGTTATCTTTGGCATGTGCCACTTGAGGAACACAGGAGATAAGCTGGCAGCTCGTGGCAGCTCCTCCTCACCCCTCAGTCGCGGTGCCAGGAGGAGGAAACCGTGCCCAGGTTACATTTCACTGCTCTCACACACAGGGGCACGAACTGCAGGAATGTTTCCAGCACAGGAGAACCTCACCCACCACTGCAGCACGGGCTGGGGCTGGGGCAGGAACCACAGAGGAGCTGAATGCACAGCCCCAGGCACGGCGAGGGCAGCTCAAGTGGGAGCTTTAAAATTCTCTGCGCGCTCTTGGCTCAAAACTCTTCTGCTTTTTAAAAATGTATCATAAAGAACAAAGCTTGTAATTCGTTCCTCCTCTGAAAGAGGGTATTTCCTAAACCTACACCAATGCAACAATGCCACAAAGGCAATAATCCTGAATCAGCTTCGTTTTCTTTCCTGTGTTCCTGAAGAGGAACTGATGTTTTCCAGTCGTGTAATCACATTCACCGGAGAACCCAAATGACCAGTTTGAGAAGTCCTGATAGACAAGTTCCCCAAACTGCTTCTGCGTGTATCGGGTGGTGTGTGAGTTGTTTCAGTAATTACATATGTTTATGTAATGAAAAAAAGCTAAATAGGTGTAACAATCGTGTATTCACAATGCTACCTGGCATTGCATCAGAACCGTGGAGAACTAGGTTCAAATAAGAAATGCTTATATTTCCTTCATCTTTGTACCTCAGCCCTAAAGGAGAAAGGACATTACCCACAGAAACCAACAACAACAACAACGAAATCTTCACCCTGTTAGTTTTTGAAGCAATGCTCAGCAGGAATTAAATCAGCCTAATTTTGAGCGTGGATTTTGTGCGGGTCCTCGAAGCCCTTGTGCAGCCACTGGAGCAGAGAGAGCACCGAGCCCACCGCGGCCGCTGTGACCTTCACCCCTCCCGCCGAGCCGAGCCGAACCGAGCCGAGCCGGGCCGGGCCATTGCGGGTCAGCACGGGTCAGCCCGGGACAGCGGCTCGGCACGGCTGGAGCCGCGGGGACCGGCGCCGGGAGAGACCGGCACCGGGCGGGACTGGCACCGAGCGGGACCGGCACCGGGCGGGACCAGTACCAGGGGGACCGGCACCAACGGGACCGGCACCGGGAGGGACCGGCACCAACGAGACCGGCACCGGCGGGACCGCCCCGCGAACGGGCGGCAGGGGCCGCGCTCGGCGGCTCCCGCGCTGCACCGCCGGGTACGGCCGCGGCGAACAAAGGGAAACGCCGCACCGGGGCCCGCGGGGAAGGAAGGCGGGCGCGGGGAGCAATAACCGGCTCCGTCGCCTCTCGGTGCACCGCGCCCGGCCGGACCGGGCAGCGACACCCAGATCCCGGTAACGCCCCCCGGCCTCCGCGCCCCCCCGATCTCCCCGTTCGCCCCCCCGATGCCGCCCCCTCCCGCCCCGCCGCCTGCGGCCGCCTTAGTCCCGACTGCAGCCGCCCCCGCCCGCAGCGGAGCTCGGCCCCGCCGCCGCCCCTCTCAGCCCCCGCGGGCCGGGCCGCCCCGCACCTGCCTCTGCCCACCCGCGGGGGCAGCGCCGCACCAAGACAGGCCGGGGCCGGCCCGAGCCGAGCTGAGAGCGGGACCCGCGCCCGCCCCAGCGCACCGACCTGCCCAGCCCCGCGCCGCCGCCGCCGCCGCTCCGCTCCCCATCGGCCGCCCCGCCCCGCCCCGCCCCGGCCGCTGACCGATGGCGCGCCCGCCAATCAGCGCCGCCGCCTCCGCTGCCGGGGGCCAATCCGCCGCGGGGAGGGCGGGGAGGGGGCGGGCACAGCCAATGAAGGGGCGCGGGGGGCGTGGCCGCGGGTGAAAATCCCTTTTGTTCGCGGCAGAGCGAGCGGGCGGCCGTGATTGGCGCGTCACTTCCGGCGGGGCGGGGCCGAGGCTCCGCCCGGGACAGCGCCCCCGGCCCGTGGGTGTGTCCGGGCGGTCCCGGGCCCGCTCCCAGCGCCCGTCCCGCCCCTAGTCCCGCTGCCAGGCTCCGTCCCGATGCCGATCCTGATCCCAGTCCCGGTCCTTGTCCCGATCCCGGTCCCGGACCCGGTCCCAGCGGCGGGAAGGGCTGTGCCAGCCCAGGGGCCGTGCCTCCGCCCGGCTCAGGGCGGGCTGGAGGAGGCTCGGGGCAGGTGAATGCCCATGGTGGCCGTGGCAGAGCGGTGCCCTCAGGTGTTCTGAGCCCTGTCCCCCCGTGACGCCGGGACAGCCCCCCTCCTCTCTCCTGACACCTCCAGGTCCCGCTCCCCTGTGGCACCTGAACTCCCGGCACCGATGGTTTGCCCAAGGGTGTTCCTTCATGGGATCTGTTTTCTTTGCGCCGCAGCCCTGGAACAGCGCTGACTCACCTGGCAGTGACTCACCTGGGCAGGCCCTGGCCGTGGGCACAGCCCTCACTGCCGGGCACAACTTCCCTCTGATGAGCTTTCACAAGAGCCGCTCTACGCTTCTGGGCGGAGGTGCTGTGGAAAAATCAGCGTTCGGATTTATTGACAGCCTGTCAGCGGAGGAAAGAGCCCCGAACACGCTGGGCACGGCTGCTGGAGGGAGCGCTGCCCCCGGATGCCTCAGCCACGGGCTCACGGGCGCAGTTGAGGGCAGCAGGATTTTTGCTGCCGGAGCTGCTTACAGCACTGTGCTGAGCGGGCGGGACAGCGGAACGGGAACGAGCCCTTTCTGTGGAGAGCACGGCCACTCGTTCTGCCTCCGGGCGTCCCATGAGGTCTGCTTGGCATTGCTAACACGCTGATTCCAGAGAGCTGAAAACATCCTAAACGGCTTTCCTCACTATTGGGAGCACCTTAAGCTGCACCAGAGGAGGTTTAGTTTGAACACTAGGAAGAAATTCTTCGCAGAAAGGAATATTATCCCCTGGAATGGGCTGCCCAGGGAGGTGGTGGCCACTGTCCCTGGGGGTGTTTAAGGAAAGACTGGACGTGGCACTCAGTGCTCTGCTCTGGATCACAGTGTCCGGTCACAGGCTGGACTCGATGGGCTCAGAGGCCTTTTCCAGCCCAACTCATTTTGTGATCCCATGTGTGTGACTGCAGGGCAGCGCTGGGATCGCACAGAGCTCAGCACAGGGCCTGTGACATGTGACATGGAACCAGCGGTGTCTGCATCCACTGCAAAACGGTGTCACATGGTGACACAGTGACACGGTGTCACTTTACACAGCGCCGATGCCACCTCTAACCATCACAGTCTCCTGTCTGGTGCGTTCAGAAGATGGCTTTGTCTAGACAGGGTTGTCTGAGTGTTATTTCCCAGCCTTGATAAGTACTGGAAGTTTTGCAGCGCCTCTGGTCATGAAGACTCAGAGCCTGCAAGGGAAAAAACCTCACGTGGATTGCCTCTCCTGAGCTGTGCCAGGCTGGCAGTGCCCCTGTGGCACTGCCAAACAGCTGGTGTATAACGACATCTGAATGTGATTACCTGTGCTTCTCCTGTCTCTCTGCTGTTCACCTGTTGTCTCTTCTTTAATCCTTGAAATAAAATTTTAGGGGAGACATCCTTTAATGACACACATGAAAAATGGTGGCAGCTCATATCACAGGCCTGTTGTTCCTTCCTACACACTGTTTTCACCCGCCTAGGACCCGGGGGTGAAGCCCTTGGCGGAGCAGGGCGGGCTGGAGAGGGCTGAGAGGAGGGGGATGCTCCAAGAGGGCCGGGTGTGCCCAGGGAGGAGGTGGTTGCTGACACAGGGCTGGCTGCAGGAGCTCTGAGCTCACACTGTCTGCGCTGGGGAAAAGGGGAAGGGGGCTCGTGGAGTGCCACAAATTAAGGAAGTTGGGGGGAAAAAAGGCTGACTTCACTCACCACATCCTGTGAGAGCAGGTGCAGCCTGCCACGGGGGTCTGCAAGCTGGCACAGCATCTCATCTTCCTGGAAAAGACGGGCTTTAGGGCAAAAAGGGCCTAGGGACAGAGATCCACGCTGAGTGGTGATGGGCAGTGAGGGAGTCATCGCTGCGGTGAGTATCTGGTCCCAGAACATTCCCAGAACATTCTCATTATCACAACATTCCCAGAAATTTCCCATTCCCAGAGCATTCCCATTCCCAGAGCATTCCCATTCCCAGAGCATTCCCATTCCCAGAGCATTCCCATTCCCGGAACACACGGACGTCCCCACCACCCCTCACCTGTGGGCTCTTTGGGCTCCGTGGCTGTGTGCAGTCCCAGGCAGCGGCGCCGCCCGCCTGTGCCCCGGTGTGCCCGCCTGTGCCCCCGGCCGTGCCTTCGCAGCGCTCCGCTGCCCCGTTCCCGCTCCCCCGAGCCCTGGTCCCCCGTACCGCTCCCCGGTGCCCGTACCGGTGCCGTTACCGGTGCCCGTACCTCTCCCCGGTGCCCGTACCGGTGCCAGTACCGATGTCCGTACCGGTGCCCGTACCGGTGCCGTTACCGGTGCCCGTACCCCTCCCCGGTGCTCGTACCGGTGCCAGTACCGATGTCCGTACCGGTGCCCGTACCGGTGCCGTTACCGGTGCCCGTACCCCTCCCCGGTGCTCGTACCGGTGCCCGTACCGGTGCCGGTGGCGGGGCTGCCGCGCCCCCGCGTGTCCGCCGCGCTCCTGCTCAGGCTCAGCTCCGCTGTCCGGGAGCGGCGGCTCTGGAGCTGTTTCTCCGAGTCCCACCAAACGCGCCTCGGCCGTTCACGTCGCGGCGAGCAGCGGCTGTTTCCTCGCGTTCCCTCGTGTTTCCCGGCTGCCTCGGCGGGATCTGCCCGCTGGTCACTCCTGCCGCAAACATTCCTGATGCTGCCCAGTCCCGCTGGAAACACAGGAGAAAGGAGAGCTTTGTGCAGAAAGAGCTTTGCGTGAGGCTGATGGACTAGTGATGAATTGAGCCTGGAGAGGCCATGGATGCATGAGTTACATCAGGGAACATCTGGCACCAAAAGCTTCTCTGTTCTGGGGCTCGGTGAGGACACTTGATGAACCCAGAGCAAACATCTGAAGGCACTGAGAGTCCTAAACCTCCCAGGTGGTCTCAGGGGTGGCAAATAAACAACTGCAGCCTTGAAAATTAATGCAATTGAGAGAGAGAGAAAAAAAAAAAGTTTCATAGCTGAGTCCATGAAAAAAAAAAATTAAAATATAAAGAATATATTCAGTTGCCCACTGGTCTGAATTGAGGGGGCAATAAATTATCTACACAGGAGAAGGAAGAGGCTTTCCAAGTCTGGAAGTAATCTCTCTCTCCAGGCTCTTTGGTCGCTTTATACCTTTCATATTTTTACGTGCAGCAGAGGCCGTGGCACTGGTGCCCAGAGAGGCTGTGGCTGTCCCTGGGTCCCTGCAAGTGTCCAAGGCCAGGCTGGACGGGGCTTGGAGCAACCTGGGAGGTGGAAAATGTCCCTGCCCGTGGCAGGGGGTAAAAAATGATGAGCTTTGAGGTCCCTTCCAACCCAGGCCGTTCTGTGACTCTGTGATTGCACATGTGTCATGCAGGCAGAAAAATCAGGAACCCTGAGAGTCTGTGCAGGGCAGATTTCTGCTGGGAGGAACCAAGGGGCGTGCCAAGGACAGGACAGGCCCAGGTGGCTCCAGCACACAGGTGAGGACAGGCCCAGGGGTGTCCAGTACCTGCACACAGGTGAGGACAGGCCCAGGGGTGTCCAGTACCTGCACACAGGTGAGGACAGGCCCAGGTGGCTCCAGCACACACACACAGGTGAGGACAGGCCCAGGTGGCTCCAGTTCCTGTACACAGGTGAGGACAGGCCCAGGGGTGTCCAGTACCTGCACACAGGTGAGGACAGGCCCAGGTGGCTCCAGTTCCTGTACACAGGTGAGGACAGGCCCAGGGGTGTGCAGGAGGTTCTGGTTCCCCGTGGCTGTGACCTGACCCGTGACACCAGTCCCAGGTAAGGGCAAGGGGCTCCTGTGGGCTGCAGGTCCCCTGGGGTGAGAGCAGGGGGGTTTCTGGGTCTCTTTGGGATCTTTGGGAAGCCAAAGGGGGAACTGGGCAGGCTCCTGTCCTGCTGCTGAGGATCAGCCACCAAAAAACTCTGAGGAGGGAACAAAGTGGTAACAGAGAGAGTTCTCCTGGAGCACCACAGGCAAGAGAGATAAACCACAACAAAAACAATTAGGAAGAAGCACATCTGTCATGTTCTTGATGCTGTCGGAATGAGAATCCATCTGGGAAAAGAGCCAGCCCTGCCTCCCTGGGAATTATGTATTTTTTCTTTTTAAATATTGTATGACATCCATCTCTAGAGCTGTGTGTTGTTTGTGCTGGCATGTGGGTGTGTATTTCTGAAGGCTCCCCATATTAACACAAGATCTATAGTCTCATTTTAGAAAATTTGTGGCCATAAAAATATATTCTGGATTTGACTGAGTGTTTTTTCCTTCCCTCCTGAAACTCTGGAGCTGCGTAAAATAGCTTCATAAAACTTGTAGGGCTTTTTAAAGTAGAAGTTACTGCCTTGCCTTGCTTTTCAAAATGCACTCTTGATTTTAAGTGTTGGGATATTGTTTGCTTTTAAAGTAGTGAATGGTGAAAAGATGCCCTAAATTCCTTTTTTATTTTGTTGCTTACTGAGAAAAATCCAATTATAGCAAAGGGAAATGGGAATAAAGCATTCCATAGAAATATATGTTATATAAGAAAAAAAGGCTTCAGTCTTCCAAAATGAACGTGCAAAAAAGGGTGGACTTCTTTCAGCACTACCCCTCAATTAAATGTCCTGTCCTGGGCACACAGTGGTACCCAAATGAGTGTGAGCCCTTCCTCAGCACCAAAAAGTCCCTGCACTGGTGTTGGTTGCTCAGGGCCATGGGGGTCCTGGATCCTGGTCCCTGGTGGTCTCTGGCTGCTGATTGCCAGCCCAGAGGGCTGCAGGGCTGAAGCTGAGGGACAGCACAACGCCACTGCAGGCTCCACTCAGGGGCTCCTGCAGCTGCTCCAGCTCTGTTCCCAACTCTGCTGCAGCCCTGCTCCAGCTCTGTTCCCAACTCTGCTCCAGCCCTGCTCCAGCTGTGCTCCCAACTCTGCTCCAGCCCTGCTCCAGCCC
This sequence comes from Sylvia borin, assembly GCA_014839755.1. Classification (NCBI taxonomy): domain Eukaryota; kingdom Metazoa; phylum Chordata; class Aves; order Passeriformes; family Sylviidae; genus Sylvia; species Sylvia borin. The sequence continues at coordinate 6,430,466 of CM025980.1, read as the reverse complement.
TGCTCCAACTCTGCTCCAACTCTGCTCCAGCCCTGCTCCAGCCCTGCTCCAACTCTGCTCCAGCCCTGCTCCAGCTGTGCTCCAGCTCTGTTCCAACTCTGCTCCAGCCCTGCTGCAGCTCTGTTCCCAACTCTGCTCCAGCCCTGCTCCAGCTCTGCTCCAGCCCTGCTCCAGCCCTGCTCCAGCTCTGCTCCAGCCCTGCTCCAGCTCTGCCCCCAAGCAGAAAGGGCCCTGGGCTCAGCTGCAAAGGGACACTCACCCCTTGAAGCCAGCCTGGGGCTCCCTACGTCCCTCTCCTTCCAGTGCCTTTGTGAAGTGCTGGAGTGGGAGCATTCCAGCAGCCAAGAAGCAGCTCCAGTTCAAAGGATTGGGGAAAACCCTTTTTCCAATCAGGCAATTTGTAATTTCAATTGCTAAGTGTTTCCCTTCCATTCCTTGGCACTCCAGCACCGTCTGAATTGGCTTTCTCAGCATTTCAGGAAGGCTTGTGTTACATTATGTAAGATTTAACAGCCATCACTTCTCCAAAAGTAATACAGAAAAGTGTTTTTTTATGACACGAGGGAGATTTCTCATTTGGGAAGCTGATTCTTTGTTATTTTCAAATGACTGCTTTGGTGCAACTTCAATCTAATAACTAATTTTATCTATGTAAATACTTGAAGAAATTTTGTTGGTATTTTGATAAATGGAAGTGCCTGCTGAGAGGAAATTAAACTTGCGTTTTTATCTTTATATGTGCATATCATACACATTTATGTGTCATAGTTAGATATAAGGACCCCTGAGGGCGCAGCCTGCATTCAGAGAAGCACGGGATGGGTAAGGCTGGACATGACCATGGTGGGATCACCTGGTGACATTCTGGAGCTGAGCAAACTGGTCACCAAACCTCCAGTGAGGGCTGGTTAGTCCCAGCTGTGCTCTGCACGTGAACCTGCCAGATAATTCCTCACCCAGTCCTGCCACAGACCCAGCCCAGGAACCATCCCAGGCTTTCTGATCTCTCCAGGTGATTTCCTCTTCTCTCCATGACCATTAATTCATCTCTGGCCCTTCTCGAGGACAGAATGGCCCTTTGCTGGCCCCCCGTGGATCCCACAGCCTTTGCTTCCCAGCACATGGCACTGGTTTCCCTGGGCAGGGAGCTTCTGGCCGTTCCTGAAATATTCATTACAGGAGTGGGAAGAGATGCTGCTGAAAATCTGTAACCCCAGGAGTCTCAGAGTGATTCCTGTTTTTTCCAGGGAACATGACAGTGCTAACACAGCGCTGAGAGGAGCAGGAGTCACCCAGAGCATGGGCCCTGCTTGGATAATTCCTGAGCTGACAGAGGGGCAATGAAAGATAAGAAGGAAGAAGATGTGAAAGCAACATTTTAAAGGCCATGGGCAATGAGGCAAGTCAGGAGGAATAATAAGAGCCCTGTCTGCATTAGGACTTGACTTACAAATAACTTGTGGAAGGTGGCTCTGAGATCAGTGTGATTTCATACCCGATTAAACCATGCTGCAGTCCTGGAGGCAGCTTATAAACATGATTTCTGCTCTGTGCTGCTCACAGTCATGATACTCCAACCACATTTACTAATTATGTGTCCTCTGGTGAAGTGCACTCTCAGCATCCCCAGGCTGGGGTGTGCCCGGTGGGCAGCGGGGAGGGATTTCCCTGACTTTGGGCCTCCAAAATTCCATGTACTCAGCAAGAGGAGAGGCCGTTGGGGATGGGGGTGCTCAATAAACCCCAAAAGCTCCTGCAAGGACCCCGGGGCCCATGTGGGGAGACCCACGGCACAGAGGAACTGGCCTGATGCTATTGCTGCACGTCAGGCATGCTCACATTGAGCAGATTACTTCAGAATTTGCGTTCAGGCAACAGGAGCTGGAACAGCAACCATAAACTCGATCAGGCTCATGGACAGGGTGATGTACATAATTTCCTATTTGCGTGGGGCTCCTGAGTAATTTTGCCACCCTTTGGATGATCAAACCCACCTACTTCCAGATGAAACGTATTTCAAGATTAGAGGATTAACCTGCCTGCAAGAAGTGAGGATGTTAACAGCTCCTTATGTCCAGAACACAATTCCGGGGTCCCTGTGAGCTGAGGAAACTCAGCTCCTCCATCCCTCAGGGAACAGCATCCCTGCCAGGGGCTAGAGAAAGAAGTCGCATGTCCAGGACTCCCTTTTCTCCCCCTCTTTTATTTTTACTTACTATATTTTACTTCAAAACGGCTGATGTAGGTCACAGAGAGCTCCTATGTGCCCCCTCAGGGCCCCCGGGTTCGGTGTCCGGGGCTCCGGTTCGGTGTCAGACCCTCGGTTCCGTGTCCGGGGCTCTCGGTTCGGTGTCCGACTCCCGGTTCGGTGTCCGGGGCTCCGGTTCGGTGTCAGACTCTCGGTTCGGTGTCCGGGGCTCCGGTTCGGTGTCAGACCCTCGGTTCCGTGTCCGGGGCTCCGGTTCGGTGTCCGGGGCTCCGGTTCGGTGTCAGACCCTCGGTTCGGTGTCCGGGGCTCCGGTTCGGTGTCAGACTCTCGGTTCGGTGTCAGAGACTCTCGGTTCGGTGTCCGGGGCTCCGGTTCGGTGTCCGGGGCTCCGGTTCGGTGTCCGGGGCTCCGGCTCCCACACGGGAGCAGCATTGCTCCTCCTGGCCGGAGCTGCGCTGCCGCCGGGGCTCGGGGCTCGGGGTCCGAGCCCGCGGGATCCCGCACGGCCTGGGGACAAGGGCTCTGTGTGTGACAGGAGTGACCAGGGAACACGTCCCTGCCCTGGTGGTGCCCGGCCTCGCCGGGCAGAGGAGCCCGCATCGATCTGCTGATGGAAACAGGAGCTACAAACAGGAGCCCGGGTCTGGCGGCAGCACAGATCCTCCAGCCAGCCTCGGAGAGGTTCCTCGCATCTGGTGCCTGGCAGAGACCCAAAGTGTTTTTCTGGTACAAGGGGCTTTTTTTCATGCATCACCAGAGAACAGAGCTGCTATTTTTAGCTCTAATAAGCATATTTAATTTCCTACTGCCTCATTTCTACGGTTTTGTGCAAGTAGCATTTCTGAGCGTGGCCCTGGGGAGGAGGTGAGGATCCTGTCTGCATCCCCTGAGCTTCCAAATTTCTGCTGCTCCCCTCAGCACCATCACACCCTGGGGTTCAGTGGCGAACAATGCTCTGGGGCCGCCCCAGATGTGACCCCGAGGCTCCCACCTCCCCTGGGGACTGGGGGTCCTCTGGGCAGGGACCCCTCACACCCACGCCCAGTGCCCTTGTTACCATCCGGGGCAGCAAAAGGCTCCCATCACACAAAAGATTAACCAACACAACCTCAGAGGTGGCTCATTGGCATCCCGAAGTGGCCACACTGTGCCATGACGCCCAAAGGCCCCTGTCACCAGCTCAGCCCGGGCTGTGCTTCCACCAGCACCTCCCTCCATGGAGGGAAACCCAAAAGTCCACTTTTCATGTGTCACTGATTTAGGTTACGAGGGGAGGGGATGCAAATGCTGAGCCGTGTTATGTGAGGAGTAAAATAAAAACACTCACCGTGCCTCTCTGCCAAGTCCGGGCTGCAAACACACCCCAAAGGACGACTCAAATGAAGAGCAGGGGCTGCTCTTACCCCGGTCCTCGTCCCCTGCCGATCAATGCAGCTCATCAGGCTGGTGAGGCAATCACCTCTCCGGCTACCCCGGCCCAGAGCCTCTGAGGAATGACTTGCCGATGCCAAGTAATTATCATGACGTCTTGCAAGTGAAGCAGAGACAACCAAGTAAATGGGTTTAAAGCAGTTCAGCCGGGCTGAGTTTTCCTGGAGTTCGGTGCCGGTCCAATGCTGTATCAGCCCCAACCCGTGTTTATGAGATTTTCCTGTTGGCTTTTAGCAGCTGCCCCTCCTCTGCTCACTGGCCCTGCCCTCACCCCGGGAGAGCTTCTGCCCATGAGGCTGCAGAGCCCTGGAGCAGCTGCTGGAGACAGCTTCAGTGTCCCTCTCTGGGGACCTCCCAACCCCACCTGGGTGTGTTCCTGTGTCCAGGTGACCCTGCCAGGGCAGGATGGGCTGGAGCAGGTCCAGAGTTCCCTTCCAAACCTCTCCTGTGACTCTGCAGCCCACCCAGCACTGTCATTTCCCCCACAGTGTCCCTGTCCCCCTTCTCTCTTGGCTGCAGCTGGACACTGTCCCCGACCCCCAGACATCTCTGCCACCCCTCTGGGGACAAGCCCAGCTCCTGCAGGCTGAGAACTCCAAGTGTTCTGTGGATTTCCACCTGGCAGGGTTTAAATATTTGCTGCAGACATAAGCCTTGTCATGGCTGATTTTATTTATCGTTGTGTAAGTGTATTTCCAAATAAAACAGAAAGTGAACAAATAAACTGGGTGAGAGCCATAAACCCTGCGCCTGCTCATTCACTTGAAGAAAAGCCTGCTTCAACTAATTAACCTGTGCAAGCCTTGTGCTGTTCATAAACAACCCCGGAATTAATAGCGGGTTTCTTCTTTTTCAAACAGCCAGCATATGCCAGTAAATCTTTATTGGGCAGCAAAACAGAAAAAGCTCCCCTTTCTAGGGTAGGTACTGCAACAGCAGTGAGAGGCTGAGTTGTTAAATGACAGTAAAATATCAGAACAAGTTTATTTCCTGCTCTTGCTGCCTGTACTGAGCACATCTGGGATGTGCTGTGTGTGAGGAAGCTGCAGCCTCCTCAGCACTGGGGGATTACAGAAACAAGCACCAAAACACAGTTTTCTGCACCAAATCTCGCAGATCCAGCGGGAGGATGGATTATAGAGCACAGCCGTCTGAGAGGCTGGGAGGAGCAGAGCCTGTGGAATGAGGAAATAAAGCTGTGGAGCTGTGGGGATGGGGAGGATGCTCACGAGAGGTGCAATTCTAGGAAAACAAACAGTGGGGAAGGTTGGCAGGGATGTGCTGGGACAGGGATGTGCTGGGACAGGGATGTGCTGGGACAGGGATGTGCTGGGGACAGGGATGTCCTGGGGACAGGGATGTGCTGGGGACAGGGATGTGGTGGGGATAGGGATGTGCTGGGGACAGGGATGTGCTGGGGACAGGGATGTGCTGGGACAGGGATGTCCTGCTCTGCACAGCGTGGACATAAAATGTCTGAGGTTTTTCTCTCAGCCCAGCCCTGGCTGTTCATTGGTAACACACACGGAATGGGAGACTGGGGAAAATAGACAGGGGGCAGAAATACAAATCAAGGAGTAACATTTTTGAAGGAGAAATTATAAATTGCAATTTAATAACATAATCACTTTGACACTCTCAAGCAAGCTAATTTCTTCCCTTGCCTCATTTCACCCACTTGGCAAGATGAATCTTGATGAATAATGTCCTATGAATATTTAATTTTTTGATCAATTTGAATTTTTTTTCTCCTATCCCTACCTGCTGGAAAAATCAGTTCTCTCCTCTTTTCCTCTTACAAACATACAGAGAACAACAGCGTCTTCTTCAATTTCCAACCTCCCCTGTTTTCATCCTTTTTCCCTGCCCCTTGGAAGGTTTTTTCGCCAAGCAATGATCATTGTCATCACACCCCTTGCCCATCCTCTGCCGGGGAGGAAACTGGGGCAAACCAGAGAATTTCCTCAAACCAGGAAAGTTTTGCAGACAGGCAAGAAAATTTTAATCTCAAATGGTTTTAAAGGAATTGAAATATAATACAATTGTTTGTGCAGGAATTTGGTGACCGAGGAGAGGGGAATAATGATCTGGCTGTTAATGAACACTGGCAGCAGCACCCACAGGTGGGTGATGGACCCTCGGGGTCACCTCCAGCGGCTCCTGCTCCTTTATCAGCTCAGATAAGGGTGGAGTCCTGTGCCAGTGCAGGTTCAGGAACTGGCTGGATGTCCCTGCTGGGTCTCACCTGAGAACAGCAACCAACCAGCTCTTGGAGCAGGAGGGAAGGATAAATGCTCCACCTCAAGCCCTGCCTACTTTATTTGCTGTTTTTCTTTGTTCCTCCCAACTGTTCAATCAATTCCTGCCTAAATTTGCCAAATTCGGAGAGTGTTTTCAAAGTTAACACTGATTTCAAGGCAGAAATCAATGCCCTCGACTCGACACCACAATCCATCCCCACCACTGCTCTCCACTGCTGCAGGGACACCCAGACTGTGCTGAGGCCGCGAGAAATACAGAACGGACTGTAGCCTGAACTCCGCTGCCCCGGGGCCGGGGGAGAGCACCCGAGAGCAGCAGGCGGGGCTGCAGGAGCCGCCGGGTCCGCCTCCAGCCGCCTGTGCCCGAGAGCCAGCGCTGCCCTCAAATCCCTGGATCCCGATCCGCTGGAGCCAGCGGCAGGCTGCAGGAGCGCCTGGCACGTTCTGTTTGTTAGAACTGGCAGTCACATCACCGGGGATCCAGGCGAAACGCCTCCAGGGCTGTCAGGGAGGAGAGGGGAGCCCGGACACTGCGGCCGGAGGTTCACGGGCACCGGGATGTCCCCGGGCGCTGCAGGGGCAGCGGGGAGCTGCCCAGGCTCCGCAGTGCGGGGCCCTGCTCCTGCCTCTGCCCTGCTCCTTGCCCTCGGTGCGGTTTGTTGGCCCAGTCCCCCCCCTTCCCCTGGGCACTGGCCTTTCCAGAGCCTGTCCCTGCCCTGCAGCGCTCACGGGGTGAGGAGATCTGTGCTCGGGGCTGCAGCAGGGCAGAGGCAGAACCGCCAGGAAGGAGCTGCTCAGCCACATCAGCTCCTGCTGCTCCAGTGCAGGGCCCTGATCTGTCAGCACACGGAAATGAATGCAGTAAAACGTGTTTTAAAGCAGTTGTGACACAGCGCTGTCTGAGGCTGTGGTCACGTTTGATCAGTGCGTGTTTGGAATGGAGCAGGGTGACACAGCCCACACTGGTGACACTGACCCCTCCTGTCACCCGGGAGCACAGAACTCCACAGGCTGGGCTGGTTGTCAGTATTCCCACATTTCCCACGCACGGAGGCAGCCAGAGTGAGTCTGAACTCACTACAGACCTTGTTTGCAATAAAACTGCTCTGAAAGGCTCCAGCCCCCAGCCCTGAACCCTGACAGCCATCCTCTGGGTGATGATGGTTTCTCTACACCAGGAACAGCCAGAACCACACTGAAAGCCTTCAGGAGCTCTGTGATACGCTGGAGAGCAGTACACAAACATCTGTGATGTACAGCGGAGACAGGAGCGCTGGCCCAGGGAGGAGCCTGGGAGGAAACGAGGACAGAGGGATGAGGGAACGGTAATGACGGAACGAAAACCAGGAGAAGGAGATGTCTGCGGGAGGAAGGGCGAGGTTTGGCTCACAACACAGGCAGACAAACCGCTCCTGCTGGAAATCAAGGCAGCAGCACCCGGCTCTGCACAGGGGGTTTGCCCTTTCCCCTGCCCTCATCATGTTGCCATTTGCTCTCCTGAAAGGGAACACGGACGCCTGGAAAGGTCACCCCTCCCTCTGGCATTTCCCGAGCACAGGGCACGGACTGCGAGCTGAAGTTCACAGCCAAGCTGCAGAATTAATACTGCCCCACACTCGGGAGTTTGTGCACTCGATGGATGGAAGGAGTCAGGGATGGGATTGAAAACAAACCCACTGGGCCAAGAAAGCCTCTGACAAAACTGCCAGACAGAGACCAAACCTGCTGTCCGTGAGTGCAGCTGCCGGGCAGCAATCCCAGGTGAGCCGATGGATTCTCAATCATGAATAATTAAGTGATCTGGCACATGAAATAGGGGATTTTATATCTCCATATATCCCTTGAGTCTCAGGGCTCTCCTGTTAGTGGGCTGGAGCCTTCCTGGCTGCCTTCTCCCCTCTCTCCCACTCGGCAGCATTGATGCAAACCCCTCCTCTGCCCTCGGCCTCCCATCAAAACCAGCTGCCAGCTTCCCCTTCTTCTCACAGAATCTTCTCAATTCTCCCCACAGTTCCAGTCTCTGAGCCCTGTCCCACGGCCTCTGCCCCTCAACACGTTTCTCCAAGGCTGACGTGGTTAGTCCTGCACAGACCTGCAGGGCAAAGACACTTCCCACCATGGACATCCCAGCACAATTCTCTCCCTGTGTTATTTCAAAGCCTCAGCAGCACAGTCTCTGCTGCTGCACAGAGCCTCTTGTCCCCGCAGTCCCCTCGGTCGGTGCCGTGCCTGTCCCTCCATGCCCGATTACACCCCGTCCAAAGCATTCTTCTTCATTTGCTGGAGCACTGCTGCTGCCTAACGAGGGGCACCGTCCCCTGCTAATGGCAGTCACTTCATTATCGGCTGGGCTCTGCCTCAGCCTGTGGCTCCACGCTGCCACAGACCCGAATCTTACCACAAGGGTTTTAATTTGGGATTAACCGATCGGGAAATTAGATCACTGCTTCCATCAGTCATCCTGCTCTGGCTGTTACCTCCGTGCCTTGGCTGCAGGGGAACAGGCTCCCCAGGGAATGGGCCCGAGGCTGCCAGAGCCCCAGGAGTGCTGGGACACTGCTCCAGGCACAGGGAGGGGTTTCCAGGTGCTGGACTGGATGATCCCTGTGGGTCCCGTTCAGCTCGGGATATTCTATAATCTTTATGCTTGAGTCAAAATTAATTTATTGTCCTGATTAAACCAATATCCGGGTGTATCCATCACTGTTGCTGTGTGTGTGGCCCTGCAGATGAATGCACACACACGTACACACACCTTATCTCGTAGATTCCTGCTTTTGCCTTGCATTTCTAGGGCAACACTTAATGGAAGATGAATCACAATAGAGGCCCCAGCTGGGGAAGCCACGATACAGCCCAGGCCCCAGAAAGTCAATTACTGTGTTGGAGAGGGTGAGCAGAACTGAGGAGATTTGCATGGAAATAACTGATCTCCTGATACAAAGGATCACACGGGCTGTGCTGGCAGACAGTGCTGAAGGGAAAGGTAAAGGCACAGGATCAAAATACACCCGGCGTGCCTGTGGTAATCAGCATTTCTTTGTTCCTTTGTTGGAGACCGAGCTGGTGAGATCTGGCCGCATTCTCGCAAAAACCATTCATTGAGAATTAATGGCAGCTTAAGTTTTCAATTAAATTTTAATTTAAACTCTGTGATTGGTGCAAATCAGCACAGTGCCACTTGTGTCAGTGATTTATCTCAGCTGAGGATTTGGCCCCACGTCTCGAGTGAAAGCTCTGCCAAAATAAGCTGCAGTAGAGATCCTCCAGCCAGATTCCAGAATGTGCTAAAGCCCTGGAAGGTGCAGATGGGCATGAAATCAATGCCTGGGACCTCTGGAAACTCCATCAGGGGCCTGCTGAACCTCCTGGTGTGTGAAGTACTGCCCCGAGTACAAATTGGCCATAAAGGGAAAATCCTGCAATGCCCAAAGGCCCTTTTCTTTACCAAGGGGGGGTCTGTCCATGGCTCTGCTCAGGGTCTGCTGAGGATCAGAGAGCCCGGAATGGTTTGGTCTGAAGGGACCTCAAAGCCCAGCCAGGTTTGGTCTGAAGGGACCTCAAAGCCCACTCAGTACCCCCTGCCGTGGCAGGGACACCTTCCCCTGTCCCAGGCTGCTCCAAGCCCCATTCAACCTGCCCCGGAGGTTTCCTGAGGTGTCCTTTGCTGAAACACAGCCTGGGACAAGGAGGGAAATCCCGAATTTGTGTCTCTGCCGTGAAACAGCCTCTCCTGGGCTCACTGTGTGAGCTGGGGTCACCTCCAGCCCCTGGGGACGTGGGGACAGCCATGGGCACATCCCTGGTGGCTTCATTCCAGAGGAGGGCTTTCAGATGGACTCACTGCCTCTTTGCATCCCATTTCATAGATCTGTGGCAGGAAGTCTAATAAGTTAGGAAGCTTAACACACTCTTTTTTATACGTGATGCAGTCATTTCTCAATCTGCCGTTCTCAAGAAGTTCTTTTCTTTTCTCCTTGCTGTTGAAACCTATCTGGATTGAATCATTGAATCATTATTCCTGATGTTCCACAAGTCTCGTTCTGAATATTTTTAGAATTAAAAAATGAGATTTCTGCTTGTGACTTTTTTGTTTATAAATTTTGCATAAATCTGCAATACAAAAGCAGCAAAAAGAATTCGACTGAATCTTTTCAAGAACAGGATCAGCTTATGATGTGCAGAGCAAAACCTTTGGGTTTAACAGGCTGAGGGGCTGGGAGAGAACGAAGCAATTAAGGGGAAGGAGGGATGTGGAAATGAGGGTCATTTGCACTTTACAGAAACCCAGACCAACACTGAGTTATCTCTCAGGCTGTGAGGGCTTGGAAAATCCAAGGGCAGCGCGGCAAAGGATCTCTGGACACGACTGCTCACATTTTGACTGGCAGCAGCACTGAGGTGAGGGAAGAAGCACCTGTCACTGCAGCTTTGGCCCTGGAAGCCCAGGGGTTGGTGCATTAGGTTGGAAGAGCCGGTTCCAGCCCATCTGGTGGGGACTGGGCTGCACTGAACGCGGGGAGAGAAGCAGCTCAGGGGGGTGAGTCACCTCCCACCCCCAGCACCAGCCGTGACTGGACCAGTTTGACTCACACTCAGTAATACTGACAGAGCACCTCCGAGTACAAGGCTGCGAGGAGTGGAATTTGTTTGGCTCATTTGCACTATTTGGAGAAAACATATTGTGGGTTTGCTCTGAGTGATGTTTGGGAGGCTTCAGAGCGAGTGGCAGTGATGGATGGGCCCCGAGGAGCAGAGCAGAGCCAGAGCCCTGCAGCCAAGGTGAGAGGTGGGAGCTGGCAGCTGGAAAGGCTTTGTGCATCCCCTCCTTCCACTGGGGCTCTGCGAAGGCTCCTCTGCACATCCTCCTCCTCCTGGCCCTGCAAAGGCTCCTCTGCACATCCTCCTCTTCCTGGGCCCTGCCAAAGCCCTCTCTGCACATCCTCCTCCTCCTGGCCCTGCAAAGGCTCCTCTGCACATCCCATTCCTCTTCCTGGGCCCTGCCAAAGCCTTCTCTGCACATCCTCCTCCTCCTGGCCCTGCAAAGCCTTCTCTGCACATCCTCCTCCTCCCGGCCCTGCCAGGCAGAGCAGTGGGGGCCCCAGGACGCTCCTCTGTGCACAAACAGCTCTGGTGCTCCCCGGTGGGGCACAGACCTGTGTGCTCCAGGGCACCTGAAGTGTCACTGCTCCTTTTTGTACTTATGGCCAAGAGGGGTTCTGGCCAAGCCCGGGACGGTGCTTGTCCAGGCAGACAAATTACAAAGTTCAAGTATTTTAGATATATCATTTCAAGCCTCTTCTCCAGCGCCAACTTTTCCTATGAAAAGCCACAGAAAACAGGCGGAGGGTCATGGCCCCTTGAGCATGCTCAGCCCCCTGGAAGGAACATCCTCAAAGAAGGGTTAAATCCATCCCAGCTGAACTCACTGGCCCTTTGTTAACCAGGATATCAAATCGAAATAATTCGAAATCAAACTGAATAATCAGACATGGTGACAAAGCAAGGGACACGGGGGGAGACAGCAAATGTCCGTCCTGCTCAGGGACAGAGGCACGAAGCTCTGCACGAGGGGGTGTGGCTTTAAGCTGAAAGAGTAGATTTGGATTTGGTATCAGGAAGAAATCCTTCCCTGGCAGGGTGGGCAGCCCTGGCACAGGTGCCCAGAGCAGCTGGGGCTGCCCCTGGATCCCCGGCAGTGCCCAAGGCCAGGCTGGACATTGGGGCACTCTGGGACAGTGGGAGGTGTCCCTGCCAGGCCAGGGGTGGCCCTGGGTGGGCTTTGAGGTCCCTTCCAACCCAAACTGTTCTGTGGTTCTGTGACTTAGGGTCACTCCTGGCAGAGGTTTTCTCTTTGGGAAGAAAGTCCCTTCCCTCCTGTGCTGCAGCTGCTGCCCCTGGCCCCACTGGGCTCATGGACACGCTTTGCCAACGAGGGTTTCTGAGAAGGGGCTTACAGCTTCCAGTGCTCCCACAGCTCTGAACACAGCAGATGAGACAGAAAAGTCATTTCCCATCTGTCTGCAAAGGACTGTTAAGTTCTCATCCATACGTAAAGAGAGCCAACAGAGATTGTTACAGGCTCAATGACAGCGCTCTACAAATGTTAATATGGTTTTTAATTGGGAGGAATAATAGCTTGCTGCTGCATGCTTGGCAGACCAGGATCTGCAGCTACTTGATCCTACCCCTTTTTGAAAGCAGAAGGGGAAAATTGCAGTTCTGCATTTGAGTCAGGGTTTATTTAAAGCAGCCGAGGTGCTGAGCTGACGGTGCCGCTGTCCCTTCTCCCCGTGGTTATCCTGGGGACAGCAGAGGCAGAGCCACCACTCCCGCTGCGCAAGGTTCCCGAGTGCCTGCCACGGCAGGGGGAAGCCTCCAGGTCCTGTGCAGGGGGACAGGACCAGAATCACTGAATGTTTGGGCTGGGAGGGACCTCAAAGCTCATCCCGTCCCACGCTGCCATGGGCAGGGACACCTCCCACCAGCCCGGGGCGCTCCAAGGCGCCTCCCGCCTGGCCTGGGCTGATTTCGGGCTGGAGTTTGGTGCATTGCCAAAGTCTGCTGAAGTTAACGAGCGCCTGTGTACCCAGGGAGACCAGGAAAATAATCGGAATTAACTTGTAAACGGATGAGTCAAATTGCATTAAATATCTTTGTAAACGCTTTTGTTTAAAATTAAGGTGGACTAACTTGATTTTGTTTGCTTCACTTTAATTCCAAGTAGCACCCTCTAAATGGAAGCTTAAAGAAATTTAACCAAACTTACACTTGATTATCCCTGGATGTCCCCGAGCACTCAGAGCAGAGTGTGAGACTCCTGAGCTACCCTGGGGGGTGGGATCCTCATCCTGGGAAACCTCCTAAGAGGGAAGGGACTGCTCTGACCCAGCCTCTGAGTCCCCATGGCTTTGATCTTTGCATTCCAGCCACTCCATTGACGCCTTTCCCTAGGATTTTGGTCCTCACTGGCAGCTCTGGCACAAGGCAGGGCATGGCCCAGTCCAGCAGGGGCTGGGAGGGCAGGCAGAGGGTCCTGGTGCTTCCCTGGCTGCCCCCAGCCCTTGTCCAGAGTCTGACCCCCAGGAGCCCCATCAGGGACTGATTTATGTGCGTGGGGAGGAGAGAGAAATCCCCCGTGGGGTGATCAGGGAAACGGCTGGGTGACAGACAGCAGCAGTGTTTGCTGCCAGGGCCTGGCACAAAGCCCTGTGTCCTCACTGGGGTCTCCAGGTGAGGGCTGAGAGGGGCTGGGGGCTCTCCTTGGGATGGAAAACTCTGGGACACCAGAGTCTGACCACACCTGACCACACCTGACCACACCTGACCAGACCCAACCAGAGCCTGACCAGACCTGACCAGACCAAACCAGAGTCTGACCACACCAGACCAGACCTGACCACACCTGACCACACCTGACCTGACTAGAGCCCAGCTCTCCCGTCACACACCCAGGCACAGCTAGTCCCAGGGCAAAGGGAAGGGTGGAAAAAGAGAATTTGCACTCCTGGTCAGCCCTGGGAGAACCAGGCAGGGCCAGCCCAGCCCCTGTGCCCCTCCTGGCCTCTGCTCCCACCCCACACCCCTGGGACCCTAGAGCAGGGAAAAGGGGGCATTGGAGCATTGTGGAGTGGGCTGGAAAAGGATCTCAGCTGGCAGGATTGCCAAGGGCAGAGGGGGAAATTCCTGCCCAGCCTCACTCCCTGTGCAGAACAGAAAGGGCAGCCGTGCTGCTCCCCCCCTTTTTGGAAGAAATACAATGCAGCTGGAATATTTTTAGTAAGGCCTTAATTAAATCATCAAAATATTTCAGGCTGATGTTCATCAGCAAGTAAATTCAGGGAACAGGACAAGAAAAGCAGCTGTGCATTATTCTTCTGAGTAATGATGTTTGGATCTCTGTGCAGTAGAAAGTGGGGGGAAAAGTAAATTATACAGAAAATACATTCAGGAAGGTTTTAATATTATTACAGACCTTCATTATAATGTATGATCAAGCATGTAAGTGAAACTCTCAGGACCCGGGGGTAACATACTGATTCTGGTGGACATTAAAATTTCTATTTGATGCTTAAGCAAAATCTAATCTGACTTCTGATTTTGCAAAATATTTCAGGGTAATTAGACATGTTTGTGCTTTATTGATTCTTAAAATGAACATAAATATGTGGGGAATTGCTAACACTCTGGATTAAAGAAAAAAAAAAAACACAAAAATCTTTTGCTTTGCAAAATCACCTTCTGCAGATGTGACCCTCATTCTCCTGGATGGAAATGAGTGCAGGAACAGGTAAGGGAGTTGAAAATCATAACGATCATAAAAGTGCAGCTTTAGTGTCTAAATGCAAGTTTGTTTTCTCACAGTTGTCCCGCAGGCTTCGGGATGAATGGCTCACCTGGAGGCCTGGGCTCTGGGGCACTGGAGGGTGTCCCTGCCCGCAGGGATGGGGGGAGCTGTAGGGTCCCCTCCGACCCCGACCCGTCTGGGGCTCTGCCATAAAACCCCAAACAGCCCCAGAGCACAGGCTGGGGGAATTCCTGTCGGAAATGGGCTTTGGAGATGCCCAGAGCAAACACTGAGGGCAGGGCCGGCAGTGCCAGCCCAGAGCAGGGACCTGACCCAGGACATCCCCCAGGGAACATTCCCAGCACCATCCCCAGCCCAAAACAGGGTCCTGACCCAGGACATCCCCCAGGAGGGTCCCCAGCAGCAGCCCCAGCCCAAAACAGGGTCCTGACCCAGGACATCCCCCAGGAGGGTCCCCAGCAGCAGCCCCAGCCCAAAACAGGGTCCTGACCCAGGACATCCCCCAGGAGGGTCCCCAGCAGCAGCCCCAGCATTTCCCAGCCCCAGCTCAGTCCTGCCAACCCACCCCAGGCACACGAACAGTCACTGCTCCCTTAACTGTGGCTGCCTTTCCCACGGGCATTTTGGGACAACGAGGGCAGGGTGATGCAGGAAACCACGGCCCCTCTGCAGAGCTGCAGGAACAGCCCCGGACACCCTGAGCACCCTCAGGCTGGAGCCTCTCACCCCTCTGCCCTGCCCCTGTGGGATCCTGCACCAGGGGCTGCAGATGCTGCACCAGGAGCTGCAGATCCAGCACAAGGGCTGCAGACCCAGCCCAGCCACGCCTGGGGCACCTCGGGGACCCAGAGCACAGAGGACAGAGCGCCCTTGGGACCAGCCTGGCCCCACCTCGCAGCGCTCCGAGCACCGACGGCTGCCAGGGTGTGAAGTGTGCTCCAAAGGCACAAAAGGACGGGAGTTCGGCTGGTCTGAACAGATGGCTGGGTAACATTTGCCGCCGAGCCCGCGGCTCCCCAGCAGGGCCTTTCTCTCTCTCTCCTTCCCGGCGATGCTCAGGCGTGAGCACCGCGCTGCAGCTCACTGCCATCATAAATAAGCCGCGATAAGTGTCTGATTTATTGGGGAGCTCCAAGGCAGAGACAGGCAGCAGCAAGGTCACATCCACGGCTACGCACGTCCCTGACACTGCTCCTCTCTCTCCTCCCCTCCTGCCCCGCCAGCTCTGGGAAGCGCCAGAGGGGAATTTCAGGATTTTCAGGAATATTTCAGGAATTTCAGGAGCACTTCTCTCTCCAGCTCCATTTGCTGCCAGCAGCTCCCTGCAGGGATCTGTCCCCTCGCAGCGGCCGCACGGCTCAGCCCGGCGGGCCGGGGCCAGGAGCGGGGACAGGACTGGGGACAGGACTGGGGACAGGACGGGGACAGGAGCGGGGACAGGACGGGGACAGGACGGGGACAGGACGGGGACAGGACTGGGGACAGGACGGGGACAGGACGGGGACAGGACTGGGGACAGGACGGGGACAGGACGGGGACAGGACTGGGGACAGGAGCTGGGACAGGACGGGGACAGGAGCGGGGACAGGACGGGGACAGGACGGGGACAGGACGGGGACAGGACTGGGGACAGGACTGGGGACAGGAGCGGAGACAGGACGGGGACAGGAGCGGGGACAGGACTGGGGACAGGAGCGGGGACAGGACTGGGGACAGGACTGGGGAGAGGAGCGGGGAGAGGAGCGGGGACAGGACTGGGGACAGGAGCGGGGACAGGACGGGGACAGGAGCGGGGACAGGAGCGGGGACAGGACGGGGACAGGAGCGGGGACAGGACTGGGGACAGGACTGGGGACAGGACGGGGACAGGAGCGGGGCTGCCGGCCCTCGGTAACGTGGACACAGGTGCCAAGGAGCTCGGAGGAGGGCAGCCGGCCTGGGCCTGCCGTCTGTCCGCTCAGGGCCCTCGTACGGAGCGATGTGCGCGGAGGCGCCGCCCTGCGCAGGGCCGGGCCCTCAGCGGAGCCCGCTCGGGGTGGGCCTCAGTGGGATATAAATACTCTGCTCTGCCGGGCCCTGTGTCCCTAAGGGGAGCCCTTTAATCCGCGTTTCTGTGGCCCAGGGGCTCTGTCAGGTCCCAGCTGTGGTTTTCCAGCTCCCGGGAGGAGGCGGCGGCAGGGCGGCGGTGTCACTGTCCCCCGCGGGTCCTCGGCTGTCCCCAGGGCTGCCTCACAGCCCCCGGGCTCCGGTGTGCTCTCGCGGATTCCCCAGGGAGGGAGAGAGTCCTGCAGCCCTGTCCTGGGATCACAGAACCGTGCAGTGGTTTTTGTTGGAAAGGACCTCAGGGCTCATCTCATTCCCTGCCATGGCAGGGACATCTCCCACTGCCCCAGGTCACTCCAAGCCCCATCCAGCCTGGCCTTGGCACTTCAGGATCCAGGGACAGCCCCAGGTTCTCTGGGCGCCCTGTGCCAGGCCCTCAGCACTCCCACAGGGAAGATTTTCTTCCTAATACCTGATCTAAATCTACTCTTTTTCAGTTCAAGCCCCTTGTCCTGTCACTCCAGGCCCTCACAAAAATCCCCCAGCTCTTCTGGAGCCCCATCAGGCGCTGGAAACGGCTGGACCAGGGCTGCTCCTGCCGGGGCTGTCCCGGAGCACAGACACATCCCCCCCCCAGGGACACAAGGGCAGGATGTCACCGCAGCGCAGGGAACAAGACACAGGCCCCCGGGGCAGGAGGTGCCGTGTCCCATGGCCAGGGGCACAGGCTCCAAAGGGGACAAGCAGTGCCGGGAAGGGACCCGCGCTGCTGGCTCTGTCTGTGTGCTCCCTGTCATCACCCACAGCACGAAATAAATCCAGGTGGCCACGGGCTGGGAGTGCTGCTTCCCCGTGACACGCTGGATTTTCTGTCACTTGCTACTAAATGAGCCACGGCAGATTTAAAAGCACTGCAATTGTTGAAAAAGTAACCTTAATAAAGTGGGTATAAATAACTGTATGGCAACATTTCTGCATATTGGAATTGTTTATGCAGGTAAAATTTAATAGCAGAGGTGTGACCGCATTTATAACGCAGTAATCAGTGTGTGATTCCACAACCCCAGCGTGTTTGCTCACAGGAGACAGCCCTAATGTCTTTTAAAAAGTCGTTAGATTTAAGTAATAGCCAGCACCCAAGTAGTCGATCAGGCAGATAGAGAACAAATCAACTTTTATTGCCAGGCAAAAACTAGAAAACCTAATTCCTTGGAAGCTAATAAAAAATTTATAATTTTTTTTGAGTCAAATAAGTGTAGGGTTTATTACTTCGTAGACGTCTTCATAAAACCTGGAGCAAACCTAATCTAGATGAAAACAACAGCTGTGAGGCACAATATATATGACCAAGATGGATGCCTCAGAGGTATGATATTCATTAGCTCACTAATTCCGAATGGTAAACAAGGTTTAATTAATTTTGATTTCAAGCTACAATGGTCGGCTGGCCAGGCAGGGGTGTACAGAACGTGCAGCTCCTGTAGGAGCAGGAATCTGCTGGGGAAGGTTCTGTGTTCTCCTGACATTTCTGCTGGGAGAAGTTCTGGGAACAGAGGAGGATGAGTGTTGGATCTGCGCCCTGGGAGGGCGGGCAGGCCCTGGCACAGGTGCCCAGAGCAACTGGGGCTGCCCCTGGATGCCGGGAATGCCCAAGGCCAGGCTGGACAGGGCTGCGAGCAGCCTGGGCCAGAGGGAAGTGTCCCCAGGACAGCGGGAGGAGTCCCCGGGACGGTGGGAAATGTGCCCGGGACGGTGGGAAGTGTCCTCCGGACAGTGGAAGGTTTACCTGGGACAGGGGGAGGTGTCCCCGGGACGGTGGGGGAGATTTAATTGTCTCTGATGGATGTGAGTGCCTCCCCTGGTTGGGTCGGTGCCCTGGAGACGTTTGGACCGGCTCGGGAAGGCGCCCTGAGCCCGACACGGAGACATTTCCTTCCCTGCGCCACCTCTGGGCCAGGACCCACCTTAATGGCTTCGGAGAGAGCCCGCCGTGCAGGCTGGAGGGGAGAAGGGGACCTTGGAGCCCCTCAGCGCCTGAAGGGTCTCCCCACGCCCCAGCTCCATGTGAAACAGCCCCAGTGAGAACCGAGGGCAGGGACCAAACGTCCACGGGCGGGACACTGAAGGTTTCACAGCGAATGGTTTGCTGAAGAATTGCAGGGTCAGTGACACCAGCGCTGCCTTTGTCTCCCCTGCTGTCCCTTGGGAGCAGAGGACAAGGGGACACGCTGCACCCGGCACTGACACTGCTGCAGGGCCGGGCTCCAGGGGCCCTGCAAGTGTTCACTGTCACCTCCGAGTGACACAGGACACGCTCTTGTCTTGTGTTTGTGAACTAGAAACGTATTTAATTCAGGCTTGAGGCAAAGTCATGGCTCACAGCCCTTTAGTGCACTGCTGAATTTGAAACCAGCTTGCAAAACTGTTCCCAAAATAACCCCGTGAGCCTCTTCTGTCCAGAGAAATGTACTAAATATTTTTGTTCAAAGACAGAGGTGCAAAGAATTTAAATGTCAGCGCTCTCCCTGGAGAGACAGGATGGGTTTGGGGAACTGTTCCCAGTAGAGTCAGTGCTGGATCCGTGGGCAGCAGAAGCTGTGGGGTGGCAATCCCTTGTCCTGGTGAGATGTCTCCACAGCAGGGTGGTGGTACCAGTGTGAGGAAAGCTTTCAGAATGAATAAAACCCCCAGCCCAGCTCCTTTTCCGTGGGTTTCCTGTAGCCACCACTACACAAATCCCCGTTGCCTGCTGCAGGCAGAGCAGCTCTGCCCAGCTCCTGCCCAGGGCTGGGGACCTGCAGTGGTGCCACATCCAGGGCTGGGCTGGTCCAGCTCCCACCAGGCTCAGCAGGAACCTGCAGCAGGGAGACGCAGTAATTTATACACAGGGAAGCTCTGCTGATAAATAACCAGAGCTGGGAATATGCTTTAATGAAGCACAACAACAATTAGCTTTATTCATATTTTCCCCCTCAAAACATAGACAAATATATGCACTTAAAGAATGATGATGTTTTGGGTAATCAGAGCGAAATAAATAGAACAGAAACTTTGTGTACTTTATGTAAGAGACTTTGCTGGCTGCAATATTTCAACTTTCACTTAAAAATAAGTGATTGGAGTGAAGCCTATACCCCGAACCTTTAACTTTGTATTTTCAAGGGCCGTAGCCATACTGTAACAGTGAATATATGAAAATACTTGTCTTCTGCAGACCATCCTCCTGTAGCTGCTGTGTCTGACACAACCTGTCATAGCACACCAACAGAAGAACTGAAAGGCATTGAAAAGAAAACTGATTCTCTTGCAAGCCCCTCTTTGTCTGGTTTCTTAATTTGCCTGTCAAGATCCCACTGTACCATTAATTGCACACAATCCAGGTACAAGCCTTGTGGCCCTGCAGGGGAGGGCTGAGCCAGCCCTGCAGACATCCCCAGCCTGGGGGGACATTTCTGCTCCTGCACTGTGCTCTGCGTTCTGCACACGGCAGCTCGGAGAACCCAACAGCACCCAAGAGCACGCAGGACAAAACCTGTTTGCTTAAAATATTCAGGCCAGTCTTGGTGACTAACGAATGCATCCATAGAGATGGGGCTCTGCCATCCACAAACCAGTGGTTAAATTAATCAGGTGATTTAATGGCAAGGAGTAATTTAACATCCTGTGTCTCACGGGTGCTGCTTCCACAGCTCTCCTCTCCTGGCTTTCTCTGATCACTGCAGGCTGGACTTTGCTAGTGCAAGGCTTTTAATTATGCAGGCTGGACTTCTTTAATGAGAGGCTTTTAATTACCCTTAGATCGATACCTCTCATCAGCTCTGAGGATAACCTTCCCCTCCTGGTGTGAGCTGGAGAGTTACCAGAGCACACCCTGAAAAACATCCCCCAGCACCTGGAGGAAAGGGACAGTCCTGACCTTTGGGGTGCCAGGGAGCCCCTGTCCTGTCCTTTGGGGTGCCAGAGAGTCACTGTCCTGAGCTCTGAGGTGCCAGGGTGTCACCATCGTGTCCTTTGAGCAGTGGGGTGTCACATCCCCTGTTTGGAGTGTCACTGTCCCGTGGTTTAGAAGAGCCACTGGCCAGCCTGGGTGTGCCACAGACCCCCCAGCACCTCCCTGCCCTTCCAGGACAGATCTGCAGGAGGCGGGTGCATCCTCCTGCCCGGATCAGATGGGAAAAAATCAGAAAAAAAAAAAAAAAAAAGAGCAGCTCCTGCTGTTGTCCTACTGGAACACAAGGAGAATTAACAACGTTATTTTTCATGTTGAGAGCGTCCTAAATTATTTACAAAACTCCCATCAAGGCTCTCGGCCTGGCAGGTGCTTTTTCTCCCTCTCGTTCTCCCTTCCATCCCCACTCTGAGAACAGATGCACCTTCCCCCGAGGACTCTGCTGTACCATTTCCCCCTGCCCAGGACACCCGGGGACAAACCCCCGGTGTCCCCTCCTCGGGGACAGAGCCCCGGTGTCCCCTCCCCTCCTCTCCCCTCCAGGGCACCCCGCCCCGGCAGAGGAGTGACTGGAGCTAATGAGTTTGGCCTTGGGCAACCACCTCCTTCGCTTGGTTATTTTTATGTTTTTGGAGCCTTTCAGCCCAGGGTGCTTGTTGCTTCTCCAGCATCAACAACATTAACAAGCTCTGACATCTCATAAATTTCCCTTGGTAAAACAAAAGAGAAGCAAATAGAAAAACAAGTTTCATCAGTACAGGGGGCTTGGGGCTTTGAAATTTTTCCTGCCTTTTCCATGTATTGGATTTTGTTGTGAGCAGCCCCTTTTATCCTGCTGGTGTCTCTCTGCTGCAGCCAAACTGCCTCGAGAACTCCAGCTAGAGCACACTCGTTTTGGCTTTGGGTGGAAAATGCTGAGATAAAGTGAGATCTGGTTAAGAAAAACGGAAATAGATCCAGTGCGAGCCCAACTATCAAAATGTAACAAGTTCAGAAAGAAGAGAAAGGAGATTAACCCTGTTAATCTTTCAGTTTAAAGCCATTCCTTTTCCCATCATAATGACCAAATGATTTACAGAGTGTTTGAGGTTGGAAAAGACCTTAAAGATCATTGACCCCACATTAACCCCACATTTCCCAGGGCAGCTTTGAGCCATGTCCCAGGTGGACTTTGCAGCTGGAGAAGCATCACTGCAGGGTCACTGCCACTCTCGTGCCTCAGTTTCCCCTTTTAACATCATGTATAGCAATAACTTGGAATTAAAGTCTTTGGTAACACTTTATGTAGGAATTGGGGAGTTAAAAATTGGGATTGATCATCACAGTCACAAGGAGCTTGTTCAAGCAGTCTCTGCCACAGAAGCCGCGGGTCCTCTCCACACTTTCCTCCTCTCTCTCTGTAATTCTTTGCCTGTGCCCCAAATACAAATTTGCTTTCTCAGGGAGTGAGAAATCTCCTGCCTGGGAGCTCCAGAGTTTGTGCTCAGGATGCAGCAGCTGCCTCCCCTTCCATCCCTGGCAGTGCTGAGTGATGTTGGAGCTGCAGAGGGACGGAGCAGCCACGAGCCTTCCTCACCTCTCCTTGCAATCGATTTTCTCCAAACCCATGTCCCAGAGCTTCCAGAGACACCTGAGCAGGGCTGGCCGTGGCTCACTCTGCGGTGGGAGCTGGATGTGGCTCTGCAGCACGTCTGGCACAAGCTCTGTCCTCCCCGGGTCTGCCTTTGGATCCCAGATCGGGGATCTCAGCTGAGGGCTGGCTTTGCCCAGAACGTTTTTATCAAGCCCTGCCCCTGCCAAAGGGCGCCAAACCAGTGACACACGGCTGCCAGCAAGGGCACAGAGCCCAGAGTTCATGGCAGGGGCCAAAAGGGGCTCTGTCAAACCCTGTCACCCCAAACACAGATCCTCAGGCTGGTGGTTTTTCCCCAGTTTCTGCTCTGCTGTTGGAACAACACATAAATTATCATTAAAACGATGCTACTGGGAGGCAGTGTGAGGTGCAAGAGAAAAACTGATTTTCTAAGGATAAAATTATTCAGCAACAACAGTGGACATGTGAAATGGAATTCTGGGCTCAACATCCACTGCTTCATAACGAGGCAGAGTATTTTCCTTACGGATCCAGCTCTTGAAGCCCTGGAGCTCCTGACTGTGTCCTCTGCTTTACTGCCACAACATAAATATCAGGAGTTATGGCTGCAGCAAGCACACTGCACACTGCTGAGCTGGTTGGAATTTAATATGAGTTTAATATCAGCATCCCAGAGTGCCACAGCAGCTGCAGGAGGCAGCTGTGTTCATCCTGTTGTGCTTTCTGCATCCAGCCCTTGACCCCAGACACATCATCACTGGGCCCTGGGTGCAGGAGGGGAGCAAAAGGAGTTTTCCAATTAAATCTCTTTGCAACAGCAGGCAGCAGGCAGCAGGCAGCAGGCAGAAGGACACCTGGGGGATGTGGACATTTTCACACTTTTTGGAGGATATTTGGAAGCTGCTTTATTGTTATCCAAAAGTGAATGCCCACAGAGGGTGATGGCACAAACTGCTGTCCCCTGGGAGAGCTGGGCTGAGGGCGATGGCCCCGTGCCGCTGTAGAACATGAAAGAAAGATTAAAGACTCCAAATATTTCAGAAGGCAAAGAGCACAGAAAAAAGGCTTTTATTGTCTAATTCTTATTACCTTGATAAGGTGTTCCCATATGGATTTAACACAGTTGGTGAATAGGAACGACAACTCCTTAATCCCATGGGTTAAACCAGAGAAACAGCAAAACACCCCCTGGAGAAAGATGGTTTGGAGAGAGGAGAGCTGTTTTGAGAAGAAGCTTTCTTGAATTTTTTTTCCTTGGGAAAAAGTGAGCAGCTGCCAGCAGGCTGAAAATCTCTCAGACCCAAAAATACCAGACCCACAGCCCAGAGCTGTCCTTTGGGAGAGCTGGGCTGAGGGTGGTGGCACCAAGGGTGATGGCAACAGAGCTGCTGTCCCTTGGGAGTGTCCCCTGGCAGTGTCCCCTGGCAGTGCCCTGGCAGTGTCCCCTGGCAGTGTCCCCTGGCAGTGCCCTGGCAGTGCCCTGGCAGTGTCCCTGGCAGTGTCCCCTGGCAGTGTCCCCTGGCAGTGTCCTCAGAGTCACCTCCAGGGTTTGGTGTCCTCTGCAGCAGCCCCAGGGGCAGAGCAGAGCAGCAGTGGGGCCCGCAGGGCTGAGGGACAGGCACAGGCAGGGCCTGAGGGGACACGGGCAGGGCTGAGGGCAGGGCACAGACAGGGCTGAGGGGACACGGGCAGGGCTGAGGGGACACGGGCAGGGCTGAGGGGACACGGGCAGGGCTGAGGGGACACGGGCAGGGCTGGCAGCTTTTCCCTGGCTCTCAGAACCACCGGCTGGCTTTGCCAAGAGGAGATAAATTGATACAAACCAAAAAGATTTGAGAATGAACTCTGTGTCAGGCAGCTCTGGCATGATTAAGCTTATCTTGGGAGCAGAGAGAAAACTAAGAGACAGAATGTCAATTAATTTGAGTGCAAGAATTCCCTGGGCCGGCGGCTCAAGGAAGGCAGGATGGCAGTGTCAGAGGGAAATGGATTTCTCTGCACAGACCCAGAAACTCGAAACCCTTCTCATTTCTATTTGTTTAAAGATTCTGCTCAGTGTAGAACAGTTTGGGCTGGATGAATGCTGACTTAGAGCAGTAACTGATGCTCTAATGAAAAGGAAACTCCATATGAGCAAAGCCAGTGTGGGGAGACGAGTCCTGGGAAGGGAACAGGCTCATCCATCAGGAGTGGGAGCTGCTCCCAGCAGAGGCAGCCCCTCCTGCTCCCCCAGTGTCACTGCCGTTGTTGTGGCAGGGAGGGGACACCTGGGGCTGGCCCAGTCCCCACGCTGCGCTCCGAGCAAAGCGCTTGGCTTGACTCTGGATTTGATCTATTGCAGGATCTTGGGCTTGGGCCATGCAGGAGCTCACAAGTAATGCACAGCTCGGTGCCTGGCCCCGCAGGTAATTGATCAGCTGGGAATCTCTCACATCGAGGATGAGCTCATTTAATGTACTCCCGACCCGTCTCCGTGCACCCACAGCAGGCTCAGAAATGCAGTTTGCATCTGGGAAGTCCATCACCAGCGACAGGAGCCAGCAGAGTCATTGTCATTATGTCCAGGAGAGCAGAGAGGCTCCTCAGCTTTGATTTCTTTCCTGCTCAAACACTGAATTCGGTGCCTCCGGCAGCCCCCAGCGATGAGAGTTCTGCTTTTCACCTGCTCGGGGCACAGCCCGGCTGACCCAGGGGTCCCTGTGCTGGCCCAGCCTCCCGGAGCCAGGGCACGGAGGAGGGATGAGGCACCCGGCGCTTCTCCCTGGCACAGCTGGCACAGCTGGCAGGGCTGGGCTGGGCCGGACCCTGCCCCAGGAACGCGGCTCCTGCCGGGCTCGGCACGTCGGTGCCCGCGGGCACAGCCCAGACGGGAGCTGGAGTCCTGCATCCCATCGCTGAGACACCCCCGGAGCCGGGGACAGGGCAAGGTGTGCTCCCCAGGGGCTGGGATCCTGCATCCCATCGCTGAGACACCCCCGGAGCCGGGGACAGGGCAAGGTGTGCTCCCCAGGGGCTGGGATCCTGCATCCCGTCCCTGCCGCACTCCCAGAGCGCACTCCCCTCCTGCCTGGCTGTCCCCACTGCTGCCCCGTCCTCCTGTCCCCACCGCTGCCCTGTCCCCCTGTCCTCCTGTCCCCACCGCTGCCCCGTCCTCCTGTCCCCACCGCTGCCCTGTCCCCCTGCCCCCTGTCCCCCTGTCCCCACCGCTGCTCTGTCCCCACCGCTGCCCCTCGGCGCGGGGAGCAGATCCTCCCAGCTCCTGGCAGCCAGTTTGGAGGCGATGTTTACCACCTCCTTTACCATTCGCACCCTCGGCACAATATGCATTTATGCGGGTTTTCTCTGGAGGATCCTCCCGAGCAGCCACATTATGTATTTACACTTCGCACGCTCCTGGTGGAACTCGCTGTACCTGCGGCGTGCCCCCGAACAGCCGAGCTCTGCCACGAGACGCTTCCCCTAAACGCTGCTCGGAATAAGCACCATCACAAAGGGTCAGATCTGCGAGGGGAAGAGGGGAAAGGGTCTGGTCCCCCGGCAGAAAACCTTCCCCGGGCAGAGGGGAGCAGCCCGCGGCAAAGCAGGAGCAGGAGCCGAGCTCCAGGAGCGCTCAGACATTGGCCACAGCCGGGAGCTGTCCCAGCCGCCAGCCCCTATCCAGCCCCGCAGGATCCCCCCAGCAATCCCGGGCTGCTGGGGGCTCCGTGGGGCTCGGGAGCCCTGAACCACCTGGGGCTGGGACAGTCACATCCAGCCGAGCACAAACCTGCCCAAAGGTCTCCTGAGCCACCTCTTCTGGTACCTGCACAAATGTAGGGCAAATGAAAACGAAGAGAGAGAGTGGGGCTGGTCTGCCGGCTCCTTCTCCATCCCTCCGCGGTTCTGTGTGGAAGACAATTTGTAGCTGATGGCCACGAGGCTCAGGGAAAAGTTTCTGCAGATGTTTCAGGAAAATCCCGACAGAAAGCCACATGGAACACGTGCCATCCCCCACACTACTCCCCAGGCACAGCCTGCTCTCCATCAGCGCTTTCTCCTCTTCATTTCAAAGCTGCTTTTCTCTTGCTACAGTGAAGTACTGAGAGTTTTTACTCCTGTAAAACACTCCTGGTCCTTGTTTAGGCCCTCCATGGCTGGTGGGAAAAAATTTAATTAAAAGCTGTTCTGCTTTTATGTCCAACATGCTTCAACTGGCAATACATCTTTTTGCTGCTGGAATTGCCTGCTTGGTATTTCTTACACCCTCTGAGCAGCCGGTGCAAGGCAGCCCTGGAATTAGAGTGGGGAGCTGGATGGAAACCGCCTGGTGCAGCCACAAAATCCTCTGCATCTCTGCTTCTGCTGCTGATTGTAGCAGTGGCTGGATTCCAGCTGATGTCCTGGGAAAACGAGGCTGTGGGCCCAGAGACTGGGGGGAAAGTGCTAAAACCTCCCCAGCCACCTCCTCACGGGGGGCTCGCTCTCTCCTGCCACCCACAACTCATGTCAGAGCACGGGAAAGTGCCTCAGATAAAGGACTGTTCCCCTGCAGAGGCAGAGGAGAGATTTCATGGATTAGGAGGAAATCTTCTCCCAAATTTACATCCCCTCTGGCCTCAGCCTTGAGATGTAGAGAAGGTGTTTGAGCCCCTGTCCCTGAGGGTCAGCAGGGAGTGACCCCCTGAGCTGATCCCAGCCCTGAGGGCCACAGGAGCAGGGGCTGGGTCACCCCTCTGCCTTTGGGGTTAAAAAGGCCTTGAACCTCTGACTGATGTGGGTTTTGGTGCTCCTGGCTCGTGAGATAACTGCCCAGAGCCCTGAGTGAGCACACGGCCTGGCCGTGCCGGGGAATGGCAGAAATGGGAAATCAGAGGAAAAAGCAGCTGCTGGAGCTTCTGGGCAGCAAAGGCACCCGTGGGGCAGATTTCCAGCTGCTAAACCCAGGCACCAACTGCCCTTCTGCAGGGGAAGGTGGCTCGAGCCCCCGTGCCCTTACGGAGAACCAGGAGGGGCTTTGGGGTTTCCTTTGGGATTTCCTTGAGGCTGCTTTAACCTCTGAGCCAGGGCTATCCTTTGAGTAGGCAACACTCAGCAAACGCTGACCATGGACAAAGAAATTGCATTTTTCCTCTCTTTTATCAAGCGAAATGTTAATAGTAAGCTGAAAAATGGAATCTTTGTCCTTTTATCAAATCAGCCTGGGCAGCCTCAAAGCTCCTTCCCCTTTCTGGATCTGTGGGATTTTCCAGGAGCCCCAAAACCCATCCACCCATCAGATGCCATTACAGGTAGAAACACTGTCAGGCTGTGTACAGGAATATAGACATTTAAGAGGAGAAACTACTTAATAAATTCAGAGCAACACTTTGTGACATTTCCCACAAGACTTTAGTGCTGTTTACAAATTCCGAAGAACACCTCGAGTCATTTCTGGCACGGACTTATGATTTATTTCAAAGCAAAATGGGTCAGAGTGTGTGGGTCTGTGTTTAATGCAGAAAGGGATTTGGAAATGAAAAGTCAACTGGCATGAAAGATTGCTGGGCAAATGTAAAAGCAGTAAAGCGTGTGGGTGGTCTCTGAGCATGTAATAGGATATTTGTAAGGAAAAGAAACATGCAGGATTCCAAGCTTTAATAAAACAGTTCCTTTTCACCCAATCAATAACATAATTGTAATTTTCCAAGGCAAATTGCCTCTAAACTCCCTTTTCTCCAGGAGAGAGCGGCAGGAATGGGACAAGGGGGAGAAATGACTGTGGGAGGAACGGTGCACATGTCTGGGGTGACCCTTCCCTCCTGGGGTGCTGCTCCCAGCAGGAGCACCTGGAGCAGGGCAGGGTTTGGCTCACGGCAGGGATGAACAGCACCAGACAGAGCAGGGCTGGAGGATTCTCTGCTCCAGCTCAGCTCCATCTTCCCACACACGGCTTCAGTGCCTCTGCCGGAGGATGCTCTGGAGCAGCCCGAGCGGCTCGCCAGGGAAAGGCTCTGCAGGAGAGAAAACAGGACTGCAGGGGGGTTTGGAATGCAGCAGGGTGGTGGAGGAGGTTACAGGCATTGAAGGGGAGATGGCACAAGGTGCCAGAGCCCAGGGTGGGAAGAGCCTCCCCCAGGGACAGAACAGGCAATGGCAGGACAGGAAAATCACTGATTCCAAATGCAGATAGGAGCAGGGAGTTATTTCTATCCGAGAAGACTTCCCACTAACTGTGTTCCTGAATCTGCCCAGTAACAGGATCATGGAATGATCAAGGCTGGAAAAGATCTCTGAGTCCAAGCCCTAAGCCAGCAGAGCTGCACTCCCCACAGTCCATGTCCCAGGTGCCACACTCCTGAACACTTCCAGGGACGTGACCCCAGCCCTTCCCTGGGCAGCTGTTCCAATGCCTGACCAGCCCTCCAGGGAAAGAATCTTCCCGAATACCCAATCTAAACCCCATGGAAGCCCGAGTTACATCCTGAGTCGCATCATCAGGAGTCCCAGGGCATCACATTGAAAACAAATCAATCATTATCCTACTCCCCCACACGAAGCCAAGACCCACCTTCCGTTTCAACACTTAGAGAGCATCAGCATGATTTATTTCTCAAAATTCAGAAGAAACACGTGAAGACGAAAGGCTCCCAGGAGTATCTGTGACTGCATCACCATTCCTCAGCAGCTCCCGTCGCTCCGCGCAGGGCAGACAATTTAATTGCTGTAGATTAGAGCAGAGAGTGTCAGCACTGAGCACGGCGTTGGCTCTGCCTCGTTACTGGGCTCTGTCCCTCTCTTGCCTCACAAGGGCGATTTCCTCCACGCCTTCATGAAGATGCACATCAGCTCCCAGTGGAGCAGATTATACATTCATTTGTAACTTTTAGGAAACGAAACTATTTCAACAGGAAGAGAATGTAAGAGCTGTCAGACGTTCTGGACTTGAGTCAAGCAATAAAAACCAGCCCAGGGACTGATGCTCCTGTTGGAATGGAATCACAGAAGCATGGAATCATGGGCCAAACCTGTGTGGTGGCTGGAAAATGCATCCCTTCCTCCCCTGCACCCATCCCTCTCCTGCACCCATCCCTCTCCTGCATCCATCCCTCCCCTGCACCCATCCCTCCCCTGCACCCATCCCTCTCCTGCACCCATCCCTCTCCTGCATCCATCCCTCCCCTGCACCCATCCCTCCCCTGCACCCATCCCTCCCCTGCACCCATCCCTCCCCTGCACCCATCCCTCCCCTGCATCCATTCCTTCCCTCCATCCATCCCTCTCCTGTTTCCCCTGGCAGTGACTCCCTCGGGAGAGCAGCTGGAGGTGTCCCGTGTGCCATGGACAAACCCTTGTGCAGAGGATTCAGCCTCCTGGACACTTCACAGGCAGAAATTGGCTTCAGGTCTTCTTTTCTGCAAAGAAAAAAGAAAGACAGTTTGAGAGGCTCTGCCATTATCCTCCAGGACAATAACACAATAATTAAAATCACTCTACACAGTCCATTTGCCTCCCAGATTTGGGAGACTATAATAGGGAGTATAACAATTGCCAGGACCCTTTTCTTCTCCCCCCGAGAAGAACCTCACAAGTGACAGAGGCTTGAAAGCTCAGAGCTGGCTCTCAGGGAGAAGATAAAATGCTGCTCAGAATATGGATTTTGGTGCCAGCTGGGAATTACAGCCCTGATCCATCCTCCTCTGTCAGTGGAGTCTGTGTTGCTCTGTGGGCTAAATGGAAGTGAATACAGTTACTTTCCCTGTCTTGGGGGGAAAAATGACATTCCATTTTGTCTCAAAAAAATACACATTATTTAACTTATAAAATATTTAATCTGTGTAATTAATCCTCTCATGACAGTGCTTTGCACATTTTTCTGGCAATCCATACTTTGAATGGCCTATAGTTATAGCTAACTTTGTTTCCTTTTTCTCATGAAATTAATCAAAGGCTTGTATTCTAAATTATTCAGGAACTGAATGAAGCCTGCTTTCTATGGCTTGCAGCAAGAAAACTCCTATTTCTTTCATGTGCCAGCAGTACAGAGATCCCATTTTTCCGAGGGGGAAAGGGGTGGGAAGCAGCTGTGGTGTGTCACTGCTGTGCCCTGGTGACACGGAGGGCTGAGCAGGTCCCTCACGTCCCGCAGGGACCCCAGACACCAGGGGAGCCATCAGAGGAGCCGTCCCGGCAGCGGTGGCCCAGGTCCCAGGGAGGCTGGGAGCAGCTGCTGCTCAGCTCACTTCAGTTCTCCATCACAGCCGCAGTTCTGGGGCTGGACATTCCCCCACGAGTGTCCAGGACAGGTGAACATTTTCCCTGTCACCACTTGTGGGGGAGCCACGTGGAGAGTCTCGGTGAGAGGGAGCTGCTGTGTCACTGAGCTGCAGATGAATGTCCTGAGGTCTTTGCGTTTTCTTAACAAAAATATTTCTTCTTTCTCTGGGCAGCCATGACCTGCAGCCCCCTGGGAGTGTCCTGTCACCTCTGGCTCTTGTCCCCCAGCTCTCAGCTGTCGGTGACTCCAGGGAGCAGTGAGAGCCCTGGGGCAGGTGTGGGGCTGTGGGGAAGGTGTGGGGCCCTGGGGCAGGTGTGGGGCCCTGGGGCAGATTTGGGGGCCCTGGGGCAGGTGTGGGGCTCTGGGACAGGTGTGGGGCCCTGGGGCAGGTGTGGGGTTGTGGGGAAGGTGTGGGGCCCTGGGGCAGGTGTGGGGCCCTGGGGCAGATTTGGGGGCCCTGGGGCAGATTTGGGGGCTCTGGGGCAGGTGTGGGGCCCTGGGGGAGATTTGGGGGCTCTGGGGCAGATTTGGGGGCTCTGGGGCAGGTGTGGGGCCCTGGGGGTGAGGTTTTGGTAACAGAACACCACCAGCCCCTGTCACAGAGGCTCTGGGGAACCTCCCCAGGTCGCAGGGTCTGTCTCCCCCAGGCTGACCAGTCCTGTTCTCAAGGAAATAAATTACCAGCACTGAGGGAGACCCAAAGGGGGCCGACAGTTCATTAACTGTGCCCGGGAAAATGTCCTAATCTGCCCTTTACTCTTCAGCCTTTACTTTGGAACTCTGTCCTTGGCACCAAAGATATGGGAAATTGATAGAACCTCTGTTTTCTGCCTGTCCCACTGCCCAGGGCGTGGTCAGCTGCTGGCACTTGGGGAAATCCGTCCCAGGGCCAGGGGAAGGGGAGATGTCAGCTGGAAACCGTTCCCGGGGAGCGGAGGGATGGAGCAGCCACAGTTTCAGTGAGAAAATCTGAAGAGGAAACGCAAAGCACCTGCCTTGCTGTG
Organism: Sylvia borin; assembly: GCA_014839755.1. Lineage (NCBI taxonomy): Eukaryota > Metazoa > Chordata > Aves > Passeriformes > Sylviidae > Sylvia > Sylvia borin. Next base: position 6,399,434 of record CM025980.1, on the reverse strand, counting down.
GGAGCCAGCAATGCTCTGGCAGAATCCAGCAAAGTCTCCATCTCTTGTACTGCTAATCAGCCCTGAGATTCACAGAGACAGTAATAAAAATAATTAAAAACCCCAAAGCAAAGCTTTGGTTCAATGAGACCCTGCTGCAGCACAAATTTCAGTTCAGCTTTGCAGGGCTCTGTCCTGATGCATCAAAGCCTCCAGTGCAGCGCCTGGCCCAGACACAGGAAGTCTTCTAACGATCAGCCCAGCATTAGGAGCATCGTTGTTAATCAGGTTTTATGGATTTATGAAACAAATATACACACTTGTCTTGTTTAATATTATTTTCCACTCAGAACTTTAGTTTAATACCGATGCCCTGAAATTACACCATTCATAAATAATGCAAGTAATAAAACCTTTCTCTTATTCCCTGGTGGACACAAATGCAAGATTAAATGTGGATTTAAAAAAAAATAAAAAAAAAGAAAGAAAGAAAAAAAAAAGTTAGAACTTTGGGTTATAAAACAAAAAGCAAGTGCTAAGTGCCAGCTGCTCCGAGAGGAGGAAGTCAGTGGCAGCTCCCAGGCTCCAGGGCACAAATGAGAATTGATTTTTAAGGAGAGGATTCGTGGCCTCGATCCCGTGGTCAGATTTCTCTGCCTGGGTTGATGTGTTCGGCCGGAGTGGACACGGGGCGTGGATGTGTGACCCAAGGAGGCCAGACACTACCAGGAACCATCCCCGGAGAGCTCCAGGGGCCTGGGGGCTGCCAGGGGTCCATGGAGTGTCCCCCCTGTCCATGGTGTGTCCCCTCCCTGCCCATGGAGTGTCCCCCCCTCCCCATGGAGTGTCCCCTCCCTGCCCATGGAGTGTCCCCTCTGCCCATGGAGTGTCCCCTCTGCCCATGGAGTGACCCCTCTGCCCATGGAGTGTCCCCCCTGTCCATGGTGTGTCCCCTCCCTGCCCATGGAGTGTCCCTCCTGCCCGTGGAGTGTCCCCCCCTCCCCATGGAGTGTCCCCCCTGCCCGTGGAGTGTCCCCCCTGCCCATGGAGTGTCCCCCCCCGCCTATGGAGTGTCCCTTCTGCCCATGGAGTGTCCCCCCTGCCCATGGAGTGTCCCCTCCCTGCCCATGGAGTGTCCCTTCTGCCCATGGAGTGTCCCCTCCCTGCCCATGGAGTGTCCCCCCTGTCCATGGTGTGTCCCCTCTCTGCCCATGGAGTGTCCCCCCTGCCCATGGAGTGTCCCCTCCCTGCCCATGGAGTGTCCCTTCTGCCCATGGAGTGTCCCCTCCCTGCCCATGGAGTGTCCCCCCTGTCCATGGTGTGTCCCCTCTCTGCCCATGGAGTGTCCCCCCTGCCCATGGAGTGTCCCCTCTGCCCATGGAGTGTCCCCCCTGCCCATGGAGTGTCCCCCCTGCCCATGGAGTGTCCTCCGTGCCCACGGGGTCACAGAGAGCTCCTCCTTCACCCTTCACCCTGCTGGGGGCAGCGGGAGGAGAGGGAGCCGCTGCAGGAGCCGTTGCAGGAGCCGCTGCAGGAGCCGTTGCAGGAGCTGCTGCAGGAGCCGCTGCAGGAGCCGCTGCAGGAGCTGCTGCAGGAGCCGCTGCAGGAGCTGCTGCAGGAGCCGTCGCAGGAGCTGCTGCAGGAGCCGTCGCAGGAGCTGCTGCAGGAACTGCTGCAGGCAGGTGGAGCTGGACGCCCGGCTCGGGAGCTGTGCTAAACCTGCCAGAGCCTCGGCTCATTTGCTATGCATCTTCTGCATAATTCATGGCCCACAGACTGCTGAAAATCAGGAACAATAAATAAATAAAGGAGCAAAATTAGTATTTTCGGGCTGGCTTTCAGACAGCAAAACACATCTAAAGGAAAACCATGGGCTCCCTTTGCTGAATTCGGCCAAAATCTAACCACGGGCAGAACCGCACCCCCACTCAGTAGGAGACAGCTGCCCTTTTTTCTTTCAGATGGAAGAACCGATGTGGTTTCGGTGCTCAGGAGCCTGGGAAGAACGGGAACAAGGAATGAAAACAGTCCGTGACCTGGGGGGCATTTTGCCTGCTCGGACCCAGCAGCTCCTGTGGAAAAGCATGGTTAGCTGAAGGATGCTGCTCCCAGCGCCAGAGAGGCAGCAGATGTGGCTGGAACTCTTTCCTCTGCCCACCCTGGAGCTTCGGGCATCATCACTCCTCCCCTGCCATGTGTTTTGGCTCCTGCAAGCACGGAATATTTGCAAAGCATTCAGCATTTGTTGAAATACTCTCTCTGGATCAAAGCTCAATATTTCTTGGCTTCTCTACACTTTCTGAGCCGCCTTCTGCTCGCTGTTATATATTTGCCTTTCTCTCCGAGGTTGTTAATGGATCTGAACAGCTTCTGTTTATTGCTTGGGCTCCTCTTCCCAGAGAAGGGCACCAGAGCTGGGGAAGGGGCTGGAGCCCCAGGAGAGGCTGAGGGAGCTGGGACAGGGGAGAAAAGGAGAACAGGAGGCTCAGGGGGCCCTGGTGGCTCTGCACAAGCCCCTGCCAGGAGGGGACAGCCGGAGGGTCGGGCTCTGGGAACAGGGAACAGGGACAGGAGGAGAGGGAACGGCCTCGGGCTGGGACAGGGGAGTGCAGGTTGAATATTAGGGAAAAGGTTTTTGAGGAAAAATGATGTGATCTTGCCAGAAGCTGCCAGTTCTTCTTATTGGATTTAGAATCAATAGTGCATCAAGTGGCTTGGGATGTTATTAATCAGAAAATTGGCACGAAGGGCGAGGAGGCAAAACCACCAGTTATTACTCCTTCCTTGTGGAGAGGCTGCTCGTGACTCCCGGGAGTCAGAATTCCTCCCAGGGAGCTGCTTCCCAGACAAGGCAAACCCACGTAAAAAGCCCAGCTCCCAGCAGAGCTCGGCTGCTCCTGCTGATTTTCCTGCCACTGTCGTTGTAACCCACGGCAGAACATTCCATTGCCTTCCCTGCAGCCCGGGGGAAAGGCGTGAAACCTGGGGGAAGGCACAAGTGTTTGGGGTCAAAAGACACTCCAACAAAATGTGGGACATCCTGCCAGTGCTGGGAGGGTCAAACAGCAGCTTCTGGTGCTGTTACTCCCTGGGTTATTAGCGATATATATACACACACACAGACATATGTATACATATATATATACACACATACATACATCTATATACATATATACATATATACATATATACATATATACATACACATATATATATATATATATACAGAATCAGAGAATGGTTTGGGTTGAAAGAGGCTTTAAAACTCATCTCATTTCTAACCCCCTGCCATGGCAGGGACACTCCCACTGTCCCAGGCTGCTCCAAGCCCCATCCAGCCTGGCCAGGGGCACTGCCAGGGATCCAGGGACAGCCCCAGCAGCTCTGGGCACCTGTGCCAGGGCCTCAGCACCCTCTGAGTAAAATAGGATATTTAAAATAGACATATATAAATATATGTGGAATATATCTAAAATAGATGCATTTTCTCTCTCCCTCAGCTGCAGCCACAAACTGTCATTCATCTTTCAGATGTTCTCTGGGTCTCAGATGCTTTTCAGGGAAATTAGTTCCTCATATTCAGAGCATTTAAATTACCTTGTCCACCACCTCCTGCCCACCACCTCCTTGGCACCTCCATCCCGGCTCCCTAAAGTGCAGCAGTTCCATGTCTGTAGCACTGGGCTTTATTAACTGGGAAGATGCTCAGTCCTTAGAAGCTTTTCCATGATCTATTTTCAAAGATTTTAAACCTTTTCATTATTTTTTTCACTTGCCTTTTATAAAAATCCTTGTGTTTGCAAGGCCTGTTCAGGGTCAGCAGATTTAGTGGTATCTCTACCAAAATAACAGGGAATTTCTGAGCCTCTGTGTTCGTGGCCTACACAGCACACCAGGGAAAGGAAAATAACTGGAAAAGTATTAGAACACACTTTAATAAGCTCAGGTCACCTGCCTGTGACCCTGGAAGTGTGTTTATCTTTGGGCTTGTCTTCAGCAATCGTTATTCCACCACCAGCCCAGGATAAGCACAAATGCATGAATTTACAGCTGCAAATCCCATTTGGCTCCGTGTAATCTCGTGGTTTTCCATGGAAAAAAGGTTTGAAATGCTGCACCTGTCCTGCTCTTGCAGAGAGGGGATTATGTTCTTATATAATTATTGTATGATTGTGTCTAATTGGATTTCCAATGCCATTTATTTTGTCACGAGGTTAACCTGGAAGTAACCTCCAACTGAATTCATTAATCCTAACGAGTTATTAAATTTGTAATTAATAAACACCAAAGGGAACAGAAACTAAATAACTACTGCCCCCACTGAAAGGAGTGTGAGGCATAGAAATGATGGATCTCCTCCCCAAATCATCCTTCCAGACCTCACATACAACCACAAGGACTGGTCTGTCATCAAAAGGCCTCTGATTTATCAAATTATCACCTTCCTGCAGCCTTCCAGGTCTCCCAGCACAACCTCTGCTCTCCTCCCAGGTTTCTCTTCACTGTGGACATTTTCCTTTGGCCATGAGGAGATGCAGAGAACATCCCCAGGCTCGGGCAGGCGTGTGGTTACCCAGCAGCAGGTGGGATGTTTGTGCAGCTCTCTGGCAGAGCAGGAGGGAGCTGCAGCAGCCAGCTCAGCCCTGATCAGCGTTCCTGGGGCAATTATCCCACACCCTGCCCAGCCTGGGGCTGCTGCAGGGGCTCACCCCGTGTGTGCTGTACCAGGGGACACCCACGGCGGGCGTTGGAAAACAGTAACGGGTAAACCTGAAACCCCCAGCCCCTTCCAGTGCCCAAAAAGTGCCTTAGCGGAGAGAATGGGACCCTGGGAGCAGCTGTGCTGTGCCAGAGGGAAGCAGGATGGAGTTCCTGATGTCTGCTCTCGGGCTAAGCATGTTGTTGGGTGATCCTGGGTGTCCTCTCCACCCTAAATGATTCTGTGACTCCAGCACAGTCACAGTGGAATTTTGGGGGGTAAAAGGTGGATGCTGTACCATCCAAGCTCAGGCAGTAGCTTTACCTGCTCTGGAAAAGGCAGCTCTGGGTGCCACAGTCATCTGTAATAAAATGTGTGATCCTCCCAAATGCAGGAGTTAGTTTGCAGCCAAATCCTCCATTTGTCGGCCATTCCCATTGCAGGGCTGCGCTGGCAGATCAAACACGGCAGTGCAGTGCTGTCATCAGTGCTGCTGGAACTTCACATGCTTTAGAGCTCTCCTCTCCACTCAGCTTTATTTATTTATGCACGATGATGTCTTTTCCTGGCGAGCTCTTGACCCTCCTGCTCACGGCTTGCAGCAGAACCTCCCCAACAATGAGCTCTTAGTTAAACATCTCACCCTCGAGTGGTGCCGAGATGCAGCTCGTGATTTCACATCTCTCGACGGGCTGTGCCTTTGTCTCTGCTGCTGCATAATGTGATTTTTCATATTTCTTCCCAGAAACGGGGCTGCTACGTGGTCAGACTCTCATCTCCGTGGTCAGACTCTCATCTCCACGGCGTGTCTGAGAGCAGATTCTTGTCCCTGCTCCTGCTCCAGCTTCTGCCTCAGGTGTTTGAGCAACGTCACTCAGACACCCTCGGGTTAACAGAGCCCAGTAAATGGAACCTCCCACACCGGGAGCTGGAGACACAGTGCAGATGGCAAAGGACCCAGGGAAGAGATGGGGACACACTGGGGGCTTTTCACAGCCCCCAAAACCGAGCCGTGGGGAGCTGGGAGGGCTCTGGAGCTCCTGAGCACTTGGAAATGTGGCGTTTGGTGTCCAGCCCTCTCCAAAGCCAGGAGAGCCCAGCCCTGCTGCTCCAGTGCTGTATCCCTGGCACAGCACAGTCACCTTCTGCAGGGCAGCCAGAGTCACCCCAATTCCCAAGGAACCGCTGGAGCCTGCACCCCCATGTACCTGTAAGGGTGGGTGGGAGCAGTGGGACAATAATCTCGGCTTTTGCACCTTTATGCAGTGGAGTGAATGAGGGAAGAACATTCCATTGGTGTCCTCAGAGCCCCCGTGTCTCTGCTGGAGGGGCTCTGAGCTCAGCAGCTCCGGCAGCCTGAAACCTGCCAGTTGTTAAATTTAATATCGATTGCTTCTCTGTCTCCAGGGATCGCTGCAGAGGAGCCAGACTCAGCCCCTTCGTTGTGATGTGTGGCATTTGCAGCACAGGATGCTGAGGGAGGATTTGGGGTTTGGCAATTGCTCAGCCACAAACACGGCACTGTTTAACTAATCATCACTTTTGACATGAAGTCCCCTAATCCCTGAGGGCTGGAACGTGCCACGGATCATCCCGGGGCTGCTTGGCCTCGTTACTAAATTAATAAACACCATCGAGGCACAGAAATGGGTGGGGAATGCCCCCCTGGAGTGTCCTGGGCAGCCCCTCAGTGAGGTGGGGACACGGGGAAAGGACCTGGGGACACCTGGGGACACCTGGGGACAGCCCAGGAGAGGACGGGACGTGACATTTTGCAGTGGAAGTTTTCTGCTCTGCTCCAAGGCCTTTGGCTGTGCTGCCAGAGACACCTCGGCAGGGGAAAGCACTTCCCACAGAAACAGGAGCTCGTTATGAGCAGCTTCTCCTCGCCAGAACTGGATCTATCACAGAACTTTCCTCCCGGGAGGAGGAGGATGGCGAAGGACTGAGATGGAAAGTGGGCACGGTGCTCCTGAGGTGCAGCAATCCTCTCCAGCCCACACCACGCTGTGACGGGGAGAGAACCAGCACATCATTCTCTTTTTTTACTTTTTTTTTTTCTAGACTAGAGTTGTTGTTCTTCATCCCAGTATGGAAACATGTGACCTGAAATATAGTAATGGCTTTTCTTTCCATACCTGAGCATGCCTGAAGTCAAACAGAGATAAAAAATTTACTTTACTGCTGCCACCGCAGATCTTTTTCCGGTAAATTATTCAGCTTTATTAAGCACATAAAGACCTATGAAGTTGGTCTTTTAATGTATTATTATGGCCATAAACTAATATCACTGCTATGATTGCATTTTAATGATTTTTTTTATCTTTGTCTAATTTGTATACTTAACAATCAGGGCAAGAGAAGGAGAAATGCTCACGGTGGGAGCTTCGTGTTCCAGATGGGCTGAATGTTTCCTGTTCAGCGCCACACTGCCCACCAAAGCTCCCCACGTCCTGCTCCGGGTGCTCCTGTGGGGATGGCCCAGCTGCTGCGGGGCCCCGGGGCTCTGCTCAGCGGCTTTTCGGGCTGCTCAGCACCCTGGGGCTCTGCACTGCACCCCGGGGCTCTGCTCAGCACCCTGGGGCTCTGCACAGCACCCCGGGGCTCTGCTCAGCACCCTGGGGCTCTGCTCAGCACCCCGGGGCTCTGCTCAGCACCCTGGGGCTCTGCTCAGCACCCTGGGGCTGTGCACAGCACTCTGGGGCTCTGCTCATCATCCTGGGGCTCTGCTCAGCACCCTGGGGCTCTGCACTGCACCCCGGGGCTCTGCTCAGCACCCCGGGGCTCTGCTCAGCACCCTGGGACTGTGCTCAGCACCCTGGGGCTCTGCTCAGCACCCTGGGGCTGTGCTCAGCACCCTGGGGCTCTGCACAGCACCCTTGGGCTCTGCACAGCACCCCGGGGCTGTGCTCAGCGGGTTTCCAGGCTGCTCTGCAGGTGCAGCTTCAGCTGCTCCAGGGCAGTTGGCAGCTCTGCCGTCCCTCGAGCTGAGGGCACAAGCAGCTCCCGTGCCTGGGCTCAGGTTTTATGTGGGAAGGGAAAGAATTTTGTCCAAACTCTTTCAGAAAGCGCAGGGAGACCCAAAGGTGGTTTGGAGGGTCCCACCCTCACCTCAGGCTGCCTCTGGCGGAGGTTCTGGTGCTGGTGGGAGCAGCCCAGGGCAGGAGCTGCTGAGGCTTTGCTGCCTCCCAGGGACACCCAGGGCTGGGGCTGCTCCAGGCACAGCACTGCCAGACTGCCCAAAAACTGCCCCAAACCCGCCAAACTGCCAAAAAACTGCCCTGCCACATTTGCCTCAGGGCTTGTGATAAACTTTCCCCATCCCTGGAGGTGCTGGAAGGGGCTGGAGCACCCCGGGGTGCTGGGAGGTGTCCCTTCCCATGGAACAGGATGAGCTTTGAGGTCCCTCCCCACCCAAACCAGCCTGTGATCCTATGAAACCAGGGCAGTACTTTAAACTGCCTAATTAAGGCTTTAATTTAGAATTAATGACAGTTTAGTAACATTTTTATCTGCAGCTAGATGGAAGGAGCAAAGAAGCTGTTTGCTGACAGCGTCTCGGATCCTGTGGCTGCCACCTCGTTCCCAAACAAGATCTGTGCCCCGATGGGTAATTGAGTTCTCGCCTGAGCGTTCTTTTAAATCATTTCTGGTTATTTAGTGAGACCAGATTTACAAATTATTAAACCCTGCTAATGATTACTCTAAGTGGACATTAATTAGCATTGACTAATCATGAGATTCTCCCTACACCCATGTGCTTATCCAGAGAACTTCTGCTGTTGATTGATACAGAAACGAGAGCCAGAAGAATCAGTAATATTCAGAGCCATGGCAGAGCATTGCCTGAGTCAGAAGGGGTAAATTAGCCATAATTCCAGAAAAGTCCAGTGGATAATTATGGTGCCAGGAGGTGCCTTGTGCTGTGCCAGGCTCCCGCTGCCCTGGGCAGAGCCTGGAACCCCCCGGGCTGCCGTGCCAGGGGGAGATCAGCCCTTTGGGGGTCGGAGATCAGCCCTTTGGGGGTCTGAGATCAGCCCTTTGGGGGTCTGAGATCAGCCCTTTGGGGGTCTGAGATCAGCCCTTTGGGGGTCCCCCAGCAGCACTGGGCTCTCTTCTTCAGCTGGAGGAAGAGCGTAGCAAGAACCCCTCAAGCACCTTGAAGGCCGAAGGCGCCGGGCCAACGCCCTCCAGTTGCGCTGGTTTGTTTTATTTTTTAAGCAATTGTCGCCGAGGGGACTCGGGGCCCCGCCCGTGCTCCGGCACATCCCCGCTGCTCCAGGAGCGGCGCTCGGTGCCCGGGAGGCTCCCTGACCTCGGTGCCTGCCCTGCCTGGCTCTGCCCCGCCCCGCCCCGCCCTGCTCCGCCCTACCCTGCTCCGCCTGCCCCGCCCACCCTGCCACGCCCCGCCACGCCCCGCCACACCCTGCTCCGCCCTGCCACGCCCTGCCACACCCCTCCCAGCCACGCCCTGCCACGCCTCACCCCGCCCACAGCCACGAACGCTCCCCCTGCAGTTAAACCGCAACAAATGAAACAGTCCAACACCCTCCGCTGGGAGCTGCAGCGCCTGAATTCTAAATCTATCCTTTCTATCTTTGGCGTCATTTCAAAGTCTTCACATGATGGAATTTGGGGTGGTTTTCTTTCTTTTTTTTTTTTCCCTCTCTTTAGCAAGCTGCAAAATGTTTCAGCACACTCTGAGCATCTCCTCCTTTTAACTTCTTATGCACATGTTTAATTTTTGTGGGGTTTTTCATTCAGTCTCTGAGGCTGATGCACAGGTCTCTGCAATCCTTTTCATCTTGGCTCATTGCACACGTGGAATTGGGGCTGCAACACAACCTGTTATGGCAAACTTTCCCCTTCCTGCTCCGGGGATGAATTGCATTGCAGCGATCTATATTTGGAGCTCTGCTCTCCATCCTGTGCCTTTTGATGTTTTATACATTTGTCTGAGCTGCCTGTCTGCCGCTTCAGCTGGCTTGAAGTTATCAAAATTTTATCATTTTTCAAGCAGAAAAAAACCCCGACTTTCTCCAGTCCCCTCGAGCTGTTTTCCTCCTCGCCTGCAGAGCCCCAGCCCGTGCTGGGATCAGCTCCTGCCTCTGTCCCAGCCCGGGCAGGGCGGGTGCAACAGCAGCTGGGGCAGAGTTTGGGGTGGGAGCGGTGGCAGAGTTTGGAGTGGGAGGGGTGGCAGAGTTTGGGCTGGAGGGGTGGCAGAGTTTGGGACGGGAGGGGTGGCAGAGTTTGGGACGGGAGGGGTGGCAGAGTTTGGGACGGGAGCGGTGGCAGAGTTTGGGACGGGAGCGGTGGCAGAGTTTGGGCTGGAGGGGTGGCAGAGTTTAGGACCGGAGGGGTGGCAGAGTTTGGGCTGGAGGGGTGGCAGGGAGGACGCTCTGAGCTCCTAACTCAGCCCCCACCCGGAGCTCCATCTCCCACCACCCCGCCGGGGTGTGCTGGAGGTGTTGGGTGCATGGGCAGGCTGCTGAAAATCGCTGAATTCCCTGTCTTCTCTTCCTCCTTCACTCGTACACTTGTTAGTCGCTCGATCCGAGTGATCCCACGCGGCTGGAGCAGTTCAGGCACGGGGAATTCAGGTGGGATGCTCACCTGGACGGGCACAGCACCCCTGAGCCGTGGCTTTGTTCATCCCCGCTGAGCTGGGGCACAGCAGCTGGCCCCAGACATTTGTCCCTGCACGCTGAGCCCTGCAGTTATTTCCAGCCTCTCTGGTGTCTGGAGATGAAGCCCACGAGCTGCTGTTCTCGGTCCTGCTCTGGGGATTGGCAGCCCTGTGCTGGAGCCCGCAGCGGCTGTTCCTGCCAGCCTTTGGCTCCCAGCTGGGAGAAGGTGGGAAACGTCTCTGCTGTAAGGAAGGTCTGGCAAACTGCAGGCAAAAACGAATTTTCATTGCTTCTTAATGATGATTAGTGATTTTGATACTACTGATCACATGTGTTCCCAGAACGTTTGATTAATGGGACCATTTCTAAGCAGAAATAATGAGCCCGTGGCAAAAATATGACAGGAACAGTGAGATCTGTCTCTACATCCCCCTCATAAAAGGCCCCAACTGCAAAGAAATTCCTGAAGGTTGTAAACAAAACGCTCTTCCTCCTCCCGTTTCCCTTTCCCTCCTCCCCAGGCCACCTCCGTCAGAGATCAGTGCACTGACTGGAGATCTGCTTTGGGGCAGCGGCAGAGAACACCAACACCCTTCTGCTCAGAGCAAAGGTGCGTTGTAGAAGTAAAGGGGAGTCAGAGATCGACTCCTGCAGGTCAGTGGGAGCCTCTTCTGCCACTGGGAAATCAACCCAGCAGGTGTCAGTGGGATGGAGGCACGGGCTGGGGGCTGCAGCTTTAGGAGGGATTTTGGGATAAATCCTTCCCTGTGAGGGTGGGCAGCCCTGGCACAGGTGCCCAGAGCAGCTGGGGCTGCCCCTGGATCCCCGGCAGTGCCCAGGCTGGAGACTGGAGCAGCCTGGGACAGTGGAAGTGTCCCTGGGACAGTGGAAGTGTCCCTGCCAGGGCAGGGGTGGCACTGGAGGGGCTGTGAGGTCCCTTCCCACCCAAACCCTCCTGGAATTCCGTGATTCCGTGAAAATTCCTGCCCCACGATGGTTCCAGACCTGGCTCCAGGAGTTTCCAGAACAGCCCTGGGTCCAGGGAGAGCCACTGGCAGTGCCTGAGCTGGGCCCGTGCTCTGCCCCAACCCTCCAGCTCGGGGTTCTGGGAGGCAGAGTGGGCAATAAAGGTGCAATTAAGTTGAGACACAAGAAGAAAGAAGATAAATTATGGCCTTGCATTTATATAGCACATTTCATCCCAAACCATCGAGTTAAGTGATTGATATACAAATTACATTTCGAGAGATCTCTCTACTCTCTCCATGCCTGACATGCAGATATATATAATGTAATCATTATTTTTTAAAGCAAACTTACTTATTAATGCAAACCCTACAATTGGGGTGAGCTCTTCTGGGCAAAGATGAATCAGAAGTGACAAAACTCCACCATCTCACGAGGAGCACGCTTAGGAATGAATGGAATAATTTAGATACTTGGATCCCTCCAACACAGCGAGTTCAAAGGCAAACAGAAAACGCCTCTGTTCTCTGAGGATTCAAAACAGAGTTTGCTAAAATGTAATTAAGCACAAAGTCCCTTGAAATCAATCATTTCCAGAAACTAATACCCACCTTGCTGATTAGACAGTGGGTGAGCCAGGGGCAATTAATGCATTAGTATGAAAATTGTTAACTGTGAGAGCAACCGGTTTGATGGGATAATTGCTCTGAGGAAGACTACTGGATGGTTAATATCAGAAAAAGTGATGTCTTTGGGAGAGGGGCAGCTACTGTGTTAACAGCAGCTAATTAAAAGTGACCTAATTCTCATTAATAATCTTTTTGATTGGATACAAACTTGAAGCTGAGAGGCTAATTGGGACCATGGGCACGTGTGGCCCCGGCTGACGGCAGCTGGAAGTTTTGTGCTTTGTCTCAGGGAGAAGAGGAGCTCTGTTCCCACTCCCATGGCAGTGGAAGGTGTTTTGGAGCAGAAAGGTGAAGCTCTGGCTCCTCAATAAATCACTTTTCAGCCTGTCCCAGGGCAGAGGGAGCACCCTGGTCCATCCCTGCCTGGACTCCTTTCCCTCTCTTCCAAAACTGCCTCGGGCACCTCTGGGAGGATTCACCGCGGCTGCAGAGGAACCAGGAGCTGCCTCATTGGCTTCCCACCATCTCAGAGAGGACTTAAAGCAGCAGAAAGCTGTTGTGGCGCCGGAGGAGCTGAGTGGGTCCTTGTATTTACATTGTGTTATTCTGCTCGAGATAAAGCCCAGCTCGAAATCCCTTAACTCTTTTTGACAACAAATTAGTTTCAGATCAAGGGCTGCTGCTCTGTCTCAAAATATGACTTTCACTTCCAAATTATTCATCTTGCCAGAAGCTGCTGCTAACCAAAAGGAAAAAAAAAATAAAGAGGCAAATTTTTAATGGTTTGTGTAATGTCTTGTTCACTTCCAGTTTTCTTCATAGAAAATTCTCTTTGTCACTTCATGCCAGAGAGTAACTCTTCTGTCACAGTGATTTAGCCAGGCAGCCCGGGCCTTTGGGTGGAGAGCTCTCCGTGGGTGTTCTGCCACAGCAGCTGGGATGGCTGCCTCCTCGCCCCAGCCAGGCCTGGATTTTGGGACAAGGGACAGCAGCAGACACATCAGCAGAAGTGCAGGATTTTATTGCAAACACTGCCTGCTCTCCTCGCAGAGCTCCCATCCCCACCGCAGCTCCCCTCTCCGCTCCTCGGGGGAGTTCATGAATGGAAGCTCCTCTCGCTGAACTTCCAGCAGGTGTCCTGGCTGCAGCTGGAGCAGGGCTGGGACAACTCTTCTGTTGGCTGAATGATTAATTGTATCCCGCGGAAAATCATTCCACAGGCACAACAATCAGCACTCGGTGTTTCCAAATGTTAGTTTCTTCTATAAATGGGTGTTAGCGAAAAGCAGATGGCAGAGATAATTCAGGGTCTGCTGCAAACGCTCAGCCTGTCTGCCTGTTGCTGTCTGCGCTCAGGCTGTGGCTGCAGCTCTCTCCTCAGCTCCGTGCCCTGACTGTGATTGATGGGGATTTTGTCTGCTGGTTGATTTACAGACCTCGTGTTCTGTGACCGGCTTTGAGCCCGGGAAGGTCCCCGTGAGGCTGGAGGAAAGGGTCAGTTTTGGTGTCCCCTCACAGCAGCAGGGACAGCTCATTGCCCCAAGCCGCTGGAAAGGGGCAAACACCGGGGGAGCGCCTTTGGGCTTCATGGTCTCTTCACTTCCCCTGGGCACCTGAGCAAAGAGATGCTCAGCCAGCTGTTGACAGGGAGAAGCTGAATTACAGAAATCCCTTTGGTTCCCCGAGGCTTCTCCTGTGCCTTGCAGTGCCCAAGAGGAAGACTGGGATGGCAGAACTCCTGTTCCCACAGCAAAGGGTCCCCTCTGGGGTTTTTGGATGGCTCCTTGGTGAAGGAGTTTTGGTCTTTGGCTGCCCAGACACCCCGGGGTCACCAGGAGACCCCAGCACGTGTCCCTGAGGCTTTTCCCGTGTGGATCCCACTGCAGCTGCTGCATTGCCCGTGTCCCCTGAGGGACATCAAAAGGCCAAGCGGAGCAGGGCCGTGTCAGGCTGGTGTGATGACACGGCAGGTCTGATCACCCCGGTTCTTACCCAAACTCCAGGAGAATCAGGGCTTGTGAAAACATTGGGAAATATGAAAAAAACCCCTCAACAAACATCAAAGTTTCCACTCAAACCCATTTGTTTTGGTGCTCCAGCTGCAACTTTTCATGGTACAAAAGCAAATCCTTCATGAAATTCAGATGTGAGTGCTCCAAGTCAAACCCCAAAGCCTTGAAGTTCACGTGTATGCCAAGGACAGAGAAAGGTCTCTGCTCCTCAATGAGTGTGGAACTGTCTCTGAGGCCAAATTGCCTGTGTAGGACGTCCCTCACTACTGTAACACCAAGGGGAGGTTATTTTTGTACAGCTTTAGGTCTTGGAGGCAGTCCAGAGGCAGCTCTTACGATCCTTGCTGACTCCGGGCTGACTCACACCCTTAACTCACACACGCCATTGTCTTTATTCAGATTTCCCACTTACACTGCAGGCATCTGACATTGCTTAATTACAGCTCTTTTTCCCCCCCGCCCCATATTCCTTTTGTTTCTCCCCTTTATATTTAGCAGGTTTATAAAGGGGTAGAGCAGGCGTTAATGAAGACGTTCGGGTTTCAAAAGTCTTTGGTGGCACTGGAGAGGGATGGAAAAATTCTACCCACAGAGCGAGCAGAGGTTTTACCGAGCCGTGCCTGGCGCTGCCACGTCGGAGCCTGGCACGGAGCCACCAGGGCCAGCAGAGCCCCGGGGACAGCCACCACCTGCGGGAAAAGGCCAGCACAGCTCCTTAAAGACGAAACGGCTGAAAATTCAGTTTTGCATCAGTTTGCCTCCAGCCGGGATCTCCTTCAGGGGTTTGCCGAGGCTCTGACAGGGCGGCTGCTCAGGGGGCCCAGGCAGAGCCCAGGTGAGTTTGGGTGAGCCCAGGTGAGCCCAGAGTGAGCTCAAGGTGAGTCCAGATGAGCCCAGATGAGCCCAGGCTGAGCCCAGGTGAGCCCAGGGTGAGCTCAGGGTGAGCCCGGGTGAGCCCAGGTGAGCCCAGGGTGAGCCCAGATGAGCCCAGATGAGCCCAGATGAGCCCAGGTGAGCCCAGATGAGCCCAGGTGAGCCCAGGTGAGCCCAGATGAGCCCGGGCTGAGCCCAGGTGAGCCCGGGCTGAGCCCAGATGAGCCCAGGCTGAGCCCAGGTGAGCCCAGGCTGAGCTCAGGGTGAGCCCGGGTGAGCCCAGGTGAGCCCAGATGAGCCCGGGCTGAGCCCAGATGAGCCCAGATGAGCCCGGGCTGAGCCCAGGTGAGCCCAGCCCCGGGAACAGGAGGGTGGAACAGGGAGTCAGGGATGGCCGGGGCTGGCAGGGAATCCTCTCCATCCCCTGCAGTTACCGGTGCTGAGACACCGAACCACGGTGTGAAAAACACTTAAAACAGCCACATCCTTGGCTTGTCCTACAGCCCCAGGGGTGGCACTGGGGACAGTCCTGTCCCCTCAGCACAGCCCGGTCGCCTGCCAGCCCCAGGCAGACGCAGATGATGAAAACCTCGTCTGGCCAGATTTGATGCAGGATGTTTTATTTATCCGCTCTTCCTCCCTGATTACACCCTGCTGGAAATGGAGCAGCGCTCTCCATCTCCCCAGCGCTCCCCAGTCCCGGGCGCTGGTTCATTTACCCGCAGGCGGTGGAAAAACCTTAAAGGACAAAGATCTGCGTGGCTGAGCTGAGCCGGGCCGGTCCCTGCAGCCAGGTGAGGGGACACCTGGCAGTGTCACCTCACGAGTGTCCCCAGGACAGGGAGAGAGCGAACAATGCCCGCGGCAGAGGACAGAGGAGGGTCAGAGGGACACAGAAGCCCTCGGTGACAGCCCCGCTGAGGACAGAGGAGGGTCAGAGGGACACAGGACCCCTCGGTGACAGCCCCGCTGAGGACAGAGGAGGGTCAGAGGGACACAGGACCCCTCGGTGACAGTCCCGCTGAGCCCCGGGCTGGCCAGAACCCGACCCTCAGAATTCCCACCCTCCGAGTAAAGAAATGCAGGTGATGGCAGCACACCTCAGTGACACAGGAGAGCGCACCTCTGGGTGCTCCTGGCGCTGGGGAGAGCAGGAGAGGCTGAATTCCTGGGGTTATTTCACCAGATAAAGTTATCCCAGATTTATTGTGCCTCCCTCCCCGAGGTGGAAGCGCAGAAATGTGGGAGCTGGAGGCAGAAGGTGCTGGGCTGGACACGGATCTAGCGGTGTGAGATGTGGCCCTGCCCGGGCCGCCGTGGGCACAGGGCAGAGCAGAATGCCGAGGAGAGCTGCCCAAAGGCTCCGCATTTCACACATTACAGGATTATCCCGAGCAAGGAGCCATCCCTCGGGAGCTCCCCGCACAGCCTCTGTACAGCCCGGACCCAGAGCTGGGCTGGCTGAGCCGCAGTGAGCGGAGGCCGAGCTCTTCCCGGGACCTCAGGTGTGCGACAGTGCAAACTTACACCTCCCTGGCTTCTTCCTACACACTTGTTTGGTGCAAGGCTGAGAACTGGCGGCAGAGCTGCAGCTGCCAGAGCTCTCTGCAAGATCTGCAGACCGACGGAGAGCTTCAGAGAACCGAATTTTGATGAAAACCAGAAACAAAATTGTATGACAAGGAAAAGTATTCTTTCTGTTTCAAAGAACCTGTGCATTTTCCAGAACATTCCATCGGCTTTTCTGAACCCGAATACCTGCAGATTAAGAAAAATGCATGGAGAAGTCTCCAGAAACACGGGCAGATAACAAAGACGGCTTTTACCCTTCCTGCCCTTGTCTGTTTTATTTCACAGCGAGAGAGGAACAGAAAACTGTGTGGAAGGCAATTGGGAAAGGCAACACTCAGCAAAGAATTAAATGGTGCCACCAACACGGCTTTCCGAATAACAAATGGCTCATTTCACTTATCAGCTGCACGTTTTATTATTATTATTATTATTTTTTAAGGCTGGTTTCAGAATCTTTATTCAGTGATTTGGATTTATCGATGTCCCCTGTGGCAGATCAATACTTTCCTAGAGAACAGGGAGTAAAAATCCATCCTGCTCTGCCCAGCAGTAAAAGCAGGGCAGCTTGGAGTGGCCGGGGGAGTGTGGGCTGTCACAGCTGCCGGGGATGGACGCTGGGCAATCAACCAGAACCAGAGGGGATTCCTTCCCCGGCCCAACCACGTCCCATCAGTGAATGGGAAGTCTCAACCTCATTTCAGCGCCCCTCTGCTTCTCCTTTCAGACTCTTTTTTTTTTTTTTTTTTTTTTTAATTTATTTATTTGGGTTTTTTTTGGGGGGGGGCTTTTTTTTTTTAAGGGAAGAAAAGATAATCTGAAGAATTCTCCAATGTTTGTAGAGCACACTGAGACTCCTGAGAGACAGTGAGAGTCCAAGAAATGAAACAGGAATGAGATAAAACTTTGGCTCATCCTTACTTTTCCTGCTTTATAACAGAATTATAGATGAACTTTTTTTTTTTCTTTCTGTTTGAACTTTTCTTCTTGAATCCAACTGTCTTTTTGTTTCTCTGGATTCCCTCAGGGCTGGCCTCTCCATTTCCATGCCTGCTTATTCAAGCCTGCTTATTCCAGCCTGGAATCTGCTTTGCTCCCGAGAACACAACCAGGAGCCTTTGATTTTGCTCGTGTCTGGATGCTCGTGCTCAGCTGATGAGCAGATCCTGACTCGCCTTTGAAGAGGCAGACACCAGCCTGGAGCACTGGGAGCTCCAGTAACTAGAGTCCATCAAAGCACAAATAGGAAACTGGATAATTCAAACATATTAAACCTGCCCCTGTGAGATGCTGGTCCTTGCTCAGGAGGGCAGGGCCCTTCATGCTCCAACTTCCCCCGTTTTATCAAGGATAAAAACCCAGGACTGCTCAGGAGAGAAAAACCATTTATGAGGATTTTTGTTTTTCTCCCATCTCCAAACCATTTTGAACACGGTTGAGTGGATATGAGGCATTTTAAAGTAATTTCTTATCTAGCCAGAGAATTAGGAAAGGAAATGTTGGTTGGAACGAAGTGTTCCTTCAGTGCAAGGGTTTTTCTCTCCCAGCTGCTCTGCCTTCGAACACACAGAGAGGTTGAAGTTATTTGTTTTGTATTGCCAAAGGTACTGTACAAGTGTATATATTTATGACGCTCTCTGAGAGCAGATTTATTACAGAGTTTAACCCAGTTTACATTAAAATGAAAGCTGACCTCATTCACCCCGTTTTATGATCATTACAACAACAGCCTAATCCGGATCGTTTCTTCCTTGGTGTTTGGTACAAGCACTTTGAAGGAGTTTGGGTTTGTATCTTCCTCTCCTTGGTTTTACTGCATCAGGTTTTTTTTTTTGCTTGTTTTTCCTGCCATCTCATTTAGTTGTAGGGTTGTTCACCCCATCCTCCAAACCCAAAGAGCCCCTGGCAGGACACAAGCCCCAGCACCCTCCCTCCTTGCCCGTCCCGTGAGCTCAGGGAGCAGCTTTGGGAAGGAGAGTGTCAAGAACCGATCCTAAAAGGATTTCTGCGCGTCTCAGCCGTGCTTTCCCTGCCACATTGACTCCGGCATATGTCTGCAATCCACTGGGGCAACACAAGCGGCTCAGCGGCCACATGACTGCACTTGGGAGCTAAAAATACCCTGCTGGAGTGAACACATCCAGTTCTTTATGCAAAACGCCTTGTTAAGTCTCTGTTTGCACTGCTGATAAAATGTGTGTTGAAATATCCACGGCCCTGATGTCTCATGTTCACAGAAAAGGGCTTTGGCAGCCAAAAATCCCACCCACCACCAAGGCTCGAATAGCAGGCGCATTAATCTGTGTAATTGCGGTTTGATTTCTCCATCCCCGGCTGTTTTGAAGGTGAGGTGTTTGCCTGCCACACCTGAGCAGCTCCCAAAGCAGAGAACAGTCCAAATGAGACCGTTAGGAGAGGAGAGGAGAGGAGAGGAGAGGAGAGGAGAGGAGAGGAGAGGAGAGGAGAGGAGAGGAGAGGAGAGGAGAGGAGAGGAGAGGAGAGGAGAGGAGAGGAGAGGAGAGGAGAGGAGAGGAGAGGAGAGGAGAGGAGAGGAGAGGAGAGGAGAGGAGAGGAGAGGAGAGGAGAGGAGAGGAGAGGAGAGGAGAGGAGAGGAGAGGAGGGTCTCCGAGGAGCCATTCCAATCCGAGAGTCACCCAGGCTGGAAAAGCTCTCCGAGCTCACCCCGTCCCACCATTCCCCCAGCACTGCCAGGGAATGTTCCCAAGTGCCACCTCCAGGGCTGGTGGCCCCACCACTGCCCCGGGCAGCTTTGCCAGGGCTGGACAAAACTTTGGAGAAGGAATTCTCCCCAATATCCAATCTGAGAAAAGATCGGCCCCCGCCCCTGTAGAGCTCCTCTGTAGAGAGCAGTGTGCTCCCCAATGTGCTCAAATAAATACACATTTATTTATCCACTGTTCATAACCTTCCCATCAGCAGCCTCCAACCATTTCTGTAAAGCACAGTAAAACTATTTATGGGAGGAGGAGAGACAGCAGAGTTGGTTTGAGGACAGACTCATTTTCCTCCATTCTGAGCTGTCTCTAGCTGGAATTTGTGCATCTGCATAAACCAGCTCCACGCCATGAAAATCAAAAAGCCTGAGCCCTCTGAATAACAAACATTGGTAAAAATGCATTAAAAAAAAAAAAAATCCATGATACTTTTTTTTTGCTGCGGAACAAGAAACAGCTTTGGGCGTTTATGAGCTTTTCATGAAAGATGCAAAGGGCTGCAAAGAGCCGCCTGTGAAAGGCAGAGAAAACCCAGCCCGGTGCTTTGGCGCTTTTACTCCGGCAGGAACTGGTCCTGAATGGGTCTTTGTGGCGCTGATCCCCCGGGAGCAGCAAACACACGGGCTCTGTTCTCACACAGAGCTGAGGAGTGAGCCCCTGCTCCTGCTGCCGGGGCTTTGTCACCGCAGGGATGTCCCACGGCCAAGGAGCAGCTCCGGGATGGGCACAGGGACACGGGCAGGGCACAGCAACGGGCTGCGCTGGCCCGGAGCCTCCTGCCTCGGGAGATGCTCGTGTTCCGACAAGAGCCTTTACTCTGTGTAAAGTAAAGGCTCTCTCGCCCAGAGCCTCGGCTCCTCCACGCTGAAATTCCGCCCCGGGAGCTGCCGAGCGCTGGCACCTTCTCCCCGGAGCTGCCTCTGCCCTGGGAGCTCCAAAGCTGCCTGTCTGCCTGCCCGGGAATGTCCCTGGGGCATTTATCCCTGGGGACACAGCCAGGGACAGGGCCACAGCCCCGTGACACGGCCACGTGCGGGCTGTCCCCGTCAGCGGTGTCACCCACGCTGTCACCAGGTGACACTGGCACCTCCCAGAACATTTCCGGAGGTCCCAGTCCCGGGATCTTCTCTCCGCGGCTGTCAGCAGATGTGACACGCGGATAGGGAGCAGCATAGACTGCTCCTGACAGCTCACTGAGAGAAACAGGAGGGGAAATGGATGGGAATAAAATGAGGAATGAGGTGACAGAAGGGGCTGTATTTGATAGAAAGGGTTTTAAAGTGGGATGTCTGAATGGCCTCGTTAATCATCACCTGCAAACAGGGAAAAGCTTTCCTTTAGGATCCCGGAATTGCCGGGGGTGGAAATGACCTTTAAGATCATCAAGTCCAACTGTCAGGGCAGCACCGGCCCCCTGCTCACCACGAAACCTGTCCTCAGGGGCCACATCCACGCGTTTTCTGTCCCTTGCAGGGCTGGGGACGCCGCACTGCCCCGGGGACTCGGTGCATGGCTGGGAGCTCCCCGGGCACTGCTGGGCCAGGCTGTGGGCACAGAGCAGGGCACTGAGCAGGGCACAGAGCAGGGCACTGAGCAGGGCACTGAGCCAGCTCCCACCCCGGGCAGCCCAGCCTCCCTCAGCCTCCTGCCTGCTCCCCACAACCCCAGCTCTGAGAAAACTCCCTGCAGAGAAACCTACAGGGAGCCTTCCCGAACCTCAGACACCCAACACTCACTCCTTAATTAGCCCAAAGCTTTCCGAAGGCTCACACTGGAAACACACAAAAATCCTTCATCAATAGTTTTGAAGTGGGCAGAGGCTGGCACATGTCCCTAATTGCCTGGGCAGGGGAGAGGGGTATTCTGTGAGCTGCTTTGGGCCACCTTTGTGGTGATTTTATGTCTGAGCACTCTGACACCGTGCTGAGGGGAACTGGCCCCGGGGAAGGCGCCTCTGGAGAGGCTCTGGAGTGCACAGAGCACCAGGAGTGTGTTTGTCCCTGAGGAAATGGATCCTTCACTTCCCTCAGAGCTGGGCTCCTCTCCCTGCCCAGCACACAGGGAACACCACGGGGCATTTCCTAGGCCCTGAAATCCACCCCCAGGACGGGGAGATCTGCCCTGATCCCCCCCAGCCCTCGGCAATATCAGCATAATTCTTAACCCCCCCATTCAGGAGGGGCAGGGAGGGCAGCCTGTGGCACTGCCACAAGTGCCCAAGGTGCTCCTCTAGTTCTTCTAACGGATATTTCCATAATAAACTCTTCACTGGAGAGAGAATTCACATGAAATAGCTTTTCCTGCCCAATGTTCCTTCTCATTTTTCTTCCTTGTCTCTAGCTAACATCTGTTGAACAAAACTGATAACAACAGGGGACCTGCTGCAGTCATTCCAGGGCTGCACCATCGCTCCAGATCCTTGGGAGGCTAAAATCCAAACTCCCCTTGTGCCCAAAAGGCTGCAATGATGTCCCAAGGGCAGAACCTCCCATCCGTGCCAGCCCAGACTGCAGCTCGTGCCTTCCCCAGCCCAGGTTAAGAAGGATTTGAGTAGAACGTGCAAACACTTTGGTCATGTGCAGAATAAATAACAGTAAGGCAAGTAGTCTACCACAGACATGTTAGAAATGGAGAAAACAAGGTCCTGTAATGACTGAGATAAATAAAAGCAATCCCCCAAGCCCCTGATAGATTTTCTACTTCTCCAAAGCCTTATGAGTCTCTTGTTTCTGCAGAATTAAGCCAGAAATCTAAAAATCATTAGCTATATTCTGGTTTTTTCCCTGCTATTGCCATTTCTGGTCTAACTAGCAATCCCTCAGAAGCAGCTTTAGTCCTCTGGCATTTCAATCCCTGCAGGAGCAGTGTCTGCTGTCCAGCAGGAGATGGAGCTCCGCGGGATGAGCATCCCCCAGGCAGAGACAGGAGCAGGGCACTGTGACCCCACAGAGGACAGGACACTGTGACCCCCCAGAGGACAGGACGCTGTGACCCCACACAGGGACAGGACACTGTGACCCCACAGAGGGATAGGATACTGTGATCCCACAGAGGGACAGGACACTGTGACCCCACAGAGGGAATGGACACTGTGACCCCACAGAGGGACAGGGCACTGTGACCTCACAGAGGGACAGGGCACTGTGACCCCACAGGGACAGGACACTGTGACCCCACAGAGGGACAGGGCACTGTGACCCCACAGAGGGATAGGATACTGTGATCCCACAGAGGGACAGGACACTGTGACCCCACAGAGGGACAGGGCACTGTGACCTCACAGAGGGACAGGGCACTGTGACCCCACAGATGGACAGGACACTGCTGACCCCACAGAGGACAGGGCACTGTGACCCCACAGAGGACAGGGCACTGTGACCCCACACAGGGACAGGGCACTGTGACCCCACAGAGGACAGGGCACTGTGACCCCACAGAGGGACAGGGCACTGTGACCTCACAGAGGACAGGACACTGTGACCCCACAGAGGACAGGGCACTGTGACCCCACAGATGGACAGGGCACTGTGACCCCACAGGGACAGAGCACTGTGACCCCACAGATGGACAGGACACTGTGACCCCACAGAGGACAGGACACTGTGACCCCACAGAGGGACAGGGCACTGTGACCCCACAGAGGGACATGATGACCTATGTATGGGGTTATAGATCACGCATCCATGGGGTTATTGATGAGTTACCAGTGGGTTATTGGTGAGTTACCAGTGAGTTTCTGCTGACCTTGGGGTTATTGGAGAGCCCTGCAGGAGGACTCCCCCGCACCCGGGGCACTCACTCGGGAGCAGCAGCAGCTCAGGAGCAGCAGCAGCTCAGGAGCTCAGCCCAGCGGCGTGGCAGCAGCCAGGGGAGCCAGGCAGGCTCTGGCACACCCAGGACACCTCCAGGAACACCCTCGTCTGCTTGCAGTCAATATTTAGACTCTCACTAGGCATCAGCTCCTTATTCTGTTAACACTCAGAGCTGGGAGACAGGTTTGGAATCGAAACAGCCACGTTTCCTGGCATCTTCTCCTCCAAATAACTGGCAAACTTATTTTTGACACGTATTTGCATTTCCACAAAGCTCTGTGTTTGGATGGATTTCGCCATTTCTGTGCAGGGTTTCCCTGTTAGGGGACAGACACAGGACACAGTTTGGTGACCAGAGCACAGGGAGGACTGGGAGTGAGGGTTTAACATCACCCAGCAGGGGAAATTCAAAGTGAGGCTTTAACACCATTCACTCGTTTCCCCTGGTGATCTGTTCAGGGTTATGCAGAGTTGTCATGTTTTCCTTTCACACCACAGTCACTGTCAGCCTTCCCGAAGCCTCTCCCTGGTCCTGGCTGTTTGTTAATGATCACTCCTCCATCCCCATCCTGGAAACCCACCCAAGGCGGCAAACATTTGGGTTTATTGTTACTCTGGTGAATTCCAGATCTCCCACCTCGTGCCCCGTGAGGCTGACACGGGAGTGGGCTCGTTTCCCACCCCGGGTCTGCACACAGCTGCTCTCTGCCCCGGCTGAGGGATGCTGCTGCTGAGGCACTCAGAAAGCTCCCAAGACTTCTTCAGTCCCACCACAGCACAGTTAAATGTTTTCCTGAGTTTTAGACCAGGCTCTGACTCAAAGCAGGCTGCACAGAGGGAAAAAAAAAGTCTTTTTGACATGTTTTGACCAATTTTACTGTTGCCATGAAGTGCTTTTTTCTTCTGCCATGCAGAGGAGGAATTGTTCCATCTAACTCCAAAGGGATGTCATTAATTCAGGCGTCTGTGTTATAAATGTGTGTTTGCCTGATATGTTCTGGGTGTCTTTCAGAGCCAAGCCTCTCCCATCTCATCGTCCTGCAGCACAACAACTATCACAGTCTGGAGCAATGCACCATTGAGGCAAATAATTATCCAAAAAAGTGATTAAATTAATTGACCGGGGAAGCGATTATGTGAGACTGTGGGGATAATTAAAACCAAGCCATGTTTGGATGCATTTATAGCATGAATGCTCAGGGGCACGATGGCGAGTGGCCTTTTCAGCACCATTCCTCATCCCCACCTGCTCGTCAGTGCAAACTGCAGCCAGAAAACCCCAGAAAGGTTGGGGACCTTAACGTTCATCCAGTGCCACCTTCCGTGGGCAGGGACCCCATCCCAGGCTGCTCCCAGCCCCGTCCAGCCTGGCCTTGGCCACTGCCAGGGCTGGGAATTTCTATCTGCACGTTTCCCAATGGCATTCCTGTGGCCGGGGCTCCCAGGGAACACGGCTGGGATCTGCGATGTCACAGAGACAGCACAGGACACTGGGCCGGAGCTGTTGGTCACCGCAGGACTCACAGAGGCCCCCAGGACGAGGTTTGAAGGCAACAAAAGGGGATTCTGGAATTGTCTGGGTTTAGTTTGACTTCCAGAGCAGACAGGGAGCTGCGAAGAGCTGCCAGGGGAGGCTCTGGAGCCAGAGGGTGGAAACAGAATTCAGGGGATTCATGGACAACAGGTTTGTAAAACGGCTCCTGAAAGCAGCGGGCAGCGACTTGGCCCTAAAGTCGGGAGCTAAAATCAGATTTTGTACTGGAATTGGTCTGGGGTGTTCCCTTGCTCTGCTGGGATGGAAAGAGCTGGGACAGCCCTGGGGGCCTGTGGCACAGGATCCCTCCTGCCAGGGAATGTCCCCTGTGCCAGGGAATGTCCCCTGTGCCAGGAGATGTCCCAGTGCCACAGGATCCCTCCTGCCAGGAGATGTCCCTGTGCCAGGAGATGTCCCCTGTGCCAGGAGATGTCCCCATGCCCTGTGCCACAGGTTCCCTTGTGCCAGGGAATGTCCCAGTGCCAGGAGGTGTCCCCGTGCCCTGTGAGGGCCCTGCAGGGACATCCACAGGACACTTCAGGCTCCAGCTCTGGGAGCACCACGGGGCTCCTGCTCAGGTGGCTGCAAAGGCTTTGGGATCTGCTGGGAGCAAGTTTGCTTGGATGGACATAAACTCCTCAGAGCAAAGATCATCTGAGCAGCAGGAAGATGGATGGGCAGTCTTAATTAACTGTTTCTTGTGTCATATTCTTAATAATTTGGTTGCTATTCCTGCAGTCTGTTACAAACTTCATTAAATTTACTTGCCTCAAGGGCATTTCTACCTCTTATAATCAGCCTCTCTCCTGTCAAAGATAAATTGCCTGATGGGATAAGTTGATCCTACACAAATGCAGCTGGCTTTGAACTTGTGGTGATAAGTAGCACCAGACAGGAGGTTTTTCTGTTGTTTATCTTTGTACTGATACGGCATGAAATAAAAATGGGTGTCGCTTTGCTGGCTGAGCCACATCCATCAGGCTGAGCAGAGATCAGAAAATACTCCTCAACTCAAAGAAACAAAAGGAGGTAAACTGGAACACTTAAGAATAGACTTTTGGTTCTTTGATGTGTGCATTTAATATTGATGTGCTGAGGTGATCAGTTTCAAAATCTAATCTTTTCCCAGCAGATCAAAACCAAGTTCTGTTCACAGGATGGTTTGGGGCTGGAAGGAACCTCAGAGCTCATCTCTGTGGCTTTTTTTAGACATTTTTGGTAGATATTTTTGAGAAACAGCTGCCAGGGGTCCCTGTGTCCTCCACCTGCTGCTGTGCAGGGACCAGGATCAGTTCTGTGATTGCAGCAGCTCCTGGCCTTTAGTGCTGATGTGGGTGTAATCTCCTAATTAACACATCTTTTAAAAAGCACTTAATGCGTATGATAAAAAAGCATTGAAACTTAATGCACTAACTCAATAACAGCATAACCTACTTTCTTCCAAATAAGAAGGCAGGGAATTATTAGACATCAATGCATCATCTGCTAATGAGTTGTAATTCTGTGTTAATTTACCAATCAGCTGATTAGATATGGGAGATTTACAAAATATAGTGGAGATTGTGGTTCCAGAAAAACCTACAACTCAACATCAGGAAAAAAAAAATCATTAAATTTTTCTCTGTGGTGCACCTGGAATTATTAATTAGTTGGTATTTAAGTGAAATTCATTGAAGAATAGTCTGAGCTGACAGATTATAACATTGGAATTAACACAGGCAGGAGCACAAACTTTCCACTGCAGTGCTCAGGAGAACAAGGATCCCACACATTAAAGCACTGCAGTTCAGAGTGGGAATATCCATGTAAATCCTGTGTACTGGCCCCGTGTGTGTCCGAGGGTCAGCTGCTGCCCATTTTCCCAGGAATGTGTGAATCCCAGCAGGTCCTGACAATGGCAGCAAGAGGGAGAATTCCAGTGCAGTGTCGTGGGGATGCAGAGTGCTGAGAGGCCTCGGAGCAGGGAGAGCAGCAGAAGAGCAGAGATGACATTTCTCACAGTGAGAAGTGCCTCACTCTGCTGAAACTTGAAATAACCAAGAAGAAAGAACCTAGATAAAAAGCTCGTGCGTATCTAGAACATCAGGAGGGAAAAGAGCTGCAACATCAGGAGGGAAAAGAGCACAGGAGATGAGGGTTATTGTTGCTCTGGACTGTGAAGTATTTCTGTTCTCACACCCAGAGCTGAGCACCTACTTCCATACATTAAATCCTGAGTGAGAAATACCCACGGGGAGCACTCAGTGATCTGCTCACACCCTTCGTCACTGCAGCAGGGGAAAATCCCACAAAACCCCAAATTCTGCAGTTTCTCTGCAGCCAAAGGGAAATGGGAGCTCCTGTTCTGGACAGGACACGGCTCCGTGCTCAGTGCTTCTGTCTCCCAGTGCTCCTGATGTCAGTGAAAGCTGCTCCAGATCTGATCAACAACGGGAGCAAATGGCCTTGAGACACCTCTTGCTGTGCACTGAGGTGGAGCATGAACACCAAAGATCCCCCTGTGCCTCCTCCTGCTGCTTCCCCTCCAGACAAGGCTGGCTGCACACTCCCTGCGCCATTCCCTGCCTTCCTCCACAGCAGAGAGCAGATCTGAGCCGGCAGAGTCTGGCTTATTCACAAGGACTGATCCCCACCCTGGGGTGCCCTGGGTGTGCAGCAAACCTCCTCTGGGTGTGCAGGAAACCCTCCTTTGGGTGTGCAGCAATCACTCCTGTGGGTGTGCAGCAATCACTCCTGTGGGTGTGGAACAAACCCTCCTGTGGGTGTGGAACAAACCCTGGTTTTCTGCCATCCCAGGCGGGGCCCGGCGGGGCTGGAGCAGGAATGTCGCTGTGCAGAGTCCTCTCACACAAGCGTCAGGCGCACACGAGGAGCTGTCCTGTGGACTGCTCTCACTCCTCTGAGGATTCCCTTCCCAGCTCTCGCTTGACACAGCGGCCAGGGCAGGATTGGTGTTTCTCCAGGACCCCGGAGCTGCTCCCCAGGAGCTGGTGTTTCTCCAGGACCCCGGAGCTCCTCTCCAGGATTGGTGTTTCTCCAGGACCCCGGAGCTCCTCCCCAGGATTGGTGTTTCTCCAGGACCCCGGAGCTGCTCCCCAGGAGCTGGTGTTTCTCCAGGACTCTGGAACTCCTCCCCAGGAGCTGGTGTTTCTCCAGGACCCCGGAGCTCCTCCCCAGGAGCTGGTGTTTCTCCAGGACCCCGGAGCTCCTCCCCAGGATTGGTGTTTCCCCAGGACTCCGGAGCTCCTCCCCAGGAGCTGGTGTTTCTCCGGGACCCCGGAGCTCCTCCCCAGGAGCTGGTGTTTCTCCAGGACCCCGGAGCTGCTCCCCAGGAGCTGGTGTTTCTCCAGGACCCCGGAGCTCCTCTCCACGCCCCGTGGCTCCTGTCCTCTCCGTGCCCGGGGAGCGCCCCGGCGTGTCCCACATCCCTCGGGGGCTGGCCCCTGTGCCCAGTTTATGGGCTGATTCCCCCGAAGGCCGGGCAGGCGTTCCGCTCTGTCACCTGTCCCTGAGCCCGGGGCCGCCGGGCGCTCGGTGCAGTGTCCCCGGCGGGAGGCAGCTCAGCAGGGCCGGGGCTCCCAGCCCGACCCCGACAGCCCAAAGGGCCCTGCTGCTGTGCCCGCTCCAGCCTGCAGCCCCTGCAGCCCCTGCAGCCCCGGCCCCGAGGAACTGCACTGCACCGGGGCTTTCCCTCCCTGCTGCACACGGGGAGAGACACAAAAGCAGCAGATGCTTCGTGTTTGCCCAGACGTGATGCAGAACCACGGCAGCAGACAAGGAGGGCCACAAATAATTCCGGTGCTCCCGAAGAAAATCGATGTCCTTATCAAGAGCAAATGGTAGCTGCAGTTATGAATATTTAACATTGAGTCTTGCCATGAGTTTAGAAATGCCTCCTATGCCCCCAACGCAGCCCTGTAATAAATGCTCTGGTCTTGTGGGATACTTTTTAATAAAAAGAAATCAGAAGCATTAAAGCTAAGCCATTAAGTGCTGGAAGTAGTCCTGAATGCCAAATGCAATCTGTGCAACCCATCACTTTATCCCAGCCCTAAGTCTGGGCCCTCCCTCAAAGATTTCAGATTTATTCTTTTTTCTCTGATAAACCATGAAATGTTCTTTGTGCTGCTGAACAAACAGCAAGTTCAGGTGGCTTTAGCGTGGTACCAGTACTCAGGCGAACTGAGTAATAAATCAACCCATTCCTGCCCGTGTCTCTGCTGCTGTTATTGCTGCAGCCCATCCAGGGAAACCAGAGTCTGCCCAGATTTGCCATTTGGGGCAGCTGGAGGGGTGGAGTCCTCCCTCAGGAGCACCAAACCAAACACATCTGGCCAAACATCTGGACTAAAGCTGTCACTGTTAGAGGATCCAAACCAAACTATCCCCAGCCCTGTGCAGCCCTGGGGTGAGAGCACAGCCCCTGCCCAGCCCCTGCCCAAAAATCTTTTCAAATCCTTTCAAAATATATAAAGTTATTAACAGAATTAATCTTTGAAAATGACAGTATTTTGTAGCTACATCCATTACATTTCAATAACAAGCCAAAAATGGATTTGTTTTCCTTAGAACATTGCGTCCTGAGGTCTTCCTGAGAAGTTCCAGTGCCAGTGTTGGCATTTGGGGGGGGCCTGGGGTGTTTCTGCTGCCACGTGTGCAGTGATGCAGCAGCCCCTGCTGCAGGAGGGGCTCGTGTCCACGCTGCCGTGAAAACACTTGAATTAATTATTTTCGCATTTTTCACACAAGATCCCAGATTTTTATGTAGGTTATGCAATTTCTGGATTAATCCTCCAGCTTTTAATGGAGATCACCCCGAGCCATTTGCTGGGTGGGAAGGGCTGGGAATTAGGGAAGTTGAATAAATACTTGATGTTCAAGTTTCACTTAAGTAAATGACTTGTGTGCATAAATAACATGGGAGCTGTCAATAGAATCATCCTCAAATTCTGACAAATAGAAGAGTAATTACGGCTTCTGCTTGCTACCAACAGAGTGAAACGTTAGCTGAGCTCCCACAAAAACAAACACCTTCTGATTTCATTGAAGATTAATGCTAATGTGCCAAATTGCCAGCCTGAACTTAATTGCTCTTTTTTATCTCGCTGAAATGATAAGAAGCAGGCGCAGGAGTGGTTCTGGTGACCTTGGATTTACATAGGCCTCCGGCCACAGGCAATTTACAGCTTTTATTTCTGCCTCAGTGACTTCCCTGGGAGTTGCAGGATCCCAGGTCCCCTCCAGGTTTCCATCCTGCTCTGCAGAGCCCAGCTTGAGGTTCACATGGAATGGGATTCATCTGAGCCCCCACAGCCCAAGGGAGCAGCTTTTCCCTCTGTGCGACAGCCTAAACCCAAATTTTGTACTCCTTTAAAGACACCGTGGCTCCTTTTCCTTCCCCATTTGTGCTTTTCAACAATGTGCTTGCAGGACTGAGAAATATCACCCAGCACTTGCATCTCCATGGCAACCCCCTGCTCCGGCTCCGATTGATAAATCCTGCCCAAAGCCCCTTCCTGTGGGTTGGTTGTTGCAGGAATTGTGCATTAGCACTCAGAAATAAGCCTGTGGTGTTTAGCGCGTTCCGGGGTGGGCACCTCAGCCTGATCTCTGCCCCTGCCCACCTGAGCGTCCCTCCTTTGTCCTGGTTTCCCAGCCGGTCTCTGCAGACACGGCTCAATCCGTTCTGTGTCCGAGCTGTGACTCTGCAGCTTTTTGTCGAGGGTCACAATCAATAAATGGCTCCACAGGAGGAGGGAGAACAGGATCCCTCCTGCAGCTGCACATCTGTCCCAGCCCTGCTCCTGCCACCCCACAGCCTCCTCCCTGCCCCAGACAGAGCTCAGGGATGTCCCTGCTCATCTGGGGCTGAAAGCTGGGCGGGACTGAGCACAGCACAGGGGAGAGGAGCTTTTGTGTTCTGCTCCAGCCAAGGGGCAGAGCTGCACAAACGGACTGGCGATCCCTGCCCAAAGCCGCTGGCCTTGCTCCTGCTCCTTGGCTCCTCTTTAGTGGGATGTGTCGTCTCTGAGCTGCAGGCTCACAGGCTGGAGGGGTCTCCAGGCACCAGTGGCCAGTCACTGTCTCTGGTCCTAGTCTGGTCCCGCGGCTGGCCCAGGCTGTCAGTGACCTTGAGAGCTGCAGAGTCCGTGGTGGGTGTCTGCTCTGCACCTGCGAGGTGTGCCCGGGGCTGTGCTCCCGTCCTCTCCTGGACCCTTCGGGGCTTTTCCCAGCCCCAAGGGCAGATCCTGCCGGGGGAAGGGGCCAGAGCCCAGCGCGGAGAGCAGCCCTGGAGGGTGGCACGGCTCCGAGCCAAGCCCTGCCCAGGGCTGCCCCAGCCCCAGCCGCAGCCCCGGCAGGACCCTCAGAGGGGGTGGCACAGCCCTGGGGGGCACCGGGCCAGCTCCTCGGGGACTTCGTGCTTCCAGGAGGTAGAATTGCCTCGGGCTGCCCGCGAGGTCAGCACTCAGTGCCTGTGAGAGCAGAGCAGGTCACCCCCAACAGTGTCACTCTGGGTCTGGGGACAGCCCGAGCGGGGAGTGCACGGCCACATTTCCCCGGTAGCTAATGATCCTCGAAGTTCAACATTTCTGCCTTGTTAATTGGATTTTTCTGGCTTCAAATTAAATCTATCAGGTCTTTTTGTGTCTTTCTCTGAAGAAAAAAGCCTTTCAGGACCTGGAGCTCCCTCCCTGCAAAGGTACTTATCCATAGAAATTAAGTTACAAGGCTCTTTTTGATAAGATAAACAGACTGAGCTCCCGAAGTCTATCACTAAAATATTCTCTGCAGCCCTTAATCATTCTTTATTAATCTTTTCAGCTCAGTGACATGGGAGCAGAAAGGTAAAATAAATAAAAAAAAATCCTGAAACAAGCAGCAGAAGAGAAAGGAGATACAGATACACATGATCTCCCAGGATTTCACAAAGCATGTTCAAATTGTGATAGGGCTGTGCCAGAAATCTATTCCAGAGACCTTCCCGAGGTGCAGCAGCGCTGCCCTGAGTGGGAGAGGCGCAGGGAGCAGCTCCTGGCAGGCGGAGATAAATAAATGTCCACCCTCTGCACTGCTGGGAGCGCTGAGACACGGCAGTGGGGCTGATAACGGGGCTGTCCTTGCAGCCAAGGCTGGCAGCGTGGAATTACCGGGGAATCCAGCGCTCTCACACCGCCCTCAGAGGCACACCACACTCCGGAGGAGGAGCAGATCCCGAGCGCAGGAGGAAACTGCTCCGGAGGTTCCTCCACAGTGAGCAGGAACCGGCCCCACTGAGGTGGTGCAAACCACTCGGCTGGGTTATGGACAGAGCCACCCCCGCCCCTGTGTCCCCACCCTGGGCAGCCCCTGGGCAGTGAGGACAACGGGAGCCCCGAAGCCCCCAGTGTCACAGCACTGGTGATCTGTGCTCCTCTCTGCTCAGGGGGCACACACAGTGTATGGGAACATGGCATGGGGAGTTCCTATCTCCCAAAAATCAGTGTCACAGCAATGAGGGTCTGTGCCCCTCTCTGCTCACGGGGCACACACAGTGTAAGGGAACATGGCATCGGGAGTTCCTATCTCCCAAAAATCAGTGTCACAGCACTGGTGATGTGTGCTCCTCTCTGCTCTCTGGGCACACACAGTGTAAGGGAACATGGCATGGGGAGTTCCTATCCCCCAGAAATCAGTGTCACAGCACTGTGCCCCTCTCTGCTCGCTGGCATATGCAGTGTATGGGAGTACAGCCAGGGGAGTTCCTATGTCCCAAAAATCCTTGCCCTTGTATCCTGATAGGCAGCACCAGTTAACGCTTGAAATTCTCATTTCATTTTTAAAACCTGGTTCACTTACACATGACAGTGACAGTGACAGTGCCATTTGTCATATCACTGACCCTTTCACTTGATTCATTTATAATTTAATTGTCAGCTAAATTTGATCAAATATGTCTGAATTGAAACCATTTGCATTAAAAATAACACATCTTTCTCCTTTTATTCCCTGCATTGTGGCAGGTATTGCTTGAAAATTCAATTGGTGCCAGCCAAAACCTGCTGTTTGATTAATAACAAAATGGCTAATGAGGGAAGAAAGCACGGGCCTGGGTGAAAATCCCTGGTGACAAATGGACCTGGGTAAGGACCGTGGGACTCAAACATTCTCATTTTCCCTTGTGCTGGATTGAGAGCCGGGTCTTCCTGAGGACGGTGGCAAAGGCACAGCCGCGGGGTGTGTCTTGGTTTGGAGGACAGGTCTGTGCCAGGAAAAAACTGGAGCTCCCTTGGAATGGAGAATGTAAACCGCCCCCTCACACACCTTTTCTTTCCAATTATTAATTTGCAGTTAAAAGCTTTTAGGCAAAATATTTTGGAAATAGAAATAGCAGTTCTTTACTAGTATGTATAACAAAGCAAACAAACAAAAAAACAACTACAGCATTGATAACGAAAACAGTACCAAGAACCTCGAGGACTTTGTTTCACAAAAAGAGCACCAAGCTGGGAACAGTGGAGAAGTCCCAGGCTGGTGGCTGGGATGGCAGGGTGTCCCAGCAGGGCAGGGCAGGGTGTCCCAGCAGGGCAGGGTGTCCCAGCAGGGGCAGGGCAGGGTGTCCCAGCAGGGCAGGGTGTCCCAGCAGGGCAGGGCAGGGTGTCCGGGCAGGGCAGGGTGTCCCAGCAGGGCAGGGTGTCCCGGCAGGGTGTCCGGGCAGGGCAGGGTGTCCCAGCAGGGCAGGGTGTCCCGGCAGGGTGTCCCAGCAGGGCAGGGTGTCCCAGCAGGGGCAGGGCAGGGTGTCCCAGCAGGGCAGGGCAGGGTGTCCCGGCAGGGCAGGGTGTCCCAGCAGGGCAGGGTGTCCCAGCAGGGCAGGGTGTCCCAGCAGGGGCAGGGCAGGGTGTCCCAGCAGGGCAGGGTGTCCCAGCAGGGCAGGGTGTCCCAGCAGGGGCAGGGCAGGGTGTCCCAGCAGGGCAGGGCAGGGTGTCCCGGCAGGGCAGGGTGTCCCAGCAGGGCAGGGTGTCCCAGCAGGGGCAGGGCAGGGTGTCCCAGCAGGGCAGGGTGTCCCAGCAGGGCAGGGTGTCCCAGCAGGGCAGGGCAGGGTGTCCCGGCAGGGCAGGGTGTCCCGGCAGGGTGTCCCAGCAGGGGCAGGGCAGGGTGTCCCAGCAGGGCAGGGTGTCCCAGCAGGGCAGGGTGTCCCAGCAGGGCAGGGTGTCCCCAGCAGGGCAGGGTGTCCCAGCAGGGCAGAGGAGCTCAGAATTCCAGGGCGAGCAGATGATGGCAGATTTCCCAGGACTGGAGCCCTCCAGAGGCAGTGAACTCCTCCAGCAGCGAGCACCGACCCAGCCGTTCTCTCTCCCCAAAGGCCGAAAACCAGAGTGCCAAACTGCCCCAAGCTCTGCCCTTTAGCTGCCCCAGAACTCACGTTATCTCCCCCTCTCTGAGCGCTGACCACCCTTTGTTTTGTTAAATAGTCTTAAGTATCCGACACTTAGTCTCCTTGGTAACTTATGGGGAAAAAATTCCTTAGAGTAAAAAGGAACAAAGCTAACCCCCGACAGGGGGGATTCACACTCCCAGTGATACACACGTATAAATACAGATATATGAGTGAGGAACAGGACTTTTCCCTGATTAATACATTGTAATTAATTCTTAGACGAATCCTTGCTTAGGAACTTTATTAAATCCCATTAAGACTAATGAATTGTTGTTGTTTCCTAATTATATAGTTGTTTCTAGTTTAATGAACTGTATATTAATTGACTTATAGAACAGAGATTTTACTTTCAGGATGGAAATACGTTAAATAAGAGATATATGTTCTTGCTAATGGCATCAGTTGTCAGCAACAATGTATTTTAATGAATCTCTTGGAAAACCCTGTCCTTTTGAATACAGATTTTGGTTGCTTTGTTAACTAAAGAGGCAACAAAAGGCCCGAAATTAAATGTGTTCCTATGTTTTATGTATAGCTGACGTTTTCCCTCCTAATAACTCAGTTTCTCATCGCAAAATAACATCTCCAGGCCTCTGCAAGCACCTCATTTGACTGGAGTGGTGTCACGAAGCAGGATGGGAGCCCCGTGAGAGGTTTGATCTCAGGATAAATCAAGGATGTTTTTCCAGCTGAAACCCCCACGAAGGAGACACCAGAAGGAGCTGCCAGGTCTGCCCAGGCTGAGCCCTCCAGCGTCACTTGGATGGGAGCAAATCCTCCTCAGGCAGGACAGGCTGGCCTGACCCCCACGGTGACACCAGCAGCCTCTTTGTCCCCTCCTGTCCCCTCCTGTCCCCTCCTGTCCTGTCCTGCTCTGCCCTTCCCTGCTGGAAGAGTAAGAACTGCCACTGCTTTAAAAAGTCATCGTCTTGAATGCTAATACATATAATCTCCAACAGGCTGCGGCCACACCACAGATTAATTTCAGTGTAGAGATTATGTTAATATCCAAAAAAAAAAAGGAGTTGAGACATTGAGTCAGATCAAAGATTTTTCATTTCAGTCAGTCTTTGGCACCAGGCAGCAACGCCTGTCTCAAAGTCAAGTCAAAGGCCTCTACAGAGCACTGAGCTGAGCAGTAATTACCACAGGAACAGGCTCAGCCTTTAGACCAGAGTGTTGTTGATCTGGATCTGACATCAGCTGTTCAAGTAACGGCTGTTTGATGAGGAATGACAAACTGGCAGAGAAGTCCCGAGAAGTCCCAGCCTTTGGTGCTCCCAGGAAAGGCTTTTTGCAGGGAAGGGGCTGATGCACTTCCCTGCCTTTGGAAAAACCTTCTTCCCTCCCCTGAGGCTGCAAAGGCGGCTCTAAATCCTCCGCCGGAGAGCTGATGCCTGGAGCTGTCACGGCACAAGCCCTGAGAGCCCCGGCCGAGGAGAATGGTGCCATCAGTGCAGCAGGGATGGAGCTCTCTGTCCCCAGGGAGGGCTGAGCACAGCCCAGCGCCCAGGCACAGGGAGAACGGCCTGAGGAGGGGTTGAGGGGCAGCTCTGGCCTCCTGCTCCCCGGGGAGAGCTCTGCATCCCACCCGGCCACGGGCTCCTGCCCCCGGCAAGGGCTGCCTGGGACTCGACGGTCTGAGGGCGCCCCAACCTGAACAGTTCTGGGGGTTCCACCCGAGGGACTGAGCCTGTGACGGGGTCGGTTTGGGGTTAGGGGGTTATGGTTATAGGGTTAGGGTTACGGTTATAGGGTTAGGGTTAGCATTAAGGTTATAGGGTTAGGGTTTGGGTTAGGGTTGTGGTTACGGTTATAGGGTTAGGGTTAGCGTTAAGGTTATGCTTATAGGGTTAGAGTTAGGTTTAGGCTTAGGGGTTGGGTTTGGCTTAGGGGTAGGATAACCCCAGACTCTCTGCACATCACCCAGAGGGTCTGGGGAGTCCTGGCCAGCTGCAGGCTGTACTGCACTGCTGGCCCCTGTCACCCTGCTGCCGCCTCCCTGTGACACGGGAGGGGACTGTGGGTTTTATCACTGGGGTGGGCACCATAAAGAGCCAATTGCTGAGGGCTGTGTCAGGAGTGGGGGGCTGGGGATGGGATGATTCATCATCCCCTTCTGGAGAGCCTGCAGAGGACAGAGAGAGCACAAACACAATCCCAGCAGCAAGGAAACTCCGTGCCTTTGCACATTTGCTTTGCAGGGCAGTCATAATCATCTCCTGTTATTGTATTTAATCTTTTAAGTGCACAAATGTGAAATGGCTCTGTAAGTACTGAGAGGATAAATGAGGTTAAAGCATTCACGGGCAGTGGAATCAAGTGAGGCTTACGTTGGTGGTTTGTACATTCAGCCCTCTGTCATTTTTGCTGGAACCATCGCCGAGCAATCAGATTTAAACATTTCAGACCTTGGTGGCAGAGCTTCCGTGTAAAATGTCGCTGCTTTTAGGGAAATCCAGCTCTTCATTAGAAAGGAGCTGCACAGAAAAGACAAAATGGAACAAACAGCCTCACTTTAGGATAATTGCACTGGAATTAGGAGGAAACTGGAGGTTTTTCGAAGAGAGGCTGTCTCTAACAGAGGCCTGCCAGGGTGAAGGTGCCACTGCAGCTGCAGCTCTGTGTGGAGAGCACAGAGCACAGACCCAAGCACAGGGGGCTCAAAGGGGGAGAGGCTGGAGCAGGGCAGGGAACCAGCAGCCCCACGGGCAGCACAGGGAGCCCAGGGCTGCTGAAATTCCTTTCCCAGGGAATTTTCTGTAAACAAGAGAAATGTTTTTGAAGCTGTACCTTTGTTATTCATCCCTTTCCCCAGGAGGGACTTCTCCTTGATGTCCCTCTGCTCTGACCAATGGCAGTGAAGAGGTTTGTCTTTGTGTCACCCATCGAATTGGTCTGTGTGAAATAGTATAAAAGGGAGACGCATCCCAAAAACAAAGGAGTCATTTTCAGCCTTCTGAAGTGGGAGTCTGTGTCGTTGTGGTGTAAAACAGCGTCACAGGGGAGCCCAGGGGACACAGGGAACCCAGGGAACCCACAGAGCCCAGGGAACACAGGCTCCAGCTCCTCTTCCTCAGCCACAGCCTCTGCTGCTGCCAGGCCTCCACGAGTTCTTAAGCTCAGATACTTTAATTCATTTCATTTGCCATCTTAATGTAAATTTACAATGTGAAAACCAGGAATAATTTAACACCAGGGAAAGGAAAAGATGAAACAAAAGCCTGGAGATCTTGGCAGTCTCTTTGAAAGCAAAGGAAATGTCACAACTCTCTTTTAACAGCATCTTTGTTTTTGCAGGCAAATTACAAGTCCAGGTTCAGGGGTGTTTTTGTTCTGCCATTCTGCTGTGACAGTGTCTGCTGGCAGCCTCTAATTCATTCAGGAAAATCCACAACAGCAGTGAAGAGGAGGAAATGACAACAGCTCCTCTTTCCTCCCTGCCAGGCAGCAGCAAACACTGACTCTCAGTGAAAAGAGGCTTTAGGGCTTCTTAAGCCCTTCTTGACACTCCTCAGGCTCCTGTCTGTGCTGGGGAATTTTAACTCCAGGTGATCCACAGCTGAATCTCTGCTCCACCTCACTGCTGCTTTCCTCTGACCAGCTCCTGGGCCTCATCAGGCCAGATGAAAAAGGCAAATAAGATGCACAATAATTAACACAGAAGATCTGGGCTGCCCGTGTAGCCAAGATTAATTCAGTACATTTTCAGAGCCCCCGGGGATATAGATTCTGGGAGTCTGATCTATGGTTATTATTCTTTTAAAGGAAAATAGATTTCCCTAATTTACAATCAGTTCTGATGGTGGGAGGAGGAATTTAATTCTTTTTTTCTTTTGATAAATATACTGCAACTTTTCTGTAATCCCTATTAATCTGATCTCCTAGGGAAAATTTTGCTGATCCATCATCTTGTGGCAGTCTTAATTCCCTCGTGCCTCCAGGCAGGAGAAATGGATTTCCTCAGAGTAACCCCTGGTGCCTCTAAAGCCTCCTGTGAGAGGGAGAGTTCTCTGGGGGCTCAGCCCTTGTCCCTGGGGAGGGAAACGTGTCCCTGGGGAGGGAAATGTGTCTGTGGGGTGGGGAATGTGTCCGTGGAGCCCAGGGGCTGCGGGAGCACTGCAGGGATTGCTGAGGCATCCTCGTGAGAGGCTGTGACACACACACACACAGACACACTGACACAGAAACACACACACACACAGACACAGACACACACACACACACACACAGACACACACACACAGACACACTGACAGACACACAGACGCTGACACACACAGACACAGACACACAGAGACACAGACACACACACACAGACACACACAGACACCATCCACCACTCCCCGTCCAAACCAACACGGAGAGAACATCTGTTGGAAAAATAAATGCGGGACTAATTATCTGTGATTGAGCGTTTGAAGCTGCTATTTTTGGCTTTGCCGTAAAAAGATGTGATGACTCAAAGGTTTGTGCTCAGCATTTAGAGCTGGGAGAGGAGCGGGCCGCTGCCCTGCAGAGCAGGAACCCCGGGCACGGTGGGCAGCCAAAAACCGTCCCAGGCAAAGGCTCCGCTTTTGCTCCGGGGACGAGCGGAGCAGGTGAACATCAAGGCTCTTGTCGTGGCCGGGTTTGCGGGGGCTGGCTCTGCGGGAGCTGCGGTGCGGTGACACTCGTGAGCCGAGCACCAGGGGCCGGGGCATCCTCTGCAGGACACATCCCCCGGAGCGCTGCCGCTTCTGCTCCCGCCTGGCACAGCCCCACAGGGGATCCTGCCTCTCCTCTGCTGCCGTAAACCACCCGGAGCCCGCGGGGTGTTCCACAGCGGCCGCCAACACGCGGGGCCAAGCGGCGGCCGGAGCCCGGCGGGTGGATGGCCCCGCCACGAAATTCTGTGTGCAAACAACAGCGCGGAGACAGAAAAGGAAGATGGACTCGGCTCTGGTGGCTGCCAGGAGAGCCGAAAATGCCCAGAGCACAAGTATTTGTTCAAGCGATGGGATTGCTCCCAGACAGGGGAGATGCTCCGTGCCAGGGGTGTACCCGGGATGGAGCTGCTCTGTGCCCGGGATGGATCTGCTCTGTGCCCGGGATGGAGCTGCTCCTGACCCGGGATGGATCTGCTCTGTGCCCGGGATGGAGCTGCTCCTGACCCGGGATGGAGCTGCTCTGTGCCCGGGATGGAGCTGCTCCTGACCCGGGATGGAGCTGCTCTGTGCCCGGGATGGAGCTGCTCTGTGCCCAGGATGGATCTGCTCTGTGCCCGGGATGGAGCTGCTCCTTACCGGGGATGGATCTGCTCCTTACCGGGGATGGAGTTGCTCCTGACTCGGGATGGAGCTGCTCTGTGCCCGGCCCGGGAGCTGCAGGAGCAGCAGGAGCTGCAGGAGCTGCAGGAGCTGCAGGAGCAGCATCTCCGAGGCTGGAGGAGCCCCCAGGGCACAGCCCGGGGCAGCGGCGTGGGCTCCCGCACGGCCGGGCTGGGAAAGGCGCCGGGAGCTGCTCTCGCTGCCGGGAACCCGGGAGCTGCTCCACGGCCCGGGGAAGAGCCAGCCACGTGCAGCCAGGAGAAAAGCTGTTTTTCACACTTATTGCCCTTGAATTGGCAGAGGGAGACATCATGTTTTATATTAACTTCATAATAATTACAGTTATTACTGAATTCATGTATACCAAAGAGGTTGCAGCTCCCCAGGAAAGCTCATAATATTATTAAGAGAGATGCCAGTCCATTGGCAGTGTCGTGTAACAAGCTAATTCCAACATTCTGATATTAGACAGCACACCTCCAAAAATGCATGGATTTGTGCCTGGTCTCTGGGATCTGTGGCAGTGACACATCTGGCACGCACAGAACTGTCCTTTGGAAAAAAATGCTTTATAAAGCACAAGCAGCACAGCCCAAGACCAGCAATAAGTGCAGCCTTTAAAATTTAAAGCAGGGAAAATAAATCTGAAGATCCTTAATACCGGGCAATGCTGTGAGAAATGAAGGAGCTGCAGCTAGCTGTGGAAAACCAATGGGAAGGAAGATTTTGTCTGAGAGAAATTAAGGAATTCACCCAGAGCCTCTTCCCATCCTTTCCACACGATTAATTGCAGAGATTTAATTTCTCTGGGCATGTGTTCGCATCGGCAAACAAACTTTTCCATCAGATTAGAAGAGGTGACCCATCTCCAGTGCAGCTGTTGTTGTTGCTTAAAGTTCTGCAGAGTGGCTGAAGGAGTCAGGAAAGGTCAACTTTGCACCAGAAGGCTGGCGAGGGACAGCAGCTGCTGGCAGCATCCAGGGAAATCTGCACGAGGGAAAAGTCTTTGTGCTGGGAAGGTCAGATTGGGGCAGCTCCAGTTCATCCCATCCCATTATCCCATGGATCCCATCCCGTGGATCCCATCCCATTATCCCATCCCATCCCACCCCAGTCCCTGCACAGATCACAGAGCAGAGCTTCAGGCTCGTGTGTGATGCCAAAGTGACAAAGCCTCAGCCTGGGCCCGTGACCTCACATTGATTTTTACTGTAAATCTAACACCTGAATGTGCCATCGAATGAATCGTTGCACATAAACCCCAACAGCCCAAAGTCAGGAGGAAAATCAGACAGCAGCCTGATCCCAGGGCTGTTACAATTTCCTCCATACTGTCAGGCCATAGCAACACACACATCTCTCACAAAAATTAAATTGCTATTAAACTTTCTGCCCGTCTTTGTGAATTAACCTCTCTTTCATCTCAGCTTTTGATTTAGCAGGAAATAATTTTTGGAGCACTTTCCAGACTTCTTCCATTAGGCGTTTGGGCTGTGGTCAATAAGGCTGAGTTAATTACCTGCCTAACCAGATCACGCTGCTGTGCAAACTGGAGCCTCATCTGTGCTGCAAATGCTGCGACCCTTCCTCTGTAAAAGTGGAGCCAAACCCCCAGCACAGCCCCCTGGAAGCTCCAGACACAGGTTTTTTACGTTTTTCCAGTGCAGAGCTGGGGAACCTGCCCTTGGGCTTGGGAGAGCTGCTGGGAACATCCCGGGTGTTGGATTTGCCTGAACCCAGAGAGCCTCGGGGTGCTCAGGCTGGGGTGACCCAGGCTGTGGTCAGCAGAGCACCCACCCCACAGCCTCACCCAAACCAGCAGCCCTCGTGTCCAGTCAAGGGTGAACAAACAACCCCCAAACCCCTTTTTCCCTCTTTAAGGTGTGATTTTCACGTGCAGGTCAGACAGGGCTGTGCCCAAGCCAGGCCAACCCTCGTTTGTGCAGTATCAACAAAGCCCTAATTGAGAGATCAATTGGGAACCTGCTCCTGATGCACGGCCTGGAGAGCTGACAAAGGCACCTGCAGGGGCTGGAGAATAAGTTCTGCCTCATTACAAAAGAAATTGCATCTCAATGAAAACCAACCCGTAACGGAGCTGTGCAAGGGCTGCCAGACGTGCAGGAAATGCACCCCAGCACTGCCCCTGCCTGGACAGGGCTCAGCCCCAGTCACCCAGGGCTGAACTCATTTCCACAAAGGCTTCAGTGCTTTTTATGATGATCTGTAAATCCCGGGGCAGAGAATTAGCTGTCCAGCCGAAAGAATTGCATCTCTTTGATAGATTAGAGCCTGAAGAATCACATGTACAGCAATGCAGGGGCACATTTTTCCACTGATACTTGGAAAAGTCAGGATACCCTTCAAACATTCTCCTCCCCTTCTGTTTGGCTGTTTTTAAAATTTTAATGGCCTAAACTGCAAAATATTTAATAAATCTTGGAAAGGCTGTGCTAGCACATCTCCAGCTTCATCTTGTTTAGCTGAAAAATGTGCACTTTATAATTACTTACATAATTACTCATGTATTACTCTGAGGCTGGACTCGGAGGCAATTTCCAGCATTAATGCTTCTGTGATTCTATTCTTCCACGAGTAAATTTGATCCCATCTACTCTGTGGGTGATTCAGGTTTTCTCTAATTACTATTCATTACAATTTTTTGTTTTTAAAGCGTGTCCCCCCGCCGTGTGCCCACAGGAGCAAGTCCAGCTGCCAAGGAGACCTGGATTTCTCCAGAGGCTTTGGGGGCAGCCTTGGGCCTGGGCCTGGGGCTGAGCAGGAGCAGAAAGGCTCTTCCCACTTGCCGCAGTCTTTCATAAACCTGAGGGAATAGAGCCAAGCCTGTGCCACTTTCTGGGCTGCAAAATGAAATCAGGATAATAAAAGACATCCTGGAAATAGACAATAATGGTAAAATGATATTTTGACAGGGAGGCCATATATGGCTGATGGGAAGAAATGAACAAAGTGATCGAGGAGGGGCTGGAAAAATCGTCTCCATGGGCTGCTGGGGCTCCTGTTGAGCAGATCCCACACAAACGGGGTGGGGTTCACTGAACAAACCCTCAGCTGTCCTGGGTTACCTCCACACTTCTCCACTCCCTTCCTTTACGCTTACATTTTCCTTTTTTCTCCTTTTCCGCTTTCTGAGGGCTGTTTCCAGTGCACACACCCTGTGCAACTGCCAGGGCAGGGGCAGAGCCGGGCTTTGGGCTCAGCTGGGCACAGGGAGCTGCAGGGGCTGCGGGAGCTGCAGGAGCTGCAGGAGCTGCAGGGGCTGCAGGAGCTGCAGGGGCTGTGGGAGCTGCAGGGGCTGTGGGAGCTGCAGGGGCTGCAGGGGCTGCGGGAGCTGCAGGGGCTGCGGGAGCTGCAGGGGCTGCAGGGGCTGCAGGGGCTGTGGGAGCTGCAGGGGCTGCGGGAGCTGCAGGGGCTGCAGGGGCCGCAGGGGCTGCAGGGGCTGCAGGGGCTGTGGGAGCTGCAGGGGCTGCAGGGGCTGCAGGGGCTGTGGGAGCTGCAGGGGCTGTGGGAGCTGCAGGGGCTGCAGGAGCTGCAGGGGCTGCAGGAGCTGCAGGAGCTGCAGGGGCTGCAGGAGCTGCAGGGGCTGTGGGAGCTGCAGGGGCTGCAGGGGCTGCGGGAGCTGCAGGGGCTGCAGGAGCTGCAGGGGCTGCAGGAGCTGGGCACTGGCAGCTCGGATCAGCCACCCCGAGCTGTCTGTGGGACGTCTCCTGCTCCTGCCAGGGGACAGTGGTGACAGCAGAGCCCCCAGCGGGGTCACCCCACAGGGTCCTGGGGTCCCCAGCCCTGAACCTGCCCTGGGGGTCCTGTCCCGTCCCCTGTCCGTTCCCAGGGCTGCATCCCCCACCCTGCTGGACCTGCACCTGCAGCCCCTGCAACTCCTGCAGCCCCTGCAGCCCCTGCAGCTCCCACAGCCCCTGCAGCTCCCACAGCCCCTGCAACTCCTGGAGCCCTCCCCAGGGCCCCTAGCCCGGCTCTCCAGGGCACAGACCCCCCAGACTGGGGCCTGAGGGTGTTTCCCCTGCCCCAGCTCCCCCGAGGATGTTTCCTGCCCCAGCTCCCCCCAGGATGTTTCCCTGCCCCAGCTCCCCCCAGGATGTTTCCCCTGCCCCAGCTCCCCCAAGGAGGTTTCCCTGCCCCAGCTCCCCCCAGGATGTTTCCCTGCCCCAGCTCCCCCAGGATGTTTCCCTGCCCCAGCTCCCCCCGGGATGTTTCCCTGCCCCAGCTCCCCCTGAGGATGTTTTCCTGCCCCAGCTCCCCCAGGATGTTTCCCTGCCCCAGCTCCCCCCGGGATGCTCTGGCAGCCACACCAGCCCTCTGCAGAACAACACCTCGATGCAAGATTAATGAACGGAGGGGAACATCGTCAGCGATTAAAAATAAAAGGTACAAGATGCTGCTGGAGCAGGCGGCAGCCCCAGCAGCTGCATCGGGATCTATATTGTTTAATAATGCACATTAAATTATTACAGACTTTTTTAAAGGCTGACTCTGCTCTGTGCAGCACCGCTGTAAATCCATTGCCAATGCGGGACAATCCTCCAGCACTTTTGAAATTTGTTTTTATTTTTTTCCACACAATTCTCTGTAGCACTCAGCAAAGGAGCATTTTGTGCCACAGCACCCCGACATCCTGCTATTCACTTCCTGTTTTCCAAGCCTGGGAACAGCTCGGGAAAAGGAGCACAGGCCAGCCCAGAGACAGGAAAGTTCCACTGGGGCCCTGGGGCACCCACAGGACACACACCCCGATCCAGCCCTGCAGACCTGGGGGCCGGAGATCTCCTGGGATAAGCCAAAGGAATGGAGGAATACTCTGAATCGACCTGGAAAAAGATGTGGTTTCTTTCCAAACTGAAGTCATCTGATATTTGTTCATAATTTTTGCATTTTGTTGATTTTTAACCTTAGCAAAATACTGGTTTGTTTTTCAGGGTTTAGTATTAGTTTCAAAGTAAATCTTATTAATATTTAAAATGAAAAGCTATTTCAGACCTTAAAATGTAGATCTTGCATTTAATAAACATCAATAGCAAATGTTTTGATTTTCTGAAAAATGTTTTATGTACTGAAACCTTTTGACAAATGCGACGTGAATTTACAAGCACTTGCAGCTCATTCAAAGCTGCACTTTTTTCACCAAATAAAACATTCAGCTGCGATGTTTTTTTCCCAACTCTAATGTTTGTCCTGTGCCTAGGGGTGAATTTCGCTCAGTGTGAATAACAATGCGGCACAGACAAGATCAATAAATCTCATATTTCATTTGCTTCACTGTCGTGTTCGGGGCAGAGCTGGCACAGCCGTGGCAGCAGCAGCAGCACTGCCAGCGTGGCTGCAGTGCCCTGGAGAGGAGAGGGACCTGTCAGGAATTCGGGTCCTGGAGAGGAATGACCCTGTCAGGAATTCGGGTCCTGGAGAGGAGAGAGACCTGTCAGGAATTCGGGTCCTGGAGAGGGGAGAGACCTGTCAGGAATTCGGGTCCTGGAGAGGAATGACCCTGTCAGGAATTTGGGGTCCCTGGGGGCCCAGGGGAGGCTCGGGGGGCTCACAGGGGGTGGGGACAGGGCTGTCACCCCTCAGCTCCCTGTGCTGGCAGGACACTGACCCCGCACTGCCCCTCCCTCCCAGC
The DNA here is from genome assembly GCA_014839755.1 of Sylvia borin. Taxonomy (NCBI): domain Eukaryota; kingdom Metazoa; phylum Chordata; class Aves; order Passeriformes; family Sylviidae; genus Sylvia; species Sylvia borin. The sequence goes on along the minus strand of CM025980.1, from coordinate 6,354,625 downwards.
TGGGCCAGGCAGGGACAGAGCTGAGCCCTGCTTGTCCCTTGTCCCCAGGGAGAGCCCGGGCAGCTCCTGGGGACAGGATACACCCAGCAGGGACAGGACACCCGTGTGGGGACAGGACACACCCAGCACGGACAGGACACCGGTGTGGGGACAGGACACCGGTGTGGGGACAGGACACCCGTGTGGGGACAGGACACCCGTGTGGGGACAGCCGCCCTGCCCGTGTGCTGGGGACAGGCTCCAGGCCACTGCAGATTCCTCCTGCCCCAGGAGCTCAGAGTGCTTGAGGCTGGGAAAGGTCTCCAGGATCTCCTGCAGCCTTTGGCCAAAGCCCCCTGCCCACTAAACCACAACATGAAGAGTCACATCGGCCCTTTTTTGAACGTTTTGTTCCTTTCCAGCCTTGCACTTCACTCCTGTGCCGCCTTGGCTGCTCCCTGCCCTCCTACCCAAACCAATCCCAGCTCTGCTTTATTTGGCTGCATATGAGCTCCAGAGGGATTTCATAAATCGGTGGATTTGGCATTTCTCATTTGGAGAACACTTCAGAACAAACAGATGTGGAGGGGGAGCTGCCCAGAGGTTACAGCAATAACAATAACAGGGTCAGAAAGTGATTTATGGCTGAGCCTCGTGGTGCTGAGCCCAGCAGGGAGGTGCTGCTGGCACCGGGGGACATGCTCCCAGCACTGTGACAGCAACGGGAACAGCTCCACGGGGCCATGGAATAGGAAAGGTTGGGGAGGACCTACAAACCCGGCAAGTGCAGCCTTTGGCTCAGCCCCACCACGCCCAATAAATCATTTGCACGGCCTGGGGAAAAGGCAGATGCCAAACACCGAGTTTTGCTTCCCCACAGAAGGGTTTTAGGATGCTACAATTGCTGCTAGAGAGTCCTGAGGAACTCGTAATACATTGGCCACGTTTCAAAAGTGTTTGGGTGATGAGCTCCTGAAAGGAGAGATTAATCCACTGGAGTGAGATAATTGTGGGTTCACTTTGGAACGTGCTCTCTCTGCATTTGATGACTAATTATCAGCGTCTAATAAGAGAATGTTATCTTTAAATCATGTAAAGGGCAAATGCTTTTACGTGGTGCTGAAGGCTGCCCACATGTAAGGCTGAACATTTCTTTTATTGCCATGTTTATCTGTTTTGATCCGCGCTGAGTAGAAAATACTCTGCTTTAAAAATACACTGTGGCTCCTTTGATTTCCTAAATAGATTTATAATTATCTCCAAATTGAACACACTCAGCTTCTGCCCAGTAATTGCCAGGCACTGTCCTTCCCAGGAAGCGCAGCCCTTGGCAGATCGTCCCTGGGCCGCAGGAAATGAGGGGAATGGGATCGATGAGCGCAGCTCCTGTGCAGCTCTGGGCCGGGGCACACGCACAGCCAGGCTGGCACATCGCTGCCTCGGCTGCTTTTCCCGCAGACCTGCCTCCGGGGGTTCAGGGCTGCACTGCACAAACTGGAGACAAACGGCAGCTCCTCAGGTGAGCCTACGTTGGCTTTTCTCTCCCGAGCCTCGGAGAGTCCTGTGAGGTCCTGATCCCACAGAAACTCCTTCCCTGGGGTGCAAGAATCATTAACCCAACCTCCTGCGCTTTGCTGAACGCCCTTTTGGTACTTCTGACAGTGCCCTCGAACAGGCACAAGTCACCTCCTCAAAACCCTCTTCCAAAAAGACTCTCAGTGTTACTGCAGACAGCACAAAGAAATAGAGGACAAGAAAACTGAAACTTATTAGGCCCATCTGATTTCCCTGTGCTTTTCTGAGCTTCTCTCAAATAATGGTGGGTTTGCTTTTTGGGGTTTTTGTTTCTTGGAGTTTTATTTTTTGGTTTGTTTTTTGGGGGGCTTTTTTTTTGTTGTTGTTGCTTTTTTGTTGTTGTTGTTGTTGTTGCTTGTTTTGTTTTTTGTTTTTTGAGGGGTTTATTTTGGGGGTTTTGTGTGATCTAAGGTTTACTCCTCCAGTGCAAATGGCTCGCAGTCAGCTGTCTCCATGACAGGTTTAGGAATAATTTGCGTAATTTTTGTAATTTGGGAGAATGCTGTTAGTTTGTCCTCAAAAGAAATCGAGCAAAATAACTACAAGATAGAGCAAAATAACATAAGCAGGCTTTAATTCTGCAAAACCTGGGGAATTAAAGCTCCTCTGTTTAAATAGCACTCGGTGCTGTTAAATTAAACAATTGCCAAAGGGAAGGTTTTCTGAGAACGAACAAGAGAAGGATCACATGTAAATAAATGAGTTTGGGCTCAGGGCTGCTGCAGAGCCTCCTGTCCCAGTGACACCCTCAGCAGTGACAATTCTGGGGCCAGGAGTCAGCAGCAGAGATGGCAGCAGCCAATTTGTGCTTCGTTAGAGTTTACACTTGTTTACTGCCATGGAAGCAGACCAGACACCGACCTAAGAAATTGGGAGGGAAATTGTTTGGGCCAAGTGTGTCCTTGTCAAGAAAATCATCTGACTCTGGTCTTTGTGGCTCAAACTGCAGCAATAAGCTGTGGTGGGCAGGCTGGCACTGCTGAGAGGGAGATGGGAACGTGGAGGAGTCGGCAGCTGCTGCAGCACAGCCCCACTTCAGCCTTAATTCAAAGCTCACACTGGACATCTAAGTGCCTTTTATCACAGAATATTTTAAAAGGAACAACATTTTCTGACATAAATGTCTCTGCTAATGACAAAGACCAGAAGTAGCTTGTGGCCAAAGAATAAATGTTTTTCTAAAGCTTAGCAACAGCTCAGGCTCTGAATGTCATCATCCTCCTGGGACGCCTGTTGCTGTATTCTCAGGATTAGGTGAAATTATCCCGAGTCCTGTTTGCAATATTTTGTGGCTGTGCATCTTGTCCTTCTGTCTGAAGGTCAGAGGAGAATTCTCCACCGCACTTTTGTTCCTGAAGAGGAGCAATGGGTAGAAGTCAGGAAGTGATAATCACAATTGCCTATTCCTAACAGCCCGTTTTGTAGCCCTTGTGGAACCTCTGGAGTTGGAGTGGGCGCAGTAAAAAGGCTCCCGGAGCAGCGCCGGGCGGGGCTGGCAGCAGGACCCTGGGCAGAGTTCTCTCTCCTGCCCTGGCCCTGCCCTGCGGGAGCTGCTGCTGCCCGCCTGCCTTTCCCTGGCTTTGGGACTGGGGCTGCGGCAGGGCTCAGCCCTGCAGGGCGCTGTGCTCCCAGAGGAATGTGTTTGGAGGATGCTGGCAGTCCTGGGGCTGGGGGGCGAGACAAACCCTGCTTCAGCCAACATTCCTGCAATAACTACAACCTCAGCTCCTGCCTATTGCAGGGCATGTTTTCATGCTGTTGTTTGGAACTGTGTTTGTTTTCCCTGCCAGCAGAATTTGTTTTCAGACCTGTTCTCCTGCAGGAGGAACCAAGGGGAAGGTCTCCAGGGCTCTGGCAGCCCTGCCCTGTGAAAAGGGACACGGCGTGTGGCTCCTTGCACGGCATTAATCAGGAGATAATCGTGAGCCCTCTCTGCCCTGGGTGTTCCTGTCTCCCCGGGAAGGGCTGCAGGATTCCAGGAGCCCATGGCACAAAACCTCCCCGGCAGCAGGTCCCAGGGCCACGGGACAGTTTCCATCAGCGCTGGCTCTAAACTCCACATTTTAACCCACATTGTGCCCGGGGCTGGGGCGCTCCGGAGCAGCCCCTGGCCACAGCCCAGCGAGGCACTTAGCGCTGCTCACTGCTGTGCATTACAGCCCCTGGGCCTTCGGGATGTGCCTTTTAAACACGGGCTGCAGGATCCTGAGTGCTGCAGAGGGCAGAGCCCGGCAGGGCTGAGTGCCCAGGCACAGCCCTGCTCCTGTCCTGCCTCGGGCTCCGTGCCCCCAAAAGCAGCCCCCAAAATCTGCTCTGGGAGGGACTCCTGGAGACAAGAAATCACAGCGACTCAGCGAGCACATCTCCCCCTACCTTGGCCTGCCTGTTTGAGTGCTTTAGATGATTTATCTGCTCAGAGGAGGATTATTTCTGAGCCTCCCTTTGCCAAAAAACGTAAGCCTTATCAAATGGAAATCAGAATCTATTCTTCGGATCAGCAGCCTGGATCACGGCTCAGGTGGAAAGCAGGTCACAGAAAATCAGACCTTTCATGAATATTTATCTTGCTTTTCGTTCAGCTTTACACCTGAGGGGCTGATCCTGGGCCCAGGGAGTGCCTGCACAGAGTGCTGCCTGTCCAGGGAGCAAGGCACAGCCTTATTGGATCTGTAATATACGGGTAATAGATAATGAATTAATTCCTTTCTTTCTGCTGCTGTCTGCAATAGCAATAAAGGAACTGTCAGATCCAAATCCCTAATTACCTGTGTCATTCCTCCAGCATGATTTAAGCCTGTTCCTCAGCTTCCTCCTGCAGATGAGGGCCCAGGCAATGGGCATTTGCAACGAATAAACTGTGGGCAAAGGTTCTTCAACACTGTGAAAACTGAGAAAAAGAGGAATTTGATCTGCCTCCATTTCTGCCATCAACAGAAATAAAGAACAGTTTCTCTCTCCTGCGAGCACTGTCTGCAAACCCAGAGATCTCCAAACAAGAAGTGGCACAAACAAAGAGCCATTCCATCAAGAGCAAAGCCGTGGTTTGGATGGAGCCCATTCAAATGCTGTGGCACGGACTCCTCGTTGGCCATCTCAGCATTTGCTGGGTTGCTGTTTGGGCTGGTTGTATTGTCCTGCTCCGTCACCCAGCCTGTGCTGGGGTCTGCACGTTCTCCCTGGTACACAGGGTCAGAAATGTATTATCTGAGCCACAGCAATAATGTTATCTCAGCTCATTGAAGGGAGGAGCTGGTGTAACTCATTCCTTGGTGAGCCACCTGAGTTTTCATTACTGAGACTTTCCTGGTCAGAAACATGGGCACAGTGGTTTGGAAAAATCCCATCCCTTTGATTTGCCATCCTCTCCCCAGCACAAACCCCAGATTACCAATCCTTCTGGCCCTGAAGTTTGCTGTGAGCAAACCCAGTTGTGTTTAACAAGACGTGCCAACGTGTCCTGATGAGCTCCCACCTCCCTGCAGTAAAGTAACATCACTTACACCAGTAAATCTTGCATTTTGGGTGACGTGACACATTTCCCTAACAAGCCTGACAGTTGTGTCTTTTTAGATGAAGAGCAGGAGCCCCTCCTGCTCAGATAGATGTTTGCATAAATATCCCTTTTGAGCTCCTTGAGAGGCTTAGATGAGAGATTTTCCATTCATGAAGAGCTTCCTTTAGCTCTGGACTATCCAAAAATACTAACTGAATTTACTTTCAAGCTATCAGCTACTGCTGCTGCTGTGAACAGGTTTAAATTAATGCATTAACAAAAGCTCCCTTTCTCCCTCAAAGGTCTGTACTGAGGATTAAGATCTGAATTCCAGGTTAGCCCTTAATGACACACAGATGCACCTTCCCTTTAGCTGGGAGACCACATCCTGCTAGAGCAAGGCAGAAATAATGATCTTACTAGATTCAATATTAAAAAAAAAAATCAGATTAAGCTTGAATTCTCGTTATAGAATTTTTCTGCAGGTAAAGTTATTTTTAATCTGTTCCAAGATAAAGAAATGAATTTATTTCTGCCTATTAGAATTCTCATCTATTGAGAGCAGTTTGGTATGATAAATTGGTTTGGGGCTAAATCCACCTCTCAGGGTTTTTTTTCTCAGCAGTGAGTGGGGACCATCCACTCCTGACCATCAGGAAATATTGGGAAAAACCTGTCCATGGCTCACCTGGTGGATGAGCATGGACAATCTCACTCCCAAATTTCTCCTCCCTTCCCCCATAAGTAATAATAATAAAAAGGAATGATGATGGCACAGGACTCATTCCCCAGACAATAGCCAGGCAGGCTGTATATTGCTTTATGGCTGTTGACTTGATTTAAAATGCACTCTTAAAAATGAAAGAACAACTCCTTAAATTTGCAGTAAATGTATAGTTCCCCAGACCTGATTTACTGGTTACGAGCCACCAAAAAACTGCAATTCCAATTTATTGTGCTGTTGACTGTGGCAGCAAAGGCCTCGGTTTCACTCCAGCCCTGGTGATCATTCCAAAGGTGATAATTTGACATTGATCATTTGTTTCGGCTAGGGTGGGGGTTTGTTGGGGGGAGTTTTGCTATTCTCTAATTGGGCTCTGCACTTGCAGCAGCCAGGGATGATCGCTTTGATGGTGACGGGTTAACCACAAGTGTGAGATCAAAGCTCTGCTCTTGCCTTGTGCTCTGCTCACTTCAGAGCTTTTTAGCCTGGCTTGGCTCATAATTACAAGAATTCCCAACTGGCTGGGAGCAGCTCCTGCAAAAGGAACTTGCTGCAGAGCACTTGGATAAAGGGCCATGTGTAAATCCTGCCCGGGCTGTCAGACACCAAAACTCCTCGGGAAATTGGGCTGGGGCCATGGAGGGCACTGGGCAGGGACAGGGGACAGAGGACAATCAATCCAAGGCCTGACTCGGTGTCACTGCTGCCCTTCAGGGCCCTTTTCCCTCTCCTGCCATGTGTGACCCTTTCCTGATGCCCTGGCAGCAGCTGAGCACAAAACGCTGCAGCTGCTGGGAAAACTCAGCGCTGCTGGAGCCCGGCCACGGCTCCTTCCTCTCTCCTTTGGGGAGGCAGCAGCAGAACGCAGCTGCCTGTGAGGCTTGATGTGGGCTTGGAAGGTCTCCAGACACAGAGGGAGAAAAGGCTGAGCACGAGGTAAATCAGAGGTGGCCCTGAGCCCAAGGCCTGGGCTCCCAAAGCCCACGGGCAGGACAGGGCTGCGGAGCAGAGCTGGGATGGGAATTGTCCACGGGAATGAGGGAGGCTCTGGGAACACCAACAGCACCCCTGGACACCCTGCACTGCTCCCAGTGACCCAAACACATCCCCTGGCTCTGGATCCTGCTCAGAAGGGGCCTGACAACCAGGCACATTTCCCCTCGAGGGCTTTTGGGGCCAACAGCAAGGTCCCCTTAAAAACTCCTGGGGGATGCTGAGAGAATTTGGGATTTAATTGTTCACACTTCTCTATGAAATATTCTATGAAATAGTACTGCTCTTGCAAGAAAACTAAAGCAGAACCTTATTACAAAAAAACATTTCTTAGGGACACTTTCACGATTCAATATTCTGGTTTTCCTATAAGAAAGCCAACAAAATCTTGATCCTAGTCCAATTTTTGGCAGGTTTTTTCTGTCTCAAAGAAAATTCAGATTTGTCCTGGTGAGGACCATTCCACCCCTAAAGCAGGATACAAAGGGGAAGAGAATTGAACTCCTGACTTTGCCAGACCTGGGCCATGAAGGTTTGAACCACTTATTTCATTTTAAGGTTCCAAAGACCAGCTTTTTCACATAATCCTATTAATGATCTTCCTTTAATCGCTGCAGGTGTTTCCAGCAGCCTGGAGCCACAGCGAGGGGACTGTCGGCACAATCTGCAGGACACGATCAGAGCACACAGCTCTGGAGTCCCAGGGAGGCTGCTCCTGCAACTGGCACTGCAGAACTCCTGCAGCACAGCCACGCACTCAGGGGCTGTTCAGATGCAGAATTTATGCAGAATAGCACCCAAGGCAGAGAACAAACACAATAAATAAAATACATTGCAGGGGCAGAGGATAAAACACAGAAGAAAATGTAAGGGAAAAACACTAAGTGAGCTATATTTAATATTGGTATTTAACTATGATAGTTCATGCCACGATTTCTCTGGTTGCAAGGCTTGTTTTAACACCAGCAGGTTCTACTTCTCAGTAGCAGAACAAGAAGAAGTTGTCCAAAAAGTTTTAATAAAAGCTGTAATTTGGGCTGTAGAACCAATCTTTTAGAGGAGTTTTTCCTAGGAAAGACACGGGAAAAGGCAGAATGAGAGAGCCAAAGGAAAAGAGGGAAAGAAGAGAGAGTTAAAGAGAGGAGAGAGAAAGAAGCAGAGAAAATACATCAGTAAAAAAGAAACAAGGCAGAAGAAGGAATATTTTCACTTCAGACTATCTGCAGCGAGCTTGCTTTTGACTTTCATACTCTATTTAAAAATACAAAATTGGGAGCATTGAAAAAGAGTTCCCAAATTAGCTTTTTAATAGAGATGGGAAGTTAAAAGGGGCCAAGTCATGGGGGAGAAGCGATTCACAGCCAGGGCAGCCCCAGCAGAGAGGGAGGCCAGAGCACGCCCCAGAGACACGCAGCAGGAAGTTTTATGAAGTGGTGACACTGTAAATCACAGAAAAACCTCTTATACCAGCAAAAGCCAAATGACATTTCTGGTTCTGCTTTCTTCTGAGCATCTGCAGAGGGAAAGAGCAAGTGGAGATATGGGGAGGGTTTGAAAGGGGAAAGCAGTTCTGAAGGCCTCTAATGAAGATGGATTCAGGGCGCTTTGATATGCTCAAATTCTTACAGCCACTGAAAGTTCCTCACAGAAGTTTTGGGATCCACTTTGCACACAACTATTCATGTCCAGCACACAACTATAAATATCTGAAATCTAAAGGTTCTGATACTCTGTGTGTGCATGAACTCGTCAGCACTCTACAGGCACTGTAATGCAGATTACAAATGTTATTGGGGAGATTGGGTTTGGGGAGGGCTACTCAGGGCCTGGCATTCAGAAATTTGGGTTGTTTTTTAATAATTGCACTGATTTACCAGAAAACAGGCCCTGGATTGGACAGATCAGGTTGAGGTTCAGTTGTATGTTAGGAAAAATTTCACCACTGCAAGTGTGGTGAGGCACTGGAGCAGGTTGCCCAGGGAAGTGCTGGAGTCACCAGCCCTGGAATGGCTCCACAAATGACTGGATGTGACACTTTGGGATGAGGTTTAGTGGGCACGGCAGGATTTGGTCACAGGCTGGACTTCATCATCTCGGGGGTCTTTTCCAGCCCTAAAAATTCCATGAGCCCTAATAATTCCTGGTTTCAGAGTTTCCAGAACCAGATCGCTGATTTGTTGAAATGTTGAGGATTTAGAGGTCTTTCCCTATTTTTTTTTCCCTTTAAGAAAGTCTTGGGTTTAGAGCTCTGGGAACAAAGGCACCTGGAAAGGGGCCCCTGGTCATTGCTGGCTGTACCAAGTCCCTGTTTTTTTCCCTTATTTTAAGGCACCAGAGGCACATCAGACCCCCCCAACACCCAGAGATGCATCTGGAGGAGCATCTCCTGCCCCAGGCAATGCAACCCCTGCAGCCCCTGGGCCCCTCTTTGCACACCCCCTTACACACCTGGGACTCGGGTCCCCCACTGCGGGGCTGCTGGGGCCACCCCACACCCTGTGCTGCCCCTGCTCTGGGGGTCCCACAGCGCTCTCCCCATCCCTCTCTGCATCCCGGGTCCCACACTCGCTCCGTGTCCATCCCTCTCTGCATCCCGGGTCCCACACCCGCTCCGTGCCCATCCCTCTCTGCATCCCGGGTCCCACAGCGCTCTCCCCATCCCTCTCTCCATCCCGGGTCCCACAGCGCTCTCCCCATCCCTCTCTCCATCCCCGGGAGCCGCCCGGCGCCGCTCGCTCGGGGTGACACCTGCCGGCGGCCGGGCGGGCGGGCGGCGGGCGGGGACGCGGCCGTGTGCAGGGAGCCCCCGCCGCCCCCCGCCCCCGCCGCCGCCGCCCCTCGGCTCCGAGCCGGCCCCGGGCCCGCCATCGCCTCCGCTGCCGGCCCCATCGCCGCCCTGCGCCGCGCCCTGCGGACCGGACCTCGCCGTGCCGCTCCCCTCCGCTCCGCTCCCCATCGCTCCGCTCCCCTCCCCATTGCTCCGCTCCCCTCCTCATCGCTCCGCTGCCCTCCTCATCGCTCCCCTCCGTTCCCCATCTCCCCCCATCGCTCTCCACCGCTCCCCATCCCTCCCCATCGCTCCTCACCGTTCCCATCGCTCTGAATCTCTCCCCATCTCTCCCACCGCTCCCCGCCTCTCCCCATCATTCCCCATCTCCCTCCGTCTCTCCCCATCATTCCCCATCTCCCCCCATCATTCCCCATCTCCCCCCATCTCCCCCCATCTCCCCCCATCTCCCCCCATCTCTCCCCGTCTCTCCCCGTCTCTCTCCGCCGCCGCCCCGCGCCCGCGCACTCGGCGCAGCCCCGCGCTCGGCTCCCGGCAGCCGCATGGCCGCGGAGGCTCCGGGCGGGCGGCCGCGGCCGGGAGCGCCCTGCGGAGGTGAGGGGGTCCTCCCGGAGGGCGGGGGGCGGGCGGGGAGCGGCCCCGGGGGGCGCGGGGGACACCGAACCCGAGGGTTGCTTCACCTGCGGGCGGGGCGGGGGCGGCGGGGCCAGAGGGGACAGCGGGGACAGGGGGGACCGCGGGTGCCCCCGGCCGCTCCCACTGCCGCCCCTCGCCGCTGCCGGCCGGTGGTCGCACAGCCCGGCACAGCCCGGCACAGCCCGGCACAGCCCGGCACAGCCCGGCACAGCTCGGCACAGCCCCGCACAGCTCGGCACAGCTCGGCACAGCCCCGCACAGCCCGGCACAGCTCGGCACAGCCCGGCACAGCTCGGCACAGCCCGGCACAGCTCGGCACAGCCCCGCACAGCCCGGCACAGCTCGGCACAGCCCGGCACAGCTCGGCACAGCCCGGCACAGCTCGGCACAGCCCCGCACAGCCCGGCACAGCTCGGCACAGCCCGGCACAGCTCGGCACAGCCCGGCACAGCCCGGCACAGCCCGGCACAGCCCCGCACAGCCCGGCACAGCCCCGCACAGCCCGGCACAGCGCGGCACAGCCCGGCACAGCCCGGCACAGCCCGGCACAGCTCGGCACAGCCCGGCACAGCTCGGCACAGCCCGGCACAGCCCGGCACAGCTCGGCACAGCCCGGCACAGCTCGGCACAGCCCGGCACAGCCCGGCACAGCCCCGCACAGCCCGGCACAGCCCGGCACAGCCCCGCACAGCCCGGCACAGCCCGGCACAGCCCCTCACAGCCCGGCACAGCCCGGCACAGCTCGGCACAGCCGGCACAGCTCGGCACAGCCCGGCACAGCCCCGCACAGCCCGGCACAGCCCGGCACAGCCCCGCACAGCCCGGCACAGCCCCGCACAGCCCCGCACAGCCCGGCACAGCCCGGCACAGCCCCTCACAGCCCGGCACAGCCCCGCACAGCCCGGCACAGCCCGGCACAGCCCCGCACAGCCCGGCACAGCCCCGCACAGCCCCGCACAGCCCGGCACAGCCCGGCACAGCCCCGCACAGCCCGGCACAGCCCGGCACAGCCCGGCACAGCCCCGCACAGCCCGGCACAGCTCGGCACAGCCCGGCACAGCTCGGCACAGCTCGGCACAGCCCGGCACAGCTCGGCACAGCCCGGCACAGCCCGGCACAGCCCGGCACAGCCCCGCACAGCCCGGCACAGCCCCGCACAGCCCGGCACAGCCCCGCACAGCCCCGCACAGCTCGGCACAGCCCCGCACAGCCCCGCACAGCCCGGCGCTGCCCGCGGTAGGCGCGGTGCTGAGCCGCCCAGGAGGCGATGGCGAGGCGGGCGAGCCCCGCTCGCTCGTGTTCGTACCGCTCTGAGTTTATGGAAATCATCAACTATCGCTGCGGCGCGTCAGGCGCCGGGAGCTCCTCGGCAGAGCAGGGCAAGGCTGGCCCGCTCTGATCTGGGCTCCTGATTATTTACTTGATGGAGATTCGACAGCAAACAGATAAATGAGCGGGCTGCCGGGTCTCCGAGTGCCGAGTCCAACCTGTGGCCGTGGATGACAGAGAGATGCTGAGGTGGTGCGCGGGCAGGAGCGGTAAGAGCTGCCAAGGAGCGGGGCAGGCACAAGAGCAGGGCGCGGGGGAAAGGGAAAAGTGGCGAGAAGGAAGAAGAAGATAGGGCAAGATCGGTTTAAATCCGTGTGATGTCTTTTTATTCCTGAACGGAGCCGCCCGCCCTGGCCAAGGTGTTGGGTGCAGGTTTGTGGTGCTGGAGGAATAGCTCGTTTTCTCGTCCACAAGGAATCTCTCCTGCCCGGGAGCCAGGAGGGGCACGCAGGGAGCTCCGGGATGGAGCCGTGAACTTCATCCCGTACTTTCCCCCCTCCATCTCCCCCTTGGCACATTAGCATGCAGGGTAGGCTCTGGTGTGTATTTAACGACTCCATTTGCCAGGGCCGTCAGCTCACACCGCCCTTCCCCAGCCTCGCTCCGCTCTGCCTGCCCGGACCAGCCGCCTCCATTTCGGCTCCATCCCGGCTCCATCCCTGGCCCCATCCCGGTCCCATCCCGGTCCCATCCCGGTCCCATCCCAGCCTCATCCCGGCCCCATCCCCTTTTCCATCCCGGCTCCATCCCCTTTTCCATCCCGGCCCCATCCCGGCTCCATCTCCTTTTCCATCCCGGCCCCATCCCGGCTCCATCCCGGCCCCATCCCGACCCCATCCCCTTTTCCATCCCGGCTCCGTCCCTGCTCCATCCCGGTCCCATCCTGGTCCCATCCCGGCCCCATCCCGGCTCCATCCCGGCTCCATCCCGGCTCCATCCCGTCTCCATCCCCTTTTCCATCCCGGCCCCATCCCCGGCCCCATCCCGGCGCCGGGATCGCGGGGGCCGCTCCCAGCTGGGCAGGGCAGCGAGGGCTCAGCTGCCAGGGGAGGGGGCAGCGCCGAGCGAGCTCAGGCGAGAGAGGCAGGAGAGCCCCGGGCTCGGCGGTAATGAGGGAGAAGCTGTTTAGTCATCTCTCTATATATACTTTCACAATGATGATCACATTTACTGATTGCTTCTGACTGCATTCGGAGAGGGAGTCGAGAGGCAGGCAGCACAGCTCACCTTTTATCCTGAGGAGTGGCTGCTCCCCCTTCCTGCCCGCTGCCCACATTTAGCCCTGCTTTTGGGCTCCGGGAGCCTTTCCTTCGCAGGTAAGGCAGCGCTGCGAGCCGCAGGACGGGGCTGGCCGGCAGGGAGGGAGGGGAGAAGCTCGCATGCATTTATCCTGAGCCTGTTGCTTTTGCTCCTAAATCTCCCCGGCAGACTGAGGGAGCGAGTGTTTTGCAGAAAGTTTTATTTTCTGGTGTTGCTGCGAAGGGGAAGGAATGTGTGACTGACAGAAGACACCGAGGCTCTGGCTGACACATTTTGATTTGAAGCAAAGGTCTCTTTGCTGCCTGAGCCTGACCCAACAAGGACAGGAGAGGGAAGAAGGAATGACCTCCAGGCTCTTCTCTCCCATTAGCAGTGCCTCATCAAGAGACTTGCAATATGTTTATCGGCCCGATTTCAGAACAGCCCTGGCCTCTCCTAGAAAGGGAAACTCTGAGATTTTTGGGTTGTCTCTGCTCTCTTGAGATGATGGAGGGACATTGAGCAGTGTGGCATTGCCGTGGCAGCTCCAGCGGTAAGAACCCACCCTTTTCTTTCCGGGCCCTTTAGGTGAGCAGTCGTTCCTGCTCTCTCGTCTTTTCCTCCCGAGCTCTCCCGGGCCAGCCCTGGCTGTCGGTGTTTGTCCCGGGCCAGCCCCGGCTGTCAGCGTTTGTCCCGGGCTCTCCCGGGCCAGCCCTGGCTGTCGGTGACTGTCCCGGGCCAGCCCCGGCTGTCGGTGTTTGTCCCGAGCTCTCCCGGGCCAGCCCCGGCTGTCGGCGTTTGTCCCGGGCCAGCCCCGGCTGTCGGCGTTTGTCCCGGGCTCTCCCGGGCCAGCCCCGGCTGTCGGCGTTTGTCCCGGGCTCTCCCGGGCCAGCCCCGGCTGTCGGTGACTGTCCCGGGCCAGCCCCGGCTGTCGGCGCTCTTCCAGGCTGAGCCGTGCTCGGGAGGGACCCGGCGGGCTCTGGAGCGCTGGGAGGGACCCGGGCTCCTGCTCAGCCCCTTCTATCAAATCTGCTGCTCTGTTTCATTGTCCCCATAGTTATCTAGAGAAAAACAGATTCCTTCCTCTACATGTACTTTTTTAAATCAGGAGGCAAATGATTCTATTTTGTGTACCAGGTCTTCTAAATGTCATCAGCAGGGTGCCGGTCTGCTGAGAACCAGTTCCTTTAAAATTACATGCAGAAATTATGGCAATTAAAATTAGAAATATGGATATAGCTAAATATATGCTTGTTAGAATTAGAGTGTGTCTGTTTTCTGTGAGAGCTCCAGAGACTGTCAACAGTACATTAGATTTTGAGTCCAGCCAATTGCTTTCCAGCCTAAACAGACTGGTGAGCAGTTACCAAAATCCAAGCAGGCAGAAAAGGAGGGTTCTTTCTACATTCTGGAATTCTACATTCCAGATAATAATTCTACATTCATCTTCTTTTGACTGAGCTTAGGTTGGGCAGGTCAGAATTATAAATCCAGTCCTCTCTCTCCCAATTTTCTTTCCCGTCCTTCAGGGAGTGATAGAGTTCCAAGGACTCATGGACAAGAAAAAGCAAAACCTCTGCAACAGGGAATTTCACTACTCTTCTCACTCTGGGTCCTTCGGATATTTTCCAGCAGGAAAAGGCTCCTCTCCTGTGTATTTTGGGGCTCGGGGCAGGCTCAGTGTAGCTCTGAGGATGAAGCTGGGTGTGCTCTCTTCTCACCAGCTGCGTCTCTTGGACCCGGAGAAATGGGAACTAAACTCCCACAGAAGAATTCCCCTTTCTTTCTCTTTTGCTTTAATCTCCTGTCCCTTTCACAGCTGAGATATTTATAACTTCCCCACATATACTGCCAGCATGAAAGGACCCATTTCACCTTTTAAAAATTGATTTAAAAAGGTGTAAGTCACTTATGAGTTACCAGTGCTTTATTGGAACAATTATATGTGAAGTATTTATAGTGCCTCAGCAGCTAATGTAGGTAACCTGGAATCTACAAGCAAAGTTAGGAAAGTACAGAAGAGATTTCTAATGTGGTTCCCCTGAGAAATCAGGGGAGATGAGGATCCAGTGTGCTGAAACTGGTCAGGTCACCAGCCAGCCCTGGCAGAAGGACTCTGGCTGCTAAGTGAAATTAAAATAAATTAAGACGGTTTGCCAGCAGGGAAAGCAGGACAAGACGCCTTTTCTTGGTTTCTCAATGATTTGCCTGTACGTATCCGATGATTAATGGGTGAAATAGTTCTTGTTTTGCTGCCTCGTGTTCTTCAGTGTTTCATGGAAGTTAAAAGATCCCCCGCTGGCGGCAGAAGGCTGCAGCCTGAGCCCACGGAGCCCCTGGAGATGCCCTTTCAGCTGCGGGCTGGGGGAGCTGCTCAAAGTCCTGCAGAGAGGGTTTGCAGTGCTGAGCTCGAGGTCCCCAGGGCTGGAGCGATCCTCGCAGTGAATTCCCTCCTTGGGGGAGAGGAAATCGGTGCTTTGTAACACTGAGCAGCTCTGCAGAGGGAAGCGCTGAGGGATGTTCGCTCGAGGGCCGTGTGGATGAGCGAAGTGTCTCCGTGGGATGAGCATCACTCCGGGTTATTGTGTGCTCCGTAATTACAAAAGCTCTTCAGCAGCAGTAAGATGCTCGCACCAGGGATTTCAATTGTCCTGTCGATGGAAAAATTGCATAGGAAGATGCTCCGCATTAAGGTGATGAATGTTAATTTGCCCCAAAGAGGAAGAGCATTTCTGTGAGTGCTTCAGGCCTTTTCACCACAGACTGATTCCAGCATTTTTTATTCAGTGTTTTGATGGCCCGTTGGAATCAATAACTCTGCAGCCTCACTGGTGGGAATGGCAGCTTCCATGTGAGTTAAAAACTTGAGAGTAAAACTGCTACAAAGATACAATTAGGCTTTGAGGGCTGGAGTCAGTGGAATCAATGGAATTTCCATTGATAAATTGACTTTTGATAGGGCTCCTAATGCATTTTACATGGCAATGGCACCTTTCATCAGGTAATTTCATGGTAGAATTAGAAAAGCACTGGGGAAGGGAAAGTAAAAGCAGGTTAAAACAAAAGTTAAAAACTGTAAGAACTCTGACCAAATATCAAAAACATAAAACAAATTCGTGGTTAGATCAGAACACAAAACCCACTCAAACTTCAAGCGAATGTTGGCCTCTGGTGGCTGAGAATCTGGACAGGGATATTCCTCATCTAAAAATCCGAGAGTGCAGCAAACATATTTTGTTTCAACCCAGGAGTCCTTCAGTTCTTCAGCTGAAGGATTCTGCCCCTGTAAGCCAGGAAATAAGCAAAGCATCTTCCTTCCCTCTGGGAAGAAATTCTCCAGCCTTGGAGCCTTCCTTCATTCCGATGTTCTTGGTATTTGGGAGCTTAACCCACCAGCCTTCCCACCTGGGACAGAAGCTTACTGGTGCTCAGGTGTTCTGAACAATGTTTCCCCAAAAATCAGAATTTTCCTGGGTCCACTGGAGGGCTGTGATACTTGCCAGGAGTAAACCTTAGCTCTAAATGAAAGAGAGCAGCAGAAAGCTGCTGCTGAGGCCAGGCCTTGCATGAAAGATGGAAGACAACTGGTGAAACCCAGAAAAATTTCCATTTCTTTCAACTAAGGATGTTCTTAGTGCAAATTCAGAACATACTGAACTTGTTTAGGATTGGAAATGCAGTTCAGGACTGGGAATGCAGCTCAGCCCAGTCGTGGGTTTTCGTGGCGTGTGATTCCACCTCAGGCTCATTTCACTGGAGTTCCCAGCCCTTTCTTGACAGCTGTAGTTAGAGTGATGAGCACAGGAGGCTTACACCTGGGGAATTATGGATTAGTCTTGTTTGTGAGGAAGCAAATATAAATTACTGTGTTTATGCTACTTTTAAAATGCTTTTAATGAGGAATCATTTGCTATTCAAAAATTTCAATCTATAATAATGCCATAACCCAGCTGAGCTGATTATCCTGTGCCTTGTTCAATGCTGAACTTCACCTGGGAGGTGAGGACGAGCCAATGGGGTGGAATTCTCATGTCTGTGCCGGTCCTGGACTCTCCCACCCCACGGGGCAGGACACCCTGGTGACTGTGTGCTGTGTTCTCCTCTCTCCCGTGCTGCAGATGGAACTGCTCTGACTCCCAGCACGTCCCAGGAGCGCCCCAGGCCCCTTGTGCAGTGACACGCCCGGGCTCACCATGGCAGCAGGAGTGGCGGCGTGGCTGCCCTTCGCCAGGGCCGCGGCCATAGGATGGATGCCAGTGGCCAACTGCCCCATGCCGCTGGCTCCCACGGAGAAGAACAAGAGGCAGGATGAGCTGATCATCCTCAACGTGAGCGGCAGGCGGTTCCAGACCTGGAGGACTACACTGGAGAGGTACCCGGACACTCTCCTGGGCAGCACGGAGAAGGAGTTCTTCTTCAACGAAGACACCAAGGAGTACTTCTTCGACCGGGACCCCGAGGTCTTCAGGTGCATCCTCAATTTTTATAGAACTGGCAAGCTGCACTACCCCAGGTACGAGTGCATCTCTGCCTACGACGAAGAGCTGGCCTTCTACGGGATCCTCCCCGAGATCATCGGGGACTGCTGCTACGAGGAGTACAAGGACAGGAAGCGGGAGAACGCGGAGCGCCTGATGGACGACAACGACTCTGAGAACAACCAGGAGGGCTCCATGCCCTCGCTGAGCTTCCGGCAGACCATGTGGCGAGCCTTCGAGAACCCCCACACCAGCACCTTGGCCTTAGTCTTCTACTACGTCACCGGGTTCTTCATCGCCGTCTCCGTCATCACCAACGTGGTGGAGACCGTGCCGTGCGGCACCGTGCCGGGCAGCAAGGAGCTGCCGTGCGGGGAGCGCTACGCCGTGGCCTTCTTCTGCCTGGACACGGCCTGCGTGATGATCTTCACCGTGGAGTACCTGCTGCGGCTCTTCGCGGCGCCCAGCCGCTACCGCTTCATCCGCAGCGTCATGAGCATCATCGACGTGGTGGCCATCATGCCCTACTACATCGGCCTGGTGATGACCAACAACGAGGACGTCAGCGGTGCCTTCGTCACGCTGAGGGTTTTCAGGGTTTTCAGGATTTTCAAGTTCTCCCGCCACTCCCAAGGCCTGAGGATCTTGGGCTACACTTTGAAGAGCTGCGCCTCTGAGCTCGGCTTTCTCCTCTTTTCCCTCACCATGGCAATCATCATCTTTGCAACTGTGATGTTTTATGCGGAGAAAGGGTCCTCGGCGAGCAAATTCACCAGTATTCCTGCCTCCTTCTGGTACACTATTGTAACCATGACAACACTGGGGTGAGTATTACTTTTCCTTTTCCTGAGCAGCAGGCAAGCATGTACTGGGAGCTTGACTTCAGCTTCTCCTCAGCGTTTTCCCGGGTGCATGTTCCAGAAGGGGCTGGGAGCGTTGAGGGCTTGATTATTCTTTGCCTTACAACTTCTGCAGTTTGTGTGCGGTTGTATAAAGCAGAAAAAGCACTTACACCCACTTGACAAATGCTCGGCACCGTGGTGAGCGAGTGCAGGAGGGGCAGAGTGCTGGAGTAGCGGGTTCTGATGAATTCCTGCAGGAGGGAAGAGCTGAGCTGAGCGTCAGGGGCTGGGAGAGAGCCCTGCTCCCTGTGCCTTTGGCTCCAGCCACGCGTTTCACACAAAGCTGCTGGTGGGTCTGTTGTGTCTCGCTGCGATGTCAGTCGCTGTTTCTCCCCTTGACTTGCCAGGAACTACAGATTTGCTGAATTCTAGTGGATGTTGTGGGTCACTGTGCTGAAATGCTCAGCGATGGCCAGGACGTGATCTGGTTTTTACTTAGTTGAGCAGGGCTGGGGCTTCTTGTCTGTGCTCAGCTGTGAGTTGGAGAACCGAGCGCGCTGTGGTGGCTGCACTAGAATTTCAAACATTCCCATGGACAGGTACAAAGATAATGAAATCAAAGCAAGGGGAATGTAGCCTGGAGGGCACTTTCCCCCTTATATCAGTTCTGTCTTGCAGATGTTGCGACTGAGATTATAGATTCGTGCTTCTGCTGCTCTGAACTGAAACCTCTGTGAGCAGAATGGCCAAACCTCACGCTGGCAGGGCTGTGTAGAGGAGAGGGGGCATTGCAGGCCGCTGCTTTGGGCACACACAAAGCCAGGATCGAGGGCAGTCTCCTCATCCTACACATCACAACAGTGCAGGAAGTTTAGAGTTACTTTGCAAACAGTTTTCCCACTGGAGAGTTCACACAGTTTGATATTCAGATGTAGACAATTCTCCTCCTTGTAATGCAGTGACCACTTTTTCTCTAAACTGCCTTTGATTTTAAACACTTCTCTGTGCCTATTACACATGAACAGGCTTACAGCAGCACTTTTAAATTATTAAAATCATAATTCAGCTGTCAGAAAGGCGCCGAATCTGGGCATATGACAACTGAAAGTCTGAATTTCTTCATTAAGTGCAAGTGTAGAACCTGTTTGTCATTGTCACCTAAAGATCTCTTATTCTTCCTTCTTCATAGCTGGGCAGAGTTTGCAGGTTTATGGCAAAAGCTGCTCCTCACCCTGGGAAAGGCAGAGCTCAGTTGGAAATCGGAGCTGGGCTTTGCCTCCCAGCCCTGCCCAGGCTGTGGCTCAGCTTTCCCTGTCCTGACTGGTCCGTCCTGGCCAGTCCCCGCTCCTGTCCCCAGCCCTCTGATCAGCCTCAGGGGGACACTTGCCTGGGCTGCCTCCTTCAGGTGTCTGCACGAGGGGAGATGTGTGAAAACCCAGTTCTGCTTTCAGGTTCCCGTTTACCAGCGGTGCCACCCGTCCGTGCAGGGGCACAGCCTGCACCACTCACACCTGTGCTGTCACAGGTGTGGCAGGAGCCTGGGGGCAGGGGCTGTCCTGTGGGCGTTGGGAGCAGCCCCAGTCGGTGCAGAATGTTCTGGGGCTCTGCTCCTGCGGGCACTGCCTCCCTCCGGGTCCCTTTCCCTCCTGTCTGAACACGGGGACAAACCCGGGGCTCCCAAGGACCTCAGAGCGCTCAGTTGGTGCTAATCACAGGAACCATGGAGGGGCAAGCGCTGCAAATGAGCTGACGTGGATTTAAGAAATCAGACATTTAAACATGGCTTCATTGGGAAGGGACCTGTAAAATGCCGTCAGAGTCAAAACTGAGAGCTCTGGTATCTCTGATTTGTGACTTCAGGGTGTTTCCACCTTCTTGACTCCCCGTGTGTGGGTTAACCCTCCTGGAGGAGTTCTCTATCCAGGGCTGACCCTCCCGGCCCCCCTCACGTCCCCAAAAATCCTCCCAGTTCTGCTCAGCTGCCACTGTCAGACAATATTTCATATACCTCTCTCTCCAGAAGTCTTTCCAATCTGTTTGGAAGGATCTTGTTGCTAATGAGAGTGCTGGCAATCCCTCCTGCAGGCACTGCCAGAGATGCAGCCAAGGTCTCCAACGTGCTCCCCAACCCATCAGACCTCCCCTCCTCAGCGTGGCCACTTCCCTGCTGGGATGTCAGAGGCACTCAGAGCTTTTAGTGAGATCCTAAACATTTCCTGCCTTTTGCCCTTAATAATTCAGCCAGCATTTACAACGAGAACCTATGAAGCATGACTGTTTTAACTCAAAACCATATATATATATATATATATATATAGTTTGTTTTCACCACCAAAATGTTTAAATCCCAATAAGTGAAGGTTCCCTGAGGCTGGAATCCCACCATTGTTTGACAGAGGTGCCTTGGAGGAGTGATCTGGAATGTGCAGAACTTTCCCCCTGTTACTAAGATCAGCTCCATTTGTGTAAAATAAAACTTGACTTACAACAACGAGGCAAAGCCAAGAGCAGGAGACCATTAACCCTCCCACTGCCACTGAGCTGCTCTCCCAGATTCCCAAGTATCCTCGGGATAAAATCACATTTCTAAATAAATAAATAAATAAACATAAACCCATAAATAGAAGGCAATAAAAATGCATTTCTTCTTGAAGGGGAAGCCCAGCATCAGTAAGTCAGCACTGGTTTTGGTGGGGTTACCAAGCAAATCCCTTCAGAGAAACCCAGTTTGGCCTGCAGGCTCCTTAGGCAGTTAACAGCCCAGGGAGACAGGTACAGCAGCCTTTCTGGAGTGGGAAACAAAGCACAGGAATTAAATTATACTGACCCTGCATCTCTGATCCCTCCGCTGTGCTCATCAGCCCTGCTTTAACAGAGGCTGGTTTTAATTTAACATGATTTAAATTTTGCTCAGGAGGCTTTATAATGAAAGCATTATTCTTGGGTGCATCTTAAATCAATCTGAATTACTGAAACAACTATTCAAAATTAATTCAGAATCAGCTCTCCAATTCATGCAGAAGCATTTTTTCTCAAGAGGCCAACACTCCCCATCTCCTCTCTGGCCCCTCTCAGCCCCAGAGCGATGGGCTCAGCCTGTGCCAGAGCCCTCGGTGTCCTGCAGGAGTTGGGAGGGAATGCAGCAGGGGAGAGGTGCCAGCCCCATCCCAGCACCGTGTCCCTGGCCCGGCTTTTAGCGAATTCGATGTGCAATCACTGGGTTTGCATCTCTGCAGAATGTGTGAATTACAGTGAATTCGGCTCCCTCGGGACTGGTGCCTTGGTTTTCGTGGAGTCACAGGATGGTTGGGGTTGGAAGGACTTCAAAGCCCGGCTCATTCCAGGACCCTTCCCCTGGCCCGGGGTGCTCCAAGCCCCACACAACCCTCAGTTTTATTCCCTTGTAGGGAGCAGTCTGGGTGGGGAAGCCTCAGGTTCTGCTGCTGCCCAGGTGTGCGGCACAAACACAAAACCTCTGTCACCCCACTAAACCCGACACGGGTTTTTTGCCCAAAGGAAGTGTTTTTCTAAGCTTTTTACAGCTGTTTTCGTTCCATCTGACAGCAGCAGTATGTCTCAGGCTCCTGGGCAGTGTCTAGGACCTGCAGCAGAGACACCAAATTGTAGCTGTGCAAACCTGTCCCAGGCGGCTCCAACCCCAGTGTCCATCCTGGCCTTGGGCAACTCCAGGGATCCAGCTGCTGTGGGCACCTGTGCCAGGGCTGCCCGCCCTGCCAGGGGACAATTCCTGCGAGTCTCCCGTCCATCCCTGCCCTCTGGCCCTGGGAAGCCATCCCCTGTCCTGTCAGTCCATGCCCGTGTGAAATGTCCTGCTGCAGCTCTCCTGGAGCTCCCCTGGGCACTGGAAGGGGCTGTAAGGACAGAACATCCCTGGAGGGAATTGTCACAAATTTCAATTTGTCAAGAAAGCAGCAGTGCCAGAGCCTGAGGAAGAGAGGCTGGTGCTGGGTCTGGGTGTCCTGAGGGATACACTCCGGAGCTTTCTCCTGCCTAGAAAGGCTGAGCTCCCACAGCCTCGGGTGCACGGTCTCTCTGGCTGAATGTCGCAATTACAATTTGCAAGCCCATAATGGCTTTGAGAGCCCTGTCCTCTTTCAGGCTGGGCTGCCCTGGTCAATGAGTTTGAAAGACACAGCTCAGTGCACTTGGACAACACAGCCCCGTCTGTATAATTCATTTAAGGAACCAGGTTAATGCTGGGAAGTCGATAAAACAGCCCTGCTGGCCTGGTTGTGTCAACAGCCTGGTCTGGAGCAAGAGCTGCGATTTCTTACAGGGTTTATTAGCTGAGCGTGTGGAGAGCAGGGGTTTGGGGCCAGGGTCAGTTTTGGTCTGTCTGGGCTCAGCTGTGCCTCTGCCAAGTGTGGCTCAGAGAGAACAGGAGCCAACGGGCCCCTCAGCACCACCCTGAGAGAGCATCACTCTGCTGGTTCCTTGGGTTTCCTGTTCTGAACATCACTGTTTGCTGGTTCCTTGGGTTTCCTATTCTGAACATCACCCTGTTTGCTGGTTCTTTGGGTTTCCTATTCTGAACATCACTCTGTTTGCTGGTTCCTTGGGTTTCCTGTTCTGAACATCACCCTGTTTGCTGGTTCTTTGGGTTTCCTGTTCTGAACCTCACCCTGTTTGCTGGTTCCTTGGGTTTCCCGTTCCGCTGGTGCTCAGCCGTGGCCGGGAGAGGGCAGGGGGTGTGAGCAGTGCCCTGGCACTGGGGCCGTGGTGCCAAGGGCTGCCAGCTGGGCTGGACCCCGGGCACGTTGCAGCGCCGTGCGAGCCGAGCACAGCACAGCCACTCAGGCTGATAGTAACCTTCATTCACCCTCCTGCACGCAGAGCAGGAGCAGTTTGCAAAGTCAGGAAGATAATAAATCAGCTCTGGAGCGCTGCCATTCCCGGCTCCTCGGGAAGGAGCGTTGTTTGGGCCAGGAGTCACGTTGTGTGTGTCAGGGTCTTGGGAGCTGCCCTGGAACCCAATCAGGGACAGAACAGAAACACCACTCTGCATATTTAACATCACCGGGGAAGAGGGATGGGATGTGGGGTGTTTCCTTTGGGAAGGAAGGTGCTGGGATTTCAGCACTCTCACCGTTTCCCACACAGTCAACAATTCCTTGTATCCATGGGCCAAAGAACTGCTTGAATTTAATACACAGAAGAATTTCATACACAGAAAGTCCAATCAAACCATGAACTGATGGAGCTACACAAAGAGGCCATTTCCTCGAGCTTTCATTCTCCTCCTCCAGCTTCATCTTATACAAAACGTGTGTCAATGTTCCTCTCCTAATGGATTTACAGATACTGTGTGCGAAATGTCTTTGTATCAGAAACTACAGATGGAACCTTTCCCCTTCACTATCTGGATATAAATCTCAGGCAAGCATCTCATTTTTGAGCTATTTGTATTCACCAGAACTCCAGAAGTATTAAAATACCTTTATTCATTCTTAGAGCAAGTGGAATTCACTGGATTTTTTTTTTCCTCTCTTAAAAAAGAATTATCCATCCTTGGGCTTTTTGTGGCTTTGGTATTTGTAACAGTTGCACGTATGTGCAAACGCACCATTTTTAATGTGCAAGACAAAATAACTTGCCTTTAGGGTAACTCATTGTGCGAGAAGTGAATTATTTTGAATAAGGCTAAGAAATGGTGCTGACTAAAATTGTAACGTGACTGCTAAATTTACCAGTGGAAGCCTTGGCAGGGATGCATCTATAGCAACTGATTTACAGATTTTTTTTTTCCTGATCTCCTCTTTCTTTTCCCACCCCCCTCTTTTCTTTCTAACCTGCCTCACAGTAAGTGCCTGAGAAATACAGATTAAAGATAACATTGCGTTTTCATTGGAGATGAAGGGAAGTGATTGGCGTGCTGACTGGATCTGGGCTATTTTTAGTCCCATAAAACGATAATTTCATAACAGAGCTGACCCAGTAAAAGTAATCAGTTTACAGCCATCAGCTGGAAATAAGGGACAGAGTAGCCGCTGTCAGGGGGAGAGCAGCGAGAGGGGAGGAGCAGCTAAAGGCCCTGACACAAATTAGCCAAAACTAATTATGTTCCTTAGCTGATCACAGCCGTGGGTGTGCGCAGGGAGAGGAGCACAGGGAGCTGCTGAGTGCCCCGAGTCTCTGCAGCCCCTGGGGCAGGAGCCTCGTGCTGCCAACACCCATCCTCATCCTCCCCCCAGCCCTGCTCCCCTGGCACGGGTACCTGAGATAAACCCCACCTCGTTTTAGTGTCAGAAAAATTACAGGAGAAGCGTTTACTGCAATTTCCTCAGGGATCTGCTGTCAGGAGAGTGTCAGGATTGACAGGACAAGGGGAACGGCTTCCAAATGCAAGGGAGCAGGTTGGGATGGGATATTGGGCAGGAATTGTTCCCTGGCAGGGTGGGCAGCCCTGGCACAGGTGCCCAGAGCCGCTGGGGCTGCCCCTGGATCCCTGGCGGTGCCCGAGGCCAGGCTGGACATTGGGGCACCCTGGGACAGTGGGAGGTGACCCTGCCAGGCCAGGGGGATTAAATCGAGATGACCTTTAAAGTCTTTTCCAGCCCAAACCGCTCTGGGGTTCTGGGTGTGGGCACAGCTGTGACCGAGCCCAGCCGGTTTCCCAGGCGCTGTAATGGAATCACCTCATTAGGAAAACAAAAATAAAATAAATACAACAACGTGTAAGCCCAGGCAGTGCCCAGGCTGCGGGCAGGGACATCCCACCGTGGGCACCGCTGCTCTGTAGAGGCTGAGGAAGAAAAGAGCTGCAGTTTGGCCATTTACCGACTGCCTCCCACTCTCGCTGCTTCACCACCTAGCACAGAAATCTTTTCTCTGTCAGATCCCACCACATCCACCCTGAATTCGTTAATATTTTCCTCCGGTGAGGCAGACTGATGAATGTTTTTCCTGCAGAGCAGAAGACAGGCAGCGTTCAGCCAAGCTCTGCCTTCTCCTGGCCAGACAATGCCTGCAGAAACAGATTGTGTCTATTTAACTATTTACCACTGCTACATTAGAACACACTCAAGGGCTGTAATTCACCTCTTAAACTTACAAGTAAGTGTGGAAGAGTTATTTTAAAATCAATATCTAACAGAATGCCATTGTTCCAACATTTAAACCTGCTGGGAAATTACTGGGAGGCATGTGGCAAGTCAAATCACTGCCTGCCAGAGGGAGGAAACAATTCATTACTCCTCGGATAGGTGCAGCCTTTGCTGCTTTTTGCCTGGCAGCCTCAGAAATGACGCCGCAGCTCCATTCCTTCCCCTCGTCCTTCCCCGGCCTTGCTCTTTTGTTCTGCCCTTCCACCCCCGCCTTTCTCTGCGTTCCCGGGCGGGGTTTGGGGCATCGTGCGGCTCTCGGGGCCGGAGCCGGGGATGGACCCGCTGGGCTCCGAGCCTCCGTCCTGCGGCTGCTCCTGCCCCGCTCCGGCAGCGCATCTCCGGGGCCGGTGTGCCTTCTGTGCATCTGGCCAGCCTTTGGCCCCCGGGGCCTGTGTGCCTTCAGCCCGCCTCTATCTGCGGCCAAATTCAGCCTCTGACAATGTGCCTTTGGCCCCCGGGGCCAGTGTGCCTTCTGTGTATCTGACCAGCCTTTGGTCTTGGGGACAGTGTGCCTTTGGGTCCCAGGGACAATGTGCCTTTGGGCCCGGGGCCAGTGTGCCTTCAGCCCGCCTGTACCTGGATGTGCATCACGGTGGGGTTTGTGCCACCCCGAAGTTGTGCCACTCCCTGTCACCGCTGGGGTCACCTGGACCAGCTCCTGGTGCCCGGGTCACACCTCCCCAGCCCCGCGAGGAGCTCTGTGCTCCGGGCGTTTATCCACCTGCTCCTGGCTGTGTCCTTGGTGTCCCTGTGACTCCCTTGGCCACCGAAAAGTCACAAACTGCTGCTGTTTTTCTCCTCCTGCCTGTAGATACAGGCTCCACATCAGATGTGAAAACAGCAGATGATAAAATCTTGAGTCATTTTCAGCCTTTAATATGCAAATGTGCAGCCTTGATAACAAGATTGCACCCCACCACCAGGCAGCCCTTTTTTTTTTTTTTTTTTTTTCCCTTTTTACACCAGGGAAAACACTTCTTACTATTATTTAATTTTGCTTATTTTCTCGTGTAGATAGGATCATGGAATCCCAGAGTGGTTTGCGTTGGAAAAATCTCAACAGTTCCCACCCCCTGCCATGGGCAGGGACTCCTTCCACTCTCCCTGGTTTTCAGAGCCCGACCAGCCTGGCCTCAGACACTTCCAGGGGTGGGTCCACAATGCTCAATTCCATGTCTGTGTGCTCCACGTGCACCTTTGGGGTGTAATTTGGAGACAACGTGTGCACAGTTTTCTCTGTATGTGTGTGATCTGGAGCACAAGGGAGCCATCCTCCTCAAATATTAATTACAGTCACTGTGGTAGGAACAAAAATAGCACTTTATTTTTCAATGGAGAAGGATTGTGCAAGCCAGCTCTTCTCACAACCTGGGCAGAAATAAGCTGTCTTCAAAGGGAAAGCCAAAGGGAGAGAGCTGCTCTGAGCTGCTTTCTCCTGAGCCCATGGACTGGGGGTGTTACTGTGGATCAGGAACGTTCTGGGGAAGCAAAGGCAGCCCTGTGTCCCTGCTGCAGTCTGGCTGCAGGGCAGAGCACCAGGACTGATCCCTTCTGGATGGAAGCCCCTGGCAGAGGCTCCCCAGGACACCCCAGGACACCCCGAGAGCTCGGGGCACCCAGCACTGGGGGAAGCTGGGCTGCAGTGAGTCCTGCCAGGGCTGAGCAGGGGCTGCTCCTGCTGCCAGGGCAGGGGGAAACTGGTCCTTCCCCTACCACTGAGCTCAAAACTCATTCTCAATCACAATCCTGCTTCACTGGGCCTTCTCTGATGTTTACATCATTCCTTGGGCTTTGCCATCAGTTTTAATGCGAGAAAAGCTCCGTTTGCTTCTTTCTGCCTCTTGTGAGGGAAGATGGGAACAGGCTCTGACACCTCCTTACTCCACTGCAGCAGAGCTGTTCTAGTAATCAGTGTCTGAAATGAGTAGAAACAGCACCTAAATTTACCACGTTGAGCACGAATCAATGGAGCATTATTGCCAGCACACATTCCTCACTGTCACACGTCTCAGTTGTGCTGCCGCTTGGGGGAGATTTAAACCCCGTCTCCCACCCAGCTTTGCACCTGAGGTACCCTTTTTCCCAACCTCACTCTCTTATCTCTGCATAATTAACCAAAATATGAGATTCCCAGCTTCTGCCGTGCCTGGGGGTGCTTCAGAGCCTCCCCCAGGAGCAGGGGATTTGTGCAGATGGGCAATCACGGGCAGCTCGCAGGAGGCAATCACAACTTCTACTCGGTGCCTCTTTCGTTCTCCTGCCTACTTACATCTGCCCAACCGTCTGTTCATCAATCCCGGAGCACCCAGCACAGGATGAGCCCCACTGAGTCAGACACTCTGCTTCAGTTCATGAAATGAGCTGGCAAGATATCCCAGCCCTGGCACACTCGATGATGAAGATTTCAGGCCTCTTAGATATTTTTCTGCTAGAGAGGAATAGCAGGACAGATTAAATAATGGGAACAGTCATTCAGCAAGGCGGCTGTTGAATGAAAACAGGGAAAGGGATGAAATTAGGTAAAAGTCACCCCTCTAGCCAAGGGTCAGCACGAGCAGTAAGCTGGGCTGAAGGGATACAAGATTTTGGGCTGCAGAGGGCTGAGCACGATGAATTCCACCACTAATGAGCTTAGTGAATAAGCTCATTACCTAATGAGCTCTATTGAACAAGCTTGAATTCCTGCCTGGGGAAAGCCCTGCCGTAGATCAAACATAGGTAAACAGCTCCATCAGTTTACACACACGGGCATCTGGAGCTCCTCAGCAAACTCGGGGTCAGTGGCGGAGCCTCTCCCGAAGGTGGGGATGTCAGGAAGGGTCAGGAGAGCAGCAGAGAGCAGAGAGGCTCTTTGCCAGGTCTGTCCTTTCTGCACAATCCGTGATCCCGACGAGGATGCAGCGACACGACTCCTCACCACACACACACGTCCTGGTGACTTTCCCTCACCATTCACCTCCCAGCCTTCCCCCTCCTCCCGAGGCACTGCAGAGCTGGAAACCTCCAGAGGACCAAAACTGCATCAAAAAGTGCTCCTGGAACGGTTCATCTCTGCGAATCTCCATCTAACGCCCCGGCCCTGCTTTGGTGCCTGGGGAGATCTGTCAGAGCAGATGCCAATTCCGAGGGTTTGGAAAGGGCCCAAAGGAAATCTCACATCCACACTGCCTCGTGGGCAATTTATTACCCAGGAAGGCTCGGAGTGCCTGTGAGGAATGGCCCAGCATCCCCACCCGCTGCTCAGCCCGGAGACCTGGGAGTGAAAAGGGAAAACGAGATCTCAGAAAAGGAGAAGAGATCTACAGATGCAATCTTCATTTTGACTTCACATAGCAACATTTGCACTTAGGTTTACCATTTCCTCTTAGATTTTCAGCACATACTGAAATATTGTCCAAAGTACCCATTTCCTGTAGCTGTGCCACTCCAAAGCCCTGGCAGTGGCAGGTCCATCATTTGTCTGTTACCATCTGGGCAGGGCTAAAACATTGGAGGAAGAAAAGGGAAGGAAAATACATGAGCTTTCCAGTAAAATATAATGGCTAGTTTGGTGGGAGATAAAGGTTTTGAGTAGAAAATCAGTGTTCAGGTTTTAAAATGTCCTTAAATCTCTGCAGGCATGCCCTGAAGTGCAGAGCCCGGGGTAAACAAACGCAGGCAGCCCATTGTATGTGTCAGGATATATTCACATGATTGCAGAGCAAAGTCTGGCACCAAATGTACTGTGAGCTGAAAATGAATCTCAGCAGCTTTTAGGATTCATTTCTTGTCAGAAACAAAGGCTGTGGCTGGAGCTGCTGGTGCTCCGTGCTCAGGGGCTCCTGCAGCACAACCCCTCAGGAAAGGCTGTGCCTGGGTGTGCTCCTGGGGGTCCTGGGACATGGAATGTCACCTGTGGGCTCATTTCTGCTGCTGCTGCCCACTCTGGTCCCAAGGCACAGGGGAGTTGCTCCCTGAGAGCCCTGGGACCCAGCAGGGACAGCAGAGCTGCAGGAAATCTGCTCTGAAGGGGCCTGGGAGACACTTCTGGCTCTTATGGCAAAGCCACCAGGGCAGGAGGTGCTCACAGACTCACTGGTGTTCACAGACTCCAGGCACGCCTCCAGGCAGAAGGGAAGCAGTTCCTCTGTGCACCAGGCTGTGGTTTGGGCTCAGGGCATGGCCCAGGCAGTTGAGCATCCAGTATTTTACCCAGGAACTCATCCAGGTGGAATAAATGCACTCTGTGACAAGTGCTGCCACACAGGAGGGGAACTGCTAAATAACAGCAAAATCAGCTCGTTTAAGTCACAGTGTAATGTAAGGTTTGGGCTTCTACTACACAATCCATTTTAAAGTAATCTTAGATATTCTGCTCTACGGTGGAATTGGATTTTTAGCAAAAATATGGCCCAAATGCTCAGCATAACAAATTGCAATCAGAGCAGTCAGTTTGCCATCTAAGATGCAATGCATCCTCTCGATCTCTTTTTTCCACTTATCTTTTAAATGCAATTTTCTGTCCCATTCTGTTGAGGACCGGGTTAAATCAATGAAATAGAAATAGTGTTGTAATATTATATCCTGTGGCAAAAGACTAACGTGGCCTCTAGTCAGGAACTGTAAAAGTGACAAACCCAAAGCAGATTTCATGGAACTCTGCAGCCCTTTGAGAGTCTCTCCCAGTGGAACGAGGTACTGAACCCCTCTGACACCACCCCTGACTTCCAGGTATTCCAGACCCCTTATCCACAGGGGAAAAAAAAAAACCCTTTATCATGAGCAGACACATCTACAGGTGCAGAATAACGACTTTGAGGCTTTTTTATTGCATTTCCTTCAGTTTCAGAAGAGTTTCTTGGTTTTCTTAAACGATGTGAGCTTTGCCAGGACAGAGCACCTGCCTGCCCTGAGCTGCCCAGGGGATGGGGAAACGAGATTTGCTTCGGCATCTCATTCACTTCTCCATCCATCTTCTGCAGTGCTTCTCTCCCCTCCAGCCTGTAGGTGGAAAGGTCAATCAGTTTAATTACAGACATGGAACATCAGCCCCATTTGCATCCCAAGGTGTGCTCATGCAGCCGGAACTCCTGCACACTCCCGCTCACTTTTGTACCAGATATAAGAGCAACAGGCTCCTTTGCAGTCAAAAAACCCCTCCACGTATCACTGGACTGATAACAAAAGGAATAAATAACTCCAGGGAAGTGAATTTTAATGACATTTCTGTACCAAGTCTGTCAGAACACGTTACCACCATTTATTCGAGTTCACTGCCCTCCTGGATAAGCACTGACATCTCTATTTCAGGTGTAAAATCCAAGTCAGAGAAAGACTGAACTTCTGCACAGCCCACACAGCAAAGAACTCCCTGCTGCCGCTTTGGGGCAGCAGCACATTCCTCAGAGGAGCAGGGGAACCTGAACTCCCCGAGCCCAGCACCTGCACAGACCCTGAGGCAGCTCAGATCAAAGCATCCCCTGCTTCTGGAGAGACCTTGATGTCCCCAGAAGGTGACCAGAACGGGTCACCTCCCGCAGGCAGCAAGGGGAGGCACTGAGATTTTCTGATGTGTGTTCAGAGAGCCAGTCTGGCACCTTTCCACCTGTAATTTTCTTGCTCATCTCTGGAACATCTGTAAATTCTGCTGCCCAGGAGGGTCATTTTTACACTGCTCATTTCGTTTCTGTTCTCCCACAGTCACGAGCCCTTGAAGAGCAGAGGCACAAATCCATTAAGGAGCTGTTTATTGGGGTCGGCTGGGACTGGTGTGTTGTTTTCTGTCCCTTTAGACAAACCCACAAATCCTACAGGGGTCAAAACAAACACGAATACACGAGCAGCAGCTGCCTCAGCCTTCCGAAAGGGTTTTGCAGCATTCCAGGAACTCGCACTGAAGTATAAACTTCACTTTGAAACAAAGGACACTTTGTGATTTTTAATTGCCTCCTAACCTTTCATTAATTGGGCTTTATGCAGTGAGCAACATCACAATAACACGTCTGCAACCTCTGCGCAGAATGCAAATGGGCGACAATGAGGGAGAGCACCTGAGCGTGCCGAGCCCAGCCCGGGGAGCTCGTGGTCTCACCCACCGAAACCGAGACTTCCTAATTATCCACTGGCCTTTGTTTCACTGCAATTGCTTTCAGAACAAGCAACATCTGAAGAGCATCCCCGGCACGCCGCGGATTGTGGCATTTGCCGATGGGAGAGGCACAGAACAGCCCCGCAAAGTGATGTCTTTCGGCGGCTCTGAAAAGTCACATCTGAAATTTATTTCCATAATAATGAGTCGAGCGAACAATTTTGTCAGAAAGACTTATTTGCATAGCTCACATTTCTGTTTTCACGTCGTTTCTGAACTTGCCGTGAGCGCCGGGCTCTGTGTGATGAAGGCAATAACCCCAAGGGCAGGAATGTGCTGTTTATGGCCTGGGCTCGCTCTGTGCCAGCCGCTCCTGCAGGAGCTGGGCACCGCCCTGCACAGCCCGCCCCACCTGCAGAGCTCCCAGGGGTGCCCAGGGGGGCATTTTGGGGTGTCTGTGCAGGGACAGGAGTGGGACTGGACGATCCCTGCGGGTCCTTTCAGCTCAGGACATTCTGGGACTGATTCCATGAAGCCCAGCTGCAGGAACACAATTCCCGCTCCTTTGTGGCCATCTCGTCCTGCCCTCCCCGTGCCTCCCTGGAGCAGCTGCCGGAGCCCTTTGGGACTGGGATCCCCTTGGGACTGGGATCGGGATCCCCTCGAAATTGGGATCAGGATCCCCTCGGGATTGGGATTGGGATCAGGATCCCCTCAGGACTGGGATTGGGATCAGGATCCCCTCGGGCCCGGGAGCAGCTGGACCCTGCAGCCGCAGCAGCTCTGCCCTGCAGAGGGAACACGGCCCCTGGGCACGGACCCTGCAAAGGCTTCAAACCCAGTTTTAGGGCTGAGGGTCCCAAAAGCCCAGGAGAGCCCAGGGGAAGCTCCCACAAAGGGCTCCGGGCAGTGCCAGCTCCAGCTCCCCGAGCAGCACCTGGGTCCTGTCCCCAGTGCCTCCTGGAAACGCTTCCCAGCACAAACCTGGAAACGTTTCCCAGCACAAACCTGGAAACGTTTCCCAACACAAACCCAGTGTCTCTTGGGGCTCGTGGTGCCATTTGTTCTAATTCCTGTTGACATTTCATTTCACACGCTATTAAATGACCCCTTCAGAAGGATGGAACAGAAATTTGCTTTGGAAGAGGGGAAAAAAAAATAACGTGTGCTTTAGGCCAGAAGAGGCTCCTGGTTCATTTTCCCATTTTCCTGATGAAGTTAACACATCTGGCAGAGCAGGCAGCCTCACCCAGGGCTGTTGGCCAGAACTCTGTACCTGGGGACTGCGGCAGCAAAGTGTCTCATGTCGCGGCACATGGCCCTGTGATTATGGGCATTTTCACCCACCAAACTGCTCCCTCCAGCCCAAGTGTCCCTAAGGCTGGGGCAGGGCAGAGGAGCTCCCACAAACAGCTGCCGTGGCACCTGCGCTTCCTCCGTGCCCATAACGGAAGGACAAGTGTAAGGGAACTGCTGGGAATCATTTTTCTGTGAGCAATTCAGCGGTGACAAATCCTCTCCATCACCCCTGCGCGGGGCCCGGGGCTGGGCAGCTCTCCTGACACGGTTTATTCCTTTCTTTGAGCGCAGTAAAATGACCTCTGGAGAGGGAAGGAGGCATAAAGGCGGCTGTGAACCTTTCCATGGGGTGACGAGGGAGGTTCGGTCCGGTCCTGGCAGTTGGGGACACGTGGGGACACTGGCCCCGAGAGCCCCAGGCTCAGAGCGCCCAGAACCGGGGTGAGCAGGGCTGGAGAACAGCGGGAAGGGCTCCCAAAAACCCACAGCTCCCTTCCATGGGCCTCAGCTCCCGACGTGCCACATTTATCTTTCATGGTGACTAAAGCTCAGCAAAGTCATTAATGCTGAGGCTCCCCTCACTATATCACGTTCAGAAATAGACTTCTTTTTCTGGTGTTAAGAAAATAACCCCCTTTTCCCCTTCCAAACCGGCTTTCCTCGGGGGAACGCAGCGCCGAGGGCCTTGTGAAGGACTCCTTTTGTTTATGGCCAATCAGCAGTTTAATGAGGGCTGGGAGAACACAGTTTATGGGGCCAAACAAGGAGCATTATTGGCAGAAAGGCCAGCAGATGATGATGGGACGCGCTGGAGCAGCTGGCAGGGGATGTCCCACAGCACTGGGGCATGGAGGGGGTGGTGCTGTCCCCACCCACACCTGGCACAGGGACAGAAGGACACGGGGACAGCCCCTCCAGCCAGGCTGCACTCTCATCCTCCCCTAAAAACTAACCTTGGGAAAAATCCTTTAGGAAAGCAGAAGAATTTTGAGGATGATGTGAACTCCGACTGTCTCCATTTTTAAACTAGGATTATGTCATATAATATCCTTAAAGATATTCCCCAAGGCCAGTCCCTTTACAGTGAATAATATCTAATCACCCATTTCTCCCCATATAATATACTACTGCCTTCTAAATTTGCCAATCTAATTAGCCCTTCCCCCTAACACTCAGGATGATTAAATCCATGTTAAAACTTTCTGTGCAGCACAAGAGGAGACACACCTGAGCATTTTCTAAATTTAGCAGAGGACAATATTTAATGGGTTATTTATGGGTGCTGGAGCTGCTGCATAAATGAATTCTGATTTGATTTCTTCAGCCTCATTTTTTCCTCAACTCTCTCAAACTGTGTATCAAGCAAATTAGAAAGAGGAACTCAGAAACCCACCTGGAACCATCTATCAAGGATCTTTCAGAACTAAATTAACAATGAGCACTTTATGCAAAAAGAGGAGGAAAAACCCGAGTTTCTTTATACTTCATCATTTTCTGAGCTGTGTCAGACCAGAGACATCTGGACTCATCTCACAGTTTCCACGTGTTTAGAAGAGGGACAAGGGCTGGAAACAATTCCTGAGGATTTTCATGACTTGCACATGACTTTGGTCTGAGTTTCAGGATGATTTGCAGTCTTTGGGGTGCTCAGAAGGCAGTTTGTGCTGTGCAGCCGTGACCTGGTCCCCAGGAGATGCTGCAGCTTTCCCTAAAGGCCCGGGCTCGGGAGCTGAGCTCAGGGATCCCCCAGGAGCTCGGGCTGCTCCCCAGGGACAGCAGCACTCGGGCTGCTCCTGGGCTCCGCAGGGAATTGGAACTGTCCAGGCAAGGCAGGAGGGATGGGAGAGCTGAGAGCATCAGCCCCGAGGAAAAAATCTGTGCTGGGACCTGTTCCAAATCCTTCCGTGCCATTGCTGGGGCAGGTGCCTGGGAAACCTTCCCCTGCTGCCTTCCGAGAGCTCCAGCACAGCCTCTGGGTGCCTCCCACGGGAATGGCCAGGGCAGGGACTGGTCTGGATGCTCTTGTGAGGAGCTGGAAGTCGGCTCCTGGCCCCTTTAACCACAGTTAACCCCCGAGTCCCCCGGCAGGTAACCAGAGCAGGAGGGTGAGTGGATAACCAGATAACCAGAGTAGGATGGTGATAACCAGAGCAGGAGGGTGATGATAACCAGATAACCAGAGCAGGAGGGTGAGTGGATAACCAGATAACCAGACCAGGAGAGGGATAACCAGAGCAGGAGGGTGATGATAACCAGATAACCAGAGCAGGAGGGTGATAACAGATAACCAGAGCAGGAGGGTGAGTGGATAACCAGACCACCTCCAGAAGGACAAAACCTCCCCGGCAGGAGACATTGAGGTTGTTTCTCAGGAGGATTTGAATGACTTCAATTACCCGGTCCCATTCAGGGGAGGGCGAGGTTTGGGATTACTTTGGAGCAATCAATTGTGCCTGATTGGTTTTATTCAATAAAAAGAGATGGGAGCATCTATTTTTGTTCCCTTCAGGCGACAGGAGCTCACAGACTTGTAAAATCTCCGTGCCCCCTCGGGGCTGTCACCAGCACAAGCCAAGGCAGGGGCTGGAGGGAGGAGAAGCCGATATTTGGGGGTGTTTTGGGCGCTCTCTCCAAAGAGCCGATCCCGTCTGTGCCCAGGGCATTGAGGGGCTGGGCCGGCCCCTCCTGGGCAGGAGAGGAGAGGGGAACCAACGGGGAGAGCGTCTGGCAGGGGGGATTCCTGCGGGGGCAATTCCTGCTCCTCACACGGGCAGAGATGCTCCGGGCCAGGCTGGACATCGGGGCAGCCTGGGACAGGGGTGGTGATCCTGCCAGGACAGGGAAGTGTCCCTGCCAGGACAGGGGTGGTGACCCTGCCAGGACAGGGAAGTGTCCCTGGGACAGGAGAGTGTCCCTGCCAGGACAGGGGTGGTGACTCTGCCAGGACAGGAGAGGTGACCCTGCCAGGACAGGGGAAATTGTCCCTGCCAGGACACGGGTGGCACTGGGTGGGCTCTGAGGTCCCCCCAGCCCATCCCCATCCCCTGCCCAGCTGTGCCAGGCTGGCTCTGGCCCCCAGGCAGGAGATGTCACAGCCCAGCCCTGGCCAGGGGACAGAGCCATCCCCACGGCAGAGCCACTCGGCAAAACCCAGCCAAGATCAGCTTTGACCTCCAGACAAATGAAGTTGTCAGGACTAATTAAAATGCACTTTTTCTTTCTCTTCAGTCTGCTGGTCAATAAGATAAACACGGGCCAGAGGGACACAAAGAACAGGCTCTGTGCACTCTGGACTCCCAGAGATGCTTTACAGCATTAGACAGCAAACACAAAAGCTGAGCTGATGTTTTTTATCTCTGGGTAAATGTGTGTCTTTCTGGTGCTATTTTGGCACGGAAGAAGAGAAATATGCTTCTGCCTAAACATTCCAGAATGGCCACAGGGCTTAAAGTGAGCCCTCATTAGAAGATTCGTAATGCTATGACTGGAGGACAAGCCCTAAAATCTCCTTTGGGGAGGCAGGAGAGCTGTTCTTTGGGGTGAACCACGGACTGGTGGGAGCTGTGTTTGCTGTGCTGCTGAGAGCAAGGTGCCAGCTCTGCCCCTGCTGCACCCACCGGGCAGCCCAGCACATCTCCCCTCGGGTGGGTCCAATTCTGCACCCACCGGGCAGCCCAGCACATCTCCCCTCGGGTGGGTCCAATTCTGCACCCACCGGGCAGCCCAGCACATCTCCCCTCGGGTGGGTCCAATTCTGCACCCACCGGGCAGCCCAGCACATCTCCCCTCGGGTGGGTTCAGTCCTGCTGCCCCAGCAGAGCCCCCTCAGCTCAGTGGGTCAGAGCAGCTCTGTGAGCCCAGCCCAGTCATTCCCAGTCCATCCCAGCCCAGGCACCCCCAGAGCCTCCCCAGGTGGGAGGAACCTGCCCAAATGAAGATCTGGTGCCCAAGGAAACCCGAGTGCTGCTGTTGGAGGCAGTTTCTGCCGCGGAGGCTGAGAGGTGCTGCATTATCAGTGAGGTGTAAGATCCTGTGGAACACGGCTGGGCTTTTGCAGCTCCTGCCCGAGCTGCAGCTCAGGGTAACCTCCCAGTCTGCTCCTACGTTTGCTTGGCAAAGAAAAGGAGGACGTGAAAAAAACAATGGAAAAGGCCCCTTTCCCCCTTTACTTAAGTACCACCTGAAGGTTTAAATGTAGTAATTAAAAGTCCCTCTATGCTTCTGCATGAATTTTTAAATATAGTCATTAAAAATAAAATAAACCCTTAGCATGATCTGCCTTACATAACTTCCTCCACAATTTAAAAATAACTTGTACAACTTTCTAGTACTCAGTGTGCATCACAGCAATTAGAGAGAGGCAGGTAACAGCGAGCTCAGTGCAGAGAGCAGCAGCCCACGGGGCAGGGCTGGGGCAGCTCTGTGGGACACAGCCCAAAGCCAGCCCAGAGCTGCCCTGCAGGAGCTGCTCCTGCTCCCAGGGCGCTGGGATCCAGCTGCGGCTGCACATCTGGGCTGTGGGATCCCCTCCCTGCAGGCACAGGGGAGAGCTGCTGCAGCGTGGGGCTGAGAGCAGCAGAGCTCTGCACCCCAGGCTGCCTCCTGCCCCACCAGGGAACCCCAAATCCTGTGTCAGCCTGGTCCAGCCGATGTTAAACCCTGGGGGAAAGCGGATTTAAAGCCCCAGGAGTGAAAACACAAACCAGGCTCTGTCTGTGTGTGCTGGAATCCCACGACACAGCCCGGGCACTCTGTAAATCCTCCCTGCCTGGGCCAGGCAGCGCTGAGTCCTCTGCTCTGAGCAGGGCAGGACTGAAGGCTCTGGAGGCTCTTCTGCTCCAGATAAAGTTCCTGAGAAATTCTCAGGAGCAGCCAAAAAGCTGGAAGCCACTAAGAACTGCAGAGTGGAAAGGAATGACCATGTGAGGATGATAAATGTGTTGGAAAATAAGGAGAGCAAGGATATAGATCAACACAGGTCCATAAATCACGGCTCACATGATGAATTTGTTATGCCAGCTCTGCCTGTTGAACTGTTAAAGCAATGCTAAAATATGATTGAGGCACATGTGAGAAACTCCAGGCAAGTCTCCCAGGCCTTCATCGCTGTAAATTATTACAGCTGTACTCACCTAAGTTTACATTAAATTAGGATCCAGCCAGTTTCAGCTGCA
Organism: Sylvia borin; assembly: GCA_014839755.1. Lineage (NCBI taxonomy): Eukaryota > Metazoa > Chordata > Aves > Passeriformes > Sylviidae > Sylvia > Sylvia borin. The sequence continues at coordinate 6,316,885 of CM025980.1, read as the reverse complement.
GAGAGAATTTCTCCTGAGCATACATCAGGCGGAGCACCATCACCTGGGCTGTTCTCCATTCCCGCCCGGATCCCAGCCCCGGTCTATCCACCTTTCTTCCCGGGCACACACCTGCCTGGGCGGGCGGGAGGAGCCCAGGTGACCCCCTGAGCTGTGACTGGAGCGCCGGGAGCAGCCCCAGGGGAGGATGGGGACCCTGAGGTCCCCGGGGCTGGGACACCTCCCCGGAGGGCACCCGGAGGGCACCCGGGGCTGCTGTGGCTGTTGTCCCCGGGCCGCTTTGCTGTGTCACTGCAGGGCTATTTATAGAGCCCGGTGGTATCCAGGGAACGGGGGGTGTTGACTGCTCCATGAATAAAACATGGATATTTTCCTGGCTGCGGGAGCCCAGAGCTGCTTCACATTTCGTGTTCCACTCCGTGCTCGGGCTCAGCGGTGACTTGTGCTCCAGACACACGGTGGGGCTGGGGGCAAACAGACACACGGTGGGGCCGGGCGCAAACCTTGCAGCAAACAGACACACGGTGGGGCTGGGGGCAAACAGACACACGGTGGGGCTGGGGGCAAACCTCGCAGCAAACAAAGCCTTTGTCAGGCACACACCTGAGTCGGAGACTGAAACCCCAGAGTGGGCAGGAGCTGCTGCCTGGCAGGGTGGGCAGCCCTGGCACAGAGCAGCTGGGGCTGTCCCTGGATCCCTGGCAGTGCCCCAGGCCAGGCTGGACGGGGTTTGCACAGCCTGGGGCAGTGGAGGTGTCCCTGCAGGGCAGGGCTGGGATGAGCTGAGCTTTAGGGTCCCCCCAACCCCAAACCAGTCTGGGATTCTATACACTGAAGGGCATTAAACCAATAATTCATCAAGGACCTCCTCCAGCAGCTCCATGGCAGAGAGAACAGGCAGGGATTCAGCAGCCCGGGCACAACATCCCTTTTTGCTGGTCAGTACAACACATCCTGTCACCTGCACGGCCCCACGGCTGCCCCAGCCTCTCTCTCCCCCATTAAAAATTAATTCCAACTTCCCTCCAGTGACATCTGAGACGTGAAATGGCAAAAGGAAGGTCAGTGTGGTGGCTGCATCCCTGCACACAGCCCCGAAGTAGGTCAGGTAATATAGGACTTGGCATCGCTCTCAAAGTAATCATAACTGGAATTAAATTTAGATTTCAATAATGAAGGTGCTTGAAAAAGTCCGAACTCCAGGCCCGTTCTGTGCCCCCCTTTCTCTCCTGCAGGAGCCACCCCGTGCTCTGGAGTCCCCTCCAGGACCAGGAGCTCACAGATGGTGCCTATTCTCCCCGGAGACTCTTGAACACTTTGCCAGGATTTCTGTCAGCTTCCCTGGACAAATCGTCCCGTGGCTGTGTAGAACACTCTCATGGCGACTTCCACTGTCAAATTTCAGATTATTTATAACAAACATAACCTTCCAAGTGCCTCTGCAAGAGGAATAAACACCAGCTCTGCTGCTGCAGCCCGGGGAGGGAGAGCACTGCCCAGCTCTGCTCCAGGGTGACACAGACAAAGGCCAGGCTCTCCTGGTATTTAAACCTCCATTGCTCAGAGAATTTCCTTCTCAGGTTCAGAAAGGCTCACGTTTAACGTGTACTTGTCATGGCTCACGAAATTGCTCGGTTTCAGTTGGAATCACAAGAAAAAAAGAACAAAAGAGTGCAAGAAGTTCATTTCTCAGGGTTCCAACCCATCCCACAGCAGAAAAGCTGAGAGCAAAAGCCCGACCTAATGAGATTACCCAGGTTACTATTTCAGGGCTAACTGCACTGGGGAAGAACAGAAAGAAAAGCCCATTACTGACTGATAAATAAAATAAAACTCATTTTCCAATGCATTCTGTAAATCAAAACACTCAAAGAACCTCTAAGGCTATATTAAAGCCGAGAAAAACGTAACATGAAATCAATGTTAAAGGCCATCTCAACATCCTTTTATCTAACCAAAATTGTAAACACACTGCTCCGTTCCCAAAGCACAAAATCCATTTACACTTTGCATACTTGAAAAGAAGTCTAATGCATTTTGAAAACCACAGACTTAACTGCATGTTTCTCCCATTTAATACAACGCAGCTTAATAAGATTTGCAGGAGGCACAAAAGGCAAATTGAGCCCTGGAGTTGAACACACCATCTCAGGTTCCCAGCAGAGAGGCAAACCTGGTGAAGGGGAAAATGTAACACCAGAAGGGATCAGAGCAGGATAAAGGATGAGCAGAAAAAGGAGGGAAAAGTCGGGAAGCAGATTCAGCTCTCGACTTCTTGCAGTACTTCTCAGAGCACTTAGCAGATGATTGGTAGCAATGACAGAGATTCAGTTTCCAAACCAGGTCCCAGGAGGGTTTTATTCCTTGTGGGTAAGTGCATTCCAGAGCTGCCCGGGTCAGTTTGGCTTTGGGTGACACAGGCAGGCAGAAACCTTCCGAGGGTGGCCGTGGCTGCACGGGGCAGTGCTGCTCTCCCTGATCCACCCCCAGGGACGTTTCCATCTCTCCCTCCTGCGCTGGCACTGTCTCACAGCAGGGCAGCACTTCTTCCCAAATATTGCAGCCTTCAGCTTCTGAATGTGATAAGAGAAAAAAGCACCCGGGCACGAGCTTAGGAAGGCAGGTCTGGAGCCCTCCAAGGCCTCTTTGAAGTCATCTCTGGCACTGTCCATCCACAGCCGTGGACAAATCCCACAGTTATCCGGGGGCTTTTGGTCTCCTCACTGTCATCTGCCTGAACAGGGAGTTCCTCATCCCAAACTGCCCCGTTCCCGGAGCTGCTGCCCCTGTGCAGCCCCTGGGGCCGAGGCTCAGGCCCGGGTGACGTTTTCCCTCTGCTCAGAGCCAGAGGCAGACACTGAGCTTGGTTTACAGCGCTGTGCACACCGCAGAGAGCTGAGAGCTGATCCACAAGTGGTCCGAGGCACGGCACAGGCCCAAATGACTCAACACACAGATGCTCTTTAGATGCTCTTTGTACCTGTCTGTCTCTGCTCAAGGAGTGCTTTGATCCAGGGCTTTGATGGCAAAGCTGGAGCAGAAGGAAAAGCCGAGTCCTGGGGACTGGAGAGACCGGCTCAGGCTGTCAGCTGGAGGAGCTGAGCGCTGCTTTGGGGGCCGGGAATGTCGCTCAAAATTAAAAATATCCATCCCGTGCGGTCACTGGGATAACTGATGTTAATTCTCCCCCCAAACCACCCCCCAGCACTGGACTGGGGGCGAGAATCCCCGGGGAATGGCCACACGTGGCTCTGGCCATCCCACGGTGCCCAGGCAGTGCGGCAGGAACGAGCCCTTCACGGAGCCCCGGTGCCCGAGGGAAGGGCAAGGGCCGAGCGGTGGGAGCACATCTCCTGAAAAAAACCAGGCAGTGACTCTGGAGGAGACAAGGAAATCACCAGGGATAACGTTTGGCCCTTTCTCCATTGCTGCCCACTCCCCGCTTGGACACAAAGTCCTGAACTGTGCGAATAAACGCACAGAGAGCCGGGAGCCCCGCTGAGGACAGAGGCTGGGGGGCTCCTGCCCTTTGGCTCCGCAGCCTCCCGAGCATCTCCTGCTCTCGCCCGGCTGTAGCCAGCAGGAGTTTCCATGGCGACACCGTGGAACTCCATCCCTCCTCTGCCAGGGAGAGATGGTGAATGGCTGCCAGCAGCCGCCCCGGGAACACCTGGAAATCCCACCGAGAGTAGGAAAGGCAACAGGGGAAGGTGGGAAACTGCCCGGGGGTTCCAGGCCCGGCGGGGCCCTGGGCACAGCCGAGAGCAATTTGCTTTTCTCCTCCCTCTGCTGAGAGCGAAGGGGCAGCTCTGTTCCCCTGTGGGATGTGGAGCATCCCTGGCAGTTCTGTCCCTTCCTTCCACTAATTCCCTTCGGCTATTTCATCACATGGAAATGTTTCTAAGGGACCCAGAGAGCCAGGAACGAGCAGCAGAGCCCCAGAGTCGCCCCTAAGGAATGGCTGCACTCGAAAGCCTGTAACTCTTCCAGTAAATCAGTGTAATTTGTGCTCTGATGTCCTGCACGGCTTTACAAGTGACAAATCAATCATTATCCAAACACCCTTTGATAATCAGCGTGGTTCCATTAATTATGATAAATGCTTTCAGCGGCTCCAGTGTGTGGATGCAATGTGTAATTGCTTGGGAATTGTATTACCCTACTTTTCTACTCACGCCCTCGAGTGCAAAGTCTCCGAGAAGGTGCCCCACTCCGGCAGCTGAAGGCAGAATTTACACAACTCACCCCTCCAAGTGTTTAATTGCAGCAAATGCACGGTCCATTAGTATTACCGGTATTAAATATTAAGTAATATTCCTTGAAAAAGGCCCATTACAGCCTTACGAATGACAAACGTGCAGGAGGAGTGTCTGAGTCTCCCGGCCCTGGGGATTAATTGCGGCAGTTGTTGCACAGCAACGCAGCACAGGCGATTAGGACCTCACCTAATGAGGAACACCGCATCCAATGGGAATTGCAGGGGAATGGAGCCGGGGGATGGAGCCGGGGGATGGAGCCCAGGGAATGGAGCCCAGGGGATGGAGCCGGGGGATGGAGCCGAGGGATGGAGCCGAGGGATGGAGCCCAGGGAATGGAGCCGGGGGATGGAGCCGGGGAATGGAGCCGGGGGATGGAGCCCAGGGAATGGAGCCCAGGGGATGGAGCCGAGGGATGGAGCCGGGGGATGGAGCCGGGGGATGGAGCCCAGGGAATGGAGCCCAGGGGATGGAGCCGAGGGATGGAGCCGGGGGATGGAGCTGGGGGATGGAGCCGGGGGATGGAGCCGGGGGATGGAGCCCAGGGAATGGAGCCGGGGGATGGAGCCGGGGGATGGAGCCGGGGGATGGAGCCCAGGGAATGGAGCCGGGGGATGGAGCCGGGGGATGGAGCCGGGGGATGGAGCCGGGGAATGGAGCCGGGGAATGGAGTTGGGGGATGGAGTCGGGGGATGGAGCCCAGGGAATGGAGCCGGGGGAATGGAGCCCAGGGAATGGAGCCGGGGGATGGAGCCGAGGGATGGAGCCGGGGAATGGAGCCGGGGAATGGAGCCGGGGGATGGAGCCGGGGATTGGGACAGAGAGCACAGCACTGGGCAGAGCTCAGCAGAGCCGGGAAACTCCTGCTGTGCGCAGTCCAGATAGAGCAGCAAAACCACCTGTAGCAAACCTGTAGTTCAGGACATCCCTTTGCGGGGTAAAGGATCCTCCTCACCTGATGCACATGAAAGAGGTTTTTTTTCTCTGGGGAAATAGAAATACTCATATTTGCGTTTCCAGAACAAAACAAACCACTTGGGAATACAGGTGCCAGAGTAGCCCCGAGCCTCAGGAGGCTCCTGAGGCCCCTCCGTGAGATTGTCTCCGCTGCCTTTCACCACTTTGTCCTTTTCTCTCCCTCTTCCCACGAGTTCTCCCGGGGAATTTGTGTTCTCAGGCCCCAGCGACCCCCCGGTCCCCGTGCTCTGTCCCCACTGTCCCTCTCGGCCTCCAGGGATTTACCTCAGTTCTGCAGTTAAATCGCTCTTTTAGCAAACAGGGGTTTAACTCTGTATTTTCATCCATTGCCCCTAAACCTCTTGGCATTAAAAGATCTGAAAATAAACCCCCTTTTATATTTGGTGTGGTTTTGGAGTCTAATTTAGAAATGGTTTGAGAAGAGCTCTTTTTTTTCCTTTTTAGCCTTTGTATCAGTCATTTGATCTGATATATGATAAGCTCAGATGAGTTTAAACTGATTCATCCTATTTTGAAATGTTTAAATGTACTTTGCTGAAGCTCCATCATAATGTCACACACTTTTAAAATGAATAATTCATCCTGCCCACCTTTTCTGAAATGCCAAAAGGCTCCTGCCTTTGCAGAGAGAAGCAAATACCTTCACTAAAGAGTACACAAGGAAACAAAATCATTTTGGAGCAAAGAGCTCAGGGCCTAAAGGGGCTGCAGGAGAGCTGGGAGGGGCTGGGGACAGGGGCTGGAGGGACACGACACGGGGCAGAGCCCCTGCTTTGGTCACAGGCACTCAGGTCACAGCCACTCCTGCCCAGCAGGAACCCAGGAGCTTCTCCTGAAAATGCCCAAGAAATGATTTTGGCCCGGGGTGGCAGAGGGGGAAAGGCAGGAGGAGGGAGCAGAGGCAGGAGAGAGGCCCATGCTGCTCATCAAACATTGAAGAGCAGTCTGTGAATATCCGTGAGAATGACCTCACCGCCATCCTTCAAACCTTCCCTGCGAGCTCCTGCTGCTTGCAAAGGAGCCCCAGGGCACTCTGGAGCCCCGTGGCCACGATTGCACCTCCAGCACCCCGCTGTCAGCCCCAGCTGCCTGCTTTGGGGCGGCTGAGCTGCAGAGGGACAGCAGAGCCCTGCCCTGAGCCAGAGCAGGGACAGCGAGCAGAGAGCTCCAGGTCCTGCTCACCCACAGGACTGTGCTGGGACTGGCACCAGGAGAGTCCTGCCCCTGCCCCAGGGAGCTCCAAACCCTGCCCCAGGGTGCTCCAAACCCTGGCCAGGGTGCTCCAAACCCTGGCCAGGGCTGGGACACACCAGCAGGGACCTGCCCCTGCCCCAGGGCGCTCCAAGCCCTGTCCAACAGACCAGGGATGGGGTCCACAGCCTCTCCAGGCACAGCCCTTTCCAGCCCTGAGGGCTGGTGAATGACGGGAGGCAGGATTCCTGTGCACCCCAGGAGCTCTCAGTGCTCCGCATCCCCCTGGGCAGGGGGCAGCTCTGCTCCAGCCCTGCTCTGAGGGAAAAATGAGTTCTCTCATCCCTCGAGGGACAAGACACCCTGGAGGGGGAAATTCAGTCTCCTGCAGCTCCTGTGGGAGCACAGCCCTGCTCCTGTGCGCTCCATGCCTTAGGAGGCAGGGAAGGGCTGGGGACCCGACTCCTGACCAGAGTCAGACCTAAACGGGGCCATTTGGTGAGGATTTGAGCGTTTGGCTGCTGGTCCAGCTCGGGGAGCAGGGAAGTTTTGGATGCCAGTGAAAGCTCAAGGCCCAGCCACAGAAAATCCATTCCTGGGAAATCAGACTGATTTAATGTAACTAAATTACCCTTCCCTGGCCTCACACTCATTGGAGGAAATTGCATGTGATATTTATCTCTATCTATGTCCATAGGATTGCACAATGTTCTCCTAAACCTGATCAATGGGGGATGTCCCTTCCCATCAGACCCACCCCGTGAGTTCTGGCATTCAGCTGGACCTGAGAGAAATCCGTTCCCTTGGGGGGTCCTGCCGAGGCCTGGGCACCCAAAAGCTGGAGGGAGAAGGTGCAGAATGCACCAGTGACTGAACAGAAGGTGGCCGTGGGAGATCAGGAATTCATGAACAGCTTTGAGGGAGAAGGGAAGTTGTGATCCCCCTGGGGCTTGCAGCCAAACAGCCACGTCCTGTGGGTGTGTCACAGCCAGGTCCTGCGGGTGTGTCACAGCCAGGTCCTGTGGGTGTGTCGCAGGTGTGTCACAGCCAGGTCCTGTGGGTGTGTCACAGCCAGGTCCTGCGGGTGTGTCACAGCCACGTCCTGTGAGTGTGTTGCAGGTGTGTCACAGCCAGGTCCTGCAGGTGTGTCACAGCCAGATCCTGCGCGTGTGTCACAGCCACGTCCTGCGGGTGTGTCACAGCCAGGTCCTGCGGGCGTGTCACAGCCACCATGAGCTCAGGGCTCCTTTGCTCACTTCTGAAAAGCAGTCATGTTCCCTGTGCAGCCCAGCCCCCCTTGTCACTGTCATTGTTTTTTGGGTGACTCAGGCGACTCCTTTTCCCCATACGAGGTCTCCAGGGATCTTTTCCCAGACATATTCTCTGCCTCCGAGTCCAGGGGAGAGGATTCAGGAGTGGCAGGTGAAGAACAGGGTCCAGGGCCTGACTGCAGGAGTGTCCTGAGCTTTGCTCAGCAAACCAGCACTGATTTGACTGTGCTTACAGTAAAGAGGCACTTAAGAGCTTTCCTGGAGGGTGGCTGGGCACTGAGGGCCCTGATGGGTCCAGCTCAGCACTTCCCTGAGGCACTTAAGCCACTTTTATTACGTTTTGTTATAATTCTGTCACTTTATGAAGAATATCAGGATTTATCTCTTACTGGCTGTCTGCAGAACGAAGCCAAATAAAACTCCCTAATGAGGTCTCAGAGCAGAAATCTTCCCACAGTCCAAGTTTTGGGCCCCTTTGACCCCACATGCCCATAAGGAATGACCCTTCCCACACCTCAGGGCTGTGCTCTTCTCACACCGAGCTCTACATCCTCCTTTGTTCCCTGGAACACGACCAGGAGCCGAGGCAAGACAAGGGCAAAAGGTCTGAAAAAATCCAGTTACAGCTCCTTTGTAAATTCTGATTCCATTTGAGAACTAAAGTCTTGTTCATGAGGGAATAAAAGATCCCCTCCATGGAGACACACCAGCTCCGAGAGGGGGACACATTTTCCCGACTCCTGGCAGGATTTCCTCTCTCTGTGCTCTCCTGTCACACCAGTTTAAAGCCCATCTGTTGCTAATGGTTTCAAATGAAACTTTTGGGGTACAAACACCCAGAAAGGAGCCCCAGGGCCAGAGCAGGGCTGTGACTGGGGGCTCAGGGCTGTGACTGGGAGCTCAGGGCTGTGACTGGGAGCTCAGGGCTCTCCAGGGCCCAGCCTACGTGACCAGGGGATCTCTGTGCTCAGGGAAGGCTCTGACTCACCAGCTGCTGCTGGAGTAAGTTAATAAAAGAGAGAGGGCAAACATCCTGTTTTGTTCCTAATTCCTATCATTGACTAAGATGCAGCTTAATTAACCAGCCCAGGGTCCCTGTAGGACAGTCCATCTCCACTTCCAGTGTAAAACACAGAGTCACTGAATATCCTGGGCTGGAGGGACCCCAGGGATGGCCCAGAGCAGCCCCTGGCCCTGCACAGACACCCCAAAATCCCACCTGGGCAGCCCTGGGAGCTTCTGCAGCTCCAGCAGCCTCGGGGCTGGCACCGTTCCCTGCCCCCTCTGGGGGAAGAATTTTCCAGAAACATCCAAGTGACCCTGCCCTGGGCCAGCTGCAGCCATTCCCTGGCTGCTGTCCCTGTCCCAGAGAGCAGAGACTGCCCCTCTGCTGCCCCTCTGCTGCCCCTCTGCTGCCCCTCTGCTTCCCCCTTGAATCCTGCTCTTCAAACTAAACCCAGCAGTGTCACCACAGGGGCTGACCCTGCTGGCAGTGGTGTGGACAGAGGTGGCCCAGATGTGGTGGGGCAGAGTCTGAAAGCCCCTGAGCTCTCCAGCTGCTGCCTCCCTCCTCCCTCAGCCACCCGTGGTGCCCAGAGCCAGCGTGGAGCAGAGCTCATTCCTGCTGAATCATTCCAGAGCCTTTTTCCTGCCTCTGAGCTCCCTCCAGCCAGCTGCCGAGCTGCCACCAGCAGCAGCACAGAGCCCTGCCCAGCCAAAACACGGGGCAGGGGATCCTCAGCCCTGCAGGGCTGCCAGGCTGTGGGCTGGTGACAGCCCTGCTCTGAGAGTGACAGCCCTGCTCTGAGAGTGACAGCCCTGCTGGGACAGCTGCAAGGGACAGCTCTGAGCACCCCTGAGCACCCCCGAGCACCCCCTGCTCTCCTGATTGAACAGCTCTGACCATCCCCTGCTCCCCTGAATGAACAACTGAGCATCCCTGAGCATCCCCCGAGTGACTGAGCATCCCAGAGCACCCCTGAGCACCCCGTGCTCCCCTGAGTGCTCCCAGCTCTCACAGAGCCCCAGCCTGGTTGGGCTGAAGGGACCCCAAAGCCCACGCAGTGCCAGCCTTGCCCTGCGGGGACACCTCCCACTGCCCCAGGGCGCTGCCAGCCCTGTCCAGCCTGGGGCCCTGGCAGTCACCGCCCCTGTGAGCACTGACAAAACCCCAAGCGGCTGGAAGGTGCTGCCCCAGGGGAACAGCTCAGCTGCCAGAAGCTCTGTGTGCTGCCCTCGTGGCACTGCAGTGGGACCCGCCGGCCCTGCCACCGGCACCGGGGACAATGGGGAAAGAAGGGGAAAGCCTCACGGCAGCAAAGCAAGACAGGAGAGGAGATTTTGGCGCCTGACAACAAAGAATAATCACCCCAAACTCCCGGCTCCACCCTGAGCCCTGCTGAGTCACCGGCCCGGGCTGGGCCACTCCTCTCCGGAGCCTGCCAGGGCATTCTGCCATGTGGCAACAAGGAGATTGCATTAGTTGACTGTTTCCTATTTGTTTTAATTAGTAGTTTATTAGCCATATGTTAAACTGCACATTTCCACCAGCGCTGGTGGAAGCCGGGCTGGGTCCGGGTGGGGTTTCTGTTGTCCCCTGGGGCACGGGGGGATCTCTTTGGGTGCCAGGTCACCTGGTGGCAGGGCAGGAGTGTCTCCCCTGCCTCACCCCACCTCATGGCATCTGATTTCATCTCTCCTGCCCGTGGGTAACCTCAGCTGCCACCTCTGCTGGGAGCAGGGGAGCCTGTGGCCCCTCCCAGAGCCACTTGTCACATCAGGGGGCTGGTGGCACTGCCAGGCCCTGGAGCAGGGGACCATTCTTGGAATGATTCTGCTGGCAGCGACACGGGGCCCTCCCAGAGAGGCAGATTCACAGGAGCTGGAGGCCTCTGTGCTGATCCACACCGCACCTCCTTGCTCCTGCGTTCCCGTCCATCAGCCATATAAAAGTTCATGGGAAATAGAGAAAGAAGGTCATAAACAGCAGCAGCAGAGATTCATTTTAAACCTCACTACGATATCCACGAGGACCTGAGAGCAATCTTCCCCCAGCACAGGCTTCCATTGCAGAGCTGGCACCGAGGGCTGTGCCGTGTGTCCCAGTAGCACACAGCTCCTTGTAAGAACAGCCCTTAACAAACCCCAAACACCAGCCCCGAGGGCAGCCACTGCTCCAGGCTGCGGCAGCAGGTGACTGCAAACCCCGGCAGAGAGCACTGGGTGGGGCAGGGAGCAGCCACAGCCCTCCCCACGCCACACCGGGGTCAGAGCTGCACACAAACGTCTTTACTGCAGGGGCTCTTGGCTCCTGAGCGGTTCAGAAATGCAGATTCCCGGGTGTTGGAGCTGATCCTGACCTTTCTCCCCCATCAGTTCAGGGGCAGAGGCAGTGGCTCCACTCTCAGTGGGCACAGGCAGCCCTGGAGGACAGGGGCTGCAGCTCCTGGGGCCAGCCCAGCCCTCTGCACTCTGTAATTCCCGGGATTTGGGCTCCCCAAAGCCCCTCTGCACTTTGTAACCCCCGGGATTCCGGCTCCCCAAAGCCCCTGTGCCCAGCCCTCTGCACTCTCCAATCCCTGGGATTTCAGCCCCCCAAAGCCCCTCTGCACTCTCCAATCCCCGGGATTTCAGCCCCCCAAAGCCCCTGTGCCCAGCCGGTCCCCACGGGACGATCCCAGCCATGCCACAGGTGCTCTGCAGGAGGACAGCCAGTGCCACCCGTGCCGCAGCTGGGGACACTCAGCTGAGCCCAGAACACCCCCCGAGCTCCGCGTTTGCTCAGGCTGCAGGATGAGAGATGATAATGTCACTGGTGCTTAGTAAACACTGACAAATGTGACACAACGTGCTGCTAATCCTCGGAGCCTGCCGGAGCCAAACACTGCTTCGGTAACAAGAACGGGTAGACACAACCTCCCTGGCCTCCGTGTAGTCATATTAAATATTTAAAGTCACTTAGTGAACACACAGAGGCTCTGCTGATCGCTGGAGCAGGCGGGTTCTGGGGAGGAGTGTGGAACTGCAGCCACGCCAGAGCTCCTGCTGCCTGCGAGCTCCCCTTCAGCTGGGAAGTGAGACAAATGGGGCTGTGTTAGAGCATCAGATAAGAAAAGATGTTCCCTTTATTAAAAAATAGCAGTACATTCTTTACATTTAGCATAAAACCTGCTGTAATTACCTAGCAGTTGGAAGGCAATTTGCACCAGGCTTTATTGTTCAGCATCTGTACCGAACTCTCAGGGAAACATCCACCAGGGAGTAAAGGAAAATGAGATGTGCCACAGTAACTACAACATTCAAACGCTCGCACAATGGGAATTTCAGGGAGGCTTAAATGAGCTCCAGAGCAATTCTGCTCCTGTGTTTCTGTTTTTGTTTTGTTACTTGAGGGGCTCTGGGTTGGACTCCAGCTTTTCCTGCCCTGTGTACACACACCCACCAGGGCTGCTGGAATCCACACAGAACCAGGGGCTTGTGGCACAAAGGAAACTGGATTTTCAAAAGAAAAACCGAGTCCTTTGAGGCCACAGAACAAGGAACGTTCTGGCAGCACCAGCACCAGGAATCCATCACTGCTCAGGCAGGAACCTCTTGGGGTTAAATCCCCGCATTGAAAGGAAAAGGCAGTGACTGAGGGTCTGGAAATCCAGCCCAGCATCCCAGAGAGCCAGCTCCTGCAGGGGGGAGACTGGAGCTCACACAGAGCCCTGGGGGTGCAGGAAGGTGCATTTTCCTCCTGCTCAGCCTGGGGTCAATCCGGCCTCACTTCCCCACAGGTGAGACTGTCACGGAAATAAATCACCTCAACTTTGTACCAGTTAAAAAAAAAAAAAGGAAAGGTTCTAGTTGTGCACGCCTGGGGCAGGAGGGCTCCCAGGGAGCTCCGGGCCACTCTTCAGCCCTGGGTGGGCAGGAGGGGACACAGCCCCTGCCCAGGGCCCTTCCTGCATCCCACAGTGACCACGGGGCTTTATCAGACGCTCTTTCCCCCTTTCTCTCTGTTCCCCCCGATGAAGGAACATCCCCCCGATTTCATTTAACACCGCCCAACAAGACACGAGTGTGTCTGAAGGAAATGGATTTTCTGTTCTGTCCCGGAGCTGAACGGCAGAACCAATCCCATCCTTTGGCTGTGAGGAGCCAACGGAGTGCCCGGGGTCAGGAAAATGAACCAATTCCCTGCTTTGCCCCCACGCAGCGTTCCCCAGCTCTGCCCGTGGCTGCCCTGGGCCCAGCAGGGTTTTATCCTCCCCAAAGGCCAGGATTAGAGGCTGAGGCTCCAGGACTGCCTCTGCCCAGCCCGAGCAGAGCTGGGCTTTGGGGACCCTGCAGCTCTGGGGGCTGCCCTGGGACAGGAGACAGCCCCACACCCTGGGACCAGGGCTCTGTCCTCTGCCATGGCAGCAAAGGGTGCTCTGGTGGAGATACCAAAGCAAGATAACCCCCTGGTTCAGGAGAATAAAGAGAAATTAAAGTGACGCTGAAAGCAAAGCAATGATCTGTGGGTGAAGGGAAGCACAGGAGTTGTGGTGACAGGAGGGACGTGGTGAAAGGAGGGATGTGGTGACAGGAGGGACGTGGTGACAGGAGGGATGAGGCTCTGTGCCCCATGGGCTGCTACCAAAGCCAGGAATAATAAAGAGCGAGGAGAACGAGACAGACATTTACAGAAATCCTAGACTTTATTCAATGAATTATTGAGGATCTATTTCTGATCTGGCACAGGAGGTCACTCCAGCTCTGGAGGAGGGACGGGAGCCCCAGCACTTCTGCCATTCCAGCTCTGTGAACACTCAGGGGGCTCAGGGCCACGGTCCCAGCCCGTTCCCGTGGGGATTTGGGAGCAGCGGTGTCCCGAGCTGCCTCCACAGCCCCGGGATCATCCCTCCTGCTTTGCTCTAGTGCCAATGGCAGGTGAACATCTGCCCACATCCCCTGAGAGCTCCCCAGAGCCCCAGCACCTGAGGGGGGGCAGTGGTGGTTTAGGACATGAAAGAAAGATGAGAGACTCCAAATATTTCAGAAGGCAAAGAGCACAGAAAAAAGGCTTCATTGTCTAATTCTCACTACCTTTGATAAGGTGTTCCCACACGGATTTAACACAGTTGGTGAATAGGAACGACACCTCCCTAATCCCACTGGTTAAACCAGAGAAACAGCAAAACACCCCCTGGAGAAAAGTGGTTTGGAGAGAGGAGAGCTGTTTGCCGAGATTGTTTTGAGAAGAAGCTTTCTGGAGAAATTTGTCCTTGGGAAAAAGTGAGCTGCTGCCAGCAGGATAAAAACCCCTCAGACGCAGAAATGCCAGGCCCACGGTGCAGTGACTGGGCAAACTGGGAAGTGCATTTCAGGAGCAAGGTTAACACCAGCAGCCCAGTCCTCCTGGGGTTGTGCCCCACCTTTCCTGGAGCCACGGAGGTGTTTATCCCCTCCCTTACGTCCTCTCTTTGCATCCCTGTCCCGAGCCCCTTCCCCGTGGCCCAGGGGGAACCCGAGTGCCCCAGGAGATCAGGGACAGGGTGGACACAGCCAGGGACAGGGCAGGGCTCAGGAGCTTCTCCCACTCCCCCTCAGTGGCAGCAAGTTCACATCTCTGGGAAGAAGGGAAAAGGCTTCCAGCATGGGATTATTACATTTTGTGCATTCCACCCTGATAGGAGCTAAAAATAGCCTCTGACGGTTGCTAAGTGCGTTTCAGATGGCTTTTCTCAGAGGTAAAAGTGGGATTTGTTTGGGAAAGCAAAAGGTGGGGTGTGTAACATCACATCTTGGGACAGAGCTGAAGGGAAAGGCAGCAGCTCTGGGGACGGGAGGAGAAGGGACTTTGCCAGTGCTGCTCCTGGGAGGGAAGGCAGGAGGGGCTGGCAGAGCCCAGGGCTCCCACGGGAACACACCTGGGAACTGCTGCCACTGCTCAGCCCCTCCCTTGACACCAAACCCCGGGTCCTGCCCCAGCACAAAGTGAAAATCCCGGAAAATCCCTGAAAATCCTGGCCCAGGAGGGGAAGGGAGCAGAGCCCCACAGGAGCCAGGCTGCCTTTTCCTACCCCTGGGACAGGAAAATTCACCTTTAGCCAACAGTGGGGCGTGAGCTCAGGTGAGGTGGAGCTCAGGTGAGGTGGAACTCAGGTGAGGTGGGGCTCAGGTGAGGTGGAGCTCAGGTGAGGTGGGGCTCAGGTGAGGTGGAGCTCAGGTGAGGTGGAGCTCAGGTGAGGAGGAGCTCAGGTGAAGTGGAGCTCAGGTGAGGTGGGGCTCAGGTGAGGTGGAGCTCAGGTGAGGTGGGGCTCAGGTGAAGTGGAGCTCAGGTGAGCTGGGCCGGGGCTGCAGGGCAGGGAACCCCCAGCACCCCGAGGTGGGAGCAGCTCTTCAGCTTCCCCCCGGAGCAGCTCCAGCCCCGAATTCCTTCCTGGCAGCCCTGGCCTCCCCGTGGAGGGGCAGCACCTCCAGCCTGGGCAGGTGGAGCCTCCCACCTTCCTCCAGGCCCTGAAACACTGAACCATTTCAAAGCCATTCTCATCAGAGCACCGTGCTTATCATTTTCTAATTAAGAAAATGAACTGTTCTTATAAAGATTAAGAGTTGTAATTGAAAGACATCTGATGTCAGAACAATTTTTGAGACACACTCCAGGTATTAAGAGAGCCATTTCCTGCTCCAGGGCCGAGCACTCGCTGACAAACCGGCCTGGAGGGGAAGAGCCTGGGGATGGCTGGAATTGCAGCCCTGCAAACGCGCTGCTGCAGGGGCTGGGGTGCTGCTCGGGCTGCCGCAGAACCAGCCGGGCAGGGAGAGAGGAGCAGGGGGGGACAATAACCAGAACCTCGAGCATCCCAAGCTCACTTTGGAGCATCGGAATTCTCTGAGACCTCACAGCCCCTAAAAATGAGAGTTACTATCCAAGAGGGTTTAAAATGCGGAGAAAAGTAATGGTTCAAAGGAAACGGTTCTCAGCTCCCCACACCCTCACTGGGACTTCAGTTCCATCCCCCTCCCGCTGGATCCAGAACACAGAGGGCAGAGAGAGAGAGAAATCTATTGCGGTAAAATGAATTTGCCTCTAAACTTTCCCTTATCAGATCAGATTTCTAAAAGAAAACCAGGCAATTAAACCCAACTGAATGTTTCACAAACAAAAATCACCTCGTTTCAGAATTTGCTTTAAAATGACAAAACGCAGGAAATTACAAACTCGTGAGTGACAATTTATCCCCAGCCCCTCTGCACAAAGGCCTGGCAGCGTTATCAATGACCCACTTTGCCAGCAACTTCCTTAACTTCAGCTCTTTGGCGGCGGAATTTGGGACGTTTCCTGTCAGCAGCAGAGGAAGGTCAGGGCGCTGAGGGGAGAGCAGTGACCTCTCTGTGCAGGGCAATGGCTGAGACAGCTCCTGCTCCAAAGGAACCCCATTCCAGCACAGCCCAGGTGGCCTCACAAATGGCCACTGGTACTTATTTTTTAAAATCTAAAATGAGAAGCACAGTTACTTTTCACTCCTGACAGAATTCTCCATTTCCTATGCAAGTCAGCAAATGATAAAATAGCAGAATATTCAGCAGTGTCAAACAGAGGATTTCAGCAATAAGCTTCAGTGCAATGTGAAATATTGTAACAATTATTCCTCGTGATCAGGGTGTTAATCTTCCTTTTTCAAATCAAATCTGAGGTTATCCGGTCTGATCTTGCCAGATTTTCTCCCAAATTCCCTATTTGGTGAGTCCCTGTGTTCACTGTGATCCAAACTCTGTGACATCATTTAGCTCAGAGCTCCCATCCCCTCCCTGTGCAGCTTTCTGACTAAACAAAATCGAAATCTGTGGGTGTCTGAAGATGCCTCAGCAATCCGCACACACACAGATAGAGATGGATTTGTGTCTGGATGAATTTATACCAGCTCACATCCAGAATCATTCGACGGTTTGCGTTGGAAGGGACCTCAAAGCTCAGCTCATTCCAGCCCCTGGCACAGCAGAAACACCTTCTAAACAGACAATAAATGCAAACTCCGTTCACAAATGCATGGAACACGTCCCCAGTTCTGGTTCCTTACACTGCAGACACCTGGGGACAGTGACAAGACTCCTTTGGTGAGCCCAAAGCAGGGAGAAAAATAAAAATGTTTAAAACATGTCCAGAAATAAATAGAGATGAAGAGTATTTTTACTGCTAATACCTCATGCATCTGGATTGAAGAGTCTGGATAATGTGATGAATTATTAACATGCTAATGTAAATGTAATCAAATCTCCTGACTGGAGTGTACAGAGATCACCACAGGGAAATAAATAATGAAATGTTTCATCTTCTCTGCTCTCAAGTACCTGTTCTGCTGCATCAGGGGCTGCACAGGAAACTCCTTCAGCACGGCTCAGGCCGGGATGTGCAGGAGCAGAGGGAGAAACCAACGTGCTCAGCCTTGGTTTCCAGCTGCAAACACTGCCCAGGGTCCTCCAGGGAGCACAGAATGGACAGTGGGGTCCCCAGGGCCTGGCCCCTCCCTGCTGCCCAAAACATCCCATGGATCCTACCCCACGGATCCCATCCCATTATCTCATAGATCCCATCCCATTACCCCATGGATCCCATCCCATGGATCCCACCCCACGGATCCCATCCCATGGATCCCATCCCATTACCCCACGGATCCCACCCCACGGATCCCATCCCATGGATCCCACCCCACGGATCCCATCCCATGGATCCCATCCCATTACCCCACGGATCCCATCCCATTACCCCATGGATCCCATCCCACGGATCCCATCCCATGGATCCCACCCCACGGATCCCATCCCATGGATCCCAACCCATTACCCCATGGATCCCATCCCATTATCCCATGGATCCCACCCCACGGATCCCATCCCATTCCCCCTGTATAGCAGCAGCAGCAGCAATTCCTGTGTCCTTGTCTGTACTGACACCTCCTGCACCACTTCAGGTCAGTTCAGCTCCTTCCAATGCCTACAAAACCCAGCCAGTATTTGCTTTCTGGAGCCTTTCCTGACCATTTCCCTGCACTTCAGACGTTCTGGCACAGAAATAGCATTAAAGAGCTCCGAAGAACTTGTTGCTCATGATAAAATCCCTTTAATTCCATAAAGAGCGTGGAGCAGATCCTGATCTTGGCCGTGCCAGGACAGGAGTGCCCAGGGCCAGCCCACGGGGAAAGGATGCTGGGCTGTGGCACAGAGGTTTCCCTGAGGTGACACAGACATTTCCCGAGGTGACAGGAGCCCATGGAGCTCCTGGCAGAGCACTCTGTGACCCCCAGAGCCTCAGAGTCACCCCGAGCACAGAAACCCTGCTCGGGGCAGGCAAAACTCCGTTCCTGGCAGAGCTCTGGAGAGGTTTTCCCCTGAACTCCGAGCACTGCCAGACACTGGTGGCTCTCATCAGACAATGAATGGAGAAGGAGGGAGCTGGAGAGAGCCCAAAAGATTTCACATCTCTCAGTAAATCCCTGCCTGAAGTGGCAACATCCGACTGCTGTCAGTCTCTGTCGTGTCAGCACTTTGTGCTGCTTGCCAGGCACGGGGGAAGGGAGCTGGGGGCTGGCAGAGCCCCCCCAAATCACCAGCTGAGGCCACTGCAGGCACAGAGTGGGGAGCAGAGGCTGCAGCCCCTGCCCGGGGTGTTCCTGCCCCTCCCAGCACAGCTCAGAGGCAGCATCTCTGAGCCTGAGCCTGGGCAGGGCTGGTGAGCTGTGTCTGTGCTGAGCTGTGTCTGTGCTGAGCTGTGTCTGCTCTGAGCTGTGTCTGTCTGTGCTGAGCTGTGTCTATGCTGAGCTGGAGGCAGACAGAGCTGGGTCTGAGAGTGATCCTGGAGCAGATCAGGGCTGGGGTGAGCTGTGTCTGTGCTGAGCTGTGTCTGTCTGCACTGAGCTGTGTCTGCTCGGAGCTGGAGGCAGAGCTCTGGGGCTGATCCTGGGTGCAGGAACAGGCTCCAGCCCCACCTCCCGTGCCCTCCAGGGCTGAGCCTCAGCAGCAGCACCCAGACAGACTCACCACTCTCAGTGGGCCTCACTGGAGGGACAGAGGGACATCAGGATGGGTTCAGGCACAGAGGGATTGGGGAGCTCTTCTGGAGGACAATAGTTTACACTGAGCTGTCAGCTCTCCTCTGACACCCAGCAAAGTGCTTTTCTCTTGCTAACACTCAACCCTCTCCAGGCAAGAATGCAGCAAGTGCAGACTGTGCCTTGGCAGTCTGGGTTCGTATTTTTGGGGGTGGGTTTTTTGTTTAATTAAAATGCTCAAGGCCAGGTTCAGGAGGCCCTGAGTGATCTGTGCCCAGGCAGGGGATTGAGCCAGAGGGGTGTGAGCTCCCTTCCAACACAAAGCGTTCTGCCATTCTGTGCTGTGTGAGGTGAATTCTGTGCAATCCACCTCCCCGGCTGAGGAACAGCTTCTGTAGAGCCACCCCCTGGGCACAGGTGCTGCTGCCTCTGTGTGTGCCCTTCACGGCAAAATCAAACTGCAGCGATGATGGAGATGAGGAGATTATGGAGACACACACAGACGGAAATACTGCGTTCTCAACATGCCCCAGTAATCCCCAGCCCTGCCTGGCTGCGGAGCCCGTGGAGCAGAGCCAGGACTCACCTTCTCAGCACTGCCCCTCTCCTCGGAAGGACAGAGATTTGGTCCACCTCGCTAGGGAGGAGCAGCAGAGCTTTAAATAACCACTCACAAACTTTCCTTCCAGAGAAAATCACCAGTCACTTAGTGCCAGGCTGAGCCTGATAAAATAGGACTGCCTGCTGCACTTGGGGAAAGGAATTAAGGAGGCAGGGAAGTTTGTGGCAGCCGGGAGGAGAGGGAATTCTCACTTCTGCTTTTACTGCAACTGTTCCCAAAGCAAGGGCTGTGGATGGGCGCTGGGATGAGACGTGCTTTGCTCAGGGTCACATCCATGTGCAACAGGGAGAATTCAGCACTTCAGAGCCCGAGGCTTCACCTGAAGTCCTGTGGGCAGTGAATTTTGCAGCAAGGCTGGAGGCAGCAGGGTTCAAACCAGGTACCCACAGCCTGCGAAGACATTTCACCTCTCTTTGGCCAGTTAATTTAAAACAGGATTAATAATTCCAGCTTGATTAGAATTTTATGAAGCTTAATTAATTAAAGGTCATAAAACACAATGAGAGCAGCACATGACAGAGCCCAGATAAATTCAGACTCTTGGTGTGGGAGTCCTGCTGTGTTTGAGAGGTTTCAGCAGCTCTGCAGGGCTGGTGCTGGGGGCTCAGCCAGGAGCTGAGAACCCCCAAAACAACCCAGAGGGGAGCAGAGGGAACCCACAAACCCCAAGTGAGGATTCCCAGTGGGAATGAGCACAGAGCAGGGACCAGGCTGACTCCTGAGGATCACCCAGCACGGGGGGATGTGGCACTTCGGGACAGGGGTTAGGGGTGGCCAGGGCAGTGCTGCGCTGAGGGTTGGATTTCCTGATTTTCCAGGGCTTTTGCAGTGCATGATTCTGAGTGTGCAGGCACAGGGAGCTGTGCACACCCCGGCCCGAGCTTGCACACACATCATCATCCCCTTCAGAGGAACTCACTGTTCTCCAGGACCTTTCATTACTAAAAAATGCAGCAAATCCCCCTAAATGTTCCAAATTAGGGTGGGCAGAAGGGGCTGCTGGGGATTGAAGGAGGATAAAGAGAATAAAATGCAAATCTCCCGGCAGTTTATCCTTATGACTAATACCTCTCACAACAGATTCGTTTGGAACTCGCCTGTGACGTTGAACTTGTCAATCCTCCCCACCTCTGCCAGCCCTGCTCGGGGCTCTGCAGCTTCTCCAGCTCTGCCCCAGGAGATGCTGCACCTCTCCAGCCCTGGGTCAGACAGTCCTGGAATTGTTTGGGCTGGGAAGGACCTTGGGCTCACCCAGCCCAGCCATCAGCCCAGTGCCACCACCACGGGCACCGTGCCCTCAGGTGCCACACCCACAGGGGTTTTGGACACCTGCAGGGATGGTGACCCCACTCCTGCCCAGAGAGGACTGCTCCAGTGCCCGGCAGCCCCTCGGTGAGGGAATTTTCATTAATGCCCCATGTAAAATGCCCCTGGTGCAGCCTGAGCTCGAGGTCCTGCCCTGCCCCGCGCAGGAGCCCCGGCCCTGGCCCAGCCCATTCCTGTTCCATGGAGCTCCTCGGCTGGGAAAGGCTCCAAACCCCTCAACTCACCACTTGTGTCTCAGTGAAATTATCAGCGGGGATAAGAGTGCAATTTGTAACTATAAAAACCAGGCTGCATTTGAATAAAGCCAAGCCAAATCCATGGATGTCTGGATCCATTCCCAGGCCAGGTACCAGTGGCCATTCGGGCATCTGCTCCTCTACCAAGCCCCTACAAAAAGCCCCAATCCTGTGAATCCCTCTAAGTCCATTAGACAGGGCCTGAAAGCCGCGCTGAGATTAGATTCCCATCTCTCGCCGTGTCCGCACACCACAGCCGGGATTAGTAACCGAGCAGAGCGCTGAAGGAACCAGGAGGATTAACCAGGGGAATAAAAAAGGTCGATGATCAGCGGCAGCTCTTTGGGAAAGCGACTTGGGACAAAGAGCACCGGCGGCTCCAGTCCATCGGCCGGGGCGAGTGAGGGCTGCAGACGTGCCAAGGAAAGGAGAATTCCCCCGATGTGTGGGGCAGCAGCGCCGGGGCCGCGCAGGACACGGCCCCTAACGAGGGGAGCTCCTGCCAGCTCCAGTCAGCCCAGGGCCCCAGGCTTAGAATCCAATTTCAGCTCCAGCTATTATTGCAGAAGTTTTAATCTCCATTCTTATGCAAACAATCGGAGGGGATGATGGATAGATAAATAAAGGAACAAATGAATAAAAGTCAGGCTGACGCACAGGAGCGGTTTCTGGTTGGGATGAGCAGCCTGTGAATGGCAGTCGTGGGGAGATGAACATGACAGGGGTCACCCCCCTGCTCTGACTGGCTGCACATCAGCTCCAAATTTGATATTCCAGACACAGGCAATGACTGCTGCAACAGTCAGCACAAATGTGGGGGGGGGGAATATTAAAAATGAGCTGTTCTTCGTTTATGTCCAGACAAAGGAGATCTGACCTATGCAGTCAAAATTTATGAGTGAGATGAACACGCTGGCAGTGGCTGGTTTGACCAGAGCCAGGCAGTGGGATATAAAAACTCCCTCAGGGTACAGACCCCCGGGATCACTGGGCTGGAAAATCCCTCCAGGAGCATCGAGTGCGGCCAGTGAGCAGCCCACCGTCCCCAGCCCGGGGCACTGGGTGTCACTGCATCGCCCGGTCTGCTCAGTTCCAGGCGGTCACAGCGCTGCCTTTGCCCCTGTTAAATCCTTTCCCTGCACCAAAAGGAAATGAAAGATTCTTCTATGCTATTAGGTTTTAGTCCATTTACAACTCTCTGCATTAATATTAAGATATACAATCTCATTTTTGTTCGGGCTGTAAAAACTACGTGAATACAAGATATTTGAAAATGATGTGAGACCTGTGCCCTCGGAGCAGCTCCCTCGGAAGGTGAACTGTGAGGTCCCGGCCTCCCATTTGGAGCCCACTCGAGAACACATTTACTGCCTGTTAGCAGATTAACAGATGAGACAGAGCGGAGCTAAACGCAGCCGAGGTGTGAGAAGTGATTATAGGCTGCAGCCTCAGGCTGGGATGAGAAAGGGCAGTGTTAAGTGTCCGCCCTCAGGGATGAGCTCCATCTCTGCTGGAGCAGGAGGAAGGCAGAGCCGAGCCCCATCGACTCGAGGAGCTGATCTAAGTCCCGCTCTGTGTACCGGGAGCAGCAGTTCCGTGTCAGGGAACAGCGGTTCTGTGTCCCAGGGAACAGGAATTCTGTGTCAGGGAACAGCGGTTCTGTGTCCCGGGGAACAGGAATTCTGTGTCCGGGGAACAGGAATTCTGTGTCAGGGAGCAGCAGTTCTGTGACCCAGGGAAAAGGAATTCTGTGTCAGGGGAACAGCAGTTCTGTGTCCCGGGGAACAGGAATTCTGTGTCAGGGGAACAGGAATTCTGTGTCAGGGGAACAGGAATTCTGTGTCCCGGCTCACACGGGCAGGGCTCACACCAGGTCACCCTCCTCAGAGTCGCTTTTAGAGGCCAAATGTGCAGCAGGTGCAGCGAGAGGCTCTGGGCAGGTCAGTTCAAAGAATAACTAACTCCCACCGATTCACGGTGAAGTCCCCCACTGTTCAGCCGCAGGAAGCAAAGGCCCGGGTTTATCGGGAGCCTTTGGGACAGCCACGGGCGAGAGGAGCGAGCTGTGCCCGGGGCTGCCGCACACCCGGGAGCAGCATTCCCTGGGGAACCAGGAGCTAACCCATGTGTGGGACAGGATCCGCCTGTCCCGGAGCTGCTCCGGGCTCCCCGGTGTCCTTCCCTGGAGCTGTGGCTGTGGCTGGCTTTAATCCAGGTGCCTCAGGAGCCGGGGCTTGTCACAGCACAGAGCAGCTCCCCGTGCCCTGGGCTCCCCGGGCACCCAGCACGGCCCTGGCACAGGGAACAGCCAGCGGGGAATAGCACCGGCCCTGCTGCTGTGATTTGCTGCATTATTTACTGCTTGGGACAAAACTGTGCCGCGGTGACCCTCGTGTTTCTCTTGGAGCAAAGGCAGCCCAGGGATGGAGTGTCTGTCCCAGTAACACTGCACAGAAACTCCTCAGTGCTCTGAACCCGCAGGAATATCTGCACAAACTGCAGAGGGATGCCGGATCGCTCCCTCCGGGGCTGGATTCTCCCCTGAGCCACTCCTCTGGCTCCTCAGAGACAAAGCTCCAGCGCAGGAGCTGTGCTCCAAAGGAGAGCAGAACCAGAAGGAAATCAGAGATTTCTCTTTCTTTTGAGCACCCCAACCTCAGCAGCATCTCAGTGACCAGGAGCCGGTCCTGCCACGGCAGTGCAGCAGCTTAGCACCAGTAATTCCTTCAGCCAGGGGTCAGGACTGGTGCAGTTCTGGAGTTCAGGGCTGATTCTTTATGCATGCACCAGAGCTAATTGCATCCACAGAGCTCTGTGCCTGTTGGTCTGGAGGTGTGCTGCCATATGCTTGGTGTACACTTAATTAACACAGTGCAGCTGCACTGCTTCCATCTGTATCACAGATCACACTCCTAGCACAGGCCCAGCAGGGGTCCCACGGTTCATATTTATTGAAATAATTGCCCCAAGGTTCAGGTGCTTGGAAATACTCGGTCAGGTAGCCCAGCATTGCTTTGCAGGAGGAGAATTATCCAGCCAGGGAACCAAAGGGAGTGGGATGAGGAACTTGAGGGGCTGCCACGTGCAGGCAGAGCTCAGCCCTGCAGACAGAGGTTAAACCAGAGTCTGCTGAGCATTTCTGCCAGGGCCTCCTTCTCCAGCTCTGAAGTTTACTGAAGTGTGGCTTGCTGGTATATTCATATTCACCATCAGATTCAGGGCTTTTTTTAGCTCCCTGCAATCCCTTTTCTCTAGGCATTGGAAATGTAATTTTTAGATTCGATTTGTGTACGGCACGCCTTGGTCTGCAGTGTCTGTTCTGAGGCACCTGTGCTCCAGATTCATCTGCCTGGGAAAATCCTTGCAGGTGCAGGAGCTGAGTGAAGGTGCAAACTGCACATATGGATTTCAGTCGAGGTTCACCACCAGGATCTCTCTTCCTACTCTACAAAACCAACTTGCAGAGAAACACCCCAAAGTACACCCGGGCACAAGGACAGGGTGGATGCAGGGCACAGGGACACAAACAGTGTGCCCCAATGGCAATGTTTAGAGCCAGGACACAATTACAGTCCTCCAGGGGACAAACACAAGGGCCCAGAGGTGTGGGCTGCGTTTGAGAAGGAGAGGACATTCAGCTTTTTATGTGAATGTTCTTGTCCTGTCCAGCCCCATGCTGAGGAAGGGCCCTGAATAATTAAAGTCCAAATCTGCAATTATAGACAGCCACTCGTGGCTGAGAAATGATCAAATTCCCTTTCCTTATCCATTCACAAAGGGATGGATGCCTTTGTGCAGAGCTGGAGCAGCCCTGAAGGATGGGAGAGAAGATTTCAGTGGCCTGGAGAGCACAGAGGGCAGGGACGGGGTTTGGGTTGGGGTTAGGGTTAATGTTTGGGTTTAGGGTTAATGTTGGGGTTTAGGGTTAGGGTTGGGGTTAGGTTTAGGTTCAGGTTTAGGGTGAGGTTTGGGCTTAGGGTTGTTGTAATCATCAGTGACCACAGCAGCAGGATTATCCAACATTAAACGTCCGCTCCAGGAGAGGATGCAGGAGGAGGAACGTGGCAGATTTAGCTTGAGCAGTTAAATGCAGTTGCATTGATCCATCCAGCAGCCACAGCTCAGGGGCTGCTTTGTGCATTTGAGCTTTACAAAAATCTCCAAATCCTCAGGGGGAGGCTTAAGGGACTTGATCCATGTGTCAAATCCCAAACTGAAGCTGCATCCTGATAGGGCTCAGTTATCCTGAACAGCACAGGAGGTGGTTACTGTCACTCCAGAGGGCAAAAGCAGATTTGAAGGGAATCATTTTAACTTTTTTCTCTTGTTTTGCATTGCCTCCTCTGCTCTGTGCAATGACAGACGCAGCAGCATCAGAAGCACCACGATTTTTGGGCACAGGAGTGGTTGGTGCTCTCTGGGCCATGGTGTGGCAAAGGATCTGCTGGGAGCACCCAAAGCACCCCAAACTCTGCCAGCAGGAACGTCTCTTTGAGACCAGAGAGTTTCTGTGCTCCTGGCACAGCCCCTTGGCCCTCTGAAGCAGCT
The DNA here is from genome assembly GCA_014839755.1 of Sylvia borin. NCBI lineage: Eukaryota > Metazoa > Chordata > Aves > Passeriformes > Sylviidae > Sylvia > Sylvia borin. The sequence continues at coordinate 6,291,439 of CM025980.1, read as the reverse complement.
GTTGGGGGCTTTGGGGTGGATTTTTTTGTGGATTTATCTTTGTTTTCATGTGATCCAATGCACAGCAGCAGCAGAGCAGAGGAAACCACAAGCCTGGTGTGCCCAAGGCACTCAAGGAATTCAAAGTGCAAAGGAAACCTCCCTTTGGTCTCCTCCAGGTGTCCCACAGACAAGCAAACAGAGCAGACTGGTTCACACTTGGCCTCCCCCTCCTCAAGTTCCATTTTAATTCATTTTCAGTCTTTAACCACCCTGGTGCTTGTACCTGTGCACTGGCAGGAGAAGTAGAATCACGGCTCACAGCAGCAAACAGAGTTTTGCAAATGAACCTGATCCTTTCAGAGCTCTCAGCACATGGACACACGTTTTCTTGCTGGGCAGTGGTTTGTTTTTATACCTGAATTCTCAGGCAGCTCAGAGCCGTGGCAGGAAATTTCACGCTGCACAAAGCTGCTTATCAGCATCAAAAGAACTGAACCGGGGTGGATGGGAGAGGAAAAAAGGAAAAAAAAAAAAAGAAAGATTTTTCACATAATGTTAAGTTCCATTAAAGGAGCACAGGAAGTGGGGTTGCTTTTCAGCTGCAGGAGAAACTGTTCCCCTTTTTCCTTTGAAGGGCACCCGAGCCTGGAAAGCTGTGCAGGAATCACTGGGCTGTTTGTACACAGAGAGCTGCCAGGGAAAGTTTATAGCAGCAATCACCAGCTGCTGCAGGATCCTCGGCACAGGAACATTAATAAACATTAAAGAGGAGCCTGAGCTCGGCGTCTCTCTAATGAAGAGTGGGAGAAGCTGCAGCTGAGGTCGGGCCCCAGATGGGGTTGAAGGGCAGTGTGAGCACCAGGGAATAAATTCAACGTAAAGGTCATCTATATGGATTAAATGATCTGAACAGTCAATTCCACAGCCATCTTCTGCAATTAATATTTAATTAAAAATAGAAACACTATAAAGTTTAGCTTTTAACCGGCAAAATTATTTCACGTCCCATAAAACCTTTAAATCCAAGAGCATTTAAACACGGCTGTGAGACACTGAGAAAGGGCATTCCAAGGGCAGCAGCCTCTGCACCTCTAAAACACTTGGAATCTGCTCCAGTGACCAGAGACAGCCTTTAACAGCTGAGGGGTTCCTTCCTTCTCATTCAGCTGAGAACTAAATGCAATTCCTAATCAAATATTCATCCAAACACGTAATGAATTGAAAGGGCTGGATTAGGTAATCCAGTAATTTCACGTTCCAGAGGGGCAGGGATGGAGAAGGGGCCCTGGAGGGGGGCTCAGGTCAGTCTGCTGATCCCACCCAGTGCCCTCACCCCTGTGCCAGGGGCTGGGAACAGCCCAGAGCTCCGACAGAACCACTGGTGCCTTTTCACTCTGCACAACTCCCTGGGCTGCTCCTGAAAGTGCCTCCAGCGCTTGTTTAGCGTGGTTTGAGTGTTCTCTCCTCTGACTTTGCTGGCCCAGAACTAGGCCACCAGGAAGTCACCAGAGGAATGTTTGTTCTTCAGCACTCGAGTCCTTTGTAGCCTACTTCTGAGTGTTTAACCTACACCACCAGGAGGAAGCTGGGAAAGGAGGTTCAGGCTCATCACGTGAATTCTCACCTTTGGAGAACTCAAGGAAAAGTCACTTTGTTTCCATAAAGTCCTTTCACTGGGCTGAAGTTGGAGGAATTTAGGTCTGGTTCCCAGCTCTGTCCCCCATTTCCTCCTTGATTTTCCAAAGGCTCACACTCTCCAAGCTGCAGTGCCCTGCAAGTGGAGATAATGCTGCCTCCTTTTCGTAGGAGCTGGAGATATTTTCTACAGTGCTATGAAAATAAGAAGTAATCCAGTTCAAAGACTTGTTTTTGCTTCTCTCAAAGTCAACCGTAAAATTCCCTCCACTTCAGTGGTGCAGGATCAATGGCTGTTCCTCTGAATTCTGATAGAGCTGCTCCCTTCCTCCGTGGGACTGGGCTGCTGCTGTTTATTCTCCCGTATTACAGAGATCTCTGGTTGTTTCCGAGGGCACAGAGGTGTCAGTGAGACCTCCCCGGGGCTGAGTGCCTGCAGCTCTTTGCCTCCCTCCCTGTCTGAGCAGCAATCCTGGCAGCCCTGCCCTTCCCCAGGCAGATTGTCAGTTCACCCCAGCTCTGCTCAGGGACACTTCTCACAGGAGTCTTTGCCACTGCGGTGGTTATTCCTGGGTAATCCTCTGTGGGAGGAGGTGGAACCCTCAGCGTTCATCCCTCAATTCCTCCCTCCATCCCTCCATCCATCCCTCCATCCATCCCTCCATCCATTCCTCCATCCATCCCTCCCTCACTGAGAGCAGGCAGGGAAAGTCAATCAGCTTTCCTGGGATTCTGATAAGGCAGCACAATTAATCCCTTCACTTCTTACCCAACCCCTGCTGCATGTTTAAATTAAATTACAGCCACACAGATACATGTATATTTATACACACACAGGTATATGAAACACTCCCTGACTCGAGTGGCTCTTCTAACTTGGAGATAGGAGGTGAGAGGTAAAACTGCTGAAAATCTCAGAAAACAGCACGTTCTCCATCATTCCTCCTGTGACCCAGGGATGATTCCCATGCAATCACATCCATGTAGAAAAACCCTTCTGGAGCACCTCATACTTCTGTTACTAATTCTGGTTTGCAAACAGCTGCCTGGTGTTACTGCTGAAATATGTCAGAGCTGTTAAATGCTTGTATAAATAATAAATGGGAGGGCTTGTACTAGGACTGAGGTCTCTGCATCAAGACACAGACAGTGTTATGTTTTATTAATAACAATATGGAAACCACAGAGAAGTAGGAAAATGGCTCCTGTGGCAGCATTTTAGAGCCCTGGCTCCCAGGCAGCACAGCCCAGAGGGTTCTCACAGGATCTTTGCACCCTGAGCCCCTCCCTGGGCTCCTGTCCTTGGGAGAAGGGACAATCCCCCCGGAGGCAGCAGCAGGTGATGCCAGCCCCTCTGCTGGGGCTCTGCCACCCTCCCCGGGGCGTTGGCATCTCCTGGCACTCCTGTCCCAGCTCAGTACTGCAGCTCTGCAGAGCTGGGCAAGGCTTGTGCCTCTGAAATCCCGACCATTCCATCACATCTCCGGGACAGCTGTAGGAGCCGTCCTCTGATTTCCATCCGTGCCTAATTGTGCTACAATTATGGGGAAAAAATATTGTGTGATGGAAGTGTGTGCGCTGGTTATTTCAGCAGAAACAGCCTCGTGCCTTCCTAAAAAAGCGTTTTGCAGCCCCTCAGCTCACAATAGGCAGTGACAGACGGGGGCTGATTTACATCAATCACACAGGCACCGAGTTCTTTCCGAGTCAACCAAAGATCCCAGCACGGTTATGGGACGTGCCCAGGCCGGGCTGGGAGTGTCACCCTGCGGGGACGGGCTGCAAGAACATCCACATGCTTTAAAACAAGAGTGGGAGAGCTCAAAACTCAGAACACCAGGACTTAGGGACAGCTTTCTGCCTCTTTTTTTTTTTTTTTTTTTTTTTTTTTTTTTTTTTTTTTTTTTTTTTTTTCCACCTCCCAATTCAAAGATTGTCTCCCATAGAAGAGGTCTGCAGCAGAGCAGGTGAACGGGCAGATTTGACAGCTCAGGAAGGTTCTGGGGATGGTGCTGCCATCCTGCCCTGCACACTGTGCCCTTCTGCCCAGGAGAGCACCCTCACACCCACGGGCACTGTGCTGCAAAGCCACAGCGACAGAACTGACCAACCTGCAGCTGCTCACAGGCAGAACAGCATCCTCAGGACCCCCAGCTCACAGAGATCACCCTGAGCATCCCCAGCTCACAGAGATCACCCTCAGGACCCCCAGCTCACAGAGATCACCCTGAGCATCTCCAGCTCACAGAGATCACCCCCAGCTCACAGAGATCACCCTCAGCCTGCCCTGCACAGGAATCTGGTTTCCAGCGAGGGCAGGAACCCGAGCACTGCTCCAGAACAGGGCCCCTCTTTCCTCTTTCTGTAGATCCCAACCCCTCCTGTGATGAACTAGTGACTGCCAGAACACTCATGAATATAAACACGCTTTGAAAATTGCCCAGCCCTCACTTATATGCGGAGTTTGTTACGTGTGAAAAATCACTGAAAGTCAAACCAGTGCATTGAGTTGCCCAGAGGAACCTCACAGGAGTCCACACCCGAAGCAGCAGTGAACTGACACCTTATGAATATTAAAGATCTCCCCAAAGAGCTCCTCCTGCCCTGGTGGAAACTGCGGGAGTGAAACATCAAAGCGGCCTCCAGGGAATGGATTTTGTTGACATTTTACTTAGATAAAACCCCTGATCTTTGCTAAGCCACACCCGATGTTGAAACACCAGCCAGTCCGAGGGCAGAGAACGCCACACTGGCATGCAAAAAAGGGAAAAAAGAAAGAAAGGACAGGAGAAACCCTCCCTGCACATTCCCTGTTTGCATCCCAGCCAAGCAGACGGCTGGGCAGCAACCAGGGGATATTAAATTAAACTAAGGTGAACCTTCTGGGGAAATTCAAGGGAACTTAATTGCAGACTATTTGCTTTTGCCTATTTCTCCCTTTTTATCTGGCAAATGCTTACGAGCAAGCCCCGTGTTTAATGAGGAAGAAAGCACTGATGAAAAGATACACATTTTTTTTAAACACCTTTAATCTGAATTCCTGCTGGTGCCGCACATTTCCCCAACAGAATGCTTACAGGTGATGAGGCTACCCTGCCGATTTTTATCGATTACACCCCAGGCTGAATCAGATACGGGAGACAGATACATAGATACAGAGATCGATAGATAGATAGATATGTAGATATGTAGATATATAGATATATAGATTTATAGATATGTAGATACATAGATACATAGATATATAGATATATAGATATGTAGATATATGGATATGTAGATAAGAAGATATGCGGATATTTAGACATATAGATACATAGATATATAGATGTATAGATACATCGATATGTATAGATATATCTATATACATATATGCATATATACATATATACACATATATATACATATATACACATTTACACATATTCATATGCACATGTGTATGGATACAAAGGTGCAGATAAACACCACAGGTTAAGCTCAGGCAGCAGAGCCCCAGCCCCTCTGCCATCTGGGAGTGCAGCTGCTGGGAACGGAGTGCAATGCTCCCAGATTTACTGCAGAGCCAGGACAGGGGCCTGGCCTCCAGTGGCACTGATCCCTTGACAGCCTTGCTGTGACTCTAAATTTGTCAGGGTACGTGCAGGTGTCACTGCCAGCAGGACTGGGAATAGAATCCAGGCTCTGCCCCTGACCCAGCTCTGCCAGGAGAGGAAGCTGTGCTCAGAGCAGGGAACTGCTGTCACCTTGAGTGGGGCTGGGGAGGAGCAGCCCCTCTGGGTGACACAGTGTCCTGGGCAGGGGCTGCCAAACCACGCTGGGGCTGGAGCCTTTCCTCTGCAGCCTTCTGCTCTACATCTAAACAGGAATTCACTGAAACCTCGGTGCAGGCTAAAAGTCACCCTCTCCTGACAGGAGCAGCTCGTGTGAGAAACCCATCTGAGGGCTCTGTGCGAGCCATGGAGAGCCAGGTAACCACAGCAGCTGATCTCAGCACTGATAAATATAGACACTCCTTATATAAGAAGGGACATTCAGGTCACTGGTTTTTTGGGAGGATGTTCTCATTGATTTCCAACAGGAAATTCTGATCTTAAATATTGTATAAAATGGCATTTTGATATTATTAATGCCAGGCACTGGATAATATGAAGGCTTAATCTAAGTGTAAATAATGATGATGGAAACGGTGCCTGGACACTGGCAGTGCAAAGAGCAGAGGCCCTTAGACAAAGAGCAGCAGGGAACGGGGGGGATCAGGGAGGAAAGGATTGCTCCTCACTTCCAGGTGAGACGGGAGGAGAGAGGAGCTGCCCAAGGTCACACGGAGAGCCAGAGCCCCATCCCTGAGAGCCTCTCCCTTCACACCCGCAGGGGACAGCCCCGGGGCTGCTGTGCCAAAAATCCCCAGGCAGGAGGAAAGGGGAAGGAAGGGGAAGCTGCCTTTGGGCTAAATCCCCTTCTAGAAATGACAAATGAAGGACAAACATGTGAAGTTTATCAACTAAATAAATCTTAAAATAAAAGGATTTGGGAGCACTGTCATGATCTCAGTGCTTACATCAAGCACAAGCTGTGCATATCTTCATATTACAGTTACTGCTAGGAAAACAAACTGGATTACCAGGGCTTAGTGCTTAAGCAGTCTGTTCCAGCAGCAAGGCAAGGAACTTTGGCTCCTCTGCTATTACAGATGAGATTTAGGCAGGACAGAGAAAAGACAAGGATCAGACTGTTTTCCTGTGCAAAGCACGCCGATTATGCTAAATAAATAAAATGAAAATCACCAAACGTCCCCAGCTCACGCTCACAAATGCCAGCAAGGCTGGAGGTAGCTGAGCTCTGTGAAGTCATCCCGAGTTTTACCCTCATTTTCCTGACACAACATCAAGGCTGCCACTCTCGGGATGGGCAGGAGTAAGAGGTACATTTTATCTCTCTTTTCAGGGGACAGGGTCACTACACGAGATAAAATTATTGAGCACCATGATGGCAATAAGGCTCATTTTACTGGGAAAGTCTGGTTCCATCAAAACCTAAACCCACCTATTCATTTTAACAGGAAATTGTTTCACTTTAGAAATAAAAGCAGCAGGAAAAGTTCCCTCCCAGCAGCGGCAGTCGGGCTGCACTGCCCAGGTTCCTGCAGCAAGCCCAGGGGATCATAGAGGTTGGGACAGACCCCAAATCCAACCTTTTCGGAACAAACACATGTAGCTGCACAAACAGCTGATCCAAGCCCCCCGTGGGATGATCCAAGCCCCCCGTGGGATGATCCAAAGCCCCCGTGGGATGATCCAAGCCCCCCGTGGGATGAGTTTTAGGGTCTCTCCCAGCCCAAACCATCCCGGGATCATGTCCTGAACTTCAGCAGTTTGGGGAAGGACGTTCTCTGCTCTCTTGCCTGTCAGCTCCTCGGAATGAGGCAAAGGTGATTCCCCTAAGAACTGCTCAAATGGGAGATATTTTTAGAAGGCATTTTTGATCTAGCACTGGATAAAAGAGGGTTTAGACTTGCAGGGGCTTAACTGCCCCCGGGACACAAAAGGCACAAAATGTGCCGAAATCAGAGGAAATCCTGAGCTGAATCCCGCAGCTTAGAGCTCTGATTGTCCTAAAGCAGGAGGGTGACAAATGGGGTTTGTCTCCCATTTATTCCCATCTGTCTCCCCTCCCAGGTCAGGAGCCACAGGACAGGGGGAGGCAGCCTCAGGTTTTGCCGGGGGAGGCTCAGGGGACATCAGGAGAAGTCCCTTCAGGGGAGGGGTGGCACAGGCCCAGGGTGGGCTGCCCTGGAGGGTGACACGGTGTGGAGGTGGCCCTGCAGGGTCAGGGGTTATGGTGAACACGGGGGGCTGCCTCAGGGCTGGGCTGGGGGTCCTTCCAACCCGGTCAGGGCTGTGCTGAAAGCCCCAAACATGCCACCAGCCTCTGCACAGGGCTCTCCCTGCCCTGGCCAGCCTGGCTGGTGGCCGGGGTCACTCTGTGGGCTCTCAGAGCTGTCACAAAGCTGCAGGAGAGGGACAGGAGCCCCTGTGCCAGCACCACAGCCATCCCTGCCCTGTCCCCAGGTGGGGACACTGCATCTGCCCTTCCCCACACAAAGGCAAGGAGGAAAAGCCCACTGCAGGCCTGGGCTCTTTGTTCCAGGGGGTTATGTTTTGCTTTGACTTGGGTTTCCTTGGCTCATTTATCCCAAAATCACCCGGGGAAATGAGGCTGCTGCAATCCCTGCCACAGATAAACTCCAGTGGAAGTGTCTGTGCTGCAGGGAGAATGGGGATTGCCAGAGAGTGAATTCACTGGCAGGGGCTTTCTGGAGGGATGGAGCCATCCCCAGGGTGGGATCTGCAGAAAAACTCAACTGCCCGAGGTGCAGAAACAGCCACAGGGAGGAAAGGACATCTCAGGGATGCTCCTGGGACAGCTGAGGGAAAATAAAGGCTGAAGGAAAGGGAGATTCTTCACAGCAGACAGGGGAATGAAGTAACACATGATGGTTTAAATCTCAGATTGTGCAAGTAATGATGAAAAATCTTCTAGGACAGGAAGGGAATTAGAAAATAAAAGCTGCTGACGGGGAAGCTGTGAATTTCCCAACTGCTCCAGCCGTGATGGGAAGGGCCAGGCAGGGGATTTAGGGCCAGACAAAAGATCTACCGGCGGAAGCTGCAAAATGATCATTTCACTGTGTAGTCATGGCACCAGAGAACAAACCAGACAACGGAGAGATCCGTTTTCTTATGGAATACTTATGAATGTGCATAAAAATCTGGCTGCTCAAATGCAAAAAGCACCACGGAAAGGGCCTGAGGTACCCAGAGAGACAAGAGGCATCCCTCAGCTGGTCCCGAGGTGCAGCTCCCCAGTGATTTATTCCCATCACCTCCTGTTCATGCAATTCTCCCTCACACTGAGGGACACAAAGCAGGCCTTGACTGTGGGGACTGTCCCTCCGTGTAACAATTGATTTTATTGGCCAGTTCATTTCCAGCACAAGCTGTCTGCTGTCCCAGCTGGGAGGAACACCACGGTGAAGCCAAAAGTTCAACACCAACTTTGGGAGCTTCACCTGGGGAAAGGAGCCTGGGGCACCTTGTGTGGCTCTGCAGTGAGCAGGGGGACACAGGGGGACACAGAGGGGACACAGGGGGACACAGGGACACAGGGACACAGGAGGACACAAGGAGCACACAGGGACACAGGGGGGACACAGGAGCACACAGGGGGGACACAGGGAGCACACAGGGTGAGGGCTGGGCAGGCAGGGTTGCTGTGCACAGGGCTGAGCCCTTTCTCCAGGAGAGGCAGGAGCAGGGGAGTGAGCAATGGGCGTGTTGTGCTTCAAGGATTTCAGGGAATTGTGGAATGGCTGGGCTGGGAAGGGACCTTAAATCCCACCAGTGCCACCCCTGCCATGGCAGGGACACATCCCACTGTCCCAGGAGCCCTAAAAGAGGACCCAGAACCCCGAGCTGCTTCCCCAGCCCCCCCTGGAACATCTGCAGTATTAGTTGGGATTTTACTGAAGGGCAGCGGAGCCAGCTCCTCCCAAATGCTGGCGCTCTCAGTAATACCCTGGACACACAGAGCAGCCGCAGGGAGCAGCCCCGTGTTTGAGCTCCTGCGTTGACATTTGGCCCATTATTAAGGGGATTTGTCCCTTTGCGTTTCCAGGCTGCACTCAGAGTTCTGCGGGGCTTAACTGCAGCATAAACACCTTCCACCTGGATGTGGCTTTTGTTTGCAGCGCACGCCTGAGCCAAGTCACTGCTCCGTTCCTCCTATCTGTTACCAGCCGGTGACAAACGACACATTATTGGAGCACTTTCCCCTGGAAGGGACAGAAGTTAATATTCAGGGAACAGGAAGACCTTGGATTGCATTTTACATCTCTGGAAAGGGAAACTTCCATCAGCTCTGTCCCAAACTAACCAGAATTTTCTTGGCACAGTGAAGCAGTGAGTCTCCAGTGTCAGCATTCAGAGAAATCCTGTGCAGGGACCTGGTCAGGGACAGGGGACAAACGTTTGTCCCGCTGTGACCAGCCCTGCAGCAACTTGACCAAAGATCCAGGCATTACGTGGCTTTTCTCTGCACAGTGATTGCATTTGCTGCCTCTAGATATTATCTGTATTTCAGCCTGCAGAGCATCTCCTGCCCTGCACAGGGACACCCGGACCTGGAATTCCCTGCCACAAACTCTCCATTACAACTCACTCCTTCTCTCCCAGTCACCCCTTCAACTTCTTTGAAACTGATTCCAAGTTCAACTTTCCCAGAGCCTGAAGCTTTCAAAAAGCCAATTCTTAAAAAGCTAATTAGTTCCCCATAGGCTTTTTTTTTTTTTTTTTAACTCAGTAAATATTTCTGAGATTGCTTTTTGTATAATCAGTGTTAGCGACTCATTAAAATGCACAGTATGTGGATCGTTTGGAATGTGACATGGCTCAGCATGGACACTCAAGCTGCTTAAAAAGACAGAAAAGAAAAAGATGAGGATAAAATGAGAGCCAAAACCCAGCATTTCCTCTAAGCTGACACCACAGTTAAGGATTTGAGACAGGGCAGGGAGCCTCCAGCCCTGCTATTAGGAGAAAAGTCTAATTGCTCAATGCACTGCCTGCCCTCTCCAGCCTGTATGCTCTCCAAAAAGATTCCTTTTCCTTTCACAGAGGGTTAGGATGGAAAAAAAAAATTAAAAAAAAAGGATCCTCTGAGCAGGTAATTGTGGAAGGTTTTCACTCCGAGTAATATGAGGATTCTTCTTGAATTAATAATGAATGAAGTAATTTAAAAGGCCTTTAATGTGTGCAGCCAGAAATAAATAATGCCTTAATCCGGGACATTTTATTTTCCATTAAAACAAACACTTTTTAAAAGCAGGCATTACTGAGCAGCACTCAGCTGCTCTCCTGCCTCAGTCAGCTGGACAATGACACTCTGCACTCGTCCCTCGTGTTTCAGGTGTGCTCTGGGTGGCTCTGGAGAACAGGAGCTTGGGAGTGCCCCTTTGGCTCCCAAGGTCCCAAATTCCAGTGGAGGGAATGCCAAAAGCAGCTGCTGCTCCCTGGAGCCCGGGATGCTCGGGGTGGGAAGGGCAGGGCCAGTGCCTGCCCCCAGAGCTGCCCTGCCCCGGGGGACAGAGAAATGACCCCAGAACGGGCCCTCTGAACCGGGCTAAAACCTAAATTAACCCAGAATGAGCCCTCTGAACCGGGGTAAAACCCAAATTAACCCCAAAGCAGCCGGGGTGTCCCAGCCCAGCCCTGAGCCGCCCGGGCTGTGCCTGCCCTGAGCCCCCAGGGACAATTCCCATCCACGGACCCGAGTCCTGGCACCCCATCAGAATCTAAATCCCATGAAATGTTGACCAGGAGGGATTTGCCGTCAGGTTCAGGGTGAAAAGCCCCAATTGCGGAGGGAACAGGAGCTGGAAACGGCAGCACAGCCCCAGCCCGCCGGGGTGGGGAGCGGGCTGTGGTCCGCACGGGGAGAAGGAGCCAAAGAGACTTTTTGGGTGGGTGACAATGAATCCCCGGTGTCAGGATAAGGCAGGGAGGGTTCTCTGCAGGGGGAACGGGGAGCTGAGGGGCTGAGCAGCCCCCTGGGAACATCGCTGAGGTTTTGGATTGCTGCCAGCGGATTCCCCCCGGCTGCACAGAGACCCCCGGGGGCACACACGGAGCACGGGGAAAACCAAAATTCTGTTCAATCCAGGAGCTGTCAGGAAAACCCAAACAAAAAAAGCCTTGAGAGCTTTTTCTGGCACATCTATCACCGCTGGAACTGAGATCTGAGGATCAAAATCTTAGATGACATGAAGCAAAAAATCCCCGAGATTACTTTTTGCCAGATCTATCAGCTTTGCAAGAACAAGAGGGAATAGAAAAGCTGAATTTATAAACAGCAGGAATAACCTCCACACTTAACTGCCTTTTAAGATTGGAGGTGTTTTCTCCAAAGTGAAATTCAGCTTTTCTGTATTGGTTCTACCTTGAAGTAAATTCCACTTTTTCTCTGAATAACTGTTAGATCAACAGTTTAGAATTCCCTTTTTTCCCCCATTTAACAAGTTTCATGGAAAAACCTGCGCTATCATAAAAGAGGCTCTGTTTTCCTTCAGCGGGGAATGCCACAGTGACCTGCAGGCTGTGATGGCAGCCCTGGGGTGTACAGCGAGGGGACATCGGGGGTCCCGCAGATTCCAGCCCCACGCCGTGCCTGTGGCTGAGGGAAGGGGGGAACACCCAGCCCCGAGGGGGAGCCCCCAGGACACCGCCGAGCCCCTCTGGAAATGCTTTTCCTGGCCAGGCTGAAATGCAGCAATTCCCACCCAGTTCCCACCCAATTCCCACCCAGTTCCCACCCAATTCCCACCCAATTCCCACCCAGTTCCCACCCAGTTCCCACCCAGGGGAATGCAGCAGCAGGGGGAGGGCAGAGCATGGCCGGGGGTGTGCCAAAGGCAGAGAACCAACATCGCCATCAGACCTGCTGGTTTCCTACAGCTCCTTGGAATCTGCACATCACCATCCTCATCATCCCATCACCATCCTCATCCTCACCATCACCATCCTCACCCTCACCACCATAACCCCCGTCGGCTCCAGCAAGGCGAGGCTGCAGCAGCTGGCACGGCTTTGGAAAGGACGGGGAGCAGAGAGAGCCCTGAGAGAGCCCCAGCCCTGTGCAGAGACCCCAAACCCAGCACCTGAGGTAGGGATGGCAGGGCCACCAAACCCCGATGGCAGAGACACCAAACCCCAGATGGCAGAGATACCAAGCCTCAAATGGCAGAGACACCAAACCCCAGATGGCAGAGACACCAAACCTCAGATGGCAGAGACACCAAGTCTCAGACAGCAGAGACAGCAAACCCCAGCACCCGAGGCAGGGATGGCAGGGATGGCAGGGGCAGCGTGGACAGGGGGATCAGGGCAGGGATCGATTCAGGGTGGCCACAGAGGCTCCTCTCAGCCCTCCCGTGACTGAGGCTCAGGATAACGCTGTTCTGTCCCCGTGAGGAGCCCCCAGGCCTTTGGGGGTCACTGCCATGGGCACCCCAGCTCCCGGCAGCACAGGGCACAGGGTCCTGGCAGGGAGCAGCACCCTCACACTCCCGTTGTAATCCCTTCAGCAAAGGTCTCTAATGATATCTCCTCCCCTGCTCCGTTTAATGAATGGTAATAGGGAACTCTTGATTAGAAGCCTTTCATCATTTAGGACTAGGGGCTTTAGCTTTCTGACCTACTTTTCCTGCCAATGAAATTCCATTTTTAGCTTCAACTCAAGGTCTGAATGTTACCCAAATTCAGACCATCTGTTTTAGCTGCCTACGGGCTGAGAAGTTGATCCAAGGCAGGAGGAATAAATGGAACCAGTGTGTTAATATATTAAATATTCTCCACCCTTTGCATATTAAATAACCTACTTAGTTTATTCCTGAGAGCACACAAACATCCCTGTTCCCTTGGGCAGGGCTGGGGCTGTTGTAAGGAACGTTCCTGCCACCAGTTGCTCTCAGGTCACCTTTTCTGTTCAGCTGGAGGAATGAGCAGCCAACAACCCCCAAATCCACCTCATCCCTTGATTTGGCTTTGGGGAGGGTTGGTACAGGGAAATCCATCAGGGAACAACCCTCCTCTCTTCCTAATTCTCCCCACTGCAGAAACACCAGAACTTGCTTCTCCTCAGAGGAGGACAATTTCAAATACACCTCTGTCCTTCTATCACACAAACTCAGTGAGAAATATGAATTTATAAACCAGAACGATATCAAAAAGGCAACTTTACCTGGAAAATCCCCACTAAGCAACTGCTGGCCACAGCTTTACTGAAATTCAAAGCGAATCCAAGTGCTGAAGATAAGCTGCTGCTGGAGCTGATCGGCATCTCCAGCCCTCGCCCTCGCAGCTTGGCTGAGGGGCGGAATTGCAGCAGGATTTCTGGAGCATCCATGAAAACATTACCAAATGAATGATGCCAGGCAAAAAGCAAACAGTAGTGTGAAACCGTGCCAGATCTCGCAGTTGAATACCCAGCTGGGGAAGTGCCCGGCTCCAAACAAGGCAGAAAATAAGTATATTTAATGTAAAAGAATCCTAGCATGAAATAGGCTCTGTACTTCCCCGGCCACGGCTGATTTACTGCTCAAGGCTGGCGTTTGACAGCCTCTTTGCAGATTCTCCTGCTTCAGAGGCAGCGTGGCTCTGTTCAGAGCTCAGCCGGGCCGGAGGCACCAGGAGCCCAGCCCAAGCAGCCCGTGCTCCGGGGGTCCCCAACACACCTGGACACCCTGGGGACCCTGGGGTGGGCAGCACGGGGCTCTGAGCAGCCTGAGGCGCCTGGCAATGTCCCTGCTCGCTGCGGGGGCTGCGATAAATGACCTCCCAAAGGTCCCTGCCATTGCCGGAGCGGGCGGCAGAGCAGCACCGGGAGCTCTGGGGGCTCATTCCGCACCGGGGATGGGGAGGGATGAATTCAGCCCCAGCCCCGAGATCCAGGTGGCCCAGCCCCCTCGGCACAGCCGTGAATTCCCCGGCAGAGCCCGGGGAGGATGAGCCTTTGTTCCCCTTGGATCACTGAAGTGACACAGTCGTTCTTTCGCTGGGCTCAGAGGGACATCAGCGGGGTCACCTCGGCCTTGGCCCTGCGAGGTGGAGGGACAGGAGCTGCCACGGGCGATAGCCGCAGCCTGCCAATGCCCCCGGAGCCTGCCCTGAGTTTTAGCCACTTTCCTCTCCTCTGTGGGAACCACAACGCCGCCGAGGGAACTGCCTGGCGTGTAGAAAAGGATCTCCTGCACCTGGAGAGCTCCATGCTAATTCCATGCTTTATTCCAGCTCTTTTCATGCCGAAAGCCTTTCAAAATCACGGTGCATTGTACAGTACATAATGATATTATTCTGTCCCTATTGTCCTGAAGGCAGATGCTCACAGGCTGGAGCGAAATCCTCCTTCTCCTGGGCTGGGCTAAAGGCCACGGAGATCAAGCGGCTCCCAGGAGCTGTTGGTGTGTGTGAGGCACAAACACCGGGCCGGGAGAGCACTGCCTGTGCCCCAGCTCCGGGAGATGTCCCTTTCCTGCGAGTGAAAACCCCCGGGTTGGCAGCCGCTGTCCCCGGGGACAGAAAGCTGCAGTGATTTACTGCAGGTCACATCAAATCCCCTGCAACCCGCAGCCTCCCGGTGTGTTTGTGCAGCTCCAACAGCCCCTCGGAAAGTTAATCATCACCCAGCTCCTCTATCTTCTCACTGCTCTAATGAGATTATTGATGATTTGCTCTGAATGCACTTTCTGGAGAAGTTTTTTAGATGACAAGTTGCCTTTTACTGAACAAATTAATGGGAAAGTTGAGTTCTCTCATTCCAATATGGGGAAAAGAAGTTTTGGGTTTGAAATGCCTAATTAGTGCTAACTGCAATCCAATAGCTGAGCTGAGCTGGCACCGTACCTGATAGAAATATGCCATTGTAGCATGGGGACAGAAACAGGCTCCCCAGCAATGAATACTGCAGGAGCTGGGGATGCCAAAGGAGCAGCAGAACAGTGCAGATCAGAGGCTCCATCAGAGGCCCCTCAGTCAGGGGGATGGACATGGAGCTCTGGCCGGGTGTGCCTCGGACAAACAAATCTGGGACACTCCCAAACCTCAGGGCTGACATTTGCAGTCCCAGCTCAGCCCAGGGACGTCAGAGGTGTCCCCAGAGCCCAAGGCAGCAGAGCCCCAAAGGGAGGAACCCTGGAGAATCCTCCAGGAGAGCTGCAGGGGCCCAGGATCAGTCACTGCTGCTGGGTCCTGTCCCTGTCCTGTCCCTGTCCCATCCCTGTTCCCATCCCTGTCCCTGTCCCATCCCTGTCCCTGTCCCTGTCCCATCCCTGTCCCTGTCCCATCCCTGTCCCTGTCCCATCCCTGTCCCTGTCCCTGTCCCTGTCCCTGTCCCTGTCCCTGTCCCTGTCCCTGTCCCATCCCTGCCCCTGTCCCTGTCCCTGTCCCTGTCCCTGTCCCTGCCCCTGCCCCTGTCCCTGTCCCTGTCCCTGTCCCTGTCCCATCCCCGTCCCTGTCCCTGTCCCTGTCCCTGTCCCATCCCTGTCCCTGTCCCTGTCCCTGTCCCTGTCCCTGTCCCATCCCTGTCCCTGTCCCTGTCCCTGTCCCATCCCTGTCCCTGTCCCTGCCCCTGCCCCTGCCCCTGTCCCTGTCCCTGTCCCTGTCCCATCCCTGTCCCTGTCCCTGTCCCTGTCCCTGTCCCTGTCCCTGTCCCTGTCCCATCCCTGTCCCTGTCCCTGTCCCATCCCTGTCCCTGTCCCTGTCCCATCCCTGTCCCATCCCTGTCCCATCTCTGTCCCTCCAGCTCCAGCCCCTGCAGAGCTCCTCTCTGCAGCTTCTCTCACAGCAGCCTGCCAAATGAACTTCTCCATCTGCCCACAAAACCCTTCAGCTCCAAGGGTTTGATCTTCCCCGGGGGTGTTTTAAAGCCCCTCCTCTGAAGTCCCAAGTAATGAGGTAACTCTCAGTCTGCGTGTGAGAACAAAACTCCCCGAGACAGACTGTGAGCCAGACACTTATTATTACACTCTCCACAAATGCACAGAAGGGCTTTTTCTGCATGCTCCAGGTCACTGAGATCATGTTTGAGGCATATGATTAATTTTCAGCCTTATTGTGTTAAGGGCCAGCAGGAGAAAAGTGAGATTTTTTTTTTTTTTTTTAGACTCAGTGTTAAATGAGGTAGAAGAACTTGTCACTTGGCAAGAGCTTTGAAATGATCTTTGCATAAAGCAGCAGCTAAAAAGTTAATAGAGACAAAGAGGGAGGTATTGATTTGAGGTGTTCTGAGGGGTTTTGGTGTGGGGGAAGGCAGCAGAAGGATTCTGCTGGGATAAATGGGCCTTGGCTAATGGTGCCTGGGGCATTTAATGTGCAAGGAGTCCTGCTCTTATCCAAACCAGCATGTTCTTGCATGGGGCCGGGAAGTTCAGCTGATAAAAAAGGTGTTTTGAAATGTTTGTTTTTCCTCTTGGATGTCAATTTTTCTCAGCTCAGCTCTGTTCCCCTCAAAGCCCTTTGTTGGTCACCAAGTGTAAAAACAAAGCCTCAATTGTGACAAATCACTTCTCTTTTCAACATCTGCTGCACCAGGCAGCAGAACACCTCAAAGATAACCACAGAAACCCCCAACAGCATCTGATAGCAACCAGGGGCTTCTCTAGATTTCAATTTTCAGTTGATTTTCTCCAGAGCAGAGGGGCTCCAGCCCTCAGAGCATCTCCACAGCCTCCTCTGCCCTTGCCCCAGCAGCTCCACGCTCTGTTCATGCAACACAAATTACAGCAGAAGATTGTTGGGTCCAACACAATCAGAATGAATATTTTGTGTGAATATTCTTCAGCTGGTCTCACATCCCTGAGAATTCACCTTTCACTGAACGCAGACTTTGAACAACCCCCAAATTCCTGAGGGTGCAGATGGCAGGGGAGCTGCTGGGGCTGGGAGTGTAACTCAGTGCTCATTTGCACCTGGGTGCCGGGGAATGAGGACAGATGGACCGGTTCCCCAGCAGACACGGGGCTTTAACTGTGCTGGAGCTCGTCTGCATGGAGAGCTGGGTGCGGGAGTGAGGATGTGAACTGAAACACCCAGCAGCTGCTTGAAGCAGCACTTCTGCCTCTAAGGTGCCTTTCTCTGATGGCTCGGCCGCCAAGCAGGGCAGGGTGGCCGTGCCTGGTGGCAGCACCACGAGCTGTCCCTGTCCCTGTCCCATCCCTGTCCCATCCCTGTCCCATCCCTGTCCCTGTCCCCTCCCTGTCCCTGCTCAGTGCCCGGGGTCCCTGCCAGGCTGGCACTGAAGGAGGGCCCTCCCTGTGTGTTTGTGCCCTGCAGTTATGGTGACATGGTGCCCAAGACCATCGCTGGGAAGATCTTTGGCTCCATCTGCTCCCTGAGCGGGGTGCTGGTCATCGCCCTGCCCGTGCCCGTCATCGTCTCCAACTTCAGCCGCATCTACCACCAGAACCAGCGCGCCGACAAGCGCCGGGCACAGAAGGTGAGTGACCCCGGGGGCACTGTGAGCCCTGCTCTGTGAGCCCCCGGGCACCTGCCACCCTCACAGCCTGTGCTCAGCCCTGGCACACTCCGAAAACGCCCCCAAAACCATCCCTGGGCAGTGCCACGCCGTGGGAGTGCAGGGGAGAAATGGGCCAATAACAGAACCAATGTGATTCCAGCAGAGGCTGTTCATTGTTCCCATCACATGGCAGATACAGATTCTGGGTCTGCTGTCCACCTGGGCATCTCTGGGTTGGCCCAGCTGCTTCTCCCTGAGGCAGGCACATCCTTCAGGACGCCCAATTGTCAATGTCCATCCTCACCTTGTCCTCCCCCTGTCCAGGGTTTACAGTTTTTGCAGACAGTTTCTCAGAGTCTCTGCTCTTATTTTTGATCCTGTTGTTTTCTCAGTAACCTTGACGAATTTCTGAGGGCTCTAATAACAGAACTGCAGGTGGTTTGATGGCATTACTCACAACCAGTGCATCAGAGTGGCCTGTGTTATACAGAGACATATATACATAACCTGTATGATATACAGACATATATATACATAACCTGCATGTTACACAGATATATAAATACATAACCTGTATGTTACACAGATATGTATATATATACATAACCTGTATGTTACACAGACATATATACATAACCTGTATGTTATACAGAGATATATATACATAACCTGCATGTTGTACAGATACACTGCTACAGGCCAGGACCTGCCCGTGCCCCCACAGCGCTGGAAAAGGGCTCGGGACAGATAAACCCACCCCCAGCACCCAACACAGCACAAACAGCACAAACTCACACCCTGCGACAGACACTGATGGAAGCCCAGAACACGGGCGGGGACTGAACTGCCAGTCCCCCCCCAAAGCAAAACACTCACCCCAAAATAAAACAGAATATGCCACAGTAATTCCTGCCTGGCTTTTCTCCAGGACCTGTGGTCTGAAAAACCGTTGTTGTCAACTTTCAGCTGCAGAATCCCCCACACGTGTTTCAGTGTTCTGGTGGTGTCCAACTCTGAGCCACATTTCACACCAGGGGAACGTGGAAACCTCACACACACCTGGATGGGTCATTGTGCAGATTTTCCCTGTCATGTGTCATAAAATTACACCCAGTAATAACTTACCTAAGCACATTCCTGGCACAAGGAAAACAAACTCATATGATCCCACAGAATTCCAGCGGAG
This sequence comes from Sylvia borin, assembly GCA_014839755.1. Taxonomy (NCBI): domain Eukaryota; kingdom Metazoa; phylum Chordata; class Aves; order Passeriformes; family Sylviidae; genus Sylvia; species Sylvia borin. Next base: position 6,272,568 of record CM025980.1, on the reverse strand, counting down.
GTTGACCCAAAGTCTGACCAGGACAATTCATACATCCCACCTTGGACACAGAAGTGTGCTCCCCCTGAAGTCCTCATTCCTGCACACACTGCACCCTTGTGTTTTCAGCATCAGGGCTGTTCTTACTCACCTGTGCTCCACTCCTGTCCGACACAAACACATCACTGTGTGCACAAAAGCCCTGAAATCAGCCCCAGGAGCTGATTCCTTCTGGCTGCCTCGCTCCTTGTACCATGTTGTCTCCGTGTACCTTCAAACACACCCGTGCAGCAACGGGCACTTATCAGCACACCCCCCTCAGAGCTGGGACTGCAACACTGGGAACACACAAAAGCCCCTGGAAATGTGAAGGGATTACTGAATATTCCAAATTCTGAACAGTTTTTTGCCAGTGGAAGCTCACTGAGTCACTGAGAGAGTATAACAGATTTACTGTATCTCTGTTTCAATCTGCTAAATTACACCACAGCCAGAATCAGGTTTTTACAACAACTGCAAACCAAAGGCCTGAGGTTCTTTTTCTCCCTGTGGAATGGTGTCTGCCAGAAATTCAAGGCTCAGGGGACCCAATGGAGAACAGTAGTAGAAAAATGTGTTATTTCTGCTTCAGGCAAGCATCTGGGCTGTGCCTCCTTCTCGCATCTCAGCGAGCTGACAGCAGAGAGCTCAGACACAAGACCTACAAAACCACAAAATCTGGCAGTCAAAACACAAAAGGGGAGTAGCAGAGAGCAGAACAGACAGGACCGTGCAGGAATCAGCTGCAGCCCCAGCCAGCCCCTGCTGAGCTTTACCAAGCCCTGCCTGAGGTGTGACACGGCACCTGTGAGCCAGGGAGGGGTTTTGGAGGGGCAGCTGCTCGTTTGTTCCAGCACACAGCACAGCAGAGGTGGCAGGAGGGTGAAGGGGTGGGGAAGGCCCCTGTGTGCCCTGCCCTGCCCTGGAGCAGCTCACACTGGCATCCAGGGTGGTCAGAGCATTCAGGTACTGAGCTCCAGTCACTGCACAGGTGTCTGCACCCAGCCACGAGCATCTGGGATTCCACTGGGGCAGGGACAGGTGAGGGGGCAAAGCAGGGAAGGACAGGGATGCTCAGGGAGAACTTTATGGGGACAGTGCCCAAGAGCCCGTTTCGAGCCCTGAAGGCTCTGAGAGAAAGCTCCTGTTGTGCTGGAACTGCTCCAGAAGAAGCAGAGGCAGCAGCAGGAGGGAGGACAGCACACTCTGCCCCAGCCCAGGGCCAGAGCAATGGGCCAGACAAGACCCTGGGTCACAGCAGAGTGGCTCCAGAGCTGAGTGAGGGCAGGGCTGAGCTCCTGGGTGGGGCTGCCCCTCTCTCCGGGCAACAAACCAAAGCTCCTTCCCCTGATTCAGCTCTTCCCTTTATTCACCGTGATCCTCTTGGTAACGGGGAAAAGGCCCACCACCTCTGATGCCAACATGATTGATTGCAGCTTTTATAAAGGTTTGCTGTATTGACACACACAGTGTATAATTTCCCCCCATTTGAATTTCTAATTCCCTTGATATTGGTGGAATTTCTCAGTTAAGGAACTTTTCTCAAGTCAGAAGTGTGAGTAATTTTCACATGATCAGCACTGCATGAATACTAAGAAGAGGGAAAGGGGGAGAAGCACATTAATGACAGTCCCTCTGGAGATGGTCAGGATGTGCAGAGGGACATTCAGGATCTGCTTTGATACCACACTTGTTCCAGCATCATCCCACACTGAGCTGAATCCCAGCCTCAGAAACAGTTAAAACTCGGCCCCCATCTCACTGAAGCTACAAAGACATTTGCATGGCTTTTTCAAGGAGGTTGGAAAAATCTCTTTGCTCTGTCAGTCCTTGAATATGAAGAACCCACAGCAGAAACTCCTTATGAGAGAATTTAGGAGACAGCTCTGAATCAACACAATGATTGTGCTTCCTTCAGCACACCAGGAACTCATGAATTATTGTTCTCTGTGAATTGAAGAGAAGTTCCTTGGGCATGTATTTGCTTTGGGAGCTCTGCTTAGTTCGAGAATCATGACTTTTATGATGTGCAGGTAGATTTCAAGGTAAGGCCAAGGGCCTTATTTAATTTTTTATGTGAACTCGGACTGAGGTTTTCCCAGTGACAAAAAGCAAAGGCAGAAGTGCTGTGCAAGCCTCAGACCGGCGGGGTTGGCACTGCCAGCCTGGGAGCAGAGGAGTGAGTGAAGGTGGGCTCTGAGAGCAGCTGGACCTGCAGCCCCTGGGCGTTCTGAGCTGCTCCCCCAGCACAGGAGAGCCCAGCCCCGTGTCCTCTGAGCTCAGCCCTAACTCGGCCTCTCAGCTGCTGAGGGGGCTCTGGTCTAGCAGGAAGAGGTATTTAAGTTACGTGAATAAAATACCAGGAGGTGGCTGTTACTCATCAGCATCTATTCTTCAACTAACTGAGGAGAAATGTTCCTTAAAAAGAAAGAAAAAAACCCCACCAAACACAAAACCCAACTAGCAGTGATCTAATCGCTTTAGAGAGAAATTATTCTTTGCCAAACCTGTACTGTGAGACAATTAATTACAAGGAGATCTGGCAAATCTTAATTCATTGCGCTGTGGCATCAAATTCTGTCCTCTGGCAGCAGCGAGGAGCAGGTCAGTGGGAATGGGAGACGAATTGATCATTTGTGACAAGGCTCATTTTGGTGAAATTGTTGTGTTTTTCTCCTTCCCCAACGACTTTCCCCCCCCCCTTTTTTTTTTTTTTTTGACTGATGTGCTAAGAATAGACCATCCTGACTTTGAAATGACGCCGTTCTTCAGTGAATGTCACAGCCTTGGATTTAAAAGAGAATGTGACACTTAAAAGGCTTGACAATAGGACGACTTTGTAATTCAGATGATGCCGGAGGAGCCCCTTGCTCGGTTTGCAGCAAAGATGCGGCACGGAGGAGAGAAGGAGACAGGAGCTGGGCGGAGGACAACACCTCCCACCTCTCCGCCCCGGCAGGGAAAGGCAGAGGCAGCGCTGACAGCTCCGCCGGGCTGCTCCTTTCGGGACGGAGCAGCTCACTGCTGCCGAGCTGGAGGAGGGCACCTGGGGGGACCTGGGGGGCCCAGGCCGGGCTGGGGGCTGGGGGGGACCCGGGGGCACAGGAGAGCCCCGAGGGTTAAATCCGGCAGGGTTAGCTCTGGATCCCAGCCGGGGGCAAAGGAAAGCTCCAAAGGGCGGCCTCGCACAGAACGGGGCACCCGCCACCCCGGGAAAATGTCCCTCTCGGGGGCTGGGAAGGAAAGAAAAGCCCGGCCCTGCTTCAAGGGCTTTGGCCATCTCATGGCTTGCCAAAGGAGCCCAGGCGCTGCCACAGCCGCTTGGTGCTGCATCTCGGGCTGCTTGTAGAGAGGCTCCCACACAAAACCCCCACAAGTGTCGAGCTGCGCCCCGTGTCCCGGGTGGGAGAGCAGCGGGGATGAATGCAGAGGGGCAGGGAAGGGGCCACACGGTCTGGGGGATGAGAGGAAGGATAAATCCCCGAGCAGTTCCAGCAGCAGGGGCTGCGCAGGGGAAGCCGGAGCTCTGCCGGGGCAGCCGAGGAGAGGAGGAGGAGGATGGAGGGAGGAAGAGGATGGAGGGATGGGGAGATGGAGGGGGAGAAGGAGGGAGGAAGGTTATTCCATCCCTCGGGAGAGGGTGGCACACAGGCAGCTGGGGAAGAGGAAACTCTGGAGATGCTTCCAATGGCTCCAGCCGAAAGGAAGGAGGAGCAGGACACCAGTGTCTGGCTGTTCCTCAGTGGGAACAGGCTGCTCCGAGCCTGGGAGAGGGCAGCGGGGCAGGGACAGGCCGGCTCCGGGCTGTGTCCTCCCCGTGCCCGGGAGAAGGCGGCCCACGCACCTGTCAATAACGGGCCTTTATAACCATCGATTTGCTCCAGAGCAGGGGAGGCAGCTCTGAAATGTTCTGTTTCTCAGCTGACACCCCGAATTTCGGAGGTGGGCTCCTGAACTTCAGAGCGTGGAAAAGCAGGGCCAGAAAAAGTGACTGGAGCTGTGTGAGGAGAGCTCAGCAACAGAACATGACTCAGTTCCAGCAGGGGATGGGGTTGGGAACTTAGGGGGAGAGAGAAACAATAAGGTTAAAACTGGAGCTGGCTGACATTTAAAGAACATGTTTTTTTCAACCAGAACGAATCTGTGTGGAATATGTTTTTGTTGTTGTTGATATTTAACAGTCTTTGACAGGGGAAAAAAAGCTTTTTTTTCCTTTTTAAGATATTTCATTTTTGCTGGGCTAGGTACCTCTTTCTCTGTTTGTCACATCCCTTAATAGAGTTCAGGGAGAAAAAACCCAAACAAACAAATAAACCAAGCAGGAATCCTGCCTCTGTTCCTTCATATCATGGAGGAAAGCAAAATAGCATTTCCCATCAGTTCAGCTATTCCAAATTCCCTGAGTCCCAAATTGTATAAGACAAGGAGCTGGCTCCTCTGAAAGGAAGGGCTGAAATCAGTGAGCTCCAGTTTCTGGGTTCAGCCTCCAAAGCAAGCTCCTACATCCAGACATCAAACCCTCCCGTCAGCCGTGGCCCAGTGCCCAGCTGGAATTCCTTCCACCCCGATCCAGGAGTGATCCAGGAATCATTTCTTTTCAGTTTCACATCGTGTCTCAGCCACAGCAGGAAACAGCCTGGGACATCCAGGAGCCCGACGGATCCGTCCCCAGGGCTCTGCTGGGTCACCTCGGCCCTGGGGTGTCCCTGTCCCGGCCCTGGTTATCCCTGGGCTGTCCCAGCCCAGCCCAGGCTGTGGCACCTCGGCTCTGGGATGTCCCTGTCCCTGTCCCTGTCCCTGTCCCTGTCCCAGTCCTGTCCCAGTCCTGTCCCTGTCCCTGTCCCTGTCCCTGTCCCTGTCCCTGTCCCTGTCCCTGTCCTGTCCCCAGGGACATGTCACAGCAGCTCTGCCCCTCCCGCGGCTCCTGTGGCCGTGCGCAGGGAGGAGAAATCCCAGCGCTGTCCGTGCTCCCGGCACGTCCCGCGGGGACAAGGGACAGCCAGGGGGGACTGTGGGACTGTCCCCAGCCCCTGCCAGCGCCGGCAGCCCCACCGGAGCCATCCCGTCCCCTGTGCCGCCGCCACAGCTCCACACGGTTAATGAGCGCTCATCCATCAGGGCAGGGACCGCGGCGTGTGACACCGGATCAAATTCCGTTAATTCCCCCGGCCCCTGAATACTTCACAGCTGTTAATTAGGGGTGTGAGAGAGATGATACGAGTGAGCTCCGGAAACACAGATCAGAGCAGACAGAGAGATAAATCACAGGCAGGCAGCTGCTCCTCACACTGGGCTCCAGTGGAGCACTGATGCTGGACTGAGGGAGAGCAGCAGCATCGCTCTTCATGATGCAGAAAGACGCGAGGGCCTTTTCTTGCCCTTTTTCTAAAGCAGTAAGTTTCTAGACAAGTTCTGACACCCTGATTTACGCCCCATAATCCCAGTCATTGCAGATTATTCCCACTCCAATTGGGCACCTCTTTAACCACATCCTTGGAGCAATTCTGACCCAAGCTCTAAAAATCTGTACCAGCATTAATACTATAAAAAAAGCGTATAGAGGTATTATTATTATTATTATTGTTATCATTATTATTATTATTATTATTATTTTGAGAAGGGAGAGAGAAGGGAAGAGAGGAGGTTTTGTCACTCAGCTGGGCTGGTAATCTGGGGACTTCAGCAGAGAGGAACTTTGGGCTTCAGCCAAGCTGCAGCACCAGTGTAAAGCATAATTCAGTCAAGGGAAAAGTGTCCCTAAACTCAGTCCTTACACAGACCAAGGCCTGCTGTAACCCCTTCTGGGGGGTGAATACACAGACATCACAGGCTGGAAGTCAGAAGGGATTTTCCAAACAGAAGAATGAATTTCTGAAACAAATATCCCACAGGAGTAAGAGCCTCACTACACCTGAGCCAGAGCTTGTTAAGCTCGAGACGAGATTGTACAAAAAGAAGTTTACAACAGGAGGGGACCTGGCCCAGTGCTCCAGGGGCTGCCTGACCATCCCGCCCATTTTGCATAAATTCCCTGTTTAATCAGCCAGGAAATCTGCGACTGGGAGAGGCCCAGATCCATTAAACTCCATATTCTGTGCATTGTCCTATAAATAGCCTGAACACGATGTTCCTCGGTGTTGGAAAAGATTAAATGATAAAGTTCATTGGAAATGATGTTCTGTTGCTTTAACGGTGCCAAGGGTAAGGTGGCATTAAAAGGAGAGGCACAGAGGAGGAGAGGGGAATCTTTCATCTCGGGAAAAGTAATGAAGAGGCCCAAAATAAGATCAAGGTCTGGCTGTAAGTGGTTCTATCAAATTATATAGGAATATAATGAGTTCTACACCACCTCATTTCCATATGCAGCCCTGTAACATCTCCCCCAAAGCAAAAGTGACAGAATAGTTGAGCTTGGCTCAAAAGCCGTTTAATGTAAAGGTTTGAGAGGAAGTAAAAGCCAAATGTGCATACTTGGTTTCTTAGGGGAGAAAAGAGGTTAAAAGGAGAAGGGAAAGTTTCTCTCAGATGCTGTAGCAGTGCTGTGCCTTCTTTAACTCCACAATCTGCTCGTCACCTTCTCCAGCTTCCAGAATCAACAAGTGCTTTCCATCTAGGATTTAAAGTCCAAACCCCAAACAAGCAACAGATGCAGACAAAAGCCAGAAAATGCAGCCCTGGCTGAATGGCTGGGATATTTCACCTTGAGCATAAAAACCAGACCCAAACCACCCACTGATGGCTCTGGAGAGCAGCTTCATTTCAGCCTCAGAGGCCCAGTGGTGCTCCCCTACTGCAGCAACCACCGGTAATATCCAAACTGGTGATTCCTGAGCAATTAGGGGTAAAACATGGTTCATCATGGTTCATCATGGTTCATGGTGTAGCTGCACCTGCTGCCAGGAATGCTCCTGGAGGAGACTGTGGCCTCGAGAAGGGACAGCTCAGAGGGAGCTCCTTCAGGGACACCCTCAGGTGGGCAGGTTTGGAGAGACCCAAAACTCCCCTGGACACAGGGGGAGGTGGCTCTAATTCAGGTGGCTCCATTGATCCATGAACACCCTGAGGTGTGGCAGGGTTTGGAGCTATTCCTGATTTGATTTTCTGATGATTTGATTTATTGATGATTCGATTCCAGAGGTCCTTTCCAAGCTCATGCTGAGAGAGATGATGCCAAAACCAGCTCCAGGGCATGGGGAGAAGGGGCTGCAGGGAGTTCCTGCCGTTCAGGTCCTCCCCTCCCTGCCTGCTCACAAACAGAAGGTCTGGGAAGATGAAGTTTCCTGGCATATATGGAATTGTGTCATAGGTTGTAGCTTAATCATTTTTTATCCCACATAAATCAAGAGTCAGTGTTATCTCCATAAGAACTGGATGAAAATCATTAATAAATAATAATTAGGTGTTTGCTGAGCCTGCCATCTGGTAAGCATTTCTCCCAGCCAGCAGCTCCTGCTCCCTGCACTTCTACAAAAAGCATCGAGATGAACTCAGGCCCTTCTCTGTCCTTTGCCAGTCCCTGTGGGAAGTGCAGACACGCAGGGTGCTGCACCCTCCCCACCTGGGCAGGTCTCCACAGCCCCTCCTGCTTATCCTGAGCCTGCAGTTTCCCAAAACCCAGCAAAGCCCAGAAGTCACTGAGCCCTGCCTTCCACCCTGCTCTGAGAAACACGTGGGCTCCAGATAACCAAATTAATCATTCTAACCTGTAAGTGCCTGTCATTAGTATTATTATTTTCATCATATAAATTATCTTCCAGATTAGGTCATATGCATTTTGAGATCCTGTGGTTTCCTAGCAACTCCTCTCCCATCTCCATGCAGACACAGTGTGCCGTTTGCTTTTCCTTTTTTAGCCTCTGTCAGGGGTTATTTCAGTAACAGTGAGCTCAGGCCCGGCCCTGCTGACCTTTGGCTGTCACATTTGGGGGAGAAGATGCAGAAGAAAACCATCCCCCCAAAAGGATGAACGCCAGAGCAGCCTCCACTGCCCATCCTGTGCCCACACTGGAGCACTGAGCTCGCAGGACAGGCCTGACAAAAACGTGCCCACAGGTGGTGAAAAGTGGCAGAATTTGGAAGATCTTTAACCCTTCCTTCCTGTCAGGTGTGATCCAAGTGCCAGAGCCCCCAGAGACACGGGACAGGCACCCGCACACGGGCAGAGCCTGTGTCACCCCACAGACCTGTCTGAGAGTCCACACTTGCACACAGACACCGACAGAAAATCCTGGGCTGCTGCTCTGGGCTTCTTTCTAGTCCACTGGAGGAGACTGTCTGGAGGGCCAAACCAATTTTAGGCACCAATTTTAATTAACTTCTCTAGCTGAGTTAATCAAGATATCTACCCAATTTAATCACGATGGGGACCGGAGCTGGGCGCTGTGAGGATCCTTTGTGTGAGGAGAACAGCATCAACTTCTGTCCTGCCCCACTGACATTTTTTAAAATAACAACGTCTGTTCTAAGCGACAAAAGCTGTGGGGTTTAATTATTTAGATAGCAAGTGGCCCTGTTTCAAAAGGAAAAGGGAACAGACCTCAGAACCGTCTCCACTCCACACGGAGTACAGCTATTAATATTTGATCCCCTGCTAGCCTGGAGGCACAGGGAATAATGTTCATTACAACAGCCTGACACTGAATCCACTTTCACAACTGGCTGAGCTGAAGAGGAGGATGAACCTTTGCTGCCACAGGTGAGGTGAGCTGGGCAACTCCTCCAGCAAAGGAAAGGATGTTTTATCAAGCACAGAGAGAAATGGGAATCTTCAGTGGTGACGAGCAGAGCATCCCTGGGAAAACCACCCTGCACCCAAACCCCCTCCTGATGAGAGAGGTGGTTGTGAAAAGTGAGGAGCAGACACACAAAGGCACACACTCGTGTTTAGAGGAGCCAGTTCAGTGGCAATGTAATTATCAGGAACAGAGAGACAATGCCATATGTTGGGAAATGGAATATTGCTCAGTCCCTTGTCCTGGCTCTCCCTCTCACGGCTCCCATCCCACAGCAGCACAATTCCCGTGGATTTTGTTCAGGTTACAGCCTCAGGCCAGTCCCCTTCAGGGCCCAGAGCAACACTGCAGCCTGGGAAAGCTTTTCAGAAGAGGTGAAGATCCAATTTCACTTCCCCGCTGTGTTCTCAGCCTGTGCCTTGCCCCGTCCCAGGCGGAGCACCTTGGCCTGGCACAGAGATCTCATCCTCACTCTGCTCAGGAGCTCAGCCTTAAAATGGGACAGAGAAATCTAGGTGAGGTGTAGAAAATAAAGCCAATTTCAGATGGCCCCATTTTGGGAGGGTCAAAAGAAGACCTATTTTTCAGGCTGGTCATAGTCTCTGTCACCCAATTAAAGCTGCAAACTTTACCCTGTGCACGCCTGAGAAACTGTCTGCTGGAGCACAAGCCCTTGAGGTTAAACAAATATTTCCAATATATTTCCAATATTTCCAAATATTTCCAATATTTCCAGTACTGAGGGCCAGAGTGGCTCACACCTGGACAGGGACAGAGCTCCTGAAACGGCTCCACTCTCTGGACCCACTGCAGATATTTGCCTCCTGCCTCTGCTCTTCCCACAGTGTTTAGCCGTTCGCACCTCTAATTAGCAGGGAAAATCACGAGCTCCATGTTATTTAAGGGATTATGCAGCATTTTAAACTACAGCACAATGTAATTATTTTTTAATAGCTGCAGCTATTTCATGTATTTACTTTTAATGGTATTTGAGTCATAAATTAACAGTAGAAAAGAGAAAAGGCAAATCACTCGACAGAGAAGCAGGCAGCAATTGAAAAGTTAAAATGCTAAAAGGAATCATCAAAAATAATCCAAAAGGAAGAGGTAGGGTCTTAGTTTCTCTTGTTGCCATTACTCTGGACTGCGTCTTCACCTACCTTGTCCCCCTGGAGATGTGTACTTCTGGGCAGAGTTGTTTTATCAGATGCCACAGTTCATGAAGTTGCAGTGGCAGTGCAGGGACAGGGGACGGGCTCACCTCTGTCCCTGTGCAGCACGGGGAGAGCAGGGGACAGACACTGCCGGGGACAGACACTGCCGGGGACAGACACTGCCGGGGACAGAGCTGAGAGAAGGGGCTGGAAGGGCCCGGGGTGTCGGGGGGAGCTGAGAAATGGAGGCACCTCACTGAGCTCTGAACAGCACCCACGGCCCCCGCGCCCCGAGCAGCCAGGACAGGGCTCCAGCGCTCTGCATCTCCCCACAAGTGAGCTTTGGGATGCACAGAGGGGCCTGCAGCACCCCACTGCAGAACCCCACTGCAGCACCCCACTGCAGCACCCCACTGCAGCACCCCATTGCAGAACCCTGCTCTGTTTCCCCCAGCCTGACCTCCCTGTCCCATCCCTGTCCCCCCTAACCCGTCTCTGTCCCCATCCCTGTCCCCCTGTCCCCATCCCTGTCCCACTAATCCGTCTCTGTCCCCATCCCTGTCCCCCTGTCCCCATCCCTGTCCCCCTAACCCGTCTCTGTCCCCGCAGAAGGCGCGCCTGGCGCGGATCCGCGTGGCCAAGACCGGCAGCTCCAACGCGTACCTGCACAGCAAACGGAACGGGCTCCTCAACGAGGCGCTGGAGCTCACGGTGAGCACCGGCCCCGCCCTGAGCCCTGCTCTGCTGCTCCCCAGCCCTGTCTGCTGGGAGCGGCTGGAGCCCGGCTCCCATCGGCTCCCATCGGCTCCCATTTCCCAGTTCCCATCTCCCAGTTCCCATCTCCATCTCCCAGTTCCCATCTCCCAGTTCTCACTTCCATCTCCATCTCCCAGTTCTCATCTCCCATCTCCATGTCCCATGTCCCATGTCCCAGCTCAGCCCCTGGCACTCGGGATGTGCCCTCACACCCTGCACACAGCATTCCCCACATTCACCATCCCTGGGGTGTTTAAACAAAGGCTGGATGTGGCACCGGGGCAGGGTTTATTGAGGGGTTGGGGTGGGCTCGATGATCCTGGAGGTCTCTTCCAACCCTGTGATTGTGATGACTGTGATTGTGACTGTGATTGTGACTGTGATTGTGACTGTGATTGTGATTGTGACTGTGATTCACCACACCCTGCTCTCAGGGCATTGGATCACACCCTGCACACAGGATGTGCAGGCACAGCTGGAATCCAGCTGCTCCCCTCCATGACAGGGAAAAACTTCCCTGAGCTCCTCCCTGAGCCAGGAGAGGGTCTGGCTTTCCAGCAAGGAGCAGGTTCACAGCTCCCTCTAATCCCTGGCTGCTGGAGCTGCTGGGGCTGGGCTGATTTACACAGCCCACACTATAAATACCCACTGCCTTCCATTTATTCTTCGGGAGTTTAATGTGTGCTATCTGATCATCGCCAACAGGACAGGAAAATATTCCCTAGCTCCTGTTTCAGGCAGCCTGCTGGTGGGTTTATTTTTAAAGGCCTCTGGAGGCCTCTGGCTGTTCAGGAGGAGGGAAGTTTTAAGTGCTCAGATTGCTCAGCAGAACCAGCAAACACGAGAGGAGGTTATTACATTAAGCCTGATCAACACCAGAGCAGGTATTAGCACATTTCATGGATTTCGTTTCAAATAAATCAGCCTTTCATGCACTTGGGGAGCAGAGGGGGAGAGATGAAGAGTGATTGAGCCCCAGAGCCACCTACACCTCATTTGTGCAGCCTCACTGGGGATCTAATCCTCAATTTCCTTCTCCCTGGGACACAGCCCTGCCTTTGTGCCCAGGGAGGAGCAGCAGAGCTGGGGAAGGGTCTGGAGAACAAGTTCTCTGAGGAGACGCCGAGGGAGCTGGGGGGGCTTTTCCAGCCCCCAGGGCTCTGTAAGATGAAAGCTGAGAACCCCCCCAGGCCCTGGAAAAGCCCCCAGAGGTGAGCCCAGAGCTGGCCCCGCGGGGTGGGCTCAGCCCAGGGGAGTGGTGCAGCCCCCAGCTCTGCCCCATGGGATGAGCTCCGTGCAGCTGAGACACAGCAGCCCCTGGTCTCTGAAGGGCTCTGCAGGAGCTCTTCACACCAGCACAGATTTGGAAGGTGGCCCCAGAGCAGTTCTGTTCTCCCTTCCACAACCAGCTGGATCCTCCTGACTGCACAGCCAGCGTCGTCTCCTGCCCTGCAAATGGCAGCTCAGGAAATCTGCTCTGGGACCATCTGGCTCTGCTCAGCAGCTCAGGAGAAGTTTCTGTGTCAAGTAAAGGCCAGGACTGGTCACACCTACCCCAGAGCTTTATCCCCACTCAGGAAAGGCTCAGGACTGGCAGGTCAGCTCTTCTGGGATTCTGCTATTTCATTACCCAGAAACGTGCAAAAATTTACCTAAAAATGTAAAATTTCCTTCTAAACTTTAGGCTTCTGCTCCTTGAAATTTTGGTCTTCCAGCCTGTCACCCCCACGAGGGTCTCCTCCCTTCTCTTGTCAGCCAAAACTCCCTGCCAAGACCACTCAGGGAAGAGCAGCTGACACACCAGAGCTGAAGTCCAAAATGCACGAGGCTGAGAGAAATATTTGGCTGAATGGGTTCATTTTCTGGCACTTGCCCAAAAACAAGTGGGAAAAGAATCATTTTGGCTAAAAAGCTACTGTAGACACAGGAAGGAAAACAGAAACATTTCCAGAGAGGTTCAAGAGGATTTTTTTTTTTTACCCAATAACAACCAAATTTAGATCTATAGGAGCTCCTACAGCAGGTTTTCACCAGGTTTTCTGGCTGCAAGTTCCCTCCTGGTGGGCTTATAGCTCTAAATCACAGAATCCCAGAAGGGTTTGGGCCAGAATCAAGACCCAACACTCTCTCTCTCCCCAGGTAGAGACACTAATTAATTACAGAACTGCAGAGCCTTCTTCCCTGCAGGGCTGCATGACCAGTTTTATTCCACGAGGCAAGATTTTATGTCCTTTCATTTTATGGCAGAACAACAAACTCTTCTAAAGAGAGCAAAATGTGAATGACAGCAAGTCTAGACAGCCCAATTTTTTAAGCTGTAAAAACATGAAGAAGCACGGCTTGAGTAGCTGCTGTAAGAGGCACCAAAACATTATCTCCATACTGTGCATATTTGTCAGTCAAATTAGTGTCAAACTGCTCCCCTGCTCAGGTACGAGGCCTCTTTTGACACCTTGCCCAGGACGGGTGTGAGCAGCGATGGTTTGCTCACGGCCAGGCTGCCACGGGGCTGCTCTGCCCCAGCAGCACTTCCAACCGCAATTACTGCCTAATGTGACACCCCCTGCCAGCCCCAGGGATCCCCCAGTGACCCCAGAGCTATGGGATCATGGTGTGACATACCTCTGCCATCCCCAGGGATCCCACAGTGACCCCAGAGCTCTGGGATCGCGGTGTGACATCCTTCTGCCAGCCCCAGGGATCCCAAAGTGATCCCACAGCTCTGAGATCATGGTGTGACATCCCCCTGCCAGCCCCAGGGATCCCACAGTGACCCCAGAGCTATGGGATCATGGTGTGACATCCCTCTGCCAGCCCCAGGGATCCCATAGCTCTGAGATCACGGTGTGACATCCCTCTGCCATCCCCAGTGACCCCAGAGCTATGGGATCATGGTGTGACATCCCTCTGCCATCCCCAGCGATCCCCCAGTGACCCCAGAGCTCTGGGATCGTGGTGTGACATCCTTCTGCCAGCCCCAGGGATCCCACAGTGACCCCACAGCTCTGGGATCGTGGTGTGACATCTCTCTGCCATCCCAGTGACCCCCCAGCTCTGGGATCAAGGTGTCACTGTGACATCCCTCTGTCACCCCAGTGGCCCCCAGCTCAGGTGTCCCTGTGACAAGCAGCAGTCCGTGTGACACCGCCCCCGCGGGGCTCTGCAGCCAAGCCAACACACTGGAAGCCCGGGGCTGCTGGGGATTCCAGAAGGTTCCGTGTGCTCTCCTGGGCACGGCAGGGGCACACGGAGCCCTCCTGCCCGGGAGCAGCCCCTCTGCGGCCGGGAGCCTCCCGGGGACGGGATGAGGATTCACCAAGGACAGCAGCAGAAGGGGATCAGCTGCCAGCCCGAGTGCAGACTCGTGCTCCACAAACGTGGGGATTTGAGGCATTTGCCATCTAGACACTGAGTACTCAGACTGTTTTCTTCTCATTTAGAGGTTTTTTTAGTGGGCTTTATGTCAGAAGTGCTCAAGGGATGGTGAGATTCTTCCCATGGCAGCAGCCTACAGATCCTCTTAGCACTAATCTCCTTGTACAGCTGAAATTCCCTTTGAGCTGCAGTGCCAGGAGGTGGATATCCCAGGCACAGGAGGCTGGGAGCTCTGGGGCCCTTTCACAAGGCCCAGATCAGCACTGGGCAGGGCCAGTCCAGCCCTGAACCAGCTCCCAGGGCCCGTGGATGGAGCACTGAAATCGAGGTGAAGAGAAGAATTTGGGATTTCAGAAGTGACAGCACAGTGTGCTGCAGCCTCCCCACACACAGCCAGCAGCTCACTGAATGTCTTCCAAGAGCAAACCGGGTGGCAACTGGCACCAAACCCTTGCAAACCTGGCATCCCTGCTGAAGGAGCAAGCCTCTCCTTCCCCCAGCAGCTCCTCTGCTGAAGGGCCAGGCTTTGTTTGCCTGCAGGAACACAGGAACCACTGATGCAGGACCCACGTCTGCAGGATCCCTCTCCTCAGCACCCCTCCCAAAATGCCAAGTGCTGGGAGCTTGGCCCTGGCCCAGGGCAGCAGCTCCTGCAGATCCCAGCCCACTTTCCACCTGGGATGCTTGCTGGGGTTCCTGCTCTCTGCTTCTGGGAACACTGAGATGATGAGCAAACACCCCCAAGATAAGGCACCAATCTCCCCCCTGTCACTTGAGGTCACTCCTGGTCACTGCCAGCTGTCCCCTGAGCCCTGGGGGCCAAGCCCAGCCCCGGGCTGGAGGCACAGGGACAGGCTGGGCTGTGCTGCCAGCACTCAACCACTGCCTTGGCTCTCCTGCCAGGCCTGGGGGAGCTCTTGGCTCCCAGATCCCATTTCCTCTCAGGCAAACGCTCAGAAAAAGCTACTGTTTGCAATCTGTGCTCTTCCTCCCTCTTTCCCCAGTGTTTGAGTGCAGCAGCATCTCTGCTTTAGGGCTTCCAAGGGCCTCCACAGGAAACATTCCAACCCAGCCTTCAGAGGCCTCAGTCACCCCAGCAGGAGCCAGCAGGACCTGCTGGATGTGTCACCTCACCAGGAGGATTGTTAATAAGAAAAATGGAACTGAGTTCTGGTTTTAGGCCACTCCTAAAAATACGTCTGGGAATGTTCATCTTCCAAAACAAGAGCAACCAAACGCCTGTAACCTGCCTGAGATGTGTTCCCCTGGAATCTCTGAATGCTGTGCTCAGGAAGTCAGCTTCCTTCACGGCCCCTTCAGCTGTGCTTTGGCACCTGCCAGGGACAGTGATTCCTTCACTGGGGGATCACAGCCCCAGCCTGGAACAGCACCTGGGGCCATCCAGTGCAGGGAGCAGCGGGACACGGGGGTGTCCTGCAATAAAATAAATAACTGCAATGCTTCAACCACAGCTCAATGGGACCCCTCGAGGGCAACAAGCAATGTCTGGGCAAGGTGTTCTGCCACACATTTCCTCTCCTGAGCAGTCCTGAGCAGCCATTCAAGCCGTGCACATGCAGTTTTTACTCTCAGATTTAGGCATCACAGAAGTCAGGCCCCCCTTGCTTCTGAGGAAACATCTCCCAGCACCTCAACTGCTGCTTCAGTGCCCCCATTGCCTCTCAAAGGCCCAGCACACAGTAACGTGTGCTGAGGGCACAGGCTGCAGCAGCACGGGCAGAAGGAGTGTCCTCACACCCAGAGTACCCACGGTGCCATCGCTGCCCGTGGGCAGCTGTCACTCAGGGCTTTGGTCACTGTGCCCAGGGCCAGCAGGACCGGGGGCAGGACGAGCTTTGCTGTGTCCCCCAGCACAGGCTCCGGGTCAGGGGACATCTGTTGGCATTCGAAGCTCAGCAGCCTTCCTGTCCTTTGGGAAAGCAGCACAGATTCCTTTTTCCTTTGCCCTGGTTCCTGAGCTCGGCACGGCAGCGAGCAGCCCTGCCCCAGTTCCCTCCCCAGACACAGAACACCCGCGAGCACACGGCCTTTGGGTCGAACCTGAGTCCAGTGGACAAGCAAAACCCTTAAGAGAAAGCCTGAGGGAACTTCCTAAGGGTCAGGAAAAAAGCTGCGAGGTGGCAGCTGAAATTGTTCTCCTGACCCCTGCGACAGCTCCTCTGGTTCTGCTGGTTCTGTGGGTTCTGTGGGTTCCGTGGGTTCTGTGGGTCCTGTGGGTTCTGTCAGTTCTGTCGGTTCTGTCGGTACCGTGGGTTCTGTCGGTACCATGGGTTCTATGTGTTCTGTGGGTTCTGTGGGTCCTGTCGGTTCTGTGGGTTCTATGGGTTCTGTGGGTTCTGTGGGTTCTATGGGTTCTATGAGTCCTGTCGGTATCGTGGGTTCTGTGGGTCCTGTGGGTCCTGTCGGTTCTATGGGTTCTGTCGGTACCGTGAGTTCTGTGGGTCCTGTCGGTTCTATGGGTTCTATGGGTCCTGTCGGTTCTATGGGTTCTATGGGTCCTGTGGGTCCTGTCGGTACCGTGGGTTCTGTGGGTCCTGTGGGTCCTGTCGGTACCGTGGGTTCTGTGGGTCCTGTCGGTTCTGTCAGTTCTGTCGGTTCTGTCGGTACCGTGGGTCCTGTGGGCTCTGGTTTCACACCCCGCTGGGTTTGTTCCCCCGTCTCTCTGTGGCTGTTCAGGGATCCAGCGAGGAGGAGCAGCACATGACGAAAGGCACGTCGTTAATCGAGAGCCAACACCACCATCTGCTGCACTGCCTGGAGAAAACCACCGTAAGTACCGGCGCTGCCCTCCTCGGCCGGGCTCCGGGGAGATTCCCTCGGGGCTCTCAGGGGATTTGTCCCGCTCCTCCCGGGGCTGGCACCTCCTCCTGGGCTCCCCACAACAGACTGAAGTGCTTCTACTTGATTGTCTTTAAAATAATAACAGCGGTTCCTGTGCAGAGGGATCGATACGGATTATCTGCTCCCCTCGGTCCCCTGCACAGAGCCAGAGCAGCTTCTCAGTCAAGTCACTGGAGCAGGAATTTCAGCGAGGGGTCCGGGAGAGCCTAGAATTGCGAAGTTTCATCTCCTCAGTGCTCCTGAGCGAGACCCAAAGCGCATTTCCCCGGTGCTGTCGGTGACACAGCCCCGAGGGACAGTGCTGCTGCCCGGGCAGGGAGCTGCTGCTGGGGACGGCAAAGCACAGCCTGGTGACAGTGCCCCAGGCTGGGGAACGTCACCTCCAGCCCGGAGATGGTCCAGGGAGGGTGAACAACGCTCAGGGGCTGCCCACATCCTCTCTCATCTGCCTGGCTGCAAGGGCAGGTGGTTTATCCCAAAGCCACCCGGGCAGTTGGTACAGCAGACTCCTCTGTTTGCATCCTGCAGGGTGCTGGGAGCCACTTTTATTTTGCATTACTGACTGATTGTGTATGCAGAAGTCTTTGGGAACATTTCAGATATTTATTTGATACATACGTTTTGCTTCCAGGTTTATATAAAAGGTTCTGCAGTAAAGGAACACATTATCTATACCATGATTCATTCTAGGGAGAATATTCAATATTGAAATATTCATGCCTTTTTCTATCTGCATCCATCATCAAGTGTACTTTTGATTTCTGACTTGCAAGGGTTTCTTTTAGACAAATCACCTTCACTGCCATAGTTTGGCTTGTGCTGGAATAGCACCACTTAGGCCTCAGAGATCCACTGGAAGAAGCTGATAATTAATTACAGTGGCCTGAGCCTAATGAGCTCGTGCCAAGGGCAGTGAACTGATTCTTCCTGTATCAGTGACTGCTGGACTTGTTTGACACAACTCATCCTGCCTTTATTTCAATGTTACATTACCAGCAGATGTTTCACAGCCTGACTCTTCAGTTTAAAGCCTTCTGCCTAAACCCTTCAGTATTACTATTTCCCAAAACCCTTTCATTTGAAACGTGAACGAACTGGCTGAAGCAAGCAGAGCTCTGCAGGGTGTGCCCCGCAGAAAGGCTCACAGGGATCTCACACTGCAGGGCCAGGGGACACCTCTGCGGCTGCACCAGCTGCTGCCAAAGAGCGCCCCAATCTGGGGCGTGGTGCCCTAATTAGTGGGCGTGCTGCCCCAATTAGTGGGCCTGGTGCCCCAATTAGTGGGCCTGGTGCCCTGGCTGTGTCAGCCCAGCGCACTCCCAAAGGCTGACGGCTGCCCGCTCAAACCTGCTCAGACCATGAACATACTCCAAATGTTCCTCTTTGTCAGCAAACAATGGCAATAACAGTGACACTGGAATTCTCATTAAAACTCGGACGGGCAATCTGCACAACGGGGTTTTCCCCTCGTGTTTTTCAGGCAGTTATTGCCGTGGTGTAGCGCCAAATTCAGACAGCGGGTTTGGATTCTGGTCTGGAATTCTCGGGCCAGAAAGTTCGGTGGGTTTGTGTGGAGATCCTGTACTCGATGTAATCTAACTGTGCAGCAGAAAACTGAAATCGCAGTAAAAGCGTTTTTAAACACTGAAGAGTCATTTTGTGAGCGAGTTGCAGGAATGGAATGAGGAATGTACCATGGTTGCAAGCTTGTTTCAATGGGCAATTCACCTTTCCCCAAGGCAGGCAGAGGACGCTCCAAGTGCACTGTTTCTTGGCCTGGTCCCTGGGTTGTCACTGGCACACACTTCCAGCCGAGTGGCTGTGAATGGTCCCAAATGTGCCGTGTCAGATGACAAAGTGACCCTGGAGTACTCGGAGCTGCCACAACAGAGATTACTTTGTCATATTCCCAGAGCAGATGGAGTTTGTTCAAACAAAGAGAGGGTTTTTTTTCCCCTCTCATTCCAACTCCCGGACTGAGTCTGGACATTCACAGGCTGTTTTCTCCAAGTGCTGAGTGCCTTGAGCCCAGTCCTTCAACCCAAACCTTTCCTCTGTGTTTTCAGAGAGTTGGATCAAACCCCACAGTCTGTTGGTGACACAACAGCCAAACAATCCCGATCTGTGACTTGTGAACAGCAGCAGAAACCTTCTTTGCCTTTGGCTCTCAAAAGATCAAAGTAACAAAGCTGTTCTGGGTTTGGTTCTGTTTCCATGAACAAAACGCTCCAGAGCTGAACTGTCAGAGGGATTCTGGTTGAGGGGCCTGAGAGAAGGTTGTGTTGCCCATTCAAACTGGAGCTGGAATGCTGAGGCGAGAGATGCAGTGCTGGGACTAAACTTCTGAATGCTGGAATGGACAATGAATTGTGTTTTTATCTTCTGTTGGCATGGTGTCCCGTAGGGATTGTCCTATCTTGTGGATGATCCCCTGTTATCTGTACGAACTTCCACCATCAAGGTATTTCCTTTTCGATTCGATCTGTTTTCTCTGTGGTCTCTGTGACGTGTCTGGGCAGTGTTTGCTTATTCCTCCTCCTGCTCTTGTCCTGGCGAGTTTGTGCACGTGGCTCCCTGTGGCTTCCCGGTGCTCTGTGCCCTGTGGAGCTGTTTCTTGTTCCACTGAGCTCTGGTGGCTGCCTCCGGCATGGTCGCTTTTGTTCCCCATCTTTCCTGAAGCCGACAGGGGCTGGATGAAGTCTGTTCACTCCACCTGGGTGTTCACAGCCACACAGATGAGTTCTTTCTTTCAGGATTTCTTGTTCCTTAGCACAAAAGCTCTTTGCAGATTCAGCTTTCCGAATTTCCTTCCCTCTGAACACTTTCCCCTCCTCACTGCCGTGTTTATTCCTCCCAGCTCATGCACTGCAGGGATGCTTTGAAGCCAACAGCCAATGCAAGCATTAAGTTCTCTGGCCAGGTGATCATCCAAATAAAACATGATCCCCAGGCCTAAAGGAAAAGGAGCAGGAGCTCCTATTGGGTTCTGTAACCACGTGGCATTCCAGACTATTTGAGACCATTCTGGAATCCAGACTAAAAAAAATGAACAGAAATTCAACCCCTATGGATCTGAAGCCAACAGATTGACAATCCCAGACTGTGAGCAAGGCAGCAGTGACTCCCCCACACTTCTGTCACTGCAGCAGCTCCTCTCGTGTCCCTGCTGGCACAGGAGAGCAGAACCTTCCCTGGCCGCAGCGAGGGCAGGGTCATTTCCCGCTGGGATCAGCCCTTTCGGGTGCAGAGAGCATCTCCCACAGCGCAGGGGCTGCCCCGAGGCCGGGCTGCCCGTGACCGCTCTGCTTCTCCCCCGCCAGAACCACGAGTTCATCGACGAGCAGCTCTTCGAGCAGAACTGCATGGAGAGCTCCATGCAGAACTACCCGTCCTCCCGGAGCCCGTCGCTGAGCAGCCGCCAGGGGCTGGGCACCTCGTGCTGCTCCCGGCGCAGCAAGAAGACCACGCACCTGCCCAACTCCAGCGTGCCGGCCACGCGCCTGCGGAGCATGCAGGAGCTCAGCACCATCCACATCCAGTGCAGCGAGCAGCCCTCCCTCACCACCAGGTACCGCGGGGGCACGCCTGGCCACGGCTGGGAGGGCTGTGGACAGCTGCAGGGCTGGCAGGGATGTCCCCAGATGTGTCCAGCTGCAGGGCTGGGAGGGTTAGCACGGCTGGGAGGGCTGTGTCCAGCGGCAGGGCTGGCAGGGATGTCCCCAGATGTGTCCAGCTGCAGGCCTGGGAGGGTAACAGGGCTGGCAGGGATGTCCCCAGATGTGCCCAGCTGCAGGCTGACAGGGCTGTGCCCAGCTGCAGGGCTGGCAGGGATGTCCCCAGCTGTGTCCAGCTGCAGGGCTGGGAGGGTTGGCAGGGCTGGGAGGGCTTTGTCCAGCTGCAGGGCTGGCAGGGATGTCCCCAGATGTGCCCAGCTGCAGGCTGACAGGGCTTTGTCCAGCTGCAGGGCTGGCAGGGATGTCCCCAGATGTGTCCAGCTGCAGGGCTGGCAGGGATGTCCCCAGCTGTGTCCAGCTGCAGGGCTGGGAGGGTTGGCAGGGCTGGGAGGGCTTTGTCCAGCTGCAGGGCTGGCAGGGATGTCCCCAGATGTGCCCAGCTGCAGGCTGACAGGGCTTTGTCCAGCTGCAGGGCTGGCAGGGATGTCCCCAGATGTGTCCAGCTGCAGGGCTGGCAGGGTGGCAGGGCTGGGAGGGCTGTAGCCAGCGGCAGGGCTGGCAGGGATGTCCCCAGATGTGCCCAGCTGCAGGCCTGGGAGGGTTGGCAGGGTGGCAGGGCTGGCAGGGATGTCCCCAGCTGCAGGCTGGGCTGTTCTCCAGCCGGGGGCAGGGGCTGGTGGCAGCATCTCTGTGTTCCCCCAGCGATGACCCGAGGGAAGTGGCTCCGGCAGTCCCGGGAAGACCCCGATTAAATCTAGGCTCCGGGGCAGCTTGGGAGGGGCTCTCAGGACAAGGCTCTTCCCCCAGAGGGTGGCAGGGCACGGACCAGGCTCCCCAGGGCATGGGCCCCTGGGCAAAGCCAGCAGTGTCTGCCAGCCAAAGCTGCTGGAGGGCTGGCGTGGGCCCCTGGGACACTTCACTGGTTCTCATGGTCCAAAAGTCTAAATTGCCTCTCTGAGCATCTCTTGGAAGCAAATAAGAGAGAATTTCACAGTGGTGTCTTAGTAACTGTGACCTACAAAGCCATAAAGGACATAGGTTAAGTGTCCCTTAATAGAAAATATTCAAAATTTCATTTTATACATAAATTGCTGCAAAAGAATCATTTATTCACCGTATAATTCCTGCGAATATTAAATTACTTTCCAAATCCCCCTCAGCCCATTAAGGTTTTTGTGCACCAGGGCTGGTTTTGAACGTCCCATTCCTCTTCTCCCCGCTCCCATCAAAGGGATGTGGAAACAGAAACAAAGCTGCCTTGAGGGCAGCAAGCGATTACTTGGTGCCAGAAGGGCATTTCAGAGCATGAATTATGAATGAATAAGTACAAAACAAGTCTCCAGCTATTTCAGTTTCAATATGACAATATTTTAAACCAGCACCTGAAGCAGTAATTCAGAGGAATGTCAACTGTTCCAGGTGCTAAATCAGATGCCGGTGATATTTTAAATGTCAACACTTATTTCACTTGCTTATCAAACTGGGCAAGGACGGAGAGAGGGAAAAAAAAAAAAAAAAAAAAAAAAAAAAAAAAAAAAAAAGCTTTTCAGTTATTTTTCCTGTGGAATGCACGCAGCTGGGTTAGCTGGTCCCCCTGCAGAGGCACCCGGCCCTGCGGCTGCCCCACTCTCAGCCTGTGAGCAGGTTCTGCTCCTGGAGGGATCAGAAACCTTCCTCTGGTGAGTCAGTCCCCGATAACAGCAGCAGCAGCCTCCCCACGGGGAGCCCTGCACTGGGAAAGGACAGGCCTTGTGTCGAAAATGAACGTGTTGGGCTGGTAATAGCAGACTCCTGTAGCTGTGCAGATGCACTGAAATCAACCTATCATTTTCCCGCTGTAATTAATTATAGGATGCAATTGATGCAGATCTAATAAGAATGCTCCCAGCTGTCAGATCCTTGAAACTACTGCAGAGAGCAATAAAATAGAAAAGACCAAGGGACGGTGAATATGAAAGAGGTATTTGAAATGCAAGAAAGACAACATCTTTCTCGGAAAGAACTACCTGTGCTCTGCAAAGATGCACTACACGGGGCAGTGCATTTAGACGTCCTTTTAAATAAACCAGAATTATGCAAGGAGGAAATGGAAACAGAACAATTTGCCCTGTGAAAAGCTGTCTCCTAAGCAGGGGGAACATTACCAGAGCCCGCTGTAATCTGTGTAGACATAAATGGTGCCTTGCAGGAACAGGGGGGGGACGTTTAAATGGAGCCTTTGAATATTCCAGCCGAGTAAGACCCTGATTAAGAGCCACAACCATCCCCGTCCTTTCCCCCGCCTCACCTCGCCAGAAACAAGCCGAGCACTAAATTTATTTTCTAGTCGTTCCAGCCTCAACATGAAGTCAGACGACGGGCTGAGAGCGAACTGCAAAGCCGCGCAGATGACCACGGCCATCATCAGCATCCCCACGCCGCCGGCGCTGACGCCCGAGGGCGAGAGCGGCCCCGGCAGCCCCGGCCCGGCCACGAACCTTCCCAGCGCCAACATCGTCAAGGTGTCGGCCTTGTGAGGAGGGCGGCCCGAGGCCCCGGAGCCCCGTGGGCCCCCCGGGCCCGGCGGACACACGGCTGCGGGAGGAGGGCAGCGCCGGGGCCGGGGGACACTGCCCGGCCCGAGGGACAGCGGCGCGGCGGGCCACCGAGCCGAACACTGTGTATCGCAGCACCTTTTTAAAGGTTTTTAATGGATAATATTTATTCATGAGGAAATGACTGAAAAAAAAAAGGTGAAAAACAATGGATTTTTGTGATTTTTTTTTTTCTTTTTTCTTCCTTCATGGAGCAGAACCTTTAAACCAACCAAAATTTCACTTTTTTTTTTTTTTTCTTTTTTTTTTCTTTTATAGGAAAAGATTTAGACAAAAGAAGCCACCTGTCACAGCAGTCCCCTGCATCGCTGTGTGTGTGTGTGAGTGTGCAAGAGCCCCTGGAGGGCAGGGCCCTGGAGGGAGGTGCCCAGCAGAGCCCAGGTGTGCACACACACACACACACACACACCTCCCACCCCGGGTGCCATCCCCCATTTAGACTATTTTGTATCCGCCTTTTAAGTCAATACAGTGCAACTGCAAACAGTGTGTTTGTCTGCTAATTATTGTCTGTGGAAACATATTTGTGGAGAAAAACAAAACAACAACAACAAAAAAGAAGACAGGCTTTAGTAGAGTTTTAGTCCCACCTGGGTATCTGCTTTCTATTTTTGTTATCACTTACTTGTAAGAGTGTGACTAGACTACAGTTCTGTATTTTTAAAAAGGAAAAAAAAAAAAAAAAAAAAAAGGTAGGATTCTTTTTTAATACTGTGCACACCAATGGCAAAGAATGAAAGCACTGAACTCAACTGCATCAAGCGTTCATGAGTCTACCAGAGGTTCCTTGTAATGTATGCCCATGCTTTTTATGGTTTGGTTCCTATATAGAGATTCCTTTGCTAGCACTGGACGTGTCACCCATTGTAAATAGTAGCCAAATAATGTCTGGATTTATACTTGATAATGATTAACCCCAGAGCCAAATACCTTGCATGGACAGAGAGGTGTTTGGCTTTTTCACAGTCTTAGGGCTCCAGTTGTCCCACCCTTGGCTCCTGGGCTGCATTGATTTTGGGGATAGACAAGGTCAGCATTTTCAGTGCTCCAGGCCCAGCACAGGATCTGCCTGAGAAGGGGGAGCAGGAGCTGGGGAACCACTTGTGACGTCTGCTACAGGCAGCATTTTCTGTTCACGGCTCTACTCTGACTTTGGGAAACCTAACCAGGAGCTAACAGCTAACCAAAAACTGGAGAACACTGTGTGGTACTGCCAGGTACCTCCTGCTGGGACTGGGCTGTGCTCGGTGCTGGCACCTCCTCCCGAGACCTTCCCAGGAAGGATCCCATGGTGAGGAAACCCATGGACCTGAAACAGCTGATTCCCCCTGCCCAGAGGAACCCCCTGCTGCCGTTCTGCCCTCCTGGAGCCCCTTTTCCAGAGGGATCCACAAAGGGCAGAGTGAGGAACGTCCCCTTCCCCAGCCCCAGCCTGCCTGGCTGCTCCTGGCTCATGCACAAACCTCTCCAAGGCCAATGCACTGCCCCAGCAGCCCAGGGGGACAGGGACACCTCCCACGCCCGTCCTGAGCAGAGATTTTATCAACATCACTTAAAAGAACGGCTCAAAGAGTGTTTGAGGCTGCTTCAGCAAAGGGATGATGGTTTTTGTTTTTTTTTTAACATCTGTCATGACCTCTCCCGGTGTAATATTTATATGCACATATACACACACATATAACTGATTACAGACACATACATGTATAGATAATTAATGCTGATTACACATAGGAGCTGCACCCTGCTTTGGCAGCACTCCTGCTGGGAGTGAGTGATGGCTGATGCATTAACTCAACCCCCCCCTTAGGATCCTACAACATCCTAGGAACAGTAGGGCTATGCCTGAGCCTCCAGTAGCTGCACCAGCTTCCAGTCATTTATCCCAGTGCTGTAATATGTTACCCCAAACTATGTTTAGTCCTGTTTTAAAAGGTTTAGATGCTCTGCCTTTTGCTGCTTCCTGTAGGAGGTTATACTGCAGTTAATCTTACCATTACTGAGGTTTTTTTTCTCGATGTTTTAATTCATTTTAGCTTTGTTTTCATTAACTGTCATCATCTAGATCAGAGGCCTTGCTCTCCAGCACTTGCCACCTTTGCAACCTCATCTCCACTGGCACAGAGGAGGGTGAAATGCCCCTGTGCTGACAGGGGACAGGAATAAAAATTACAAAGAGTCAGGGATTCCACGTGGATTCTTGGTGCTGCCTTTCTTATTCCTGATTTAGTGTGAGTGCTGAACCAGGCACTTGAATCTCTGTATCTGTAAATATCTGCCGTGGCAGCCCTCGTCCAAAGCACGACTGGGCTTTCAACTGCTGCCAATCAAACCTTTGGGAAAAGAGTATTACATTCTATTTTAAGAGGCTAAAAAGGAGGAGGAAAGCCTTCCAGGAGTTTCTGGCTGGCTGCTTGGGCACTGATTGCCACAGCCTCTGTTTTCTTCCAGAAACCAGGAATTGTTATCCCTGCTGGGGAAGCACGGCTTGTGCCTCTGCCATGAACTGGGCAGGTGCTGCCCCACGCTGTCAGCTCCTCACACAGGCTCTCAGGGGATAAAACCACAGAATTAGGGAAGTCTGAGCCTAGAGGAACAGGGCTAAAAGATTTTTAATGGAGGCATTAGCTCCCCTTATCCTCTGAAGTTCCCCAAGTAAAGCTTCCAAAAGCACCTGGAACTGCATTGTGGAAAACCTGGGTGCCCCCCAGGAGAGCTGCAGGGAGAGAGATCCATCCCACAGGGACAGGGATCCATCCCACAGGGACAGGGATCCATCCCACAGGGACAGGGATCCATCCCTGGAGGGACAGGACAGGGATCTACCCCACAGGGACAGGGATCCATCCCCCAGGGAGCTGCCCTACAGCCCCTTGTCCCTGACCCAGGGAGGGCAGAACAGCTTTAGAACCCTTTAACAGCACGGAGAGCAGCCCAAGCCACCCCTGAGAATTCCTGACCCTCACCTGAAGGACGTGGCTCATTCCCTGCAGTGCTCCCAGTGCTGCCCTGCCTTACCAGCACCCCAACCCCTGCCGGGCACCCCCGACCCTGAGCCCACACAGAACCAGCACCTGGCCCTGCCCAGCACAGGGACGGCACAGGAACAGTCCAGAACAGGGGCAACACCAGGAACGGGGCAGGAACGGGGCAGGAACAGCACAGAAACAGCCCCAGGAACAGCACAGGAATGGGGCAGGAACAGTCTCAGGAACAGCACAGGAATGGGGCAGGAACAGCACAGGAACAGCCCCAGGAACAGTCTCAGGAACAGAACAGGAACAGCACAGGAATGGGGCAGGAACAGCACAGGAATGGGGCAGGAACAGAACAGGAATGGGGCAGGAAGAGCCCCAGGAACAGCCCCAGAACTGGGGCAGGCTCTGGGAACAGCCCCACCAGTGCTGTGCTGGAACTGCAGCTCAAAGCCTTCCCCCTCCTCTCAGTCCTTGCCACCTTCTATAGTTTTAGAAAAAGAGATAAAACTTTTTTTTTTTTGTACAAAAAGCAAGTGGAAGGGCATTGTTTGTGCAGATTTTCCTAAAGCAATATGAAAAGTATCAAAGGAGCAACTCCTTTTTCTGAGTATTTTATTTCTTTTCTAAAGCTTTTTCTGAAGGAAAAATATTTTCACTGATTTTCAGCCTATTCTATCAATAGATTTTCTCTCTTCTCACCTGGCATTGAGCTGCTGACAGGATTCACACCCAGCTGGCAGCAAATGATAAAAAATACCTTTCACACATTGGCTTTGACTTCTATCCTTTCCAAATAGTTCCAAAATTTTTTCCTTAAAAAGACAACCTGAGTAACACACATTGCTTCAGTGTGGAATAAACCTCATGGATAATTCAAAATACATCTTTCTTTAATTGGCCAGAAAGACCAAATTTAATCAGTGCCACTTGGTCAACCCAAACCTGTTGCTAATACACCTGTACTGCAACCCAGAATTTGTCATTCTAGTCCAGACACTTCAGGTGTATGCATGAAAATCAGATTAAAAGCAGCTAAAGAATGCAAATTTCCTTCAAGGTTTTGCTTTTTTATGTAAAGAGGTTGCAAACATGTTGCACCTCACATGTATTGTAAAAATTCAGGAAATTAAAAGTAACATTTAATTTGTGTGTTGCAGCATCCCTTAGATTTGTAATATTTTAATCTGTTGGACTAAGGCAGACCTACAAAGTCAGCACTCGTGGAGAGCTGGTGAACATCAGGAGCTTTGAACTGCAAACTTAATTCTGCTTTTAAAGTCAGGTGAATAAAACACCTTTTCCACATCATTCACCCCTCCAGTCCATCTCAGTATTTTGGTTTAGAACACTTACTTTCCTCCAATACTTGGAGCCCACTGCAGTAGATCCCTGGGCTTAGAGCCCAAGGTTTGGGGTTTGTATTTGCCAAAAACGCTGTCCATGGTGATTCCTCTTTCTAAAACTGTAAGAGCAAAGGAAGGCAGTGAACACCAGGAGCTGAGCACCAGCAGCCTGGGCTCAGCTCCCGAGTTCCTGAGCAGTCACTGAGTGACCTGGGAGAAGTCATTTCACCTCTCTGCCCTCCCTACAGCCTGCAGAGCAGTGAGCACCTCCCCTTGCATCCGCAGAGCTCAATTCACAACTCCCCAAAACGCCCCAGGGGCTGAATTCTGGAGACAGAAGTGCTGCTCCTGTTCAGGGAGCAGAACCTGTGCCAGCAAAGCTGCAGGTGGAACAAAAGACAGAGAGCTTGAGAAACTCCCTCCTGCTGTTCCCAGCCAGGTCTGTGCCTGTGTGTGTCCGTGTGTCCCTCCCCTGTGGGTGAGCCCAGTGCTGCCAGAGCCTCGGCTGGGGGAAGGTCCCCAGAGCTCTTCCCCACTGTTCAGCCACCACTGGGAGCTCCCCGGGGCTCCTTGGACCAACCAAGTCTCTAAAAACGGTCTGATGGTCTATTTTTGATAAACCAGTATGGCATTCCAATGCAATGGTGTTTTCTTTAGGAGTTCTATGTTATAAGAAGCTCTCGACCTTATTATTTTCTATTTTCGTACTTTAAATGGGCTTTGCTTTACAAATGTCAGAGGACAGATCTGAAATGTACTGGACACAACTGCAGGTAGCTTCATTTGGGAACAACTTTCTAGGAGAACCAAGTTTCCTGTTGTCTTCTTTTGGAATTGTAGTGCATATGTTGAAACTTGTATATCATTTACAGTATTGAGTCTTGTGCCACTGCTGTACCTGATGTATCCAATCCGGATTAAACAGAGTATGTGCCACAAATACCAACAGGATGCTGTGATTTCTTCCAAAAACCTCCCGGGAGGTTCTTCTGGAGAAATTCGGGTGTTGACCTAGGCCATCTGAGTTGCATTTAAATACTAATTAACTCTTCCCTAGGCAGTCATTAATGAAATCAGTGAGATGCCACAGCACTGCAATAATGCAGATACTGAAGTGCTCCTCTCACAGTGGCCTCTCTGTGACTGTCAAGAGTTGGAATCAAAATCCTGCTCTCTTGGCCTTTTGCAGCTACACAAAGGGGAGGCCCCTCCCTGGAGTCATCTGTGGCACAAAGGGAGTGAGGCAGAGACAAAGCACAGAAAGAAAAACTTTCCAGCTTAGGGCAGAGGCAGCCCAGGGTCAGCACCCGGAGCCAACCAGCACTCCCATCTTCTCCTGCCCCAGGACAGCTCTGTACAAGCCAAACAGGAAATATCAATTAGTTTTAGCACTAATGGGTAACTCCATTTCTCATTAAAGCTTCCCTGTAAGTGTGGGAAGTCTGATATTGTTGCACCCAGAGGGACAGACCAATTATGATTGCTGCACATTTTCTACATAATTAAATCCTCCACCACACGGCTTGCTGCACACCTTGCTATAGAAATGTTATTTATACAGTGTTAATTAACTGGATTTGAATTAGCAATATGGGCTTTGAGATGCTCATTTCACTCTGCCACTTCACTGGGATATAATCAGTGCCTGGTGTTGACCAAGAGAATTAGGGAAAATGGGACGATCACAGGCTTTGAGCAGACCATGGAGTGTCACAGAGAATTCAGCTTCACCCAACAGCCACAGGGAGGGCAAGGCAGGCAGGAGGGAGGTGAGGCCCTGGCACAGAGCAGCTGGGGCTGCCCCTGGATCCCTGGCAGTGCCCCAGGCCAGGCTGGACGGGGTTTGGAGCAGCCTGGGACACTGGGAAGTGTCCCTGCCATGGCAGGGGTAGAGCAAGGTGAACTTTAATGTCCCTTCCCACCTGAACCATTCTGGGATTCCATGAAATACAACTGTGATTGGTTTGTGTTTTCTCCTTTCTGACATTTCTTATGTGGGAATGGCTGCCTTTTCTCATCCTGCTTTTACTTTGGATGGTAAAGATTCCAACTGAGCATAGAGCTGCCTTTCTTCTCCTTTTATTAACAAATGGTAACACTGGACCTGTGTAAAATGTTCATCAGACACAGCTGCTTATAAAAAGACTCCACTTTTCTTCATCTCAGCCAACGCTGGTGTCATCTTAGTGTCCCTTAGAGCAGCACTGCTGTCTCAGACCTGCCCAGTCCTGGTCCCAACCAGCAGCATCAGGACATCAATCTGTGGAATTCTGGAATCAATCCTCACCCTTCAGCAGCTCCTGGAGATAGACTGAGTTGATGTGGTAGGCATTCATGCAGCTGAACTGCCACTGGCTCCTGCTGTAGTGAGACACTGCAGCGTAGTAGCTCTGCCAGGCGTCGTAGTAACACCTCCAGTAGTCCTCATAACTCCAGCCCTCGAGTGGAGCCTCCTCCCAGGAGCTGCAGCTCTGCTCCTCCTCACCTCTGCTCCTGGCAGGACTGCAGAACTGATGCTTCTGGCTTTTCTTGTGTTTAGCATTTTTGACTTTCTTTTTCGTGTCATTTTGCCTTGGGACGTGGGAGCGCTCCCGAGGCTTCTGTGGAGCAGGACAGAGACCTGCAGGGTCCTGCCGTGCTGTGGGCACAGCTTCTGGCTCCTGAGGGTCTGCAGAGGCCTCCAGGCACGAGTCATTGGCCCTGCTGGGAAAGGAATCCCTGGAGCTGTCTGAGCCATCGCTGTCAGCAGACACATCCCTGGCTGCTGCTGTCTCTGGGTGATGCTCCATCTCCTCCCACTCCACGTCCCCATTTCTGGGCAGCTCACGCTGCTCTCCTGGGCCTGAGTAACTTCTTAAAATCTCCACCTCTCTCTCTGACCCTTCTTTAATGAAATAATCATAGTCTTCAACAAAATCTGAGAAGCTCCAGGGATTGGTGAGTTGGTTTTTGAAGGAAGACAAGCATGGAATTTTGGGAAGGTTTTTTCTCAAGGTCTCCTCATCTGGAGCCTGAGTGTTGTGCTGTCCATCCATCCTGGAGACAGGTTTGACCTGATTCCTCTGCTCTGGGTGACATCCAGAAGTTTGAGGGGTTCTACTATTTTTCTGTACATTTGCAGGATTTGTGCACTTTTTAATCTGTTTTTGCTTTGGAGTCTTTTTTGGCCTTTCTGCAGAAGAATTATCCTTTGGAAGATTGGAGGGAGGCTGAGGTATGTCTGAGAAGCCATTCTGGACAGGCTGCAGCACTGCCTGCTCTGGTTTAGGACACACAGTGTCACAATTCACCACGGGACCCGGAGGTATTGCAGGTCTAACTTCCACCTCGCCGTCCTCAAACTGCTCCATCATTCCAGGAGGGATTGGCTCTGCACAGGAGAGAAACAAGCAGCCACTCAGTCAAGGGCGTCCTTCCCTCTGGAACTCACACAGGTACCCAAGTGAAGCTTCTCAGAATTGCACATCACACATCCAGTGAGGGCCACAAACCAACCCCTTCAATGCTTGCAAGAGTTTAAAGAGCCAGAAAATTTCCTTCAGAGCAGGCATCAAAGGCTGCTCAAGACAAACAACACTACAGTACTCATCAGGAGCAGAGTGTGGAGAGCGTGGACTAAAAGCACAGCAGCCCCAGCAGAGAAGGCCCACATCACCCCCCTGGGCCCGGGTGAAGCTCAGACTAACAGCAAACCCCCAAGCCCAGCTGACCCCCAGCACTGAGCCCACCTGGCAGAGGGAGAAGCTGCAGGTTGCACTTCTGAGCAATTCCCATCATGGTGTTCTCCTCCTCGCCACGGCAGCAGTAGGTGACAGCCAGACCCAGAGTGCCTGTGGGACACAGCAGAGCAGTTAGGTCCCAGCAGAGGAAGTGGAGCAGAGGAGCAGGGGCAGCAGGGCAGGCCCAGGGTGGTCCCCATGTCCCCAGTCCCCCTATCCCCCTGTCCCCTATCCCCTGTCCCACATCCCCAGTCCCCCATCCCCTGTCCCCTGTCCCCCTATCCCCCTGTCCCCATGTCCTCTGTCCCCTATCCCCTAACCCCCATCCCCCATCCCCTGTCCCCACCGAAGCGCCCGGCGCGGCCGATGCGGTGCATGTAGGTCTCCCAGTCCAGGGGCACGTCCAGGTTGATGACCAGGTTCACCTTCTCAGCATCGATCCCACGGGATGTCTGCAGGGAGGGAGGAGGGCACTGAGGGCTGGGTAACTGCACAGAGCTTCCCACAAACACAGCCCCCAGCGGGGCGGCGTGGGCCAACCTCCCCACAGGGACCCCAGCACACTGCCCAGGGAGCAGCTCTGGGGTGCAGAGCAACAGGGAAACTGAAAACTGCTTTTGGGCCAGGACACAGCATGGGTGGGGCTGGATGGGCCCTGAAAGTGTCATCTCAATCCTGCCCCTGCCAGGTGAGGAATGGAGGTGATTTCTACGCCTCACAGTGAAAATAAGTCATGGTCCAGGGTGCTTTATCAGCACATTTATGTTCTCTCCAATATCTCCAACCCAAATCTAGTTCTCTGGAGTAACTTTATGTGCAATACTTCTGCACGCTGTAAAATTTGCAGGGCAGTTAATGCATTTGAAATAGAATCAGTAAAAAGCTTGTTTGACAGCAGTAAAAGCTCACCAGGTCTGTGGAAATCAGAACCCTGCAGTGGAACTGCTTTAATTTAGCCATGGCATCGAGTCGCTGGTTTTGATTCATGTTGCCTAGGAAGATAGAAATTAAAAGCAGGTTACAGTCCTCATCTTTATGCTCCTCACATTCCAGAAAACATTGCTTTGTATTATCAGAAACAAGTCAGAAACTTCCTCAAACAACAGTTCCAGATGAGTAAAGAAGGAACAAACAAAACTGGAGAACTCAGATCACTTATTACAAAAACAATTCTTTTCCTTGTAGACTGAGTCTTAAAAGACCTATGAAGATTCAAATCCTATTCTCAGCCATTTAACCAGAGGCCCTGCAAGGCAAGATTTAAGATAGATTTTCCTATTTTGGGTCATGTTTATGCACAATTTCTGTGGAATCAGAAAACTGTGAGTGGATTTACCTGAAATGCACTCGGCAGGGAAGCCTCTGGACGTCAGTATTTCAGCCAGATGTTGAGCCCTGAGGGAACACACACATTCAAAACTGGAAATAAAACCCCAGGCCAAACAACACCTGGGCAGTTCATAGGTTATTCTCCACAGCCAAGGACTGCAATCTGGTCTTTTCAGTATTCACACTGCATTCCTCAGGCTGTATTTCAGACCTGAAGATTCCAGACTGCTCTGAGAGCTCACAGGTCCCATAAATTTATCCACATGCACAGAAATTTACCCAAGGCTGGACATGACAACCACAGCTGTCAACCAAGCTTTGTCCAGGTGTTGCTGCAAGTGCTTATTAGGGTTATTATTTTTTATGTATTAATGTTTATTACCTGCTGTGCAAATTTGAGAAGACTAAGGCTTGGTTGAAAGGAATCTTGCTGAACAACTCCTGCAGGTGCTGGGTTTTTTCCTCAAAGGTTTTATGTGGGAGGGGATGGGAATTCACAATTTTGTAGTATTGCTTCAGTCCTGAGCAGGAAACCAAAACAACAGATTAGAGATTGCCATAAAAACATGCACAGAGTTCTGTAAACATGTGATACTGCAGCTGAAGTGAAACTGCAAACAAGGACACACATAAGAACCTTCAGGAGAAGTTTTTCCAAAAAGGCTAAATTTTTTTTTGAATGGATAGAAAAAACAGAGAGTTCCATTTGTCACTGGTATTTTAAAAATACAAAATCACAAACCAGTTTGGGTTGGAAAGGCCTTTAAAGACCTTCTTATTCCACTTCAAGATTCACTACAGCAACATGGGGAATCAATATTCACAAACTGAACCCCTCAGATAGGGGTGAAATAACGAAAAATCCTGCATTCCACAGGCACACGTTTTGGGTTTAGTGTCCTCCCCTTAATCTCTTGCTGACTCTGAGTGCCCTGTGTGCTTACCAAGAAGGGCTGGGTCCGTGGGGTTGAGCCTGACAAACGTGGGCTCCCTCATGTACCTGGTGAGAGCAGCAGCCAAGGACTCGGGGTAGGTGGCCGAGACTGCCAACATCTGCTTATTGACGGGCAGGGAGGAGTAGATCCAGCTGGGAGACAAAACCAGGGGATTATTCACACGAGTGTGGCTGACCTAAGGACACAGTGCAGAGAGAGAGGAGTGCTCTGCCTCACTTGATCTGCTCCTGGAAGCTGCCCTCCTCCAGCAGCTTGTCGGCCTCGTCCAGCACGAAGAGCCGCACGCTGCCCGTGCTCAGGTAGCCCAGCTCGATCAGCTGCTTGATCCTCCCTGCAGGGGAGGGAAAAACACCTCCAGACACCTGAAACATCTCAACGGTGAACTTATAAAGTATTCTTGAGCTACCCTTAGGCTGTGCCCCACTGATGACAAGACACGCAGCACACCCCGTCACTGAACCGGGCAGGATCCCGGGAGCCGAAGCACAGCACAGCTGCTCCCTCCTTACCTGGGGAGCCCACGGCAATGTGGCACTTCTTCAGCCTGCTTCTGTCCTGGCTCAGGGGAGTCCCCCCAATGAACACATGGCATTCCAAGCCCTCCATTTTTATCCCAATCGTTGTGATCACGGCGTGGATCTGCACAGCAATCTCCCTCGTGGGCGCCAGGACCAGGATCTGGGGGGGGCAAGGATTAGAAGGGAGGATGGAAGCCGCAGGATGGCGCTGGGAGCTAAGCCCCGGCGCCGTGGTGATTTAGCACGCGGTGTCTCACGGCCTCCGACGCCGTACCCCCAAAAGAGCGATTCCCGGTCCCGCAGCCCCGGGCCGGCTCACCTGCGTGGCGGGGCTCTCCAGCAGCACCGCGTCCAGGGCGATGGTGGCGAACACGCACGTCTTGCCGGTGCCAGACTTGGCCTGCACGATGAGATCTGCAAAGAGCGGCCACGGGGGTCAGGGCAGCCCCCGGCGTGTGCCCGGCCCCGCGCCCGGCCCGCCCGCTCACCCAGCCCGCAGCGCCCCAGCGGGATGGCCTTCAGCTGCACCGGCGACGGCCGATGGAACCCGGCCGCCTCCAGCCCCTCCAGCACCGGCGGCGACAGCAGGAGAGAGCCGAAGTCGGAGGGGCCGCCGGGCACCAGCACATCCCGGGTGCGGAACCGGCCCGGTGCCTCCCTGGGCGCCGCCATCTTGGCGGGGCGGGAAGGGAAGTCTCGCGAGAGGTGCCCCGATCCCGCGCCGGGCGACGAGCGGTGCCGCCGCCAGGGGGCGCCGGACGAGCAGCGGTGCCGCCGCCAGGGGGCGCTGGGTAGGGAGACATGGCGGCGGCTCCGCCTCAGCGCCGAGCGGGCACGGAGCGGGCACGGAGCGGGAGCGGAGCGGGCAGGGAGCGGGCAGGGAGCGGGCAGGGAGCGGGCACGGAGCGGGCAGGGAGCGGGCAGGGAGCGGGCAGGGAGCGGGAGCGGAGCGGGCACGGAGCGGCCCCGGGGCGGGCACGGAGCGGGCAGGGAGCGGAGCGGCCTCGGGGCGGGCACGGAGCGGGCACGGAGCGGGCAGGGAGCGGGCACGGAGCGGGCAGGGAGCGACCCCAGGGCGGGCATGGAGCGGGCAGGGAGCGGGCAGGGAGCGGGCAGAGAGCGGGCAGAGAGCGGGCAGGGAGCGGGCACGGAGCGGGCAGGGAGCGGGCACGGGGCGGGAGCGGAGCGGGCACGGAGCGGGAGCGGAACGGGCAGAGAGCGGGCACGGAGCGGGCACGGAGCGGGCAGGGAGCGGACAGGGAGCGGGCAGGGAGCGGACAGGGAGCGAGCACGGAGCGGGCACGGAGCGGGCACGGAGCGGGCACGGAGCGGGCACGGAGCGGCCCCGGGGCGGGCACGGAGCGGGCAGAGAGCGGGCACGGAGCGGGCAGGGAGCGGGCAGGGAGCGGGCAGGGAGCGGGAACGGAGCGGGCACGGAGCGGGCAGGGAGCAGCCCCGGGACGGGCACGGAGCGGGCACGGAGCGGGCAGGGAGCGGGCACGGAGCGGCCCCGGGGCCGTGCTGTGCCCTGCCAGCTCGGGTGTACACGGGCTGTGCCCTGCCAGCTCACAGAACAGCCCCGAATCACCGCTGAGCCCGGCTCCTGGCCCCGCACAGACACCCCACAGCCAGCCCGGGCCCGAGGGCAGCTCACAGAACACACCATCCATCAGCCTACAGAAAAGTACTGCCAACATTTAACAGTGTAGTATTCACGCAGCAAAGGGCAAATGTGTTAATCTGTATGTGCGTTACTTACTACCCTCTGTAGGCCACTTACTTTAAATCGTGCGTGGGTTTATGAATATCAACTTTTATCTTAGCGCTTCAGAGGCGCTGGACGTGCAGCTTCCATTCATTGCAAGGGGAGGTGGAAAATCTCCACAGTGGCTTCTACTGTACGAGCACATACACTGGGTCATTATTCTTACAGTGCCGGGCAGCCTAAATGAATTTTAATGGCTTTGGCGTATCACGGGCTTGGTCACGCCTTTGAAATTCCTCATCTCTATATTCCTGATGGGGGAGAAAAGGCCGTCAGATTCTGTTCAGTTATTTTTTTATTCTGATGGCATTTTCCTATGAATATCTGAGTAGCAAACACTGAACCCTGCAGGACAAAGAGCTGTTCCAGTTTGGAGCTCTCCACCAAGGGAGACACCAGGTGGTTGGGACTGTTCCCCAGAGCACAGGTAACAGGATCCACAGGCATTCTGCTGGTCCAATTTTATTATTTTTTTAAAAATTTTTAAGTGGATACTCTCATTGGTCCTCAAGGGGAAAGAGTCTCCAACATGAAATAATTGTCCCTGGATAAATCTGGGAAAGGAGACAGACAAAGACACCTGGACAAATAACAAACATTTGATTAAATAGAGGCTTTCATAACCCTTTTAAATTGATGTGATTTGAACAGACAAGGAAGAGCAGTGAGGAGGGACTGTTCCCAGGGGGGAAGGGCAGCGAGGAGGTCACAAAACAACCCCCAAGAGCCATCGCAGGAACTGCTCCTCTCTCTGTTTTTCTCACTTACCCCTTTTCTCCCAAGGTTTCACGCAGGTTGCAATACAACCAAGGTGATCTGGAGACAGCCGTGATTCTCTGTGGTGCATTAATGAGACCTTCAGACACTGCCCCGTCATTCACAAGGATGCTGCTGTTATTTCATTTCCCTTCTGCTGCTCAAGGCAGACAGACTCCGACCCGTCTCCCCGTGTGTGAGACACCCTTGGCAGATTAGTTGTCCCTCTCCCGCTGCTTTTGGCCCTGACTGAGGGAGCTGTGTCACATTTCAGCTCCTGCAGGTCTGTCAGTGGGTCCCAGGGAAGGTTTTGTTTTAACCCTCATCCCCGCAGTAAATGCGACCTGCTGGTGCTCCTCACTCTGCCGTGAGCTCAGTGCAGGTGCTGTGAGCCACGGTATAAACAGGGATCTTCGCCCTCCAGCCCTGGCTCTGCCTCAGTGACTCTCCAGCACCGAATTCCCCTTGTCGCCCTTCACGTGTCAGCCCCGCCACGAGCAATCTGCAGCTTGGCCATGACATGGCTTTGCTTTTGCTCGCAGTGAGGAAGAATCCCTGCTCAGAGCAGCCTTTGGAAACCTTGACATTTCATCTGAATACTCTGCAGGCAGAGTAGGTCCTGGGAAAGGATTTAGGTGAACGAAGCAGATGAGACATCCTTCAGAGCTGGAGTATTACTAAAATTACAGATTCTTTTGAAGGGATATAAACTCTAGCTCGGGGTCATAAAAATCCTTGAGGTTTTAGGATGTAGAAAAGCCCTGCTAGGGAAAAAATTCTTCCTCCCATACACACCGAGAGCATGTTTTATTCCTCCAATAAAGTGCTCACCACATTTTTGTCCCTGCTGAAAAGTGCACATCACATGTTTGATTTTAATTCCATGCTGGACTGATTTTCCCCTGAATCTGTGTATCGATGTCTCAGCTTTAGGTAAATGATGTTCTAAGACACCTCTGAGTGCTGCTGCTGATGCTCGAGGTCAGGTGGTCACTATCCCAGACCGTTTCAGCCCAACACCTGCAGTACCGGGACTTAGTGCTTGTACTAAATACTCCTCACAAATTTATCCATCTCTCCTTTTGTTACAAATCGACTTTTCATTTCCACCACCTTAATTCCTGTTGTGTCTCTTTGAAATACTGAGGTAAAATGCTCATGGATAATTTGTATTGGCTTCCAGAACTGTTGGGTTGTGTCTATTTTAAGAATATATTCATTATAGATTTGGACATTGCTTTGCTACTGCAAACAGGCACCAGCCTTGCCTTATTCCTTTCCCTTCAAAGGGTTTTGTCTTTCAGATCTGCCAAGACATGGAATTATTCAGAGCAAATCTGGTTTACATAATATTTGTAGAATATTTTGAAAGTGAGATAATCTCATCCTCCTCTCCCAGATGTTTTCAGATTAAGACAGGGAAGTTTCTCTGTTCTCTGCAGCACGTGTGAGTCACTCTCTGGAGTGTGGGATGTATTTGTGTTTACACTGCCATGGAAACTGTGTTTGTTCTCTGTACAGTAGAGCCCAGGACAGTGAGAGGGCCATTGATCCCAGCAGAGACAGTGACTGCATGCTCACCACCCAAAATTGACTCCCAGCGCCCTGCACTTATCCTCTGGAAAAAGAAGCTGCATGGCAAGTTACCACGTAGCAGCGAGTCTTGGGAGCAGCAGAATCTTCTCCTGCTTTGGTAACTGACAAAGTTGTGGGTTTTCCCCAGTGGGTCTGGTGTGTGGGGTTGTCATAAATAATGACGGTGAGGAGGAGGATGGTGCTGCCTTTCCATCCATCTAAGGCTCATTGCAGTGCCCTCCTGTGGAATGGATTTGGTTCCTTGTCAGGCTCTTCCCGAGGATCCCCAGGCTGCAGATGGGATCTCCAGCCCCTGGGGGAGTCACCAGGGGCACGGGCAGGGTGCAGCTGCAGATAAAAGCACACAGACCTCAGGGATGGGTCAGAGCAGCGACTCCAGCCCTGCAGAGAGAAATGCCAGTATTCCCCTCCTGTTGTTTTCCTCAGGATAAATAAACATCATCCCATTTTAATCTTAGATACCAAGATTTGCTAAATTATTTTTTCAGCTCGTATGAGCAGGATCTAGGTCAGGAAAACGCAGCGAGCCGAGATGAAATCCAGTCGTGGTTCAGCACAAGGCAGCACAGAGGCTGCACAGGAGCTGCCCTGGTGCCCACTCCTGCCACTCCAGTGCAGCCAGAGCAATGTCAGGGGCTGGAATTTAGCTGGAGCAGCATTAGAAGTTTTTATTTTGAGGATGGGGCGTAGAGAGGCTGGGGCATGTCAGAACTTTATGAAAAGGCCACAAGTGCAGGGACTGTGTGCACTAGATTAGACTTAATGGAAGAAACAGTCAGATTTCCAGGGGTGTTTTATCTCTTTATGCACAAATATAAAACCAAAGTTCTGACATTATTCCCTTACCTATCGTGGCTGGTTGTTTCTGCCCCAGCGGGTTTAAACAAGGATGCATGCAATTCAGGTCATGCTGCAGCTGAAGTGGGAGGAAATTCTGAAAGGTCTGTCGTCAGTGTGCAGGAAAGTCGAAAGGAAAGAAAATTCAGTGATAACCACGCTTGTTAGTTCAGCAAAGAACAGTCACGTGGGAGCCTGGAGAAACCAGATCAATGAACTGAAAGACAACAAATGAGATGAGCCTTCAGCTGTGAAGGGATGGATGTTCCCTCAATCAGGAAGGAACGAGGCAGTTCACAGAAGTGGAATACTCCACTCTGAAGGAGTATTCTAATTTTTGCCCAAGGATCTCAGTTTTTCTTTTTATCCTGAAATAAACCATGTAGCTTTCTGCTTGAGGGTGTTTTATTCTTGGCTCTGTATTTTCTCGGAGATCTGATTTTCCACTGCACTGCACCATCTGCTCATGGTTTACACCACGACAGAGTGGAGGGAGTGCAGGGCCTGGCATGAGGTGTCGGTGCTGCTTTGAACCAGTTGTCTACACGCAGGAGAAAAATGCTGCTTAGGAAGGAAATCCTACTGAGAAAATATTTCAGATTTTTTCTCTCCTCTTGCAAGTTCCCAGGAGTTTGGAGCACATGAATATTCTGGTCTTTTCTTTATCCTGTGCTCATAAACTTCTTTATCAGTCTCCTGGGACAGGAGCAGCCCCGGAGGCTGGAAAATGGATCGAAAAGATGTCCTTAGCAGAAGCCAAAGAGAGCCTAGAAACTCTTCCTGTTCATCTGCCAGAAGATCACAGAGTTTGGTGTCTTGCAAGAGGCACAGGAGCTGGCAGCATCTGCCACTTGCCTTGTACACGTGCAGGTGGCCTCCTGAATCCTTGCCATGTGCTGGGGGTAAGACATTGTGTGAGTTCCATTTGATCCCTCCAATGAGCACGGGTGTCATCCTCGCTGTGCTGCAGCAGTCAGATGTGAAGGCATCGCTTCAGCTCAGCAGTGATGCAGTGACCAGACCTGGGGGCCCTTTGTGCCATGTCTGGGACACTGCAGGGACAGCTGGGTCACTCCCTGGCACTCCCTGTGCCCCCGGAGCAGAGCCAGGGACAGTCCTGGGCTCCACTGGGACCATCTCAGCCGTCCAATGGCCCACTCCTGCCTGGCTCCTCACCCTGCCATATGCTGGGATGGGCTGTGGACATCCACACCCAACCCCGGCCCTGGGGAACAGCCAGCTGGCCAACAAATCCTGCCAGATTTCAGGGAAAAATCACACTTTTCAGGGAAAAATCATAGCTGGGCTAGCTGGCTTGGACTGTAAGAAAGACTCGAGACCAGCAAGTACCCACTCACACCATGGCATGGCCTGCTGGAAGTGATTCACTTTTTGATGAGGTTATTTCTTTAATAAATTCATATCTTTACTGCCCCACGTTCTATGGAGCCTCGAAGGGAGAAGCTGCTCCCTTGTTGAACAGATGGGAAATGGGAGCCCTGAAATGAGCGAAGAGACAGGAAATTTTGACCCATAATAACCGAGACACTGGAAGGATCAATAAACATTAACTCTGGAGTGTTTTCCAAACACATGTGAAAGGGCAGATTGCAAATTTCCCATTTAAACTGGATTTTGACACAAAGGTCAGCTTTCAAAAGCACTGAAACTGACTTCTACAAACAAACAAGCAAACAAACCAAATCCAATTACCTTCTTTAAAAATGTTTTCCTCCAAAAATCAAAGACCTGGAGAGGCAAAAAATTTAGCCAGTCTTTGTGAAATTTATGGGGAAAAAACCAAGTTTTTAATCCCAAATTTGAAAACACAAACTAGTATTTGTCCTCCTATCAAGTTCTTCAGCATTGCAGAATGACTCTGCCAAACCTTGCTAAATTATCACGGGGGACTCAGCATTTATCATCTAAACAACACACTTTGCAAATAAGGTAAGAATAATATTTATTTGTGAGAAACACTCAAAACTTCAAACCCTTTCAGACTCAGCGCAGTTATGAAGTCTGATGATCCAAAATAGTCTGTATTTTTTTTTCCCGGCTCGCATGTCCATCTGTTGGGTGTCCTGTGGTGAGAAGCAATATTAGAGCTTGTTGATCCGAGATAAAAGACTCCGCTCCGACATCCCCCACAGCCCGGAGATTTCCAGGTGCTGCTGCGCGCACAGACCGAAACCGCGCGGGGAAACTCGTGAGAATGAACCCCGCAAAAGCCCTGCCGACACCTGCCCGTGCTCCGTGCGCTGTCCCCGGCTCGGCCCGTGTGTCCCTGTCCCTGCCCGTGTCCCGGCCCCGGCCCCGCCACAGCCCGCGGGGACAGGCACAGGGGACACCGCCGTCACGACAAAACGGGGACGCCGCGACCGCGTGCCTTTGCAATTTCTCCCGATTAAGGCCATGTAGGTTAATCCGTGCTTTTGGTGGGGTGGTCCGCGTCTGCGGAGCGACGTGCACAGCGCACAGCGCGACCAGCTAAAGCGGCCAACTTCAGCCGCCGGCGGGGCCCGTTGGGGCACGGGCGGAGCGCGGGGCTGGCTCTGGGGAGCGCCCGCCGCCTCCGGAGGGGCTGCGAGCGCCGGGGCCGGCCGGGGGATGCGGCTGCCCCCGCCCCATCGCCCGCACACGCGGCCCCGCCGCCGCGCTCAGCGCCCTGCCCCGAGCCCTGCCGCCTTCTGCCCGGCGTTCTGCCCCGATCCCTGCCCCGCATCCTGCCCCGCATCCTGCCCCGCATCCTGCCCCGAGCCCTGCCGCCTTCTGCCCGGCGTTCTGCCCGGCGTGCTGCTCCGATCCCTGCCCCGAGCCCTGCCCCGCATCCTGCCCCGAGCCCTGCCCCGCGTTCTGCCCCGCATCCTGCTCCGATCCCTGCCCGATCCCTGCCCGATCCCCGCCCGATCCCTGCCCGAGCCCTGCCCCGCCGGCAGCCGCCGCCCCCCGGAGCCGCCCCGCGGCCAGCCCCCGGCCAGCGGAGCCCCGCTCCCCTCCGGCCAGCCCCCGGCCAGCCCCCGGCCGGCCCTTCTCCCCTCCCCTGCCGCGGCGGGGCCGCGCCGAGCCGGGCCATGGAGCAGCACCTGCGGCGCCTGCGGCAGGAGCTGGTAAGGGCCGGGCTCGGGGCACCGGCGGCGTCCCGGGGCTGCGCGGCGGGGGCGGCTTGGGACCGGGGCTGGGGGTCCCGCCGCTCCCGTCCCCGTGAGCGGGGCAGGTCCCGGGTAGGGGGCGGGAGTCCCGGTTATGGGGCGAGGGTCCCGGTTATGGGGCGGGGGTCCCAGTTATGGGTCGGGGGTCCCGGTTATGGGTCGGGGTCCCGGTTATGGGTCGGGGGTCCCGGTTATGGGTCGGGGTCCCGGTTATAGGGCGGGGGTCCCGATTATGGATTGAGGGTCCCGGTTATGGGTCGGTGGTCCCGGTTATGGGTTAGGGGTCCCATCCCCGCCAGCGGTGGCCGCTCGGGCTCCGTCCGTCTGTCCGGGAGAAAGCGCGGCGGGGGCGTGCGGGGGCTTTAGGGACAAGCTGCCAGCGCAGGTCAGGAACCAGAGAAGCGGCCACGGAGATGGACGGGAGCAACTTTGTGGGAATCCAAAGGCTGTAAAGGGAGCGCGCTGGCACCCCCGGTCCCCCGCGCAAACACTGCTTTCCTCGGAAAGCCTTTGTGAGGAAGGAGCGGTGTTCGGCCTGCCGCCGCTCCTGCCCGGGGCTGGCCGCGGGCCCGGGCCGTGCTGGGGCTTGTCCCGCGGCCCCGAGGTATCGCCGCGCCTCGGGAGGAGGAACTGCCACTTCCCAAAAGAGGCTTCAGGGGGTCTGCCCCGGAGTCTGCGTGGTCCTGATAAAGAGATCGTGAGAACAAAAGGGGAAGACAAGGCAGAGCGAGAACGGGTGGGTGAAGTCTGGGAAGGCCAGAAGCTCCCGGGCTGGGCTGGGGGGAGGTTGGTTCCGGCGGGGTCGGGGCTCGCTGGGCTGTGTGCGGTGCCTGCGCTGCAGGAAACATTCCGCGTGTGTGTGACAGCAGCCCCTGGGAGCGGGCCGAGCTCCAGCCGTGCCCGGGGCAGCCCCGGGGCTGGAGAGCCCTGTGCTCCTCCAGATCTTGTGAAACACGGGCCGGGCCGGTGGCCTTTTCCTCCCAATAAATGTGGCAGCGGTGACATTTGACCTGCTGGCGTTCCCAGTGTTTCCCCAGCAAACACGGGAGGTGAAGAACAAACTAAAACAAAGGAAAACGGGAGTCACTGGTGTGCTGCACACTGAGGGTGATGAATGAAATGCAAACTGCAAACCAGGTACAGAACAATCGGAGAGCTCTTGAAAATCTGACTGAGTCGGAAGGTGAGATGGGAGAAAGAATAACTTCCAGAAGAACATCCTAAGAATAGGGTTTCTAAATCAGTGTTTTGTCCTCTGGCCAAACTGGTTTTGTTATCTGAGCAGTATTTCTGTGGAGAAGACTAAACACTGCACCTCTGAATCTAAACCAGGCCTGTTTTGTAGTGCAAAGTGCAACTTCTGAAGAGTCAATATATTCAACAGAAAGGCAGATCCCTCACACTTAATGTGAAAGGCAGGAAAAAAATACTTTGAGTGAGAAAATTCTGGTTTTTTTCACTCCTTGTAGGAATCTCTTTTTTTCAATTGCAAAATTGCAACAGCTTTTATTATATCAATAAACCGTGACTTAGCCAGGCAGAAATCTGTGTGTATGCTCGGCTTAAA
The DNA here is from genome assembly GCA_014839755.1 of Sylvia borin. Taxonomy (NCBI): domain Eukaryota; kingdom Metazoa; phylum Chordata; class Aves; order Passeriformes; family Sylviidae; genus Sylvia; species Sylvia borin. The sequence continues at coordinate 6,228,890 of CM025980.1, read as the reverse complement.
AAACCTGGGAAGGGGCAGTTGTCACCTTCAGCTGGACGAGCTGTGACTTGACTGAGAGCAGCCTGGGTCTCCTGGCGTTTGGTTTGCACCAGTCTCATTCGTTCCCCCTCCCACTGCCCGGGTTTTGCTACTCAGACTTTAAAACTTCCTTTCACACGGGTTCTGCAGGGATCCCAGGGCAGTTGTGGGACATCTGCAGGGCGCAGCTGGCCAGGGGTCACCTCCCTCAGCCTCCCTGCAGCTGAGCAGCTCAGCCTGGAGTGAAAGTGGGAGCTGTGGCGATGGGAACATCCATCGCTGGTGTCCTGAGCGGTAACAGCCTGTAAAAATCAGTGCTGGCCCCGTAGCCTGGAATTAAAATAGATTACTGTTTGTGTGAAGAGCAGCGAGCAGGGACAGCTGGGCCCATCTGCACCACGGGCGGTGGGAACTGCGCTCTGGAGCTGCTGCTCTGCCCCTGCCCGGCCTTTGGGTGCCCCAGAGCCACGGGCAGCAGTGTGACAGTGGCTTTGGCCACCTCAGCCAGTGAGTGGGGCACGGGGGGTCCAGCCCCAGGCAGCCCCCTGGATTTAGGGACCCCCAGGCTGTGCCGTGCCCGGGGAGCAGCCCTGCTGGGCAGGGAGGTCCTGCAGAGCTTCCCTCTGGTTTTATTCCTTACACTCCGTGAGGAGCCAGGTGTGTTAGGGCTGCTCAGGGGCACATGGCAAGGCTAGAGACGGTCCCATCAGCAGAGGTTTGTTTGTCTCAGTGCAAGCAGCCTCTGGTTTGGTGAACCAGACTTTTGGCCAGTTTTGAGGAGGGGATTCTCTCAAAAAATAGTGGATGTTGGCCCAGTTCCCAAGGAAAGGTTATCTTCTGGTGCAACCCAATCCCCCAGCAGCGTGAGATAGGAGGATTCCAGCTCTGGTTTTCCTTTCCCTTGCTTTGTTTATTAAAAACACATTGACTGTGCCCCGAGAGCGCAGCGAGCTGTGCCAGCAGGGCTGAGCAGTGAGGCCGGGCCGTGCTGACCCTGCTCTTCCCATTTCCTCTGGGAGGGCTCTGCCAGCGCTCCCGAGGATCAATCGCAGCCCTTTCAGCCGGCCAGGGAGATCTCCTGTCCCAGCCGCGTGTTTGCCGCTGTAAGCTGATCGTTTCTGGCATGTGTGGTGTCCCTGTGATTGGAATTCATTCAGAAGCTGGGCAGGCAGGAGAGCCTCAGCTGCCAGGCACCCATGGCCCCGCTGGGATGGGGACACCTCTGCTGGGCTGATGTCACCCCGGGCTCCCTCAGCCCGTGTCCAACACTCGGTGCCAGCTCTGCACCTCAGGTGCAGGACATGCCCCAGCCCTCCTTCTCCTCCGGGAGACCTCTGGAGATTTCTGGGCTCACTGTGCCTTGGGGAACGTGCCGTGGTGGTTTGTGGCCGTGGGGAGGGACAAGTGGCGCTGCCGCACTCCTGTCGCCCGTCCTTGCCGTGGCACTTGTGAAATGTGCCCCAGAGCTCGGGAACTGCCCTTGGTGCAGTTCATCCCCATCCTCGGAGCCCCCTGGCCCTTTGGGCTGCACTGGGACCCTGCAGAGGGTCTGAGGCTCAGCAGGGCCGTGTGCCTGCTCCCCCGGTCACACAGCACGGCAGTTCTCTCGGCTGAGGCTCAGATGGAGCAGGAGTTTTGTCTTGCTGAGGGATCAGCACAGGGGTTTCCTTTCCGTGCCCCACACTGCACGTGGCAGTGCCTCCCTGCGCTCTGCCACCAGCACGGGTCACACTGATGTGCTGCAGCATCGCCCTTGGCCCCTGGGATGGGGCTCGGGGCTCGTCTGCAGCTCCAGTAATCCCTGTTTTCTCTCTGGGTGCGTGGGGCACGTTCCCCTGCCACGCTGGTTTGTGCGCCTGTAACAGGTGAGAGGCACCTCTGCTTGGAGTGTCGTGGTCTTTCAGATGACTCCAGGACATTTCTGGGGTTTCTGTTGCTTTCTACTGGGAGGAAAAGGATTTAATTCACCGCTCTGACTCGAACTTTTAATGTTCTCCCTGCACATTTGTCATAAATGCATCGAATTACTGAGTTTGATAGAGTCTGTCTCCCTTCTTACATGAATTTATGTCCTGGTAGACAATGTTTCTTGCTATGAATATCCTGCAGGAATAGAACATTTGGTCTGAGTGAAAAATACAGCCAATTATTTTTGCTCTTTGTCTCACACTGGGTCCTATTCCGGTAACTGTGTCAGGCTCCAGAGGAGCTGCTGTTTTCATTGCTGCTCCCTCTGGAGGGGCAGCTCGGGTGAGTGTGAGGCACAAATGCAGCCCTGAGGGTCCGGGGTCGCTGCTCCAAGGGCAGCAGGTGGGAGCAGGCAGCTCCTTGTGTGTCTCTGCTGCTGCAGGTCCCTTTTTGGGTACTTTACCCCAGTGCCAGAAGGCTGGGTGGTTGTCACAGGTTCCTTGGTGTTCCTGAGGGAAAGGTGCAAAGGAGTGACTTGACAGCAGATGTCCTGTCACGAATAACTGGGGAGAGAAGGCAGTCACAGGCTCTGTCCTCTGGGTTATTTCCAGAGCCGTCACCTAAAGATGAGGATGGGTTTGTTTCAGACTCCCATCTTCACATAACCAGGAATGTTAAAGAGCAGATTCCCAGGGAAGCAGGGCTGGGCTGAAAACTGACATTTTAACCACCATCTTCAGTGGCCAGCCTGTCCTGTGGTCTCTTATCCGTGGGTTGTGAGTCAAAGTCTGAAGATTGGAGTTACTTTTGGCCCATTTTTATCCGGGTTGAGGAGAATTGATTTTTCTGGTCTGCCTTTAGGCACAGGGAGTGTGGTTGGGAAGCACAGAACAATATCCTTGCAGTGGGAAGGAAGGCGGAGAATGGAGTGATGTGTGTGAACTTTCATGGTTAACATGTGCTCAGGATCTGCAGGAATTGCTGCGAGGGTGAGCCTCGGGTTCAGCCCCAGGTTCCTTCCTCTGTCAGCTCACCTGTGAGCTCAGTTACCACCCCGTGTACACCCACACGCCCTGCGGGGACAGGAGCTGAGGCTTGAAATTACTGGGGTCAAATGCCAGGGCTGCAAGACAAGTGCAGGCCCTGGGCATCCCCCCGGGGCAGGAGAAGCCGGGTGGGACGTGGAGCTCTGTGGGAGCTGTGCCCAGCCCCAACTGCAGCCTTTTGGGGATTAATCCAGTTAGTGACCCAAAGGAAAACACAGGAACAACATGATCAGCTCAGCAGTTCTAAAATAATTTCAGTCTCTATTATGTCATCTGCTTTAAATACCGATTGTTTGGTGCTGGCTCTGCTGCCCATCAGAACTATTATTAAGAACCATTTGCCATTTGTTCTTTCCTGTCCTCTTAGCAATAACTTCCTGCCTGTGCATGTCTTTTCCCTGAGAGCTGGACATCTGTCTTCCTCCTCGCTGTGACAAACACTCTCAGTCAGGGCTCTTTTTCCCAGCTCTGTGTCCTGGGATTTTCCTTTCCATCAGAAAGCTGCTGCAGGCAGGTGTGGGGGTGGGCTGCGAGTGCAGACGTCCCAGCTGTGGCTCCAGGAGATCCTTTGGAGATCCTCTGGAACTGGATTCTGAGAGTTTGGAGATGTTAACAGAAAAACATCACTTCCCAAAGTGGCTGGGGAAAGTTGCTCATTCACCTGGGAAGTGACCAGGAAAATCTCCCGTTTGTCGATCTCAGGGCTGTGGGGCTGAGTTTGATGGGACGCCAGTCAGTGCTGGGGGAGGTTCCTTGGGACAGGCTCTGCCCCTCTCTGCTCACCGGTGCTGGAAGGCCGCTGCCTCACCGGCTGTGTGGGGCACTTGGGGGGTGTTGTTTGGGGGTGAGGAGATCAGGGGGAGGGTGACTTCCAAAGCAGCTGGTGCCTTTGCTGCTCAGGGTGGGGCATTCCCAGTGCAGAAACCACTCTGGATATGGACTCTGGAGGTTTGAGTTTGGTTCCCCCCATTTTGAACATTCCATTTGATCATTTGAAAGCGGAATTTTGAATTTTGCACTTCAGTTTTCGGTGCTTTGGGGTGTCTGCAGTTTGAGCTTTGCTTTGGAGGAGCACTGAGGCAGAGCTGCCTGGGTCCCACCTGCACAGGAGGGCTGGGCCAGGTAACACCTCAGTGTGGAGACAGGGACCTCTCCCATCACACAGCAGGCACCGAAGGGGAGCACAGCCCTGTGAGTACTTGTCTTGCTGTAAAAGGCATGAGTTGGCTTGTGCAGAATTAGACAGAATTTTTTTCATGCCAATTTTTAGGGATTGCAAAAGTTTCAGGAATAATGACATCCAATTTGAGGCATCTGATTTTTTTTTTTTTTTTTGAACTGGTTTATAGAGATAGATTTGGATGTCTGCAAGCTGTCATGGTTCTAAGAGGGCTTTTTTTGGAAGCAGAGGAGCCAAACAACCACTTCTATTGAAGGGCAGAGTGTCTCAGATTAGACACCCGGGAAACGCTGCTGGGTTTGTGCACCTTGAGCAGGGAGCAGCAGGAGGCAGAGGGGAAAGCAGCCCCAGTGCAGCCCCAGTGCTGCTGCCCCTGTGCAGCCCCAGTGCTGCTGCCCCTGTGCAGCCCCAGTGCTGCTGCCCCTGTGCAGCCCCAGTGCTGCTGCCCCTGTGCTCTGCAGCCCCCCTGGCCCCACGGCAGGTGGCGATTTGCAGCTCCCAGAGGCCCAGCAGAGCATCTCCTCATGCCCAGCTTACATAAGGGCCCTTGCATAAGCCCGGCACGGCCGGGGTCTCTCTCCAGGCCACGTGGAGGCTCTCTGGGGTTCTGTGTCACATTCATGCTCTGTTTGCAATCCACTTCAGCACAGATTTGAGTTCCTTCTGCATGAAGTGTGTGAGCGAGAGCCAGTGAGGCTGCAAGGGCTCCCTTCAGCCTGGAGTTCTACCACCTCCAGCAGTGCATCCATTTGATTTCCAGCTCAGTCTGTGAATTATTTGCAGAATCCCTTTTTCTTCTCCCAGCCCAGGTAGTTCAGTCCTGACCCTCTGCCAGGGAGATGATCTTTCTTCTCTGGGACCTTGTTCCTTTTCTGGAGAGTCTCAGAGAAGCCAGTCTGAACTTGGGAGTACTGAGATCTTGGCAAGGAGGAGAGGCTGGCAGTTAGACACTGGGGAAGGTTTATTTTCCCTCCAGAATTTTCTTTCCAAGGTGAGTACTCTTAATTGCAGGTGGATGGAATCCAAGCCCCGCGGGCTGTTGGGTCACCAGGCAGTGACTTCACTTTGGGCTGGGCTCCCCTCACTCTCCACTCTGTAAAAGACTGAGCAGATACCATGAGGAGCAAAAGATAAAGCAGGGGGGTTGGTTTGCTTCATTTTTTGACTTGCACAACCCAAAATTACAGCAGCGTTTGCCAGCAGAGTTAAAAGTCTCAGGATGTTGAAAACTCCGTGGCTGCTGATGGGACTCACATTGCAGGAGGGGCGCTGCAGGGTGGGCTTCAGGATTCACCCCTCTGGGGCTGCCAGTGGGGCAGGACACAGGACTCAGAGCCCAAAGCCTGCTCTGCTCCCTGTGCTGTGAGGGCAGCTCAGCCCAGGCGTCCCCATCTCTGTCACTCACAGGGGAGCTTTCCAGGGAGGAAAACATCTCCTCTCCTTCTTCAGCTCAGCCCAGACATCCCCATCTCTGTGACTCACAGGGGAGCTTTCCATGGAGGAAAACATCCCCTGTCCTTTTCAGGCTCCCCAGCCTGGCTGTGGCACCGGGTTTGGCAGCCCCAGCTCCTTTGCTCAGCAGGAGAAGTGCCGGGTTTGGGCTCAGGTCTCTTCGTGCCTGTGAGGGACGAGCCCAGCGCTGCCCAGGAAGGGTTCATTCCCCCTGGCTGTGCCTGGCTGAGCCCGGGGATGGAGGAGCCCAGCGCGGGGATGAGGAGCCCAGCCCGGGGATGGAGGAGCCGAGGGATGAGGAGCCCAGCCCGGGGCAGGAGGAGCCCAGCCCGGGGATGAGGAGCCCAGCCCGGGGATGAGGAGCCCAGCCCGGGGATGAGGAGCCCAGCGCGGGGATGAGGAGCCCAGCCCGGGGATGGAGGAGCCGAGGGATGAGGAGCCCAGCCCGGGGCAGGAGGAGCCCAGCCCGGGGATGAGGAGCCCAGCCCGGGGATGAGGAGCCCAGCCCGGGGATGAGGAGCCCAGCCCGGGGATGAGGAGCCCAGCCCGGGGATGGAGGAGCCCAGCCCGGGGCAGGAGCCGAGGGATGAGGAGCCCAGCCCGGGGATGAGGAGCCTGCACTCCCCACGGGCGATTACTGCCGGGGGATTTGGTGGGAATTGGCCAATGAGGGGCCAAGCTGCCTCCAAATCCAGCTTTTTCCAAAGCCCCAGATAAAAGAGACTGCCATTAATAAGGCAAGAAAGGTTAGGACGAGCAGCATTACAGCAGATCTGGCGAGGTAAGGGGAGGGCTCTGTCTGAGGCCCCAGCTCGGTGGGGGAACCAGGAGCTTGGCAAGGCTGCAATTGGGACATTATTTGCACGTCTGCAGCAGGAGTTTATTTGCTGATGTTAAGAAATGCCATAGCTGGAGGCTCTGGGTGGTGGAATCAGGAAGCTGAGCACAGATTTTCTGTATCTTTTTAGCCGTGTGCTCATTCCAGGTGATAAACAAGTTTCTTGAGAGAAAAGCTGTAAAAAATGACTGTAACCTGCTGGTGAGTTTAGTTTTAGGTTCTGGGGTTTGGAATGGGCATTTGTGGTCAGAAACTGCCGAGCACTTGGCACTTAGGGAGCTGGGTTGTCACAGGTTTCTGATGGCTGCTCCTTCTCACTGCTCAGTCCACGTACAGAGAGGGAAATAGAGCAAGTGATTGAGCCAGCTTACTTAGAATGAAGGAGATGCAGAAAATAAAGCGTGGTAATGTAAAGCTGAACACCAGGAAAAAAAAGAAAAAGCTGGCCTTTTCCACCCTAATCTTGAGATGTGTTGCTCTAGAAGAAACGGTGATGGGCCTTTTAAAGTGTCGGTGACAGCGGAGGCTGGAGCTGCCCTAGACGGGGTAATCTCTTGTGCCCGGCGTGACACGGCCTCAGCTCCAGCGCTGCCGGCCCCTGCTGTGCCTCCCCTGCCCCTTCCACTGCCCCTCCTGCTCCAAAGGAACAAGTGGCAGCTGTTGGAAAGTGGAGCCCGTTCGCTTCCTGGTGCGCTTTGGGAATATGATCCAGATCCTGCAGGAGAGAGAGAAGGCAGCAGAGCCAAAGAGAACGGGGGGACTCGGGAAGCTCTGGAGAATTTCTTGCTTATTTTAAGCCTGGTGCAGGAAGTTCAATCTTTGTAGTGAGGCTCAGGGATGAAGCAGAGCTGCTACTAAAGGTCCTGGGCTGGCAATCAAAGAATTCCTGGTTGAATGTGAGTAACCCCAGAGTTTGTTGGTTGTTCTGTGCAGAATTTCCAGTGCATTGAAATGTCTTTGTCCTCCAGCGAGAGGTGCCTGTGCTGAGGGCATTGAGAGCTGAAGATGTGTTATGGAGTAACAATTTAATTCTTCCTGGGGTTTATTTTTAATCGAATTGAGCACTCCAGGTGAGGAAGCCAGGCTCTGTTCTGGCTCCTGATTTCAGCTGGTGACAGGGCACAAAAGACTCAAAAGCACAAGAATATTCTAAAACTGGCGGCAGCCAAAACCATTCATAATTGTACACCTTGGGCTTCTGCCAAGCAATTAATGGAGATTCAAACTCTTTATTTTTGTTGTCAGGTCAAACAAGCCACTTCTGTCAGCTCCTCTTATTCCTAGAGGGACACTCCTAGAGAAGTCTAAGGGAAGTCGGGTGTTGTTGGTGAAGTGGGTGTAGCGCAGGGGGGACGTGTGGTCAGGAGGGCGGGGATGGCCCAGAAAGGTGCTCAGCCCTGCTCTGCTGCCCCGTGCTGCTGCTGCTGTCCTGGGGACACTGCTGGGGACATTGATCCACTGGGGACACTGCTGGGGACAGTGCTGGGGACACTGCTGGGGACATTGATCCACTGGGGACAGTGCCGGAGACACTGACCCACTGGAGACACTGCTGGGGACATTAATCCACTGGGGACAGTGCTGGGGACACTGATCCACTGGAGACACTGCTGGGGACATTGATCCACCGGGGACACTGCTGGTGACAGTGCTGGGGACAGTGCTGGGGACAGTGCTGGGGACACTGCTGGGGATGCTGACCCACTGGAGACACTGCTGGGGACAGTGCTGGGGACACTGCTGGTGACAGTGCTGGGGACGCTGACCGTGTGCTCTTCCCTCCGCAGCTCTCCATGAAGGAGGTGGGTGACGGGCTGCACGAGCAGATGAACTGCATGATGGGCGCCCTGCAGGAGCTGAAGCTGCTGCAGGTGCAGACGGCCCTGGAGCACCTGGACATCTCGGGGCACCGGGGGCCCGGGCAGGACTCGGGGCCGGGGGAGGCTCGGGGACACTGCCCCCCTGCCCCTGTGTCCCACCCCACAGCGTTCCCAGAGGCTGGGCAGCCCCCGGACCCCCCGTCCTGCTCCCGCAGCCTCTGCAGGGAGGGTCGGAGCCCCCCACCAGGACCCGGCCCCGTGTCCAGCGGGGCAGAGCACGGCCAGCCCTGGGCCCTGGGCTGCAGCGGCCGGGGCACGGCCGGGGGGTGGCCTCTGGGCCAGGAGTGCCCGGGCGGTGACGATGGCCACGACTGGACGTCGTCCCTGATGTCCCAGAGCAGGAACCGGCAGCCACTGGTGCTGGGGGACAACATCTTTGCAGACTTGGTGGGGAACTGGCTGGACCTGCCCGAGCTGGACAAGAAGGGCGAGAAGAGCGAGGCGTCCCTGTCCGTGAGCAGGTCCCAGGAGCTCTGCAGGAAGTTCTCCCTCACGGCCAACATCTTCAAGAAGTTCCTGAGGAGCGTCCGGCCGGACCGGGACAGGCTGCTCAAGGAGAAACCCTGCTGGCTTCCTCCTGAGGACAAACAGCCCGAGATCTCCAAGAGGTCCAAAAAGATCAGCAAACTCAAGGGGACGTTTTACCTGCCCCTGCACGGGAACCTGCAGAGCCATCACAGCAAAGCAGAGAGGTGCCCCAGGGCAGACAGCCGGGGTGAGCACCCCAAAATCAGCAGCAGGAAAGTCCACGAGCCCAGAGACTACAGCCAGGCAGGGTTTGACATCAACACGGCCGTTTGGGTCTGAGCCTGGCCCTGCCCTGCGTTCCCACACCCACCACCAGCTGGAGGCCACGCTCACCTTCTCGGGAGCCTCCGAGCTCTCCACAGGGACACCAGAGGAGTCCTGGGACACCAGAGGAGTCCTGGGACACCAGAGGAGTCTTGCAGAACGTTCTGCACGTGGGATTTTCTGGAGAGCCCAGCTCTAGGGACTGCCTGAGCAGCAGCTGGCCCAGCCCACGTGGGGAGACCTTTGGGGACTGGAATTGGCAAAAATAATCCAAATCTTTAGCAGCTTTAGGGTGAGTGGTGCCACAGGTGAGCAGCTCCTGGTGCCAGGCCCATCCCGTCATCTCCGGCTCAGTGGCTGCAGCACAAAATCCACGGTGTGCATGTGTGTGTATGAGTGTGCAAATATAGATATATATATAGTTTTGTTAAAAAAATCTATTCCTGCTTGTGCACTTGACACTGGTTCTAAACCAGGCATCCCAAACCTCGCACCTGAAGCACTTGTTATTTAAATGGAAAGAAATAAGTGTGAATTTATAAGACTTGAACAATTGCTGAGTGGGGGGTTTCCCCTAAACTGCATCCCTGGTGCCCTCCCAGCATCTCTCCCTCCCCTGCCAGTTAAACCAGGGGGGCACAAGGCTCCTTCTGGGGGGGTTGTGACCCGGGGGTCTCGGTGGCTTTGCCCCTCTGCCCTCCCCTTGTCCCTGTGGATTTCTCCAGGTACAACGTTGCTGAAGTTGACTGCTGGATTTTCACCCCGGTGCAAAGTTCAATCCCCCATTTCTTGTTGTGTTCCCTGTTGCTGTTGTACAAACTTTGTCTGGACAGAACCAAGTTCTCCAGTGTGCGACTCTCCAAGAGTTTCCAATAAAGTGGCATCGGTCTGGTCTCTGCTGTGGGACAGCCTCGTCTCTTCTCTCACTCTGGGCACTTCCCTGCCCGTGCCCAGCTGGGATCAGGCGCTTTGGGGAGCAGCCAGGAGAGTTTCCATTCCAGGAGGGGTTGTTGGCAGCTCCCTGCCCAGCTGCCAGCACTGCCCCAGAAGCACATCCCCTGCACATCTCCTGCACATCCCCTGCAGCCCCTGCACATCCCCTGCACATCCCCTGCAGCCCCTGCACATCCCCTGCAGCCCCTGCAGCCCCTGCACAGCCCCCAGAGCCTGCAGGGCTTCTGCAGCTCCCTGATCCCTGCTGCCTCCCCAGCCGGGGCCCAGGCAGAAGGTCTGGGGGAGAAGCTGCTGCCAGGGCAGAGCCTCGGGGGCCGCCAGCCCCGGGCTGGAGGAGGGTCCCGGGGGTCCTGCCCCAGCCCCAGGGAGCCGGAGCCCGGGGGTGGCTCTGCAGCCCCAGCAGGTGCTCGTGCCTGCGGCAGGGTCGTGTTCCACAACCTGTTCCCCTCACTCCCGCTTTAGGAGGGGCTTAGGAGCCGGCAGGGGGATTGTTGTTTTTTTTTAACCACGAACTCTGCTGCTGCTGTAACTTCCCAAGGCAGAGAGGCCAGTCGGGCAGAGAGGCCAGTGGAGGCAGAATTCTTTTTCTCCTTTGCAAATTAAATATAGGCACAAGGCTGGCGCTGTTTGTGCCCATACAAGGAGAGGAGCAGGGCAGCACCGAGCTCAGCACTTCTGCAGGGACCTGAGCAAGCTTTTGTCTTTCCTCCTCGTGGGCTTCAGGGCTGCTGCTTCCCCCTTCCTCATTTCTCTGAGTGCTGAAAGGCTGATTGTAAAGCGTTTTGTTTTCCTCCTCTTTTATCAATAGCTCATCCTGTTTGTTACCTCCCTGCTCCTTTCCAGAGGGTCAGCAAAGAGTTTTCCAGAGAGGAGCAGCTTTTCCTGCACCAGCCTCAGTCCCCAGAGAGGGTGGGCTCCCCTGCAGCCCAGAGCCCTGGGGGTCCCAGCCCAGAGCCCTGGGGTCCCAGCTGTGCCTCCCTGGCACCGAGGATCTGCAGGACAGGGGATCTGCAGCCCAGGATGCCCTCGGGGCTCCTCTCTGGGGGAAAAGCAGCTCCCAGCGCTGGCCCCCATGTCCTGCTGCCAGCCTGTGCCAGCCCCACTGTGCCAGCCCCGGAGCCCCTCCTGGGCAGAGCCCAGCCCAGCAGCTCCTGCCGCTGCTCCCCCAGCCCTGGGCCCTCCGCAGGAGCCCCGGGAGCTTTCCCTGGAGGAGCAGCACTTGTGGCCCCACGTGCTGCTGCCAGCTGCCCCCGGGGCTGTGCCAGGAGCTGCTCCCATCAGCTGCTGGCCCTGGCCCCTCTGTCCCTGCTCCAGGGACGGGCCATTGTTTCTGCTCCACGTGTTCAGGGCAGCTCCCGGCCCCAGCTGCCTCCCACGCGTTCCTTTCCCACCCAAAGCGCTCCTGCTGTGGCCAGCCCTGCCCAGGCCACCGCCCTGGCAGCAGGGACAGAGCCCGGGGAGCTGCTGGCACCTCCTGCCCTCAGCTCCAGGGACAGACATTTCTTCATTTGCTCCTTCTCCGAAGGATCAAACCCCGCTGGGGCACTCTGCACACACCTGACCAAAGGCCCAACGTGGTTTCAAAGGTGTTGCTGTTCTCTCTGCCTGTTAAGTGTATCTTCAGAGCATGTTTTGTATTAAAATGGGATTTTCCAGGGTGTTGGCAGTGACAAATCCACTGTGGTCCAGGCTTCAAACGCTTGGAAATAGTGAGAAAATGTAGCTGTGTCTCAAAGTTCTTAAGAGGAAAAAATATTTAATAAATATTCTTTATAGACATTCAGATAATCCAGAATGTCACCCAAGCCAGACATCCTCCCTAATTTAGTCTCCGGAGTGGGATCTGCTAATAGATCAGAGTTGGTTTGTGAATTACCATTTCACTTCTCCAGGGACTTCTCCTGAAATTATAATGGCTTTCACTCCTTTCCTTCGTGAAACTGCCAGGAAATTGTTCTCCATTATTAAGTATGAGCCCACCTAATTAGCAGCAGGGCGGTGTCTGGGGAGGCCCCGGCTGTGTCCTGTGGGCTGAGGGCAGTGTGATCCCAAACACGGGGCAATAACGACAGGAGCAGCTCCCCGTGCAGCAGCCCGGCACTCGGGTTTTTGGGGATCTCTGCTCAGTCTCCTCCAGGGGCTGTGGGCAGCACGTCCCGGAGCTGCCGAAGGCACCGAGCCCCGAGGCTGGCTCCAGCCCACATGGCTTAATGGGAAGAGAGGATTTAGCTCTTAACATCAATCCAGGGCTTTTCCAGGAGCTGCTCCTGCTCAGCCTCCCCGGGCTTTCCCTTCCTGGTGCCCACACCCTGCTCCGGGGCCAGATGGCCTCCAGAAGGCTCCCAAATGCGCCTCTAATTAAAAAGCCTTGACTCTCAAAACCATTCCCCAGCTTACCCCTCTGACAGTGGGCTGGGGCTTCCTGGGCTGCTGCGGGGCAGGAGGAGAGAGAACACGGCTGGCTGCCCGGGGGGTTTCCTTTGCCGCTGGGTTTTGTTTAGTGTTTGTGCAGTGGCTTACACTGGCAGAGGGCAGCTTTGGATGGGACATCGGGCAGGAATTCCTGCCTGGCAGGGTGGGCAGGCCCTGGCCCTGCGTGCCCAGAGAAGCTGCGGCTGCCCCGGGATCCCAGGCCAGGCTGGACGGGGCTGGGAGCAGCCGGGACAGTGGGAGGTGTCCCAGGGCAGGGGGTGGAATTAGGGGATGTTTAAAGTTCCTTCCAACCCACAGCCTTCTGGGGTTCAGTGATTGACCCACAGGAGCTGGGGCTCCCTGTGCCCTGCACACCTGGGCTGTGCTGCACACCTGGGCTCCTGATGCACACCTGGGCTCCTGATGCACACCTGGGCTGTGCTGCACACCTGGGCTCCTGATGCACACCTGGGCTGTGCTGACCCTCCCGGGGCTCGTGGTGCTGGGGAGGCTCAGCTGAGCCCCTGAACCACCCCTGCCGCTGGCCTGGGAGCCTTTCTGCCTGCACACAGAGCCAAAACTTCCCCTCGATTCCCTTTGCTGGGCCCAGCAGGAAAGGAATCACCACATCCTGGTGGATCCATTCGAGTCAAGGTCCAGCGCTGGTTTATTCCCCCCAGCACATTCCCCCTCCCCTTCATCCTAATATTCATCATCATCTTCATCAGAATCCCTTCCTCCAGCAGCGTTTCCACAGCCCCTCTCTGCAGGGGGAGGCGGGGGTTTATTTCCCTTCCCTTTTGTTCAGGTTCATTTGTATCCTCGTGGCATTTCTAATCAAGGACTCGCACCCCTTCCAGCTGGCAGGCAATCTCCTGTGCCGCTGGTAGAGCAGAAATAAAATGAGTTTACTGCAACAATTGGCCTCGGGGAGGCTGAGCTGGGGCACCTTTGGGGACCCCGAGCACCCTTGGGTGCCAACTGGGCTGATCCCTGCAGCCTTCTCGTGGCCTTTCTGCAGCTGCAGGGGTCCTTCCCATCGGCAGCTCCTCATGGCTGGTGTTTTGGGAGCAGTTCCTGCAGTAACAGCCCCGAGGAAAGCCTCTGAGCTGGCTCAGCTTTCCTGGCTCTCGCTGGACAGGAAAGCCAAGGCGGAACCCCAATGTCCCAGGAAAAGCTGCCTGGTTGTGTGTCAGCCTCCCCCTGGGCAGGCTGCAGCTGAATTCAGCCCATTCCTCCTGCTGTAACCGCACCCTGGAGCCCCAGGGCTGCCGGACAGGTGACGGGGGACACGGGGGACGTGGGGCACCCGGCACAGCTGGGCTCTCCCTCTCCCCTGGCATTCAGGAGCAGCCCTCGGCCCCTGGGGTCTGTCCCGTGGGGTTCAGGAGCAGCCCCCGGCCCCCGGGGTCTGTCCCCTGGGATTCAGGAGCAGCCCTCGGCCCCCGGGGTCTGTCCCGTGGGATTCAGGAGCAGCCCCCGGGGTCGGTGCCGAGCCCAGCGCGTTCCCGTCCGGGGCTCACAGGTGGGGGTCTCTCCCGTCCCCCCGTGCTGGGATGGCTCAGCTGTGGCTGTCCGGGGGTACCTGCCCAGAGCTCCCCCTCCTCCCCCTCCTCCTCCTCCTCCTCCTCCTCCTCCTCCTCCTCTCTCCGTTCCAGGCCCGTTGGCGGCAGCGCGCAGCCGAAGGCAGGCGGCCAGGCGTTTATGCTGCAGCTGCCTGATCTGCATGTGCTCATGCTAATGGTGTGGAAAGGATTCACGGGCGGCTTTGTGCTGAGCTTCCTGTGCCCTGAATGGAGCTCTGCTTGGGAAAAGGAGAGAGCGGGTCCTCTGCATGTGGGGTAATTCGAGGGGGGAACTTTCTGTGTGCCGCTTACCTGGTTCTCAATCGTGTCGCTGATGTCATGCTGTTGGCAGCATGGCCCGAGCTCTGCACGGAATATCCGCCTCAAAGAGGCAAATAACAGAGATATTCCTGAGGGGAATTCGTCTTTATTCCCGAGGGGAATGGGAGAAACATTCTATTTGCAGCTACACAGAGCATTGAGAGGCTCTCTGGAGAAAAGCTGCGCTGCCAGGAAAGTGGAGCCGGAGTTCTCCTTCCGCAGGGGTTTTATGGCAGCTCTAAATCACGGCGAGATGGGCAGGATAAGGCACCTGGACCAGCCAAAGCGCCGCTTCCTCGCAGCGCCCTGCGGCCGTCCCCGCTGCTCCTCTTCCTCAGCCCGGGGCCGGGCCAGGGCAGGGCAGGGCCAAGTGACAGCGGCGGGCCCGGGGTCACAGTGCCACTGCAGGGTGACAGGGGCGGGCCCGGGGTCACAGTGCCACTGCTGGCTGCAGGGTGACAGCGGCGGGCCCGGGGTCACAGTGCCACTGCTGGCTGCAGGGTGACAGAGTGGCCCCGGTGTCCCCGGCCCCGGGGATTGTCCCCAGCCCCGGGGATTGTCCCCAGCAGGGGCTCAGCTCCTTGGCCATGATGGGATTCCATGGGACAGGGGTAATTCCGTGTGACACATCTCTGCAGCCTCGGAGAATCCCGAAGCAGCACGAGGCTCACAGGGTGCAGAGCTCCTCATCTCTGTGCATCGCAGGAGAAAACAAGCGCCAGGTTCACGACTTGGCAGCGTTTCCTCTGGGGGACAGCAAGGTCCCGAACACGACACTGTCAATTAATTAGTCAGATTGCAGCCCTGCAGTGGGAGCCATGTGGCCAGATGCCTTCACCCTCTGCGGAGCCCCCAGGAGCTCTCCACGTGGACCCAAAGGGGCTGAGGCTGCTCCTGCCCCGGGGGAGGCAGAAACAGAACCAGCAGCACCCAGCCCTCGGGTTCCTGGCCATTAACCCGGGATTGGGGCAGGCCCTGACCCTCGGCAGCAAAGGAGCACGTTTGTCCCCGGGGACAGTGCCCAGGCCGGGCTGTGCCCCGGGACGGGACCCGCAGGGCTCAGACAGCTCATTTCACGGTCAGAAAATTCAATTGTGGTCGGAGAATCCCCATTGCCACGGCCTGAGGCCCCCGTTCACAGCTCGGGAGCAGCAGGGACCCATTTTCCTCTGCCACTCTCAGATTCAGGGCTCAAAGGCAGTTGTGTGTTCGCGGGGTTTCAGGGGGAGGTTTGGGGCATTGCCAGTGTCCCCACAGCCCCAGGGATGGGGAAGGACAGTCCCGGTCTGGGAGAAGCTCTGAGGGCAGGAGGTGGAGGCGTTTTCCCGGTGAAACCTCGGCAGCCGGAGCCGGGGGCGCCCTGCCTGCCCTTCCCGGGGAGGACACGGCCGCGAAAGAGTTAACAGCTGTCTCCAGGCAGGAGAACAAAAACCCCATCGCGCTCATCCCGCTCGCTGCGCTCATCTAATTACCTTCTTTAACAGGATACCCTCTCATTGATTTTAATTACTCACATAATTTGGGAAGTAATTCGCAGCGCATCCCTGCAGGGTGCACGAGTGTGAGCCGGGAACAATGTGCTCGAGCCGGCTGCAGGAGAGCAGGGAGGACGAGCCCCAGGGGACACGGGGACCTTCCCTGGGCCAAGCCTGGGGACACCCCGATAGCACATTGTCACCCGCGGGTGTGTCCCCGGCCGCCGGGGTTTGGGGTCTGGAGTGGGCTGTGGGGTGGGAGCAGTGATGTCAGGCGGGGATCCTGGCCGGTCCCGGTGTCCCTCCAGCCCCTGCGGGTTCACTGTCCCTTTGAATCCCAGCAGAGATCCTCTCCCGTGGCCCTGATGGGGGGCTGGTGATCCCTGCAGAACCCCCCGGGCTCCCCCAGCCCGACACCGGGGCGAGGAGCGGCCCCCGATCCCCCCGGAGCGATAATCGGGCAGCCCCCGGCGCTGGTGGATGTTGGAAATGTTTTTATCCACGGTCCTGCATCTGAACGGGGTTTTTTTTTAAACATAGACTCACACGGTTCAGCAAAACTGCACCCCCAGCACGCACTTGTTTGGTTTCTTCGCTGTCTTTTGTAAGTTCCCCTGCTTAATTAGGATGCAAACAATCCCAGAGGAATGTTTAATTAATATTATAAAGCAACAATGGGATGATTAAGCGAGTCTGGGCAGCTGCTATTTGTACACAGGACATGTGGCACTTGTTGGGGGCCAGCGCGTCGAGGAAAAAAACCATTCCACGCATCTCCCCGTGCACTTTTATTGCTTGTTTTAATTGTCTGGTTGAGGCCTTTTCTCCTCTTTGTGCTGGCTCAGGCGGAGCGAGAGGAGCCGAGATTTAACTGGGTCTCTTGTTCAGAGTAATTACAGCGAAAGCCTCGAGGCGCGGAGCCTCCTGGCAGCCCTGCCCTCCCCCGAGGGCTCCGCACACAGCCCAGGGGGCTTCGGGCAGGGAATGGCCCAAACTGGGCCACGAGCAGCACCGGGGAGAGCCCCGGAGCAAAGAACATCCCGCAGGGATGGGGAGCCCAGGGATCACCTCCCAGCCCTGGGAATCCCTGGTGGGGTTGGAAGGGACCCTGCAGACCTCCTCATTCCCCCCGCCGTGGGCACCAGGGGCACCCCACTGGGGTGAGAGGGGCTCCTCAAACAGCTCCTCAAAGAGCTCCTCAAACAGCTCCGGGACGCTCTCAGCCCCAGTGATGCTCTCAGCCCCCTGTGATGCTCTCAGCCCCAGTGATGCTCTCAGCCCCCAGTGCCGTCGTGCCGTGTGTTTTAGGGCATTTCCCGTTTGGAAATGGTTTCTCTGCAGCTCCTCAGGAGCCTGTGCACAACCTGAAGTAATTGTATTTGCCTTGGGTTGAACTCTTTTGGCACTTTCTAAAAATAAACACTCGATTTCTTCTCCTCGCCGTGGAGCTGCCTCTGCTGGGAGCAGGACCAAACAAACTGCTAAAAAATTAAAGGGAGTGGGAAATCCAGCAGGAGGGACACGGGATGCCAACAGCACAGCCCCGGGTCTGGCAGAGCGTTCAGCTCCCGGCAGACTGTGGCCCATAAATCCTGTCGGGCAGGGGCTGGGCCCAGCCGCACACCTCGGCGCTGTCCCTCCCTTCTGCCCCCGCCCCGGCAGCTCCAGGCCTGGCACAGGGGAGGCACAGGGGAGGCACAGTCCCACCCCGGGCTGCTCCAGGAGCCCAGCCCTGAGCCCAGCAGCAGGACCCGGGGAGCTCTTCACCCTACCACAGCCCCAGGGAGCCCAGCCCCGGCCTTTACCCCCCAGCCCTGCCCCTGGCAGCTCCGGGGGCTCAGGAGACACCCGGGAGCCTTCTCCCTCCTGGCCAAGAGCAGCTTTTGCTCTGACTCATCCTGACGTGTCTCATTCACCACCTCGCACTTATTCAATTATTACTTCAGCCCTGGCCCCGCTCTGGGGAGCTTATCTCACACCAAATCCTTCTCAGTCAAGCCCTAAACGCTGATTGTTTCAGAAGGAAAGGGCCAAAAGGCGCCCTTGGGCCGCTAATCAGCCTCTGCAGCGTTGTTGGACAGAGGGAACAGCCCGGGCTGGGCAGGCACATCCAGGGCCGGCTCCTGCCCGGGGAAGGCGCCTCCAGCTCTGGGGTGGGTTGTGACACACACAGTCACAGCCCGGCCCTGCTCCTGCCAGGGGCCGGGTTCACCCAGCAGAGCCACTGGGGCAGCTGAGGCCCTGGTCCGAGGATTCCTGCAGCTCCAATCCGTGTCCTGGGTGTGCTCAGCACTGCTGCACCTGGGGAGAGGGGCAGGTGGACCCTTTTCCTGTTCCCGCTGAGATCCCTGTACAATCCTGACCAGAGATCACAACTCCTGTTTGCCACTGAGGGTCTTCTTGCCAAATTTCGGTGCTTCTGCCCTGGATGGTACTGGAGTGAGCTGAGCCAGGTGCACAGCACAGGGCAGAAACCCTCAGTGTGCAAGAGTTGGTTCACCACAGGATCGCTGAGGCTGGAAAAGCCCTCTGAGGCCAAATCCAGCTGTCCCAGCACTGCCAAGGCCACCTCTGCCCCATGTCCCCCGTGCACAGGGCTTTGGGACTGTCCCAGGGGCGTTCCAGAGGCTGCTCAGTTCCTTCTGTTTGGGGCAGCTCTGGAGCTGCTGCCCTGCCACATCCAGCGCTGCCCTTTGCTCTCCTGCCTTCCCCCGTTCCTGCAGCCGAATCCGGGCCTGCGGCTGGAGCTGGCCGCTGTCGGGTCTCCCTCACTTCAAACATCATTTATCACCCGGGATTATCCTGCGGGGGCTCCTGGGCCGTCATATCCAATAACCCAAACTGCTTCAAATCAAATGATTTCTCCCGTGAATTTGAGCCGACCTGACACAGCAGCTTGACACTTCTTGTCTCCAAAGCTGAAGGGAAGATGGGTGAAGGGAAGATGGGTGTAGGAGGCTGGGCTCCAGCAGTCCTCAAAATGTCACAGGCACGCTGGAACCGGGGCAGGGAGAGGGAGCTGGAGTGAATTTACCCGAGGGTTTGTTTAATTTGACAATTAAACAGCCTGGGCAGGGAAGGGCAGCCGCCGTGCTCCCTCTCACCCCGAAGGGGCGGCAGGAAGGTGGTTTCTCTGTGAAGGCGCTGCAGGGGAAAGGCAGGGCTGAGGCCCGAGGGCAGAGGGCCGAGGGCAGAGGGCCGGGGCTGTCCCGGCTCTGGGTGGAGAGCTCCCGGGGGAGACGATGATCCAGCGCTGGGGGATCATCCCGGGTCCCCCCGGCACTGAGGGGCCCCAGCCGCCGCCGCAGGCTCCATAAAGCCCCAGTGTCCGGCCCGGGGAGCGGCTCCCGGCCCGTGAATTCGCCCTTTGTCCGTGTTTGTGGGCGCCGGAGCATCCTCCCCGCCCGCCCTGCACAAGGCGCTCCTTGTGCCCGCAGCTGCTCCGCGCCAGGGCCGGGACGAGGCCGGCCCCAGGGAAATGCCGGGGATGTCTGAGCCCAGGCTGCGGGCAAAGGGCTCAGCTGAGCCAGCCCGGGCTGCCCGAGGGGAGCCGGGCTCGGGGCATTCCCAGCCCAGCGCAGGGCTGCAGCTCTGCCCCGCCCGCCCGAACCCCGGCAAAATGAGTCCAGCTGCCTCTGGGGCGGCTCCCTCTGGAAAAAATCCCGATGAGGGACGGAGCATCCAGGACAATCCTCAGATCCTGCCTCACCACGGGAGGAACGAGAGGAGTTTCCTTGTGTGCAGCTTCCTGCCGAGTGAGGAGAGAAGGCTGGTGTCGGTCCCGGGATAGCACAGACAGGGTTCCCCCATTTCCCTGGAATTAGGGAGGAACGGAGCAGGAGCAGGCACGGGGCAGAGCTGTGCCCGGACTGCCAGGAGCCCGCAGCGTTGGCTAATCCACCCTGGCTGGGGGCTACCGAGCCCAGAGCCCCCCAGTCCTGCTCCTCGCCCTCCTCCCGCACGGGGCTTCGTCCCAAATTTGGGGAGTTTCCTTCCAGGAGGAAAGACAGAGCTGTGGCTGAAAGCCAGAGCACTGACCAGCTGCTGCAGGGACAGCAGAGCCCGATCCCAGCCCCGGCCAGGGTGGGAAGGGTGCTCAGCCCCGGCCAGGGGTGGGAAGGGTGCTCAGCCCCGGCCAGGGGTGGGAAGGGTGCTCAGCCCCGGCCAGGGGTGGGAAGGGTGCTCAGCCCCGGCCAGGGTGGGAAGGGTGCTCAGCCCCGGCCAGGGTGGGAAGGGTGCTCAGCCCCGGCCAGGACAGCGAGCACACGCTGGTTATTCACCAAGTGGCACCTGAGCCAGCAGGACAAACCTGGTGTGAGCACCCTGGGAACGTTCCCTGTCACCTGTCTGGGTCAGCATCACATCCTGCAATTAAAATTCCCAGTGAGGCAGGACGTGTGGGATCATCTGATCCAACCCACACTGCTGGGGAAAACACGGCTTAGACTCACCTTTAGAAAACACTGAAAATCGATAACCAGAGCCTGGGAGTGCGGGAGCAGCACAGGAGCGGATGGCCGGGAGTCTCTGGGGGGGATCTGTGCACACTCAGAGGAGCCGGATGGCTCCAGGGGGATTTTAAATGTGCCCCTTTGCTCACAGCACAATCCTCCTGTGCTCAGATGGTTCTGGTCAAGGGCAGCAGCCCGGCACTTGTGGGCGTTGTTCTTTTCCCCTTTCTTTAGGACATTCTGCTCGAAGCGATTTTTAACCCAGTGAGACATCAACCACCAAATGCTTCGGGACATTTCCGTGCGACACGGAGCTGCAGCGGCTCGAGCGTGTCCCAGGGCGGATCTGGGGCCATTGTGCTGAAATCCATTAGAGAAGAACTTTCTTTTTATCCAGTGCGGAAACGAGCGCCCTGTGGGAGGCAGAGGGGCGGGGAGAGGGGCGGTTTGCGCTGCCAATATCCCGAATTAGAGCGATGCCAGCGGAGCCTCCCCCAGCCCGGCGCCTCTCCCACACTCCCATCTAGCGGCAGCGGGGCTCGGAGCGCTGCGGCCGCTCGGCCCTCCTCATCCTCATCCTCATCCTCATCCTCATCCCCATCCTCCTCCTCCTCCTCACTCACTCCGCACACATCCCCCATTCACAGCCCGCTCTGCGCCCCGGCTTAGACAAGAGACGTCCAGCGATCATTGAAATGACTTTATTTCTAAACTATTTTTACATTTCGTAAGGGTAACCGACCTGCAAACACCGTGCTTTGCTCCTCCTGAAAACGGTGCCGAGGTGGCTTGAAGACAGGGAGCTGAAGGGACTGTGCCTGTCCCAGCGCCTGCCAGCAGGCAGATGTTGTCACACCATCCAGATGTTTGCATCCAGCCTTTTTGGGGCTGCATTTGGAGACTGGGATCTCTGTAATTCAACAGCTGCATCAGGAGGAGTTTTAGGAAAACCCTTTTACAAAACCTGCTCGTCCTGGTCTCCAGTAACTCCACGGTGGGCACAGGAACAGGTCACACTAATTCTCCTTTGGGAGCAGCAGGACAAGGCCCGGGCTGAATGTTCCCTCTGAAGACACTTCTGCTCTCACTCAGGAGGGGCAGCAGCAGATCTCACAGCCCCAGGGGGATCCAGCAGATCCTGGGGGGTCCCAGCAGATCCCACAGCCCCGGGGGGATCCAGCAGATCCCCAGGAGGTCCCGGGGTCCCACGGGGGCTCTGACCTGCACCCACGGGAGGATGCAGCACCCACGGGGGTCTCTTCAGATCCTGTTCTTTGAAACTTCATTAAACCAACAGGTATTTAAAAAATCCCACAAGGAACAAACCCAGAATGAAACCAAACCAGCCCTTCAGCCGACCAGGGACCACCAGCCAAAACCTGCCCTGAAACCGAGATCACCCTCCAGGCCAGCCAGACCTCGGAGTGACACCAAACTTGTGCAGCTCAGAGCCACTGAGCAGGCAAATATCTGCAGGAAAATCATCTTCAACAAGCCAAGAGACAACCCAAGAGCTGCCTGCTGTCCTCTGGGAGGGGAACATCACACCCAGCATGGGGGCAGCCTCAACAAACCCCCTGAGCCACCAGGGTGGGAGAGAACTCCCAGAACGTGGAGCAAAGCCAAAGGCTGGAAACGGTAACAAAAACACAGAAACAAAAATGAAAATGTACTAAAATTTAATCATTCATAAAAGCTGTAATTTAATCTGTGACAGTAAAACACAAGAAGCAATATTAGAGTTGGTTTAGTATATTATATATTTTTGCTTTTAAAGCCATAGAAATCAGTTATCCCAGTTTTTTTTCCTATAAAAGACCCATTTTTTCCAAAGCATTATGCACAAACATTTTTAATTAGAATACAATGGCTGAATGAAAATAATGATATTCCGTAACTTTTAAATATAAAATGAAGTCAATGACTCAAAAAGTTATTTGTTGCAGTGAGTTCAAAGGGAAATTTTGGATAATATATATCTATAGTTATAGATATAAAATATAACAGTGGAACATTTTTAGTGCTTGATGGGGAGAAATTATGATAAAATGGTCAATATGAATTTTAATTATAGTAGCAATCTCTAACATTTGAAATGCATCCATGCTCCTTGGGATAATCATATGCTAGAGTCAATTATATTTATTTTCACATCTGTTAATTGCTATTGCAAAGGAGGAGGAGGAGGAATATTGGCTTAAATTTCCAAGAGATATACACAGAGCAACTGCTTTTTCTGGGGGCTGTGTGCAAACCATTTTTCAGATCTGAATTCTTCCCGTAGTATATAAAAGACAGGAGAAGCTTCTTCCGATATGTTACTCATTTCCGTAAGGTTCTGGAGTTGGGAATGCTGGCACTTTCCAGGTAGGCAACAGTTCTTCATTCCTGCAATCTGGGGAAGGCAAAACAAAGCACAAACAGAGGAGGATGGAGGGACATTTCTCCCTCTGCTGCTGGGATCAGGGACCTCAGAGGCTGGGAGCCAAGGGCCCGTGCCCACAGCAGCTCCTTTCCCCAGAATCCAGGGCTGCTTCCAGGTACAGAAAGCAGGAGACTGTGGGAAGTGGAGCTCTCCAAACGTTGTGTTTTATCGGGGCCACAGAGCAGTGCCACACAACTGCCACCCTCCTGCCACTGCCTGATAGTGCCCCGGCCCCAGAACCCCGGGTCAGCAGCCCAGCAGGGGGATTGGTCCAGCTTTTCTCTTCTGGGATAATGAAACTCCTCTCAAAGCCTGAGCAGTCGGAGTCCTCCCGAGCTGTGGCCACCAGGCCTGGCTCAGAGGGGGGTCAGGAGCTGCTGGAGGGTGGGAGAAGGGCTCGGGGTCCCTGCCAGCCCAAACCCTGCCAGGGCTCTGTGCCTCCAGGTGGCTGAGCACAGGGACTCCTCCGCAGCTCCAGTGCTGCTGCACACGGGCTCTGGCAGGGAGGGAAGGGCAGAGATCGTTTCCTCCTGGGCTGGGGAATCCAAATTCCATCCTGCCTGAGCAGCAGGGATCACCTGAGCAACAGGAAAAGCCACTCAAGGCTCTTCAGTTCCCTTTCCCAAAGCCATTGCTCCCCACTGCCCTGGGCTGTCACTGTCTGCCACCCAAAGCCCGGGCTAAGAGCCTCCTCCATCAGCCCAGAACAGCCCCTGAGGAGCCCTGACCCTCCTGAGCCCCTCCTGGGCAGCCTCAGGGGCAGCAGGGCTCCAGCCTGGCAGGGTCCTGTCCTCAGCAATTCAGCCCTGAGAGTCCCCAGAGCCGGGAGCTTCTCTGCAGCTGGGCTGCTCTGCCCCAGCACAGGACACAGCACAGGCTCTGGGGGTCCCAGGAGCCCTCAGGGGGTGACAAAAGCAGGTGGCAGAGCTGGGCCATCACCCAGTGCCCTTCTCTGCCCCCAAATGGGGACATTCCTGTCCCAAACCTGGAGCCACAGAGCTGCTGTTTCCTGCCGGGAGCATGACAGAGCAGCTGTGAGCACACACAGTTCCCTGCCAAGATACACAGGAAGATTATTTATAGCTGTGTCCAGCCTTGGCGTGGTTTTTTGGTTGGGTTTGGTTTGGGGTTTTTTATGTTTGCTTGTTTGTTTGTTTTGGTGGGCAGCTTTTTATTTCTGTGCCACTGAAGCCCATGTCCCACCCAAAGCAACCTGGAATTGTCCCCAAAGCTCCCGGCACGGGGCCAGCCGTGGCAGCAGCAGCACCAACATCTATCAGGGGATAAAAAAGGGAGCAAAAGTGAGCCCAGAGCTCACAGGCCAGAGGGAGAACCCAGAGGAAAGCCCCAGGAAGAGCAGCAGAGGGAAGGGGCCCTGTCAGGAGCTGCTCTGCTCACCTGCCCCAGGTAGGAGCACACTCCTCTTACCTGGCTCAGAGCTGCTGCATGGTGGGAGTCTAGAGCAGCAGACATGATTTCTTTTTAGGCTTCTTCTTTTCCACTGGTGTTTTTCTATTTATCTGTCTGACCAGGTCATAAAAGATCTGCAAATGAAAAACACAAGCTGAAAAATCCAAGTGATAGAACACAAGCTGTCAAAGCTGAGGCAGCCTGGGGAGCTGACAATTCTCTCCTGGTGGCTGCAATTGTGTAAATTCAATTAAACTGCTTGAATTTATTAAATGTTTCTCAAGCAGCTGCTTATGGAAGAAGAAACCCAAAGCTCCCATCAGTGTGCAGAACGTAAGGGAGCTGGAAATTCAGTTTATCACCACCAAAGCCTTCAGAAGAGCACAGCAATGAAATGGCAACGATTTCCTGGCTTTGGAAAAGTGGGAACAAACTCGGGATTAACAAAAGGTTTTCTAAGACAGGCATGAATACCCCCAGGATCACCCTGGCAGTGGTGCCCCCGGGCTGGGGGGGTCTGCAGAGCCCCAGAGGACAAGAGCCCTGTCCCTGCTGTCCCTGCTGTCCCTCCCAACAGCTGAACTCTGACATTTCCAGCACGGGACCTTTCCAGGGCCCTCTCTCAGCTGTGCAGCTTTTGGGAACTCTGGTGCTGGGAGTTGTTTTCCCAGCAGGACTCAACCCATTTATAGCAAAATGAGCTTTGCAAAAATGCTTGGAGCTGGGTCACAGCATTGAGGAGAAATATTTCAACCTTCAGAGGGCTCCACCCTTGTCCTTGTTTATTTTTTCCCCTTCCTGGAGTGGCTGACAGCTCACAAATTCTTGTTGATTCCAAAGAAATTCCAAAGACAAAGGAACAGTTTATAACACACTGTAACAACTGAAATTTAAGATTTTCCTTTCTCTTAAGTTAGATTATTTAGCTGCTAGTACAGACTGTGAGTACAGACATCTGCAACAAGGTTTCAGGAATGCCACCACCCCTAAAAACAGTCAGGGTGCTGCAGGAGCATCTCAGAGGTCACCAGAAGGACACTCCTGATTGACTCTGGATTAAAAGCTTATCATCTGAAAGGTTTGATGCACATTCAGCAAATGCATGTAGGAATTTATCCCTCTTTACCTAGATTTTAACAAATTTAGAAACTCCAAAAGCAGTGAGAAAGGAGGAATAAACCCAAAAAAATGCAAGTGCTCCCCCAGGCCAGGAGCCAGCAGGATGAACTCCCAGTGCACTGAGCTGTCCATTCACAGTTTCTCTCTTTGATTTCCTCAGCTTTTGTACTTTCCACAACTAGGAAATACCAACTGGCAGGAAACCAGAAACTCATCTCCCACATAACCACATTCTTCTCTCCGCTGTGACCTCCCTGGAGGCTGCAGACCCAGCAGGGGGAGGGAGAGACCCCAGGTGAGGGACGAGGGGTGTCCCACCAGGCTGTGGCCCCACAGAACCCCCCTTCCCGGGGGTGAGGCCCCTGTGCTGATGAGGGTCAGTCTGCACCCCAAAGGTGGGATGCAGCCAGCCCAGGGGCTGCTGGATCACTGAGCTGCTGCTCCTTGCCCCATCACCAGCCCAGGCACACAGACAGACCCCTGCTCTGCTGGGTGCTGAGCACTGAGCCACAGCAGCTGCAATTCCTGGAGCTCCCTTCCCTCTCCAGCAGCCCCACGCAGCACATCCTGCTGCCTGCCAGCCCGGCCTGGGCCAGGATCCTGCTGCTCCTGCTTATCCCAGCCCCCTGAACAGTCCCACTTATCAGCTGGCACCAGCCCAGCCCTGCTGCACGGGGTCACCTCAGCTTTTGTGCCTGGAAACTTGGCCTCTGGCACGGGCAGATAACTCCCAGCACAGAATAAAACCGTGGTGGGTGATGTGGAGCAGACCCAGAGCCCCAGGCAGCAGCAGGAGGCAGCCTGGAGCAAAGGGGCTCTCAGTTAAACTCAGATCTGGGTTTGGGCAGGGTTTTAGGCAGCTGGGGGCTTACAGAGGGCTGTGAGGAGGCACCTGCAGCCAGAAATGCAAATGCTTCCAAAGCAACAGCCAGCCCCACACGAGACAGGAGCACAAGGGGCATCACTCACGTCTGCAATGGCAGTTCTCTCACAAAATCCTCCCTCCAGATAAAGCTTATCTAAGGCAGGAGTCACCCAGCAGCTGGGGCTGCTCAGGACCCTCTGCACTCCTGGGCCCTGAGAGAGGCCCCAGAAACACCTGTGGGAGTCACCCCACCTCTGCAGAGACAAGGGAGCAAACCTCCTTAAAGCAGACAGAAAATCCCTGACTACACATCACAGCAACCCCTGCCCAGGCTGGGAAGCCAGGATCATCCTGAACCTCCCCAGGCAGACACAGCTGCTGGGTTAGTGCCCTGTGCACGCTGGGACACAGGAGCAGGGGCTGCTTACCTCGTTTACGTTGATTTTGGACTTTGCAGACGATTCTAGAAAGGCACAGTTACACCACTGTCGTGCTAAGTTCTGCCCCTGCTCTTTGCCCACGACTCGTTCTTCCTCCAGGTCACATTTATTGCCAACCAGAATCATGGGAACCTGCAGAGGGACAAGCAGGAGGGGGAAATGCAACATGAAAAATGCAGCACCAAAAATGCAGCACCAAAAATGCAGCACGAGAAAATGCAGCACCAGAAAATGAAAACCAATAATCATCAGGAGACAACGATGAAGTGGCCCCTGCCCCTCCCCAGTGCCTGTCACAGCTGTGGCCCTCCAGGATGTCCCCACCAGGTACAGGAGGAGGTGTCCCAGGCCAGGTGGAGCACCCTGGGGTGGTGCCAGCTGTCCCTGCACAGGGATGGGCTTTGAGGACCCTCCCCACCCAAACCACTCTGGGGTTCTGTAGCACCTTCAACAGGGGAACAAAACCCACCCTGAAATCTCTCCTAAGAAGCTCAAGTCTGAGGCCAGGTGCAGCAGCAGGTGACAGGAGTGGCCCAGAGGCTGCCCCAGCCCCGTGTGCCCCTGGCAGGGCTGGGGGCCATGCACAGCTGGGCTCTGTCACCCTGGGGTGCTGTGACAGCTCAGGGATGGCACAGCTGAGGGCACAGCAGGACGGTGCCACAGCCCAGCACCATTTCCTGTTTCCCTCACACTGAGCAGAAGCACAAAAAAACCCTAAAGAGCTGCTGATCAGGGTGTGCACCCCTCCACTTCCTCAGACATTTAATTCTTTGAGCAGAAAGAGTCCTTCCCAGCTGGAAAATAGATCACCACCCGCTTCATTTGGTAACTTACTACATACACACTGTGTGTTTTCAATCTACTTCAGTGTTAATATTTGTGGCCTCTTCCTGACACTCAGGATTAATTTTTAGCTTTGAAACTCCAAGCCATTAGAAAATTATCGTATTTTTAATTTTGAGACATAAATTTTCCTTATTACATCAGGAACCTGAAGTCACAGTACAGATGAAGCAAATGCAAAAAAACGCTCATCTGAAATCAGATCTACAGGATATTTACAACTCTATCAGCTTTGACAGAGTTGTAAATATCCTGTTCTTTACAGTTTTCTAGATAGTTAAGAGATATTTTCTCATACTGAAACATGAAAATGCATTTTGAACGTGTTCAGCAAAAAACTGAAGTGTATGAGACTGAGAAATGATAGGGCAAAAATACTACACTGAGTATACTGAGATGAGTAAGCAGAACAGCTCTGGAAGACATGAAACTCTGTGTAAGGTTATTTCAAAAGGTATTAATGGTTTATCCAAAAATGGAGTTTGGTAAGCAACAACCTTTGATCATTTACTGTTAGAAGATTGGAATTTAAACTCTTGCAGATAAATATAATGTAACCATTTCTGTACTGGGACTTTAGACACATTCTGACACGGAAGGCAGAACGGAGCACATTTCCTCACTCACCAAAACGTGGCTTAAACAATCAAAAGGTTCTCATGCTTGGATTCCACAGGTAACACACCAGGCAAATAAATGTATTTTAACAATGCAGTAAGACCCTGAAGGCCAGAGGAAAGTCTGCTGAGGGCTGGAGCTGCCCAGCTGAGGCACAAACTCCCCCTGAGGGCACTGAGAGCTCCCAGCACAGGGTGCTGCCAGCAGGGACTGACCCAGCAGCAATCCCTGCCCCAGGGAAAAGCAGTTTGGCACAGAGAGGAGCTCAGCTAAAGCAGGGAGAGGCCAGGAGCAGCACAGGACCCAGCTCCAGGGGCTGGTGGTCTGTGCCTGCCCCATCTTCTGCCAAACACCAAACTCCCCACAGCTGCCTCTTCCTCTTTTCAAAAGGAGTCTTAAACAACCAAAACAACCCAGACTCCACCAGGCCCGTCCTGGTTTAGCTCATGCCCCTGTGTGACCTCCTTGGGTGACAGACTTTTGCCAGGTGACCGAGTTGAGGAGCTGCTCAGGGCTGCAGAGAATTCCCAGCTGAGCCTGGGAAATGCCACAGCTTTGGACTTCCCCTTCACACCTCTGGAATAACCCTGGCAGTCTCCAGTGCAGGGCAGCTACAGAGCCACCGAAAACACCCTTACCCTTCTCTTTCCTTAACTTTGGGGGAAATAAAGCACAGCTAAAGCACTGAGCAAGAAGAAAAGGCAAATCCTGGAGAGGAGTTTAAAGGGAAAAAAGTGAACTAATGTTCTCAATCAGCTCCCACCATTCCAAAAGACTGTGGCTTCCAGGACATGGGACAATGTGGTTTTGTGATGTCCCTTAGCAGGTGCTGTGCCTCAAACAACAGCACTGGAAACTACAGGGCTCTGAGAACTTACTCAACACTACCCAGGAACATTCTTTGAAAGCAGCTTGGTTTGTAAACACACAGGCATTTGAGAGCAAACACTTCTGAACCATTGGCAGAAATAAAACCAAACATATTCTACTCACATCTTCAGTGTCCTTAACCCGTAAAATCTGTTCCCTCAGGTCCTGTAGGTCGTTAAACGTGGACTGTGCTGTTATAGAATATACTAGTGCAAACCCCTGCCCGTTCTTCATGTACAGATCCCTCATGGCTGTGAATTGCTCCTGCAAGCAGATATTTTTAAAAGTAATTAGCTGGTGAATACAGCTAATGAATAGTTCCAAAGGAATACTCTTATTGTACTGGAGACAAGAATACAGTGCCACACAGCATGGATTTACATATTTACCCTGCACAGAAACCCACTGGAGCATGGAAATTGAATAAAAGCATTAACACTCCTTCCCTTTGGTGGTGTTTTTTTCCTCTTAATAAAGGGCTTCTTAAAAAAAACCAGGGAAAAGATGAAGAGCAGCAATGAAACCATCTCTGCAGACAGACTGAAATGCCAGAGCAGGCTGGACAACTGTGCCAGCAGGGGCAGGATTTCCACCACACCCACACAGCAACGATTCCTGCTCCTGCTGGTGAGAACTTCCAACTTCCAGGGAGCAGCACCTGCCTGGGATGTGCTGGCAGCCCCCAGAGGGTTTGTTTGCTGGGGGACAGGGCAGTGCCAGCTGCAGGTGACATCCCCAGCAACAGGCAGTGCCAGGGAGGTGCCAGGGAGGTGCCAGGGCAGTGCCAGGGAGGCTCCAGGGCTGCTCCAGGCACTGCAGGGTTTGCTGAGCTCCCCACACAGCTGAGGCACTGCCAGGGAAGCAGCTCCTGTGCCTGGCACGGGCTGCAGGCTGTGCCCTTGTGCCCTGGCCTCCTGCAAAGGTCACTTTTAAAATCCTCCCCAGCAGAAAGCTGGGATGGGGATGGCACAGGGGACACCAGGCTCTGTGCCCCAGCACTGACAGCACAAAGCTGGGATGGGGATGGCACAGGGGACACCAGGCTCTGTGCCCCAGCACTGACAGAGCACAAAGCTGGGATGGGGATGGCACAGGGGACACCAGGCTCTGTGCCCCAGCACTGACAGAGCACAAAGCTGGGATGGGGATGGCACATGGGACACCAGGCTCTGTGCCCCAGCACTGACAGAGCACAAAGCTGGGGTGGGGATGGCACAGGGGACACCAGGCTCTGTGCCCCAGCACTGACAGAGCACAAAGCTGGGATGGGGATGGCACATGGGACACCAGGCTCTGTGCCCCAGCACTGACAGAGCACAAAGCTGGGATGGGGATGGCACAGGGGACACCAGGTTCTGTGCCCCAGCACTGACAGAGCACAAGGCTGGGATGGAGATGGCACAGGGGACACCAGGCTCTGTGCCCCAGCACTGACAGAGCTCACCAGGCCACTGGCACTCACCACACTGGGCTGGGGGTGTTTAACAAAATCCTCCCATTTAAATTACTGCTGCTGATTTACTGCTTTTGCTTGGGCAGGATTAGCATTCTTAACAAAGGAACTCCAATTAGATAAAGAAATGCCACTTACTGTCCCTGCTGTGTCGAGGATCTCCAGCATACACTGCTGACAGTCTACTTCCACTTGCTGGGGAAAAAGGGGAACAAAGAGCTCAGAATGAATTGTCTGCAGTGGGACAGGCAAGAGGAGTGTCAGCTCAGTTTGTGTTTCTGCACAAAGGGCTCTCAGCAGAGCAGGCACCTGCACGTCCTCAGGGCTGAGCAGCACTGCTCTTAGAGGATTAATCCTGCCCCAAGCCAGGCATTTGGGTCAGCTCACATGCTCCAGGACTCCCTTCATTAGCAAGGCTTAAACGAGCAGCTCACTGTAAACATCTCATCTTAAGTGAGATTGTAAATATCTCGACTTAATCCACTCTTGCAAATCAAAGCACCTTAAAACTTTAATTTTTCTTTGCTGCCAGGAGAGAAGGGAATAAGGGAAGAAGAAAATGCAGAAATATTTCAGGATCCTCACAGTGAGACTTTGCAAAACTTCTACTCACTGAGAAACGTCTCAGACCTAACGAGGGCAATTCCAGGAAAGTCAAGTAAATTTAACAGCAGAACTCATTCCACAATTTAATTTAATTATCAGAGGCACAAGTGTCACAAGTTTTTAGTGTATGTTTTGGTGCCTTTCACGCTGGTGACATTTCTGCTAATCCGTGGAACAATGGGTCACTTGACATCCAGGAGGGAAGAAAGCAGCTCTGTGCCTGGGATTACGTAAGAGCCCGGGGATCCTGCAGGGACTCCTGCTCACAGCTCCAGCCCTGCATCCAAAACAGCCCCAAGAACTTCATGGCTGTTCTCTGTGCGACTTGGAAGAAATAAAAACGACGGTGTTTTACCTTTCTGTATGAATCTTCTATTGTTGGGTCATATTTTTCAACAAAAATTCCCTGAACGAACTGTACAGTCTGGGGAGGAAGGAAAGAGAAAACCTGAATGAGCTGAAAACAACCAGAAACATTCACCAAGAAGCACTTCAGGAAAAAGTAACAACAGTAAAACTGCTCTGCTGTTAAAAGTCAACAGTGACGACCAGAGAAAAAGACTAAATTTCAATTCTGAAAATAAAATTTGTGGTTTTTTCTGTTAAAAATCACATTATTCAAGCATATTTTCAAAACTTTTTTGCACTACAACTGTTTGCTTGCTCGTCTCAGCAGCACTGGGGGGCACAGACTGAGCTTTGGGATGGTTCCTGTGGATTCCAGCACGGCCAGGTTCACACAGCTGCTCCCCAGAGAAGGCAGCTCTTGGCCAGAGGCTCACACATGAGACTGTCACATCTGTCCCCTCTTTGGGGAACTCGGGGAAGCAGAAGTGATCTGAAACACTCTTGATCTCTGATGGGCTTTGTTTTTATTTATTATAGGTGAAAAGAAAGGGAGAGGCTACAAATCTGGGGATGTTTCTGGGTTATGTGTAGATCCAAGACTTTCACAAGTTTCCCTCTGTTTGGGTTGTGCAGCCCAACTTCAGTTTCCAGTTCTCTGGAAGATTTTGCAGCACTGGGCACCCTTGGAAATTGTGTCACCCACTGCCACCCCAGGAGAGTTCTGGCCTCAGAAATGGGATAAAACTGCTGTACAGGAAACAGAAGTTGCTAAACAACTGTGGCTTTATAAGTGTGCAGGTTTTCTGCTACTCCATCCCCGTTGGCAGAAGCACCATCAGGCCCGTGCTGGCACACAAGAGTTAAAGCAACAAGGAGGATCTGCAGTGGAACAACCCCATATTGTCACCGAATGCAAACAGAGCTGGAAATGAACACCAGGCTCTTTGTTGCACAGGTCACTTCATACACTTGGGAGAACGAAATTTAAAGTGACCCCCAGATTATTTGAAATCCCACCTTGTAACCTCTCCTTGCTAAGGCCTGTAAATAAGCACAGAGACTCTCTGAAAGCTGAATATTATCCACTCCCAGCTGCTAATTGGCACTTACTGTGTGCTCCTATAAACATAATGGATCTATGCTGCATATGAATTACCAAATATGCTGACTTAGCAGCCAGCCTGTCAGAAAGAATTTAACTTTTGTTTACCAGACTGTTTGAGTATTTGCATTTCAGCTGTTAAAAAGGTCAGTGATGGTGCTGACTCAGACTTCCAATCACAAAGAAGGAAATTCAAGTATGTGAGATGCTGAGTAATTTTTATTTACAATGTACTACTAAATGCCCCATTTCACCTAGTGAGTGTCTCAGTGTTACATAAGAAAATTAAGATAATCAGGGAAGTGCTGGTGGAAAAAGTAATACAGATTGCTTAAATTGCTGTGGAAGAACAGAGCTTGTAAAAAAATTACACCCTGTAAACATCTCGTAGTGATTAGGATGGCATTGCTGAAAGAGTGCATCAAATTTGATATACAGCTGCATAATCTCTCCTCCTGTTCACTGGGGTTCTGCAGGTGATTTACCAGGATTATTACCTGCTTTTAGCAGCAGAATAAACAAGGAGGCAGGGCAGGAAAGGCTGCTCAGCCATTATCATGTCCATGACAAGGAACACTGCAGTTCCTTGTTGTAGATAACTCCACACTTGACCAGTTCTTTGCCTCTCTGCTGCTTGACTGGTGAGTGATAAACGGGTGACACAAGTCTCCCTCTCAGTGCCCTGCTATCAACTCTGCCGTGGAAAGCTCTCCTTAGGAACAAGACAAGCACTTCAGGAGTGCCAAGTGTCATCAGCCTGCTCCTCCTCGCTGCACAGGCTGCAGATGGATTCTCAGCGTGGTGTTCTGAGCTCTCAGGATGGAAAACAGGCAGCCTTCGAGGTGTGCAGGGCTGAACCCCTAATTCTGTCACTGATTCCAGCCAGACTCCTCCTGCTGTGCCAGCGCTGGTTGGGCTTTTAATACTCACACAGATATTCAGCCACGTACAACACCACACCCATGCAGGAAGCAGACATGACACGCTAATTACCAGCAATTAATCACCTCTCCAAAACCATGACACGCCTCCACTCAGCGGTGTCACAGCGGCTACGTGGAAGTCCTGGCACACATTAAAATCCCCCCAATTCCCCAGAGGATCAGTGACCTGGTCTGCAGGGAGCCAGGCAGCTGGAGGGCTGGCTCTGGGCTCCAGAGCTGCCTCCCCAAACTCACCAGAGCAGACTTGCCCACACCTCCTGAACCAAGGACCACCAGCTTGTACTCACGCATGGTGTGGGCTGTTCAGAGGGCGACCACCTGCGGGGCAGGAGCAAAGGCAGCAGTTAAACACACAGCTGTGACACAACTGAAACAGCAGCTCTCCCCCTCACCCAGCCCTCCCCAGAACGAGAACGCCTTTGCTGACAGCTCTGGGTTTCATTTCACCACCTGAACACTCAGGTTGAGGAGGCCACTCCAAGGGTACGGAAATGGCCAAAGCTGGATCCTGGCAGTGCTGGGAGAGGAAGAGGATGGACACACCATGGGACAAACAGAGCCTGTCCCAGCTGTGCCGGGCACCACGAGCTGTCACTGCCTGTCCTCTGCTTCCTCAGCATTTCATGGCACAATCCAGAGCACGGGACAAGAAAATGAGATCAGAAAGAAGCAAGTCAAGAGGTTTCCTTCTCCCCTCCACCCCCAGCAGGGAGGGATTTAGGTCAGTGTTTTCTCTCTGGAAAAGGTCAGGCAGCACACGGCTGCCAAGGCAGAGCTCTGCTCGCCCAGCACAGACTCTGCCTTTTTATGGAAATCTTGCAACTCCCTCCAGTCACTACGCAGCCCCAGAAAACTTCTCGTTCTCCTCGAGATTCCCCGACAAATAAGGCGAATGCCAAAGCTGGTGATAAACACTTCTCAGGGTGTTTACACTAGCAGCCAGGCCGGGCTGTCCCGCTCCAAACAATGAGCTCAGCACCAATCCCCCCTTCCTTCCCAAGTAAGGCTGCACACCCCGGGGCTGGAGCCTCTCCCCCCAGATCTCAAACTGGCCTTGCCACAGGATTTATGGGCTCGCTGGCTACTACAGCCTTCAGAAATAAAAACGTCTTCCGAGAGGTTTGATGGAGAAATGCATCACCTTGTGGGCTGCCGTGAACACGCCTGTGAGGAACAGGGCTGGTATTTTTAGCTTTGTAACGTGGACAAGTCCCTGACAATCTGTCTCGAGTTTATGTAATCATTAAATCGGGACAGGATCTCTTCTGTCACTTCAGCTCCCAAGGGGAAGATGGAAAACAGAGCCAAGAGGAGCCCCATGTGCTGCTGCTCGCCCATGGCCAGTCTGAGCTGAACTGGGACCCAGCAGGGAGCTGGGGACCCTCCCCAAACATCCCCCTCACCCTCAGCCTGCTCCATGGGCTGAATCTCACCCAGGTCTGGCTTGAAACAAGGACCTGAAAACCCCACGTGCAGCTGGAGAGAGACACACAAATTTCTGTGTTCGGTTCAGCACAACTTTAAATTAATTTTTAAGCCAGAATGAGAGAAATAAAGGACTTGCCTGTGCTGAGGCTCTCTGCAGTTACACAGCCACGCTGCCCTGCCCTCATCCAGGCCCAGGAGAGGGAGGAAGGCTCAAGCACTCAGTGCAGCCCACCATTTTAAGCACCTGGAGGAGGTTTTTCTTCAACTCTTGAAGCCCACATGAGCTGCAGTTGCCTAACTGCAAATTGTGAAATCAAGTCAAACTGAAAGGGGTTTTCCAGAAAGTGCCTAAAAGCAGAGCAGGGGATGTCTGTGCACTCCAGGACACTGACAACAGCTCTGCCTAAATTCTGGGAACTGTAACCTCTCCGGCTTGAACATTTCCCTAAGAAGTAACATTCACTTCCTTTCTTTCAAAAATCATGACTTTGAATGGGAAGGAGAGGGGAATTGCAATTAACAATTATTTTCCCCTTGATAATCCCTAGAAATTAAAAATGCTGATGCATTTTTTATAAAGCATAAATGCAACTTATTGATCCAGTTTCTCTTCGTTTTCCTACAATCCCCCACTCAGTCCCACTGAAGAAAACCCAGGAAGCAATCAAGCTAAGGGTTAAATTTAGCTGTGAACTATTTCACTTCTTATTTATAGTAGAAAATACTTGTGGGAAAGTTTAAGCTGGGAGCAGTACAAGACTAACTTCTCATTTCTTCTCTACAGTATTTGCTGATCTTTTTTCTTCAGGTGCAACAGGAAACCAAGATCCTGAAAGGCACGAGTCTTATTACTGTAAACCCCACATGCCTTAATTATCTTGTAGCTCTTTCACAAGTATGTTAATGTTATCTGTTTATACAACATGAATAGAGTGCTCAAGAAATTACTATGCTGCATCCCAGCCAACTTTTCATTTGGCAACTGCTGAAGCCCACCTAAATGCAGTCAGACACAGCAGCATTCATTTCCATCCAGAGCTCTCTGTAGTGGAGTCACATGCTGCGAAGCAACGGCTCCATTTCCAAACAGAATTAAATTATGGGTGTTAAGTGTTCCTTTAGAGTCAAGAGAAGAGTATGATCACTAAAGAGTGTGGAAAAAAAAAATTAACTGTAAATGTTGTGAAACTAGTCTCATTAGTTCTGAGTGCTGTGGTGCAAAAATAAAGCAAAAGCTGAGTGTCCCCCCTGGCTCCATTTCCCCACTGAGCAGGACAAGCAGGGGCACAGAGCACCAGTCACAGCCCCAGCACTGCCCTGAGCTCCCTCTGCCCGTCCCCTCATCCCCAAACCACCTGCACCACCTACAGGGGAATAAATCACAGGGTTCCTTCACCTATGATCACAATAAAACCTTTGCTTGTACACCATCAAACACCTGATACATCAGGGTCCATCTGTGCTCTGCATTCCTCAACAGGAGCATCTCCTCTCTGCTGTCCCCAACACTGCCCAGGAAGAGACAGCAATGGACATGATCCTCTCCCAGCAGCAGCCCCACAGCTCAGCTCCTTCCTGACAGAAAGGTGAGGGGCTCTGCCCCGGGAGCACACGGAGAGGTGCCAAAAGCTGCAGGGGATTTGTGTCAATACGCACAGGCAGCACAGGCAGAGGATCCTGAGAAGGACCACAGGTGGATGCAAACACAGCTGCAGCTCCGACCTGAACTCACCTGCACCTTTGCTCAGCCAAGCCCTGAGCCTCTCCAAAGTGCAAAGTCCTCCTTCACCCTGGTGCAGCCCGGGGCTGGGTCAGGGCAGGGAGAAGCAAAACCCTGAGGGTATTTCCCAAGCAGCGGAAGCAGCGGGGCAGAGGCTGGGGGAGGTGGTGGGGACAAGGGCTGAGGCCCTTCACGGCAGAAACCTGATGCAAAAACGAGCTGCTTCTGTTTCAGAAGTTTCAGCAGCTCCTCATGAAGGTTATAATTTCAGTGGTGGGGAGAGAGAAGCATGAACCAAAAGAAGCAAAGGCAGCACTGAAAGACAGTGAGTGCAAGAACTTCACTTATCATTTACCCACCCCACTGTTTGCAGAAATTTCATTTAAAATATGAAGAGAACACTAAAAACTTCTTACCTTGGCATAAAAGATCTCTCATCAGTGTTAGCAGCTCTACTGAAGGTTCTTCCAGGCTCCCCCCAAGGAACTGAAAAAAAAAAAACAATTTAAAAAGAGTTAATTGCTTTTCAAGTGTCAGCATTTGTGAAGCATCTCTGTAGTGCTTGAGCCAAAGCACCCTGCTCCCGTGGACTTCTCCTCCCCAGAATACCCCAAGAAGACTTCACGGACAGAAGACAAACTCAAACTAACCATGTTTGAGGTGCATCAAGTTCACAATTAATTTCAGAAGACGAAAACTTCATAGAGAAAGTACTACCAGGAACACGGGAGAAAGATTTAGAGCAGCCCAATGTCCCGATGATGTTACAGGGGAAAACCATCCCCAGCAGCACTGCCACAGTAAAATCCAATGACACACTTACACAGCACAACTGTTTCAGGGAATCCATCAGGACTGTGGCAGGAGGTGCAGAAACAAGATGAGCTTTAACCCAACCCATTCTGGGATTCTGTGACAGCCCTGGAGAGCAGAACAACTCCCAGCAGCACCATCCCCCTGGCCCAGGAACCTGCTGGCTCCTTGTCCAAGAGTTTTAGAAGCTCTCACATCTCCAGTACCCCAACCCTTTGTTCAGTACCACTGAAGAGCAGCAGTACTGAGACTTCAGACAGTAATCACAGCACTGCCTACACGCTGCTGCTCTGACAGGCAGAGGGTCCTGCCTTCCCTAAGTTCAGCACTTTATCCTTTCCAGGGATAAAAAAAGAATCATTTGTTCCTCTGGAATCATAGGAAGTTGAAATGAAAACCCCGTGTGCTGGTTTTTTGAAAGTATTTCTTTTTAGCAGCTCTGGAGTCACCTTGGAGTCACAGAAATCAAAACTGTTTCAAAACAGGTAATAAAAGCTCTCCTAATCCTTGTCAAATATTTTTTCTGAGTATAAGAGAAAGTGAGTCTAGAGGGCAGGGTGAGATGGGATATTGGGATGAAATCCTTCCCTGGGAGGGTGGGCAGCCCTGGCACAGCGGAAGGAGAAGCTGTGGCTGCCCCTGGATCCCTGGCAGAGCCCGAGGCCAGGCTGGACACTGGAGCAGCCTGGGACGGTGGCAGGTGTCCCTGCCAGGCCAGGGGTGGCACTGGATGGGCTCTGAGGTCCCTTCCAACCCAAAGTATCCCAGGATTTTCCCTGAAGGTGCTGCCAGTGCCATCTCCAGGGCTGCAGACAGACCATGGCTCAGCAGCACCAGCTGCACTTGCACCCAGAGAGCAGAGCCAGAGTTTAAATGAGGGTGAGAGAAAAGGAACAGAAAGACGTGAGGCACGGAAAGGAGCAGCACAGAAACCACAGCATCAGTTCCTAGAGACAATGTGAGTGGCCTCTCGAGGTGCAGCTTCTACAGCCACTGCTCTGAGCCCGAGGGGTTCTGCTCTCTGCTCTGCCCTGGGATAGAGGAACCCTGCCTGAGAGGACAGGGGCAGGGAGCAAGGACCACTCACCTGGCTTTCAGGAAGAAAAAGGAGAGTAACTCCTTGCTTGCTCACCCCTCACACCTCCCTTTCTCTGCTTTTCTCCAGCAGAAACCAGAATATTGAAGGTTTCCAAGGGAGAAGAGGTGTCAGCACTGTGCACATTAGGGAGAGAGGCACAGATGTCTCTGGGAACTCCAGCACCTCCACTCGGGGCTGCCTGTGCCACTCCTGTGGCCATGCCCTTCCCATTTCCCCAACGGGAGGCAGATTCTTGGGATGCTGCAGCCACACGTCCACGTTATTTTTATCCTGGCAGTTAAATACTGAATCGTGGCTACTATAAACAAACCTGTTTAATTTTCAACTTGTAAGTGTTCTCCGTGCCAGCTTTCTTCAGTTACTATAAACTAGGCCATGGAAAGGGGTGGATTTTCTTTTTTTAAAAGTGTCAACTAAACATTGCTCAACACTCCACCAAAATCCCTCCATTACTCAGAGCCGTGTTGGCAAAACAAACCCAAACCCAAACCCAGCACTTCTGCAAGGGGAAGATTTACAGCGATCAAAACCACACTTGAACTGACAGATTTCCCTCCACGCTACTGAAAGAATCCAAACAAACAGAGAGAAGGGTCCAGCAGGGAAGGCTGGGAACACCAGGATCTCCAAGGATCTCCCTTGGCCTGACCATGCCCAAGGACAGCTCCACTCAGCACCTGCTCCCTGAGCTGCTCCACACCACGCTCAGAGATATTCAGTTACTCAGGGAAGTCGAAAGCACATGAAACACTTCCCTAATGCTCATCAGAGCTGTCATCAATTACGCAACGGCTCCACGAGCTGTGCTGGGAACAGGGATGTGCATCCCAAATGAAAGGGGGTTTGGCTGGAAATCCCACAGCTCATCAGCAGATACAGCCCCTGAACAGCAGCAAGACAAACACTGTCACAGATTACCCTGTTAGTTAGCAAGGGGTCTATTTAATTAATAAAAATCACTGCCACGGACTCAGTGGTTCATGAAACGAGCCCTTTCTCCAAGGCAGTCGAACTCCCTGGCTTCAGGGTACAGGGGAAACCTCCTCCACCTTTCCTGAGGCCAACACCAGAAAAATGAGAGGGAAGAGAAAAACAAAAGACTAAAAGACCAGACTAAGCAAAAAGCAGGGCTTCGATGTGACTTCAAAAGTACAGTTTGACAAACTTCCGTTCACAGACTCTGCATTTATTTTCTTACTCATTATCACTGCGGTATCTGACACCAAAGCAAGTGTTTTAGATATTAACATTACATAAGAGGTAACATTTTATAATTTCTGCCAGGATTCTCAGCCTCAGTTTTGTAATTTTAACAGCAAAACCATTATGTTTTCCACTGA
The DNA here is from genome assembly GCA_014839755.1 of Sylvia borin. Taxonomy (NCBI): domain Eukaryota; kingdom Metazoa; phylum Chordata; class Aves; order Passeriformes; family Sylviidae; genus Sylvia; species Sylvia borin. Next base: position 6,189,155 of record CM025980.1, on the reverse strand, counting down.
CTGCTTTCAGCATCAAATCAAATACCAATCAAGGCAACAAATGTGTAATTAGCTATGCACAAGCCTGCTGTAGGATGAGTCATGACCCCACTGTGGTGCATTCCTGATGCTGGAACACACATGCTGTCCCTTGTCCATATCATCAGCAATCCAAGTCTAAATACATTTTCCTTTTGTTTTTCAGGTAACAGCCCCCAAAAGATGCAGCAAGAAGCACAGGAAATAAACCTGGTGACACGCCAGATCACCAAACAGGGACATGAGAACACAGGACAACACTGGCCAGAGGTGTCACCTGAAAAGTTCCATCAGAAAAGGCAGGAGGGCAGCCTTCAAATCTTGCCTGCATTCCCAAAGGGGATGGAGGAGTGCTCCTGAGAGCCACGGCCCAGGCAGCACCTCCTGCCCCACTGTCCATCCTCTGCTCTGCTCCAGCTCCTGAGCCACGGCCAAGGCCAGGACAGCCAGGAGCAAAGTCCTGAGCCCTCCCCACTCCAGTGTTGTGCTGAGCTGGAGCTGCCAGCAAATTAACTGCAGCCCACACAAACAAGGCAGGGAAACAAACTTCTTGGAAAACAGCAATAATTCTGTCATTGGAAATAGTCATTTTGTGCACAAACGCTCTGGGATTGATCCTCCTTCAGCCTGTAATCTTTCGTGCAATCAGCTTCACGCTGAACCTGCAATTTCAAACAACATAATGTCAACTTCTATGGAAGTGACTGCCTAATTACTCATTGGAAATTGCTTTGCTGTAGAAGCTCTCCGGGCAAGGAACAAGGGCTCTGGGCAGCTAGAGCCTGCCATGCTCAAACGGCTAATTTATTTTTTGTCCTATTGGTCTGCACTTGCAGAAAGTTGCTAGGGACATGTGCCAGGCAGACAAAGGCAGGGGAAAGGAAGCCAGCAGCACAACTCAAAGCCCAACACACACTGCATCCCCAAATTAGAACAAAGCTGGACGTCAGTGGCTGGAGCTGGCAGCCTCCCCCCGGCCGGACTGCGGCACTCTGCAAATTAATACCACCGAGCTGCAGGCAGGACACAGCCACCTCAGCTGAGCACACCCAGGGCAAAACACACTGCTCAATTCACATATCTGAAACGCTGTGAGGTCACGGGTCCTCCTAAGCCACGGTCACCATTTCTCCTTTTCCCATCCAGCCCTGCTGGAGTAGCTCAGCAGAGGCTTTACACCATTCACAGGAGTTCCCCAGTGCTTTTTTTTTGGAAGAAAAAATGAAAAAAATATTTCCTTTCCTCCTTCCTCATCAGCCATTAGACACAGCAGCCGTTCAGGGGACTTCCTCCATTTGCTGCCTATCACATCCACAACTTGCCACTGATTTTTAAGCCCTATAAAGTTTTTCATTCCTCTCCATTTCCTCTAGTGGAAAAAATACCCTGACCTTTTATGAAACAGATTAAATTCCAGACAGACCCGAGGAGGCTCAATCGTAGCAAAAGACCAACTCCATTCTACTTGGTAGGAATAATTTGTTGTGCTGATAGTAGCTTGGCAACGTTCGCCACTAGTCTTCCTGGTTTATATAATTAAGAGTAAATAAGTGACATGAGGTGGATAGCTTGCCAGTGAAATTTCAGCTTGCACTTTAATTATTTCATTTTTGCAGTAGCAGTGACCAGAAACTGGTAATAAAACCCAGTTTGAGCTTACTTGGTCTCCAGCACAAAAAAATTTAATGGAGAGATGAAGCTTCCAGGCCACTGAGGGCTCCCTGAAACTTCTCAATAAAGTTGGAGAGGCTTAAACTGCTCTTCCCACGCATTTCCAACTGCCATTGGGGAGGTTAAGATTAGGTACTGGAGAAGAAAGTCTTTACTCAGGGGGTAGGGAGCCCTGGCATGGAGCAGCTGGGGCTGCCCCTGGATCCCTGGGAGCGCCCAGGGCCAGGCTGGACACCCTGTGTCCCTGCCCATGGCAGGGCTGGCACTGGGGGAGCTTTAAGGCCCTTCCCACCCAAACCATTCTGTGATTTACACCCATCAGTGATAAACCCTAAGCCTAACACCAAGCCTCTAAACACGGGGCACATCCCAGCTCTTCAGGAGACGGGGCTAACACACAAATTCCAGAAAACCTGGAGACTGTAAATCCCCCTGGCACAGCTGCAGTAACCCGGGTGTGTGTTTGCACACTGGATCTGACCACGCAGCCCCGTTCTAAAGGTCAGCTCTGCATGTGCAGCCCAGAGACTTTCACTTGCCTGGTGTGTGGCAGCCACGAGCAACCAAACCCCTGTTCCCACGCAACTGCCGCTCATTAAACGCCTCTTTTAACAACGATTTTCAGAATGAAAAGCCCCACTGACCATATGGCCACTTATTAATACTACATTTGTTTATCAGTTTAAATAAACCCCCTACAGCAATGAGTATCCGTGTAATGAGGACTTAAACACAGCCCACAGCGGATGTGTTTCAGCCCTGCCAAGTAGCACTGCACCTCCTGAATGCTTTTCACGGCAGATTTTGAGGCTTGATAGGAACCTGAATAGAAGTGAGTGCACAGAATTAACTTCAAACAGAGGGGAAAGAAACAGTTTCATTACGTTTCGTAAAGAAATTAAGTTATTTAATGTGGTGCTTAATCCTTCAGTATTTAGCTCAGCCCCTTAATGCTGCTTCCTGGAAACTTGGGGCAGAGTGGGGGTGGAAACTGAATTTTCTTCTACAGAGAAAATGAAACTTCCTTCTGTGTGAAGGTTTTTAACTGAAGGAATATTCAAACAGTTATTAACACTTCAGTGCCAGAGTGAGAGCTTCGAGGGCAGCGGGGTTTTACCCAAACCTGGCCTCTGCACCGGGGCTTCTCTGAAGTTTTTTAATCCTCCTGAACCTGCTTAAAAGGGCAAAACCCCTTTGACAATTCATCCTGGAATTTCCTTTATGGTGAATAAAAGGTGACATTAAAGGAAACAGCTCTGACGGTTTAATCAGTTTTATAGGAGCCACTTCAGTATTTATAGGTCAAGCTTGATTACAACCAAAATAGACAATTATGGAGCTGCCTCTGAAGGGCACCAAGGCCAAGGCCAGGGCAGCTGCAGCGCTGCTGGCAGCACAGGGCTGGGTTTGACTCACGGAAGGGAGGGCACATCCTACCCCTGAGCCCCACTGCCACCAGTCCTTCCCCTCCTCAGCAGCACCATTCAAACAGCAACAACAAAAAAGAGTCTTATTTTTAGTCTTTGAAATGACAAGACGTAAGGCAAAAGGGAAATAATCATCTCTCCCGCATTAGTATGTAAATCTGTCCAGCCCAGGGCGCGGGGACAGGCGGCTCTGCACTCTGGGCAGGACCTGAGGACACAGCACACTCCCGAGTGTGAGCTGCCAGCTCCCACAGCTTCTGTGCCTCCCCACCAGAGTCAAGCCTCCCACTCATCTGTTTGTTCTGGAGTGACTCTGCAAACACAGCAGCAGCCCAAGCCCTGCCCTCGGCACAGCACTACCACCACGGGTTTTAAAGTTCCTAAACCCATTTCAACTTGTGCCTGTGGAGCTGCAGGGGATGTGAACCCGGCACGGACAGGACAAGGGCAGTCACAGCATCCCTGCCCTTCATCCTGACACCTCCTCAGCACCCAGCTCGGTTCGCTCTGCTGCTGAACGGCTTTGGGCTCGATATTGTGTTTATGACAAGGCTTTGGGCACACAGCTCATGTAACAGAGGCTGCAAAGCACTGAAATTACAGGAAAAAAGGACAAGACCCACTTTCTCAGAATCACACCACCGAGGAAAGTGCCCTGGAGCACCACAACATCTGTTTGATCATTTCAAATGGGATTCCTGAAAAAGCTCTGACTGCATTCTAGTGATCAATATGCCAATGCAGTGTATTCACCAAACAAGGCAAAGCCACAACAACATTGTAATCTCCACAACTTGGTAAGTGATCTGATGAGTTAAAAGCCCTAAAAGCATAAATATTTCATGAGAAAGGCTGTCTGGAACTACTTCAGTCTGTTTCTTTAATCCTAATGTTATTTTCAGCTACAATTAGGGTTATAATCCAAAGCAGAAAGCAACAATTGGCTAAATTTATTTTATCTTCTCCCATATTTACTTCATAAATCCAACAAGATTTCTGTTCTTCAGGCCTGATACCCAGTAATTGTTACTCAGCACAGGACTAACAAACACATCAAATCTCAGGGTAAAGCAAGATGTGCTGGAATGAGGCTGTTACACAAAAAAAAAAAAGAAAAAGAAAAAAAAGAAGGAGAATTGCACCAGAAATAGCCTTACCCAGTGAACTATGAGTTACTTTTAACTATCACGTGGTGAGTGGCATATAAAAAGATATTATTCTGCATGTCAGCTGTCTGCAATGAAAGTTTTCCTCTTCTCAGCCACCCCTCCCTACGACTTCAAGTTTATTTGCATGAGAGAAAAGAATATTACATAAAAAAATACAACATGAAAGGCACTGCAACCAATCCATCCAGCTGAAGCGCTCCTCCCACGGCCTCCGTGCTTTCCAGATTACAGACTGGAAATGGGTCCATTTCCAGCTGAGGATGTGAGAAAGGCCTGATTGCACACACAGATCCCTCCCCTGGACAAGGAGCTGCAGCAGCCTTCCTTCCCCCTGGCAGCGGCAGGAGCAGCCCCAGCTGCAGCAGCGATGCTCAGAGCCATCAGGAGCAGCCTGCACCGCCCCGGCTTCACACGCAACAGCCCCACTTAAAAAACACCACAATCCGCATTTTTTCGGTATTACAACACTGCAGAACACAACGTCGTCGAATCCAACAAATACTTCGACTAAAAAAAATAAAACCAAAAAACCCCCAAAACATTCCAGCCAGCCTTGAGCCCGCAGTCACTGACAAGTGAAATGCAAGTGTCTGTTTTCCTGCAATGCTCCAGCAAGCAGCAGTTATGCAACGCAGCCCGTTGACACACAGGCTCCTGGCTGCAGCACATTCCCAAAAAGCAGGGTTTTGATAAAGCCACAATCACCTGTTACAGAAATGCTCATCCTGCTCCTTACACTGAGCACATTCCTGGGTGGATTTCGCCTCCCCGAAGTGATGAATAAAGATTTGTCTCAGCCCCGGCACAGCCACTGCTGTGGGCACATCCAGACCCCTTGCTTCAGTGCCCCAGATGGATTTAAGCATTTTCCATCTTATCAATATTCAAAATAAACAACAAACCACAATGCCTCGGGCCACCTGCTCTACAGGCCTGCCATTGCTCAGCTCCCCACATTTTAAGTTAAACAAAGTCAAATAGGTGAAACAGCCAAGCCACCTGCAGCCACGGGCCGTGAGCAGCCCTGGGGATTCCTTTTTGCCTGTTTGCCCTGTTACCTGTTCCTTCCCTGGTATAAAAACCCTGTGCAGGGTCAGACTGCCCCCTCAAACTGATGATTTTGTTCAAAAGAAAGCAACCAGCAGTTTTCAAACCACACCAACTCTGCTCCTGCCAGCATCTGGATTTCTGCACCAAAACAACCCCAAGCTGTGCCTTGCCTGGGTTCAGGAGAAGGCAGAGCAGCTGCAGTGAGGAAGTGCCTGGTCAGGTAGAGCAGGTCTTTCCCAACTCCCAATTCCTGCAGCAGGGAGCACAACACACATCAAAACATCAAAACACCGTCTTGATGTGGCCACGTTGGGTTCAGCAGAGCCACCCGACCTGCTCCAGCGGCTGACAGGGTGAGAAAGAGCCCCAGCCCTGCCCTGGGCTCTGCTGCCACAGGAGAAACAGAAAGAGCACCTCTGAGCTCCCGTTCAGCAGGTGTGCTGCCTGCCGTGGCACAGCCTGCCAGTGCTGCACCCACAGACCCCAGAGGGACTGGAGACCCCCAGGGGGACGGGTCCTGCTGTCCCATCTCCTCCCACACACACACAGAGGATCTTCCCACAGCACATGAAGGCAGTTTCAGCTCAAACACACCATTTCTGATCAGGAATGTAACACTCAGTGGCTCCTGCTAGAGCACCACCCTTCTTCCCACAGCCTCATCATTTTAATATCGTTAAATGGATTAAACCTTAATTATTGCAGTGTTTGCAAGGGAAGAAGTGAATTCTCAGTAACCAGTTCCTGTCCTTCTGCAGATCAAAACTTGTCTCAAACAAACCTGGGAGTGAAATGGCATCAGAGGTGCAGCACCAAGTGCTCCAGTGCAAAAACCAGGTACCAAGAGCTGAGCAGGCCCAGGTGTGTCCTGACTGATGCTCTGCTGTCACTGGATCCCCTTTTCTTCAGAGGGGAGCTCAGAAAACAGGCATTAATTAACAAAATTACGCTATCACAGGAAATAACAGGAAGCTTGTGATAATGAGCCATTTAGCTCCGAAGAGTTTCAGTCAGACATGTCAAACCAGCTCACAGAGGATGTCAACAGCCACCAGCAACAAGCACAGCAGCTGAAAAACAAGCAGCAGAGACCCTCAAGTTGCTGCAGCAGAAAGGCAGCTCCATGGAACTCTCATGAATGCAGGCTGGTCCTTGCAAATAACAACCTGGTCCCTCTGAGGACAGAGACCAAATGTCACCTACTCGGTGTTTTTCTGGCAGCCAGAATGAGCCACAGGTCACCTGTGGCTGTCCCAGGCAGAGGAGGGTCACCACATCACCCCTGGTGCAGCACAAGGCTCAAGGACACTGCCCTGGCCCAGATGTGTCAGCAACTGCAGGTTCTGTTCTCTCCTCAAGTCCTTCCCTCCACCAGCAGTGCTACTGGCACAATTAAAGCCTTTCCTCTTCACACCTACTTTAATCCTTTCTCTTCTGGTGTAACAGCTCAACAGGTCTTCACTTAACCCACACAGATGGGTTTTCACTCTGATGGTCGTGCTGGAGGCACGGAACTGCATCACCTGGGCTCCTGCTGGGTTCTTGCTTCCAAGAGCTCCTGAACAATAAAGGTTCAACCAGGGGAGAGCAAAGGAGTTCAGTCTCTGCCCTGCCTTCCTCACCCCGCAGAGAGTGAGGAACCCACTACTGCTGCAGCTGCAGGATAAAACCACTCTGGGAAATTGTCACCCACAAAAACTGGGCTCCCTCCCCGGCCTGACCTCTGCCATCCATCACCTGCACAGGGAGCACTGGCAAAAGCTCATCTCCATAACTCAGTGCTCTATTCCACCATTTCCACCAACCGAAACGTCCTGAGCCTGATTCCACCTTCCAGGACCTGCAGGGAGCCCACATGAAGGGTGGAGAGGGACTATTTACATCCCACACAAGTTTTAATATCTGAGCAAGACAGGCTGGACCAAGTAAGAGAGCTCAGCAAGATGAACAGCTCCTTCAGAGAACTTGGGGACATCCTTACTGATCTCTGCCATTAGGTGTCATGTTTCCAGCAGCAGCAAATTTCCTCAAGTGCAAACAGAAATGCCTACAGGAAAATTTGACCCTGGGATTTAGAAGCACCCTTTCCAGGAGACGCTTCCATTAAAATTCTGTTTAATTTCCAATTAACTATTAATTAAAAGAGTAAAAGAAAATCAGTAACTACTTCAGAGCTCAACATAAAATGAATTGAGGCTCTACTTTAACCACCATCCTCACTACCTCATCTTCAGAAAATAACCCAACACCCCTCGAAGCAAGGCCAAAAATTCCAAACACCACCCCAGGAGTTTACCACGTGTTAAAAGTCTTGTCTCTCTTGAATCTGCTTCTGCAGAATGAAATACACGAAGTTATAAGTGATCAATATCCAACGTTAATGTGGCTCATCAGAAATTGAAAAGAAAGTGACAAAATAGCAAGTCTCCCATATTACCCTAACCCCCAAAAGTTTTGATCAGGATGCACAGCCAGAGCCAGCTGAGCCGATTCTGGCAAGGCTGAAAGTAACACAGGATCAAGGATAATTCTGAACTTCAAACAGCTACACATAAAAAACACTTCAAATATAAAGCCTAAAGGTTTGAACTCACGCACGTTCAAAAGATTCACTTTGTTTTCTCTAGGAAAACAGATAACACGTTCCTCTTGTCAGAGCATTAGGATTCCTCTTGAAGACGATTTTTTTAAGCCTGCAAAGCTGCACAGAAGCAATCTGTTCTCTAAACACCGAGCACAAGTTCAAAGTGCCACCGAGTGCGCTGTGCACGTGCAGGGTACAAGAAGAAGCACTGCAATATAAAGTACAAACAAATGCTTGGAGTTGTTTATGCCCAGGACGATGATTCAATACACAATTAAAACTTTAATGTTCAAGTACATCCACATGTTACACTCCTGCCATTTAATTACTTTTCAGTTTTTTTAAGAACAGTCCTCAGACTGGCTGAGCAGCCACGACACGTATCACTAATAACCCACGTCTGTGCATTTGCAGCTTATGGTTTCAAACATAAACTGCCCCGGTGCTCGGCGTACACACGAGTCTCCAAACAAAAGCATTAACCTGTCACTGGCCTTACGCTGTGTGAGCAATTCAGCCCATTTGGCAGGAGATCCTCTGAGAACCTTCAGCAAAGCTCCTTACCCTAAAAGCAGCCACGCCACAGGCAGGACACGTGATGGCAGCCAGGCTCAGCGCGCTGGGGGTGACAGTGACACCCGAGGAGGAGGACTCAGCCCTGCAGCCTCCTGGGCATCCCCAGCGCGGGCTGGGAGCAGGGTCTGCTCCGGAGGGGATAACTGGGCTCCCTGAGAGGGCCCAGGGAGGGCACACGCCGCAAACACTGCGCATGAAAACAGATTATTTTTAGAAGCCGTGCGAGCACAGCGCTTCCTGCCGACTCCACCTTGAAGAACGGCAGACGCTCTGTCACCCTCCATTCCAAAACCAGGATTTCACAACTTCTGCTACCTGCCACAACAGAGGGAGAGGCAAGGGACAATCTGCCGACAACGGCAAGTGACAATTTCCCAGTTTGTAACTTGGCACTGAGAACTTCTGTTGGAATATGTTGCCAGTCTTCACTCACGTCAATAAATCGATGCCTTTTTTCCTGCCACGGGGATGAACAGAACATGACATGTTTTTATTTATGACACTGATTTTTTCCATAGCAACCGGATGTGAACATGGCATTCCCAGCGTAATGAAGTCACTATAGCAACGTGATAATGATGTCAGAATAATCAGACAGCATTTCATACTTGTGAAATACATCGCTTCTGTGAATTCAGAAAGTTGCAGAGACCACAAAAGAGGGCTCCATCTGGAACTTCCCTTTAACTGGCATGGTTTTGGATAACTTCTCATTAAAGGCACCGAGCTTTGCTAACACCATTTTCTGTTTCTTCAAGCTTCATCCATTACCTCCTGAACATCTCACAAATTCCCGCAATAAAACCCTTCCATATCCGAGGATCCGCTACACCAGGGAGAATTACTGACACACCACTTCAGCATGGAAAAGGCAACGACACAAATCACAACAGTGAAACATTTCACAGGCACTGTCAGCCGAACAGACGCTCTCCTCAGCTCTTCAGATAATCTGGTGTCTCTTTACGTGGAGCAACACAACTACTCAGAGAGAATTCCAACAGAAATTACAGAGTGCCGACACAATACTCCGAAGGCAGACAGGCGTTTTCAAGTCAAACAACTATTTTAAGAAATATTATCTCCCCTGTTAAGCTGCTGAAAGGAAAAAACCCAGAGTTTTCATGGTTTGCCCTTCCTGTTTGCAGCTCTTTCCAAGCTGTGAGCAAAGCAGACCCAGTTCCAGCTCCGTGTCAGTCGGAATGGACTCGCCGTGTCCAAACCCCAACCCTCCCACTGAGGCAGCTTCGCAGGAATCCCTGCACCAAACCCACACGTTCTGTACCTCAAACGCTGCCAGCAAAGACACCAATTAACGAGAAGTAGCTAAACACCAAAGTTTCCCTACGCAGAGCACTGTTTCTTTTTAAAGCGACCAAAGGAAGTGCAAGAAACCCTTTAAGAGCTGAGGCTGTCTGAGACAACCAGTCCTTGGGAGAGGATGATGAGGACGGGCCAGGGGGTGAGGATGGACCAGAGGATGAAGATGGGCCGGAGGATGAGGATGGGCCGGAGGATGAGGATGGACCAGAGGATGAAGATGGGCCGGGAGGATGAGGATGGGCCGGAGGATGAGGATGGGCCGGAGGATGAGGATGGGCCGGAGGATGAAGAGGGGCCAGCCCGCGGCTCCACGTGGCTCACACGGGGCTGCCCCTCGCCCTGTCCCACCTGCCCAAAGCTCCTTCTCCCACCGGGCTGGCGAAGCGGCGGGGCTGAAGAAGCCCGTCCTGGTCCCGCCGTGCCCCTGTCCCTCGTCCTGCCATCCCCCTGTGGCAGCCCGCCCTCCGTGCCTCCGGCCCCGCTGTCCCCTGCCCTCGGCCGCTCCCGGGGCCCCGCAGCGGGCCCGGCGGCCCTCGGCGGGGCGGCAGCAGCGGCCGGGCCGGCCCGCACACACCTGCCCGGGCTCGGCGCGGGACTCCGGCTCAGCCCCGGGCCCGGCGGCAGCACAAGATGGATGTCCGGCGGGGCCGGGCCGCCTCCCCTCGCCGCCGGCCGGGCCGCGGGCACCGAGCTCCCGCCGCCGCCCCCGCCGGACTCCGGCCGGCCCCTGCCCCGCTCCGCCCGCCCCGCGGCCTCGCCAGGCCCCGCCGGAGCCGCCGCTTCCCCCGCCGCTGCCCCGGGCCCGGCCCGGCCCCCGCCGCCCGCGCCGCTCACCGCCGGCCCCGGGCCGCCTCCCGCCGCCGCCGGGCTGCCCGCTGCGGGCTCGGGGCTCCGGCCTCGGGGCTCCGCTGCTGCCGCTGCCGCTGCCGCTGGTGCTGTGCGCGGCGCCGCTCCGCTCCGCTCCGCCCTCCGCGGCCGCGGCCCGGGGAGGAGCCAGCGCGGCGGGCGGGCGGGGAGCCGCGGGCCCGGAAAGTTCCGGGAGGGCCGGGGCAGGTGCGGGGAGGCCGGCGGGGTGAGGGCCGGGGGCTCCGAGGGGCCGGGGCAGGTGCGGGGAGCCCGGCGGGGTGAGGGCCCGGGGCCGGGGCAGGTGCGGGGAGCCCGGCGGGGTGAGGGCCCGGGGCCGGGGCCGGGGCAGGTGCGGGGAGCCCGGCGGGGCCGAGGGGCCGGGGCTCCGCGGGGCAGTGTCCGAGGCCGGGGCTGTGTCCGGGGCTCCGCGGGGCCGGGGCCGGGCCCGGAGTGACAGGGGCTCAGCCTGGAGAAAAAGGAGGCTCGGGGGGGAATTTGTGGCTCTGCGCAACTCCCTGACAGGAGGGGACGGCCCTGGGGGCTTTGGGATCTCATCCCAGGGGCAGGAGGAGAGGGAACGGCCCCAGGCTGGATGGACGGCGGGGGATTTCCCCTTGGGAAGGGGCACGGCGGGCGGGGACCGAGCGGTGACTGCTGTTCCCGTACGGAGGAGACGATGCTGTCACCCGGGACGGGACAAGAGTCACCAGGAGGTCACCAAGAACTACCACAGCACAGGGCTCAGGACCAGCGCCGCATCACCTTCACCCTTGAAAAAGCTTCTCCTGAAACGCAGCGCTTCCAAGCGGGCGGCGTTTTGTTTGTTTGTTTGGAAAAGCGTGAAAATAAAGGAGTGTAACATTGAAGGGAAGTACACATGGAATTGACAAGAAACAGACGAGGTGCGGGAAGAGGAAATGACACTGGCCATGGTTTTGTCTCTGAGCCGTTGTAAGTGACAGCAGGCACACTGAGCAGGTCGGAGTCCAGAGCAGGGTCTGGTGATCTGGGAGATCACTTCACTAGCCCCAGCTTAAACTATAATTCAGCTCTAAACTACACACTCCAGAAAAGCTGACGTCAACAGTCAATAAATTTCAGGGGCTTTTTTTTTTTCTTTGTTGGTTAAAAATGTGTAATTACCCCAGGAGGAGCTGTAGTTGCTCTCCTGGTTGCAATGCCCAGCTCTCCGTGGAATGCAGAGGGACCTCTCGTGTTTCCAAGCGCTGTCACCTCCTCACGTAAGCAGGGACAGGGACAGGGACAGGGACAGGATTTCAGCCGCTGTCCCTGGGGATGCTCCTGGTGAGGCTGCAGAGGACCGTGCCAGAGGCAGCAGCAACACACCCACGGGCCTCCCCACACTCCTCTATCACCACTTGGAAAACTTCAGGGACACGAGCAGATTTATTGAGCTCTGAGGCTACAGCAACAATATTTTAGCAGTCGTGCTGCCTTTCATCCCGAACTCCAACAGAAAAATGCTGAATATTACTTGTGTGGCCGCACAGATTACACAAAGAAAAGAAAGATTAAATGACTTATCCAAAATCCCCAGCAAGTGAGTGGCCAGGAGACACAGAGCTCAGAGCCCCCCTCACCCTCTGTGACTGAAACTGCCCCAGTTCTCCCTCTCACAGCTCCCTGTGTGCAGCAGAAATAAACACACAGCGCAGGATTTTGCTTCCAGGTACGACTTGTGGCTGCTGATACTGATCTGTAAATCCCTGCTCTTATGGCTTAAGAGGTGTCTCCTTCCCTGGGGACCACCGTGCTGGGAGCGAGCAGGTGAATCACTGCTTGATTTGAATCGCTGGAGGCAGGGCGATGTCAGCAGAGGCTTTCCACACTTTGTGTCTCTGCAGGACGTGGCAGTGAGAGGATCAGTCACGGTGCGATGGTCGGGGTGGCAAAAGCATCTGCCGTGAAGGATGCTCAGCACCCGTGGTTGAGCAACTCGTTTCTTCAGAGTACAAACGTTTCTGTGAAATCTGTGAACTTAGGAAGTTGCTGGCTCGATGTTTAAAAACATGAGGCTGTGCCTGGAAAACAGGCAGGGGCTTTTTAAAATATCAGCAGTAGCTTCTGTTTTAAAAGCTGTTCAAACCCATATTCCTATGGGCAGAAACTGCAAGGGGTGCAATTCCTTTAACAGGCTCGGTGTACTTGGAAGTGTTTGAGCATTCTCCAAGGCTTTACCCCAAATTCCCTTTGAAATTAAAGCTTTAACAAACTTTGCCTCAATTATCAACCCGTTTGCAGCTTTTCCCACTGAGCACTGACTGAAGGGTTTTATTGTATCCAAGGAATCACACACTTATCTGTTTCATGGCTTGTGGACCATCTCCCAAGTTTCAGAACAATAAGGGTCCGGGCACACTGAGGGCCTGACTCAGCAGGGCTGAACTCCTCTTTGATGTGTGTTGTGGGAAGATTGACTTTTCCCCCCATTTTCTGCAGGTTTGAGTGGAAGCTGATAACATTTATTGCTGAGTCAGACTTTGCAAGTACATGAAATTAGATCTGGTTGAGTGTGAACCTGGTTATGGAATGATTAAGAAGAGGAGAAGCAGGTCCAAGTTCAGCTGAAATCAGAGGCACTTTTCCTGGCGACTCCAGCAGGGAATAAATCTGGGTCTGTGTTTCTCCCAGCCCCAAATCCTGCAGTATTCAGGCAGAGCTGTTTCACTCCCGTGCTGCTGCTCCTGCTCCCTCGGGCAGCAGAGCGCTGCTCCTCAGCAAACCCGTGTCCACACCTGGGCTGTCCCTCGGCATTCCCCACCTCTGACAAATGCCATTATTGCAGGGACATCTCCAGGGGGCTGCCAGCGCTGCCTGGAGGGCTGGAACCTGCTGACAGCCCCAGACCGGGGGTTCCTGCTCCACACCGACTCAGCAACAGCACAAGGTTATGAGGCAAAGGGAATGGATTCTCTGCATCCTGTCACACACAGGACACAGCCTGTAATGTCCTGGCCACAGCCCAGGAAATCCAGTGACCCTCCCCACTGCAGTTTGATTGAAAAATGGTGTCATTTATCACAGCTCATCTACTGATACAAAACAGGAGTTGCCACAATAACTTCTTCCCAATAACTCTACAGTCTAAATCCATTCATATTAAATTATACCAAGATTTCACTCCCCTTTTCCTGCCATATGGCAGCAGTAAAAGACTGGAAGGAAAACACTCATTTATCTCAGAACTTGCAGCAGGATTGCAATTTTTTCACCTGCTTTTGCCTCTGAATTGCAGCAGTTGCACTGAGTCTTCTGCAGGCAAATTAATGTGAAGCAGAATCCCTGAGGACTTCTTTCATTCCAAAATAATAATTGCCCAATTGGATAAATTATCACAAGTTCAGCTGATGTAAATATGTAGCTAAGGCCCATTTGTTGATTTAATGAAATTCAGAAACAATTTGTGATTGCATAATGACCTTGGATTCCTGGCTGATAGAATCACAGGGCTGGAGAGTAAATGAAAGTGGGTTTGACACCGTGCAGGCTAATAACACATTATCCTCTTGCTCTGGCTGTCAGAAGTAAAGGTGCTGATTGAATCCTGCTCCTGTCCTGAGTGTCTGAACCTAAACTGCTCAACAAAGGAGCTGGTGCTCTCTACACTTGCAATAATCATTCTTTAGACTCTAGTCAGGGGAGAATGAAGAAAAAAAATGCTCATTCCAAAGAGCTCAACACAAGCCTTTGAAGTGCAAGCATAATATTTTCTTTACAGATGAGATTGCAGTGTATCATTATGAATAATGACTTAATGATGTAATTAACAGTGAGCACCCACATGGCTGCCAGCAGCTGCCCTGGCTGAGGGTCACTGAGCTCACACCTCACCTCCCACGCTGTCCTTGCCAGGGACCCGACCTGGGGGATCGTTTAACACAGCCCAGCACCCCAAACTCCGCAGGGGCAGGAGAGCTCCGAGCCCTGAGCTGTGCCCAGAGCAGATTCCCTGAAAAGCCCATCCCTGCTCCCAGAGCAGATTCCCTGAAAAGCCCATCCCTGCTCCCAGAGCAGATTCCCTGAAAAGCCCATCCCTGCTCCCAGAGCAGCCCGGGGTTGTTCCGTGCCCGCAGTCTGGCTGGGTGAAGCTCCAGGTAATTAGGCAGATGAGCTGGGAGCGGTGGGAGCTGTGGGAGCTGGGGAGGGATGGCTGATCCCCAGCAGGGCTCTGGACTGGCTTTTCCATGCACCACAGCCCTGGGGCAGCACTGCTGGGGCCGTGCTCTTCCTCCAGCCCATCCAGAGTCCTTAAAGTGCCTGAAATCCCAGGAGAGGCTGGACCCCAGCACAAACACGAGGAGTTTTCCAGGTTTGAGCCCAGAGGATGTGAGCACAGGCACTGCAGAAAGGGTGAGGAGGCAGGAACGAGGCTTCCTCTACCAAAAACACCACAAGCCTTTCCTCTTTTGTGACTGTAACTCTGAAAAGGACAGGGGATCTGTCAGGACAAGCTTCTTCTGCAGCTCCCCAAACATCTCCTTACCCTGTGAGCACACCCAGAGTCACCCTGGTGTCTGCAGCTCTGCAGAGTCAGGAGAAAGGCACAGACTCACAGGGGTTTCTGGTTCACGGGGTTTATAAATACCATCAGAGGCTGAGGAACTCGCCGGGGAAGGAAGCACAAATCCTGCTTCCTGTGCTCAGCACGGCAGGGAGCTGCAGTTACCGTGCACAGGGATTCCCATGTCCCAGTCCAGCAGCAGCACAATGGGCTGCTCCTACTCCTGGCCTTCTGCAAGCAAGGATTGCCTTGTCCAAAGCTGTAGCAGCCTGGAATTTCCTACCAGAGCAGCCTGTGAAGGAAAGGATGCTCAGAGAGCTAAACATGTGCAGAGCCAGCAGCCTGGGCACCTCTCCTGGCTTTAATCCCCAGTGCTGGAGCTGTGTTTGGGTGAGTGTCCCCACAGTGTGTCAGCTGTGCACGTCCCCACTGCCCAGCCAGCCTGGCCATGGCACAGAGCTGCTGCCTGCAGTTTGCTGGGGCCCTCGGGATGGGAGGGGTGAATTTGTCTGTGCTGGGACACACGATGGGAGATGGTCCCAGCTCAGGGTGGGTCTGACCCAGCAGCTCCTCGTGCTGAGTTTGTAGGGCACTTCACAAATGTCCTGGGTCTGGATGGTGGCACGTCCAGAGACCCCAGAACACTCCAGGGCCTCATTCTGCCCTCACTAAGCCCATCCACAGTTTGCAATGGGGCAAAGCTGCTGGATCTGCACAAGAAAAAGCCGAGGGAGAGCGGGCTGGAGCTCCCCAACACCTGCACAGGCACAGCCAGGAGAGGCCAGGCTCCAGCAGGAAAAACTGGGGCAGCAACTGGGGCAGCAGAACTCAACGTGAGCAATAACAAGTGTTTTTCTTTCAGCTGACAAACTGTGCTCCCTGCTCACAGGCGGCTGCAACCACACATTTTCGATTAGCCAACCTCTTCCTGTGCACTCAGACACCCGCTCACCCCGTGGCCGGGCGGTGCCTCCTCTCCCTGGGTACCAAAACCTCTTCCTCCACCGCCAGCTGCTTTCACCCACTTCTGGGCCAGATGCAGCTGCCATTTCCCTCCTTCTATTTTGTAAAATCCAGGCAGTAGAGTATGGGGAAGTTGGGGGAAAGGAAGGAAAAAACCAAAGATAAAATGAAAGTTAAAATGTAACTGCCAGTCACAGACATCCTTTGACTGAAGGTTTGGTGGAACCCACGCAATGAGACAAACATTGCCTTGAAATTGAATGCCATATATATATATATATTGAAATGAGAGAATGTCTAATGCAGTGAGTATTCCTTCCCATGTTTCCTTTCATGGGGTTTAAACACTTGTTTTCTTTAAGCTAGTCACACAATGACTGTATTGTGGCCAAGGGGCAATTTTCGATTAGCAGGTAAAAGTAACAATCCAGGTATTTGTCTGTCAGCTTCTGGGAGCCCTGTAAGACCCACGGAGTTCCTCCATTTCCTGTCCCTGCCCTCTCCCGGCTGATAGCTGGCTCCATTCAGGGTCAGATCCAGGAGCAGACACTGCTGGTGCCCTCAGCCAAGCCCCAGGCCAGCAGCACACAGAGGCACGGGGCTGCGGGACAGGCTTTATAAAGACATCAGAGGGGTAATAATGAACTCACCTGTACCTGAAGAAGAGATGTGCGCTTCCAATTACTGCTGCTCTGCGGTCCTAAGTGGGCTTAATCATCCCACGGCCTTGGAGACCCTCCAGCACCTTCACTCCTCCTGCTTGCAGGGGTTAGCGGGTTGTCCTAAACCAGCTGTCAGAGGCAGTTCCTCGGCTCCCTTTAATAGCTGCTCCGCTGTAATTATGATTACTGTAGCACTTAGACTTTTGACAGCACTCTTTGTTTTCTGATTGCTTCCTGAGCACAAGTGAATAACGCTGGCTTTGAGCCTCTTTCTCGGGAGGAGCAGGTATTTTCCTCAGGGAAGGCTGGATAGGAGGGGGCACGAGGCACCTGTGTGTCCTCACGGCCAGTGCTCAATGTCCCCTCCCAGCGCAGTCACCCTGGGCCCTTTCGGGCAGCCCTGAGTGTCACAGACGTGCGAGCCGGGAATCCAGCTCTGCAGTCAGCTGTCGCCTCCTTAGTGGATCGTGAGTCACTTCCACTCCTGCTATGACTCAAACTTTGACTGGGAGCTGCCTGAGAAAGGCCTGGATGAGCTGTGTCTCCCCACCCCGCGCTGTTCCCCCCGGGCAGGGGCTGTGATGCCAGGGCCGGGCAGCTCACCCCGGCACACCGGGGCTCACACAGGGATCCCCCTCCTGCACCCCGAGGCTGTGGGAGGTGAGGGGTCCCCCCGAGCTGAGCTGGGCTGTCTGTGCGTGGCTGCACCCTGCCGAAAACCCCCTGACATCCTACAAACCCTCGGCTGTGCCTTAATTCCCAACACTTCCCGCTGTTGCCCTTTGGAAAGAAAGTGTTTGCATAAATAACAGCGGATGAGTTTGAGAACGGCTCGTGGCCCGGCCGGCGTTCAGGCGTGGAAGAGAGCAAAGAGAAAAGCTCTCTCTGCTCGAGAAGTGCCCCGGCTGGGCTTGCCGGGCCGGCCCATGGGCTGGGTTATCTCAGCGCTGCTGCCGGGGACCGCGATAAAACCCAGCCACCGACGGCACAGGGACAAAACGCCGGCTTTGGGGCCAGCTCCGGACCCACGGGTGGGTCACACCGAGTCCTGCCCCACCGGGCACCGCCCGCGGGTGCCAGCCCCGGCGCTGCCCTGCCCCGTGGAGGGCTGGCATGGAGCTCCCGGGGCTGTTTCCCCAGGGGATGAGGGTATTTATCTGCCGGGTCCCGCTTTTACCCTGCACAGACGAAAGTGCCCCGGGAGCTGCTGGCCCGTTTGATAAGGCAGCCCGGGAGCTGAGCCCTGTGCCGACGGGGGCTGCCTCTTGAGGTTACCTTGATGACAGAAACCTCCACTTGTCTTTCCAGAGTTACAGGAACCGCAGAGGTATCAGAGCATTTAATCGCTTGTTTTACTGCCTGGGCTGTGTGTTGTGGTGAGGAGCTGCATTCCAGACTGACGGCTCCTCCTGACGGCTCCTGTCACCGCCGTGCCTGCTCCGGGGCGCGTCCCCAGCGCTGCGCTGCCGGCCCTCCCCGGCCCCGGGCGGGACTGGGGCTCCATCCTCGGGAAAGATTTGGGTTCCATCCCTGGGCAGGATTGGGGCTCCATCCCCGGGAAAGATTTGGGCTCCATCCTGAGCTGGATTGGGGCTCCATCCCCGGGCGGGATTTGGGCTCCATCCACGGGAAAGATTGGGGCTCCATCCCCGGGAAAGATCTGGGTTCCATCCCTGGGCAGGATTGGGGCTCCATCCTGAGCGGGATTGGGGCTCCATCCCCGGGAAAGATTGGGGCTCCATCCCCGGGCGGGACTGGGGCTCCATCCTGAGCGGGATTGGGGCTCCATCCCCGGGAAAGATTGGGGCTCCATCCTGGGCGGGACTGGGGCTCCATCCCCGGGAAAGATTGGGGCTCCATCCCTGGGCGGGATTGGGGCTCCATCCCCAGGCGGGACTGGGGCTCCATCCTGAGCTGGACTGGGGCTCCATCCTGGGCGGGATTGGGGCTCCATCCCCGGGCAGGATTTGGGGCAGGTCAGTACAGGCTCCATCCCCGGGCAGGATTTGGGGAGCACAGGACGAGCTGCAGCCGCACACTCTGGGCTGGCCCAGAGCCACAGGCTGCTCTCCACTCTCCTGAGATTTCCAGACGCGCTGCTGTCCCTGCTGGGACACCCGGGGGGCTCAAGGACGCTGTGTGTGCTGGGGATGGGCCACTCGTTCCCCCGGCAGCCCTGCCAGCCCCGGCCTGCTCACACGGGTCCCGCTGCGCTGTCCCTGCCCTGTCCCTGCTCCATCTCTGCCGTGTCCCTGCGCTGTCCCTGCCCTGTCCCTGTCCCTGTCCCTGCTGTCCCTGTCCCTGCTGTCCCTGTCCCTGCACTGTCCCATCCCTGCCCTGTCCCTGCTCCATCTCTGCCCTGTCCCTGCTGTCCCTGTCCCTGTCACTGACCCTGTCCCTGCTGTCCCTGCTGTCCCTGCTGTCCCTGCTCCGTCCCTGCACTGTCCCATCCCTGCCCTGTCCCTGCTCCAGCCCCGCATGGAAACCTTGAGCGAGCACAGATTTCCCTTCCCGGCTGCCAGATCAACAAAGCCCAACTCAGCAGTTTCGTGCCCCACGTGTTTGGATCGGAGTGGAAGTGACGAGGAGCTGAGGAGATGGAAACAATAACAAACAAAACCACTTTATCTGCCCTGTCCTTCCCAGGCGGCTGCTGCAGCCAAACCCGCAGGGCTGGTGCCAGCGCAGCTCCTCGGAGGGCTCCCGAGGGCAGGGCCAGGTCTCCTCTCACAGCACCAACAGGGCTCCGGTGTCATTATTTATTTACCTGGGAACATCTCAGTTTAAATTCCCTTCCACTGCGGTGTTGTGATTCCTCCGGACAGTTCTGAGGGGCAGACTCCAGACACCTCACAGTGAGGCTCCAACGTTTGCAGCAGATATTTAAGAATAGTTTATTTCCCCCCGAATCAGGGCAGCAATCCTGGGAATGAGTGTCATTAGCAAAACAGTGTTCTACAGCAATGAGAGCTCTGTGTGTGTTTTGTTGTAAGGAAAAATAAATTCCTTTTCTTCACTAAGGAACCAAAAACCGTCTCTGAGTTAATTGTAGAACAGAACAGGCCTTGATTTCTGCCATCCATCATGGAAAAGGTTGGATCCGAACATATATACATTAAAAATAAAAAGGTATAAACAGTTCTTCCTTCCTAAAGAGCTTCCCTGGCAAACCTGGGCCGTGCTGGCCCCCAGAGCCTCCAGCTCATCTTCCTGTTGGTGGGGCCGAGCTCCTGGGGACGCTCCAGGCTGCTCTCAGCACCACTTCCCTGACAGTGGTTTGTTTTCAGTCCATCTTCCATCAAAGAAAGGCCCAAACCTTTCCTTCCCGGCCACACACTGTGTGTGAGTGCCCTTGGTGCTGTCACGGTGTCAGGTGGGACCTGAGCCTGCTCCTTCCTGCTCGGCTCCAAGGAACAGCAGCAACCCCCAAACTCCCCTGCAGAGCCCGGGCCAGGGCAGCTGAGGAACCTGTGCGGGATCAGCGGGGCTTTGGGACCACTCACCTCTCTGGTTTGGAGCCCTCAGCTCCTTCCCCCTCCCCGGGGGGCTTCATTTGTTCATTTGGAGTTGCTGTTCCTCAGGGGAAAGCCTCTGCCTCCACCTCGAGAGGATTAGAGCAGCCACAGACCAAATCCCTCTGTTCATTACACCCGGGCAAAGCTGCAGGAAAGAAATCCTGTTAAGCCATTGAGGCCACTCTGGGCTTACCCAGACAGAAACGGCAGCACTATAAATACGGTCCTGGTTTGATTAGGGAAATAAAGGCAGGAAAAAGGCACTTAGAAGATATCCAGAGGAAATAGAAGCTCCCCCCACCCCAGTCATGCTGACAATGATGAATTGCTCCACGAATGCCAGTCAGAGAGTGAGTCATGATTCATAAATAAATTACAGCAAGATGTTCATAGAATCACTGAATAGCCTGAGCTGGGAGGGACCACAAGGATCCTCAACCCAGCTCCTGGCCCTGCACAGGATAACCCAAAGTCTTAGGAATCTTAGGAAATATCTTGGTAATATTCATTTAATCTGGGACATTTGTAGCCTGAGATGCCACTAAAATTCAGAGTAATTCAATGACTATATCAAGCACACATATTTATTGTGGTTGATAGAGCCACACATTTCTGCCAGTGTCCACTCAACCCTTGTTGGGGACAAATTGATTTGGAGAAGCTGCTCGGTGGGTTTTACACCCCGTGTTCTCAAGCCCGGGGACAGGCAGGGTGGTGGCAGCAGGTGCTGCGTGTGCCAGGTGACTTGTCCCCTCCTGAGGATGCTCATCAGTGAGATAATGGCGCTTTCCTCCCTG
Source organism: Sylvia borin (assembly GCA_014839755.1). NCBI lineage: Eukaryota > Metazoa > Chordata > Aves > Passeriformes > Sylviidae > Sylvia > Sylvia borin. The sequence continues at coordinate 6,168,032 of CM025980.1, read as the reverse complement.
TCTTTTCAGAGAAAAGCTGCTTTTGCAGTTAAATAATTTGCTGGTGTTCAAAAACAAGAGCTGGGAAGGGAGCTCAGGGCCTTGGCTTTGTTGTTTCACCCCGTCCTGACTCCCCCAGCCTTGCTGCTCCGAGATGCAAAATTATCAGTGGAAGAGTTTATAAAATGTCAAAACAGTTTCTCTCCTGTCAGGCAGACAATTTGCGTAAATAGAGCCTTTCTAAAGAACCTCCTGCCAGCTCAAACCTCCCTTTCATCTCCCCAGGATTTACTGTATGCCATTTCCATGGAATTTTAAAGCAGCCTTTAATGAGGAGCGGGGATGGGAAGTTCTGTGCCGCACAGAGGAGTCTCCAGCGGGATCCCGGGTCTGCTGTCACCTCCCGGGGCCGGGCAGAGGCTGTGAGGCACAACCCGAGGGGATCTCCTCTCCTCACACGCAGGAGGGGCTCTCCACGCCGCTGGCTGATGTCTCTGTGTCACTCGGAACACGCTGGGAAAGCAGCTCTGGGAATTAAATGTTCCAAGCAGCCGCATTTCCTCAGCCAGTGAGAGCAGCCGTGTGACACCGCTCGTCCCAGCCCCGGGTGAGGGGGGACAGGGACAGTCCGGGGCAGGAGGGACTGGGTGACCCGGGAACGGCTGGTCCCAGGGATCATTCCTGTGGGCAGGAGTGCAGCTGGCGTCAAACGGGGTCCTGGGCCAGCTGCTCTGCACCCACCCCACAGCACACCCAGAGAAAGCTAAAAACTCCACTTATAATGCAATTCATTTTAAAAACACAGAAAAGTCACAAAAATATGGTTTGTCCAAGCCCCTATCCCTGTGCTCCTGCCTTGTTTGTACCTGGAATCCCAGTGCTCCTGCCTCGGGAGAATCCCAGCCCAGCCCTTCCCAGCTCTGTGCAGACCAGAATAATCCTCCTTTTACCACGGCTGGGGAAATTGAGGCACAGACAGGACACTGTCCCCCCCACCAGGCTGCAGCCTCTCATTCTGGGTCATAATTCACCAGCCCACGGTCTCTCTGTCACAGCAGATGTGATTCTGCTGCACATTCACATCCTCTCTCTGCCTTGCTTTCACTTCCTTCCCAGGCAGGGAAGAGCCAGGACAGAACTCCCCGCTCATCCCCCTTTGGTTTGTGGGTTGCTTGGCGTCTTTTTCTATGCGGTAAACATGAGATTCTGAAATCCAGAAAAAACAAAACAAAACCAAAAAACCCCCAAACAAAACAAAGCCTCCCCCCACACCTCCTGGCGCGGGAGCAGGAGCTGCAGGGATGGAACATCAGATGGAACATCAGATGGAACATCAGAGGGGACACGGATGTCGCAGGGCGAGGAGGGCTGGCACAGTGTGAGCACAGTGTGAGCACAGCGCGGCGCAGCCGGGACCCCCGAGCCCCCCTGGGTGCCAGGCGAGGCACTTTGCCTTCCAGGAGCTGCTCTGTCCTCCCTGCGAGGCTTTTCCAGCCCCACCACAACAAAGGCAGATCGCACGATAACATCATTGTTGTGGGATAGGTTTTTTTTTTTTTTCTTTTCTTTTCTTTTCTGTGTGTCACTCAGAAATAATTTTTCTCCAGCAAATTTGTTCTCCTCCCCTCCACCCCCGAAGCGCAAAGGGAATCTGTGCTCAAAGCCGCAGCTGAGATTGCAGAGACCTTCCCTTCCTGATCCTTATCTCAGCAGGATGTAGGAGGATCCCTCGGGAAGAGCTGGAAGCCTTTGGCTGGAGCCATCCAAGGAGCGGTGGAGCCGAGGACAGCCTTTCAATGCAAACCCACCGAGCGCTCGGGGTGTGACCCGCCCGGCCGGGCCAGCCCCGGCCCCGGCACCCGGCCCGAGCCCGGAGCCTCCCTCTCCCCCCGGGGCTCCTCAGCCCCGCACCGGCAGCCGAAAGTGCGCCTCTGGGCTCCTGCCCTGCCCCAGCGCGGGCGGCTCCGCGTTAGTGAAACCTTTCATGGCTTTGCAAGGTGTCCAAAGCTCCGGGCCGCCGTCTCCTGAGCCTGCGGCTGAAGGAGGGCGCTGGGAGAAGGGCCGGGTGCCCCGGGAGGAGGATGCGGCACCGGGAGGGGATGCGGGGCCGGGAGGGGATGCGGGGCCGGGAGGGGATGCGGGGCCGGGAGGGGATGCGGCACCGGGAGGGGATGCGGCACCGGGAGGGGATGCGGCACCGGGAGGGGATGCGGGGCCGGGAGGGGATGCGGCACTGGGAGGGGATGCGGGCCCGGGAGGGGATGCGGGGCCGGGAGGGGATGCGGCACCGGGAGGGGATGCGGCACTCAGGGCCCCGGGGGCTGGGGAAAGCGAGGCAGGGACCCAGCAGGGCACAGGCTCACCGTGCTCTGTGACAGAGCTCACAGCAGCCTGCCCCGCTCGTGTCCGGGACAGGAAACAGATGCTGCCTGGTGAGGAAACACCTGAGAGCATCAGAGCACCTTGTGCCTGCCCCGGCAGGAGCCTGGGGGAACGGGGGGCACTGGGCGGGACCCCCGGCCCCGATCCGGCCCCAGGGGCTCGGCATCGCCCTCGGACACAGTGTCCCCACGGAAAGGCACCTGCCTTGGGAGGAAAGTGCTGTTAACTCCGAGTGCTGCTGCAAATCCCCCTTGGCACAGGGCCGCTCCATCCTCCAGCTCCAGCCCCAGCTCCATCCTCCAGCCCCAGCCCCAGCTCCATCCTCCAGCCCCAGCCCCAGCCCCAACCCCAGCTCCAGCCCCAGCTCCAGCCCCAGCCCCATCCTCCAGCTCCAGCCCCAGCTCCAGCTGCTCTGTCCGGGCGGGCAAAGCGCTCCCGCAGGGTGGAGCCTCTGCTCCCCCGCCCGCCCTCTGCCTTTACAACTGGGTTTTCTTTCTCGTGATCCTCCTCTGATCTGATGGGGAATTAATTTTTCCCCGAGCCAAGTCTGCTTTGCCCATGTTGGCAATGGCAGAGTGACCTCACCTTGTCCTCACCTTCACCCAGCAGCCTTTGGTTTTCGGAGGCAGCTGCTTTCAACACCCTGAGTTGCCTCAGCTGTGATAGTGACTGATAACTCGAGTGATAAGTGGCAGCTTTGCAGCCAACTGCTGTTGTCATTTTGGCACTTCTAAAACTGGCTTGAAAGAGGAACCTGTAGGATTATTTCTTTATAAGTTGCCCGTAAGGAGGACTGAGGAAGCTTTTCCACGTTTTCCCTTCAAAAAAGCTTCCCAAGGCACTTTGGTGAGCCGCGGCTGCTGAAGGGATGCAGTGAGCTCCAGGAGGGGGCTCCAGGGAGAGGGATGGCTCCTGGACGCTGAGATATCAGCGCTGAGGACACGAAATAGCACAGCAGAGGTTCGGATGCTGGAGGATCTCTGGAAGAGGCGAGCAGCAGACACTGCAGATCCCACACGTGGCATTCGATGCCCACGTTTCCTTCCGCAGCCGGGGCAGGAGCAGCTGCAGCAGCTCACGATGCCGAACAGCAGCAGCCTGGCCCTGAGCAGCCTGGACGGGATTTACATCGGCACCGAGTGCCTGGTGGCGTTGTTTGCCACGCTGGGCAACGTCCTGGTGATGTGGGTGGTGAGGCTGAACGCGGCGTTCCAGAACACCACGCTCTATTTCATCGCGTCGCTGGCGCTGGCCGACATCGCCGTGGGGCTGCTGGTGGTGCCCCTGGCCATCGTGGTGAGCCTGGGCATCGCCCTGCCCGCCCACGGCTGCCTCTTCATGTGCTGCCTGCTGCTGGTGTTCACCAACGCCTCCATCCTGTCCCTGCTGGCCATCGCCATCGACAGGTACCTGCGGGTCAAGCTGCCCACCAGGTGAGGCTGCCCCTCTGGGGCTGGCATTTCTGGGTCTGACAGATTTTATCCTGCTGGCAGCTGGTAACTGTTTCCCAAGGACAAATTTCTCCAGAAAGCTTCTTCTCCAAACGATCTCGGCAAACAGCTCTCCTCTCTCCAAAGCAGCTTTCTCCAGGGGGTGTTTTGCTGTTTCTCTGGTTTAACCCATGGGATTAGGGAGTTGTTGTTCCTATTCCCCAACCCTGTTCAGTCTGTGTGGGAACACCTTATCAAAGGTAGTGAGAATTAGACAAAAAAGCCTTTTTTCTCTGTTCTTTGCCCTCTGAAATATTTGGAGTCTCTCATCTTTCTTTCACGTCCTGTGACACTCCTCCTCTGCCCAGCTGCTGCCCCACCTCCTCTGCCCTCCCTTCTAACCTCTCATTGTTTGGATGCTTGTGCCTCAAAGCCCACCTGAGATGAGCTTTCCACAGATCCTCGTGAACAGCTCGGTGTTCTCAGGTCACTGCTCAGAGATTGAGCACAGGATGTGTCTGTGGGCAGTTTTCAGCACTTTGGTTAATTACGCAGGATGCTGAGTTTGTTACAAAGTTTCTTTTTTTAGGTGTCTGAGGCTTGTCTTTTTAAATAAAATTCCTCTTAGTATTTGCTGAAAATACAGAAGCAGTAACAAACTTATTAACAGTTAAGTGAAATCACTCGCTGTTTACATTTAAATGAAAAGTACACAAGCCAGAAAAGCAAAGCATAACCTCGAGCATCCAAGAAGTCATATCTTATAATGAGAAAGGACCTATGAAGCTGAAGAATGAGTTTTAGCCCTACAAATGGCATAAACCAGATAAAAAGAGGAAGGTACACCCAAGGAAGCCAAGAAATGAGATAGGACTTCCAACAGCAGCAAAGCAATATCCTGACAAGAGGAGAACTAAGATCATAGTGAAACAAGAAACAAAATAGATTAGACATCCAATTTTAAACAAGGGAACTTAAGCACAGTTCTTACTGATGCCCAAAGTAACTGTTACAAATGAAGAGCTGAGGCTTGTCTTAGGATAAAATTTGGCTTCCTCACAAAAAAAGTTAATGCTTCATTTTCTAACAATGATCCTGCAGCACCTGAACAGGTGAACTCAACTTTAAAATCCTTCAAGTTCATCCTTACTTTCAAACGTTTCTCTTTAACATGACCTGGGATTTCTTCCCCTACAGGTATAAAACAATCACTACGGAGAGGAGAGTGTGGTGGGCGCTGGGGCTGTGCTGGTCGCTGTCCCTGCTGGGAGGGCTCATCCCCATGTTTGGTTGGAACAAGGCGGAGCCCCGGGGCTCCCTCAGGTGCCGCTTCATGGCCGTGATGAGGATGGACTACATGGTGTATTTCTGCTTCTTCACGTGCACCCTGGTGCCCCTGCTCGTCATGTGTGCCCTGTACGCCGAGATCTTCCACATCATCCGCACCAAGCTCAGCCAGGGCACTGCTGTGAGGGGCGCCCGGGCCTTCTACGGCCAGGAGCTGAGGACAGCCAAGTCTCTCGCACTTGTTCTCTTCCTGTTTGTGATCTCCTGGCTGCCCCTGTGCATCATAAACTGCGTCTTCTATTTTTACCCTGAGTCCCACATCCCCCCACATTTGATATACCTGGCAATCCTCTTATCCCACGCCAATTCTGCCATGAACCCCATTGTCTATGCCTACAAGATAAAGAAGTTCAAAAACACGTACCTTTTGGTTTTAAGGACCTATATCCTGTGCAAAAAACCAGACCCAGTTCCTACAGAGCAAACAACAGACCCACAGTCATAAATAAAGGTTGAACCTGCCAGTGGGTGGATACACAAAAACACCGTGGATAAACCACCTGGCTTTGCTAAGAAACTCTCGGGAAAATGCAGCAACCCGTGGATCTGAGGCTGCTCTGAAGCTGTATGTGAATATATGTCTTTATGTAATATAATTTCTAAACACAGAAGATGGAAATTTTGTCGTTTTGGGTTTCTTTAACATGAGTATTGGTTGAGTTGGTTGAAAACCAGGACGTGTTCTTTGCTGTTCATAATCCAGCAGCTCACTGGGTGTTCTCACACCATTTGTCTTGTCTGTCCATTCAGACTAAACTTGACTCTGGTCAGCTTGTGCTTCAGCCAGTGTTGTCACATTTTCATGAGTAATAATAAATAGTGGATGGATTTTACATTAATTTGGCCTGCTGAGTCCTCCCATGACAGCCAGAACCCCTGCTCAGCTTCAGCCAGTGGCCTGCCTGGGGTGGCACAGGAGTTGCAGGAATTGTCACACTGCAACTGAGCCCATATTTAGGGAACATGGGTCAAACTCAAAGGAGCTTGTTAAAGGCCAAGCTCTTTTGTTTTCTCCATCTTCAAATAATAAAAGTGGTCTAGAAGAAGCAGAAAAGGGAGTGCATCATTCTGCTCCTTGTCTTAGAGAGTGCTGGCCTCTGCTCCTGCAGCTGAGACCAGGCATCTCATTTCTTACCTGAGCTAACCCTCGCCCCAGGCCAAAGCTCTGCCCAGAGCTCTACACAGCTCAGCTCCACCAATAAACAAGCCAAAGGAACCTCTGCACAGGAATATCACAACTTGCTGCAGGTTCTCCTTCAGCATTGATGGGCCTGATTGCTTTCAGCAGAAAAACAGGTCCCACCTAAAGAGCAGAAAGTTGTTAGAATGGTGCACGGGGAATTTTGCTGATGCGTTTTGGATAAATCGAGGGGGGATGGAGCTAAACTGCACCAAACTCCTGGCAGGCTGCCTGGCAAACCCCAAGGGAACGAGACACAGGGAGGAGGAAGAGGGAGGGCTGAGAGCAGAGCAGTGCCAGCAGCTGACCCTGCTCACCCGAGGGACCCAGCCCACAGCTCACCTTCCAGCGAGGCAGGGAGACGCCCCCCTGTTTTGTCTATCAAACAGAGCTGGAGGGAGCTGCCGTGACTGAGGTGAGAGCAGAGAACCGCAAAACAAAGACCACAAGTGGTTCTGCTGACCCTCTGAAGGTCTGTGGCACCGGCAGCAGCTTGTGGCCAAACCCACAACACCAAATTTTCAGAGCATCAGAGAGTCTGGTCACACGTTTCCGTGGTCCCCCGAGGCTCCAGCAGCTGCCAGGAGGAGGAGGAGGAGGAGGAGGCAGGAAAGCCCAGAGCAGGAGGTAGCACAGCCGAGGAGGAGGCAAGAGGAGCTCAGAGGAGAAGGAAGGAGAGCCAGGTGGACAAGGAAGCAGAGCCCGGTGCAGGAGGCAGGAAAGCCCAGAGGAGGAGGAAGGAGAGCCCAGGGGAGGAGGCAGCACAGCCCGGTACTAGAGGCAGCACAGCCCGGTGCAGGAGGCAGCAGAGCCCCGTGCAGGAGGCAGCACAGCCCGGTGCAGGAAGGGGCAGCACAGCCCGGTGGAAGGGGCAGCACAGCCCGGTGCAGGAGGCAGCAGAGCCCGGTGCAGGAGCCCCGCGGCGCTGGCACACCGCTGGCACACCGCTGGCACACCGCAGCCCTGCCCCGTAACCCGGCCGAAGCCCCGCAGCAGCACAAGGAGCTCCGGCGCTCCCATCCCCGGCCCGGTGCTGCCATCGGGTGGTTCCTCCAGCCCGGCTCCTGCGCAGCTGTGACACGGCCACCCACGGTCAGTTATCCCCGCTCACGAGAAGGGAACGATTTTACACTGTACTCAGACCACTGCGGGTAATAAGGAGTGAAGGAACATTTCCAGAGGTTTTGGCTGTCACACTGTGAATGTGCATTTCTTTTATGGGCCCCAACCAGGAGAGATTTGCATACAAACATTTCATTATCATCACTTCAATAACAGAAAATAACTAAGCAGTGCACTTGGCAATCAATACAAAATATGGAAAATGCTGGAGTTGGTGACAGAAAAGGGTAACACAAGAGCACACATGTGGATAGATGCAGAGAAACATTTTCATTTCTCAATTCTCTGGCAGTTCTCACAAACGGAAACTTTACAAGGGCAGGGAGATTTCTACAGATGAGGAAATCCTGTACAGAAACTCTCCATTTGCCCAGAGCCGTTGGCAGCCAGTTAGGAACAGGAGACAATTTCCCACCGTAAGTCCAAAAAGAGCTGTGTTACAGAGGGCATGGGGGCACTCCCAGGGCAGGCCCTGGAGGAACATCCTCGTGCCTTTTGATGTCCAGAAAGTGGGAACGTTTTTATTTCATTTGGAACTTCCTCATCACACAGGCAGTGCTGTCTGGCCCCGCTGGAAGACCAGAGTGCTGTAGGTCACTTCATTCTGGGGGTGTGAGAGAAGCCACAGACATTAGAGAGTGTAGAAGCACTGCAGCTCAGCAGGAATTTCCCTCTTCCAACTTGTCCTCAACACCCCACACCATCAGCAGCCTGTCCCTGCATGGGGGAAATTGGTAAATGCTGCTTCATCCCACTGCTCAGTCTGGCTCAGGGTCTCCTTTAGGGGCTTCCAAAGAATTAATGTCACAGAAGAAAACTGCAGGAATGCTTCCCCTTTAAAAGATTTCTCCTAACCTCCCTGGTCAGTGTTTAGATAAGCCCCAGAACCCCTGAAGATCCATGTCAGAAGAACTGCTGAGTAACAGTCGAGTCTCAAAGGTGACTTTTCTCCCCCCCACCCCAAATTTATATTTACTACAATCAAGAATGTGAAATATCTGCATAAAGCATTAGAAATGACAGTTGTGACATTTACCTGGGTGTTCCTAAAAGATTCCTCAGCTGCCATGTGGGAGAAAGCTTCCTCTTGTAAATTTTGGTGGGATCTTTTATAACCTAGGAAGGAAAGGACCCCAGTCTCAGCTGCTCGCCCTGTGTTTGGAGGCAGCAGAGGGGTGACAGAAAGGTGTTGGGTGAGCTCTGGCACAGCAAAGTGGCAGTGTGGGCTGCCCAGTCCCTGCCCACTTCTTGGAAGTGGCCTGAGAGGGACTGAAAGGGACTGAGGAACTCAGTGCAGGCAGGATTAGGACGAGAAAAGCCCAGAACCAGCAAACACCCCCACAACTCATCAGTGGCAAAGTGAATCCTCTCCTGAAAACATCACTGGGATGCTTCATGAGGAGCTTCTGCCAGGCCTGAGCTGTTCATCAACACAGAGTTTTTCGAGGCAGACATTCATTATTTGAGCCACTTTCTAAGTAACTTCTGCAGAGTCACTATCACTCTGCTGTTACACCCTCGACTGTGTCACTCACTTTTCCTGAAGAGGAAGATGATTGCAAACACCAGGACAGTCAGGAGGATGCCAGAAATGAAGGCCAGTGACGTGTACAGTATTTCATGGCTGTTGATACACAGAAAATCCTGTCAGAATCCCCAGTTTCAACGGGGGGATTGAAGCATCAGTAATGCTCCAAACTTTATGGAATGTAACATTTATCCCCAGCCCCATGAGATTAACATGTGTGTATCTGCTTTGAGCATCTCTAGGAATCACCCAGCCAGGGCACAGACTAGGAAACTCTAACCAAATTTTAACCCCCCAAGATGTTAAATATGTGATGCATAACCCTTCCCTTGCAGAAGGAGGCTGCAGTCTCAGGGAGCTCTGGGTTTGAAGTCAGGAAATAAAGGTGTAGCATTTACTTATTCTTCCAGCAGACTTCTTCAGCTTCAAAATGAGTTGGAGTGGTGTGGAGAGTGGCAGGGACAGTGCTGGGGACAGTGGTAGTAGTGGAGATGGGTTCTGGTTCAAATGCAACAGAAAAAAAAATAAATAATCATCAGCTTGTTTCAAAAGGTGCAGATTTCTGCAGCAGTACCACGAACAACTAGAACCACATGGGGGCTGTGTCTGCATGGTCTGTCTGAAAGTGGAAGCAGCAGACAGGAAAATGCTGCTGTTCAGAGGATGACTGTGCTAGGCAGCCTCTGGCAGCCCTGCAGTCCTTCCCCAAAGAGCCCCAGTGCTCAGCCTCCCCCACTGCAGCTAAGGCCAGCACCTCTGTCAGCAACACTGCAGCTAAGGAAATTCCTTCAAAAAACAAAATACCTTTATCTGAAGAGCTGAAAGAGCCTCCCATTCTCTCAGAGCATTAACTGACGGGAAGAGAAACTGAAAGAAAGGAACAAGGGTTATATTTATATACATACACACATAAGGAAAACAAACCTGTCATCTCTTCCAACTCAAAAGATTTGGCTTAAGTTTTTATCCATTTCTTGGAAATCTTATAAAAGTGGCACAAAGGCACTCAAACCTGGCAGTTCCTCAGCATCAACCCCCCCCAGTGTCTTGTTCCTGAACACACGAGTTCACTGCTCCCTGACTGGCCTTCTCCATCAGAAAATGAAGGATATTTAATAACTAAAAAGCACCTACAGGGTTATTTTTCGCAGCAGCTAAAACCCTACGAACATTTTCCTAATCAGAAGCAGCTTTGAAAAGTTCCTTGGTTTAAGTTAAATTGACTTTTCTCACCAAAACAGGAACAGTACCTTTTTTCTCAGATCTGCATGTGGAATCTTAAATATCTTAAAGATATTCTACTACAAAATCCCTGCACTGGCATTTCTCACCACATGCTTTGCAAACTGCGGATTGTGAATAATGCCAAAATATCACAACATGAAAATAAACACCCTGCTCACTGCTGCTGCCACTTTTCCTACTGCATCCCATTGTTGCCACATTCCAGAGGAGTCAAGCCGTGAAACCTCCCAGTTTCCCACAGCAAACCTCAACAGGGCGCCGTGTTTGCAGTAACAAAAGAACCAAGAAATGACACAGCTCCATCTTACCTCCCACCATGGAAATGCTGCTGGAAAACTCCCCAAGAGTCAGCACACCCGTTTAACCACTTGCTCAGTGAGAAGAATCTGCCACACCAGTCAAAAGCCCACGTCAATCCGATGTGGGTTCACACAATTGTGGAAGTTAAGCAACTTCACTTTTTTTTTTTTTTTTCAATTTAAATTGACAAAAAACAGGAAACTGTGAAAGACACCTGCATTCTCCAAACAGTTATTCTAAAATAAAGTAAGAGAGTTTCAGCTCAGCTGGGCCTGAAGGAAGGTTCTGGCCTCTAAAGAACACCACTCTGGTGAACTGGTGCACTGGAAGTGTAAGAAAATCCAACTTTTGATGTTTCTTAACCCCACTGAGAAATGGGATTGCAGGCACCCCCAGGCTGCCCACTTGGGTTTATGGACTACCTAAGTCACACCTCAGCACACACAGTTTATTTGTGTCTGCTTTGCTAGGATTTTTGAGTTTTAACAAATTCCTTCAGGGAAAAGCCTCCTATAAACCAAAAATGAAGGCACTTGGGAAAGTCCAGAAAATCTCCTCTGCAATAAACTTACCCATTTCCCTGTTTTAAAGCTGAAAACCAGCTGAGGGCAAGCTTTTGAGGAGCTTTTGACACATTTCCTGCCCAATGACTTCTCCCAGAACCCAAACCCTTTCAGCACTACACGAGGCTTTATGGTGAAAGGGAGTTTCCAGCTCCTTCAGAGAACAAGAACATTCACCCAGGGCCAAGTGAACAGGAGCACAAATCATCCTGATTTTAGAACATGTGTACAAGGACAGCAGGTGTCTGGGGTTGCTGTCACTCAGAATTTAACACAGGGATCAGTTTCAGCACCAGAGTTTTTCCTCTGTGAAGTTCTGTATCTCTGGAAGTGCCTGTGACCAAACAGGGATCCAACAGGATCTCACACGCTGTGGTTTTAACTCACCCCCCACAAACCAGCTGTGGTGGTCGGTGTGACCATCCAGTGACCACAAACACAAACAGGCAGCGAATGTTGCTAGTGAAAGACAGCAGAGGTGTTTTTTTTTGTCTGTTTAATGATATTTTAGAGTCACAGAGTTTCCAACAGGAGGCACTGGGATGTGTCAGGGGGCTCAGGCTGCTCACACTGCTGCCTGGGCGCTCTTGGACAGCGCCTTCAGGTCCAGGATGCACTTGGCAATGCTTTCCTTCTGCTGCAAGAGAAAGGAAACAGCCTTCAGGAGACATTCCAACAAGCAAAACAGACACTGAAGTGCATTTTAGATAAACCTCTTCAGACCTATAAATTACTGATTAAGAGGGAGGCAATTATAGCTCATGAAGTCAGAGACTGACACCAAATAAAGCACAGATGTGGATGCTGAATGTGAGAAGGCAGCAGCTCAGTGTCTGTGTCAAACTAAGTCACAGATTTCTCACTCTGGCCTGAGAAATCGGAAGGAGGAATTTAAACAGTCCTTGGAGAAAGGAAAACAATCCTTGTGGGTGTTGTTTGTCTCCCTGTTGTTTGCAAGAAATGACTGAGGGGTGTTGTTCCTGCCTGTCCCGTGATGGTGATGTGTTGGTTTGCTGCCAAATGAAGTTTTATTCCATTGGAACTGTCTATAAAAGAAGATTTCAAAGAGTAAAGATGGCTCTCACTTGCTAATAAGCCTGAGAGCCTGTGTGTCGTTTTCTACCACCATTCCCAATCAGAGCAACACACACCCTAACATCCATGGAATCCCAGAAGGGACCTCAAAGCTCACCCAGCCCCACCCCTGGCCAAGGTTTACCCATCACCTCGTGAGCCAGGACCCCTGAACAGCAAATCCTTGTGCGAGTACCTGCTGAGGTGTGATGCTCTGAATAACACTCTTCTCCACCCACTGGATCATGTGGTCCTGCTCCTTCTGCCTCTTCAGGGTCTGCATGGCCACCTGGTAGTCCAGCCTCTTCTTCACCTCGTTGTACACCATCATCAAGCGCTCGCGGTAGTTGGTTTCCAGCAGCATTGCAATGTTGTTCTGCACACAGAGAGGGGACAAGGGGCTCGTGCCTGGCAGCAGAGCGTGCTCTGTGCCCCAGCAGGGCAGGCTGCCCTGGGCTGGCCAGCAGCAGCAGCACTGCTCACCCTCTTGGCGTCGAAGAGGTACTTGCGGCCCTCCACCCTCCACTGCTCCTTCTTCTCCTCCTCGATGGCCGTCTGCAGCGCCTGCATGGCCTCGTTCTTCATGGCCAACGCTGAGGCCATCTTCTCCTGGGGGAAGGAAGGAAGGAACCCCACGCCTCAGAACCACAGCCACACGCAGGGAAAACAAGGGAGCTGTGATTAACCCTGAAATGCTGCGTTGAGCTGGGAGAAATGTCTGTGAACTGCCCTGCGCCAGGGCTGAGGTTGTGGGAACAAAGAATGAGGGCTCACAACCAGATGTAGAATCCCCAGTTGGTTTGGGTTGGAAGGGAACTGAAATCCCATCCAATCCCACCCCTGCCATGGCAGGGACACCTCCCACTGTCCCAGGCTGCTCCAAACCCTGTCCAGCCTGACCTTGGGCACTGCCAGGGGCAGCCACAGCTTCTTCTTCCCCTGTGCCAGGGCCTCACCACCCCTACAGGGAAAAATTCCTTCCCAGCACCCCACTAACCCTTCCCTCTGCCAGTCTGAAGCCATTTGTGCTTTAACAGAACCACCCCTTACTAACGACTCCAAAGTCCAATTATGGCTTCTTCGTTACCTCGTTAAGTTTGTCAGCAAAAGCTGCCACATCAGGCCCAAACCTCTTGACGCCATAAATGAAGACTCCCAGAATGCAGGCAGCTGCTACTGTCTCGTGGTTAATCACATAGATCTCCTTGGAAAGAAAGTACAGCAGGAGGCCAGTGCCCAACATGTAGGGCCCTACAGGGAAAGTAAAGCAGCATCACTTATATAAAGCATAACAAGGCTCAATAAACTCAATACCTGAGACAGAGCTATCCTCAAGGCTCACAAGGTGAAGTGCTCTATTTTACCAGGACGATAAGCAGAGCCACAATTCCACCTGGGAAAGGTGCCACAGGGAATCTCACCAGGAGTGGAAGCAGCTTGCACCTGACACGGGCCCTGCTGCTTCTGCTCATTCAGAAACACTCAGAATTCCCTGTTCAAATGTTCTAAGGACCAACAGGCAACTAAATCTTTCTATAAAATCAAGCTCATGGAATTCTCTCAACCATTAGGTGCCTAACTTTAGAGCCAGGAGTCCTGCACTGGCTTGTTCTTCACAACCTGCACATGCAAAATATTCATTTTCAGTAGTATTTTACCTTCTCAGCAGCCAGAACTGGTGAACAGAACCACATAAGCATAGCTAAAAATGGTAAAAGTCTATATTAACCTGTAACTCCTGTTTTAGGGTAGAGAAACTGGAAAAACTCCTCAGGAATGAAACCATGACGAACTTCTCCTCCCTTCTCAGGCAGAGGTGGCACAGGAGCCAAACTCCGCTGAGTTGTGTGCAGTGGTCTTGTGGTGTGCAACACCCTGTGAATGAGGAGAACATTTCAATTATGATTCTTAGTTAAGAAATAGACAGAAACAGTCCCCCAAACCACCCTCAGAGGAGGCTCAAATACATTTCCAATTAAGTAAGAAGGTACGTGGTGAGGCTCGGGCACAGGGTGCTCAGAGAAGTCTGGCTGCCCCATTCCTGGCTGTGTCCAAGGCCAGGCTGGACCTGCTCTAGGAAAGGTGTCCCTGTCCACGGCAGGCGGCGGAACTGGGTGAGCTTTGAGGTCCTCTCCGACCCAAACCATTCCGCGATTCGAAGGTGGCATTTACTGGACACACCTCCTCCCAGCAAGTGGGTGGGACTAGATAACCTCCAGAAGTTCCTTCCCACAGTCCCTGTGTTATACTCCCACAGTATGAATGAGGAAAAAAAGGAGACAAAACCCCAGAATAACGCTGTTTAAGCACGAATCCCGGCCGGTGTCCGAGGGACTCCCCCGGTACTCACCCCACGGCGACGGGCGGCGGCAGCGCCCTTAGCGCGGCGGGGGCTGGGGGGACAAGAGGGCAGAGAGCGCGTCAGGGCAGAGCTCGGCCAGCACCCCCCCGCCCGCCACCCCGTCCCCCCCGCGAGAAGCGGCGTTCCCCGCGGCTCACCGGCGCGCAGGACGAGGCGGGAGAGCATGGCAGGGCCGGGCCGGGCCGGGCGGGGAAGGCCGTGAGGAGCGGCGCTGGCAGCCCTCGTCCCGCGGGGTGACCGCCGCCGCCGGGCGCTGAGATGGCGGCGCGGCTCTCGCGAGAGCGCGGGGAAGGCGGGCGGGGGGCGGGCGCTCTCGCGAGAGGAGGCGGCGGCGGGAGACACGTGGGGGCGCCGCCGGCCCCGCCGCCGCCGCCGCCGCCATGGAGGAGCCGCTGCCGCCGCCGCTGCCGCTGCCGCAGGCGGCCCCGCCGCCCGCCCCGCCCGACAGCGCGGCGCCCGCGGCCTCTCTGGATGGGGATTCCGCGGCCGAGGCCGCCCCCGAGTGGAACATCCCGCCCAACGCGCCCGCCTGCATGGAGCGGCACCTGGAGCGCGCGCACTACCGCGCAGGTAGCGGGGCGGCGGCGCGGGGGCCCGGCGGGGCCCGGGAGCCTCGGGCGCGTCCCGGGGGCTCCCCGCGCTTCTCCCCGCGCTTCTCCCCGCGCCTCCCCTCGTGTCTCTCCCGCAGACGGGGCCCTGCTGCTGGGCGCCTCCGGGCTGAACGGGCGCTGCTGGACCGGCTCGCTGTGGGTGTTCGCCGAGCCCCGGCGCGCCCCCAGCGAGGGCTTCTGCACCGCCGGCGTGCAGACCGAGGCGGGCATCGCCGACCTGTGCTGGCTGGCCGACAGGGGCATCCTGGTGGCCTCCGACTCCGGTAAGCGATGGGCATGTCCCGCATCCTCCGCTGGGCTGTGTCTGTCCCCCCTGCCGAGCTGGGTGTCCCCCGGTCCCTCCTCTGAGGCGGGAGTCCCCCTCCCTGAGGTGCGTGTTCCCCAGGTGCAGTGGAGCTGTGGGAGCTGGAGGAGGACGAGAGCCTCATCGTGAACAAGTTCTGTAAATACGAGCACGATGACATCGTGACGTCGGTGTCTGTCCTGGCGGGCAGCAGCCAGGCTGTCAGCGGGGGCCGGGATTTCTGGTGAGTGTCCCCGGGCTGGCGGCCGTGTGCCCGGGCCGTGCTGGGCGCTCACTGCTCGCTCTTGTCCGCAGCGTGAAGGTCTGGGACATCCCCGAGCAAACGGTGCTGCACTCCTACAGAGGTGAGTGCCAACCCACCCCTCTCTCTCCTTTATGAGCCCCTCTACATCCCGCTTTGACCCTTTCCCCCGACCCCTCGTCTGGCTCCCTCAGTCCCTCACAAGGACGTGTGGCCATGGTTGGATTGGGCAGCTCGTCGCTTTGGTAGGAAGCAGTTGGCTGCTGCTGAGCAGAAGTTATCCCGTGCCTGGGCATAACTGTTAAACTGCTGTGCCTCTGGTGGTCCTTGGGAATGTGTGGGGAAGTTGGATAAAATCTTTGAAGCTCTTTATCCTTTTGTGCTTTTGGTAGCTCACTCCGATGCAGTGACATGTGTGGCTTCCTGTCCTGGTAAGGACACTGTGTTCCTGTCCTGTGCTGAGGTAAAGCTCACTCTGTTGTCTAAATCTACCCCATTAAAATGAGATTTAACTTTAGGTATTTACAGCTTAATGCACTTAGAAACCACCTCTTGTGTTGCAGCCTCCCTACCTGTGTTATTGCAGTGTTCTAGTCTGATCAATTTGTAATCAGTTTATCAATCTGATTCCTACAGGTTTGTATCAAATTTGGGAGCCCTTAGTTCTGTCCTGGGGATGACTGCAGGCTGCACTTAATGACAGCATCATGTTAACCCAGACAAAAGGCAGGGTCATTTTGCCTGTGAGTCAGCAGTGAATCTGAATTTATGCCACAAAGAAATGTAAAATTCTTCTCATTCCTTTTGGATTTATAGGACAACAGAATTTTACTCTGGGACACCAGATGCCCCAAACCAGCTACCCGAATTGGTATGTCTCTGTGTGCATCACTGCTTCTGCATGAGTTTGTGTTGGAAGAAAGAAATTATTGTGTGCCTGACTTATAACTCCAAATGTAGTGTTGTGCCTGTTAAAAACCTAAGGAGGTCTAACACTGTCACAGAAGTACAATAAGCTTGAAACACTTGTCTTGATGCCGTAGCAGTGCTAAATGAGCTGGATGGGGAATATCTTTGTGCTGTCTCCTTCCACACTCACCCAGTTTCTTCCCTCACAGTTTGCAGTGCCTGTAGTTACCTCCCTACCTCAATCATGTGGCATCCACAGAAAAGTGACATCTTTGTCTTGGGTAAGAATCTGGACTCTCACCAGGCAAATCAAGGTCCTTATTTTCACAGGACAGCTTTTGCAGGTGACTTCAATCCCCCTCTCTCCCAGGTGATGAAAGTGGAACAGTTGCACTGGTGGACACAAAGAATCCTGACTCTGCCCTCAGCGCCGCTGTGCACACCCGAGGCATCACAGGCTTTGCCTTCTCTGCACACAGGTACTGAATGATTCTGGCACAGTGTGGGGCTGCGTCCCCTTAAAAGCCTCAGTTGTTTTTGTTTAAAACCCATGAGAGTGCCACTTTTGGTCATCTTATCAAGGAGATTGTAGCAGACAACAGAGTAAACTAAGCAATGTCTCAGTCCTGACATGTGGGAATGTCCATGAAAAGAATTCTGCAGTTCCAGGATTACTGACCCACACTGAGGGGATTTTTCTTATTACAGTCACCTCTGATTAAAGAGGAATCACTTATTTTCAGACTCTAATAGAACATCCCCACTCACTTTACTGGCACCCTGCCAAATGCTGATGAAAACATTTTTGTAAGGTTTTTATGAACTAATTTACTGTACCTGGTCAGGATCACTTGGAATCCTGCTATTCACAAGTTTATCCCTAAAAGCTCTTGGTGTTTGCTTGTTCTAACTGTGCTCTCATCCCTCTCTAGTTCACCCTTACTGGCTTCCATCAGTGAAGACTGTTCAGTTGCTGTTCTTGACTCAGACCTCTCAGAGGTGTAAGTACAGACAGAATCTACTCACTGCTGTTGTCTTCTTGAGTTAATTATTAATACACAGGATGGTTTGGGGTGGAAGAGGCCTCAGAGCCCATCCAGTGCCACCCCTGCCCTGGGCAGGGACACCTCCCACTGTCCCAGGCTGCTCCAGGCCCTGTCCAGCCTGGCCTTGGACACATCCAGGGGCAGCCACAGCTTCTTTGGGCAACCTGGAGTTAAAAACGTTCCTAAACAGAGGAGCATCATCCTAACAAACCAGCAGTTAGGGATGGCACAAGCCCACATCCTCTCTAATGGTGGCTGATGGAGTCTTGGTGTTTTGCAGGTTCAGAAACCGTTCTCATCGAGACTTTGTAAAAGGCTTGTCCTGGTCTCCTTCAGACGATGCCTTGCTCACTACAGTTGGATGGGATCATCAGGTTTTACATCACACTGTTCCTCTGCCAGCTGGTGAAGCTTCTGGAATCAACTGTGTAAAAGAATAGTTTTATAAACTCGTGGTCCAAGTTCCTTGCTGGCATCACTTTGATTCTGCTGAAGTCGCAGGTGTGTGAGCTGGAGTGGGGTCTGTTTTCTGCCTCGAAGCTCGTGGCTGAGAAGGTTCCTGTAGTAATTTTGAATTAGGTGTAAGTTAGTTACAAACCAAGCTTTACCCTCTCCTCAGGAGTGGCTTCTCCTGTAATAAAAGACTTTGGTTTTACTCAGAAAAAAAATTGACTTCAGGCACAGAGGAGACTTGGAGAGACAGGGAATTAGGTGTAATGAAAGAGAAATAAAGTCAAAAAGACTTGATTCTTTGCTCAGTTCTCTAGACTACCCATGGAATGAATAGACGCTTTTGGGGGAGGTTAGCAACATGCCTGTTGTTGGGTAGATGTGAGAGCCTCACCCTTGAGCAAAATTCTTTGCTCTGTAAATCAGGTGGAATGAAAAAACCTGCTGGGATTCAGGGGCTAGAAGGGTTCCAGTGTTGTCCTTGATGCAGCACGTGGTGGAGAGGATTCAGCCTCAGAACCAGTGTGGGGCCTCTGGTGAGCACTGTTTGTGCCCTGCTCTGAATCCCAGTGCTTGGTGTCAGGATGTGGGGTGAGGATCCCAGCTGGAGCCCTGCAGTCAAGCCTTGGGGATGGTGCTGGAATCCTGGGATGCCAGTTCAGGGCCCTGGCAGGGGCTGGGGCCAGGAGGGAGCAGCTGTGCTCTTGGACACCACAGTTCATCTCCTCTGTGCTGAAGGCAACTTACTCAAGGATAAGACCTGTGAACAAAAGGCTTATGTGAGGGAAAAACTGGACTAAGGACTTCAGCTGTCATTTGCTTGCTCCTGTACCAGACTCTGCTTAGTGATAACCCAGATCCATGCACTTGTGACAAGTGACTTCTTGTGCTGGCACTGAGGGGACAGGACATTCCCCTACCCCCCAACCCAGACTCCACAGAACCTGTAGAGGTGTTTTTGTCAAATACATACATTTCTAACTCAGCTGTTTCCCTGGAACGTGTTTACCTGGAGAAAGTCACTGCTGTGCATGCATTGCTGCTGCTCTAGGGATGGCTTGCTCTGGCCTGGTGTTTCCTAGGCAGAATTAAGCAAGTCCTGACTGATGAAAACAAAAAATACCATTGAAATGAATGTTTCCCCCAGTTTTTTAGCATGATAGCAGCACTTAAATGTACACTGCTTCCAGTTTCTATCTCTGCATACACATAGGTTTAGTTGTGCAAAGCCCACAGTTAATTTTTAGGCAGACTAGGCTTTCCCAGGCTCTGTACTTTTCTCATACTCTTTGTAAACCTTGCTGCTTTTTAAATCCCAGTGTCATACAGGTGTTCACAGCAACTTCCTGTTCTAGAGCAGTGTATGACAAGAAATGGTAAATGATAAAAACTGACACATTTCCTCAGAAATATCCCTTGAACCACAAAGTCCCCCCATTAGGGACCTGTGATGCTGTACTGAAACAGGTCTTGTGCTGGTTCTGAAAAAGTTGTCTTGGAAGATGGTTTTCATTTGTAACTGGGTTTAAGTTTCACTGGGCCACTTCTGTAGCACTGAAGAGCCAGCTGAGATCATCCACACAGTTCAAGTTGTGATTTCAGTCCCTGATATTAAAAACTGTTCTTAAATAAATGTTCACCGTATTCCTGTTCAATGCCAGGGTACTACAGTTCTTCAGCACTGCTGCAAGGCAGGCTCTGGGTCCTGCTACTTTTCAGGAAGTTTTTCTTTCCAAAACTCTGAACTTGGTGTTCCATGGTGCGCAGCTAAAAAGAGAAGTTCAAATGTCAGGCATTAAACCACGTTAAGTTCCTCTTACTGCCACACCTGAGCAAAACACAGCAGTCCACGGCAAAAGACTTATGGTGGATGGTGAAGCCTGTGGGGAGAGAGGTCAGTGGTGGTACAGTAAGTCTGTTTTTACAATTAAAAGACCAAGCAACCCTCACTGCTTCTGGCAGGTGTTTGTGGTGCCACAGGATGGCAGCAGCTGCCCTTGACAAGGGCAAGGCAGCACAGCCCCAGCTCCGCACGTTGCCTTAAGGGTGTCTGCTTTTGGGGTTTCCAGCTCTGTACGCGGGGTTTTTCACTCTCGTAAGAGAAGCACAGAAGAGCAGCAGCTCAGGGGGCACTGCTGGGCTGCAGCTTGGCTCGGAGTTGTTGTACCAGTGCTGGCAGGGCTGCAGTGAAGTCCCAGGGACACGTGGGCAGCGTAGCAGCAGCACCAGCAGTCCCCCGTCGATCCTTGCTGGCCCTGCAGCTCCTGCCAGGGGATGGAGCGAGTGCTGTGGGCTCTGTGGCTTGCTCAGCAGTCCCTGCACCACGCACCATTCAGCTTTGGGGACACTTGGGGACATCCACGGTGGCTCCAGTAAAAGCTTCAAGGCACACATTGCACTCTTCCCCTCCCTCACCCAGAGCCTGCTTCTGCAGCCAGAGCTGGGTGAAGGGGATGAGAATGCAAATCAGTTTAATTCTGGGTGGAGCGAAGCAGCTGCTCTGCAGAAAAGCCTTTTATGTTGCTGCTTGCATTGCTCACACCGTGCTCGCAGTTTTGGGCACAGCATTCGAGTTGGGACTTGTAACAGGTATGAGAGTTTCGCCCCTAATGAAGAGCTCCAACCCAAGGACTATTTATAGAAGCTGCTCCAGCTCCTCTGCCAGCCTGCCCAACCAGCCGGGTGTGAGTGACAGAGCTGCTGGGGCTCAGCTGCCCCTTCCTGCCTTCACCGGGCTGCTAAAACACTGCCGTGGCCACAGGCTTTGATCCAGTGCTCAGAGAAACTGCACCAAGCCCTGGGCAAGCTGAAATTCAAACCCTTGCTGAGCTACATTTTCCCATCCTTTCAGGGACAGGCAAACTTCTCGATCCTGCAGCAGACAGACTGTGCGAGCAACACTAAAAAAAACCAGTCAGACCACACGTGTAATAAAACATCCAGAAATGTTTAATGCAAGAAGGTTGGTGTTCAGTGGCACTCATAAATAAGAGACTTTGTTCAATACTTTACAGCTAAAGCTCTGTTACACTCTGCTAGCAGGAAACTGTGAGGAAGAGGCAGCTGCAGGGGATATTTTAAGTTGTATCACGACTTGAATTACCACCCTGCATCAGAGAGGGTGAAGTGAGAACAACTCCAGACTCAGGCTTCAGGATTGCCCTCAGCACTGGGCTGGGGCAGCCTGCTTTGCTCCACTGATCCTCCTTAGATTTGTTCTTACTCTTGCTAAACCGCTATGGTGAAAGGTGGGAGGACAGGACCGGGGACCCGAGGACAGATTATCCACGTACCTGGCAGAGTTACCTGCCCCAGGAGGAGGGAGGGGGCTCTTCCCCACGCCTGCAGTCCTCACTCGTGAGATCTCACCCTGTCCCCAAGTGCTTTGGCTGCCAGCAGCTCTGACAGTGGCTCCTTTGTCACCACGGCCCCACAGTCAGTGGTGAGCTGTTACTGAAATACCAGAAGTGGCTGAATGCATTCAAAAGAAGCAGAGATAGACCAAAGTGTTTGAAGAATAGAAGTGTTCCACTGCTGAAAACCTGCATCCTAACCAGTCCTACAACTGGGAGGAGTCCAACCTGATTTAGTGACAGCTCAGCCCCCTGTGCAGTCCCAGGATGGTGTTCTTGAATGAAGAATGGCTATTTTATAAAGCTGACTTACATTATCACTCTTATAACACTAAATTAAACCAACTGTCCTAGAAATGAGACACTCCATGGTGCCTAAGATCACATTTCAGCTACACATGAATTGTGGGTCTGGGTGAAATAGTAAATGTGACATTTAAAGCAGATGCCAACATTGAAGCATCACATTTTTCTCTAAATAATAATAATAATAAAACCCCAAAACAAACAAAAAACACCCCACAAAAACAAACAAACAAACAAAACCCCAAACAAACAAACAAAAAAAAAAAAACAACCCACTTATGTTGGGGAGATTCCAGTTTGGAAGAATTCTTGAGGTGGAGGATTGCACACATGCCCCCTGCCCTCCCCACTTCTGGGCAAAGTCAGTATCTAAAGATAAAATTGCCCACCCAGCCTTAAAATGGTTTTTGAGAGCTCATTTGCAACTATAGCTTATTATTTTGAAAAAAACCAAAACGGTATCAGGAAGATACTGAAGAAACTTAAAAAGCTTTCAGCTGCAATGTTACCAAGGAGACTTCTTCATCTGCTTTCAAGTTAAACTGGTGAAACTTCATCCAATACCAAAACACGACCCTGAACCCCTCAAGGAGGGTCACATATTTACTTCTACAGATGGATGAGAATGCTCAGGATGCTTCTTGCATGCAGAAAATTCCATGTTTTGGGGCAGGTGGTATTCCACATGACACTTGGCACACTT
This sequence comes from Sylvia borin, assembly GCA_014839755.1. Classification (NCBI taxonomy): domain Eukaryota; kingdom Metazoa; phylum Chordata; class Aves; order Passeriformes; family Sylviidae; genus Sylvia; species Sylvia borin. The sequence goes on along the minus strand of CM025980.1, from coordinate 6,145,597 downwards.
AAATGTCCTTACAGTTACTCCATAGTCACTTTTCTCTGTATTTTTTTTAAAAAGCCAACACCCAGATATTTAAAGCCTATTATTTCAATATTGGCTGGGGTGAGCAATGGAAATCTTCCAAGTCACTGCGACTTACTGGCATAAAAATGCCCTAGGAATTAGCTATTAGACTGATTATTGTATTTGCATTTTCATTTTATTCACAACAAAGTAAAGTTCAGAATACTTTAAAGCTGCTGCAATATTTGGAAGGGCTGTTAAATTATTAGGTAAAGCTGGAAATGACACAAAACATAGAATGCCAATGACATGACTCGAATATCAAGATAACTTTCGAGAATTCCACTGTGAAGGAAAGTTTGTCCCTGATTTTGAGCTGAATTGTAGAGCAAGGTCTGCTTGCAGGCCACATCCAGGTGTGTGCCAGGCAGGGTAAGCTGGAGTGGAACCAGTGGCATTTATAGCATTGAAAACAGAAAGTGCTTTCCATAAAAACAGACTCATGTCTCAAAGTGCTTTTAGTTTGTCAGTGATTAGGAAAATATTCTCTACAAGTTTTTACAGTTATCTTACAGTGAGTTTCAGCAGGTTTACCTAGGAGGAAGATTCTGTTTCTAGTTTCAGGACGTTGGCTATTCACAACTGAGGTCAGCTGTGGTGAGGCCCCACTGCTCATTGTGGAAGCTCTTTAAGGCTGCTCCCAGCCCTGCACAGGCACCAGCAGCAGGGAACAGGGGCAGCTCTGCACATCCAGCACCTGCAGCAGCCCTGAGGGAAGCAGCAGGAGCCAGCTCCCTCCGGGGTGTCCCTGCAGACACCACCAGCAGAGATACACGCTGAAATTCAGCTTCTCGCTCCCCAGGTCACACACATGGAAGCCAAGTCCCCAGCAGAAGGGTTAATAAGGACACTTTGGGGCTCGCATGGGTGTGAAGTGGCAAGAGACCCCCTCAGGGAGAGCACCAGCAGCACCTGGGAGAGTGGCTGGCACCCACCAGCCCAAGGAAAAGGATTGCTCCATGTCCTGCATCTCCAAAGTGCTTTACAGCCATCCAGCCAGGCCTCACAGCCTCCTTCCATGAGGAATAATTACCAACAGAACCATTGACAGTGACCAAAAGGCACAGCAAAGCAAGGCCCCTGCTCCCGAAGCTGCTCCTGGAGAAGGGTCAGAGCCCAGCTTGGCAGGACAGGCACTGACTGCGTTTAAGGCAGAATTGATTTGCTCCAAACTCTTGAAGGACAGAAAGGGTCAGGATCTAGGCATCCTAAACTCTCCTCCTATCCCACTGGCCTCACATTCTTATTATAATCCCTGACACTTAGCTATACTCTGCTTTGCTTCCATTGTGCACATCTCTCAGTTGGTTTCTCCCTGCTCCCAAATATGCTGGAGTTAAACCAATTAAAAAACAATCTTCCCAGTGGTGATGCTCTTTAAGGAGAGCTGAGGATGCTCTTTGGCTTTCCTAGACGGCCTAACAGGCTGCAATTCTCAAAATAATCCAGGAGGGAAAATGGGAAAAAGGGAAACCACGTCTGCTCATGTAACAAGGCAGCAGCCTCTGCAGTAACTACTCTCCATGACAGTCTTTTGAGAAAAGTCCAAGTCTCGGGCTCATTCCCCACCTTCTCCATCAGCAGTTTGAAGCAAGTGCATTTTCAGGCTGGGTTGGGACCGTCCCTGGTGCCCGTGGAGAAGGAAAGGACCGACCCAGGCACCTTCTTGCCCCTTCCCTGCTCGGGGCAGCCCCGAGGCTACCGGTGGCTCTGGTAGGTGTAGGAGATGGGCTGGCGAGTCCCGGGCCGCACCGTGAAGGTGTTGGAGGGTCCCCCGTACTGTGCAGGCCTGCAGGGAGAACAGAGGGCACGTCACCAAACACCCGGCAAAGCTTGGCGCTCGGTCACCACTGCAGTGGTTTCATTTATTGCTCCCTGCCTCACCCAGCGAGGTGGGGAGAGGAGAGGGGTGGGCGCTGGGGTCCCAGCTGGCACCAGGAGGAGGCGTGGGACAGTCGCTGCCCTTGGACCGCGACAGCAGCAGGAGCAGGAGCCAAGGGACAGCGACTTCTCCGGAGCCCCAGTGCTGCCGTGGGGCCGAGGGAGCCCGAGGACAGGGACGGGGGGCTCAGGGGGGCACGTACCTGCTGGCTGTCAGCACGCTGCCGGGAGAGAAGTCCCCGTTCTGCCCCTTGTACTTGCTGTCGGCCCCGGTGCCGCCGTAGCCCGCGGCTTTCCCGGCGCTGTCCGCGGCCGGCCGCCTGCCCTGGGCGCCCGAGGGGCCGCTCCTGTGCGCCGAGCCCAGGCGGCGGGAGCCCTCGGCGGCCGTGGGGCTGAACCCGCCGGGCCCGTAGGAGGACAGGCTGCCCGAGGCCCGGGGGGCTGCCCGCGGGTACGAGCTCTCGGGCTCCGACATGTACAGGCGCTTCTTGATCAGCGGCCGTGGGTTGGGGCCGTGGCCGGGGAAACTCGTGGAGCTGCCGTAATCCGAGTGCTGCGGTGCGAAGTCGCCGTTCCTCCAGCTCTTCTCCGAGGGCAGAGCAGCTGCTGGCTCCTGGTTGCCGCCGTAGCTGCGGCTGTAGCCAGACCACCTGAAATAGCGCGGCTCGCCCGAGCCCCGGCTGCTCTCAGGGACACTGGGGCACTTGCGGTTCTCGTCTCGACTCGGGAGGGGAGCCTCGTCCGCGTCGTTGCTGAATTCGGGCGGTGGGGGGATAATGCCGAAGTCCAGCGCCGTGTCCCCGTTCTCCTCCTCCCCGGGCCCTCGGTGGCGGGCCGGGCCGGGCTGGCCCGAGTCCAGCAGCCCCCGGAGCAGGCTGGAGGCGGCGGCCGCCCGGGGCCCGGGGGGCTGCGCCTCGCCCACCGCCCGCCCGGGCCGGCCCTGCTCCGAGGAGCTGGAGAACGAGGGCGGTTTGCTGCAGCCGGGCCCCGCCGGGCCGGCCGCCGGCCGAGGCACCACGGTGAAGGAGCAGGGCTTGGACTCGTGGCGGAAGAAGCTGGTGGAGGTGGAGGTGCTGTCCGACGAGGCGCTGCTCAGCCTCAGCGGCGCCTTGGCCCCGGGCTGGCGGCCCCGCTGTGCGCGCTGCCGGGCGGCCAGCAGCAGCGCCATGGGCGAGCCCCGCTCCACGCGTTCCCCCGTCACGGGGTGGATCAGCGCCTCCTCCTGCCCCGCGCCCGGCGCGGCCGGGGGGCTGCGGCCCGAGCTCCTGGGGCACGGCGGTTCAGCAGAGCCCGGGGCACAGGGCGGCTCGGCCGAGCTGGCCCCAGCCCGGTGCACCTTGTACTGGAAGACGGCCGAGCTGGGCTGTGGTGCCGGGCTCTGGGCAGCTGGTGCCGGGCTCTGGGCAGCTGGTGCCGGGCTCTGGGCAGGGGACACGGCGGGTGAGGACGGGGTGGCAGCAGGGGGCTCCTCTGCCGGGCCCAGAGCTGGGTCTGGGGGACTCACGCTGCTGTTGGGGGAGCCGGGAGCAGGGCTCACATCCTCTGTCACCTTGCCAGCAGCACGGTGGTCCTTGTGGTCTGTCTCGTCCTTCTCCACAGCCACCACCGGCGCTGGGAGCGGGCTGGGGACCGGTTTTGGCACCACGGAGTCACTCGTGTCACCGGGGCTCTTCCTCACCTGTGGGGTGCTGATGCCATTTTCCACACCCTGCTTCTGGCTGCTGAGCCCCGGGGCAGGTTTCCCCTCTTTCTTCAGGGACAGCACAGCCTCCAGCTCGTTCCTGATGGTCATCACACTGCGGGGCTGCGTGTCCGGGCTGCTCTCCGGGGCGGTGGCTGCAGTGCTGGGAGAGCCCCCGTTGGTGCTGGGGGAGATGCTGGGCGCCTCTTTCTTCTCACTGTCCGCTCCCTTGGATAACCCCGTGTCCTTCCTGCCGAGCTGGGGCTCGTTGAGCCCCGGCTCACGGCTGGGAGCGCTCTCCACGGCCTGGGCAGCAGGCGCCTTGTCCAGCGGCCTCTCCTCCCGGCGCGGGGAGCGCAGCAGCGCCGACAGCTCGTCCCGCAGCTTGTTCAGGTTGTTGGCGTCCTTCCAGTCATCCTCGGGGGTCGGGTAGTCCGGAGGAGGGAGGTCCAGGTCGTTCGCAGTGAGAGGTTCAGGTTTCGGAGGGGAGTCTCTGCCGGCTGTTTTCAGCTGGGGAATCTTCTCCCCCTCGGAGCCCGGCGGTGGGGACCGGCGGCCAGCGGGATTTGCGCCTTGGCTGAGCCCTGGGCCCGGCTTGGGGCTCAGTGCAGGGGCTCCAGCCGCCTTCCCAACGGCCTGTCGGAGCCCGGCATTTCTGTGCTCGGCTTCTCCCAGCCGCGCCTTGGCCGCGGGTCGGATGGTGAAGCAGGGTGGGAGCGGGGGCCGGGCGTGCGGCTGCCTGGGGACGGGCTCCTGCCGCCCGGGCTGCCCCTCCTGCACCGGCATGGACGAGGAACGGGCCGGGGCCGGCGGCGGCACCTTGAACGACCTGGGGAAGGTGAGGTGGGGCTCGGGCTTGGGCTGCAGGCTCTCCTTGGGGCTGGGGGCTGCGGGAGCCCCGGCCTCGGCAGGGCAGAGCGGCCCCTCGGCATCCGCCTGCCTCGTGTTCAGCACCGTCTCGGATTTCCACTTGGAGATGCCGGGGCCGAAGGGCGCGGGGTCCCGGGCGCCCGGCGGGGCTGGCGGGATGAAGTCTGGGGGAGCCGGAGTGCCGGGGGGAGACAGGGCAGAGGCGGGAGGCGGCGGCGCTGCCATGGCTGGGGGCGGTGGCACCATCTCGGGTGGCGGTGGCACCATCTCGGGTGGCGGTGGCACCATCTCGGGTGGCGGTGGGGGTGGCACCATCTCGGGCGGTGGTGGCGGTGGTGGCAGCATTTCGGGCGCTGGAGGGACCGGCGAGGCCAGAGGGGGTGGCACAGGCGCTGCCGGAGGGGGCGGTGGGGGGACCGATGGCGGTGGGGGGATGTCTTCATCCAGGTCGTCCCCATCGAGGGCCTGCGGGCGCAGGTCCCCCACCGAGCTGTACATCCGATAATTGCCATTGAGCTGGGAGCCGGAGCCTGCAAGAGCAGCGAGAGCACAGCCCGTGAGCACCTCTCCGCCAGTGCTGGCCTGTGCCAGTGGCCTGCCCGGGGAGGCAGCCCCTTGCCAGGCTTGTCTAAAACTTCCTGAACTGCAGCAGCCACTCTGCCTCACCCTTTAGGAATTAATTAATTTTCAATGACTTCAAAAAATAATTAATAGCACGCTCTATTTTAGCATGAAAATATATGAGCAGACTGTCTGCTCCAGAGCTCGGTACACACACACTTCCTGCCCCGAGGGCTTGCTGAGCACTTTGTGCTGGCCAGGGCTCCACAGAGAACATCCCTTACCAAGAGCTGCCTTTTCCTCAAAGTCTTTTGGCACCGACGGCGTTGGCACAGCCACCCCATGGGATTCTTGGGCGTTCTGCAAGAGTTGAGAAAACAGAGCTGTCAGTCTTACGCCCAGAGATCAGAGCAAAGGGCTGACAAGCAGCCGCTGATTTGTCCGCACAAGCCCTGATGGGATCCAGGGCAGTGTCCCCGATACGGAGGTCCCTGTGGAAGCTGCTGTTGACAGGGTTGGAGGGGATGAGGGAAGCGATCAAGGCTGCCCAGGCCCTGGACACAATTCCCACGAGGGCTGGAGAGGGGTTCAGCTATTTCACATCCCCCTCGGGCTCCTCATCGTTCACGTACCAGCGGACTGAGCAGCTCCCCTGGGCTTGGCGGGTGTTTTTCTGCAGCAAGCACTGCCCCAGGCACGTACACACCTCGCTGAGGTCCCAGACAGACCTCCGGCTTCTGGGAAACTGGCACCGGCATATCTGAGCACTGGGGAAAACTGCTCCCTGTGTGGTTTGTGTCCCGCTCTCAATTGCTCCCTCCGCGTTCGTGCTGAGAACTCAGCAGTGCCTTCGGCTGGTGCAGGACCAGCAATTTAGCAGCCTACACATCTGGGAGGACGCCTGAAGCGAAGGCACTGCGGGTAATTACAGCCACCCAGCGTGAGACAGCGGGGCAGGCTGACTCACCCGGAGCGCTGGCCGCGGCTGTGGCAGCAGCAGGAAGAGCCGCTGTCCCTGTGACTCAGGGCCGGGCTGGCTCCCGGACACACCTGGGCACACACCTGAGCCGGGGGTGAGCACACGGCCGGGCTGTCACACACCAGCCGCGAGGGACCGGCCTGGGGACAGCCTGGGGCACCTCACTGTCACAAAGACACAAAGCTCTGTGGGACGGGGGACGCGACACGGGCAGCGGCCAGGGACACACCGTCCCATTCCCAGGCTCCACATCCACCCTGCTGCATTCCTGCTCACCCCAGGCAGCCGTTTGCGCCGTTAACAGCCCTTGACAAAGGAAATGTTATCCTGCCACCGGCCTGCGCCTCTCCCCGAGCCGTTTCCTGCGCACAAAAGCCTGGATAATGACTGAGCCCCTGCCCTTTGCCTTTAACTGCCCTTATCACCATTTCTACATCAGATTGCTCCGGGATTCCAAAGTCTCCTGGATCAGAGGTCAGCTGCATTTGTTCATCCAGGCTCAGGCAGCACATTACAGTTACACACGGCCCTGGCTGGGGAGCTCAGGAGCTGCTGGGGCAGAGCTGATTCAACAGCAGCACCTGTGGAAGAGCCCTGGAATGCCCCAGCTTTGGCCAAAATAATAGGGAAATACACATACTTCACTTGGTGCCTCCACCACCCTGCGGATGACCAAAGATCCCCTACAACCACACGGGAATGAGCCAGTTACTGGTGACTCAGGAGCGAGGGAACTCAGAGCCCTGGGACTGCACAAGGACCGGACAGCTCTGTGCTGATGGAGAAGCCAAGGGCTGTGAAAGGCGTGAGGGCAGATCCTGAACTTCATCTGAGAGCCAGAGGGAAGACAATGGCCAAGAGAGGCACTTCAAGAGCTGATAGTTCAATTGTCCAGAGCAATGAGGTACCAAAATCACAAAGAAAAAACCCCAGCAGTTGCCATTTGCTATGGAAATCCACTGCTGCTGGTTTCAGAGCACCCCGAGGGGACCTGCGGGCTCACAGGGACGTCTGAGCTCTCCCAGCAGCATCACCTGTTTGGAGGGGAGGGGAAAGGGACTGGCAGTCAGCAGAGAGCTATGCAAAGCTGGAGGACACAGTCTGCACTTCATAAAGGAGCAGTAATTTTGGACGTGTCATTTCAAACTGGGCAAGCCTGTTCATCACCAAAACCTTCTGCGGTGGTTGCTAACGCTCAGCATCTCTCAAAACCCGCCCGTCCCCACGTCAGGAGCTGGCTGCTGAAATGGAAAGCATCCCCAGCACGCTGCCAGTCTGCAGAGATGGTTGGGAAGATCGTTCCTGCTGTTTGCTCGGGGTGTGGCCAGCCCAGAAAACCTCCAGCTGATTCAGAGCAGGCTCTGGGTGCTGTGCCAGGAACCTGCATTTCCAGTTTGTGGTACCTGACTCAGATTTGTGCCTGCTGAGGATCCCGTGGGGGGAAGCTTTCACTGTAACCACCAGGAATCACTTTTCATCCCTGGAACAGTGGGATGTCCCCAGTGAAGGGAGCCTGGCTGTCCCCATGGTCCTCCCCGGGCTCTCAGGAGCCCACCCTGCCCACCCATGAAATGGCCGGGGTTTGAGGCTGCCCGTTACAAAAACCACCCCAAAATACAACTGCTGAGCAGCTGGGGCCTCAGAGAGGCCAGGAATTTCTCTGGATACGAAGCGCTGCCCCCAAACTCCCTGTCTGGGAGCTGAGCTGGGGCAGTGCGGTGGGCTGCTGAAGGAATTGATTCCCCCGGGATGCCAAAGCTCCCGCTGCACCTGCAGTGGGCACGGGGCCATGGGGGGACCCCCGTCCCGCAGTGATTCCTGTGGGGCAGCCCAGGGAAGGAAGCTGCTCCTGTGGGAAGAGCTGCCCGCTGCAGAGGCACAGGAGCTGCGGGGCAGGGCGTGTGCATCCTCCTGACTCACTGCGAGCTGCTCCCCGTGCGGGCGTGGGGGAAAGGGTTAAGGCAGGAGCTGCAGAACAGCCCCGCGCAGGTGTGTACCCGGTGCAGGTATGTGCGCGGCAGCAGAAGAGTCTGTGCCAGATCAAATCACGATCAAACCTCACCAGAAGAGTGCAAACATCCAACACAGACCGATCCCTCGGAATGCTGCCTTTTCCGACCACTCGCATCAGTCAAAGCTGTTACTGTCAGAGGAGCCCAAGGTTGTGAGGGACCCTCACAAAGGAAAAAGAGCCCCAGGGCCAGCTGTGCCTGTGTGAGCAGCACCAGGACTGGCGTGACAGCCCTTAGGATTTGTCCCGGGGACATTCCCGCTCTTAATCCCTCTGCCACACACGCTTCCATTAGCAGAGATCACCTCCTTGTCAAGACCAAAGGATTTAAGCATTTTACTGTCTCCACTGACCTGGTGACCTGCGGGTATCACTTCAGTTTAACTACTGCCACCTCCGGAGCCTCTCTGAGCACCCTGCTCTAGTGGAAGGGAGTGAAATAAGATGAGCTTTAAGGTCCCCTCCAACCCAGGCCCTGGGGTTCTGAATCCTGAGCCTCGCTGTGCTCTTCAGGGAATGAGAACTCTGGAAAGTGCTGCACGGGGTTCCTCAAAACCAGCCACAAGCAAACGTGCCTTTGGGAGTTACAGCCACCTCCAGGCCCTCAGCTCCGCCTGTTTTGGCCCTTGCTGCTCCAGACCTTGCTCCCAGCTGCTGCTGCAGCACTGGCAGCTCTGCAGGGAATGGTTTTTTCATACAGAGATTGAAAAGAGCCATCCCCTGCACATCCACAGCCATCACCTCATTCCTCTGCTGCAGCGGCTTCAGCACTGCTGGCTCCAGCAGCACAGCTGATCCTGGCACAGATCCTGCCAGCAGTGGTGAGATAAGGTGATCTCAAACCACTGCAGGCCTGATCTACCATCTCCGTGCTCAGCAGTTAGTTTTTAATTTGAAAATGCAAGTCTGACGGTGCTCACACCTCTCCCCCGAGTGCCTCCTCCGTGCCCCACACCAGCCCCAGCTCAGATCACCTCCTAATCCCCTGTATCCAGTGTCATCACAGAGTGGTTTTTCTGTTCATTTTGTCTCCCTTGGGTGGGGGCTGAGCAGCCAACCTGGCTGGGCCCCGGTTGCAGCCCCGCAGACACTCACCAGGGGCAGGAAGGTCAGCAGTGGCCGGACCCTCGGGCGGGGTTTGAGCGTGGCTGTGCCAGAGTCTGTCACTGTCCCGAAGCGATTGTCACCGTAGTACACCTCGATCACGTCACCTGAGGGGACAGCACACTGTTAGCAGCAGCACTGAGCTTGGGCACTGGCAAAAACAGCACCAACACCGCGGGAGTCTGGAGAGAGCTGTGCAGAATTTGCTGCATCCCAGGAGTGGGCAAAGCCCAGCAGGTCCTGAGGGAAACCTGGGCGTCCTGGATGGAGTGGAAGACAGGGAGAGAAGGGTCCCATGTGTGCAGGACAGACACTCACAACCCTGTCACACACACCCTCAGCTTCCCTGAGCTCCAGAGGACGGAACTGGAGCAGCTCAGAAGGAACAGGATGCAATCCTGGCTGATCTCAGCAGCTGGAATTGAGGGGGAGGCAGCTGCAGAGCTGACCAGGAGGAGGGAGAGCTCCTGCCCTGCTGAGCACTCTGTGAGCAGAGCAGACATCCCACAGAGGTAATTCCTGGTGTTTCACAGCACTTCCACACTCCAGGCTGCTTTGGGCGACTTCCCACAGAATACTGCCGTGGATGGAGGGGGCCAGCAGGGCAGGAAGCCACCGGGCCCTGGTGTGACAGGCAGGAGAAGCCGCCAGGAATTCCTGGTTCCCAGCCTTGTGCTTTCACCTTGAACCACACCTCTTGGGCCGGTTTATTTCTGACAGTGAATAAAGCTCATAAAATTAATTTAATTACGTTCTTTGTGTCTGATTAGCAGCATGAATTAACAAGCAGAAATACTGAAGCACGGAAACCCCACCTTGGCTGGAAGGAGATACACAAATAACTCGTAGCCAAGGAGACCGACATTAAAGAAAATCTGAGGGTTTGGGAAGGAGGGGGAAGCAACAAAATGGCTGTGATTGAAGGGAAAGCTGCAGGAGTGTTCCCAACAACAGACTGATAGTGAGGAAGGGAGGAGACGAAGGATGGGCAGAAATCAGGAGGAAGCTCCCAAGGAAACAGCTTTACACCAAGTCTAGAGAAAAAGGAGGAGGGAGCTCAGGAGCTGAGCCTCTGTGAACGTCCCACAGAAGGAAAGCGCTTGCATGAACACCTGAAATGAAGAACCTGACCACAGCAGGGGCTGGGCATGAGGCAGCACAGCCTCTGCTGAGGGACTGGCGGCAGATGAATCCCACACGACCTTCAAACACACCACAGAGTCCAGAGCATGTCAGCTTTTCCCTTCTCCCACCCAGCACCCCCCAGGTTACCCCAGGAGTATCTGCCCTGCTATCAGTGATTGATATTGTTATCAGTGTGGCCTGATTCCAGGCAATCACAGCTTCCCCTCCCTCACACTTCAGGTGATTATTTACACAAAGGACATTTTCTCCAGCTTTCAAATCACCGATCAGCCTGTGCTTCAGCCAGCCTGGTCCTACCAAGACTTCACCACTTCCTTGCCTGGGAGAGGCCCAAGCACTCAGGAGGAGCTGCTGGAGTCCCAGGGAGGACAGAGGTGCCAGCAAATTGCCTGCAAGTTTTCAGGGCCAGGCTGGATGGGACTTGGAGCAGCCTGACCCAGTGGAAGGTGTCCCTGCCCATGACAGGGAGTGGAATGAAATGAGTTTTAAGGTCCCTTTCCACCCAAACCACTCTGTGATTCTGTGATGATTAATTTTGTGGGTGACCCCACATTCAGTGAGTAAGAAGCAGGAATTAAGGCCAAGACAACAGGAGAGTTTGGACTCAGTGTGAGCAGTGACAGAGTAGTTCTGAGACTTGAAACGTGAGTTTTATATTTAACAAGTCACTAGGTAAACCCAGCGAGAAACTAGATTAAAGATCACAAGGACTTTGATCCTAGATTACTAAGCATTGCTACCCTGAATGCTTTAATTAAAGGAAAATGAAGTGCTTGTAGTTGTGTTTTCCTTGCTAGATAAACAGGACTTGCCTGCTGGGAGCCCATCACCAGCAAGACCTGAGCTCTGCCAGCCTCGTTTCCTGGAAGGAGGGATCAGGAAATGCACCCTTGGAAGCTGTGGGAAGCAGCTGGCTCAAAGCACTGGCCTTGCTCCGGCCACTTTCTGACATTCGGCCTGTCCTGGAGACATTTGTGTTTGCTCAGCCACGGGAAATTAAATAAACAATTTGCCACGCATGTAATGGAACGTCGTCCTCCCCGGGGGTTGCATCACCTGGAGGAGGTGCAGCAGGTTTGAGCCGGGGTATCCACAGCTCGGAGGAGGAGGAGGTGGCATCAGTCACTATATTCAGGAATCTCTGAGTCAGGGACATGCAAACCTACACCCAATTCCACATTGCTTAACTTGTGTTTACTCTGTATGAGAAACCAAGGTGGGGATCGGCAGGAGCCGAGGACTCCTCCTGGCACGGAGCTGTGCAGGAAACGTCCCAGAAACCGGGTCAGGAACCGTGCTGTGTGCGGGCCCAGCTGCGACACAGCTGTCCCCGGGCTGCTATCCCCCGGCTGCTGTCCCCCTGCTGCTGTCCCCCGGGCTGCTGTCCCCCTGCTGCTGTCCCCCCTGCTGCTGTCCCCCCTGCTGCTGTCCCCGGGCTGCTGTCCCCCTGCTACTGTCGTCCCCTGGCTGCTGTCCCCCGGCTGCTGTCCCCTCCTCACCCGCCCCACACACCGCTGTGGACGCGGCCCCTCAGCCGCGGTGTCACACTGCCACTGTCCCCTCCACAAGCCAAATCCAGGGCAGAAATGCCACGAGGATGCCAAGGAGCGATTCAACAGCTGTTCTTAGGCTCGGGTTTGAGGATTCCCGGCTTCCTCTTTGCAGTCTGACCCACACCTGAGCAGAAAGGTTTTGTACTGCCACTGCAGAACTGCAGCCACGGAAATCAGGCTTGTAATAAGCAGACACAGCAACTTCTTTTCTTTTTTTAATCCAAACCACATCAGAGAGAAGCTTGAATCGTCCTCAGATTTACGACAGTTAGAAATCAGCAATTTTCCTTCTAGGTTGCAGAGTTGCATGAAACTCCCTGTCACATTTTCATTTTATCTTGGTTTCAGCAGCTTGGCCTTTGGGGTGTAACCGCCTCGCAGTTGCTTTCAGTGACAATACTTCACCCTGCACAGCTCAGCAGGCAGCACTTCCATTTTGTTAATCTTGGAAGTTTGTTGGGCTCTTACAGCCACCGAACTTCGTCCACAAACTGCTATCTACTATCTACCTGGCTCCATTACTATTAATTTGGCTCCCTCCTACATGAGCCTCCAGGGCACCGTATTGCAATTAAAACCACAAAGAAACACAAATAAATCCCGAGGAATATGCAACCCTCAGCTCCCTCTCCGCTCACAGCCCTGCGAGAAACAGGTTTATGAGTAAATAACTCAAACCTGGGAAGGCGCAGATCAAACATGGCGTGGGAAAGCGCGACGGGAAGCAATAAAACAGATTCTCAGCCACTCGTCGGGCTCTTTTAGCGGAGTTTAACCTGCCCGGAGCGGCAGCCGGCCCAGCCCAGGTGCGGACCCTGCGCTCGGGGCGCAGCTTTGGGAGCCGCGCTGCCGCATCCCGGCGCCGCCGAGCGCTCCCGGAGCTGCCCCGGAGCCCCCCGAGCCCAGCGCAGCTTCTCCCCCCGGCACCGCCCCGGCCCGAGCGCGCACGGACACTGACCGGTGCCACCCGCGCTGTCCGAGGTCACCTCCTGCGTGAAGATCCAGGGCGGGTTGGTGGCGAACAGGGACGTGGCGCTGGGGCTGGAGTGGCGCTTGCCGAAGAGGCGGCTGAAGGTGCCCTGCACCGAGTGCGGGTGGTGCTTCTTCATCGTGGCCGAGCCGGGCGCTGCCGCCGCGCTCCCGGCCGGGCATCCCCCGGCACCGGCGGGGGACGGGACCCAGCGGCTCCAGGGGCGGGGACGGTCCCACCCCCGGGCCCGCCCTCCGCCAGGTGCCCCTGCTCCGAGATCACCGCGGCTCCGGGCAGCCTCCGGGCCTGAGGGGCTCCGAGCGCTCCTGGGACTGCGCAGAGCCTCTCCAGGGCCTGAGGAACCTTTCCCTGGTATCGAGCCCAAACCTCCCGGACCCGGCTCCGGCCGCTCCCTCAGCCCGAACCCCGCGGGCCTTTGCTCTTTCTCTCCCTGCCGCGTTTCTCTGTCCCTTCACCCCAAAACACCCGGTGACACCGGGGTGCCCGCCAGCTCTGGGTGCTTTTCATGCAAAACCTTGAAAGAGATGGGACTTGACCAGAAACCATTTCTACTTTCAGGTACGAAAGCAAATTTCAAGCACCGTTAACGATTTTTAGGGCTATGCAAGTAAAAACTGAGTGTTAATGAGTAACACTGGGTAGTAATAAATGCAGGGAATTCTGGAGAACTTTAAACCCAAAATAGTTGCCAAAACATTAACTCTGAAACTCAGCTTCCAACTTCGGGTTAAGATCTTACACCTCTTTCTATCTCTGCCAAGTTTTGAGAATCGGAACAATATCGATTTCTTGTTTTCAGCGCTAAATATCACAGAATCACTTTAAAATGATCCTTTTCTTGTGAAACGCATCTTCTTGATTGCTTTAAAGAACAAACTAAAGCAACACATTAAATCCCCTGTGAAGAATGAGAAATGAGCACTGTTAAGATATTCCAAAAGAGAAGTCTAATCGTGGCACAGATGATGAGGCAGCACCTAACAAAAGTGAACTATGAATGGGAAATGGGGAAGGAAAATGAAAATATTATACTTTATTCCCGAGGCTGTGGTAGAGGAGCTCTAGTAACTGGAAGCATTGTGCAGAGGATTCCAGTGGGGCTGCAGCTGCACGGGGCTGCTCGGGGGCCTGTACCCGGCTGCAGCGGGCAGCTCGCTCCTGCCCCACTCCTGCCCCGCTCCTGCCCCGCTCCGGCCCCGCTCCTGCCCCGCTCCTGCCCCGCTCCTGCCCCGGGCCCCGCTCCTGCCCCGGGCCCCGCTCCTGCCCCGCTCCTGCCCCGCTCCTGCCCCGGGCCCCGCTCCTGCCCCGGGCCCCGCTCCTGCCCCGCTCCTGCCCCGGGCCCCGCTCCTGCCCCGCTCCTGCCCCGCTCCAGCCCCGCTCCTGCCCCGCTCCTGCCCCGCTCCAGCCCCGCTCCTGCCCCGGGCCCCGCTCCTGCCCCGCTCCTGCCCCGCTCCTGCCCCGGGCCCCGCTCCTGCCCCGCTCCTGCCCCGCTCCAGCCCCGCTCCTGCCCCGCTCCTGCCCCGCTCCTGCCCCGATCCCGCTCCTGCCCCGATCCCGCTCCTGCCCCGCTCCAGCCCCGCTCCTGCCCCGCTCTGCCCCCGAGGCCTGCGATAGACAAACAGACAGACAAACAGACAGAGATACAGACAGAGAGCCGGCCTGGCACTCAGCAGGGACGGGCTGGAGAGGGCTGGGGGAGCAGGGATTGTCCTGCCTGCAGGGAAGAGAGGGTATGGGATAGAGACTGGGAAATGACAGCGCTGCAGCCGGCCCCGGGTGGGAAACTGTCCTGCGGAGCTCCAGGCAGGGTCACAGGATCACAGGAACACACCATAACAAGTTCACAGAATCACTGATCAGAGAAACACGGAACCACAGAAACACAGGGTCACACAGTCACAGGGCCACAGGACCACAGAGTCAGAGAAACACAGGATCACAGAAACACAGAATCACAGGGTCAGAGAATCATAGGATCACAGGAACACAAAATATCAGAATCACAGATCACAGGACTGTTGGAACAAATCTGCCAAGACTCCATTTCCTTCATGCTGAAAGGCAATTCTTTATTGACAAAGCTCATATTTATGGAAATATCAGCAGCTGTGTTTCGTCTGAGGTGTTTCAGTCAGAGTCATCATATATCTTAGAAGAAAACGATGATCTAGCTTAGAAAAGTAATATTTGCCTCTCTTAGGCTGCAATTGAAGATGTAACCAGCAGCATGTGTTCTGTCACCATCTGTTCAAAGCAGGGGAGGCATTGTTCTTTACCTCTTCCATGACCCATCCCTCCCACCTCGGGCTGGGAATCTTCTGTTAATGGGCCAGCTGTTAAAACCAAGTGGGGCAATTTTCTTTATCTCTTGCACTGACCCATCCTCGCTCCAGGAGATATCTCCTGTTAATGGGCCATCAAGGCTCACTGAATGACTGATACAATTCCCTCATCCCATTGTGAGATGCTCCGCCCAGGAGGAGGAGCCAGGCATTCCTCCCTGCATAAAAGCTGAGCTTTGGAGCAGCAGGGCAGCCTGATTCCACTGGATTCCCAGAGGAAGAGCAAGCCCTTCTACGGCACCGCTGGACCTACAGAGAAAACTGCACCTTTCTCCAGGATCCCTGCACCAATGGAGGACTGCAGCTGCTGTTGTCTTGGGCTGCTCCCAGTAGCCTGACCCACCGGGCGTCAGTGTGGATTCTGACCTTGTCTGCTGGAGCAGAAACATTTTCTTTCTGTGAGCTGATTATTTCTAAACTTGAAAGAACTGCTGCACACACAAGTCAAAACTATAGGCCTGAGGTAAGTATTTAAAACAACTGTTGCAGATGATCTTGGGAGTGCAGGGGAGCGGTGGGATGGATGTGAGGGAGGCGATGGCAGCGGATCCACAGCAGCAGTGGCAGAGGGACATCGGCAGCACCAGGGCAGGGGAAGTCCACAAGCATTGTGTGAACACTCTCGGGCGCAATCCTTTGAAGAGAACCTATGACACGTTTGTAGCTGATTATGGGCCTAACCCACTGGATGAAGAAAGTCACAGGGTGAAAAGGGCAGTCAAGCTGCACACTGAGTACGTCTCAGGGCTGCCCATGCCCACAGTCCAAGAGAACCTGAGGGAAGAAGGAGGCCCCAGCAGCCTGTGGGATCCCCGTGGACACAAAGAGCATTCTGGAGACCAAGGACCAGTAGCTGTGTATGAGGTAAATGCTAAAGACGCATGCTCATCTGGTGCACTTTGGCAATCATATTGTACAGTGTGGAGAGTGCCAAGTGAATCTGCAGCACTGTCCTCAGCTGTAGCACCTCCTGCTTTCCAGGAAAAGGATGGGAACTGGACAGCTGCTGGTGCGGGGGACGTTTACAGGCAGACTGGAATATTTGAGCGTTCCCACCCTCCTGGGATGTCGGTGCCTATGGGCGAATCCCATGGATACAGAAATTCTGCATTCATGCCAAAGGAGGCTGCGACCAGGCCCAAACCTCGGTGGCATCCACCTTGGGAATTGCACGGAGTTATGCGTGCTCACAGGAGCCGGCTGAGATGTATTGCAGTAGAACCAGGAAATCAGTGGTTTGCTAGTGGCTCTGTTGATGGAACCATCAACATTTGGGACCTTGCTAATGGCGAATTGAAATCTTCTTTGTTGAAACACTTCGGCATTGTACGAGGGATGGTAGTCAGTGCAAGAAGGCCATACCTCTTTTCTTGTGGAGAAAAAGGACAAGTGATGTGCTGGGATGTTGAATATGGTAAGGTTGTCGGACGTTACCGTGGTCACCGAGATTTTGTCGGTGGCTTAGACTTGCATCCAACAATCGATGTGCTGGTGACATGTGGCAGAGATACGACAGTACGAGTTTGGGATATAAGGACAAAAGCCAGTGTGCAAACACTGTTAGGACACACATATAAAGTAACAACTGTGAAGTGCCATGCTGCAGAACCACAGATTATTTCAGGCAGTCATGATACCACCATACGGCTCTGGGACTTGACGGCAGGAAAAACTCGTGTTACTTTGACAAATCACAAGAAGTCTGTGAGAGCAATAGTGCTTCATCCAAGATACTACACATTCGCATCTGGTGGTCCAGACATTATTAAGCAGTGGGAATTCCCAGATGGAAACTTCATTCAGAACCTCACTGGTCACTATGCTCTTATAAACACGCTGGCTGTAAATTCTGATGATGTTCTGGTCTCGGGAGCTGGGGATGGTTCCATACACTTTTGGGACTGGACAACTGGACAGCGTTTCCAGCATAGAGACAGAGCTGTACCCCTGCGTTCTTCGCGCGGTGATCCAGGAATATATGCCTGTGCTTTTGACCAGTCTGGAACCAGATTGCTGGTGGCTGAAGGTGATAAAACCATCAAGATATACAGAGAAGACGATACTGTGACTGAAGAATATCATCCTGTCAGGTGGAAGCCAGGAATTTGCATGAGAAAGTATCTTTAGTGCTGCAAGCTGCTACTTCTATAATTTTGTTGCTGTTTCAGTATGATTTATGATTTCATTTATCTTTAATTCAGAAAAGTTTTATAATAGATTTTATTTCCCTTTTGTTTAAGAATATTTTATAATAAATTTTATTTCTCTATAAAACCCAAAAATGGTTTCATAAGGCCTTTCTTTTATAATTTCTCTACCTGTTTATGACAAAGGATCAGTTTAAAGGATTTGGGCAAAAAAAAAAAAAACAAAGACCCACAAACCTGTAATTACTGAGTCCAACCTGTGGCATTTAATGAAAATTCCCTGGCACCTGTCGAAAGCAGAAATCAAGTGTCAGGAAGAACCCATTATCTGCTGCGAAGACAAAGGATATAGTATCTCTCTAGAAGACAGGGAAGACAAAAGTGCTCACTAATATCCATTCTTTGGGCGAAGAAATGAAGCAGCACACACAGAGAGACAGTCATGCGAAAGGGAAGGAGAAGAGGAACTATCTGACGAGCCAAAGCCAATAAAACCCTGTGGGATGGGAGAGCCTGGGCTCGTGCACGCAGTTCTTCCACAAGATCTCCTTACAGGAAGGAGGCTTCAGAGGGGCTGCAGCGCTGCCCTCGGGAGCAGAAGGGGTGACTCAGCTCCCTGACACTGCCCTGGGGCGTTCCTGAGCCCTGGGGCTGGCAGTGTCACTGCCCGGCCCTGCCACCCCACCAAACACGCTCCTGCCTCACCCTGGGTGGGCAGCGCAGGAGAACATCACCCTCACAGCACGGGGAGATTTCCAGGTGAATTTATTACCACACTGAGCACAAGCTGCTCGACAATTCTTCCAGGGCTCCTGTGCACACTCCTGTTTGTTTGTTCCTGATGAAAGATGTTTGTTCTTTACCTTCCACCTCCCAGCAAGGCACAGACCTCCCTTCAGAAGGGGAGGAAAAGCTCAGCAGCAGCAGGAGGAGCAGGCTGGGTGTGCTGCTGGCCACGGTGGCTTCTGTGAAGTGCGAACTCCAGAGACACAGGAAAGTCACCAAGTTGGGTGGCTGGGCTGTATTTTTGAAGAAGGACAACTGTCACTCTTGTGTGACTGAGGCCACACAGACAGAGGGACTGGTGGGCTGGGCACAAAGCTCAGAAAAGTGCCTGGAAGATCTCCAGCACATTTTATGGCATAGAAAGAGCCATGTGAGCACTGCTGTGATGTAACACACCGTGGTGTGAGGCTGCCTTTGATCCCAATTCGGGTAAACACCCCAGAACAATCTGCTTTTGCATCAGGGTGAGGAGCTGCACCCTCAGATGTGGATGGTTCCTGCTGCACTCGCAGGTGTGAGAAGGGTTTGTGCAGAAGGGCAGCGACCTGCAGGAGGGAGGGAAGGGAGGAAACCCTCGGGTGTGTCTGCCGAGAGCAAACGGCTCCCAGGGACAGACAGAGGAGCAGCTGGTGGCATGGGCAGCACCGGTGGCTTCCAGGGCTGCAAATCCTGGCCCCCATATCCCCCCGGTACTCCTCTGCACCCCCTGCGCCGCTCAGCCGCCACCCTGTGACACCCAGCGCCCAGTGACACCCCGCGGTCACAATGGCCTCTGTGGTCACAAAGACCCCCCGAGCCCTGACACCCTGCCCACGCCCGCAGTGCTGCCTCCTGCCTCCCCCACAGACAGCGCCACACCCCAGGGCCTCCACCGCCGAGGAAACCTCACAGGTGTGGCCCAGGCTCACAGCTGGGCAGGAGGGACACTGTCTAGCCGTGCCCCCTTTGTGGGCTGCTGGTCCTTGCCCCGAGGGTGATCAGCCCCGGTGATGTCAGTGAGGTTCTTCATCCCATCCCTGCTGTGCAGATCCCGCTGCTGCCGTCAGCCGGCTTTGCCCCTGTGGTGCTGAGAGATCAGAGCACAGCACACCTGGTGGTTCTGGGCTGGATCCGGGGCTGGATCCTGGGGTGGCTCCAGGGGACAGGCAAGGAGCTGCTGGCCTGGGGACGTTCCCTGGGCAGGGACAGGGTGGACAGTGCTGTGCCAGGCTCCAGGAGCTGCCCAGGGAGCTCCTCCCCAGGGAACACACCGAACCCTTCCTGCTTCCCCGATTACCGAGCCAGCCTTTCCCTGGGACCCAGCTGGGGTTTGCTCGGGCGGACATCAGGCAGTTTGGGAGGGATTAGGGATCTCTCCACGTAGGAACGGGTGCAATTGGATTACGTGTGACTCTTCATTCAGGCACAGAGCTCTGGCAGTGCCATAAATAGCACCAGGACCTTAAGCTGGTGTTTCCCCTCCAAGGCAGGGATCATGCAAGCAGGTGCCTTCACCCGGGCAGGGAGGAGGCTCCTGCAGAGCTCCAGGTGCCCCAGAGCAGGAGCAGGAGCCATGGGGCAGCCAAGCCCCTCAGCAGCAGAGCCCAGGGCTCCAGCCAGCCTTGCTCATCTTGAAGGCATCTGCATGACTTGGCAATTGGGCTGCCAAGACAGCTCCAGCCTCCCCTCCACGCCCCAAAGACAGGGAATTAATGACTTTAGTGCTCCTGCGGGGTGGGTGCAGAGGCCTCAGCGCAGTCCTGTGTGTACTTGTCTCTTCCAAAGTGAGGGTGGCCAGGAGCCACCAGCAAACACCTGTATGGAAACAGCAGTTTCTGAACGATCTAAGTCCAGAGCAGGGGTGCACAGTCCTCACAGAAATGGCTGTGGTGGTATAAAATCTGCTTTTCAGGAGTCAAAATCCCAGTATTTTATCCCCTGGGGAAAAATGGACTGAGGTTTCCTTGCGGCAGCAGCTGCTGAAATAACCCCTGTTAACCCCTGTGTGCTGAGGGCCAGCCTGTCACACTTTTGGCATCTGCCCTGGAGAAATGAGTAACAAAAAGAGGTGGTGAACCTGTAGGGATCTGGTGATTACCCTCAAAGGCTTTAAGGAGATTTCTAAACAATCTGCAGGCATTCCCCTTCTAATAGATTTAGGAGCCCGGGAACAAAAATAGCACCAAGTACGTCACGGAAAGCAGGAAACCTCTTTACAAGGTTAAAAATAAGCAAACAGCAAAGCATTTATTTAGGACAGGCAGGAGGAGAGTGGCTAATTGCTGAGGGAAGAGGCAGTTTCCATTGACACGGAGGTGTCGTCAATGAAAACAAGATAACTGAGTCATGCTTAGGTAACAGCAGCAGAAAATATCTCTGCAGTCAAGCACAGCCCTGCAGCAGCCCTGGGTCACAGGTCACCCCTGTGTGTCTTGGGGCTCACATCCATCCCCTCCTCTGCAAAGGGTTCTTGCAAATGCTCTGTCCGAACGGGCTCTTTCCCTGGTCCTGGTGCCCTGTCTGGGGCCTTCACATCTCTGGGGAGAAAAACCCATTTGGGTTTTCCCCAGGATTGGCTGAGAACCATTCCCAGAGCAGGAGGAGGCCCAGGGAGCGGCGGGGTCCCTGCAGAGGCACCCAGAGCTGCTGGGCTGATGCTCCCGAGGACAGAGTCAGGGTCTGCCATCACTGCTACATCCTCTCGGGTCAGACTGTGTTGAACAATCTGGTTTTCAAGGCTGCTTTGCCGTGGCTGTGGCTAGTGGCAGCTTTACCAGAAGCGTGTGGCATTTATCACTGCTGTGACCGAGAATCAGGAGAGAGTCAAGTCCTTTGTATCACTCGTATTTTCTCAGCATTTGTTTAAAGTCGCTTCCGTATTTCCAGAGCATCATTTGAATTTAAATTCATTTCTCTTTAAACAGCATCAACCTCAGACTTTTGGCTAAGGATGTTAAGGGCTCTGAAGCACTAACACTGCCCTGACTGCCCTTGCAGGAGCTTCCCAGGCTCTCCTGGGGGGGACGGTGTGGAGTGCGGCCAATTGCCACTCATTTTTCTGGCTCATTTTCTCCACAGATGGCAAAACCACCAGAAGCCCCCCGCAAAGACCACAGTAGAGCCGAGGGAATGGAGGAGACCAAAGCCATGCCAGAGATCACCAACCCACGTCCAGTGTCGAGGAACCTGCCGCCCCCAGCTCCTCCCCTGGGCTCTCGCTTTGTGCCGGTGATCGTCCACCCCAGGAGCCGTCCCCTGAGCTCTCTGGAGTTCGTGTTCTACCGGCCCGAGTGGCCCAACTCGCTGGCCCCGTTCTGCACGGCGCAGAAGGCGTTCTGTGGTGCCCGCTTCCAGCAGGACGCCCGGCACGGCCGGCGCCGCATCGACCTGCACAGCGCCGAGCCCAGCAAGTGGAGATCCTTCCACCGGCCCAAGCCGTAGCTGGGAGCAGCACGGGCAATAATAAAGGCCTGAGACAGCAGCTGGGTGGCTGCAGGGTCCCACGGGGGTGTGGGGCACGGCCAGCAGCCAGCGCCGGGCGGAGGGATGGGTGGGGAGCCTCTGCTGCTGCTCCCCGGGGAAATATGCCGAGTGGATTTTGCTGTAAAAAAAAGCCTGTCCGACTTGTCCTGTCATGTGCTGCCCGCTGCTCTGGGTGCCACGGCCCAGGGCACTGAGTGAGCACCCACCCAGCCCAGTGGGCTCAGCACGGGCTGGAGCTCAGGGCAGCACTGAGGGCTCACCTTGCACAACAGGGGCCTGCTGGGGAGTGCAGAATTAGCACATCCAATTAGTGCTCCTCAGCTTAATTCCTTTTCCGTAAGTGTTTTATGATTGTGTAATGCTGCTTTTTTTAGCAGAGTTTTTTCCTAATTTACTGTGGTGCAGGAGCAATACTGGGCTCTGTCACTCGTTAGATAACTGCAGTTGTTAGACATAAACTGTGTGTTATGCAAAAACTCTCTGTGGGACAGACCCTGGAGTCACATCCATTCACTCCTAGCCAAGGATCTGGCCCATGATGCTCTTTGAGGGTGTTTTATTCCGAAGTAGTGCTCAGAATGCCGTGTGTCCAAGTGAAAACAACTTTGGGTTTGGTTGTATTTACACGGAGAATTTTTCTTGGTAACCCATCGTAAGTGGAAATTGAAGCTGCATTTAACTCCACTGGTGTGAGCTGAGTTTGTAATGCAGCAGCCAGGACAGCCTGCTGGGGTGGGCAGAGTGTGGGACAATTTTGAGGAAAAAACACTCCGTTAGCAGGGCCAAAACTGGACAGAGGACCCCTGGAGCTGGGGGAGAGGGCCCTTCCCCTTCTTCCTGTCTGCAATTAAAGCACTTAAACCCTTACCATTCAAAGCAATTATGTTTCTATATTTGTCTCCTCACACCAAATTGACCCTCTTGGTGCATCTCTTCCAGAAGCTGAAGTGGCACTTCCCCCTCCCTGAATTCCAGGCTCCAGAGCCGCTCTGGAATCCTCTGGCAGAGAGAGGTGAAGGGAAAGCAAAAAGCGATAACAGCCCAGGGAATTCAGAGTGGTTTTCTCTCATTCTTCTCACTCTGGTTCAGGTGCAAAAATTGTTGCTCATATGACAGCAGCCCCCCTCTCAAATCGAGAAATGAAGTGGATTAAGAGATTAGCTCATCACAGAGAAAATTCCACACTCCTAATCTCCTGCTGGGTCTGTAATCTGCAAGACTTCCCCATTTTACCTCTTTTCTATTTTAACCCTGAACTCTTAATGCCTGGCAGGAGGCAACCTCCACTCATTGGCTGGGGAGGGATTTGCTGGGTACTTAAATGTCACCTTCCCGTCCAAAGAGGGTTTTGTGCTTTTGGGTTTTCCCGGGAAGACGAGTCTCCCGTGTCCATCACCACTGGAATCTGTACAGCACCAGGCATTTCGAGTTTCCTGATGCTCTGACCCCGGCAGTGCTGGGCACATCTGGACTTTGAAGGCAAGAAGCAGAATTGTGATTTTTTTTTTCCTCCCCCTAAATTTCACAAATCCTCCGTTTTTGGCTGCGAAGGGACCAGCCCTTGGTGTGGAGATGGGGAACATGGACGGGAAAACCGTGGAGGAGCTGAGCACCACCGAGTGCCACCAGTGGTACAAGAAATTCATGACAGAGTGTCCTTCTGGCCAGCTCACCCTCTACGAGTTCAAACAGTTTTTTGGCTTGAAAAACCTGAGTCCGGCAGCGAACAAATACGTTGAGCAAATGTTTGAGACATTTGACTTTAATAAGGTAAATATTGTCCTTCCCACTCGGCCGTGCTCTGATCCCGTGTGCTGGGGCTGGGTGGGTGTGAGAGAGAAACTGCAATGAGTGTGCACAGCCTGATGGACTGTGGCCTCATAAATTGTAGAATCAGTTCTGGAGCGTGAAAAATGCCAGCGCAAACTCTTCACCCACTGCCTGCTCTGCAAGGACGCAGAGGCTTCTCTCAGAACTGATATTTTCCTTTTTTAAACAGTGGGGTTTTATCTGGCAGTCTCTGATCCCTTTAAAATGAAGTGCCCTTTAATCCTTAGACACTGGGTGTTGTGACAGTCGCCGTGAGGACAAGGGCTGCATTCATGCGGGGACAGCGAGTCCCCAGCACGGCCGGGGCTGGTGCCATTGTTTGAAGCTGTAAATGGATTGCACTGGCATTGATTTTATTCCGTGGGATAAGGAGCTCGGGCTCCCTGTGGAGAGGCTTTGAGCCCGGGCTGTGGCTGTGCCGGACCCCAGAGAGGGGCCGTCCCGGAGCAGATATTTGGGAATGCTGTCCCTGAACAGGTATTTGGGAATGCAGTCCCGGAGCAGGGATTTGGGAATGCTGTCCCAGAACAGATATTTGGGAACGCTATCCCGGAGCAGATATTTGGGAATGCTGCTCCCGCAGCTCAGGAGCTCTGCCAGGGAAGCAGATGGATGTTTCCAACAGGACACTCCATCCTCCTCTACTTGCAAATGACCTGAAATTGCACCTCCTTCGAGATGAGTTTATTTTATGGCCACCCAAAGGGCTTAGTGGCAGTAATCCCATTGACAAAAATGCAAATCAGGCCCTAAATCCTTCAGGTGTTCGGTTTGTGCCTTGGCCTTTCCCTTGCTCACTGCCCCGCGTTTGAATGCGTGCCTGAAAAGGGAATTGATGCACAGGAAATCCTGCTGGGAATGGGGCTTAGGAGCTATTTGTACCTAATCTGGCTCCTGCAGCAGCGGGATAAAGCCGATGATCTCCTCTGGAACTGGCCCTGGGGCGGTGCCTTTGTTCATTGACAAAACCCTGGCTTATGCTCTGCCCCTGGTTTGTGGAGGGAATCATGGAATCACCGAGGTTGGGAAGGGCCCCTGAGACCACTGAGCCCCGCTGCTAACCCAGCCCTGCCGGGTTCAGCGCGGGACGTGTCCCCGGTGCCACATCCACGCGGCTTTTGGGCACTTCGGGGCAGTGCCACAAACCACAGCAAGAACCATCTCCCTTCAAAGCACCGTGGGAACGCTCTGTGATGGGCAGGAGGCATTTTAACAACCTCCTGGAAGCTGTGAGCATCACGGGCAGGGTCTGGGGGCAGCTTGGTGGCCTGTGAAGTGGTGCCAGCAGCTTCACAGTGGTGCCACCACCCTGGTCCAGCTGGACACCCTGGTGTGAGCTGGGGTGGGCAAACACCCGGGAGGAGAGTCAAAGATAAAAGAGTTTGTGCTCCAAACGTGCAGCAGGCACAGGAATGGCACAGGGACAGAGAAACAGCTTCCCAGCCCCTGATGTCAGCTGAGTGCTGGGGTGACTCCTGAATTTACTCCTCTCCTGGAAATGAGACCCCCTGGAAAAAAGGAGCTGTAGGTGTGTTCCGGCAGGATGAGGTTGGGTAATTTATCAGGGATCATCTGCATAAATCTCTCTGACCTCTGAATTCCCGCTGCTTTGGGCCGGTAATTAATGCCTGGCATGTTAATTCCCTGAGCACAGGCCAGCTCTCGGTCCCCAAGCCAGATCCACCCACCCAGTCCCTGCCTTCCCAACGTGTAACGGGCCAAGGCTGGGCCTGATGGTCTTGGAGGATCTGGAGGCCTTTCCCAGCTTCAATGATTTTTTAATTCCATGATTCCACAGCATTTCTGCACAGATTCAGGTGGGACCTTGGCTGGTGGAACCACCCCAGGTCTCAGAGTGGAGGGACCCGACCAAGAAAATCCTTTCCTGCCTGACTCTCTGCTTTTAATCTCACCTGAGCTTCTAACCTTCTGCTTTCAGGATGGCTACATAGATTTTATGGAATACGTGGCAGCTCTGAGCCTGGTGCTGAAGGGGAAGGTGGACCAGAAGCTGAGGTGGTATTTCAAGCTCTATGATGTGGACGGGAACGGCTGCATCGACCGCGCTGAGCTGCTGAACATCATCAAAGTGAGTGGGCTCAGCTCTTCCCTTCCTGCCCCAGGTGGGCACTGCCTGCAGGGACACAGGAGCTCCAGCCCAGAGAACCCTGTGGTCGATTAGCAGGCACTGCCCAAACCTGCTGCTGTCCTCTGCCAGCGCTCCCAGCTGGTGCCTGCCGCACCCCTGGGACACACAGCAGCCCCTGGCCCTCCCCTGGCAGCCTGCTTAACCCTGTTCGCTGAAACTGGGGCTAAGATAAGCACTTGAATTTAATCTAAGGGTTTTCAGAGGTGAATGGCTTCGGGCTTATCCCAGGATGCCCACTAAATCTTGTAAAGCATTGACTGCCTTTTTAGGTGGTTTTAATCTCCAGCTTTTTAGACAGGACTTATTCCTTCCCGAGCCTAACTGCCCGAAAACAAGTTTTAGCCCTGAAAAAGAGTTTGGCCTCTCATGTCTGGTCATTTGGCCACTTGTTCTGATGGACACACGAACCTGCAGAGCAGCCAGTAACTGCCCGTGCCCCTCGTCCCCCCAGGCCATTCGATCCATCAACCGCTGCCAGGAGAAGATGACGGCGGAGGAGTTCACAGACATGGTGTTCAACAAGATCGACATCAACGGAGACGGTGAGGCCCCTCCTCGGGCAGGGCCCTGCTCCTGCCTTCCCCCGTTCCTGCCCTCCAGGCTGCCCGGGCAGCTCCTGCTGCTGGATGTCCCCAAACCCCAGACGGGGACAGCTGCCGGGGGTGGCTCCCCGTGAACGTGGGGCTGCCCGTCCCCTCTGGGCTGCCCGAGGGGACCCTGCCCACAGCCCCGCCCGGGTGGCAGCTGGGGTGGGCTTTGGGGACAACAGCCGGGGCTGAGACCCCGATTTCAGGGGCTGTGCCAGTCCTGGGGGTGGCACAGGGAGGAGCGAGGCTCTGTGGAGTTTAACAGAGCTCTGGGGTCTAACAGAGCTGTGGGGTCTAACAGAGCTCTGGGGTTTAACAGAGCTGTGGGGTCTAACAGAGCTGTGGGGTCTAACAGAGCTGTGGGGTCTAACAGAGCTGTGGGGTCTAACAGAGCTGTGGGGTCTAACAGAGCTCTGGGGTTCAGCAGAGCTGTGGGGTCTAACAGAGCTGTGGGGTCTAACAGAGCTGTGGGGTTTAACAGAGCTCTGGGGTTTAACAGAGCTTTGTGAACGATCTCTGCAGGCGAGCTGTCCCTGGAGGAGTTCATGGAGGGCGTGCAGAAGGACGAGATGCTGCTGGACATCCTCACCCGCAGCCTGGACCTGACACACATCGTGAGGCTGATCCAGAACGACGGCAAGAACCCTCACGAGGGGGAGCAGGACGCCCAGGCTGCCCAGTAGCTCCTGGGACCCTTCCCCTTGGCCTCCCCCAGCACTGTCAGCTCCGTGGGGCTGTCCTGGGACTGTGCCTGGGCAGCGGGAGGAGAGGCCTCTGCAGGGACAGGCGGCACTGCTGGGCTGTCCCCCACGGACCCGGGGTGGCCTCGGCGCCTCTGGACGCTGCTGCTGAGCTCAGAGAGGGGACAGCCAGTGCTCCCCGGGCAGGGGAGCTGCACCAGGCTGTGCAGGCCAAGGACACACCGAGAACACCCCAAAATTCCCACCGAGGCCGTGGCCAACACCCCCTCAGAGGGGTCCAACCAGGGGCTGCCCAGGACTTGGCCCCGGTGAGAGGAGTCCTGGAAAAGCAGATCCAAACCTTGTCCTTCCATTTGTATCTCCAGAGCAAGAGGTCACCAGTTCTGGTCACTCCTTCCTTCATTTGTTACTATTTGGTCAGCAGTGATTAGTGATAATGTGAGTTAAAACACATGTTTTTATGAGCTAGAAAGAGGGGAGGGGTGAATGCGGTGTCTTTTCTTTGTTTAAAAGCATTAAAAACATTGAATGGTGCCTTTTTTAACAACCCCCTGGACTGTGAGGAAATGTTTCTCCCTGAAGCATCCGGAGGGAAGGAAGTGCTTCCAGATAAGCAGAAGCAGCAATGGAGCAACCTGAGAGGGAGAAGCTTTGTAGGACTATTCCTGCATGTTTTACCACCTGGAAAACGAGCACCAGGACGTTTTGACCCCGGTGTCTGTGCGGGTTTTGGAGGGGGGAGCTGCTACAGAGGGGTGAGACAGCTCAGAGGGGTCCTGACCTGGGGCCCATCGCCTCCGGGTGGGATCAGGGCAGTGCCCCGGGGGTTTCAGCCCCAGGCTCCCCTTTCCGGAGCCCCTGGCAGGGCAGGGCAGAGCTGCCGGCCCCCAACGCACAAGGGCGGCTGCGGGAGCGGCCTCGCCCCAAACAGCCCCAGCTGAGCCTCGGCCGCTCCTGCAGGGAGGTTCCTCACCCACGGGAGCAGCCCCAGGCGTGCTGAGGCAACACAGGACACCAGGGAGGGTTTCTTGCCCAGCTGAGAGTTTTGGTATTTAGCACTGGGTGTTTGCAGTTCTGACCATTTTTCATTCGACAGAGTTTGACCTGGAAGTTTTTCTACTTCCACTCCTACGGTGAACTAATAAAGATGTTTTACAATATTATTTCAGGTCATGCTGCTTCTCTCTTCCAATCAATGTTTCCAGCAGGGCAGATTTAGTGGCTCACACAAGCACAGAAACAGCTGCTCTGGGGCTGTTGTGGGGCTCACAAACCACAGCACCCTGGACAGGAGCCCTCGATGGGCCAACTTTGTCCACTCACAGCGCTGCAAGAGGGAGCAGCTGCAACCCCTCATTAGAGGTGGGCTGAGCTGTTTACTCCCAGTGCAACTCTCCTTCTTGCAGCAAAACCAACACCCCCGCACATGACCAGCACAAAACTCAGCGCCCTTTGGCTCTGCACCAGCACGAGGAGGGAGCTGAGCTCAGTGTGGGCTTCCTGAGCAGCCTCTCTGGGCACACACACCGTCAGTCCTCCCCTCAGCCTCTCCTCTGCGCCCACGGAGCAGCAAGGAGCAGCTTTGACCAGCCAGATTCTTATTTAGAAAGGCAAAGTTATTCCAAAAGGGCTGCCTCTGTCCCCATCCCTGTCCCTATCCCGGTTTTGGGGCCCCTCTGTCCCCATCCCTGTCCCCATCCCTGTCCCCATCCCTGTCCCCATCCCAGTCCCCATCCCTGTCCCCATCCCTGTCCCCTCCCTGTCCCCATCCCTGTCCCCATCCCTGTCCCCATCCCTGTCCCCATCCCATCCCCAGCCCTGTCCCCATCCCTGTTACCTCCCTGTCCCCATCCCTGTCCCCGCCCTGTCCCCATCCCTGTCCCCATCCCTGTCCCCATCCCTGTCCCCATCCCAGTCCCATTCCTGTCCCCATCCCAGTCCCATCCCTGTCCCGGGGCCCGGCGCGCTCCCGCCGTGTCCGCCCGTCCCGCAGCGCCCTCTGCTGGCCCCGGGGGAGCAGCGGGAACGCGCCGGGACCCCGAACCCGAGCGACTGTCCCCAAAATACCCCCGGGACCCCAAACCCGAGCGACTCCCCCAAAATACCCCCGGGGCCCCGAACCCGAGCGACTCCCCCAAAATACCCCCGGGACCCCTGAACCCGAGCGACTCCCCCAAAATACCCAAGGGCTTCCCAAGGCCCCTTTTCCCAGGTTTCGGCTGCTCCGGCAGCGCTCCTCGGCTCCCAGAGCATCCTTTAGTGCAGGAGCTTTAAGGGTGAAACACTCGAGACACGTTCTAAGCTTCTGTGGGGCACTTAACTTAGAAGGAAAGAAAGAAGAGAAAGGGAAGGAGAAGGAGAAGAAAAGGACGGCAGGAAGGAAAGAGAGGAAGGAAAACAGGAGAGGAAAGAAAGGAAAGGAATTTTGCCGTGGCACAGCTGAGCACAGGCGCTGGAAGAAAAGCAGCGAGCCCACAGGCAGTGCCTGCAGTGACCAGCGCGGGGCTCAGGAGGTCACTCTGCCTTCCCACAGCACAGTTTCGAAGGGAACCTGCCCACAGGAGCTTCGGGGATGACCTGGACACAACCCCTGCCTCGGGCAGCCCCTGCCGAGCCTCAGGCTCACACAGAGCAGGGCTGAGCACAGGGCTGTGTGCAGGGATCCTCTCTCCTCCTCAGCCTGCCGGTCCTGCTGCTCAGCGCCTTCCCCAGGGGTCCATCTCCCGGAGTATTTGGGGATGTGAGGCCTCCTTGGCTCCTGTTCCCTCTTCCCTTCAACAGCACCTTCAGCTCCATCTTTCCAGCTGCATCTGTTCCGCCTCGGGTCCTGCCCAGCTGCAGGGCACCCAGCTCGGAGCAGATGGTCGCCCGGAAAATCACGAGGCGTTTGCCTTTTCCGAGCCATCCTGTTTCCCAGTTTAGAGCAGAAAGAAATCCGATCAGTCAAATCCAATTCGAGCTGGGCCCTAAGTCTGGAAAACGGATTATGCAAAATACCTGACATCAAGAGCCGGCTGTGAATGCCGAACGGAGTTTGGGAGGAGATCAGGGTGTTTATAGCCGGGGCTTTAAAATAGCCCGAGGCCAAAGCACCTCGCCATTTCTTGACCAAAGATTACACAATTGATAAGAGGAACGATTTTCCACTGGGTCCTGCCAGCTCTGAACCAACACATCCCCGGCACCTCCAGCCCACACCCGGCCCGGCCTCAGCACACGGACCCACCCCGAGCCCTCCCGGCTGCCGCTCCAGGCTTACAGTGGGGGCACCGACTGCAGCACCCAGCTCACTGCATTTTAAACACCTACTGGGGTGGTTTTTAATTATACTCTCATGGTTTTTGCTGTCATCACCCGGAAGCTAAAGAGAAGAGGCTCTTTCCCTACTCTGCCTCTGCAACAGCATCGTCATCTCTGCCTTATCTCCGCCTTTCCCAGCTCCTCCCCTAAATTCAATAGATCACACTCACAGGCTGCAGTTTCACTCAGATACTCAGGTGCTTACACAGCTCTTCACCTAATTAACAATGAAACACTAGGAAACAAAGGGGTTTAATAAATATTTCTTTATTCAATTCGTGTTTTACAAAACCTCCACCAAGGTCTGTACAAGCGCTCACCAGGGGAGGGGCTGCTGGCCTGGGGGTCCCCACAGAGCCCCTGCAGAGCCCGGGCTGACCAGGTGAGCACCACTGGAGAATTTGAAGCATTTCACTGAACCAGCAAAATACAATTCTACCAACTAAACAGCCTCCCTAAATCCGTGCAAGGAGCAGGGCGTGTTACCTTGGCTGAGATGCTGAAATGTAAGGAATTCTTACAGATTTGTATCCTCCAATGAAAACTTTTTTTTTTTTTCATGAGCTGGAAAAATCAATAAAAGTGAATGTTTTCATCCGGGCTCTCAAGTCAGAAGTCAGATTTTTCTTTCAGATCTTGGGCTGATGAACTATTGAGCAGGGAGAGCTCCGAGCAGCTGCCTCAGAGCAGCAGAAAGCACAAGCCTAATCAGCTCTGATAAGTCAGCACACGACAAACTGCTCGGTATTTACAGAGAACTCATAGAAAAGCTATTTCAAAGTGGAAATGTGCACGATCTGAACTCTAGCACTGATTGTGTCTAATCCTGAACACTTCCTCATGGAATTTAAACACTGGGTAAACTGATGAGACCACAAACCAGCAAACTAATCAGCTAATGACAGTTACTACAGTCCTAATTAAAGGCCACAAAAAAGGGGTTGTAAATCTTTTCATTGGTATGACCTGGCCCACTGATCCCATGGGAAAATTAAAATGCGACAGACAAGCTCATGTTATTTTCCTGGAGAGGTGTTTTTTTGGTTTTTTTTTTTCTTGTAAATGAACCAATAAATCTAATAAAGGTGAACTAAAATATTGATTCAACCCAAATTCTTTTCCCACATACACCTATGTAGAAACACGGGTCAGAAGAGCAGAGCTCAGCCTGCAACTGGTGTAAATTTTGTGTCTGTAGTCTGGGGCTAAATTAAGTCCAGTGTAAAACCACTGTACTGGTATTTTTGTCACTTTATCCGCTTTTCAAGGCCAGTTTGGACAGGGCTAGGAGCAACCCCTTGTGGCATCCCTGCCCAGGGCAGGGGGGTGGGAAATGGAGGAGTTTTAAGGTTTCTCCCGACCCAAACCATCTGTGATTTCTGATTCTGTGGCCCTGCCACTGGAGCAGCACAAATCCTCTCACTGCAGAGACACCGTCAAACAAAACTCTGCTCTCCCCTCAGCTCTGCTCCCACACTGAACTTTTTCCAGTGCAGAGAAGATCCTGGAGCTCCCAGAGCTCATGCACTCCTCCCAGAGCAGGAAAAGGTGTTCCAGAGTGATGATTCCCTAAGAACCAGGGGCTCAGAGGGAGCGGAGTCACTCCTGGGCCATTCTGTCCTCTGAGTGGGGCCGTGAGGTGTCAGCCTTTGGAGCCAGCATCCCTCAGCCCCTCAGGCCTCTGAGCAGGCAGAAGGAGCAGTCCTGGTCCCCGGGAGGGAGAGGAAGGAGCTGCTGCTCCTCCTGCCCAGCCCTCCCCTTGTTTCACCACCTCTGTGGGTTGTCCTGGCCGCTGCTCTGGTCCAAGTCTCATTTTGGGCGGTTCTGTGTTGAGCAGGAACCTGACACGAGCAGCAGTAAAGGCTCTAAACCCACCCGGAGACCCCCAAAGACCCAAGACGGGCCAGAGAGAGCCCTGTGCTGGTCTGAGGGGCTGCAGCTCTGCAGGAACGGGCCCTGCCAGCAGCGGGCTGCACTGGAGGCTGCACCACTGCCTGCATCCCTCCCTTCCCAGCCCCAAACCCTGCCCAGGGTCTGCTGCAGGAAGCCACAAAAAGCTGGTTCCTTGGGGCGTAACCAAAAAGCAGAGCTGGCAAACACAGTGTTGTGTACACAGCAAGACTTATTCATGGGCCAGAAATAGTCCCTGGGTACCAGCAGTGCTCAGCACGCGGGTTTTACATCGAGAGGCTCCTTAAACCACTCGAGATGCTGAGATGGAATTGAAAAGGAAAGTCACTAGCAGGCGAGAGGAAGGGTCACGCTCGGGAGTCAGCATCGCGATTCCAGCTGTGTCAAACCCGGATTCGCTCAGAACAAAGCACTCTTTCTCCTCTGCTCAGTGATCCAGCCCCCGGGGTTCACATCCATTTGCAGCATCTTCATCACCCACTTGTCCTTCCTGGCCCCATCAATGAACTCGTCAAGAGACAGCTGCCCTGTGGGCGAGAGCGGGGACACGGGATGGGCGCTCAGAACCGCAGAGATAACACAGGAGGAGGCACAAGCAATCCCATGGGCGTGTCAGATAAGATGCTCATCAGACACGGTCCTGGGGAATGTCTCTGCCGGGCCGGGGGCTGTGACCCAGCGTGTTCCCAGGGGCTCCAGCCCAGCAGGAGACTCCAGGGGCTCACCCAGCTCCTCCAGGGCCGTGCCAGTCAGGCCCTGCGAGTCCCAGTCCGGCACCAGGGTCTTTACTGGGACTGGGACCTGCCCTCTGCCTGCCGGGGGCTCTCGGGGAATGGGATCTGAGTGACACCAAAATCCAGCCCCACAGTGACTCCTCCGTGTTTCACATTAAAATAACAACGAAAAAGATTTCACCCTGCTCCACCAAGAGGTTTTTGACTCTGCGGAGCAGAGAACCAAAGCCAGCGTGCCCACTGTGAGTAGGACACTAGAGCCAAGTGATCTCTGCACACATCAGAGCAGCCAGCCCAGGCCAGGGGAGCTCTGCGCAGGCAGGACTGCAGCCCGGGCCATCCAGCACTCACCATCCCCGTTCTCATCCACCAGCTGAAATATCCTGTCCACCACCTCCTCTGGTGTCAGCAGCGGGGTCCTGTCCTCCACGTCTGACCAACAAACCTTCTTCAGCCTGTAGATAGACTGAAGGGAGATCACAAATTAGGGAAAGGGCTGGAAAACGAAAAGCAGTGAACTCTGTTATCGTGCCCTCGCTGTGAAGGCCTTTTTCATAGGCTGGGAGTTTAACCTTTCTGGAAAGATCTGCCTCAGATCTGGGCTGGAACCTCTGACCTTACAGCTGCACTCTCTGCACATCAATGACCTCGTTTGCTCTGTGAAGCTGCCGCCCTCCTGTTCTCCTTACACACACCGGCCAGACCTCAGGGCTCCTTTGCAAAGAGCAGAGCAAGGGTTTCACAGATGGGAACCATCATGAGCCTTGAGTGTGGTTTTTTGCTCACCTCCAAAGCCAGGCACATCTGCACTAACCCAGCCCTCTCCCCAGGCTGCGCATCAAGCCTGTCTTGGCTCAAACTCTGACCCACAGCCTGTGCTCCCTTTTGCCACAGGAAAGGGTCAGACTTTATCTGCCCCTCCCGTGGCACCACCTGTCCATTGTTACCTTCACTGCTGAGGTTGAAGGGTTTTGTGTGAAGTCTTCCAAGAGAGAGGATTAGCAATGGCCTCACAGTCCTGGGCAATTCTGGGCTGACCTCAAAACTGTAATGGGACATGGCCCAGACAGGCTGCCCTGCTGTCACACCTGCTGTCACCAGCTGCTCACCTTCCCAGCCAGCACAGGGGCAATTCCTGCCCCTGCACCTCCCTGAGAGGCTCAGGGGGGATAAGCAGTGGCTTCAGCCTCCTGAGCACTGCTGGCCAGGGGAACAGCCCCCGTGGTGCTGCAGCACAGCCACCAAGGTATTTCACCTCAGGTAAGAGCACAGGTGTTGTGCCTGGCTCTCTGCTCAGCCCCACAGCATCCTTGGGGTTGGAAAAGCCCTTTAGGATCATCCAACCCAGCTGTCCCCCCAGCACTGCCGAGGCCACCCCTAACCCCTGTCCCCAAGTGTCACACTGCACAGCTCTTACACATTCACACCCTGCTCCCTGCAGGGCTGGTGATTCCTGTGTCAGGGCTGGACACTCCCAGTGAAGAAATTTTTCCTAATAATCATCCAAACCTCCCCTGGTGCAACTCGAGGTGATTTCCCCTTGTTCTGTCGCTTGGCAGGAGAGCAGCTCCCGCCTCGCCCAGCAAACCCCGAGTCCCCGAGAGGCCTCTGCTCGGTCCCCACACAGCCCTGGTCACACCCAGCGCAGGACACGGCAGGAGCCCCACAGGCACCAGCACGGAGGGATTTGGGCACTGACTGGCACCTCTGAGGGCATCCTCACCAACCACCCAGCCCCAGGGAGGGCGTGGGGTGAAATCCTCCTCCCCGGGCCAGCACAGGGAACCTGGGTGAGGAGAGGTTGAAAGAAAGGTGAGGAAAGGCAGAGCAGAGCTCCAGGATCCCCAGCA
Source organism: Sylvia borin (assembly GCA_014839755.1). Taxonomy (NCBI): domain Eukaryota; kingdom Metazoa; phylum Chordata; class Aves; order Passeriformes; family Sylviidae; genus Sylvia; species Sylvia borin. The sequence continues at coordinate 6,110,961 of CM025980.1, read as the reverse complement.
GCCAGAGGCTGCATCTCTGGGCAGCAGCAGAGCCCACAGACCCCCAGCAGGCTCCAAACCCTTTCACCAAGGTCAGGCATTTTCACTTCATCACCATCCACAGCAGCTTTGAAACCTGATTATCACAAACCCCAAACGCCTCATCACATTGCCAAAGAGCAGGGATTGCTTAAAAAAGGGATTGGGCAATGCCCACTTACCTCAACAATTTCCAGCAGCTCAGGTTTATCTATGCAGCCATTCCCATCCTTGTCATACACTTTGAACGTCCACCTCAGCTTGTGTTCCAGTTTTCCTCGTAAAACAAGATTCAAGGCAGCCACATATTCCAGAAAATCAATGGTGTTATCCTGTGGCAAGAGAGAAGCAGCAGCTGGGTGACACTTAGGAGAGTAGAAAGTTGAAAAGTGCTTTACAGGACCCAGAAAACCCGGGTTAAAGCTGCCAGGAGGGCAGTGCAGGGGACAGGTATTGGTTTGGCACTCTGAGGAAGGTCTGTAGCCGTTCAGGACCGTGCACCCAGCCTGGGCTGCTCCTCACCAGCATCCCTTAAAAACACATTCCCTGGCCTCTTAGGAAAACTCCTTCCAGTTAGGAATGGGATCTCATCTTTTATGCACAGTTTTTCTCTGTTACCTTCTCTCCACAACTTTCATAACGGAATTTGGGACTTGGACCTTTCATTTTTGGCAGGAATTTGGGTTGTTACAACTTGGAATTCGGAGACAAGCCTGACCTGCCAACATCTTCCATGGCCCTTTAAATCCTTTCCCACAAACTGACTTTTACTGCCACTTCCATGTGATTTTGACCCTATTTCCGAAGGGAGCTTAAGGGAGATGAGTTGATCAGAGATGAATAACCTGAGTCCCCTTTTCCTGAATTGATATAAAGAACAAACAGCTGGAATAGGATCAAGAGCTTCAGGAAAAGAAGAATTGAACCATTTGGCTGCTCAGCCAAGGCAGCCGAGCAGGAACTGTGACTAAACCAGAAAACCCACTTTCCCCAGGTGTCTCATGACAAATATGGCAAAGGGAATCAAACCCAGACTCTCTGAATTGTTCAGCATTCCTCTGCTTTTGGAAAGCAAAGCCGAAATCAATATTTTATTACAAACCACCTGCTCGTACTCGAGACAGACACTTCCTCCAACACAGAGCAAGCCCGGGTCGGATTTTCCTGGGCTGTGATTTCCCCTCTCTCTCAACAGAGAAATATTTTTGCCATGTGGGACTCTTGGCTGTTGGAGGGTCTCAAAGTGCAGCTGCCTAAATTTCAACTTTTTAATCCCCCCTTAGTCCCTTCAGGGGACATTCTGACCTTAGTTTAGGTAGAGACTTGAGGAGATAAATCCAGGCCAGCCTGGGCTCCTTCTCCTGCCTCACCCCACCTCAGCGAAGGCTGGGCACAACCCAAACACCTCCCCACTGCAGACTCTGCAGAAATGGTGACACAAAGAACTGTAAACGCTCCTCAGCACTTACCCCGTTCTTGTCAAAAGCCCTGAACATGTTCTCCACATACTCTGCTGCTTCCTGGTTGTCCTGGACCCCGAAGAACCGCTTGAACTCGTGCATGAAGAGGGTTCCACTGGGACATTCCACCACAAATTTCTTGTACCATTCCTGCAGCTCTGCAACATCGATCTCTCCTTGCTCCCCTTCAGCATTGGTGAACTGCTGTCCCATTTTCCTCCAGAAAGCACGATTAGAACCAGAAGGGAAAGAAGAAAAACCCTGCCAAAGTCTTTTGGTTTTTTTCTTCTCGCTGTCTCGTGCCTTTCTCTGATGTTAATGCTGTGTCTTGCTATTGTCACCTTCCCTTTTTTGTGCTATATTTTCTTGTTCCTCCTCCCCTGCCCAGCTCCTGGCAGCTCCGTGCACTCCCTGGGAGATCTGAGAGTGGCTCCTCTGCCCCAGAGCACTGAGCACTGGGCAGGGATAAAAATAACTAAAGATCATTAGGAGATTCCCACCCATGAGCCCCAGAGACCTTCAGATGTTCTGAGCTGTGCCCTATTTAGGAGCCAACTCCAGGGCCTCAGGGTCTTTCTGCACATTAATACCTCCCTGTCAAAGGGTTTGGGAGCAGAGGTTCCCTTCACACACAGCCCCGTTCTCTGTCCTGTGGTGTTTTCTGGGGGGAAAAAAGGGATTGTAGGGGAAGGAACATTAATCTTTGCAAAGCTGGCTTGTATTACCTGCCTGTAGGGGCTGCTCAGTGCCTCAGTGAGATGGGGCTTAGGAAAAGCAACAACTACAGAGAGGGAATCCTGAGAAAACAAACACTTCCATTAAAAAATCCTGCTGATGGATTGAATTAATTGAATGCCTGCTGTAGGCTGCGAGACAATTAGTGAAGGCACCCAGATAGACACATTCCTCTTATTGTCACATCCCGGGCTTAGAGCAGGAATTGCTCATTTTTAGGGCACATTCTCCTTATTCCCTTCTCCTCCTGGAAATTCTCCTGCTTACCCCTTGCCCCTGGATCTCCTTTATTGCTGTGATCACAGACACAGAGTGCAGCTCTCCCCTGGGCCCTTTCCTTGTGCCCTGCAGCGCTCACAGCCACGGCTCAGCCCCTGCCCTGAGCACACAGGGACCTCCCCTGCTCCTGAGCAGCCACCAGCCTTTCTGCAGCCCAGCCACTCGTTCCGAGCCCAGCAGTTATCTGTGTCACTGCAGAGGATGACCCCAGCTAAAAACGGGCCCAAGCCAGCCCAATATCTTCATTAAGAGGATTGGAGCAGCGTTAATAGGAAACCACGGATTCTCTTATCCTAATGCCAAGGCCCAGATGGATTTAAGCTGCTCGCGGTTTTGGAACATTTTTTGGTGTTGGTTAGGTAAGAAGAGCCTCTCTCATGGAAGAATACTGGCTAAGAAGCAGGCAGAAATTTGAATTTGGTATTGCAGAACAGCAGAGCAATTCATGGTGCACTGTGAGAGTGAGATTTGGTCTGAATCCCCTCACACCTGCAAGTAACCCAGCAGTGGTAATGTGTATGTATTTATATTTATATTTATATTTGTATTTATATTTATATTTATATTTACACTTACACTTACATTTACATTTACATTTATATAGTTATAGTTATAGTTAGTAGATATTTATATTTAATAGATATTTATATTTAATAGATATCTATATTTAATAGATATCTCTATCTATATCTATACACAGAGATTTGCAGCAGTATAATTCAACCTTACACTTTCACATGTAGGGGTACCCAGGCAAGGTTTGGTTTCACTTCAAAGAAGAGCAGAGAGAGGACAGAGACAACACAGCAGGAGCCTGGGGATGGATGGGAAGGGCCAGAGAAGTTGCCAGAAAATTTAAGGCTGTTTTATTTCAGTTAAAGCATTTTTATTTAGTGATATTCCTGTCTATCCTCGTGCCCAGAAGAATGCAACACAATAATGAACCAAACCCTTCCTTTTGGGAGTGCTTCAGCTGAGCTTCAGCTCCTGACTTGGAGATGCCTCGTCCACAGCAGAGCAGCTCCAGGGCTGCCCACCAGAAAAATAACAGTAAATCCATCCCACCCTCTTTTCTCCTTCATTAGAGCTACTGGAAAGAAGACTTTGGTAGCCACAATCATGTTTATAAACTATTTTGTATGACTTTTGGAATTATCTTGGCTGGGGAGGCCAGGAGTTCTCCCTGGCCCAGGCCAGAGGGGTGCTGCCAGGACAGGGTGGGAAGAATTAATCCCTTTTTCCTGCAGCACATTTGGGGAGTCTGGGATGTGCTGGGGTGAAGCCTCTCCACCATTTTGTGCTGCTCTCCTGCACGGAGCTGCTGCTGGAATGTGAGTGCTGAGAGCGCACAGCAAGACTCCACATGCCCAGGACATTGTCTTGACTCATTGCATAATTTTGTTTTGCCTTATGGGAACTTGGTGATCTGTTCCCAGGAGAGAAAATGGTTCCTTTTTGTTTTGGTGACTGCAATCTTCTCCAGCTGGGAACAAAGAGCTACAAGAGACCTGGAGTACAAAGCCCAGCTGCTGCTGTTGCTGGTATCATGACATAGAATCGTGTTGATAAAACAGTGATATTAATTTGGCACTGAAATAAAGTAAATCCCATAGCTCCTGGTATGAAAATTCCTCTGCACGTCCTCTGTGTCTCTGCAGAGTGCACAGAGAGCTGCTGTCTCCCAGGCAGCAGGATGTCACCTCATAAGGGACAGGTTATCAGCCAAAAGATCTCTTCATTTGTTTTTTTTTTAATTATGTAGGTAGAAGTAAATATAGGCAGAGAGAAGTAAAAAAAAAAAAAAAAAAAAAAAAAAAAAAAGAAAAAAAAAAAAGAAAAAAAGAATAACTTCTAGAAAACACTGCGGTGGAGAGGCTGGTGCTGTCCGTCTGCCCGAAGGAGCAGGATCAACGTGTGTTGTGTCAGAGTGAACACCTTGGGCTTACAGACAGGTAACATCTGACTGCACATCCTGCCTAATGAGTTACCCCTGGATGATCACCTCTGCACCTCCAAAGCTGTGCAGTTTCCCAGCCAGGAGCATGGAAAAATTCAGTTTATTTCCCGTCAGCTGCCTACCCCAACGTGCTGCCACACGCTCCAGCACAGGCTGGTAGAAACTCAAGAGGAAAAAAAAAAAAAAACAACAACAAACCACCAAACCCTGCAGAGGGCTGGGAAGACTCATTTGTCTGGCATCTGTGTCGGTGCTGGGAAGGCAGCAGAGGCTGTGGCAGAGGCAGCGGGGTGCTGGCAGCACAGAGGGACACTGCAGGCCGGACTGGACCTTTCTCCCAGGCTGGAGCAGTCCTCCCCCATCTGCCTTCCCACATCGCTCCGTGTTTTAAATCCCCCCAGCCCTGACCTGCCCCAGGAGCCCTCCTGTGGTTTGGGCATCTCCAGGGTCCTTCCAGTGAGTCTGGAAGGGCAAAGCCCTGCCCGGGCAGCCCCCAGCAGTGCACAGACAGCCGAGGCAGCAGAGAGTGAGCGGCAGCACGGCTGGAGTCTCCTTGCTCCGCTCCCCAGCATCCCAGCACACACACAGCCGGCCCAAAGCATCCTCACAGTTCCCCGCGGCGGGAGGGAGGAGTGGATGCAGGAATGCAGCAGGATGAACGGCGGCTTTTGTGCTGACCCATGTGAGCAGAGATCAAAGATCCTCCAAGAGCTTGGCCTGGAGTTCAGCCCAATCTCTCCCTGTGTCTCTTCCCAGTTGCTCCCAAAATCGTCCTACCACTGCGTGCTTTTATGCAGCAGAAATAACAAGGGTGTGTTGTGCCAGGAGCAGCTGTCCCTTGATCCGCGCATCAGGAATGTTCAGGAACTACTGAGGAAACCCATCTCACCAACACAGAGAGCGCTGACCTCGGGCGGTCACGTCTTCTGCTCATTGCCAGAAAGATTTCCTTATGTGCTGACAAACTCCTGCACGTTCCCTCTGAGTGCAATTCCATGCTGAACGAAGCCTGAAATATTTACCTTGTACTCGGCAAGGCAAACTTCTCCTGAAAAACAGTGAACTGTTTTGTCTCTGTGTGAAGATCTCCAAGATTTTGTCTAGTTCCAAGCCCTTGGCTGGGGACTGAGCTGTGGGTGTAAGGCAGCCTTCCCAAAGTCAGGGCTCAGCACTTCCCAGACTGTTCATGGGGAGAAGGAGAAGGGAAATTCCCATTTTTTTTCCTGGTCCATTGAAACTGAATGGTGAAGTATTGTATGATCCTTGAAACCAAGATTCACCACTGAGTCACGGTTCTCCACCTACGAGGAAAATAAATAAGACGCTAGGCTGGAGGGCAAGAGAGTGCGGAGGGACCCAGGAGAAGCTGCTGAGCCCCTTCCCAGGGGTAGGTGTGACCCCAGAGCGGGGATGGAGGCAGGGAAAAGGGACGTTTTTATGCTTTTCAGAGAAAAAACTCTGTGCCTGTGGCTTTAATCAGAGCTGACTTCAGGGTTTGGCTTCATCCCGGGCCGTCATTGACTGGATATGGATTTCTGTGGGTGGATGGATGTAGGACTAGAGCAAATGCACGTAGGTTGTGCCAGGGGAGGTTTAGATTGGATATTTGGGAGATTTCCTTCACTGAAAGGATGGACAGGGGTTGGAACAGGCTGCTGGGGAAGTGGCAGAGCCACTGTGCCTGGAAGTGTTCAAACCCCCACAGATGTGGTGCAAGGGACGTGGTTTGGTGGTGGACCCGGCAGCGCTGGGTTAATGTTTGGACTCGGTGATCTTGGAGGTCTTTTCCAGCCTTAATTATGCTGTGATTCTATGACTCAGCTGAATACCCTTTGAACTGTGAAAAAGCCCAGGAACTTAACGTCTTCCTCCCAAAATATTCCATTGAAAAGGCAAAGATATCCCGCTTAAAAGCAAACTTCCTTTTCTAAATACTCCATTTACCAGGGAGGAAAAAAAAAATCCCGTTTGGAAGTTTCCTAAATATTCCATCAGACAGGAAAAGGGCGGCGGCAGAAGGGCGGGGAAGCGGAGCCCCGTGTCCCAGTGCGGGGTTCGGGGGGGATCTGCTGGAGCGAGGGGGGCTGAACGGGCCAGGTGAGGCGGAACAGGGCAGGTGAGGCGGGGCAGGTGAGGGGCCGGGCCAGGTGAGGAGGGGCAGGTGAGGGGCCGGGCCAGGTGAGGAGGGGCAGGTGAGGCGGAACAGGGCAGGTGAAGGGGCCGGGCCAGGTGAGGCGGGGCAGGTGAGGGGGCAGTACCAGGCCAGGTGAGGCGGGGCAGGTGAGGCGGGGCAGGTGAGGGGGCAGTACCAGGCCAGGTGAGGCGGGGCAGGTGAGGGGGCGGGCGCTGGCTCAGCGCGGCCGCCGCTGCCCGAGCGCCGCTGCCCCACGCGCGGCCCCGCGGGGCGGCCCCGAGCCCCCGCGGGACGGACCCGGCCCGGCCCCACGGACGGACGGACACACGGACGGACAGGCGGACGGGGTGAGCAGGGCACGGAGCGGGGAGCCGGGATCGGGCCGTAGCGGCCCCGCAGCCGCCGGGCGCGGCCCCGTCCCGCGTGGGGCTCCCGGGCGGAGCTCCGGGGGCAGCGGGGCCGGAGCGGAGCGGGGCCGGGGCTCCATGCGGGGCTCCGTGCGGGGCTCTGGAGGCGCAGCGCCCGGCCCCGGTGGAAGGGCGGCGGTTCTGGGGCGCCGTGCGGCTCCGGGCGCAGCCGGCAGGGCAGAGCTCGCTGAAAACGCCGATTTACCGCCGCGTCCCATCGGCTGCGCTGGGCTCGCCCCGGGCTACGCCTTTCAGGTCGGTGTAGAGCGGGGCCTGGAGTGAGGCAAGGCTGGTGTTTTCCTCCCAGCCCCTTCACCCACTGCAGTCTCCGGATGGCAGCTGTTACGCCCCAAACCCCGCACCTGCTGTAACAACTCGTGCCCCTTCCGATTCCGGGGCCGCCTGGCCGTGGCCAGGGCTGAGGTGACCAGATTGGGGAGTGCAAACTGGGAATTCAAAGAGTTCATGGTGTTCATATGTGTCGGGGGCAGCACGGGTGCTGGGAGGTGTGCAGAGCTCTGAACTGCGGGAGCCCCGGGCTCCTGGTGTGGGGAGGTGATCCAGCGTGGGATGGAAATACAGCCCGTTTCTCTGCGGGAAGGTTTGCCTTCGAAAAGATGAATGCAGGTCCACGAAGTCCAGGATAATAGGGTCAAACAAAGGTATCGAGCACAGAGCAGGGTCTGTGGGTTCGCAGCAGTGAACCCCGAGAAGACCCTTCCACCCTCAGAGGCTTTAAGGGATGAGGTGCAGCAGGAACACTGAATGTGTTTGGGTGTGGAGGTGGGGAGCGAAAGCATCTGTGCAGCAAAGCTGAGTTGGGCTTCAGGATGGTTTTCCTGGTGCCCCATGTGCTGTTGGACTGTGTGGCACCTCACCAGGGCCCCGAGTGTCACCACAGCTGGCCGGGGCTGTCCCTGACCTTGGTCACTCCTCGGCAGCCCTCCGGGGAGTGGCTGCAGCCTGTCTGCTCCTTCCTGAGCTTGAGTTGTTCTTGTTGGGCTGAATGTCTCCAAGGAGAAATACTAATAATTAGGGCACGGCGAGTAATTACATCACTGACCAGAGATGCATTAGCAGCACAGGGATTTCTATGGAAAAGAAATCCCTAATTATCCCTACACACCACCCAAACTGAGTGGGAATAAAGGGAACTGGGTAGTCCCTGGGTTTGTGCACTGAGAGAGGGCCGAGCCTGCCTTGGCAGAGCCGTGAGTGTGCACGGACATTCCCCAGGTGTCTGGCATTTAGAGGAACCCACCGGATCGAAGTTGAAGGTTGTAAGAGGCTGACTCACCGTCTGGGCTCAGCAATGGGATTCAAGTTGATTTGCTCTCAGTTATTGTGTCAACAAGTCATTGGTGATAAAAGGTCATAAAGCATTGTTGTGTGGAGCACTGACAGACGCTGTCTGTGGGCTTGGGGACAATCCCAGCCAGCGCCCACCTTGTGACCCGACCCTTGTGTGCTGGGAGAGGGGCACAAATCTCCTCTTCTGGGGCTTTGATTTTACTGTGTGTGCACAGCACAAGTTATTAGCAGGGACTGCTTGTAAGGTTAAGTGTAAAAGAGATTGTGGAAATGAGCTGCAGAAGAGTTCTTCAAAATATCACTTTTTTTCCTTTTCAAGAGGAGTCAGTACCTGATTTTGGTCTCAATTCTAAGTCCAGGATTAACCTGGACTTTGTGTCCTTGCAAGCACGCTCCTGAAGATTTAATTCTGATGTTTTCAACATGGAAAACTAACAGAGCAGAGTTTAAGGAGTGCTGAAGTAATTCTGATGATTGCTTCCTGATCTTTTGCAGCTCCTGGGAAACAGTCTGGTAATGTGCCCACACATTTTCAAACTATTATTTAAAGATGGTTTGCAGTTGAAGCTGAACATTTTCTTTGCAGAAAAGATAAACAGATAAACTGAGTTGTGTTTGGATTAATTTTGTGTGAGCACTTGCATCTGAATGGGATCTGCAGGTATTTGAACAAATCAAACCTGTTCCTAGACTAGTTCTTGGATAGGATTTTTTTTTAATCTTCTCCATCTCTGCTACCAGATGCATTTTGCAACTCCTCCAGCAATATTCAGGGCTTATGGCAAAGGTTTTACTTGTCCTGTAACTGCTTTATTAATGGGAATATTTGTAGTTTCTCACCTCTGTTTCACGATTTACCAATGAATATGGGAGATACCCTACTGTGCACAAATCCCCTCTCAAAACCTAAAGATACTGAATGTTGCCTCTTCTTAGAAAGGGACAGGCATTCCTTTTGTTTGTTTGGCTTTGTTCTACACAAGGGAAATATTGTTGGCTGGCTGCAGTTGTATGAGCAACACAAGGCTACTTAACAAAAACATTAAGTAAACAGCACTCGATTTTTAGCAGCAGCGCAGGCAGACCTGCAGTTCATGTCCTTCTGGATAAACATCCTGGTTATTACAGGTCAGTGCTGTTTGCCAACGATTATGCTGCATTCAGGGCATTCATGGAAAAGTCATTAAATGACTTTCAGAGTCTGTGGCGAAGCAGCCCCTGTGCCTCAGCCTGGCCCCTGCGCCTCGGCTGGGCTAAAGCCTCCTGGTCGGGGTGAGCCTTTCTCCTCGGCGTGTGACAGGACTGAAGGAGCAGAGATCAGATCAGCCCCTTCTCAAGGTGTACGTGGAGCCTTTGGAAACTCAGCTGCCTGTTCTTGCTGCGGCTTGTTCGTGGCTTTATCTCCTGCTCAGGGTTGACAGCCCAGGTCTGCTCAGGGCTCGCCCTCCATGTGCTCACTGAGCACAAATAACACGCTCTGGAGCACTGAATGTGAGCTGCTGTCCTTGTAACAATCCTGGGCCCTGCTTAGGGAGGTGTGTGTGCCTCTTCCCGGCAGAGGAGTCGCCCAGCTGAATCTGAGTTGGTGGTTTCAGGGTGCAGTGCCATAAACCTAACAGCAGTTACACAGCACAGGGCCCTTTCTCGCTGCATTAATTCAGTTTCTGTGAGGCAGGTGAGGCGGAGGTAACCTCTAGCAGTGTCTGTGCTGTCCCCCCTGCAGACCATGGCCCTCCACCCGCGGAGGGTGCGCCTGAAGCCGTGGCTGGTGGCCCAGGTGGACAGTGGCATGTACCCCGGGCTGATCTGGCTGAACCGCGAGGCCAAACGCTTCCAGATCCCCTGGAAACACGCGACCCGGCACAGCCCCCAGCACGAGGAGGAGAACACCATCTTCAAGGTGAGAGAGCGGGCATCCCACGGCTCTGGAACGGACACAAAGGGCTGGATTGTTGGCCCAGGGGCTGCACAGGCATCTCGGGAGCTGTTTGCAGGCACGTTCTATTTATCTGACCTCACAAAAAAAGCCACTCTGTGCACCTGGATGCCAAGCTTGGCACTGCCTGAGATGGTGTTGAGTTCTTTAACCCTTTCCCACCACCAAGGGCTGGGTGCTGTGTGGCCCGTGGTCTCTGGAAGATGACTGCTGTTGGCTTCAGCTGCTCGGGCTGGGATGTGGTCACTGGCTTGCTCTTGGCAGCAAACCATGAAATGCTGTTATGTAAGTCTTAAGAGGTCCACCACAAGCTCATCACAAGCACTCATCGCTGCTATCCCTAATATTCTTATCCCAAGGGATTCACTGTAACTCCCTGCACCCCTTTGAGGAATTTCTGACCTCTGTCTGGGAGGAATCTTGGCCCATATAATAATAATGGACCAAATAATCAGATTTTGGGGTGAGAGTGGGAGGCCAGCTGGATGTCTGTGGCTGCCCTTCCACTCCATTTTTAACCAACTTCCATTCCTCCTGCACAGGGCTCGCTGTCTAAAATGAGTTCTGGTGTTGAATCCCTGAAAATTTCTAACCCAGAATTGTGAATATTGTTTTGGAATTTGGATTTGCATCTACTTCTCCACTTTCTTCTAATGAGAAAGACTATTAAAGTGGGAATTTCTGTTTTTTTGTTATCATGAGAGCTCTAATTCAGACTTCTGCAAGGGAAAGATTTTACGGTGGATTTGTTTGGAAGTCTGGTTTCCGATAAAAGCTGCTCTGTGGGGAGGGCTGGACTGAGCCGGCTGTACTTTGTCCCCAGGCATGGGCCGTGGAAACAGGAAAGTACCAGGAAGGAGTGGACGAGCCAGACCCTGCAAAGTGGAAAGCCCAGCTCCGGTGTGCACTTAACAAGAGCCGGGAGTTTAATTTGATGTACGATGGCACCAAGGAGGTGCCCATGAACCCAATTAAAATTTATGAAGTGTGCGACATCCCGCAGTCGCAGGGATCAATCATTAATCCAGGTGAGGGCCGTGCTGACACGTGCTGGCTCCTGGGCAGGCGTTGTCCAAGGGAGCTCCTGCCCCCTCTGCGTTAACTCTCTCTGCCCTTGTGCAGCAGGAGCAGCTGCCAGCTGAAGCCTCTGCTTAAACTAAAACCATGCTGTAGTACTAAAATTAATAAAGCTGCACACAGCTGTGTGTTTTCCTGCTAAACAGTCCAATATTGGCAATAGCCTGTCTTACTTCATCAATACGTTAACCTTTGCTTTCTAGAATTAGATACTAAACTGAAATTAGCATGTTGTATGGATCAGATTTATCACTTTTTACTGAAATTTGAAAAATACACGAGTTGATATCCAATATGAAGATGATATTTTTTCAGTGTTTCATGCTGATCATCCACCCACAAGAATGTGCTTGTTCGCAGGTTCCACTGGCTCAGCTCCGTGGGATGAAAAGGATAATGATCTTGATGACGAAGAGGAGGAAGAATTGAATCAATCTCAGCATGTCCCAATTCAAGAGACATTTCCATTTCTTAATATCAATGGTTGGTGGCACAGACTAATGTATTAGTTAAGGTATTTGTTTGTAAATTGCTGCATGCTTGAAATGAAATCTTGATTTATTGAAGAGTTGTTGCCTTTTCGTAGATTCTCCGATGGCTCCAGCCAGCGCAGAAAACTGCAGCTCTGAAACTGTGTGGCCAAAGAATGAACCTCTGGATATGGAAATGCCCCCAACAGCACTGCAGCACGACTTCTTCAGCAGCCCTGAGCTCTGGATCAGCTCCCTGCCAAGTACGTGCATGGGCTTGTAACAGTGCTTCTGCTTTTGTGCTTTAAAACCCCACAGAAAGTAGTGTTTTGCCTCTTTTTCTGTGGCTGTTTGTGGGTGAGTGAGGGGAACTTGTGTAGTTCAAACAGAACTGTGTGTGGTTTAAATGTTTAAATGCTGTGAGGGCAGCAGGGCTTGTGTGGTGTCCCTGCTGCTGATGCTCCAGGAAAAGCCACACTGATGGTTTCTCTCTCAGTGACAGACCTAGAAATCAAGTTTGAATATCGTGGGAAGGAGACTGGACCCACGACGACCGTGAGCAACCCGCAGGGCTGCAGACTTTTCTACGGAGAGCTGGGTCCTATGCCAGACCAGGAGGAGCTCTTTGGGCCCATCAGTTTGGAGCAAGTCAAGTTTCCAGGGACAGAGCACATCACCAATGAGAGGCAGAAGATCTTCACGAGTCGGCTGCTGGACGTTATGGACAGGGGACTGATCCTGGAGGTCAGCGGCCACGCCATCTACGCCGTGCGCCTGTGCCAGTGCAAGGTGTACTGGTCTGGGCCCTGTGCCCCCTCCTCCACCACCCCAAATCTCATCGAGAGGCAAAAGAAGGTCAAGCTCTTCTGTCTGGAAACGTTCCTAAGCGGTATGTAACTTCTGCTTCTGGAAAAGAGCTTTGGACACTGGCAGTGGCACTGTTGGAAAGGGTGGGCTTCTCTGGATGCACCAGGTGTGGAGAGCGGGTCAGGGCCCCTGCTCCCCTGACTTCAGGGGAACTTGGAGCGGGTGTGTGGCAGGAGAAAGGCACTGTACACTCATTTAATGCTCTGAGAGACATCAGAGGGCTTTGCTTTTAAAGAAAGGACTTCCCGTGCAAGGAGTGAGCTGCAGTTGTGTGAGAGGTGGCAGAGGGCAGTGTGTAGGTAAGACCGGGGCTGATGCAATGAGGTGGGATGTCGTGGGTGTTTCCAGCCTGAAGAGGACAACCCTGCAGCACTCTGCATTTCTTCCTAGAGCTGACTGCCCATCAGAAGGGACAGATTGAGAAACAGCCACCATACGAGATCTACTTCTGTTTTGGAGAAGAGTGGCCCGATGGAAAACCCAGGGAGAGGAAGCTGATCGTGGTGCAGGTAGGGCCTGGGGCTCCGGGGTGACATGTGCCAGCCTTGTTGGGTTTGGGATCAATTCCCAAGGATACTGAGACCTGGTCTTTTCTGCTGTGGCTTCTGGCATCAGGGAAACTTCAGTTAAGGCTGGTGGTGTGGGAGAGCAAACAGAAATGTGACGCGTGCTGAACACGATTGGTTTGTGAGTGTGTGTTGGAGTATTGTGGAAACCATCTCTGCATCCAGGACAGGGCTGCCTGCAGAGTAACACAGGGATATTCCACGTGCCTTTGGGCTAAAAAAAACCAAAGGGACTTATTTTTCAACAGGTCATCCCCGTTGTGGCCCGGATGATCTACGAGATGTTCTCCGGGGACTTCACGCGCTCCTTCGACAGCGGCAGCGTGCGGCTGCAGATCTCCACGCCCGACATCAAGGACAACATCGTGGCGCACCTGAAGCAGCTGTACCGGCTGCTGCAGAACCACCAGGAGGGCTGGCCCATGCAGGCCCCGGCCATGCACATGGCACAGCCCCTCCCAGCACAGTGACCCACCCTCGGCTGCCTTCCACCGCCCTTTCTTACCTTGTACATAGACACGGCTGTTTCTGAACCAGTGCCTCGCCTCAGTCTGAATCAATAAAATCTGTAAATCTCGTCATCCGATTCCACGATTTCAGCCGTCTGTAGTGCTTTTGTTTTGGAAGTGGCTCGAAACAGAGGGGATTACAGGAATACTTTTAACTCCTTCACTCTTTTTCAGCTGTTTGCTTAAGCAACCCCTCTGTATAAATCAGATTTTCAATTCTGTAATATTTTTTAATCTGCTATAATACAATGTATATAAACACTGGATCATTAAAGGGGGAGAAAGAGAAAATAATCTGTGCTCTATTAAACCTGCCTAGACAATATCACCTTGTCTGATTTTTTTTTTTCTCTTTAACGGAGCTGTAGCAGCAACCTCGAAGGATAATACTCCTTACAGTGTGGGGTTTATTAACAGGGATGCACGTACACAGGCAGTGCAAATACATATATGACAGAATGGGAGTGGAAGGGACCTCTGGAGCTCCTGCAGTCTCTTGGGGGCTGATGGTTCAGATCTGCACAGCCCTGAGCACTCAGTGCTGGTACAGAGCTGTCGGCTCCCAGCACGGCTCGGCGCTGTCCCTGTCCCCTGCTTTGTGCCCAGGCTGCGGGCGCTGCCCCGGCCCGGAGCTCTGCTCTTCTCCCGGCCCGGAGCCCGGCTCTTCTCCCGGCCCTGCCACTGCCCCGGCTCGATTCCCAGCCCGGCTCCCGGCCGTTCTCCCGGCCACGGAGCGCCCTCTATCCCATTCCCGGCCCCGTTCCCCGCCCTTCTCCCGTTCCCGTTCCCGGCCCCGTTCCCGTTTCCCGTTCCCGTCCCCGTTCCCGGCCCTTCTCCCGTTCCCGGCCCCGTTCCCCGCCCTCCCCCCGGCCCCTCCCGGCAGGAGGCGGCTCTGCTCAGGCCCGCCCCGGAACCGGAGCCCGGCGGCGTTCCGCTGATGGCCGCGGTGGCGGTGCCGCTGCTGGTGGCGGCGGCCCGGGAGGCGCTGGGCCCCGGGCCCGGGCGGAGGCGGCGGCTGCCCGCGGCCCGAGCGCTGCAGGCGGCCGGGGAGGTGCTGGCCGTGGCGGCCGGGCTGAAGCCGGCGCTGCTGTGGGACTGCGGGGCCGCGGGCCCGGCCGAGCTGCGGCGGTACCTGTGCCGGCTGCGGGAGGCCGGGCTGGCCCCGGGCCGCCTCCACGTGCTGGCCCTGGGCGGCTGGGCGCTGGTGCTGCGGCCGGGGCCGGCCGTGCGGAGGGTCGGCGCCGTGCTCCGGGCCCGGGCCCCGCCGCTCGTGGACGTGTCCGCGGGCCGGCGGCGCCCCGAGCTCTGCGGCGCGGAGCAGGCCCGGGCCGTGCGCCGCCACCTCGCCGCCCTCGTGGGCCACCTGCGGGACGCCGAGGCCGCCGGCGCCGGGCCGGTGACCGCCAGCGAGCTGGGCGCCGGCGACTGGAACCTGTGCACCGTGGCCGGCGTGCTGCTGGGCTACCCCGCCGTGTACACCTTCGCCCGCGGCGCCGAGAACTGCCTGGCGCTGACCCCGCTGAGGCTCTTCACGGCCCAGGCCAGCTGCCCGCGGATAAAGGAGGGGCTGCGGGTGCAGATCTGCTCCTTCAGCGTGCCCGAGAGCCTCTGTGCCGAGCTCGGGGACGTGCTGCGTGCCTGGCGCCGGGAGCTCCACGAGGCTTTCAGCGCCCAGAGCGACTTCGTGGATCTCCGCATTTCGAGCGAGGTCGTGTCTCTTCCAGCGGTTGCCTTGTGAAACACGAGCGTGCTCAAGACTTTCTAGCCTTCTCACTGCATCAGGGACCAAGGCAGAAGGTCCAGTTCCCTGCGTGGGTTGTGCCCTGCACCTCTCGTGGTCCTTGAGCACTGAAGGCTGAGTTGTGACAGTCACCGCAGGCCGGTGGCAAAGCCAAATACAGGTTCTTTTAAAAAAACGAGTATGTGGACACTTGTTCTTAGCTGTTCTGCTGCCTCAATCCTCCCTGCCTGTACATCACACCCTGCAAAATCAGTGTGTATTTATTTGTAGTGGGCAGCTGAAGATCAATAAATGATTTGAACACCACAGTGCTTTGAATGAGTGAAGTTTATTGTAGGCTCCGTGTGTATTTACTACGTGTATATTTTGTGTATATTACGTGTGTATTTTGTGTATATTACACGAGTATTTCAGGTCTGTTTCCCATGCGAGGTGCTGTCACGGGCTGTGTGCCTGAGCCTGCACATGAATGAGGGGCAGGGGCTGCTGTAAAACCTGCACGGTGCAAAAGGGACTTTAAACCCCTGTCTCTGGCGAATTCAGGTGGTGCTGGCAGCAAAAGGGAAATCATCTCCTGTGGCTGTGGGGATGCTCGGCCACAAGGGAGGCTGCAGGAGTGGGATAGAACTGGGCCTGGTGTGTGTGAGGTGGGAGAATTGCCCAGGACACAGGAGGGGACTGTCCCAAAGAGCCCCCTGAGCTGGGTTTCTTTGTCAGGTGAGAGCAGAGATGGCGCAGGATGAGTACCTCCCATTTGGGGAGGCAATAAATACAAGAGGAGAACCTGGGGAACACAAACCCCAGGCAGGCTGGGTGCCAAGGGCACGGCACGCCCTGTCCCTCTCACCACGGCAAGAGGTGGCCAGAGGGGCTTTGTCCTTCGGGCACTGGGCAGTGCAGCCTCCAGCAGGAGCAGAGAAATTAAAGCAGCCAAGGGAAGGGGCGATGTCCCCGTGTTCACTGGGAGTTGTGTGGAGTGAAACCAGCTCAGGATACAAACCCAATGTGCGCACACAAAACAGACAGTGTGGTGAGGTCGGGTTGCTTTTGGTGAAGCAGAGGTCAGTTCCCGCAGTGAGGTCAGTTCCCGCAGTGAGGTCAGTCATCACGGAGCTCCTTCACAGCTTGGAGCTCAGCAGGAAGGTGGCGATGGCCGCTGCTGCCACTGCCACCAGGAGAGGGATCCAGGGACCGCGCTGTCTCTGCCAGGAGAAGCTTGTGTTACAAGGGAGTGCTGGGGGATGCCACTTCTCATCTCAGCCCCAGCAAACGTGTCATTCATCCCTCTGCATGGCACACGGTGCGGGGATCTGTGTAGCAATGTCTCTGTATACCACAGGCCACTCTGATACTCCAGCCAAACTGGCTGTGAGTAACATTATCAAACCACCTGCAGTTCTGTTATTAGAGCCCTCAGGAACTCATCAAGGTTACTGAGAAAGCAACAGGATCAAAAATAAGAGCAGAGAGCCTGAGAAACTGTCTGCAAAAACTGTAAACCCTGGACAGGGGGAGGGCAAGGTGAGGATGGACAGTGACAATTGGGTGTCCTGAAGGATGTGCCTGCCTCAGGGAGAAGCAGCTGGGCCAACCCAGAGATGCCCAGGTGGACAGCAGACCCAGAATCTGTATCTGCCATGTGATGGGAACAATGAACAGCCTCTGCTGGAATCACATTGGTTCTGTTATTGGCCCACTGCCCCCTGCACCGGGGGATGCCACGTCTCATCTCAGCCCTGTCAAACATGTCATTCATCCCCCGCACGGCACAGGGGAGGGGGATCTGTCCCGGGCCGAAGGGTGGGGAAGGGGCTCCCACCTGAGCCTGGCTGCCGTGGGAGCGGTTGAGCTCGTCGCGGCACTGGCGCAGCCGGGCCAGGCAGGACTGGTACTCCTCACCCAGCGCCTCCAGCTCGCCCCGCAGCTCCGAGCACTGCCAGCACAGCGAGGGGCTCTGGGCAGGGCGGCTCCCCTCGGCTCTGTGCACACCCGGGCTGCTGCAGTGGCTGCAGCGCTGCGGCTGCAGCCGGGCACGGCGCAGCTCTGCTGCCTGAGCGTCCTCGTGTACCTGCAGGGACAGAGCACAGCTCGGCGTTACTGCAGCGTGCTGCTGCGGCAGTGCCTGCCTGCCACCCCCCCGCTCCTGCCTGGCTTTGCTGCCACAGCCGCAGCACGGGGGGAGACGAGCAGCAGTGGGTTTTGTGACTGCAGGAGTGTGCAGGTCAGGAAGATGTGGGCTGCTGTCAGGGTTTGCTCCTCGATCTGAAATTCCTTCTGCATTTCACTGATCCTGGCAGCAATTCCTGACAGCCCTTTTAACCCTCTGAGAGATGGGACACGTGGGACGGGTGCCTTGGTTGTGCTGCACAGCCCCAAAACTCTGGGATGGCCCCTTTTCCTGACCACCCAGAGTGAGTTCTCCCTGACATTCTGATGAGCAGAGCATTGGCAACTCCTTCCACAGCTACTGCCTATGCCCAGAGGCTTCAGGAGAAAGTGGAGGCACCTGTCTTGTCCCCCCCACTTCCTGTGCCTGTGCTTTAAAAAGCCCTCCCGGGAGCCCCTGGCTAACGCCTGATGGTGCCTTCAGTCCTGTGGGGTAGTGTGATAAGCTTCTCTCCTGTGTGGCTCTCTGCTCTGCTACAGTAAGTTATAATTTACTTTTTTATAAGTCCTTTTTAGTAAATCCTTGCTGGCTGAACACTGCTATAAGAATTGAGGGGCTGTTGGTTGGCAGAAGTTTGATGGCAAACTGTGTGTAAAAGGCTGTAAAGCTTTGGTTGTTTGGGTTTTTTTGCAGCCCAGTTGTACAGGCATTGCTTCTGTTAGCAGCCCCTTCCTGTTATTTCTATTGTTGCTGTTACAAGCATTCTCTTTTCCTCCTGCCCTTCCTTTTTGCTGAGGGGCTTGGTTCCTAAAGTGTGGTTTTGGCTTTTCCCTGTGAGGCTGCTGAGGCTCTCCTGCCTGTGAGAGCAGGAGTTTGTGCAGGGAGAGCTCTGCTCCTGCAGCCCTGTCCTTGTGTGTAGGTGCTTCACTGGGGATTCAGGTAAGGGTGGGATCAGGATAAAAACTTCGGGCAGATAATCCCTGCAGGAGCTTTGGTGGTGGTGTTTCTGCTGGAGCTCTCACTCCAGCAACAACTGAGTGACTTCCTCACCTCGTTCTCCTTTGCTGTGAGCTGGGGGGTCCTTTTCTGCATCTCATCCTTCAGACTTTCTGTTCCCTCCTCCTCCTCGGGGTGCTCTAACAGAGCGTTTTGTTTTTCCTTGGCAGGGGTGAGAGGTGGGGTCTGTGTGGTGGAAACCTGGTCTAGAAAAGAGTCAGGCTTCTGATGAGAAACAGCTCCAGGCTCTGGCTTGGCTTTAGCTCTTGTTTACTCAGCACAGTTTAAGGATAATATTTGTGTGCTATGCACAAAGCAGAGGACACAGGAGCTGAGTTTGTTATCACAGGCCTGTCTCTGCTGTAGCTACAAGTTCATCATATTAAGAACAATATTTCTAAGCAATTACCAGAAATGGAGGGGAGAGAGCGTTAAAATGCCTTTTTTATGATTTTCTTTTTGTCAAGTACAGCTGTAATTGCAATTATAAACTGGAATGTGTTTTGTTTGGAAAAAATATGGTGTAGCCACTGAAGCAGAATTTGCAGTGAAATCCATTTATTTTGTGACGTGTTTGCCATCATAAATACATTTATGTTTTAATGTTAGCTAGCAAAACAACTCATTCTGTGTAGCTCTAAAATAACCCTTTATGACCCTGTAGACTTTTCCTAGGGTTGGGGCTATGTTCCTGCGTCCAGGGAGTGCTACCTGGGGGTTACAAAGTTTGCTGACCTTTCCTTTGCACTGTCACCTCCTGGCTCTTCCCTTGGTTGTTCTGGTTGTGGATCAAGTCTGGGAACACAAAAAGCAATGTTATTGTCGACAGCACTAAAGGAGGTCCCTAACTTTGTGTATTTCTGTGTTACTTACTCTGCAAATGGCTGATTGTTTCCTCCAGTGTTACCTTCTGCTCTTGTTCTTTCTGCAATTTCTCTGAAATAAGGATAGGAGGAAATCAGGGTTGGTGTAAATCTCTGTGTATCTTTATGCAAGGGTGGTACTTTTCTGTTCTCCACGTGTGTAGAGTGGAGCAGACATTGCTGCCTGCTCTGGACTTTCTCTGAAGGGATGTGATTTTTAGCTGTTTATTGCCCTTTCTTTTTTGGCAGCTTTTTCCTCTCGTGCCTTGAGTTCAAGTCATTTACTGTTTATTTTAAAGCTGTTCATGCGAGACCTCCTATGAGCTTAGAACTGCAACCCACTTTCTCTTCCTTAATTACGTTTTGAAATAGCCAAGTGTGAGTTTGAAATAAGGTGTGTGAGTTTCCTGGCCTGTGTCTGACCTGGTGCTTTAGGACACACTCAGCTCCTCAGTATGCCATCGTCGCACAGCGCCGGGGCTGCAGGGCTGTGCTGGACGCTCTGGCGAGGGGGGAAAGTCCTGATTCAAGCTGAGGACCCATCTTAGATTATTGTTTCTTTTCATCGCTCCAGTTACATCCTTTCCTCTAGCAAAGCCGCTCCTCTGAACCCTTTAATCTACTCAGGAACAACTTTAGCGGGGGGACTTTGGCAATCAGAAGCTTTGGTGGCAAGCTGAGGCGAGCAGCGCGTCGGGAGCGAGCGGCTCTAAGCAGCGTGGCTTTGGGAGCATTTCCCCGGTCCCCGGGGTGGTTTTGGAGGGCAGAGGCCGCCCGCCGCGGGCCCCGGTACCTTGGATGTGTCGGATGTGTCCGGCCTGGCGGTCGTTGTCGCTGCGCAGGGCGCTGGCGGTGTGCAGCAGCTCCGTGCGCTCCTCCCGCAGCGCCCGCAGCTCCCGGCTCAGCCGCTCGCTCTGCGCCTCCGCCCGCTGGCCGAGGGGACACGGTCACAGCCTGCTCGGCCTTGGGGGCACATCACAGCTCATCCCCGCCTGCCCCCGGCCGCCTTCCTCCGGCCCTGGGGGCTCCGAGCCCCGTCCAGCCTGGGCGGTCCGGCGGCAGCCCGAATTGCGGAGAAAGATGCTCCTGCGGGAGCCGGCCTACCTGCAGCTCGCTCTGTAGCGCCTGGAAGCTGTTTTGGAGCTCGCTGTGTGCTGCGGTCACCCTGGTCAGCTCGGCTTTGAGGCTGGCGTCGTGCTCTTTCCAGAAGGCCAGGTCCTCTCGGGTCTCTGCCAGGCTCCTCTGCAGGGGACAGCAGGGACCCGGGGCTGGGCCAGGGCCATGGTGCCAGCCTGCCCTGGGTGACACCAGCACCGGGGCACAGAAACTCGTGTGGGGCTGATGCCACCTGATGGACAGAGCCAGCGCGGGCGGCGCTCCCTCGGAACACATCCCTGTGCTCGGGATAAAGCTCACTGGGTTTTCTGCGAATACCAGTTATCAAAGTGGGTCAAAGGGACTCGCTGCCCTTGGGGAAAACCTATTTTCACATAAATGACCAACTCCAGGAAAAAAAAAGCCAGCTCTGGAGGGCTGGTGCCCTGTGTGTGTGTGTGTGTGTCTGGGGATGGCCCAGAGGGATGGTGGGGAGGAAGGGGCTGCAATTCAGGACGACAAACCCGAGTACAATTCGCCAGCTCTGAGCTGCCTGTGACTTGATGTGCAGCTCGTGCAGTGAGCACAGGTTGCATTAAAGTTGCTTTGGGCTTTGCTGAGCAGCTAAAACATCTTTTTTTTTTTTTTTTTTAAAGCTTTGCTGCTAATGGTAAGCTTGTCATCATCTTTGCCTGACGTGTGGGTTGTCTTTGCCACAGCTGGACTGAATTAAAGCCAAGCCAGCTGTAAGACATGTTGCTCACCTGAGAGTTTTGCAGCTGCTGCTCTGTTTGGAGTTTGTCCTCCAGCATCTTCTGAAGAGCCTCTTTTGCCTTCTGCTCATAGGTCTGCTTCTGGTCCTCCATCTCTATCAGGATCTTCTTCACACACTCCTTTGAGTAACTCTTTAAAGGAAGGAAGCTTGAGGTGCTTATCTGTCAGGTTCCTGACCTTGCTACACTGCAGTATTAGCAAACCCAGAGTGTGTAAATGCTGCTGTAAAGTGCCGTGAAACATTGCTTCAGCCAAGAGTTAAAGTCCTTTTTGGATAGGTATCTGACCAGATTGATGTAGAAACTGAGACCCGACCCACTTACAAGGCTTGGTTTTTGTTTTCCTGCCTTTCCTCAGCCGTATGTCAGTGAATCAGACATTACCTGGGTGCAGGCCTGCAGCTGATTCTCCAGCACCCGGAGTTTACACCTCAGTTTGTCTTCGTTCAGCTGACCCTGGGGAAAGAGCAGTTGAAGTGAGCTGAGGAATCATGAGCTGCACAATGTGCCCCCGATGGTTTTTGTTGGGTTGTGTTTTGATCCATTTTCTCCCTTCACCTGTAATCAGATCAAAGTCTCTTCAGTGCTCAGAGCTCAAGTAAACCTTCCCAGCCTCAGAATAAACGGGAAATGGGGGAAGTAAAACTTTTATGGATTGAAAACCTGTCCCAAGGCAGTTTCTCTGGTTACTGAGTGCAGGTGCTGGCAGTGACATGACAAGTTGGGAGCGAGGGGATTTGGGGTTGTTCTGGCTGGCTTTGGCAGGAATGCAGCTGCTGCCTGTCCCCACGGATCCCCCTGGCCTCTGCCTGTGCTCCCTCCCTGCCTCCTGCTGCTGCAAAGGTCTTGTCTTGCTCTTTTCCTTAGAAAATAGGTTGGGTCTGTGTTGCAACATCTGCAGTTGGGCAGGGGGATGGAGGGCACGGGTGATGATTCATTTTCCTCCTCATCATCTCTCGGTGTTAGTCAGGCTGCTCAGGCTTTGTGGAAGCAGACTGCATGCAAATGCAGATAACATTTCTAGCAAAGAGTTCACGTAGGCTGTTTTTCCACCAGCAATACTGAGAACACCGATATCCTCTCTGCCCACTGCTGTTTGAAGTCACGACTCTGAAAAGAAACTCCTTGATGTTCCAGGAATAGCTGACAGACCCAAGCAGAACCAGACTCCCTGGTGTCTCAGCACTGTTTAAATCTGCACAGAAGCATGTTTACAGTCCCAAAGACTAAATCTTCCCTGTTCAGTCATTGGTGCAAAGAACTAAAGGCTCTTAGTAGGTAGGTGGAAATTTGAGAAGCAATTTTAGATGTCTGCAGTGCAGACACAGGTTCCAGCTGCTGTGCACAGATGTGGCTGTGCTGTGTTTGAGGCAGTCAGGCCCTTCCTGGGCTTCGGAGCAGAACTCGTGGAAGGGTTTGGGTTGGAAGGGGCCTTAATCATAACAGGGCCTCACTGAGCATCATCCTTCATCTGGCAGCATTTCTGAATCAGCTGAGCAAGTTTTACAGCTGCTGGGAGGTTTAAGGCCCAGACCCGGGGCAGGAAGGTCTCTCTGACCTCCGGGTGAAGTTGTGGGAGGGGGAAGGAACCAAATGCATTTTCCCTGCAGTCTGACACCCCCATCCTCCTGCAGAGCCTTCCCTTGCCCCATGGAGCCACAAACACACATGAACCACCTCAGGGATGGCCCTGTGCCCATTCCAGGAGTCACATCATCCACAGGCATTCAACGGCTCATCTTTGATACCCAAGCTGTTAGGCAGGCTTAAAAAGCTGCTGCAACAAGCGTTTGGCATCTCTGCTGAGGCCAGGAAGGGGCAGCCAACCCTCACTTTCCAACCCACACTTTCCATCCATCCCTCCCTTTGCCAGAAGCCCCCCAGCCCCACCTGCCTCATGGAATCCCCTCCGAGCAGCAGCATCTGCCTCTTGGCTCCGGCACTGAGGGCACTTTTAGGCTGCTCAAAAGCTGATTTTCAGGCTGATGAACAGCGGCGTGCAGGAGGCAGCAGCAGAGTCTGTCCTGCAGCAAGGGGCACCCACCTGTTTGCCATCTGAGGTTTCGTGGCCACTTCCTGCAGTGTGGCTGGGTGTTTTTTCCTGCTCACATTATATTGAAGGAGCGAGTGCAGGAGGAAGTTTCTGAGCACAGGATGTTGAACATGAGGTTTTGTGTCCCCTCACCCAATCACTCGCTTCTCTGCCCCAACGGAACTTTCAAACCACTTTTTTTTTTTAAGGCCACAAGGGCATGAATTATTTGATGTCATGATCCTATAAGAAAGCCTTGCTGTTGATCTGAAAGCAAAGTGCATTTTGCAAGAATCTCTTGGAGCACAAAAGAGAAAAATTCAGGCCAAGTTCTCCGTTTTCTCTTGAGTTTGTCCCACCCTCCCTAAGCAGAGAGGTGACAGCGAGGCAGGGGAGGTGATGAGGGGTTCTGCAGCTCTCTGGTACCTGCCAGGATTTCTCTGATGCCTGGAGCAGAGTGGACAAAAGCTCCTGTAAAATCATCATCTTCTGCTTGAGCAGCAGCTCACGGTGCAGGGCCTCCTGTGGGCAAGGGGGACATGGTCAGTGGGGACAGCCCAGAGCCCCCCAGGCCCTGCTTGGGGCTGCCAGGACTTGGAGATCTCTTGGCCTTTCTGGCCGTGTTTAAATTGGGCTTTTAGCAATATTAATACTGATTTTAAAAGTATTATTCTTGATGAAAACCAGCTGTCCCAGTGGATTTGGTACCTACCTTCAGGTAGTTGGAGAGCTGTACCATCTCCTGGAAGGGAAAGGGCAAATGTTTTAAAATAGGGTTGTTTCAGTTTATAAACATGTCATGAACTTGCTACAAAAATCTAAGTATTTTTAAATGAAAGTGAATTAGCAGCTTGCATTTGGGTGGAGAAGGAGAGCCTATTGGGGTCCATTGGGTTAGTTTTTCCAGGAAACTGGAAATATTTCCACAGCAGTTTGACTTCCAGGAGTTCTGGGCTGGTCATTACCTGTGCTGTCCTTACCTTATTTAAAACTGCTATTCCCCAGCTGAAAGGAAAAACAAAGTGTGTTACTGAGGTGTCTGGGGGGGTCTTCAGCCTGGCCACCCCCTCCCCAGCTGGGCTGTGAGTCTGTGCAGCAAACCCTGTCCCTTTTGGAGGGGGAGCACTTTGGGGCCCGGGGAGCTGCTGCCCTGTGGGAATTCCCAGGGACGGGGCAGGAGCTGCTTACTCTGTCTGCTGGCTCGAGTCTCTCACTCCTGAGCTTGGCGTTGGGGGGGTCTGGGTTCCTGTGGAAGCAAAGTGAGAGGGTGTGAGTGATCCCCCCGAGGGTGTTCTTTGTGAGGGTGTCCATCTCTGCTCCCATTGCTCCCAGTTTAAACAGTGTCCAGTGACAGCTCAGTGGGCACAAGAGGCAGAGAAATGCTCTGGTGGGCAGAGAAGCAGCATGGAATTATCCTGCAGTGAAGTCACTCTTGGGACAGCAACAGTGCAGCCCTGGGGCAGAGCAGCTGCTCAGCAGCACTGGTGGTCAAGCTGTGGGCTGCTTTATCCTTCCCCAGGAAAACTATCCCTAATTCCTGCAGTGCGCAGGGAAAACTCAGACTGGGCCGGGGAGCTGCCAGCTGAGCCCAAACAGCTCCATGGAGATGTGAGGGTGGGAAGGGAATGTTGTGCTGGGGAAATCTGAGCATCCCTCACGTACCTCGGGTGTTGAGAGAGTCCCCTCGTCCCCGGGGCGTGCTGAGGCTCAGCAGGGACCCGGCAGGGGGGAGCGTGGGGCAGCTCCTCGGGTGCTGGAACGAGAGGACAGCTGCAGTCAGTGTCTCCCCACAACAGGCTGAGGGCAGGGCTGTAGGTGAGGGGCAGCAGGGAGATGCCGAGGAGCTGTGGCACACCCACAGGGACCTGCAGCTGTGGCTGCAGCAGCTCCAGAGCTTTGGGGCGAAGTGGGGAACAGCCCGAGTGTTGGGATGGGGGGAATGACACCCCCAGAATGGGACAAGGGGGGCAGGAGCTGGGCCTGGTGTGGGTCTCTGCTGTCTCAGAGCAGAGGTGCCAGTCCTGCCCTGGGCTGGGGCCTTGGCAGCTCTGCCAGCTCAGCAGGGAAGGCTCCTGCATGTCAGTGCTTGCTGCAGATTCCTGCGGCTGGAGCTGCTGAGCCACGAGGCAGCAGGAGGCGGGTGATTGCTCTGCTCACTGCGGGCTGCACAGGGAGCTCCAGGGGTGTCTGTGTAAATCACCTGTCTCTGCTCACGCAGCTCTGTGAGCCCCCGGGGTGTACCAGGCCATTTTACACAGAAATACATTTACAAGGAAATCTGTTTCGCTCTGCTGGGGTGTTTACACCCCTCTGAAGGTGTTCTAGAAGACAGGGTGCCCTCTGGGTTCCTGTGTGGCACAGGGGAGTAATGAGTGCCAGGGAGTCTCTGCCTCCTCCACCCTTCCTGCTCACAGCACAGGTGATGGAGGGAAGCCAGGAGGATGGAGCTCACTTATCAAGGGTAAAAATGATTTATGCAAGTGTAAAACTGCAGCCTGGCAGCAAAAATGTGGAGTTGTACCAGGGGAAAATGGCAGAAAAATCTCCAGGTGTTTCAGGGCTTGGCAAAAAGGGCGAGGAGCAGGGGAGTGACTGTGTCCCCACACCTGACTGTGCAGTTCGCAGGGAAATGCACATTTTTGTCTGTACAATCTGCATTTTGGCTGTGTTTTGACTCTGCTGGTGGCTGGAGCAGGCTGAGCTCTGTGCCGCGGGGCAGGCGTTACCTGGAGGATGCTCGGGCTGGGCTCCACCCGCGAGGAGGGGTCCGGAGGGGTTCGTGCCTCGGCCTCCTGGCCCGGCAAGGTCTCCGGCAGGTTCCTCCTCCGGAGGAACTCGGTCTGCCGGGCGCTGCGCTCCGGGCGTGGGGCTGGCCGCGCCGGGCGGCGGCAGGTGGTGACATTGTTCCTGCAGCGCAGCCGCTCCCGAGCCTCCTGCCGCCTCTCGCTCCGCTCCTCGGGGCTCTCCCCCGGCCGCCGCCCCGGCCGAGCCCCCCTGGGCATGCTGGCCTCGTCCCCTCGGGGGCTCTGCCCTGGGAAACCTGGGCAGAACACAGCGGCCGAGCGGAAATCAGCAGTTTCTTCTAGGATTTAATGGGTGTAGGGTATGGGGCCGTGCGTCTGGAGTGTCAGTTATGTGCAGAATACTTCCATGCTTTTTAGTCTGTACTCAAATCTGCTCCGTAATTCTTGTCAGCGTCCTTGTGGTAGCTGTGGGGTGCTCGGAGCTCGTTCCTGGTGCTATCATTTTACCCTAAGGGCCTCCTTTGAGGGTGAGCAGCATTTTTGGGGTGGGCAGCTCTTGCCCTCGGTGGGGAAGGTGCCACAAGCCCCGGCCAGGACACTGCTCCAAATGCTGAGCGTTTTGCAGCTCATTTTCTTCCATTTTAGAAAAGGCCCAGTTGTGTGTCCTGCTCAGTCCCCACTCATCCATCTCTTCCCATCGGGAAAAGCTCAGCCCTCTCTCCCACCCGTGCTGCCTCTGGCCTGCCCAGGGCTGGAAAAGCCTCAGTTCACCAAAAATGCACTGAGCAGCAGGATCAAGCTTAGAGAAACACAGTCCATTACTCACCCCGGGCTGAGCAAACCGTTGAGGCTTTCTTGACAAGCTAATTCCCTATTTCCTCCTTCTGCTACCCCAAATTACCCCCTCTAATTAAACATGTCCTCTATCTTCACTTTCCGAGCTGTTACACTTCTTGCTTCAAGGGAAACCAGAAGAAACCTGTGCTCCTTGCTGGCTCACGTTACACTTTCCCGGGGCAAGTTGTGTAGTCTGAAATTGGGGTGACAAAAGAGGAGAGAGGTGCCTGGTGCTGCCTCCAGCCTGTGCGCCCCGGCAGCCTGGTGCTGTGGGTGCTGCAGCACTTACCTGGTGCCGGGGTCCTGTCCTGCCCCTCGGGTGCCGTGCCGAGCCGGGTGTTATCGGGCACGAACACGCCCCAGCTGCCCTCCTCGTGCCACCCACCTCATCTTGTGCTCTCCTTTTCGCTCTGTCAAACAGGAAACGGTGCAGCTGCGGCCGAGCCCCGGTTCCTGTGTGTGCTCACGGGCTTATCTCGGGAGCCCCGAGTGTCCAGGCTGGCCCCGAGCACAGGCAGCAGTTATCTTTTGGGGCATCCCCCTTTGGCTGCTCTGTGACGCCGAGCCTGAGTGCCGGCTCGTGGGACTGCTCGTGGCACTCGGGGACGGAGTTTCCCCGAGCGGCTTTGGGGCAGCGAAATCCAGCCTTAGGGAAGTACAGTAATGCTATTATTGTAGGGCTTCTTGCAGATTGGAAAGAGGAAAAAAAAAAAGTGTGTTTTGGCAGCTTGAGGAGAGGTCAGGAATGGCAGAAATTCATTAAGGTCTTTAGAGAAGTGAAAGCTTCGTTAATGCAAATCGGGAGGAGGTCGGTTTAGCCAGCTGGGCACTGATAAGGGCGCCGTGCCCTGATAAGGGCTCCCTGCTTGTGCAAGTGGAGAAGAACACCCGGAAGAGCAGAGATCTCAGAGTAACACTGGATTTATTTTTACAAAGACCGGCGTGGAGGGGAGGTGCGACAGAAAATCTCCACATTCAGAGACTCTCCGGTGGCTTTGGGGCTTTTTTGTGCTGCTTGGCCCGAACTTGGTTCTGGGCCCGGGCTCAGCTCAGCTGCCTCGGTGCCATTCCAGAGGGAACAGTTCCTGCAGGTTGAGCAGGAATCCTGCGGGTGAGCAGGACACGGGCAGCAGATGCTGCTGCAGGACTTCCCTGAAGTGCCTCCTGCTTGGAAAAACCCCCTTTACAAGAGTCCATTACTAAAAAGGACATTTTTGTGCTGTGTTACGTTACACAGCCCTGGACTGTCCTGCCCAGGCTGCCGCGGTGCCAGCACAGGGATGTCCCAGCGGTGAGGAAAGGCTCCCCCAGGCAGCTGGGTTAACCCCACGTCCGTCCTGCTCGGCCCCAGGTGTCCCAGCAGGGCTCAGGGGTTACGTTCTCCGGACCTTTTCCAGGCGGTAGCTGCCGCGGATGAGGGAGTCGAGGAGCTCGGGGGCGAAGGTGCGGAGCAGGAGCATGGTGCCCAGGGGCCGGGCCGGGTACAGCAGCTCCCTGCGGCGCAGCGCTCCCGCCCGGATGATCTCCAGGGCACACTCCTCCTTGGGGGCCGGCGTGTCCGGGATAACGTGTGACACGGCGCGCACGGCGCTCTCTACAGGGGACAGGGAGGTGTCACCAGGGGACACGGCCACAGGCACCAGCGGCGCTCAGGGTGTCTGGGGCTTCCCCAAACCGACAAACTCCGGGGATCAGACCTGTTTATCGAGGCTTAGAACTGTGAAAATAATTATAACAATCCTTCCCTTTCCTTTTCACCTCTTGAGTGGCCACAGGACCTGCCCTGAGTTCACTGCGAGGGCCAAAGGCCTCAGGCCACCATTTTTAAGAGTCCTGCTCCTTCCACAGCTGCACAGACACTGCAGGAGTCTGTGGGTGCTGGGCTGGAACGGGCTGAGCCCCGAGGGCTGAGCTTACCTGTGTTGATGTAGCCCAGGATGCAGAGCGTGATGGAAACGTTGACCTTGTCTATGATGAGTTCCTGCCTCAAGGAGCTGAAAAATCCATCTAAGGCGAACTTGGTTGCGGAGTAGGGAGCAGTGAAAGGGCCGGCAATTCTACCTGGAGCATAGACACAATGTTGGGGTGCAGGTGCTGGGCAGGCACGGCTCTGCCCTCCTCCTGCCCTGTCAGTGGCTACACTGCTGGGGTTTAGGGTGCTGGAATAAGCTGTCATGGACGCTTGAGGGAAATAAACACACGCAGGAATGTTTAAAATGGCACAAAGTGCCTTCCAGTGCAGCTGACAGTGCCCCTGTATCCCTGCAGAGATGCCCATGTATTGCAGATGTGTGGTCAGTATGTGGCCATGCCTGTGAAGGTGATCAGAGGGTGCCAAGAGGCTGACAGGACAAAATACAAATTTCCCAGAGCGTTTGAATTGTGCACCAAAGATCTAAATCATGTGCTGGCCCTGATCGCAGCTCTCTGCTTGTGGTCCTTGCTCTGCCTTTTGGGGAAAAGCCTGGGCAGGGATCCCTGGCAGGCTGTGGGCACGGCCCCTCGGGGCTCACCTGCCACGGATGAAACCACCACGATGCTGCCTTCGCTCTCCTTCAGCATGGGCAGGGCCGCCGTGGTCAGGGCCACGTAGCTGACAAAGTTGGTCTCCATGAGCTGCCGGACGTGCTCCACGTCCCCGTTGAAGTAGGTGAAGCCGCTCTGGCCGATGTGGTTCAGGATGAGCATGTCCAGGCCACCTGGGGGCAGAGCAGGTTCGCCAGCTGCCGGCGGCCGGGCGGTGCTGCGGGGCCGGGAGGGGCACAGCACCTACCCCAGGTGTTCTCCGCCTCCCGGAGCACCTCCTCGGGCAGGCTGCGGCTGTCCATGGAGCCGCTGATGTAGCGGGCGGAGGCAGCACCCAGCTCCAGGCATCGCTCCACAACCTGGGGGGGACAGGTCGGGGTTGGGGGGCTCCCCTGCAGGGAACCCCCAGCCCGGGCTGTTCTGCCCTGGGCCACACGGGGCTCATGCTGGGGAGGCCCTGGGGTGTGTCTGGAGGGCACCAGCTGTGCCGGGCCGGGGTGAATGTCCCCATCCAGCCCAGCGTGCCCTGCTCGCCATTTACTTTCTGCAGCTTGGCCTCTGTCCGTGCCGTGAGCAGCAGGTGGGCCTCCATCCGAGCCAGGTGATAAGCCATCTGCTCCCCGATGCCGCTGCTGGCCCCCGTCACGATCACCCGCTTCCCCCGCAGCATCTCTGCAGAGGAGGGCACAGAGCTCAGAGTTGGCACAGCCCTGGCTGCCCCTCTGCACGTGGGCACCGCGGCCCCTTCTCTGTCCCCGCGGCCCCTTCTCTGTCCCCGCGGCCCCCTCTCTGTCCCCGCGGCCCCTCTCTGTCCCCGCCAGCCTTGTCAGACCCTGCTGGAGTCTGGTCCCTGGTCCCAGTTTTGGGGGGAGCTCATGTGAGGCTCGAGCTGTGCACCCAGCCTGGACAGGGAGCGGTGAGAGCTGACCAAAAAGGTGTGAATGTTTAAAAGGATTGGATGGTTAAAGTAGGAAAACTGCTTATTTCCTGAATAAGTCATTTACAGAGGTCAGACACGGTGTCTCAGTGTAGTTCCAGGAGTTTTCCCTGTGCTCTGACCCTGTGCCCAGGGGCTCTCTGCCCTCCCAGCCCTCCTGCTAGGACTCTGCCATGTTCCAGGTTCCTGTGCAGGGCACACTCTGCCCTCCTGGCAGCAGCCTTGCTGTCCTCGTAAAGCCTCTTTCTCCCAGGACTTACCTTCATTGAAGTTCTCGGGTGCTGAATAAAAGTAAAAGGCCAGTGCTGCTCCCAACAAAGGGATGAAAACCTTCAGGAGCAGTCCCATCCCTCTGCAGAGGTGAAGGTGGCTGGAGGTTGCAAATGGGGCTGGGAAGTTTTGAGCTGGGTCTTATCTCACATAAGTTTGCTGGTATCTGTTGGACCTTTTCTTTGCCCTGCCGGTGATTTAGCAAACATTAACCTAATGAAGCGTGTGGCTTTGGACTTTAGGCTGTCCCTTTGCACCCTTGGCATGCCAGGACTGTTAAGCGTGCCTTTTGAGAGCGCTGAAGGGAAGGCACTGAACAGTTCCGGCTCCACAGAGCGGTGGGTGCGTGGTTTGGTGGCTGTCCTGGGGGCTGGGACAGCAGCGTCCCCTCAGAGCAGAGAGCTGTCGGATGAGCGGGCATTCCTCTCTTCCCTCTCCACATCTAACCCAGGAGGAACCTTTCCCTCCCTGCTGCCACAAGGGTTTACTGATCAGCACTCTCTGCTGTGCAGCTTCAGAGCACTATCTGGGGAGAGCAGGGCTGGCAGAGGTTCCATTTCCCAACCAGTGCTGATGATTCTGGTTTATCCTCGGAATTATCACCATGGGTATAATAATGGCAGTTTGTTGGGTGGCTCTTACCCCTAAAAAAATCACTATTGAGGCATCCATGGCTTGCAAAGGGCAGTAAAAGAGACAAGAGAATGAACAGGAGAATCTTCAGCTTCCCCAGTGCTGCGGTGCTGCTCAGTGTCTGCTGGGCAAACGGGTTTGAGAGAGATTTTCTGGAAGTTTAAAGGGTAGAACCCACTCTGTGTGTGCTGGTTTGTGTGTGGGATCTTGGAGTAAGCAGCGAAATTAGGAAGGCATTGTTCCCCGTGAGGGTGGGCAGGCCCGGGACCCCTGTGTCCAGTGGAGCTGTGCCCACGAGCAACTGGGAAAGGCGATAAAACCCCGCCAGCACACACAGAGCTGTCCGGTTAATACACTTTATTTAACAATTAGCTTAATAATCAGCGTTCCGCGGCCGGGCGGGGTGAGCAGGGCACAGAGCCGCCGCTGCGGGGCCCTGTTCTGTCCCTGCGGGTGCCGCCAGCGCATCACCGAGAGGCGGAGGCGATGCCGGGGGGGACCCTCGCGGTGGCCCGGGGGGGGACCCTCGCGGTGGCCCGGGGGGGGACCCTCGCGGTGGCCCGGGGGGGGACCCTCGCGGTGGCCCGGGGGGGGACCCTCGCGGTGGCCCGGGGGGGGACCCTCGCGGTGGCCCGGGGGGGGACCCTCGCGGTGGCCCGGGGGGGGACCCTCGCGGTGGCTCAGTTCGGCGGTCGGGGGGCCCCGGGGGGCGCGGGCAGGCGGTAGCGGCTCCGCACCAGGTAATCGAGGAGCTCGGCGGCGCAGTCCCGCAGCAGCAGCGGCAGCCGCGTGGAGCTGTAGCGGTAGTAGAGCTCCCTCCGGCGCAGCGCCGCGCCCTTGAGGATCTCCAGAGCGCACTCGTCCCGCGGCGCCGGCCGCTCCCGCAGCACCTCCGCGGCGGCGCGCACTGCGCGCTCTGCGGGCCGGGTCAGCGCCGGGGGCACCGGGGGGTGAGGGGAGAGCCGGGACCCCGAGAGGGGATGAGGGGAGCCCCGGGACCCCGAGAAGGGCACCGGGGGATGAGGGGAGAGCCGGGACCCCGAGAGGGGCACTGAAGACTGAGGGGAGAGACGGGACCCCGAGAGGGGCACCAGGGGAAGAGAGGAGAGCCGGGACCCCGAGAGATGATGAGGGGAGATCAGGGATCCTCGGACGATGAGGGGCGAGTGAGGACCCCCGAGAGGCGCAGGGGGATGAGGAGAGATCGAGGATCCCCGGGGGCTGAGGGGACAGCGGACACCCGAGCGGGTGTTGGGCCGTGCCCGGCGCTTTGTGGCCTGGGGAAGTCAAAGCCTTTTGTGGCTGTTTTTGGTGGCGGGGAGGTGGCATCCCCAGGGACGGAGCAGCCGGGATGGGGACGCTCCGCCCCGAGCAGGGACAGAACAGCGCTGCTCTTACCGGTGTCGATGAAGCCGAGGACGCAGAGCGTGATGGAAACGTTAATGCTCTGAATGGTGAATTCCTGCCTCAGGGAGCTGAAAAATCCATCCAGGGCAAACTTAGTCGCAGAGTAGGGGACGGTAAAGGGAAACCCGACTTTACCTGGACGCAGAATGAAGTTCTGTGTTAGCACACGAGGCTGCTCTGCCTCAGCCTCTCTTTTGCCCCTCGTCAGACAGTATTTTACCCGAAGGGAGTTTACAGTCAGTGGAGTGTCAGCCTGGCCCCTGAGCAGCAGCCTTACAAATATTCTTGGTGGCTTCCAGCTCTTAGGGCCAAAGCCATGGCTCACATCTCTGCTCAGGGCACGGGCAGCCCACAAGAAGCACAAAACCCTCAGAGGGGAGAGATGGAGCAAAGTTGAAACTCCGTCCCTGGCCGCTGAGCTGGTCACCAGAGCAGCCATGGGGTTTAACTGCAGTGCTGGTCACAAAACAAAACGGGGCGATTGGATTGAGCAGAAAACAACTTCCATCAAGAGAACTCCAAACCCATCTGGATTTGGGTGTTGGGGCTGGTTTTGGTGGGGTTTTACTGTTAAGCTGCTATGGCTCCTGTAGGATGCCTGGTGTCTCTGTGTGCTGACAGCCAGCCCAGGTGCCTTTTGGCCGAGTCCCCTGTCACCAGGCTGGTGACACGGCCCGCTCACCTGCCATGGATGAAACCACCACGATGCTGCCCTCGCTCTCCTTCAGCATGGGCAGGGCCGCCGTGGTCATGGCCACGTAGCTGAGGAAGTTGATTTCCAGGAGCTTTCGGACGTGCTCCACGTCCCCATCAAAAAAGCCAAAGTAGGATGCGCCGACGTGGTTAAGAATCAGCATGTCGAGTCCTCCTGCAAGCAGAAAAATGGCATTAGTGCTGGGGGGAGAGGGCTGCAAGCAGCAAAACAACATTTCTAGGAGCAGAGTAAGTGTAATCCAAGGAAATGAGGTTTTTGGGTCAGAGCTGTGCCCTGTTATCTCCGGAGCAGGGATACAGCCCGGATGGTGGCTGCCAGGAAATATTTTGTTGTGAAGTATTGTTTTTAGTTCAAAATGCAAATACTACGGCCCAAGGGAGATCACCCCTGGATTGTCTGTGGGCCGGGGAGGGAGAGGGAGTGCTCCACACGGAGCTGGACTGGTGCATTTCTGAGCTGTGACCCATGGCCACAATGGCCAGGGCTGCTGGATCTGTCAGACCCTGGCACTGGGCTGATGAAATCCAGGGCTGTGACACTGCAACAGAATGTCAGGAGGCCACAGGGCTGAAATCAGGAGCGCAGTTCAGTTTGAGAGGCAGAGGAGCAGGGCTGCGAAGGGCACCATCAGGGGACAATTTCTCCCGTCTCGCCCCATCTCTCCCCCTCGTTTTCCCCGTGGCAAAGAGCAGGGCCAGGCCGAGCAGAGCTGCAGACATACCCAGGGAGGTCTGTGCCTCCCTCACCACGTGCTGGGCGAAGGCTGTGTCCTCCATGGTGCCGCTGACGAACCGCGCCGAGGCCGCTCCCAGCTGCAGGCAGCGCCGCACCACCTGCACGGCAGCACAGTCACGGCCCCCTCCCTGCCCCCGGAGCCCCCGGTGCTGTGTCCCCACCTTCAACCGGCGGTTTGGAGTGGTGCGAGTGTGTTTGGGGCCTTGTGAGCTTCAAAGGGAGCCTGGGAAAGGATTCCTTGTTGTGAGCGCGTTACCCGGGGCAGTCTGGCTCCTTCTGCGGAATTGCACGTGTGCAGGGAGCAGGAGCCTGCCCAGCACGGCCCTGGAATGAGGGTGTGTGGGGCTGTGTGTTCATTCAGACACGGGAACGTGCGGTGCGGGGTGCTGTGTGTGCAGGAGGGGATGGCTGGGACCTGGGACTGTCACTGCTCCTGCCTGGGACCTGTGCCCACCTTTGGGTGTCCCTGTGCCCGGCTGGGACCTGGGACTGTCCCTCTGCCCGGCTGGGACCTGGGTCTGTCACTGCTCCTGCCTGGGACCTGTGCCCACCTTTGGGTGTCCCTGTGCCCAGCTGGGGCCTGTGACTGCCTGGGACCAGTGGGTGTCACTGTTCCTGGCTGCTGTGGACGTTCCCGCGGCTGTGACAGGAGTCCCCTCCCCGTGGCTGTGACAGGAGTCCCCTCCCCGTGGCTGTGACAGGAGTCCCCTCCCCGTGGCTGTGAGCCCTGCCGTGAAGAGCAGAGTGCCCCGGTTGTCATTTACGTTCTGCAGCCTGGCCTCTGTCCGGGCCGTGATGAGGATGTGGGCTCCCATCCGTGCCAGGTGATAAGCCATCTGCTCCCCGATGCCCGTGCTGGCTCCCGTCACGATCACCCGCTTCCCCTGCAGCATCTCTGCCACGGAGGCACAGCCATTTCAGTTAGCCAAATGCTATTAGAAAAAAAACAACCTTAAAACTAAAACCAAAAATTTTAAAAAAGTCGCGGAGTGCCCTTCAGAATCAGGAGTTAATTGGAGGGTAAAGGAGCCTGCGCGGGCAAAGCATCCGGCACCAGCAGGGCTCTCCCATCCCACGGAAAAAGCTGCTGCAGAATGCACTGACACAGGGACAGTGCTGGACTCTTCCAGCAGCTTTTTCCACAAGCCAGGGCACAATTTATCGACGCCCCGACTCTTCTGGAATAAAAACAATCCACTGAGCGTGTCTCCAAACTTAAACTCTAAGACAAGCCTTTATAAACTCTCCCTGCACACAGGAGAACACAGCACTCGGTGCCCTCTGCCTCTTGCCCCCGGCTTCACCTGCTCCCTCGGGAGGTTTTCCTGCACAGTCCTTGCTCAGTTTGGTTTCAAATCTTTGTTAAAGCAACTTTCCAGCATCCACCACCACAGCAAGGCTCGGCCGTGGCTTGGTCCGAGCTCTGTCCGGTTTCTATGCAAAACACCCGAATGTGGCTTTCTGGTAGGTTTTTTTTCTCCTTAAAGACAGATTCTCTTTGGATACTTACCCGGTTTGAAAGTGTCCCTCGCAGAATAGAACCAGAAGGCCAAAACCAATCCCAGAAAGGGAATGAGAATCTTTTGCAACCGACCCATCCCACTGTGGAGTCAGGAAATACAGCATGAGAGAGAAGGAAGGAACAAAGGACCCGCTGCAGAGCTGCTCCTCAGGGAAGCAGCAATGTGACCCTTTAAAAACCTGTTAGCGGAGCAGCTGCGGCTTCCAAAGCCCTGGAAAATCACGGGTGGGTGGATGGATAAGCCAAGCAAAGCCTTTGGTTTGCTCCCTGCTGCTCGGCCTGGCCAGCGGGGCTGTTTGGGTTCTGCCCACCTCTTTTCATATTTCCTGTCCTACGTTAAAATGCAGAATTTTGCACAACACCCTGGAAGAGGTGTGTCTTTGCTGAGCAGCATCAAGTTTCACTTGGAGAACATCAGAGGGAGCCCAGTGCAGGTGGTTAAACATTGTCCTTTATTCCCGCGGGCCCTGGATGGGATGTGGGGACACCCACAGCTGCTCCTGTGCCCCCAGGCCGTGGCTGCTGCGTGCCCCAAAGCAGCTCCTGCCCCTGGGGGCTGCTGGCAGCAGGGGCTCAGCAGCACTCTGCGCCCCAAACAGCCCCAGGAACGCTCTGCTGAGGTTTTAAAAACTTTTATTTTTTTTATCTGTGAGCAGATGAGGGAGGAGGGGCTGAGTGGGACCCGTCTGTGGGGTGCAGCCACCTCAGCCCCAAGGGGCACACGGAGCTTTGCAGGGAGACCTGGATGTGTTTCCTGCAGGGAAATCAGTGGCCCTGCTGCCGTGGTTCCTCCTTTGGGTTTTGTGAGAGTTTTGTTCTGGCTTTTAGATGAATGTAATCTTGAGGAAAACCCACAGAACAGCCTGTAGCTCCCTGTAGCAGCAGCAAACTCAGTGAGTGGATCTTGTGCCGTAGGGATAATCCATGTCCCAGCTCTGGTGTGGGGCTGGGATCTCCACCCCTCAGTTCAGGGATGGGGAGATGCTGTGGGAGCTCCTGGAAGTGCCCTGCCAGAGCCTCAGCCTCCTCTGCTGGGACAAAATCTGTGTTTGCAGGGCAGGAGCCTCATCTGCAGGGCAGCAGCTGCCCCGAGGTCTGATTCCTGTGGGCACAGCACTCTGCTTGTCTCTCTAACAGAACCAGACACAATTGCTTAATGGTTTTCTCGCCTCCTCTTATATCTCTAGAACGCTTCAGTAGTGTGCCTGGCAGGGCAGCATTGCTCTCCGGCCTTGCTGCTGCTTTATGGGTGTCTTTTTCCTTTTCTGCCTTTCTGCTCCGGTCTCAACTTTCCCTCTGAGGAGGAGCACTGAGCCCACACTTGGTCAGATAACACCAGTGCAGCCACTGTGCTTTTCCTGCCTCCCTTTGCTTGGAACCGGGGCTGTGGGTGTAGGGCAACATCTCATTCCTTGGCTAGGGAAAAGGACGTGAAGTGATCAACCATATCCCAGCTGGGACCTTGTCTGGGGCCGGCAGGGAAAGAGGCTCTTTTCAAGATATTTTATTTTATTAGTGGCATTAGTAAAGCAACACCCAGTGACCTCTGTGTACCACCTGCACGTGTGACAGGAAGGGGCCGTGCTCTGTGCTCCGTGGTGGCACCAGGGGCTGTGGGGATGGAGGCACTGAGGGATTCCAGGGCCAACACTGGCCTGCCTTGCTGCTGCTGAGAACTGCGGGGTTTTGAAAACAGCTGATAATCAAGGACTGAAATATGGAATATTTTGGTCCCAGCTGAGTGCACTTTGGCTGTATGAGTGTTTTCAGTGCTCTTTGGTGTGTGGAAGGGAGCAGGGCTGTGGTGGGATCTGGCCCCAGGGTTGTGCTGCCCACAGGGTTTGCTCCTGGCCTCCCATCCCTGCCAGGGTGCTGCTGCTCCTCACTCCCACTCGTGGCTTTTTCTGGCTTTGTTTTCCTGTGTGCTACTTAACGACTTGGTTTTGACTTTTCCCGGGGGTGGGGAGAGTGGGGCAGGAAAAGGCTGCCCGGGAAGGGTTTTCTGAGCCTGGCTGCTCCTGAAACCCCTGGCTGGGGTGGCCCTGGGTGGATTCCCTGTTGTGCCCCGTGTGTGAGCTGTGCTTTCCCCTGCCGTGGGTCTGAGCTGTGTTTTCCCAGGGATGCTCCTGTGGTGCTGCTCCCGGGGGTTTCTCCACTCGGTGCTGTGAGGAGTGCAGGGGAGAAATGGGCCAATAACAGAACCAATGTGATTCCAGCAGAGGCTGTTCATTGTTCCCATCACATGGCAGATACAGATTCTGGGTCTGCTGTCCACCTGGGCATCTCCGGGTTGGCCCAGCTGCTTCTCCCTGAGGCAGACACATCCTTCAGGACACCCAATTGTCACTGTCCATCCTCACCTTGTCCTCCCCCTGTCCAGGGGTTACATTTTTTGCAGACAGTTTCTCAGGCTCTCTGCTCTTATTTTTGATCCTGTTGTTTTCTCAGTAACCTTGATGAGTTCCTGAGGGCTCTAATAACAGAACTGCAGGTGGTTTGATGACATTACTCACAGCCAGTTTGGCTGCTGCATCAGAGTGGCCTGTGGTGTACAGAGACATTGCTACAGAGGAGGAAACGAATGTGGGAAGGGAACTTGTTCTGACAACAAACCGGGAGAGGGGAGCTCGGAGAGCCCCTGCCAGGAG
Organism: Sylvia borin; assembly: GCA_014839755.1. Lineage (NCBI taxonomy): Eukaryota > Metazoa > Chordata > Aves > Passeriformes > Sylviidae > Sylvia > Sylvia borin. The sequence continues at coordinate 6,072,654 of CM025980.1, read as the reverse complement.
CGTTCCTGGCCCGGCTGAGGCTCGGGCAGGTCTGTGCAGGCAGCTCCAGCACTCCAAAAAACACTCGGCAGGAATTTGGATACCACTTCTTCCCCCCACTCTCTCCTCTTTTTTTTTAAGTGATATTTGACTATTTTCAAATCATTATCAAATCTTGGTCAAATGCTGAGGACTTTCCTTTTTTTTCCCTTCCTCTTTTGCCTTTTTTAAAAATTTTATTTTATAGGCATTAAAATATTATTTTTGCACTCCCAGTCCCGAGGGAGGTGAGAGGATTGTAGGATGGTTTGACATCACATTTCTACACGCTGCTGGGTCAGAGAAAATACTGTGATGTTTAAGTCATTTCCAAGCCCTGAATTTTTGTTTTTTTCCATGTGTGACCAAATTGGGAATTGCTGCCTTGAAATTTCATTGTTGGAGCTGTGGCTGCTCTGAGCCTTGGCCGCTGTCCATGTTCCCAGTGCCCTTGGAGCTGGGGCTGATATTCTTATCTGCACCCCTAAATTTAGCCTGGCACCCCTGGGATATCCCGTGTCCACACTGCAAATAGCAGGTGAGGACTCTCTGAAGACACCCAGCTCCTGCCTTTGAAGGGGCTGAGCGGTGAGGGGACGGCTGCTCCGTGGGCTGAGGGGCTGGATGACAGCTCCAGGCTGAAATCAGATCTTTGGAATGATGGGCACAGACAAAGACTCACCAGATTTTGTGCCAGCTGCATTTTTTCCTGAGGATTTAATGTACCAGGGAAGTGTCACGCTTACAGGTTGGAATAAACCAGATTCAGACAAGTCTGAGAACAACAGAAATCACAACCTCATGTGACCCCGGCAATGTAAGAGCCCTGGGGCAGGCTGTGGCTCTCCCCAAGAGTTTGTCCCTCAGGGTCTGGGTTTAACTCAGCCTTAAACGCTTCATCCGCTCTCCCCAGCGCTCCCTGGTCCTGTGTGTGCCTTGTCCCATCTGCGTTCTCTGCTCTGTGCCAGTGTTTGTAATTCAGCCTTGTCTTTGCAGTTTGCCCGGGGGCCGTGGGGTGCTGTGTGCTGTTTGCTGTGCTGCACGTTGTGATGGGGTTCAAAGATGAACCCCCCGTGTCCCCTGTTGGGTCCCCCCCCGTGTCCCTTGCGGGTCCCCCCCCCCGTGTCCCCTGCAGGAGCCCGTTCTCTGTTGAGTCCCCCCGTCCCCTGCAGGACCCCGTCCCCGGGGCAGGGCCGTGCTTTAGCCGTCTAATCCCCTGAGCTGTCTTAGCAGCGGCTATTTTGACTGCCCACAACCCTCTTTGCTGTAAGCTCCTGGCGGCGGGGCTGGAAGGGGAGGAAGAGGAGGGCAGGCAGAGGCGGCGGGTGGTGGGGGACCAGCCTGGGGGGCTCAGGGGGACCCCCCTCACCCCGGCCTCAGGAGCTCCCTCTCCTCCCCTCTCCAGTGCCCCCCGGGCAGGCTGGGAGCCCCGGCACCGGCAGAGGAGCACGGACCCGGGGCTGGGGCTCTCTCCTCGGGTTAATCCCTGTGAGTCCGGCCTCTGCCGGATGCTGATGCGGGACACACCAGACCTGGGAGCGCTTCCATCCCTGCGCAGCCCCGGGACACGGCCCCCGGCTCCGCCCGTGCCCCAGGTGTGCCGCAGGGAATTCCAGCCCAGCCTGGCCCCCGGGCCCTGCTGGAGATGTAAAACCTCTTCAAAGGCTGCAATGGGCAGGGCAATGACACTCCTCGGCTCATGGCTCCCCTCAGGCCGGAATTCTCCCGTTTTCCCATGAAACTTCCACTGGTATCAGCGGGGAGTGGGATTGTTCAGACTTGCCAGAGAAAAAAGGGTTTGTTACAGACTAAATGAAGTAATTCTCAAAGGCTATTTAGATTAAAGTGTACTTTTAATTGAGGAAAGGGTACTTTAAAGCTGATGTAAAGCTTGAGCAGCGTTTTTGTGCAGATGCTGGGTAGGATTCTTTCTCCATTCTGTTTGTTTTGGTACCAGAAACCATTGTCAGCAAAATGAATTGTGGGTCACGTATTATGAAAACGAAGTCGCGAATTTCAGGCACATGTTGGTATTTTCAGGTGCTGATCTTACCTCGTGCAGCTCTGGGAGGAGCTGTGCACTGCGCACTGAGGTCTGGCAGGGGGTTCTCATTTTCCATGAGCTGGTGTTTGGCTCAGTCGTTTTGTTTTTAGCTGGAGAGTGGCACCGTGCTGGTGCATCTCCCGGTTTGTGTGTGTCCTGCCCCTGCCCCGCGGGTGTCTTTGACGGATAAAGGAGGATTTTCTGCCCTGCTCAGGACTGGCAGGGCCTCTTTGCCCCCCTCCCCTCTGGAGTGTGGTCAGGATCGCTCAGCCGTGGCTGGCTGGACGCTTTGACTGACATGACACAGTCCCAAATGCAACAGATTCTTGCTAAGCCCCAGAACATTTTTAAATAGGTGAAAGTCCTCTAATGATCCTGGCAGAGCTCTGAGTAGAGGCTGAAGCCTGGAACAGTTTCCACACCCTCCTGACTGCCTGTGGCATCTCCAGTTTTTTCCGTCTGTGACACCCGGTGACACTGGAGCCAATATTACCCCGCACAATCAGGTGTCTGTGGTGGCTTTGTGAAGGATCCCCGCAAAGGCAGAAAGGTTTTGGTTTTGTTTTTCAGATTTTTAGCTGTGCAGCAGCTGGAGCCCGTCGGGGGGTTTGGCAGGGCAAGAACTGGGTTTTGATTTATGTTAAAGCAGCTCTGTGCACACATGGCCATGGCAGAGACAAATCTGTGCCATTGAACCCAAGTAACCCCCGAAGGACAGCCACACCTCCGGCTCGGGGCATGTGGCACCCGTGTGACACAAGTGCCACCTCCTCCTGCCCGGCTGCCCCTTTGGGAAGGAGCCGGAGGGACAGACAGGACAGAGCCCCGAGCAGCCCCTCTGGGCTCCATGGGGAGGGGACTGTCCCCTCCTCACTGTCCCCTGGGCCCCCCTGCCCGCAAAATGAGCCAGAGCTGTCAGCAAAACCTCTGTGAACATCAGCACCGGGAGGCTTTGAAAAAAAAAAACGCAGCAAGAGGAGAGCGCTGGTACCATATAAAATATTTATTGATCTTGCAAAATGCTGTAAAATGCGTCCGTAAGAAAAAAAAAAAAAAAAAAAAGAAAGGAAAAAAAAAAAAAAAAAAAAAAAGAAACCGTGCTGTGCGTCGTGCACAGGTTCATACCAACAAAAGGTATTTTTCCCCACTGCTGCACAGCAGCAAATAAAACCCTTCCCTCGTGGCGTGTCTCGCCCGTGCAGTCCCCTTCAGCAGAGCGTCCTGTCGGCGCTGGAGGCCGCGGGCCGGCCGGAGGCTGTGCGGCGCTCAGCCCGCCTAGGACGCGTGGTGCCGGGTCACCAGAGCCCTCTGCAGCGCCGGCGGCTCCTTGCCCTTGTCCGGCACCAAATCCTCCCGTTTCTGCCGCAGCCGCTGCTGCCGGGGCGCCGCCGGCTTCTTCTTGTCCTCGTCCTCCTCCAGGCTGCCCTGGGAGCTGAAGGGGCTGCAGACGGTCTCCACCAGGCCGATGACCACCCCGAAGAAGGCCAGCACGCTGCCCAGCATGTACAGCTTGACCATCTTCCTGTTGGGCTTCTGGCTGAGCATTTCTTTGGCGAAGGGGATCAGCTCATGCACGGTCTCCATTTGTTCGTTTTGCAGCAGCAGCTTTAGGTGTCAGTTCTGGGAGAGGAGAGAGAGAGAGAGGGACGTGAGTTCAAATCCAGCTGCTGCGGTGGCAGAGCGCTCCGGGCTCCCTGGGCTCCCCGGCTGTGCCTTCAGCGCGATGAGGATTTGTGCTGAGGTCCCCGCGGTGGCCCGGCACCGAGCAGACCCTCCCGGCCACAGAGGCACCCTCACAGGCTGCTGCTCGCACGCGGTTTGGGGACCAGCAGCGTCCCCGTCGCAGGGCATTCCCCATCCCAGGGCATCCCCCGCCCCAGACATCCCATCCTCCGGCAGCCCTTACCGGCGCTGGCGCTGCGGGCTGAGCTGAGCTGTGCTGTGCGGTGAGCGCTGCGCTGTCGCTGCGGGGCTCTGCCGGGGCTGTTGTTGTCCTTGTTGTTGTCGCTGTCGTTGTCGCGGCCGCTCCGCTGCAGCTGCTGCCCGGGGCCGCCGCCGCCGCCTTTTATCGCTGCGGGGCGGGCGGGGGCCGGGCCGGGGCTCGGAGCTGGGGCCAGCCTGGCCCCCCCGCCCTTGGCAGCTCCTGCCCCTAATCCGGCCAGACGGAAAAAAAAAAACCCCGCTGCTTTTTTTTTTCTTTTTTTAACCCCTTTCCTCCCCATCTTTGTTAAAAATCTTTTATTATTTTTCTTTTTTTTTTCTTTTTATCTCTTCGTTCCATTCCTCCTTCCATTTCTTTCTCCTCGTATTTTCCTATCCCTCCTTCAATTTCTCCTCTGTCTCTTAAAAAAACTTCTGATTTTACTCCTTCCAAAAAATACCAAAAACTAAAAAGCCCCCAAAATTGTCCCAAAGTCTGATTCCCGAGGTAGAGATCTGATGCCTGCCTTGCTGTGCTGCTCTGTACCTACTTCTGCAGTCAATATTTACTATGTTCACAGGGGCTTTGCTGATTGGGAGGGAAGGTCGGGGTCTGTGTCCAAAGCTCCCAAATAGGGGCAGCGTTTGGATCCAGGGCCTGGGGCCGTGCGTGGCCAATTCAGCAAAATGTCCCTGCCTTGCTGCCCCTTCTCGAGGGGGAGAAAAGGCCCCAGGGGAGCCCCGGGCCCGTGTCACCCCGGCCGAGGCCTGAGGTGTTTGTGGAAGGTTTCTGCAGGTGTCTCATGGCAAAGGGAACCAAAAGGAAGGGGAGATCCTGCAGCCTCTGAGTTCCTGGGAGTGAGAGAGCTTTTGGAAACTCCAAAGCTGGAGGAAGTTACATCAACATAAAACCCACTCTTCCCTTTTCCTTCACTTGATGCCGAATCTGTGTCACCCCTCGGTGTCACCCCTCGGTGTCACTCCCTGTGCCACCTGCAGGACGGGGCTCTCTCCATCCCCGAGCTGCCGCTCTGCCTGCCTGGACCGCAGCCAGGGAGTGTTGCACCAATAACCCCCGGCGTTACTGATGATGCAAGAACGATTGCATCACCATCATCATCGTCACCATCATCTGCTGCGGCCGCAGGGTCCAGCGGAGCACAGTCACCGCTCTGGCCGCAGGAATCCTGTGGGTTCCTGGCACATCCCAGAGAGCTGCTAAAGCCACGAGAAGTTGTTGGGCTTGCAGCAGATGATGGACTCTGGGAGAGATTTCTTGGCTGATCCATGGTGCTGAGGTGATGGGAATGGCTCTGCCAGCGCACAGAAATGACAACAGAAGCTGGTGTTGTGGCAGCAGCTGTAGGGAGAGGTTGGTGCCCGTGGAAGGAGGGGAAGCTCAGAGGGAGCCCCCAGGGGCTGCTGTGAAGGCAGTGGGGTCCCCGGAGAGGCACAGCCCAGGGCTGGGCGGGCAGCGCCCAGAGCAGCCCCCAGAGCGGCTGGAGATGAAGGGAGCCTGTCCCCAAGGCAAGGAGGGATTCCCTTAGCCGTGCCCGGGGAACACGGGCCCTGGGGCCCTGCGGCTGTGGGTGTGATGCCCCTCAGTGGGTTTGCCTCAGCCCACGCAGGGGAAACCTCCCTGTGATGTAAATAACCGGGGATGCAATGGCTGGTGCCGTGTCTGCCCTTCCTGCCCCTGCAGCCCCGCGGGTGCGCAATGTCCTCCCTCCCTTCCTTCCCTCCCTCCTCCTGCCCAGGCTTTGATGCCCCACACACTGCCCGCTTCCGTGCCCACCACATCCTGGGCACCGCCGGCCCGCCCCAAAAAGGGACACGCTCCTTGGTGGGGTTTTCCGCGTTGTGGCCGAGCTGTGCCCGGGGGCTGTGCGGGGCACTGAGTCACTCCTGGCTGCTCACATCGCGCACATCCCGCACGTCCCGGCTGGTGGAGCTGCGCCTGCCCCCGCGGCCGCACAGCGCTCCAAGGAAACGCTGCTGCTGGAAACTTCTTGGGCTTTCTGCGCCTTTTTTTTTTTTTTTTTTTTTTCCTCTCTCTCTTTTTTTTTTTTTTTTTTTTTTTTTTTTTTTTTTTTTTTCCCCAAGTTTTGAGTCCGCTTAGGAAATTGTATTGCAAGACTGGCTGTAAAAGTTGCTAAAGACTTGTCTATCCCTCCTCAGCGTCTGGGGTTTTTTACTTTAAATAAAGGGTCCTTATCTTCTCTGCCAACTTGGCAGCCGAGGTTGCAGCTGATTCCTGCTGTTCTGGCCGTGGTTTTCATTTTTTTTTTTTCCCCTCTTCTGCAACACTCAACAAAATGGCCATTGGAGAAAAGATAGCTGGAGGAGACAGCGGCCAGACAGGGGAAGGTCAAGGTCAGCGCTCCGCCCCCGGCTCTTTGGGGGTCACGGCGCTGAGCCCCCCAGCTCCCGGGGAGAGGTGGGGGCTGCCCTGGCCCTGCCCAACCCCAGCAGCGGCTGAGCTGCAGCGGGGCCCCGGCACAAAGGTCACTGTGAGCTGCTGGCATCGTGACTTTTCACCTAAAAAGGGGATTTTTTGGTTGTTTTTGGTGGGTTTTTTTCAGGCAGGGTTTTTGTTGCCTGTTGGACCTGATGTTAGCAGGTCCTCTCCTGGGGGCTGGGAAGGGTATTTCTGTTCATTAAGTACTGGTGGAGATGTCCACGCTTTCCCAAAGGACTGAGAGCTGGAGCTTTTGGGATAACACGGAGCTCAGGGTAATTTTGGGCATTAACCAATCAGCCGATAATCATCCTTGGCAAACGCTCCTCATAGCAGCGCTCAGATTGTGTTGATCTAATTGAACAACATTTAATTCAATTTTTGTTAGAGATTTCAGTAACCAAGGCTATGCAAGCTCGTTGTGTAGACATTTAAATTGAATTAAGCGTGGATAAAACGATTAATGATTAACCCTAAATTAGACTAATTTTAGCTGTTCTAAATCTCATTTCGGAGAGTCTGCACGAGGACGTTGTCGGGTTTAATCACAACTTCGATTAAACCAGGCTTTGTGGCTGGGGGAGCTGCACGAGTTTAACGTCACTGGAGGGAAGAGCTCTGCCTGAACTTCCAGAGCAGCGTCAGCAGCCTCGGCTTAACCTAAATCCTGCAGGGAGGGGATGATGCTCCTCAGCGGGTGGAAATGTGCCTGGGCTGGCCCTGGAGGAGGCTGCAGGTGATGCTGCTGCCCCGGGGCTCCTCTCCAAAGCCGGGTGTGAAAAACAGAGTTCACTCTCCTGGTAAATTTTAGCAAGTAGGTTTAACAATTAAAAAAAATAAATCAGACAATTAGGGAACAGATGAAGTCAAAAGGCAGCACAGCTGGCTGGATGACGGCATTCAGCCGAGCCTACAGCTTGTTACTTCAGAGGCCTTCTCTAAGTACTTGTTTTCTTGCATTAGTTTTGTTGAATAGTTATATTCTTTTAGAAACTAGTTTTTGTATTTCAGGAACTGTTTTGCACGGTCCCTCCTTGGCTTTGCCTTTTTAGAGCATGCATGGTTTTCAGCTGTGTTTTTATTATCACTTTTAGCTTGGGTCTTGGTTTATACTTTTCTTACGTGGTGGATGCTGATAGTTGGTATATGAACAGCAGGGTCTTTTTTCTGTGTTTACTGGATGTTATTCTGGCCAAACAGACAGTTTAAGCAATTATTATATCAACAGCAGGGTCTTCTTTACAAGTCCACTGGATGTTATCTTGGCTAAACACAGTTTAAGTAACTACTCTATTAACTACTTCTGCTTTGCTGAATTTTCTTTATTCGTAGCAGAAATAAGCCCCTCTATCTTTACTCCAAAGTCATTAATCACATAGCACACATCTTGCAAAAAGCCCGCTTTACAATACACACTTTTCCCACGGGTCTCCTGAGGCAGGGCTGCCTCTGCACCGGGATCACCTTGGGATGCTCCCGGGGCTGGGAAGCGCTCTCCTGGCTGCGGGAGGAGCTGGAGCCAGGAGCTGCGGGCCCTGGGAGGGCTCCAGAGCCTCGGCTCGGGTGTCACTGCCGCGGCGCTGGCACACTCGGGGCTGGCACACTCGGGGCTGGCACGGCCAGGGGCACGGCAGGCGCTGCCCACGCCGCAGGAGCGTGCTGGAGGCTCGGGGAGGAGGAGGAGGAGGAGGAGGGCCCTGACAGGGGCTGGGAGGGAGAGGGAGCTGCCCCTCCTGCCAGAACACCCCCGTAGGAAGCCCCAGGAAATTTCCAGGACATTTGATCCATGCGGGCACAAGCTGCTGGAGGTGGTGTCACCCTGAAACGCTCGGGGGAATAAGGAGAGAAAAAGGAAAGGAAACCCTAAAGCCCAGCAAGGCACATTAAAGGCCTGTGCAATGGAAAAGGAATAAAATAATGCAGGTTTGGTTCCACTAGCTGTGCCTGCTGCGCTGGGCCCAGGGGAGCCTCCCCCAGGCTGTGCTGGACACAGCGTGAGGACAGCTCTGGCCACGTGGCCGGACTGTGGTGACCTGTCACTGCGGTGACCTGCTCTGCTGCAGTGTCTGAGGGGTGACTGCTGCCCTGGACAGGTCACACAGCCACAGGGACTGGGACAGGGGCAGGTGACACAGGCACAGCCGTGGGGACGGGGCTGCTTGGTGCCCAATCCTGTCCTGTGTTGTGGAAGGGACCTTGGGCCAGCCTGGGGCTGGGTGCCAGCTGCTGGATGTGGCACAGCCCTGCCCTGCTGGGCCTGGCAGCAGCGTGAGGACAGGACAGAGCTGCTGCCTCATGTCCCACACGGCCCCGAGGGGACAGGGGTCGGTCACACTGTGGCTGTGCCCAGCCCTCGGCCCAGCCAGGGAGGGCAGCAAAGGTGGGAACAGACCCTGTTTGACCTGGGCAGCTCAAAGCTGTGCACAGCCAGGGCCTTGTTCCAGTTCCAGCATTTGGGGGAGGCCTGAGCTGCAAACAGCATGTCCTTGGTGTCACACCCAGGGACAGTCTGTGGCTTAAAGGGGGATCCTAAATGCCTCATTAGTTTAAACTTCTGCCCTGGGTGTTGCTGTGGGGGGTTTGCTGGCTGGCACCAGGGGTGCAGAGACCCCTCCACTCCACTGCCTGGAAAAGCCAAAACCCTCCAGAGGGGAGCTGGACGCTTTCCCAATGGAATATTTTCCCGTTTAGGAAATGGGGACATGACAAAAATAACGCTGTTCCCCTGCAAGGATAATTTTATCGAGGTCCCGGTGGGAAGAGGGCACAGTGCCAGCCTGTGCCCTGCCAGCTCTGTGCCACGTCCCTGGGTGCCTGGGGGGCTGTGCAGCCCAGCCCTCCTGCTCCACGGGGGACACTGGGCATACTGGGGGACTCTGTGCTGCCCCATCATGGGCCAGGGCACAGGGAACTCCCCGGGGTGGGGGAAAGAGCTCTGTGGAAAAGGAAAACCCAGTTTAAGGGCAAATCCTGGGCCTTTGCTTTGCTGTTCAAGTGGCGTTGAAGGGAACCTGAAGGGTGGCTGTGCTCAGCTGGGGTTGGGCTCTTTCAGCTGACAGAAGGAGAGGACACAGCCTCAGGCTGGGCCAGGGGAAATTCAGGCTGGATATCAGGGAAAAGGTTTTACAGAAAGGTGATAAAGTGCTGGACTGCCCTGCCCGGGGAGGTGGTGGGGTCACCATCCCTGGTGTGTTTAAACAAAGCCTGGATGTGGCACTGGGGCCAGGGTTTAGCTGAAGTGTTGGGGTTGGGCTGGACTTCATGGTCCTGGAGCTCTCTTCCTACCTAATGATTCTAATTCTGGTTTGGGACACTGCTGTGCTCCAGCGCTGGGCAGAGCTGTCCCCTCCATGGCAGCGCGGCCGTGTCCCAGCTGTGCCCACAGCTGGCACTGGGCAGGGGCTGCAGGGGGAGCCTGGGCTCACAGGGCTGCTGCACTTTGGAGCCAGCTCCCAGAGTTATTGGAATTTAAACCTAAAGTAGGTCAGTGGCGCTTCGGTTCAAAGTTTTATTTGCTTTCAGAGCAGGTTTTCAGAACATGAATTGGAATTTCGTCAGCAATTCCTGAAATGCTTTTGAGGGAGATCATGGTAATTAGCAAAGCCAGTGCTTTAAATCATCTCTGCCGGCATAAGGAGGTGGTTTGCTGGTCAGGTTTGAATTAAAATGGGAAATGAAAAGATTAGGTGGAGGAAAACCTCTTTTATTACTGATGTCATTAATCATGCAACTGAGAGAGTTGTCAGAAAGTTACAATGTGAGACACAATTTCTTACCCCTGACAAAACCCTCCCAAGTTTTCCTCTTCCCCAGCAGCTTCAATGCTTCCAGCTCCATGTCCCAGGACTCCTCCAGGTTCTTCCCACGAAGGCTGCGGGCACCTGGCGGGACTCAGGCTGTGCCTGCCCAGGGATGGGAGGTTTTATCCCAGCTCTGGGAACTCGGGGGCAGGAGAGGGCTGGGAGCCCCTGCTCAGCACACACAGATCACCCTCTGCCTGGTTTTTTCCTTTGCAAAAGCAGCTGCTCGTGCAGCAAAGGTGCTCTCAGCCTTCCCGGCCCTGTGAGCACCGCTGGGCTGGGACAGAGATGCTGCAGCCCAGGGCTCAGGCTGCCCTGCTCCTGTGGGTGTCCCCGGGCACGGGGAGGCAGCGGCTGGGGCTGATGTGCTCCCGGAGAAGAGGTTTTCTGCAGGGCAATGTCCCTACTGCCTGGGCAGGGATGGCCCGTGACTCAGAGCACCATTTCCTGCACGAGTTCATGGTGTTTGTTTTCCAGGGAATGTCTGGCCCAGCCCTCTGAGGCACAGGTGAGCACAGGCTGAGCTGGAGAGGAACTGCGGCCCGGTGAGCATCCCCCGTCTGTCCCGCTGATCCCGGAGTGCCCCAGCGCTCACCTTTGGTTTGCATTCTTACCCTCAGCTCCAATCTCCATCTGTAACATTCCGTGCCCGCTGCCCGGGACAGGGCAGCCTGGAGCTGTTCCAGCCTTCTGACCCCCGTCAGGGCCCTGGGCTTTCGGGGAGCCCCTGCCCGACCCCCCGTTCACCGCTGATCCTTCCCTTTCCCATTTTCATCGCTTTGCCCTTGATATTCCGCAGACCAGCCTTGTCCTCGGTTTTGTTCTGCTTTGAACTGGTGGAGCCCGGAGCTGCGGGTGATGTTTTACCTGGCTCTGGCCGGTCTGCGGTCGGAGGGAGCGCTTCACACACACGAGGTTACACCGAGCGCTTGTGTCGGCAGCTCGGGGCACGTCTCATCCCTCCCTTTCTCTGTAAGACATTCCAGGGGTTTTTCTCTCTTCCCTGGTGCCGCCAGCCGGGCTGGGGAGGAGGAATGCGGCGTTACCGCATTGCTGAGCCCCAGCAGGGCCGGCACGCCCAGGTGTGCCACACCTCATCCCGGCTTTACAGCCTCGGGGACAATATTTCTCTTTTCTCCCAGCTCTGTGTGTGTAGCCCTGCTGGGCCGCAGCTTGACGCGCCCGTGTCACCCAGGGCGGGGCCGGGAGGTGGGTGACACCACCAGCAAAACAACGGGAAGGGACACCCGGAGTCACCTGCAGGGCCCTGCTGAGCCCTCAGCAGGATGGGACAGGAGGTGGCTTTGGGGTTATTCCACTGAATTAAATGGAAACGGCTCGATAACGTTTTTCTGAGGATGAAAAGCTGTTTGAGCTGAAATTCAGCGTGTGAGCAGCGCTGGGGTGGTGATGGCTGCGCTCTCTTTGCTGCCTCACTTCAAACACGTTCCTAAAGGTTTCTTACTCTGCTGCCACAGTAAAATAATAATCGTTATGCTGCTGTTTCCATTGATACTTTAAACCACCGAGCAGAGGTGCTGACAGTGGCACAGGGTGCTAAACAAACCCTGAAAACCCTGCCCGCGAGGGTGGGCGAGCACTGGGGTGAGGGCTGAGCCCAGCGGCGGCTCCGAGGCTCCACCGCAGCCCCAGGGGGGTTAGACGAGCCCCAGCCGGGCTTTTCCGCAGTTTCCACCCAGGTTTTTCACGCAGGCTTTCCGCAGGTTTTCCCCGTGCCCGGGGCACTGTGTGTGCGCTGTGGCAGTCCGGAGCTGTCATGAGTTATGCGCTAACAGAACAGGGTGTGGATGTCTGGGGATCCCTGAATCACTCCTTTATCATCCTCACTGCGCCCACAGGCACCTTCTCGGCAGGTGAGGCAGCTGCGCGTTAAAAGCCGGCGGGGCTCAGGCGGCTCACAGCGCTGTCCCGGCTGCCGGGGGGACACGGGGACACCGCCGGGGACACCGCCGGGGACAGGGCAGGTGAGCTCTGGGCTGCTGAGGGTGTGTGCCGCCAGCATTTCCTCCCCTGCGCCGCCCCACGGGGCTCCTTTCCCTGCTGCAGACGCTCGCAGGAGGTTTTTTTATGGATTCCTCCTTTTCCTGGAATGAGATTTTGGGGCACCGCGTGAGGAGTTTGGGTCTGGGACAGACTCTGGAAGCGCGGGGTGAGGGTGGGGCTGGGGCGCCTGGGAGGGGGTGGCCGGGGCTGGGGGGTGTGTGCACACTCCATCCCTTCCCTCCAGCCCCGCATTCCTGCCTGCCACCAGCGGGGCTGCCACAGGGGCTCATTGCCTTGGAGGCAAATTCACATTGAGCATCTGATTTTCCTCTTCGTTAGTCTTGATTTCCCTCCTCCCCCATGTTATTCTGTGTCGATTGATTAAAAGTATCTCCCTGCAGAGTGATAAGGAAGCAGGACTTGGACTGAGCTTTTGAACTGCCGTTTTCTCACTGCAAACTCTCCCCCGGCGTGTCCGTGGCCGGATGGAGCCTCGCTGGCAGCCGTGGCCGTGGGCAGTGTTTGTGCTGCTGGGTAAGGCTCACACGCACTGCTCCCCCCGGAACAGGGAACAGCCGGCTCAAAACACCGCTGCTGATGGCAGCTTTGTGTCTGCAGCAGCAGCAGAGAGCCTGCGTTTGCTTATAGCGCTGGGGGTTGGCAGGAGGCTGCTGCTCTCTGTCCTGAGCTGCACGGCTGCCTCTGGGGACAGGGGACACCACCAGGGCTGGCTCTGGGGACAGGGGACACCACCAGGGCTGGCTCTGGGGACAGGGGACATCACCAGGGCTGGATGTGGGGATAGGGGACACCACCAGGGCTGGCTCTGGGGACAGGGGACATCACCAGGGCTGGCTCTGGGAACAGGGGACACCAACCTGAGCTGGCTCTGGGGACAGGGGACACCACCAGGGCTGGATGTGGGGACAGGGGACACCACCAGGGCTGGTCAGTTCGATGGGCAAGGCACAGAGCATCCCTGCAGCCCAAAACCTGGGGCCAGGGCAAGGAAGTGTTTTGGAAGTAACTCTTAGTACAAAGCACTATTATTATTATTAAAGGTACCTCAGGGGTGAAATCCCCTTCTCTTTGGTGGCACCTGCACTGGGGCGTTGTCCCAAGTGTGCCTGGATGGTGCAGCGGCACACAGCTCCTGTCCCGTGAGGCTGGTTGGTGTCTGTGCCCCCCTGACACTGCCCTGATCCCTTTTCCCTCTGTTCCAGCTGCCCCACGGCTCCTGGGAGCGCAGGGCGCCTGTTCCCGGGGAGCCTGTTACCCTGCCCCCGGGGACCTGCTGCTGGGACGGGCCCCTCACCTGAGAGCCTCCTCCACCTGCGGCCTCAGCAAGCCCGAGACGTACTGCACTCCCCACGGACAGGTACGGCCCCTGCTCCCCACTGTCCCCCTCTGCTCCTCCCTGCTCCCCCCTGCTCCTCCCTGCTCCCCACTGCTCCCCACTGCTCCCCCCTGCTCCCCCCAGGTCCCCGACCCTCCTGAGGCACAGGAACACCTTCAGCCATCCCTCCTCCCCTGCTGCTGGCAGGGACGTGTGCGGGCTCTGAGCTGGGCTGGTGGGAGTTGTCCCTGCCCGTGGCAGAGGGGTGGAATGGGATGAGCTTTAAGGTCCTTTCCGACCCAAATCATGCCGTGATCCCGGGGTGTGTCCCCCTCGCAGCCTGGGCCATTGCAGCGCCTGCACCGTCCCCTGGGGCCCCTCTCTGCCACCCTTGGGTGCGGGGCTGGGCGTGAGGGCAGGGACAGGGCACGGGCACCAAAGCTCTGGCGTGAACCCTCCCATCCCGGGACGTTTTAGCTATAAACTAAACTCGTATTCTACTTGTCATAAATGGAACGTTTCGGGTCTGTCACAAAGACTCGGAAAAGCCGCTCAAGTGCAGAACAGTTCCTGATCCCCGGTTGTGTGCGGGGGCAGATCCTGCCGGGGGGGATCAGGCTTCACCCAGCTGCTGCCACCGCATCAGAGGGACAGTTTAGGGCTGAGTGTGCCCGAGCAGAGCTGAGAGGCGCAGGGGTGATGTGCCCCTGGTGTCAGCACTTCCTACAGCCCTCCTGAGGCCGCTGCTGACCCCCAAAGGGCCTGGGCAGGAGCCCCGGGGTGCAGGACACGCAGAAGGGCCTTGGAAGAGCTGCTGCGGGGGAAAGGAGGTGGCCACACTCCAGCGGGGCAGGGAGTTCTGCACTGGAGCCCAGCTGCAGTGAGTCAGCCTGGTTTTCACTGCCCTGCAAGCTGAAGGGCGGGATGTGGCTGTGAGAGGATTTGCTGTGGAGCCAGGGATGTTCTGGCTGGGCTGCAGAGATTTCCACTCAGCCCTGAGCTCAGGGAGGAGGCGGCTCCAGCCCAGAGGGGTGTGAGCAGCGGATCCTCCTGGCTGCTGAGCTGGCTGCAGCATCTCCCCTCCTCAGGGACTTCCCGAGGCTGACTGTCACAGTCAGGCATTTCCTCCTCTCCCTTTTTCTGGAGCTCTTCTGCTGCTCCCAGGGATCAGGACTTGTGCTCACCACACAAATAAAGCCCCGCTGCTTCCCAGGGCTTCATTAGCTTTTCCTCTCAAATTTCTGCTAATAGATGAGGAAAATTGCTCATTAATGTGCCTCTGAAATCTTCATTTTACAATGACTTTTGGCAGTGATTTTATTTGAAAAGGGACATGGAGGCCTTGTGCTTGGGAAGTGAGTGTGGACAAAACTTCGGTTAATCTGCTAATCTGTCCTAACAGCAGCCGGAATGAGCTGTTACCCCTGTGCCTGACCCGGGGAGCTTTTCAGAGGGCATCACTCTGATCCTCTGCATCGTTTGTAATCTTTGAATTGGAGCCCGGGCGCTCGGGAATGAGCTGCTGCAGGATCAGGGAGTGAGGGCTCCTGGAGGAGGGCAGGGAGCAAGGCTGCACTGATCCCTCCCAGGCTGCAAATCCCCAAACTCAGTTTTCACATCCCTCGTCCCTCGCCTTACAAGTACCAGGGTTAAAGGGGATGTGGAATAATTAACATTATGTTGAGTTGGATTCTCCAGTTTGATTCTCTGGGAATGGCGTCTTCACTTCCTTACATTTTGCTCCTTTCCTTTACTGAAATGAAAGATTCAGAGTTACTGATGGCAAAGCCCCAATTTCTGTTCTGCAGCTGTAATTGCTGACGGAGGTTTGGTTATACCAACTCTCAACTTGGGAGAAATCCCCACGGCTTCAGCATTTCCTAACTTTCCCCTCCCTTCCTCTACTTCCCTAATTTAAGCGAAACTGGACCTTGTCCCCGTCCTATAAAAAGCAAGCACGTTTAATTTATAGACTCCGAGGAGGCTTTTTTTGGTTACAAGCCTTGCTCTTGTTCAGTTGCCAAATAGGTACAAATCTGGAGGTGGTTTTGCAACCTCAGCAGAGGGCATGGGACGAGGGGTGGCTGTCACTGCTGCAGTGCCCGGGGCTGCCAGCGCTGCCTGCCCGCCCCAGGGGCCTCTTTTGCAACTCTGGTGGTCACTCATCAACCTCAGCCTCTGCTCCATTGTCTGCCCCGGCTCCGGATCCCTCTAACCTTTATACTTCGCACTCCTGATTGCTCCATCCCCGCGCGGGGGCTCAAAAAGGACACTCAGCACTGCCATTTATAGCACAGGGCAGGGACGGGAGCAGCGATGGGAGGTGGCACCGGGCCGGCGATGGCCCGGCCTGGAACCCACCCAGTGCCGCGGGCAGCCGGGCAGGGAACGAAATAAAATAGGAAAATAGGCGACGGTGGGTTTGGAGTCTGGGAGGTGCTGAGGAAAGGCTCGGTGTGAAAGGCTCTGATGGGCTGAGGTGTGATTCAAGCCTCAGTTAACTCTTCTCTTCCCCTAACCATGGAATATATGGAAATATGTGTGTTATATATGTAAATATAAATGTATGCAGAGCACGGGGCAGCTCCCGCTGGCACCCCCCGCCAAGGGGAGGCACAGACACCTTTCACTGACACCTTGAGCATCCCTGTGGCATCTTGGGCCAGAGGACAGGGGAGGAGGCAGGACAGGAGCAGGGCTGTGTCCCTGTGCTGGTGCTCCTGGAGCAGGCCGGGCAGTGTGACTGTGAGTCCTCACCCCCCAACCCTGGCAGATACTGATATCGTGATGTTTAAAATGGATATTTTGGTGTTTAAGATGTTGTTTGCAAGGGGTTTTCTGCCTTCCCTCACCTGATCTTTGTGTCACCTGGTGGATGTGAAGGGTGGGCAGTCACCTCTGGTGCCTGGGGCCATCCGCGGGGGATGAGAGGAGATTTCCAGAGGAACCTGTGGCAGGCAGGGGAGGGGGATGTGAGCCCGTGCCAGCTCCTGGCACAGCACAGGGCTCCCTCCTGCTGATGGACGGTGCCAGCTGCCTGGCAGCGCTGGTCTCTGCATCTCCGGAGCCTCAGCACCCGCTCCTCTTTGGCTGCCTCCAGAAATACCACCCAGCGTCTGCCAGGAGGGAAGTGCCAGACGGATCTGGAGCCCTGCTGGGGCTGGCTGTGCTTACATCTGCCGGGCCACCTGCCTGTGTCCCCGAGGCAGCAGCGAGCCCACCGCAGCGGGCTGGGGCAGGGAGAGCTGTGCCTCCCTGCTCCCTTTGATTCCAGCCGCACAGCGAGCTCTTCCCAGGGACAGCGCACCCACAGAACCATGGAATAGCTGTGGTCGGATGGGACCAAAGCGCGGCTCCTAGTTTGGGTTTCTCTTCATCAAGTCAGGGCTTTGCACTGAATAACTTGTGCTCCTGAGGGGTTGAAGGTGAGGCAGCAAACACAGGCTGCTGCTCAGGGCTTATCTCACTCAGGCATTCGGGCACGCCCTGCTCCTTGCTGCAGGGATGTGCCCCTACCTGCCCAAGAAAAAGCCCATTTCCCTTTATTTCTCCCTCCTCCCGTCGCTGTATTTCGTGTTTTTTTGGCCTCAAGGCTGCAGATTGACACATGCTGGGAGACACCTCGTCACTGCCTCGCAGCAGGACGTGTGTGGGGTGTGGGATAAGCTGGAGCAGTTTGGGGTTTGCAGCCTGTCAAATCATCCTGGCAGATTTGAGACGAAGTGTTGCTGATGTGAGAACAGACGGGGTGAGGAAAACAGCACCCACGTGCTTGCTTTTAAGGGAAAGGGACTTCATTTCCTCGAGCCTCATCCCTGGGATGTCTGTCCAGCTCTGGCTTTACCCCATCTCTGCTGCCCCTCTGAAAAACTAAGCTGGGGGGCAGAGCTCTCTCTGTGTTTTGAGCATAACCCCAGAGCTTCTTTTCAGTGTCATTTCCAACCAGCCAGGCAAGGAAGTGACACTGATGTCACAGCAGAGAGAATCTCAGGCCCAGGCTGCGATTTTGGGGTGTCCTGTGCAGGGCTGGGGACTGGACTCAGGGATCCCTTTCAGCTCTGTGGTTCTGAGACTGATCTCTGCTCCAAACCTGAATCCCAGGCCACTTTAGTGACCAGCTGCTCCATGGGAAGTTTAACCACGGTGACAGAGCCATGGGGACTTCTGCTGCCTTTTCCCACGGCAAAGGTGTGCATTTTGTCACAGGCACGGTGAGCCCTGCCCCACGAGGCTGGCACAGTCCTGTCCTGCAGATCTCAGTGCTGGAGTGGGGAACTGTCCTGCAGAAAATTGGGAATTACATCTCTCGCTTTGACAGGTGCCTTTGGCCCCCAGGTACCTTACAGTTGCTGCCCACCCCATTGTTTAACACCCCAAATCTCTGTACACATTCCCAGATTGCTGCCAGACCAGACTGGAGTGGGAATTGCTGTCCCTGTGGAGCACTGGCTGTGCAGGAGCTGCCTGGTGGGAGGCAGAGTGCCAGCAGCCAGAGTGACACAGTGCTCTCTGCCTGCCACCAGCCGGGTCAGATGTGGGACCCCCGAGGTCTCTGTTCCAGGCTGTTTCTGAGCTGAGGAATAAGTGCAGTTTATTTCGGGTGGTGCTCCCGTGCCAGGAGGTTTTTATTTCAAGGGCTCTGTGCTCATGTTAAAGTGGCAGCAGGAGCCCCTGGAATAACTTCGAGGCCATCAGGTTCAATCTGAGTGAGGTTTGGTGCCCCTGCCTGAGCTGAGAGGCTGCTCAGGAGCTGGGTCACGAGCTCAGGGCAGGAGGAGAGCAGCACAAACCTGCTCAGCTGCCACGCTCGGGCATTTTCAGGTTGTTCTTTGTGGACTTTTCCCCCTTTCCGTTCATTTCTGAGGCATGACTTTATCTGTTCTGAGCACGGGAGTTTCCCCTCTCACAGAGCTGTGCTGTGGATTATCTGTCAAAAGCCTGGAATGAATTTCCCTTAATCCCAGAACCTCCACAAGCATCACTCTGGGTGACTCTGGAGTAGCTTGGAGCCGTGGAAGGTGAGAAGTGATTTCCTTGCCCACCCAAAACCTGTTTTACCCTCCTGAAATGGCCCTGGCAGCTCCCCCCCCTCAGAGCACGGCGCAGTGCCCTGCCTGGCAGCGAGGAGAGGACGTGCCGAGAGCCAGCGCTGCCCCGGGGTGACTGACCCAGAGCAGAGCCCAAAACCTCCCTTGTCATTTGTCACACACAGCTGCAGCCCGGCTGTGATCCTGGCCCAGCTCCCAGGGATCCACTGAGCACGCTTTAAAAAAAAAAACAACTAACTAAATGGGAAAGAGCCGGGAAAAGGTATGAGCTGGTGAATCTCTCCTCGCTTTGGGCTGTCACTTTTGGTAATTGCCTCTGTCCCGAGGAACTTTGAGACACATAGTCACAGCTGGGAAGAGCAAATCCTGCTGTTGTGCAATACAGGCCTTTCACAATTTACTCCGAGGATGTGAAATGCATTTGGCTTCTGGTGTTAATTTTAGTCTTAATTAAAAAACAGTAAAAAAATTTAATTTTTTGCACAGAGCACAGCCCTGGGCTGCCTGGGAAGGGTTTGTCTCTCACAGCTGAAGCTCCATTGTGACTTAGCACCACGTTTGGAGTGGGGCTGCAGCTGCTCTGTGGCTGTGCAGAGCACCGCGGGCCTGGCTGTGTCAATGAGCTCACAAGGATGCACGAGTAATGAATAATTCAGCCGAGATTAACCTTTCCCCTCGCAGGAAACCTTCCTTCCTCCTCTGCTGAGCACAGTCAGAACTGGTGGGAAGTTTAATCACCGTTGGCAATTGTTCAGTAGATTATTTCTGTGGATAATTCCTGCAGCTCCCTGACAATTTGCTGCTCCTGGCCATTATCTGAGATGAGTTCTGCCTAGTCCTCATTCAATTATTTGTGATTCTCACTGCTAGAGCCAGGGAAATTGCACGATTATCCATTTTCAGTGCTGTGTTTGCTTACTTTGTGATATTGTTACAAATATTGTAGTTTGCCCGCTCCTGTGCTGGGGTATTTATAGACAGAGAAGGTCAAGATTGTGGAGAATATGGAAGCAGGTGGGGTACAAGTGAGGATCTCGCCGTGCACCCAGCTGGGGAAGGGTTCCCGGGCTGGGACAGAGCAGACTCAGCTCTGGGCTGTGTCAGGAATGAAGCCCCAGGTTAATTTTTGTAAACCACGAATTAATTTCTAAAGGGGAAAGCAGAAGTTTCCCTGTGGCTGCCGCTGCCCTCCTGAGCACAGAGCTGTCCCTTCCCCGCGAGGGGCCCTCGTTTGGGTTTGGCTTGGATCCGACTCCTCTGTTTGAAGCATCCCGTGGAAGGTTTTAGCACGGAGGTGGCTGTGAAGTGTCACTTGTCACCCCACGTCCCTGCTCGGTCACTGAGGCTGATTGCTCTCTGGGGTCGCAGCCTGCCCGTGCCTCTGGTGTCACCCAAAGCCTTGGCAGCCGCTGGCAGCCCTGCAGGGGTATCTCATTGCCTCCCCCGTGCCAGCTGTGTCCCTGCCAGACCCAGACCCGCTCTGCACCCAGGGTGACATTTCTGAGCCCTCAGGGCGGGCTCCTGCCATCTCTGCTGATGTCCCTGATCCCCCGGGCTCTGGGCTGGCTCCGTGTGACAGACGTGTCCCACTGCCCCCCTTGGGAGCTCCTCTGCTGCTCAGCCTCTGACAGCTCAGCATCCCACAGGGTTTGGGAGTTCAGTGCCCTGTCATGGGACACCTCCCACTGTCCCAGGGCGCTCCAAGCCCCATCCAACCTGGCCTTGGACCCTTCCAGGGATGGGGCAGCCGCAGTTTCTCTGGATAACCTGTTTCCCTCCAGGCTGGAGGTGCTGAGCCCATTCGGTGCCCTGAGCAGCATCTTTCCCCTCCCGGTGGTCTCTGCCTTTGCTCCACTCCAAGTGCTTCAGTCCCTCCGTGTGCCCTGGGGATGCTGCTGGGGGCTCTGGCACCATCTCCTAATTCCTCATTTCCTAATTAATTCCCCATATCCTGATTAATTCCTCATCTCCTGATTAATTCCCCATCCCCCGGGCCCTGCCCTTCCCCACCCTGGCCTCACCGGGCTGTCTCCATCCCACTTTCCTGGTGGTCCTCGCCCGCCCCGCTCCTGCCTCTCCCCCGGCTGCTGCCCAGCCCTGCCCCGCTCCCGGCTCTTGCTCCGTCGCTCTCCTGCCCCTCTCGGAGGCGGCTCCGGAGCCCCGCGCTGGCGGCTGCTGGTGCCTGCAGGGAGCGTTGCCTGGTTAGTGACATTTTGGGTATTTGTTTGCTCCCGGGGGACGCTTTTTCTCCCGTCCCCACATTTCCCTAAGTGCTAAATCTCTGTTTACTCCTTGGGTCACTTGCTCAAGTGAAGGGCTGAACTTTGAGCCACTCGACTTCCCACCTCCTGGCTTCTCACCCACTGTTTGCTCCTGCTCTGCTCCTGGGGGAGAGCCCTTGGACAGGAGAGAAAGGCCCTTGTGTTCACCAGACAGCCCCTCGGCGGTGTGGAAAGGGCAAACCAGCCCCGAAAAGCTGCAAAGGGCCTTCTGTTAAGTGTCGGTGCTGTGGAAACCAGGGAGAGGGGTGCTTAAAAAAACCACAATGATGATGGTTTGCCAAAAATCAGTGTAAGCCAAAAGCATTTTGGGTTTCGTTTTCAGTCCATAAAACCTGGAGTTGTGGTTTTTAACAAGGTGTGGAGGGGAGCACTTGAGGCCTGTGTGTCGCCTGTGCTGATCGTGGTCCTTCGGCTGTCCCTGAATGAGCCGAGCTGATGCTCTGTGGTCCTTAACGAGCCCACCCTGCCTTTGCTCCTCACCCCTTGTGCCTTTGCTCCTCACCCCTTGTGCCTTTGCTCCTCACCCCTTGTGCCTTTGCTCCTCACCCCTTGTGCCTTTGCTCCTCACCCCTTGTGCCTTTCCCCCCGGGACGCCGCAGGTCACCCCCGCTGTCCTTCCCTTTGCAGTGGAGCATGAAATGCTGCAGGTGTGACTCGAGGCTGCCCCACAGCCCCAGCGGGCACCGCGTGGACAACGTCCTGTCCTCGGCCGGCCGCGCGCGCTGGTGGCAGTCCCAGAACGGTGAGGGTCCCCTCGGGGGTCACGGGGGCACCAACTGCTGCCAGTAACCCCCTGAGGGGATGAGGAAATGCTGTTGACCTCTGTGGTTGGAGAGAATGACCGTCCTGACCTATTGTCCCCGTGCCCCCGGCATGTCCCTGTGACCCTCTGTGTGCCCGCAGGTGTGGAGCACGTGTCCCTGCAGCTGGACCTGGAGCAGCTCTTCCAGCTGGACAGCGTCGTGCTGCACTTCAGGGTTGGTGTCTGCGGGAGCTGGCCAGGTGTCACACCGTGCTGTCACCTCGTGTGTCTGTCCCTGCCCCAAGGTGTCACACCGTGGTGTCACCTCGTGTGTCTGTCCCTGCCCCGTGGTGTCATTCCAAGGTGTCACCTCGTGTGTCTGTCCTTGCCCCAAGGTGTCACACCGTGGTGTCACCTCGTGTGTCTGTCCCTGCCCCAAGGTGTCACCCTGTGTCTCTCCCTGCCTCGAGGTGTCACGCTGTGGTGTCACACCATAGTGTCACCCTGTGGTGCCCACCTGTGTGTCTGTCCCTGCCCTGAGGTGTCACCCGGTGTGTCTGTCCCTGCCCCGAGGTGTGGCCCCGCGGTGCCAGCCCCGTGTGTGTCGCTGTCCCCTCCCGCAGTCGCCGCCCGCAGCGATGCTGATGGAGCGCTCGCAGGACGCCGGCAGGACGTGGCAGGTGCTGCAGTACCTGGCCTCCGACTGCGCCGCCGCCTTCCCCCGTGTGCCCCGCGGGCCCCCCGGGGGCTGGCAGGACCCCCGGTGCCAGGAGCTGCGGGGACACCCCCTGCACGGGGGCACGGTACGGACCGGGGGGTTGTGACAGGGACCCCCCCTTTGTGGCCCTGGGGTTGGGGTGGGTGGTGCTGCAGGAGCACGGGGGGACCTGGAAGCTTTGTACACTTGGTGTGAGGGGCTGGAAGCAGCTCCAGTTCCCTGCTGTTTAACCGGGTTTTTTCCCCCCAAAGGTGAAATTCAGTGTCCGAGACCTGGGCTCTGCAATCAGCTCCTCTTACAGCCAAGCCATGGAGAGTGAGTGGTGGGCCTGCTGCAGAGCTGAGGGGGGAATGAGGCTCCTCGTGTTCTCCTGCAGTGAACAGGAGAGGTGCTGAGCTGGGGTAACCCCTGGGGGACCCCGAGCTGCACGTCTGGGCTGTCAAGGAGCAGCATTTTGTCTTTGGTGATGGCTCAGCTGCTGCTCTTTGTGCCAGTCCCTCCTTCCCTCACTCCAAGCCCTCCCCACCAAATTACAAGGAGCTCCTGCTGCCCCTCACACCCGTCCCTGTCCCCCCCAGAGCTGGGGCCCTTCACCAACCTGCGCATCAACTTCACGGAGCTGCCCCACATCCCCCGCCAGGGGTACCACGCCCCCAGCACCTTCTACGCCCTGACGGAGATGCAGGTGCTGGGGAGCTGCTTCTGCCACGGCCACGCCGAGCACTGTGCCCCTGCTGGGGGCCAGCACAGCACGGTGAGCTGGGGGTGCCAGGGGCTGGGCACCACTGGGATTGGGGTGCCAGGGACCTGGGCACCACTGGGATTGGGGTGTCAGGGGCTGGGCACCACTGGGATTGGGGTGCCAGGGGTTTAGGCACCACTGGGATGGCTCTGTCAGGGACCTGGGCACCACTGGGATTGGGGTGTCAGGGACCTGGGCACCACTGGGATTGGGGTGCCAGGGGCTGGGCACCACTGGGATTGGGGTGCCAGGGGTTTGGGCACCACTGGGATGGCTCCACTGCCTGCCTTAGGTGCTCCTCAGGACGCCTTGGCCATAAATGGGCTGTGGGAGGCTCTTTGAGGGGCATGACCTGGAGAGGCACGGGGGAGGGAGAGGCTCTGTCCTGAGCCGCTATCCCCAGGGTGGGTGACCCCTTGTCTGTGCAGCAGGTCTCTGGTCACTGCGTGTGCCAGCACAACACGGCCGGGCCCCACTGCGAGCGCTGCGCTGCCCTGTTCAACGCCCAGCCCTGGGCCCCCGCTGAGGACAGCCACCCCCACGAGTGCCAGCGTACGGCCAGTGCCCCTAAACCCTGCCCAGAGAGTTCCCCCCTGCTCCAAACACTGCCCAGAGAGTGCCCCCTGCCCCAAACCCTGCCCAGACAGTGTCCCCCTGCTCCAAACCGTGCCCAGAGAGTGCCCCCCTGCTCCAAATCCTGCCCAGAGAGTGCCCCCCTGCTCCAAACCCTGCCCAGAGAGTGCCCCCCTGCTCCAAATCCTGCCCAGAGAGTGTCCCCCTGCTCCAAATCCTGCCCAGAGATTGCCCCTCAGCCCCAAATCCTGCCCTGGGCCCCTGCTGAGGACAGCCACCCCCACGAGTGCCAGCGTATGGCCGGTGCCCCCAAACCCTGCCCAGACAGTGCCCCCAGCCCCAAATCCTGCCCAGACAGAGCCCTCAGCTCCAACCCCCTGCCCTGGGGCTCTGTGGGGCTGGGTGGTGTCTCAGCACCTTTGCCTCTCGTGGGCTGCACCAGTGCCCAGCCCCTGCGGGGTTGTCACCGGGTGTCACTGTGTCACACAGGAGCCTTGGGCACCCTCTAGTGCCAATGGCGCTGCTGCCGGAGGGGTTTGCACAATGCCAGCTCCAACTGAGCCTTTTTCTGGGATTTTTTAGGATGTGAGTGCAATGGTCACTCGTCCTCGTGTCACTTTGACCCCGAGCTGTACCAGGCCAGCGGTGGGGCCAGCGGAGGGGTGTGTGACAACTGCCAGCACAACACCGAGGGCAACAACTGCGAGCGCTGCAAAACCAACTATTTCCGCAACCCGCGGCAGGAGCTGAGCCACCCCGAGGCCTGTCTGCGTGAGTGACACCCCAAAACCCCCCTGGGCACCTTCCCCGGGACCTGCTCCCCTCAGCTGGGACGTTTCTTGCCTGTTGGCAGCCTGTGAGTGTGACCCGGATGGCACCGTGCCCGGCTCTGCCTGTGACCCGGGGACAGGGCGCTGTGTCTGCAAGGACAACGTGCAGGGCCACCGCTGTCACCTCTGCAAGCCAGGCTTTGCCCAGCTGGCCGGGGCCAACCCCGCTGGGTGCCGCAGTGAGTACCCCTGGGACCCCCTGCCCCCGGGGTGCCCCCTCCAAAATGGACCCGGGTCGTGCCCAGCTTTGCTTCGGGGTTTTCGAGCCAAAAGCCCGTTTTGTAAAGGTTTATAAAAGCTCCTTGTTCAGTCTGGGGGTGGATTCAGACGAAGGTTCAGCAAAAAGCACAGGGCAGGTGGGGTTTGGGGGGTGCAGCCGTATCCTGAGTGCCCCCAGGGCTCAGGGGGTGACGCTGTGTCGGGCAGTGTGGGTCGGGCACTGTCCCCAGAGCTCAGGGGGTGATGCCATGCAGAGGGAAGGGCAGGTGTGAGTCGGGCACTGTCCCCAGGGCTCGGGAGGTGACGCTGTGTCGGGCAGTGTGGGTCGGGGCACTGCTGTGTCCCCTGGCCTGGGGGATGCTGAGGCTCCTCGGGCTCCAGTTGCTGTTGCAGCATTTGTGGGGCGCTGTCAGAGCCAGGGGCGGATCTCCCGAGCTCAGGTGGGAAGGGACAGACGAAAAGCCCCTCTGGGGGTGGCCGCGGCTCCTTCGGGCGGCCGCTCCCAGCACAGGCGGCCCCTCTCTGTTGCAGGATGCTCCTGCAATGCCCTGGGGACGCGGCAGGACACGGTGCCCTGTGACGGCGACAGCGGCAGCTGCTCCTGCCTGCCCAACGTGGTGGGCAGCGACTGCGGGCAGTGCGCGGCCGGGCACTGGGGGCTGGGCAGCGGGCAGGGCTGCCGGCCCTGTGCCTGCCACCCCCGCGGCTCCCGCAGCCCCCACTGCAACCAGGTACCCGCCGGGCAGCCTCGGGGTCACCTCCTTCCCGTTATCCTGTGCTTTTTCCTTTCCTGACTCCTTGCTGCCTCGAGCCTCTCTCGGGGGTTGAGTTGCACAGACCAAGGTGCCACGGCCATGGCTCGGTGTCCCCTCACTGGGGACCTGCCAGAGCATCAAACCCGCCTCCTTTGTCCTGTCCCGTCCGTAGGAGCCTTCACAAAAAGAGCTGCGTGTTCCCCAGTGCATCCCACTCCTATTTTCCTTCTCCTGATTCTTAGAAAACACCACGACAGACTACTCAGGAGAATGAAAGAAGGTGGTAATTATAGAGGCAAGATTAAGTCACTTTAACAAGCCTGATATTTATCAAGGAAGTCCTAATAAGACATCTTCATACAGGCGAGGGAAGTTAATTATGCTCATTTGTCAATGAAAAGCATGTGTGCCACTTCAGGCTTAAGAGGCAACTGGGAAAATTAAATGTAAGAAAACCCCCAAACCACGACAAATTCTAAGAGCCTCAGATAGGTTCCAAACGAGCTCAGCGTGGGGAGGAGACCTGAGACAGCAAAGCAGCTGCTCGTGGGCGGTTGCTTTGTTTTTGAGACACGGCTGAACACCCTCCTGGTGGTGCTGAGGCTGTTTGCAGCCTGTTTGCATCCTGTGCCTGAGCTGCAGCCTGGCGCGGGCGCCTCGGGCGTGCCCCGGGCACAGGCCGAGAGGAGGAAATGCCCCTGTGCTGGTTTTGGTGGTCGGGGGCAGCCGGGGCAGAGCTCTGCCAGGAGGGTGCCCAGCCGCGGGTGTCCTGACGTGGTCCCCTCTCAGTTCACAGGACAGTGCCCGTGCAGGGATGGCTTCACAGGACAGACGTGCTCGGCCCTGGGGCAGCAGCAGTGCCCGCCCAGGCACTACAGAGACGCACAGGGAGGGTGCACAGGTACTGCTTTGGCGTGGTCAGGACTTCCCGGGTCACGTCAGGGCTTATCTGGGGAAAGGAGCAGCTGGCCCATGTCCTGACATCCCTGTCCCCATGCCGTCTGACAAGAGACATTTCCTCTCTGGAGCAGGCTCCCAGTTCATCTCCAGTATCCACCAGTGCCCTCCCAGCAGCCTTGGCCCTGGAGGCTCAGGGCTGTGCCAGCTCCTGGGGCTCTGCCTGTGCCACCTTTGTCCCAGCTGGGGAGGGGATGGACCTCAGCCTGGGTCAGGACCTCATTAACCCTAATTAAGGGCTGGTTTCATACAGATACAAAATTATTCACCACCACCTTCTCCCTCCCTGCCCCTTTGCTGTCCCAGAGTGTGACTGCGACTTCCAGGGCACGGAGGAGCTGGGCTGTGACAGGGCCACGGGCCGCTGCCTGTGCCGCGCCGGTGTCACCGGGCCCCGCTGCGACCAGTGCCAGCAGGGCCACTGCGGCCCCTACCCCGGCTGCCACCTGTGCCACCCCTGCTTCCACACCCACCACGGGGACATCGAGCGCCTGCGGCAGCGCCAGGCCGGCCTGGCCAACGCCACAGCGCTGCTGCCCACGGACGTGGGGGGCTCCGTGCTGGGCCCCCGCCTCGCACAGGCACAGGGGGAGCTGCAGCAGGCACAGGATGTCCTCGGCCACCCCGCTGTCACCCAGCAGAGCCTGGCACAGGCGGGCACCGCGCTCGCTGCCATCAGGTGAGGGATGGTGCTGCCCGTGGGGAGTGTCCCTGATCCACGGGGGCTGCTGGGGTGTCTCTGGGAGCTGCTTGCACGGGTTCTGCTCTGTTTCTGGCCCTGCCACGCCTGGCTCTGCTCACGAGGGGAGCAGGGAAGCAGCAGAGCAGCACTTCCATCTGTGCCTGTCCCCTGCACAACGTCCCCGAGGCAGGAGGAGCGTGGGCAGCCTGTGGGGTGGCACTCAGGGCTGCAGGGTGGCACTCTCAGGGGTGCAGGGTGACACACTCAGGGCTGTGTGGTGACACACTCAGGGCTGTGTGGTGGCACTCAGGGCTGTGTGGTGGCACTCTCAGGGCACATCCAGCATTCCTGCTCCCTGCATGGGCACAGCCCTGCTGTGGAGGGGCTGCAGCCCAGCTCCTCTCTCTGTGAGGCCCTGGTGTGTCCTCGGCCATCTCTGGGCTCAGCGGGGTCCCTTTGCCAGGTGCTGGCAGTGCCCCAGCTCAGGTGGCCCTCCCGGCCCTGCTCTCTGTTGGCAGGTGCTTTGCTCTCTTACTTAATTCACATGTTGTTCTTTTTCTCTCCCAGGGAGCAGATCCGAGGCATAAACCCCGACCTTCATTTCCTGGATGACACTGCCTCTCTGTCGAGGGAGCTCGAAGCCCTCAACAGCAGCCTGGTTGTCACCACCTCCCAGTACCAGAGCAAGAGGACCCAGTTTGACAACAGCCGCAGCACAGACCTGTCAGGTACAGCTCTGCAGCTGCAACGTCTCTACACTTGCAGTCATTCATTTACCTCAGGTTTCCCCCTGGCCGGGTGGATGAGAGGGGGTTTTTCACCTGCTGCCAGCCTCAGCACAGCAAACAGATCTCCTCTGCAGTGAGGGGGATGCTTCCCGTGCAGCCTGGTCAGGAGCTGGGCTGTCACACTGCTGGGGGATTTGCTCTGCTCTTCTGGGGCTGGCGGCTCATTCCGTGCTCCTGTTCCCCACCAGCACAGTGCCTGCTGCCAGGGAGGGCTGCGAGGGGACAGCCCTGCTGGGGGGTGTCCCTGAATGCAGGGACACCGGGAGGATGGAGGCCGTGCACAGATGGAGGGGATGGAGGGTGGGGAAGAGAGCCAGGCTCCTGTCAGGCACTGGGGAGGAGAAGAGCTAATGAAGCCCTGTGACGATGCTGGTGGTGGCTGCCACGAGTCCCTGCTCCAGCTCCTGATCCTGCTGTCCCCTTCCTGCTGTCCCCTCCCTGGTGTCCCCTCCCCACCACAGAACACAGCTCGGGGACCTGCCAGCCGTGCCCGGTGGCACCAGGACACTTCCCTCTGCACCTCTGTCCACTCAGGGCTCCATGTGCTGGCCTGGCTCCTTCCAGCCTGTGCTGGGGGGAACCCTGGGGCTGCTGGGGGGAACCCTGGGGCTGCTGGGGGGAACCCTGGGGCTGCTGGGGGGAACCCTGGGGCTGCTGGGGGGAACCCTGGGGCTGCTGGGGAGCGCCTCTGGGATCTGTCCTGCGCTGCCAAAACCCGGGATCGGCGGGTGTGCCTCGGCTGCCTTTCAGCCTTTTAACGCCAGCCCCGAGTTCGGTCCTGCGGGAGGCCGGAGCTGGCTGAGGGAATGGCTGAAAGGTGTTCTGGACTGAAAGGGAGTTTTGGTGATGCTCTGGTGACTAATCCTGGCTGCGCCCTGTCCTGCGCGCACGGCGGGGCACAGCCGGTGCCTCCGCGCTGGTTTTCGGAGTCATTTGTGCCTTTGGTCACCCCCGCAGGAGCCTTCCAGACCATCCGCTCTGCCCACCAGAGCTCCAGCAGCGCCAGCAGCCTGGCCGCGGGTGCCCCGGGGCTGCTGGCCCAGGCCAGGGAGAGCCGCCAGAGAGCCGCGGGGCTGGAGAGGGACCTGCCCGGCCACACGGCCGAGCTGCTGGCCCTGAAGGGACAGCTGGCCTCAGCCCCCGACCTCACCCCTGCCATCAACCAGGTGAAGACGCAGAGTGGGTTTTTCAGCTCCCCACGGGGTGTGTCTGGTTTTCGGGGGTCTCCTCCTGCAGCCCGGCATCTCCCCAGGCACGGCAGGAGCCGGGGACTGTCCAGGCACACTCGGCTGGGGGGTCACAGGTCCCAAAGCCCTGCCCTCCACCCCTCCCAGGCGCAGGCTTTTCTCTCCGGGGGCTCTCTCCTGTCACTTCTTGTATCTCCGAGACCCACTGAATTTCTGGATGAGGTTTCTCTCATTTCTCCTTCGCTGCTTCATTGCCATGGAGATCCACCCCGGTGTCTGTTGCTGTGGAGACCACCAGGCTCTCCCCTCTCTGCTGCCGGGGGCATCAGCACGTTCTGAGCCACCAGCCTGGCCTGGCTGTGCTCGTCCCCTGCTGCAGTGACAGTCTGGGGCTGACTGTCCCAGGGCTCCAACTGCTGCTCTCCAGGGGCTCCTCGTCCTGCTCTCCCCCAGAGCAAACAGGGCAGAGGGCTGTTCTGCAGAGCTGTTTGCTCCATGCAGACGTGCTGTTACTCACTGTGAGCCACCAGGGCTTTGCTCCTCTTCTGCTCCAGCTGAGGCCGGTGAGGCCGTGTTCACCTGGTGTCACTGCTCAGCTGAGGGCACCCGGCCCTGGCTGCCCTTCTCTGATGGTGGCACATCTCCCGTGCTTTGGGCTGTGCCACCTGTGTCACTGTGTCACCTGTGTCACTGTGCCTACTGGGCTCCCTCCTGTGCCCACACAGCTCCTGCAGTGTGAGCTCAGGTGTGTCACCTGTGTCACCTGTGTCACTGTGCCTGCTGGGCTCCCTCCTGTGCCCACACAGCTCCTGCAGTCCCCAGCTCCCCTGGCAGGCCCTGCCATCCCTGTGGGCTGTTTCCCTCCCCGTGGACACCCAGCTGTGTCCAGCCTGACTCCAGCTGTTCTCTCCCTGCCCAGGTGTGCGGAGGGGCCCGAGTGGAGCCCTGCACCCCTGCCCGCTGCCAGGGGCTGCTGTGCCCTCGGGACAACAGCTCTGTCTGCGGGGCTGGCCAGCCCTGCCACGGCCTCTTCCCTCTGGCCAGAGGGGCCCTGGCTGCGGCCGGGCAGGCGGCCAAGGAGTTCAGCAGCCTGAGCGCCCGGCTCCAGGACACGGCAGAGCTGGTGAGTATGGGCACTGCCCGACCCTGCTCAGACCTCTGCTTACCATTGCACAGAGTGAGGAATACCCACCCCAAACCCTGCTTGAGGGTTGATCCCTTGGGCAGCTTCAGAAACCCAGGAATTTTGGAGTGGGAGGCTCCCCGTGTCTGTCTGTGTCCTGCCTCCACAGCTGAAGGCATGTGGGTGGCACTGGACACAGCACAAGGAAGCTCTCTCCCTCCTGGGTTGGGATCAGTGGGGCAGAAGGGCTGGGAATATGGAAATAGGATATGGAAATCTCTCCCATTCTGCAGGTTTGATGCATTTGATGCAATCAGAGAGAGTTCATGTCTTAGGGATCTTGCAGCTTCTCTGTGCCTTGTGAAGAGAAAGCGACCTTTCAAAGTAATTCAAAATCCATTTCAAAGCTGCTTTTAAAAGCCAAATAGTGCTGTCCCTCTTTGAGAGCCTCCTTTGCAGATCCCACCCTGAGCCTTTACCCTTGACAGTCCTTTAGAGCCCTGGCGCAGTGAGAACAGCACGGGGCAGGGCTGGGGCAGGGCTCTGGGCTCTGGCTGGAGCAGAGGCAGCACCAGGCCGTTGCTGTGTGCAGGTGGAGAGCACGGAGCTGTCGGCGACTCAGGTGCAGAGCAGCATGAGGCGGCTGGCCGAGCAGCTGGGCGTCAGCAGGACCCAGATCCAGGGCGACGTGCGGCGCCTGCGGCAGCTCCTGCAGCGCCTGCGGAGCTTCCTGGCAGGTACCCCTGGGGTGCAGCCTGCTCTGTGCTTTGGTTGTGGCGATCAGAGGGTCACCCAGCTTGGAAAAGACCCCCCGAGGTCACCCAGTCCCAGCCGTGCCCCATCCCTGTCTTGTCACCAGCCCAGAGCACTGAGTGCCACGTCCGGGTGTTCCCTGGACATTCCAGGGGTGGGATCTGCAGCCAGCTGAGGCAGAGAGGTTTTCTGGCCACCTTCACTGATGCAGGCAGACAGACAGGTGACCCTTCTCTGCAGCAGGCTGTTAATCTGATGAGAATTCCTTGTTGCCCTACAAACTGATGGGATGACTTATTGTTCACAGACAGATTGTAATAACATAATGAGCCTCCTGAGCATTAGCTGAATAAGAAAATCAGGTCATTTGGTGCTGCCTGGTGTTAATGATGAGTGAAGATATTTCTGAGCTAATCGCTGGGCTAATGTCCCTTGGGCTCTGCCTGCTTCTGATTTATTAACTTCTATTTGTGAAATGAAAAAAGGCTTGTCTTCAAACACACCCTGATCTGCTCAGTGAGGGCTCCTGACTGCTCTGGGCTCAGCCATGGCCTTATCATTGCCAAATTCAAGGTATCAGCTCAGCTGTTTCCTGGAAGTTTTGCTGGTGTGAATGGGAATTGCATGGAATTGCAGGAGATGAATTCAGAAGGGATCCTGGCTGGAATGAGCTGTCTGGAAGGAGGAGATGTGTGTGAGGTGTGCGGGGGTGCCTGCCCTCCTCCTGCCTCACGTTTGCGCTCCCACCTTCCCTGACGCTGCCTGTGTGCTGTGTGTGCAGACAAGGACACGGATCCTGCCTCCATCCAGGAAATCAGTGAGTCAGTTCTCTCCCTGCGCCTGCCCACGGACGCTGCTGCAGTCAGGAGGAGGATGACCGAGATCCAGAAGCTGGCGGCGGAGCTGCAGTGCCCGGAGGACATCCTTGCCCAGACAGCCCAGGACATCGCCAGGGCCAAGAGGCTGCAGCAGGAGGCAGAGCAGGCCAGGTCGGTGGGGGTTCAAGGCCCTTGGCAGCTGAGGGGCCCTCGGCCGGGCTGGAACTGGTGGTTCTCAGCTGGGTTCACATCTCGCTCTGCCCGAGCTGCCCGGACTTGCACAATCTGAAGTTTTAGGCCAGGATTTTCTGTGTCCATCCAATGCCTAAAAGAATGAGTCTGCAATCTCCAGACACCTCCCTGGGGCCCCAGTGAGAATAAATCTCCCAAGAACAGTTCCTGTTATAGATACCAGGACAACAAGGGCTTTATCAGAAGCTGTGGATGCTTTTCTCTTATCTCCAGTGCCTGTGCTGGGAGATGACAGCGTTGTCCTGGTATTAGTTGATATTGGTGACCTACATCCTAATTGCACAAGAGAGCATGAGGAGAGTCAAGGGGCTATTTGTTTTCTGGGTGAAAGTTGGGAGGATTGTTCCACAGCCCCTTAAAAAGTAATTACAGGGCGTCCTTGCCAATTTGGAGCATCTGCTTTGTCACAAGTTGACTTGCAGCAATAGCCCAGTGAGAAGGTCAGCAGGATAAATCTGTAAACTCCTTGGCAGTGTCTGACACCTGCTTAACCTGCTGGAAGTGATGAGGCAGGGGAGCCTGGCTTTCTCCAGAGCTCTGTCACCCAGCCTGAGCAGTCCCACTGTGAGCAGAAAACCGTTCACTGGAACTGCCTCCGTGGTTACTGCTTTCCCTTTGTCATGCACCATGAAACAAACGTTTCTGATGGGTTTGAAGGAAGGTGTTCCTCTCCCCTCCTTAGTTTGTCTCTTCTGCTTGAGGCTGTGAAGTGGAACTTATGTTCCTCTCGCAAGGAAACCTTGGTGGAGTCCAGACGTGTGGGGTTTGGGAGGTGGGAGATTGCAACCTTCCCAGAAGCAATCCTCTCTTGCTTCTTGATTTTACCTCTGTGCCCTGGATGTCCAGTCTGGGCCCTGGACCTCCAGTCTGTGCCCTGGACCTCCAGTCTGTGTCCTGGTGCACACTCACTCCTGGTGTTTCCCCCCTTTCTGCAGGAACCGGGCGAACGCCGTGGAGGGCAGCGTGGAGGAGGTGGTGGGGACCCTGCAGAGAGCCAACACGGTGCTGCTGGAGGCCCAGGGGGCCCTCAGGGGCTCGGGCTCCTCGCTGCGCTTCATCCAGGAGCGCGTGGACGAGGTGAGGGATGCCCAGAGCCCAGCCTGGTCCCTGTCCCCGTGTGTGCCCTGCAGCAGCAGGGTTGGTCTCTGCACAGGGGGTTTGGGGTCACTGCCCTGCTGACGGGGTGCTGACCACTGACAGAGGGATGGGAACACTGACTCGGTGATCAGAACTTGATTTTACTCAGGTTTTCCAAAAGCTTGTACACCATTTCAGGGAGGTTGATAATTTTCCACTACAATAATCAGGTTAAAAGCTCATACAGACAACTCCTACATTTGCAACCTCTTTTGCTGGCAGAGGGTTGACTGAATCTCTTCCCATGAGCAGGTTTAATCCCATCTCCTGCAATCTTCAGAGCTCCGTTTGTTCCTGCATCTTGGTTTTTACATCAGCCATGCTAACCGAGTCTGTTTTACTCTTTGTCCTGTGTGTTCCCACCACGGGGGTCCCTGTGCCCGCAGATCGAGGCTGTGCTGGGGCCAGCTGAGAGCAGCGTGGGGGCCCTGGGGGCCGGGCTGGCCGGGCTGGCCCAGCGGCTGCAGCGGCTGCAGAGCAGAGCTGACCAGAACCTCCTGAGGGCTGGGGACACCAGGGACACGGCGGGGACAGCGGCACAGAGGGCCAGCAGTGCCCAGCAGGTACGGGCTGGGGCTGTGCCCAGCACTGCACTGCGCTGGGGGGCTGGGATTTCTGGGTCTGAGAGATTTTTCAGTCTGCTGGCAGCAGGTAATATTTTCCACAAGGAAAAATTTCTCCAGAAAGCTCCTTCTCAAAACAATCTCGGCAAACAGCTCTCCTCTCTCAAAACAATCTTTCTCCAGGTGGTGTTTTGCTGTTTCTCTGGTTTAACCAATGGGATCAGAGAGGTGTCATTCCTACTCACCAACCATGTTCAGTCTGTGTGGGAACACCTTATCAAAGGTAGTGAGAATTAGACAAAAGAGCTTTTTTTTTTCTAAGCTCTTTGCTGCTGCAATAGGACACAAATTAAAGATGTTTGACTCCAGTCAGGAGGCAGCAGAAATCAGAAGGTTTATTTACAATTCATTCAGCCCTTTTATAAGAGGCTGTGCTAAGAAAGCACGTTATTGATCCATAGGGCTGACACCTCTCCCCTTGGCTCAGGGACAGAAATGGCAAACAACACCTGTTGTTAAGGGAAAGGAATACTGTTTACACAAGGTTGTTCTGGGAAAAAGAAAACTGTTGAACAGTTTCCCTTGGGAAGAGCTAGAATTGCCAGGCTCAGAAAATATCGGCTCCACGCTTTTCCTTCTGAAATATTTGGAGTCTCTGATCTTTATTTCTGTCCTACAATGTCACAGCACAGCACTGCCAGCTGTGCCCTGGCTCTGGAGACATTCCCGTGCGGGTCACAGCTGTCACATCACTGTGACAGCGTCATCACTGCTGGGTTTCTCCAGAGCCATTCCCAATCCTGACGCCCTTGGCTGGGAACTCATTTCTGGTCTGTCCTGCCCGAGGCAGAGCAGCTCGTGGAGCTCTCTGTCAGTCCTGGAGTGCACCACAAACCGACACACGTTTGGTGACAGGGACAAAGCTCTGGTGCAGTATCCGTTTAATGTCACTAGATGGACACGAAAAGATCACACTCGCCCTTCAGGTTGTGAGATGAGAAAAAAAAGGAACTTTATTTTTGGGATCTCGGCTTATATAGTCTTTGGAATTTATCAGGGATTGGGGGACGGGGTTAACACCTCTCTGACCCCACTGGTCAAACCAGGAGCCCATCAATTTGTCCTCCTCCCTGGAAGGAATGTATTATTTACAAAAGATCAGTCTTTGTTTTTGTCACAAGCCTGAGAAAGCTCCAGCAGAAAATGCAAACTGTCAGAAGGCTGAAAAATCAGGGCGACAATTTAATACCCAAACAAGATTGAACTCTGGAAATCGTCCCTCTCCACAGGCTGCCTGCCACAGGATCTCACCTGCGGTGTCTGTTTGCTTTCCCCAGGCGTTTGGCCAGGTGAAGGAGCTGTACCGGGAGCTGCAGGGCAGGATGGGGCAGGGCCTGGAGCTGGGCGAGCAGGGCACGAGGGTGCAGAGCATCGGCCGGGAGGCACAGGCTCTCTTCCAGGAGACCATGGGCATCGTGCTCAGGATGCAAAGTAAGGCTCTCACCATGCCCTGGGGAAGTGCTTGGGCTGCCGTGGTGTGAGGGGATGGCGTGGTGAGGAGGACAGTGCACTTGGGGCAGGGAGAGGGTGAGGTTTGGGCTGTAGCTGGTGGTGCTGTGCCAGGAAATTGAGAATTTTCCCGGGTGCCGCCAGGAAGGGAAGCCCTGCCTGCAGTGCCACTGGGCTCCCCTTTTCCTCCACACCCTCACCTCTTTGTTGGCTTTGAGAACTAATGGGGGTGCTGTTTGGGGGGTTGTTTAGAGGGTGGGGAGCAGAGGGAGTGCAGGATCTTGGCTTTCTTGCCCCCTCAAAGCTGTGCAGGAGCGAGGTGGTGGCTCAGCCCAACCTCACCACATTACCCTCCCCTTCCCTGCCCTCTCTCCTCAGCTTTAGAGTCGGAAATTCAGGAAGGCAACGAGGCTCTGGTGTCCAGGATGTCCCGGCTGTCGGGGCTGGAGGAGCAGGTGGGAAGGATCCGGGACACCATCAAGAGGAAAGTCGCCTACTACGAGAGCTGCTCGTGAGCAGCCGCCGGGGCCCGGCTGCCTCCTGGGCACACACAGACTGCTGCACTGGCCCCATCTGCCAGCTGGAGGCCTCCCGTGCCCAGTAACCCTAGTTTTAGCAAGTTAATTTTCCACACCTCTGGAAAATAGCTGCACTGGACCGGAGGAGCAGCCCCACGGAGTGGGTTGGACTGGCCGAAGCTGCCCAGTGGTTGGAGGAGAAAGGGGGAGAGACATCAGGCTCCCGTGGCAAATAAACACATCCCCAGGTTGTTATTTCCAGAGGGCTTTATAAAACAGGAAATTATTTTTTTTTTCTTCTCTTAGCCAATTCAAGCTCTTTAAGCTGAATTTCGCTGTTCAAATTAAAGCCCTCCTGTGGGGTCTTCTAAAGCTTTTTATCTGTGCTGCAGTTAATTCTTCAAACATGCCGTGGCTCCAGCACTTCCCTCTGAGATCTTCCTCCAAATAAGCAGATCAGAGACACGGAGAGTTTTATCTGCCTCTGTACAACATACCTATATTTATGCAAATCAGAGAGACACAGGCTCACAGTGGAAGGTGAAGTCAGATGTCTCGTTTGATTCTCTGCCACAATCTGCTTTCTATTTACCACGGAACATTTTGCCAGGAAAACGCCAGCGGGAGCAGGTCTGGGGTGCACAGGGAAAGCTTTAGGAGGGACTTAACAGACCATTCCCGCATCAGATTTCTATGAATAACCAAGAGGCAGTCTACAAAACAAATCTCAGCTTTATTAAGCAAGTGTTCGCTGTGCAGTTACAGCCTTGGAAGCGGAGCTCAGACCTTGCTGTGTTATTGTCAGACACGGGGAGGTTTCTAGCAGCTTCTCTCTCCTGTTGCAGCTGCAGTGAGGGCTGAGCAGCTGAACTCCAGAGTGCCAAAGCCTGGCACTAACCGCGCCCGAGGACAGGGTGAGGGTTATAAACCCAGCTGAGCTGCCAGGGCAGTCCAGCTCTGCACGGCTTTGGTTTGTGGCGTTGTGCGTTTGCGCATCGACAACTAAACGGGGCACAGAGAACAGAAGCTCACAGCACGATGGATAATGTACACTGGGAGTGGGAGCACGAGCCTCGGACCTTCCCTGGCCTCCTCCCGGCTGTGACGATCCCGAAATGCCCGAGCTCGGTGCGGCGCTGGAGCCGGCACTGCTGTGCCCCTGCCCCGGCTGGGCACTGCTCTGAGCGCTGCTGCCGGGCCAGAGCCTCCTTTCCTGGCGGCCTCTGCCTCTGGAGCGCAGAAAAGAGTAAAAGAGCCCTTCTGGTTCTGCAGAGAGAGAAGTGCAGGTGAGGGCTGGGCTTTGTTCCGCTGCCCTGCCGCCTGCAGAACGAGTGACTAATGAGGAGCCGTGGGGGCGAGGGCCAGCAGGGCTCCCTTTGTGGGCTCTTACAAAGGGTAAGCTTTTTTCCCCCAAATCCCCTTTTTGGGCTCCTACAAAGGGATATCACAGCCCTGATCCTTGGAATGGGCCTCTCTGGAGTCTGGGGTGGCTCTAACTCTCGTTTGTCTCTGCTGTTAATCCAACACCCTCATCAGCACAGGCTGGCTCAGGACATGAGAGGAGCTCTCTCGCTTGGTGTCGCTTTTGAGGAGAGCTCTGCCAGCAGGAGCTGGCCTTTGGGACATTCCTTAGAGCAGGATCCAACAGCCAAGCTTCCCCCTGCTCACGCACACAGCGGTGCAAATGATAACAGGGTCTGGTCTCTGGTCAAACGGCACCAAACTCGCATTGTTTTACTCTGCTTTACAAAACGAGCATCTCCGGGCTCTGCTCACAAACACACCCGAGCCTGCCTGGGCCGAATCTGGGAGGGAGACGTGCTGCCTGTGCTGAGCCTGGCCCTGCAGCTCTTGTCAGCCCTGTGCTCGTGGCCACAGCTGGGCCACAGCTGGACAGCCCTAACCCTGCTGAGGGACAGGCTGGCAGCAGTTCCCTGTGAATAGCCTGAAATCATTGTAGAGTTTGGTGGGACAAACCCATGCTCGGCTTCCTCTCTCCCGTTCCTGGACAACCTCCTGTGATGTAAAAGTTGGATTCAGTGGCCTGGCCCTGATGGGAGCTGAGGCACTGCTGGAGAAGTGCTTTGGTTAAAGGCTTTTTCTCTTGCAAAAAAATCTGGGTTAGCTTATGTCCTGTACAACCCCTGTGCTATTTGTGCCTTTCCCTTTTGCCTGCCCTAATTGGATTGATTAAGAGCAGCTGATGATTGGATTGCAGGGCACTCACCTCTGACCACATGGCTGCCTCCATCACATGATCAAACAAACTCCAGTTTGCCCAGTGCCGCAGTGAGACGAGTGTTTACTGGTTTTCACTGGGACAAGAACCTCTGCCTTGAAATGACTGGTTGGGGATGCGGGAAAGGGAACAGAAAGAAGAGAAACAGCAATTATTTAGGATCATTCTGTGGGGGAATTGTGGTGTCAATGTACAGAACCTCAGCTGTGAGAGCAGAGCAGGGCTGGCTGCAGGCTCTCAGCACCTTGGAGGTGCTCACTCTTCTGGAAAAGCAGTGTGGGCACCCTGTCCCCCCGTGCTGGGACACTGCAGAGCCGGGCTGGGCGCAGCTTCCAGCCACACAGAGCACTGCCTCATCCCTCCCTTTACCCCTCCAGCTGCCCACAGCTCCTGTGCCAGCCCCTTCCCTCCAGGGATGCTCATTCCCACACAATCCGCTGGAATTCAAGGGGAATGACCCGGGTACCTACTGGGATCTGGAAGACTTTTTGAGCAGCACAGTCTCGGAGAAGGAGGGCGCCTTTGTCTTCTCGTGGCCCACACAGGAGGGGCTGCAGCCACAGGAGCTCCTGCCCGGGGGGCTGTGGGTGTCTGGAAGGGCCAGGCTCTTCTCCCTGGGCAGGGGTCCCTCCTCTGGGGGGCTGGGGGTCTCTGGCAGGGCCAGGCTGCTGTCCCCAGGCTGGGGTCCCTCCTCTGGGGGGCTGGGGGTGTCCGGCAGGGCCAGGCTGCTGTCCCCAGGCTGGGGTCCCTCCTCTGGGGGGCTGGGGGTGTCCGGCAGGGCCAGGCTGCTGTCCCCAGGCTGGGGTCCCTCCTCTGGGGGGCTTGGCAGCTTTTCCTCCCCCATTCCCATGTCCTGCTGGGGCTCGGTGGCTTTGGCTGGGTTTGGGTGCCCCTGTGCCGTGTCCTTGTCATGGCTGGGCGCTGCTGGCAGGGGGGTCCCCGTGGGGCTGCTGGGCACGGGGGGCTCTGAGGTGTCTGTGACAGGGACAGAGCCCTCGGCTGCCCCGTGGCCGCTCATGTGCAGCTTCCTCATGTGGTGCACGACGGCCGCGGCGTTGAAGGCTTGCTGGGGAGGGAGACAAAACCTTGGTGAGCAGCTGGTGGCACCAGGACAGGCTGTCCCCCCACCCAGGTGACGCCAGCACAGCGCTGTCAGCGCTGCCTGTTTGGGGTGGCACATCCCTGCCATGGACACCGAGTGCAGCTGCTGCTGGTTTGGGGTTCACAGCTGCTTCCAGCCCAGGAAAACAGGAACAGCTGGAATGACCCCCCTGCCTCTGCTCTCCCTGCAGCCCCATGTGTGTGGTGAGTGTCCCAGCTCGCTCTGAATATTGCTCCCAACACCCTGTAAACATCCTGCAGGCAGCCCCAGCTTCGGAGGATGCAGATTTTGGGTGCTTACCCCGCCCAGCTCAGCGCTGCCTGACAGCGACGGGTGTTTGTTGGGGAAATGGCTGTGGGCTCCCGGCAGCAGCCACTTACCCTCCATTTGCTCTTTGCAAAGTTTTTCTGGATCTGAGCGCTGACAGATGGGTAGATGTCACGGTGAAGGGCTGTATTTCCATTAATCCTGCAGATGGGAAGAGGAGAAAACGGGCTCGTGGGCAGATGGCATTTGTGAGGCACTCCACATTCTGGAGGCACTGAGCTGCTTTGTACGTTCAATCAGCAATAATTAAACCCAAAGGAAAAACAGCAACAAAATGTAACACAAACACACACTTCAAAGCCTGGGAAGGCTCAGGGTGGGACTTCTCCTCTGCCTCTGTTTGTGGAGGCAAATATGCACAAATTGCATCTTTAATTATTCATCTTTTGCTTTCTTTGCTCACAAGAAGGAGCCAGTGAGGGGGAGGCAGTGACGTTAGTGACGGGGTGGGGGACACTGCTGCTCCTGGGGACGTTCCTGGGGACACTGTTACTGCTGGGGACACTCCTGGGGTCACTCCTGTACCTGGGGACACCCCTGGGATCACTCCTGGGGACACTCCTGCACCCTGGGGACACTGTTACTGCTGGGGACACTCCTGGGGTCACTCCTGTACCTGGGGACACCCCTGGGGACACTCCTGTACCTAGGGACATTCCTGCTCCCAGGGACACTCCTGTCCCCTCTCCCAGGGAGCCCATGGAGCACAGAGTGGGACCTGGGGGCTGCAGGGTCCCCGTGGCCCCCCAGCCTCACCAGGGGTGCCTCAGGGCCTCCTCACAGGTGAACCTGGCGCTGGGGTTCTTCTCCAGCAGGTGTCGGATGAAGTCCTTGGCTGTTTGGGAAAGGGAGAAAAGCAGAGAAAAAAAGGTTATTGTCTCCTTCTTCCCACAGCTGGTCCCAACAGAACACGTGGAATGCTGCTGGGTGGACACCACAGAGGTCAGCCCTGAGGAGAAGGGCTTGGTGTCACCGCACCAGGGCAGGCTCAGGCTGGACACTGGGACCAATTCCCTCGCTGGAGGAGGCAATGGAAGGGGCTGGCCAGGGCAGTGGGGGAGTCACCAGCCCTGGAAGGGCTCAAGGAATGAGCAGATGGTGCTGGGTGATGTTTGCTGGGCATGGTGGGATCCAGTCAGAGGCTGGACTTGATCTTGGAGGTCTTTTCCAACCTTAACAATTCTGTGATTACTCCAGGAAAGGAAGATTCTTATAGTAACAGGCTCGAGACAAAAAAAAAATCAGCTCTGGATGAGAACTTCACTCTTACATTGTGTGAATTGGAGCTTAATTATTCACCTAAAAAGCAGCTCTAAAAAGCAAGAAGTGCAAACTGAGCAGATTTAGAGGTTGCCCTGAAGAGCTCTTACATCCCTGCCCTTTTTATTTCCTTCGTTTTCCTTGCAGCAAGGGTTGTGATGTTTGTTATTAACCCCCAGCTCGCCTCCTGCCAGCTCTGTTTGTTTGTATAACAGATTGATGGTGAAATAAGCCGTGAGGATGGTGCCTGCAGTGAGCTGTGCACGGGGCTGGGGAAGTGGTGGCTGAAAGGACGGAGGGGAAAAATGGGGAAAAAAACCCAGAGTCTCCCTTCTAACAGAATCACGGAATGGTTTGGGTTGGAAGGAGCCTTAACGCTGATCCCTGTCCTGGGCAGGGACATGTCCCACTGTCCCAATGTCCAGCCTGGCCTTGGACACTTCCCAGGGAGATCCAAACCCACTCGGGGCTCAGTAACCATTTGTGACAATCAGGTTTCCATTAACCACGGCCTCAGCTGAGGCTGCTGCACCCCAAACCCCCCGTCCGTGCCAGGGCTTTGCTGTGGCCTCATCCCCCGGCACTGAGGAGATGGAGCCTCTGACCCTTCCCACATCCCAGGGTTTGCTGCTGTCAGTGACTCAGCCAGAGCTGCAGCCCTCCCGCCCCTGCTGGGGCAGCACAGGGGCTTCGGGGGCGCGGCTGCTTTGGGATTTGGGTGGGAGACTGTGGGAGGGCGTGGGGGGCTCCCCAGCCCGAGGGATTTGGGGATTTGGGGATTTGGGGATTTGGGGTGGGAGCCTGTGGGAGGGCATGTGGGGCTCCCCAGCCCCGGGGATTTGAGTATTTGGGGTTTTGGGGTTTTGGGGTGGGAGCCTGTGGGAGGAGGTGTGGGGCTCCCCAGCCCCGGGGATTTGAGTATTTGGGGACTTGGGGATTTGGGTTTTTGGGGTGGGAGTCTGTGGGAGGGTGTGGGGGGCTCCCCAGCCCCGGGGATTTGGGGATTTGGGGTTTTGGGGTGGCAGCCTGTGGGAGAGGATGTGGGGCTCCCCAGCCCCAGGGATTTGAGGATTTGGGGTTTTGGGGTTTTGGGGTGGGAGCCTGTGGGAGGAGGTGTGGGGCTCCCCAGCCCCGGAGCTTCACCTGACTCAGAGATATCGTCCCAAAACGGAGACTCAAACTCGTAGTAGCCTTCCTTGATCTTTTCAAAGAGTTTGGATTCAGTCTCTTCATAGAAAGGAGGGTACCCACAGAGCCTGGAACAGAGCAGAGAGCCGGGGCCCTTCAGTGTCACCACAAAAGTGGGGACAGGCTCCTCTGGAGGCCACACGGCTGAGGAGGGGGAGCAGGGACCGAGGAGCTGCTCTGCCCATTCTGCTGTCCCTCTCTGCTCGGGGCATCAGCAAAGCAGCACAAAGGAGTTAAAAACTTCACTGCAGCAGCGAGGGGACAAAGCCACAGCTGGTACCGAGCTGAGCAGTGTGGGAGGAAACGAAACAAAAAGTACCCGGGAAGATGGAATGGTATTTGTAGGGAACTGGAGAAAAAACCACAAAGCTTAGGATGAGGCACAGAACAGAGCGAATGGGATTCCTTTCATCTCCTGCTCTTGATTCCCTTTAATTTCCGTGTTTAGGAGGAATTCAGCGCAGTGCTGCACAGGACAAGGGGAGCTCCGGCCTCGGCCCGGCCCGCAGAGCCCCGGGGAGTGGGGAAGCTCCGGGAAAGCTGCGGGATGTACTCACAGGATGTAGGTGATGACCCCGATGGACCAGCAGTCCACGGCTTTGCTGTAGGGCTTCTGCGCCAGCACCTCGGGGGCTGCAGGACAGCGAAGGCAAAGGGGAATTAGGAGCGATAATCAATTATCCAGCACTGGGAGATGCAGGAGTTTCAGGCAGTGACAGCCCCATTTCCCAGCTCAATTGGTCTGGGGTTTTTTATCCTTTTTATGCCATTATACAGAAAGAACCACAATCTCTGCCTGCATGCTGAGGTTTAACCAGACCCAATGCGGTCTGGTGGGAATTAAACAAGATCCCATTGCATTAAAATAATGTTCATAATTTTTTCAATAAATATATTACCTTGTTCTTTGCATTTTTAAAATAGTGAGATTTTTTCAGGCCTTACACTCGTTTATAGGGTCTGAATCTGTGAGTCCCATGTTTTTATCAACATATCGATGTATTTCTTTCCCTTATCCCAGGCAATGTCCTGGATGTGCACAACCTTTTTTTTTTTTTTTTTTTCCCAAGGAAATCCACCAGCACAAGGCCACTCCTGCCCCTTGGCTCACCCACGTATCCTGGAGTCCCACAGGCCGTGGACATGATCCCGTTCTGCTCCATCTTGGACAGGCCGAAATCCGTGATCATGATTTTGGAGTTCTCCTCGGGGGTGAGGTACAGCAGGTTCTCCGGCTGTGAACAGGGGTGGGGCTGGTCAGAGGGGGATTTGGGGCAGGAAAAGGGCCAGGAGGAGCAGGGGGAGGTGGGGCAGGGCAGGTGAGGTGTCACCTTCAGGTCGCGGTGCACGATGCCGTTCTCGTGCAGGTATTTCACAGCTGTCAGCACCTGGTGGATCACCAGGCTGGCGTCCTTCTCCGTGTACACACCGCGCTCCAGGATCCTGTCAAAGAGCTCTCCCCCGGACACCCTGCGGAGACGGCGGCTTAGGGAGGGCACAGGACTGGGGGAAAGGTGATCAAACCTTCGTTCGGGTCCGCTGACTTTGTGCTC
Source organism: Sylvia borin (assembly GCA_014839755.1). NCBI lineage: Eukaryota > Metazoa > Chordata > Aves > Passeriformes > Sylviidae > Sylvia > Sylvia borin. The sequence continues at coordinate 6,029,209 of CM025980.1, read as the reverse complement.
CTCTCACTGCCGCTGCTGGGAGGCTGATGGGTGCTCCTGCCTGCAGTTCCCGTGAGGGTTGCTGGCATCCCTGGGCGCTTCGGGTGAGGCTGTCCTGGTAGGGCTGAGAAACCACTCCACAAGTGGTTTCAGGGTTTTTTTCTTTGAATTTGCAGTAAATTTGCAGTAAAGCAGCAGCCGGGTGCTCAGAGCTCCCTCTCTGCTGCTGACACGGTGCCCACTCCATTTCTAGAAACCCTGCGTGGCACAGCTTTAATTAGAAATACTTCTGTCTCTGCCCTGCTAAACTGTGAGGAATTCATTTGCATAAATAGATCCAGATCCAGGGTTCGGAAAGTTGCTGCTCCAGTGGGGATGGGCCAAGGGGACACAAGGAACGTCCAGCTTGGTTCCAGCCTCGGCACTGAGGGTGTTTGGAGGGAGCCTTGAGGGGCTCTGGGGTGCTGAAATCCCGCCCAGGGTGATCCCTGCTCCTGCCCTGCCCTTCCCCTGCGGCCCCAAAGAACGGCCCTGCTGGTACTCACAGCTGCATCACCAGGTAGAAGTGGGTTGTGCTCTCATAAATATCTTCTAAAGTCACGATGTTTTCGTGCTTTATTCTGCAAAGGGAGATGCGGGTCAGAAACAAATCCTGGCAAGGACAGGAGGGGCTTCTGTGGTGGAAACCCCCACAATCATCTTGCTTGGATCACCAGGGAGACTTCCCTGGGTGTTCTGGGGCTCCTGTCCCTGCCCTGCGTGGCACAGGATCACTGCTGCCCTCCAATTCCTTTTGGAGCACCAGGCACCATCAGAGGGGGGAGCAGACCCTTTGTTTGAAGCAGCCAGCACACCAGGAATGCTCCCCGGAGTGCCACACTCACTTTTTCAGCACTGCTATTTCGTTCTCCAGGCTGCTGTCCCTGTTGAGAGGAGACTTCTTGATGCATTTCAGAGCGAAGAGCTTGCCTGTGCTTTTCTGCTTCACCAGGAAAACTTCCGAGAAGGCGCCTCTGCAGAGAGGGGGAGAAGCTGCGTTTGAGGGCGCTGCTTCTGGGAACCGGGAGGGGCTGAGAAATAGGGAAAACAACGTGCTGGGGACTTTCTGTGGGTGCTGATCCTAAAGCTGGAACTGTCCCGGAGCAGCTCCAGACTGAGGATGTCCAAGGCAAGGTTCAGTGTAAATAGAACCCTACAGGATGCTCGAGGTAAGGTTATGCAATGTAAACAGAACCCTCCCAAAAAATAGATTTTTTTTTTTTTTTTTTTTTTTTTTGTTCTGCAGAGAAAATGTTAATTCTGCACAGTCCACCAGGGAGCTGCAGCTTGGGTTGGTGTCACCCAACATTCTGCAGGTCTAAAATGCAGAACAGCAGGAGAACCCCAGATAATGTTTAAATTCAGCCTCTGGTTGTTCTCCTGCCTGCAGAGGCGCCTGCTCCCCGTGTCCCCTGGGTGACAGAGTGACAGTGAGTGTGTGCTCACCCTGAGCAGGTATTTATAACCTGCCTAAACCCCAATCCTGTTACAGCTTTTTCCTGGGAGCTGAGCACGGGGCTGGGGCAGTGACAGTGACACGGGGCCAGGCCAGTCCTGGCTAATCCTCATCAAACCACAGCTCCTTAATTGGGGGTCATTAAATGAGACTTGCTCTGAGCCCTGCAGGGAGCTGAGGGCAGGGCAAGGAAGGGCAGTGCTGTGAACCCTGGGGGAAAGTGATGACAACTTTCAGGTGGTTTTAATCCCGGATTTCATTTCAGTTCTTCAGAGAGCTGAAGCGATGCATGTGGGGAAAAAAATTGCCAATTTCTAATGCTAAATTTTCCTATTAAAGCAATAGTAGGAAATGAACAACCTACAAATCAGCTGCTGGGGCATCTGTTCTACATCTCTGTCCCAAACAGTTTATAATAATTATGCCCCTTATTAAAAATGATGAATCAACAAGTGGGCTAGGAGAGAACAAAGCTTTTTCTAACCTCATTCCTTTAGCGAGAGCTGCTGGATAATTCAATTAATCTCTGAGGCTGACAAGGCACAGAATTTGGAGTAGCTGCAGCTTTGGGAGCTTTGTCGTGGGCTCGGAAGTCACAGAGAATTTGTCCATGACAGAACTCGCTGGTGGAGGTAATTCAATTCCTCCCCCACCACCTTGGAAATGTTTTGTTGTCTCATCCCCATGAATAGGCAAATCAAGCTGTTAACAGCACAGGGAAGGATTGTACAACTCCAACATCCTCGGGTTTTGTTTCGTTCCCCAACTGAGTCAGGGTTCCTGAGCTAAATATACAACTTGTTATTGTCATTTCCTCTGCCTGCGCCAGCCCCTGACCTTGCAGCAGCGGGAGGGGCGGGAGTGGGCCAAAAACCTTCCCGTGCAAGGCTCCCTGAGGGGTGGGGGGGCTGCAGGGGTGGGCAGGGGGCACCTGGGGCTGTCCTGGGCTGTTCTGAGTCTGTCCTGAGGCTGTCCCGGAGCTGTCCCGGGGCTGTCCCGGGGATGTCCCGGGGCTGTCCTGAGTTTGTCCTGGGGCTGTCCTGAGTCTGTCCTGAGTCTGTCCTGGGACTGTCCTGAGTCTGTCCTGGGACTGTCCTGGGGCTGTCCTGGGACTGTCCTGAGTCTGTCCTGGGACTGTCCTGGGGCTGTCCTGAGTCTGTCCTGAGTCTGTCCTGGGACTGTCCTGGGGCTGTCCTGGGGCTGCCCTGAGTCTGTCCTGGGACTGTCCTGAGTCTGTCCTGGGGCTGTCCTGAGTCTGTCCTGAGTCTGTCCTGGGGCTGTCCTGAGTCTGTCCTGGGGCTGTCCTGGGGCTGTCCTGAGTCTGTCCTGGGACTGTCCTGGGGCTGTCCTGGGGCTGTCCTGAGTCTGTCCTGGGACTGTCCTGAGTCTGTCCTGGGGCTGTCCTGAGTCTGTCCTGAGTCTGTCCTGGGACTGTCCTGGGGCTGTCCTGAGTCTGTCCTGGGACTGTCCTGAGTCTGTCCTGAGGCTGCCCTGAGTCTGTCCTGGGACTGTCCTGAGTCTGTCCTGGGGCTGTCCTGAGTCTGTCCTGAGTCTGTCCTGGGGCTGTCCTGAGTCTGTCCTGGGACTGTCCTGGGGCTGTCCTGGGGCTGTCCTGAGTCTGTCCTGGGACTGTCCTGGGGCTGTCCTGGGGCTGTCCTGAGTCTGTCCCGGGGCTGTCCTGGGGCTGTCCTGGGGCTGTCCTGGGGCTGTCCTGGGGCTGTCCTGAGGCTGTCCCGGGGCTGTCCTGAGGCTGTCCTGGGGCCGTCCTGGGACTGTCCTGGGGCTGTCCTGAGTCTGTCCTGGGGCTGTCCTGGGGCTGTCCTGGGACTGTCCTAAGCCTGTCCTGGGCTGTCCTGGGGCTCTTTGGGAAGGGCTCCCAGCAGTGGGATCAGCAGCACCCTGGGCTGTCCCTGTCCCTGTCCCACAGGCAGGAGGGACAGGATCCCTGGGCCATTTTTCCGTGGTCAGGAGGGTCTGGGGAGGCGGCTCTGGGCTGCTCCTGGCCCGGGGACAGCTCGGTACTCACGATCCCAGGGCCTCCATGAAGATGAAGGTTTTACGGATGTTGCTGGTCTGCTTCTTCCAGGAGCCGCTGCCTTCCTCCTCCTTGCGCCCCATCTCCTCCAGAGTGAAGCAGGGGACGCTGACGGGGCAGGGACAGAGGTCACTGCTGTGGGTTGTGGTGGTGGGCAGCCCAGGGCTCCCCAGGTACGGCCAGAATTGGAGCTGGCCCAGGTCTGGGAGGGGGGAGATGCTCCACAAACCCCTCGGCACTCGTCAGGAGTGGAGAGACACTGGAAGGTGAGAGGGGAACCTGGAGACAAGGGAAAAATAAGATATGAAAATAGATATAAAGGTGACCCCGGGCAGGAGGGGCATGGGGAGCATCCCTGGGGGTGTGCAGCATCCCCCTGCCCAGAGCCACAGGCCGTGGGACACAGCTGAGCCTGCAGGAGGCAAAGCAGAAGTTTCCATGGATGTTTTCCATCCCTTTGGAAAAGGCAAAAGTACTAAAGCAGAGAAAAAGCTGAAAGGTCTTTTTTCATGGGAGACAGCTTAGATATTGGATTCCTACTGAACCTACTTTATCTCCTTAATTAGCACGTTTGCAGGGTTTTCAGCTCCTTGACACAATTTCTAAAGGTTAATTTAACATTATTGAAACCAAAATTGACTCAATTGTAAACAGTTGAAGGCTTCAGTCCATAAAATCACCAAAGGCCTCATGAACTTGACCTTTATTTACCTGCTGGTTTCTGATGCCTGTGTAACTCACAGGAATACAGCTCCTTCTAGAACCCAGCCTTGTCTTGCTCTTTGGAATCAGGGAATTCCTTCACAGAGATGCTGATCAATCAGTAGAAACCTTCCTGCCAATTATTTTCAGTCCCTAATTAATTATTTTTCTTTGCAGTCATCTGCCCATCCCAAACCTACAGATCTGGAATATCACAGGAGGGGAATTGGCTGGCAGAGACATCCAGCTGCTGGCGGCAGGTGACTTTTATCCCCTTGAAATAACTATCAGAGCTGGCAGGGCGGTGCTGAGTGACAGGGGGAGCTGAGAGGAACTCTCCAGTCCTCTCCCAGGCTGCTGTCAGCCTGAGAATAGGAGGTGAAAAAAGAGAAAAAAAACCCCAAGTAGGTCAGCCTGGCCCTGGGGACAAGTGGCATTTTGGGCTCTTGTGCTGAAGCACGTCCTGGTTGGGACCAGCTCCATGGGACAGAGGGACAGGGCAGAGAATCCCTCCTGCACCGGGCAGAGGTGACTGTCCCCACCACAGGGGGACAGTGGGGTGATGTACACTCACTTCGGAGAATTTGGCCCAGTCGAGGGTTAAATTTGCCCAATCCTGGCCCATTTCAGCTCCATTCCCGGAGCATTTCGATGTTTAATCCCTTGTGGATTCAACAAGTTCCGTGTTTTAGAGGGGAATTCGCTCCCAAGGGGAGGTGGTCTCACGTTTCCCTGTTCTGCTGTGAAGCCCCCGCTGGTCTCAGGGCTGCTCCTGCTGGCCCTGGCTGTGGCAGTGCTGGGGACGGCCTGCACCAGCAGCCCTCGCTCCAGAACAGGGATTTGATTTCCTGCTTCCTCAGCTCCTCTGGGCCATCACCAGCGAAGTCATTTCCTGCAATCAAGGGGAGCAAATGCGGCTGCTCTGAGAGCAAAATAATGGAACGTTTGAGTTCCTGAGGGGTAAAGCCGCACGTGGCAGGGGGTGGAAGGGAAGGATCTTTGAGGTGCCTTCCAGCCCAAACCATCCTGGGATTCCAGAGGTGCTCAGGTGATGGGACTTGTCCCCTTTGCTCCTGTTGGGTCACATCCTTCCCCACGGATTTTCCTCTTTTGGTGCCAGGGAAGCGTTTGCCAAGGGCTTGGTGCAGGACACAGCAGCCTCAGCCCAGCCACAATTATGGGATCAGGAGAATGAGAATCCCCTGAGGCTCACCTTTGTCTCTCACTCTGCTTAAATCACCTGTTGCGCTCCTCAGCAGTTGGTCACAATGCAATGTTGGATGGAATGGTTTTTTGCCTTTTGTTATTTATTCTAGCTCTGGTGCAACAATCCCAAAACCCCAGAATGGTTTGGGTGGGAAGGGACCTCAAAGCCCACCCCTGCCATGGCAGGGACATGTCCCACTGTCCCAGGCTGCTCCAGCCTGGCCTTGGACATTCCAGGATCCAGGGGCAGCCACAGCTGCTCTGGGCACCCTGTGCCCTTCCCAGTGCCCTCACCCTCCCCAAATCCGGGTTCATGGGCGGGCTCACTCGGCTGGAGAAACTTCCCACACGAGTGAGAACGTGGCAGAAGTTGGGCAAACCCCTGGTGCTGGGACTGGCAGCTTCTCCTGCCCTGCTCTGTGTCCCTCTGTGTCCCTCTGCACATTGTGTGTCCCTCTGCACATTCTGTGTCCCTCTGCACATTGTGTGTCCCTCTGCACCCTCCCGCCCCCGCCAGCTCCACCCTGGCCCCGTGCGGGTGTGCCCGGGGTCAGCTCCCGGCCCCAGCAGCGGGATGCACCCGCGGGCACCGGGAATTTGGAGTTATTTTAACCCCTGACCCCGAGCAGGGCTGCCGTGCCCTCCTGCCCGCTCACCTCCCGGCCGTGCGCGCACCTCGGTGTGCCGCGGTTGCATAATGAGCTTGAAAAGCTCATTAACTAAAGCAGGTGAGAAGCTCTGGAGCTGAGGGTGAGGCGCAGAACGCGGCTTCCATTTGTGCAGCCTCCCCATGAGCACGAACACAGCGGCACAGGGCTTCAGCTCAGTTTATATTGTAGAGAGAGGACAATAAACAAGTTTGATCCTCGTGTCTGACCTTTGGGCTCTCCTACAGCCTGAGCCAAGCAAGGCTCTGCCCTGCCTCATCCGGCACTGCCCAGAGCGCAGGGGATCGTATCGTGACCTTGCTCAAATCTTCCCTGAGGAAATTTGTTCTGCTTCCACACCCCACGGCAACAAATCCGTCTGCAGCCAGCCCCTGAATGGATGCTCTGCATTACAGGATGATTGTAAGTCATGATTAATGCTCTCGTGACAAACTGCCGTGTGCAGGGGGAAGAACAGGCATGCAGCTTTCAGGGGCTTTGCCTTTGGAATTAAAAGTTTATAGGGAAAAAAAAAAAAAAGGAGAATAATTCAAAGGGCTTTGATTTTAAAAAGAAATACAAATCAAAGCAAGCAAATCTGCATGCGAATGAATGAATGAATGAACGAATGAATGAATGGAGTGCCAGGGCAGCCTCCGTGTTCAGGGACAAAAGAACAAGAAATTGAAACCACGAGCTCGCCATTAAAAACAAACCCATGTCAAAGCTCCCATATTCCCCCCACCTCGCCATCCATTCCCAGGCAACTTGAGCAACACTCGCAAAATCTCCATTTTCCTTACAGACATCCCGGATTCCCTAAAATCCATCGGACGTGAAATGCCAGAGAGAAGCTTTCTACGGAATTGCTGAGCACAACACGAGGGCTGGAGGGTACCACGGGGGAGAACCCCTCGGGCATTTCCCTGTCCCAGGATTTATCCCCGTGCAGGAGCACCAAATGGCTCGTCAGGAAAGAATATTTCGCTTACCCAAGTCAGCAGAGACAAAGCAACTCCTGTCGGCTGCTGGCGCTCAGCTCCGGCTCTGCGGGGATTAGAGCTCCACGAGGAGGAGGAGGAGGAGGAGGAGGAGATGGAGCCCCGCGATGGTCACCAGGGAGTCACCGGGGGCTGATGCAGCAGGGCTGGCAGTCCCAGGCGGCGGCAGGGCTGGGGCTGTCTGTGCAGAGCGCTCCTCGCCACCGCTGCCTGTGCTGCTGCTCCATCCCCTCAAACCACTCCTCGGGCTTTGGAAACCGCCCCGTTCCCCTCGGGATGGAGCCGGGGGCTCTGTGGGGCTGCTCCGGGACGGGCTCCCCCGGCAGCAGCTCCAGCACTGCCAACGGGATGCTCCTCTCCTCTTTAAATGGCTCAGGGGATGCTCTTCTTCCTCTTTAAAGGCTCAAGGGGATGCTCCTCTCCCTCTTTAAACGGCTCAGGGGATGCTCCTCTCCTCTTTAAATGGCTCAGGGGTGCTCCTCTCCCTCTTTAAAAGCTCAAGGGGATGCTCCTCTCCCTCTTGAAAGGCTCAAGCCCACGGAGAGAAGTCACTGAGCAGAGGTTAATCCCCATGCCCCGAATTTGGGCTATTTTACCCCACCCAACGGCTCTGTTTTGACTTTCAGATCCTCCGCGTGAGTGCCTGCTCCATCTGAATAGAGGGAATATTAATAATTCTGTGAATCTTTCCCACAGTGTGGGGTTTTTAGAGCTGGCAATAACAACTTTACTGACTGCATTCTCAGTTGATTTACACTGCCATCTAGAATAATGCACGGGGAAAAGTCCATATCATTGGGAAGTTTAGTTTTATGTCAGGGATAAATCAGCTCTGAGGCAATACTTGGAAATCACATTCTTTTCCTCAGCATATTCCCCCTCTGTAGCTTGAGGCTCCTCGGTGGTGTTCGTTTCTTTGCTGCTCAGGCTCCCTCCCCGGGGATCTGGGGATTTTGGCCAGGACTCCTGGCCGTGGGTTTGAAGGTGCAGGTTCCCTTCAGTGCAAGGTTTTGGTGGAATTTCCATGGATTTTCCCTGGAAAGCCTCTGTAAGGCCCCACCTGTGGGGTGAGGGGGATCCAGCCCCACTGCTGGGGGAGACACCAGGGTCAGAGGGGTGCGAGGGGCTGGATTTGGGGGCTTATTGAGGGGATGTATTAGGGGGTTTATTAGGGGGTGTATTAGGGAAGTTTATTAGAGAGTTTTATTCGGGGAGTTTACTAGGGAAGTTTATCAGGGTGGTTTATTAGGGCAATTTATTGGAGTTTATTAGGGGAGTTTACTGGAGGGCTTATTAGGGGAGTTTATTAGGGTTTATTGAAGGGGGTTGGGAGGTTTATTAGGGGGTTTATCAGAGGGGTTTATTAGGGGTCTTTTTGGAGGGGTTATTAGAGAGGTGTATTAGGAGGTTTATTAGGAGAGTTCTTTGGGGTTTATTAGGGAGGTTTATTAGGGAGGTTTATTAGGGAGGTTAATAGGGTGTTTTAGGGGGTCTCTTAGGGGGTTCAGAGCCATCCCGGGATGGTTTGGAGCAGTCCAAGGCAGGGGTGAGGAGCACAGGGGGAAGCTCTGCCCGTGCCCCAGCCCTGGGGCTGTTTGCAGGGGAGGTGACGGTGACAGTGACGGTGACAGTGACAATGACAGTGCTGGGTGCCCACACCTGGCCTTGCTCTTGCAGAACTCCCTGTAAACGTGCCATAAACCCAGAGCCAGGCCCCTGTTGGGGACGGCCAGCAGCTGGAGTGGGAAGAAACATCCCTGGAACAAAAGGAAGGAGAGCAGAGCTGGAGTTCAGAGCTTGGCCTCCAGGAGCACTCAGAGAAAAACACCAACAAGGTGCAGCAGTGAGGGGAAGGGCCCCCGAGGGCTCTGTGAGCAGGAATCGATGGGGACGGTGGCTCCTGACCTTGCCTGGTGGAAATCTGGGACAGCAGCAAGGCAGCTCAGGGACTGGAGCTGAGCTCTCTGTGGGCTGGAGCTCAGGGAGCTGAAATAGCTAAAATAGCTTTATTAAGCAAAGGCAGCAGGGAAAGCAGCACTGCTGCCGCGAATCAGAGTGAGGGGCTGTGAGGGAACCTGCAGGATGTTCACAGCCCCTCTGCACGGTGCTGACATCCCACCCCTGGGGACAGGCACCTGCAACACGCCTGGGAGGTTTGCAGAGGATGAAGAAAGTAAAAAATACCTCCTGAGTGTCATAAACAAGCTGGAGAGAGAGTTTTTACCGAGGCAGCGGGTGAGAGGACAAGGAGGAGTGGCTTTAAACCGACAGTGGCGAGGTTTAGGATGATGTTGGGAGGGAATTCCTCCCCGTGAGGTGCCCGGAGCAGCTGTGGCTGCCCCTGGAGCCCTGGGAGTGTCCAAGGCCAGGCTGGACACTGGGGCTTGGAGCAGCCTGGGATGGTGAAAGCTGGAAATTAATGATCTTTAACATGTTAATTGAATGATCAATTAACATTTAAATGAATTAATCCATTCTCACCCACACCCTCTGTGAGAGGGGAGCAGAGCCCTGTGTCATAGGGAGTTCCCTGGCAGGACCTGTGTGCTCAGGGATGTTCCCTGGCAGGACCTGTGTGCTCAGGGATGTTCCCTGGCAGGACCTGTGTGCCCGGGGGGATGTTCCCTGGCAGGACCTGTGTGCCTGGGGGATTTCCCTGGCAGGACCTGTGTGCCCGGGGGGTTCCAGCTGGAGAATTTTGGGTCAGGACACCCTGAATGTGAACACACACAGTAAATACAGAAGGCAGGGCTGGCAGTTTGGGATTCCCTGCAGCCTGGCTCAGGGGCTGGGAACCTCGGGTCTGGCAGTCCCGGGGAGTCCTTGGGGACGTGGGCTCTTGGTGGCTGTGGCAGTGCTGGGGAATGGCTGGACTCGATATTCCCGAGGGTTTTCCCAGTCTGAACCGTTCCGTGGCTGTGGCAGCGCTGGGGAATGGCTGGACTCAATGTTCCCGAGGGTTTTCCCAGTCTGAACCTTTCTGTGGCTGTGGCAGTGCTGGGGAATGGCTGGACTCGATGTTCCCGAGGGTTTTCCCAGTCTGAACCGTTCCGTGGCTGTGTGCGGGGTCTGGGCCAGCCCCGCTCAGCTGGAGCATCCCCGGAGCCAGCAGAGAGCACTGCAGCACTGCCAATGCAGCCACCCGGCCTCGGAGCAGGAGGAAACACGGCAGGAGAAGTCCTGATTTAAAGGAAAGTTGTAAACCCACGAGTGATGCAGTTGGGGTGTGGAGCCATTGGCCAGGTGAGGTTATTGCAGCAGAACTCCTTGGAATAATGCGCAGTTCAGGAACACTTTCCTCTCAGTCTGGGAGCGTTATTTGCTTTTCTCATTGCCCTAAACCAGGAGCTCTGTAGAGCAGGGAGAATCCTTCACTCCTGGCAGGGCTGGGGATGGGCTGAGGTGGGTCTGGGTGCTGACTCCTTGACTCTACGTTGGCTCAATTGGAAAGAGCTGCTCTTTTCCCCAGGCTCCATTTTTAAACATCCAGTGGATAAATTGGTGGATGAGTTACCCCAGGAACTCAGGCTCCGGTTCTGCTCATTCCCCTTAACCTGGGAATTCTGGTCCTGGAAACCACACGGTAACCACTCATTTAAAAATGGCAAAGAATCATGTAATTAGCTCCTGATGAGCAGTACTGTTAATTACCCTGTTCAGTGGCACATTTACTGCACAGCTTCATTATCCATCCTGAAATAATTCCATCCATCTCTTGTATCTCCATCATTCCCATAGAAAACTGCCTTTTGGGGACACATCCCGACCCCTGTCCCTGCCACCATCCCCAAATTTACCCCCCAGGCAGACTTTGGGGGTTTGGGGCTGCGTTTCTCCAACCCGAGTGACATTTGCTCTGAGAGTCCCCACCAGGGGAGGCTGGTAGGGCGCCCTTGGCCATCCTGTGCGGGATTCCAGCCTCATTCCGCACCCACTCGGTCCCTGCCGCACTGAGCTGACAGTTCACACCCAGAGCTGACTGAGAGGAAGCCAATTAGGAACCTAAAAGGGCCACTCATTAGCCTTTTGAAGAATCCAGTGCTAATTACGGCAGGTTTGAATGGATGTTTGCTCAAGGGGTTAATTATGCATCCGTGAAGAGCAAAACTTCATTGAGCATCTGGAGGGGCCCAGGGGCTGTGGTGCCTCGGGCAGTTCATCCCCCCAGACCCCGCTCATCCCCTGGGACAGGCTCCAGGGAGGGCTCAGCCCTGGGGTGGCAGAGCGGCCGCGGGTGCAGGCAGGGGCTCTGCTGGCCTTTATTTCGTGTCCTCCTGATGCTGTTTTACACCACAACGACACAGAGCCTGAGATTCAGGAGGCTGAATTCCTGAAAAGGAAAATGTCTCCTTTATTTTTGGGATGTGTCTCCCTTTTATACCATTTCACACAGACCAATCGGATTGGTGACACAGAGACAAACCTCTTCACTGCCATTGCTCAGAGCACAGGGACATCAAGGAGAAGTCCCTCCTGGGGAAAGGAATGAATAACAAAGGTACAGCTACAAAAACATTTCTCCTGTTTACAGAAAATTCCCTGGGAAAGGGATTTCAGAAGACCAGAACACCTCAGGCACAAACCAGGGCTACACCCACACCTCTCCTGTGTCATTGTAGGACACGAAAGAAAGATGAGAGACTTCAATATTTCAGAAGGCAAAGAGCACAGGAAATAGGTTTTTATTGTCTAATTCTCACTACCTTTGATAAGGTGTTCCCACACAGACTGAACAGGGTTGGTGAACAGGAACAACAACTCCCTAATCCCATGGGTTAAACCAGAGAAACAGCAAAACACCCCCTGGAGAAAGATGGTCTGGAGAGAGGAGAGCTGTTTGCCAAGATTGTTTGGAGAAGAAGCTTTCTGGAGAAATCTTTTTCTTGGTGAAAAATTTACCAGCTGCCAGCAGACTGAAAATCTCTCAGACCCAGAAATATCATTCCCGCACTCCTGAGCCCTGGGTGACCACCAGCCCTGGGTGGACTCCCCTGCACGGGGATTGATGGGAGGGGTGGAGAGGAGCAGAGCTCTGTGTGCAGAGCCCAGAGCCCCTTCAGCCTCCGAGGGGCCACAGGGAACCAGAGAGGGACCCTTCCCACACTCAACAGCCCTGGGTGCACAGTCCCTCACACAACTGGTTCCTTCTTCGTTAAATCACCCTTTGAGGCACACAGACCCCTCCTTTGGGGTGGCCCCACGAATGGCTTTTAATAATTAAGTGTAATGGAGGAGCTCGATTGGATTCCTCACTCAGATGGTTGATTAGGTGTTTCTAAATAAGTTACAAAATGTGTTCCTCTGGACCCAATTCCTTTTGCTTTATCCAAACTAAAATGCACTGCTCTCCGGAGAGGTCTTGTTTGAGAACTGACTGAAGATAATTATTTCAGATAATTAAGATCGCTGAGCAAAGTAATTTAATTTTCTTCCATGCCTCTCCCTCCCTCCAAGAAATGTCAATGTCTGTGGAGCATCTGATCGATAAAAGAACCTTTCCAAAGGTTCACTTGGCCAAGTGTGTTGTTGAGCTGGGGGTGAGCAGCATGGAGTGAGATCCAGCAGAGATGTTTGCAGAAGTACTGAAATCTCCTCTTGAATTATTCCTCCACCGAGATTTTTTTTTCTGAGTTTGTTTTTTTTATTTGTGTGGTGGGTTGTGGTGTTTATTTTTTTTTTGTGTGTGTGTGTTTTTTTTTTTTTGTTTTTGTTTTTGTTTTTGTGGTTTTTTTTTTTGTTTTTTTTTTTTTTTTTTTTTTTTTTTTTTTTTTTTTTTTGTTGTTGTTGTTGTTGTTAATTCTTCATCTTGGCCAAGGGCAGAGCAGGGATGAAGAGCTGAACCTCTCTGGCCAAATAATTTTATTGAAATCTGCTCGGGGCAGACCCAGCAGGTGAAGGAGATGCAGATGATGACGAGGGAAAGGTGGATTGTGTTTAAATGGGGAGTTCACTGAGCAAACCTCCTTTGGCAGAGCCTGTGCTGGGACAGCGGCAGGGAAATGGAAGTTGGGGCTCGTGGAGGATGGGATAAGCTGCGCGAGAAAAGGTATTTGAGGCTTTTATTTTCTTTTTCCGTCTTGTTTTCTTGCTTTTTTTACTCTCTCTGAGCACCTGGTTGCTGCCCAGGTGGAAGGGGTGGTTAGAGGGGGTCTGTGCAGGGAGTTGGGGATATTTATACAAAACCCACATTTGCTGTTCCCTTTCCCTGTGACCTGCAAGTGGAGAAAGTGCTGCTCCCCTCTCATCACGGACAAGCAGAAAATAGCACTGCTCAGCCTTAATCAGCTTTTGGGCTTTGAGCTTGGCTCAGCCCTGGCCGCTGGGCTGTGCCCCGGGCTCAGGGCTGCTCCCCAGGGGGGTCTCACCTGCCTCACCTGGGGCTGGGGAGCGGCACCAGCCCTGCCCGGGGTGAGCTGCGGGCAGGGGAGAGACCTCTCACTGCTGCCGACCCCTGCCTCAGAATGGGCTTCTAAATATTGGATATGGAATACTGGATACTGAACAGAAATACTGAGTACTGAATGCTGAATACTGAATGCTAAATACTGAATGCTAAATACTGAATGCTAAATACTGAATGCTAAATACTGAATACTGAGTGCTGAATACTAGATACTGAATGCTAAATACTGAGTACCAGATACTGAGTACTGAACACTAAATACTGAATACTAAATATTGAATACTGAATGCTAGATATGGAACACTGAATACTGAACACTGAATACTGAGTACTGAATACTAGATACTGAATGCTAAATACTAGATACTGAGTACTGAATACTGAATAATAGATACTAGGTACTGAATACTAGATATTGAATACTAGATACTGAACACTACTGAATACTACATACTGAATACTAGTAGATGGTAGTAGATTTCAGTAGATACTCAATAGATACTGAATATGAAATATTAGATACTTAATACAAAATACTGAATACTAAATAATTAAGCCCTGGGGTCGATGTCCGTGTAAAATCCTCCCAAACCCTCCCAGCAGGGCAGAATCCCTGCTCCTGTGTTTCCTTGACACTCCTCGTGTTCTCCTGCAGTGGTTGGTGCAGATTTGGGGGAAGCAGAGGCTCAGGGGTGTGTCAGTGGCTGTGTGGGAAGGGCAGGGCTGGACAGAGCATCCCCGAGTGGCTGGGAGCAGTGTCTGCTCCCCACAGCACCGGCCTGCGATTTTCCCGAAGCTGAACCGGGTTTTTTTTAGCCCAAATCCACTTGCTAATGGCTGCACACTTTTCTGAAAGCTTCCCGTGGTGTGCTCATTATCATTTCTGTTTTACAAGGGCCACTCACCAACAGCACAAACACTTCAGTGCCCTGTCAGTGCTCGGCTTTGAAGCTGCTGGGGAGGTGAATTCCAAAGATCTGCTGTCTTAATTAGTACAAGAGGTTACAGAGATGTTAATACCTGTTCTTGCAGGGCTGCCAGAAAGGATTAGAGGTGGTGGGATCAGATGCCTGTGAAGCAGAGGGTTCTGGATGCTCTGGGATTCTCCCTGAGCTCACATTCACAGGTTGTGGCTTCCCTTTCCTGGCTGAAGGAGCTGGGGCTGGGCTGTGCCTGGGACAGGGATGGGAACAGTCAGGAGGGTCAGGGTTCCAGGGTCAGGGTCCCGGGTCAGGGTTCCAGGGTCAGGGGTCCCGGGTCAGGGTTTTGGGTCAGGGTTCCAGGGTCAGGGTTCCAGGGTCAGGGTTCCAGGGTCAGGGTTCCAGTTCAGGGTTCCCGGGTCAGGGTCCCGGGTCAGGATTTCGGGTCAGGGTTCCCGGGTCAGGATTTCGGGTCAGGATTTCAGGTCGGGGTCCCGGGTCAGGGTCCCGGGTCAGGGTCCCGGGTCAGGGTTCTGGGTCAGGGTCCCAGGTCAGGGTTCCCCCCAGCTCTGCAGACAGGTGGCTCTGACTCCTTCAGAGTATCTGTGTGTGACAAGTTACACTCAACACCTCTCAAGGAGGTGAAAATCTTGCAGCAATTAATTAACTGATGGTATTTGATGGTGTTTGCTGTGCCTCCTTGGCACCCAGAGGATCCCGGCTCTTTGATCCAGAGGGCGTGATTTATTGGGCAATTACACATCCCCACACCATCACTCACGCCGGGAAAGAGGTGCTGTGATTTCATCAGTCTGGGGAAACGTGACACGGAAGGGTTTTTATCAAATGCAGGGGGGCTGATGGATGGAGGAGTCAGGAGAGTATTGATTCGAGCCAATATATTATTTTCTACTTTAATATTGTGCAGACAGTGGCAGATAGAGACCCTGCACTGGGCCTGGTGCTCCCTCCACGATGAGGAATTGTCCTCCTGTGCACTTCCACTGCAGTGAGGGATGGTTCTCTGGGACAACTCCTGACTTCTGAGGGCAACCTTTGTTCTTTAACTATTAGAAGAAAGAGGCAAAAGGTACAATTGTTTTTCTTGTGCCATCAGGCAGAAACAACGTGAGGGGAGTCCTCTGGGGACGTGCAGCTCCCTGTGAGTGCTGCTGTGTTTTGGGATGGTCAGGAGCCCTGCTCAGCTCCTTCCTGGGCTCCTGGGGGGGCTGTTGGGAGGGACACAGCCAGGGCAGCCTGCGGCTGTTTTGTCTCCCCAAGTTCCAGCAGCTCCCGTGAGCTCCTCCAGGTGCTTTAAAAGCAGCTGCAGCAGCCACTTGGAGATAACCATCACTGCAGGTCGTGGTGGCAGTGCAAGGTGAGATCAGGAGAAGATTTTCAGCCTCGGTTTGGTTTATCCTGGTGCCTGTCCTGCCTCAGGCCCGGGTGCCAGGTGCTGGGTTTTCCCTCTGTCACTGTTCCCTGCAGTCTCAAGGTCGTGCCTGAGAGATGGGCAGAGCTTTGCTGTGTGTGACTGATGTGCTCCCCCTGCTATCTGCTCCACCGTGTAATCCTGCCGTTATTAATGGGGCAGCGCAGCTCTGCCCATATTCATCAGCACCAGATGGTGATAAGGAGGACTCATGGGTTAAAAATTACCGTGCTCCTTTTCTTCCCTGGCCCCCAGCAGCAGCAGGAAGGGGAGGATTAATCTTAGACTAAAAGTCTTTGGTTCTTGCCTGGCTCAGAAGTCATTAGGAGATAACCAGGAATGAGCCTGAGCTGAGAGCTGACTGATGACACGGTGAAGAACCTGCAGAATTTTGGGCTCGGCTGGGCTCAGGCAGCTTTGTCCAAGGTCCTGTTGTCCAGGCAGGGAAGATTTCCACCTGAGTTTCTGTGTCAGAGGGATGGGGGTGAGTTTGAGCAGTTTAAATAAAAAAACAAAGGAGGTTTTCTGGGAGTTCTGTTTGTCCGGCCGGGCCCCGCTGGGGTGCAGGAAATGCAGGAAATCATGCAGGAAATGCATGCCCAGCCCGGGGGGCTGCAGGGTCGCTGTATTCTCGCCGGTCCCCACTGGAGGTCACTGGAACATTGTTTACCATTGTCCCCTGCAACAAAGGAGCTGCCCGCCCGACGTTCGGCGGAATTACCGTTCGCTGAATTCGGAGATTTTTATCAGGTTCACGTATGAAAATAAATCTCCAAATTGCTCCTAATCCCTGTGTGTAATGGGTATTTTATAAACACTTCTTATGCCCCGAGGAGACATCAATAGAGGCTTTATTTTGCGAAAGTGTGACTCAACTGCCAGGAATTTTGAGCAAAGCTCCTCTAATGGGTTCTCTGCGCCCCGGCTCTCTTTGTCGTGCCCTGATGGATGTGTCAGAAGTTCTAAACCACACCTGAAGCCGTGCTTACCAGCAGGAAACCTAAAAGTTGCCGTGGCCGCTCAGGGCTTTGCGTTTGTGCTGTCGAAATGCTGGGGAGAGGATGAGCAGCTCCAGTTTTGCAAAGGTCTTTTTGTAAAAATCAGCTCAGATCATGGAAGCACGACTGTTTTTTATTTCCCTTTCCCTGTGTCCTGGTGCAGGCAGCTGTCCCTGCGCACTCAGCTTTTTGGGAAGGCTGCCCACATCCCTCCAGGCAGGAGCAGCCCTCAGCGCTCGGTGCTGGAGCAGGAGCCGCTGATGAACAAACACCAGCTAATTATCGGCAATAAGAAAAGTTTGGCAACTCGTCACGGACTCATCAGTGCAAACCAAAGCTGCTCCTCAAGCCGTCTATCAAAGTGCAGTTCCCGCTAACGATAGACTGAATAATAATTCGTATTAACTAAAAGGATCCCTCTCGATTTCCCGGCGATATTTAAAGCCAAGCAGCAGCCTCCTGGCTTTGGGTGAGATCCAGGTTCCATAGAGCTCTGGGATTTCCATTGCAGCCTTGGGATGTAAAGTGAATTTGTGCGATGTCTCAGCGGCAGAGCCGGCGCCGTGTGCGGGGGGCGCAGCCGGTGCTCCGGGAGCGTGGGAGGAGCTGGGGATTTCCACGGCACATGTGGGATCTTCCTGGGACTGTGTTCCCGCACACGGCTGAGGGATTGAGGGCTCCTGCCGGAGCAGGGCTCACACGTGGGAGCGGGAGGGATCTCGGGATGCAGCGCTCACAGTCACAGTCAGAGTCAGAATCAGAACCAGAATCACAATCACAGGGTTGAAAGAGACCTCCAGGATCATCGAGCCCAACCCCTCAATAATCCCTGGCCCCGGTGCCACATCCAGCCTTTGTTTAAACACCCCCAGGGATGGTGACTCCACCACCCCCCCGGACAGACCAGTCCAGCACTTCATCACCTTTCTGTAAAACCTTTTCCCTGCTCTCCAGCCTGTCTTTCCCCTGGCCCAGCCTGAGGCTGTGTGCTCTGGTTCTGGAGTCACTCAGCACTGATGTTCCCATTAGAGAGGCAGGAGTTTGTGGAATCATCGATCCCACAGGGGTCTGGCCTGGTTAAAGCTTGTTCAGCCCATCCCCTGCCGTGGGCAGGGACCTTCCACTGCCCCAGGCTGCTCCAAGCCCAGTCCAGGCTGGGGGAGGCTGCTGGGGTGCAGGGCTCTGCCAGGGACAGCACAGGAACCCCTGATTGTGTTTGGTGAGCCCGGGAACGGCTCCACCTCACGCTGCTGATGAGCACAGGGGCTCAGCCCTGAGCTGGGAGCTTTGATTAACACATTGCAGTGATGAGGGGCTCGGGGGAATGACAATGTGCCTGGCTGGGAGCTCTGAGTGCCGGGGAAATGCGGGATTTGTGTTAGCACTGAGGTCTGTGCATTTGTACATCCGTGCAAATCTCTACATCTGAGGGTTGTACATCCCCAGGGGGCAGGAGGTGCTGGTTCTGGGTGTTCAGTGCAGGATTTGTGTTAGCACTGAGGGTTGTACATCCCCAGGGGCAGGAGGTGCTGGTTCTGGGTGTTCAGTCCTAGAGATGATGGTGCTGCCCTCCTCAGAAGCTTTTGGCAGATGTGGGGGACAAGGGAGGTGGTTAGTGTGAGCTGCCAAAACCGGGTTATCAAAAATGTGCCCCAAACCATCCCTTCCTTTGTCCCAGAGGTTTCAAAGGGCCTCGTGGGATGTGCAGGTGTCTGAGGCAGCTCCTGGCCTGGGTCTGGAGCTGAACTGCTGCTTCATTTCAAAGCTTATCCTTAAATGTTTGCTCCAAAGCCCTGGAGCCCCAAGAAAAGAAGATGCAAATAACTTGACTCTTTTCCCATGGAAGCAATTAAGGAACTGTGTTAATAAGAAATGAAGTTGTTTGTAAATTTTAATGGTTTAAAAGATGCCCCAGGGAAATCACAGACAAATAGGAGCTGTTTGGTGCAGGCCCTGTTGAGCCAAGCTCCACCTCCGTGGTGGATGTGATCAATTAAAAATTATCAGGAGAAAATGACACATTCTTTTTCATTTCATGCCTTTGGCCAGATGGATTTTCTAACAGAATGATTTGGGCTAGGAGGGGAGTGTTGCTTTATTTCCTCCTCATTTAATCAAAAAATAGCCCTAAAGGAAAAAAAAAAAAAAAAACCCACCCAAAACCAAACAAAACCCAACCAAAGCAATCTCTACCAAACCCCAAAGACAACCCCATGGAAAGATCTAAGTATATATATATATATATATATATACATATAATTTTTTTTTAATTCTGTGACTGCAAAGGCCATCCCCGAGGCCCCAGCTCTGGGCCATGGGCATTGGCCACTGTCACCGCTGGGTTTGGGCACTGCCCAGGGGCTCTCCGGACCTCCCCCAGGAGCTCTGGCTTCATCCTGCCCGGGAAATGCCAGCCAGGAGTGGGGACAGCTGGGCAGGGACGGTCTGGGGCAGTGACCACTGACCAGGGCTGGTGTTTGGGGCAGTGCCCACTGACCAGGAATGGTGTTTGGGGCAGTGCCCACTGACCAGGAATGGTGTTTGGGGCAGTGAGAGGTGACCAGGGCTGGTGTTTGGGGCAGTGCCCACTGACCAGGGCCGGTCTTTGGGGCAGTGACACAGTGACCCCGGCGGTGCAGGCTGTGTGGCTCTGAGGGTCCCCAGGAGCCGGAGCGGATCCAGGAGGAATCCCGGGATGGTCCAGGGGAGCCCGGGAGGAGGGAACACCTCCCGGCCGCTGTGCCAGCCCCTCCGCCCGCCCCGCCTGTGATTAGCGCAATTTGTTTCCCCCGGAATCCCTGTGAGGCTTGACAAGACACCAAAGTTCTGGGGAGTTACACAAAGGCCTCCTTTGCATATTAAAGACTCTGTGTTGTCACTTGACTAAATTTGGGAGCAACATCCACCACTGTGAGTGTCATTAGAGCCGAGATGAATTCCAGCGCTCATTACGGGCTGCTGTGACAAAGAGGTGCAGGAAGGACTGCAAAGTGGCGCTGTGCTTTTTTTCCCCCAAAGCTCTGTCGAGGTTCATTTTCCCTCTTTCCATCTCCAGCACTCTCAATCCCTTGATAATAAATGCAGCTCACATAGGAACTACCCCCCGGACTGATTTCTTTCCACTGCAAGAAGTGATTTAAAAGAAGACGAAAAAAGACATTGAATGTGTTCATTATTGATAATCTTAAAGATTTACTGCAGGCTTTCAGAAAAGCTGCTGCCTTAAAGCAAACTGCTTTTATCTCCTTTTTGTTTGCTTAGTTGGCTTTTGTGGGTTTTGTGTCTTTCCCTTCGCTAGCTCATGTAGGTAGGAGCTTGAATTATTTTATTTTTTTCTCCTGAGGGGGAATTTGCCAGCCCTGGCAGCAGGGGGAAAGCTCAGTGGGAGCTGCAGGAGGAGGTTCCTGCCGGGTGCAGTCTGTGTGGGCTGCAGCACTCCTGCTTTGGGGGCCGTGGCCGCTGACAGCAGCAGGTTTTTGTCCCTTTTGGGGAAGGTCGGGATGTTCGGCACAGCAGCGCCGTGCCCGGATCCCTGCAGAGAGCTGGGACTCTGCCCTGGGGCACTGGAGTTCCTTGGAGCGTTTCGAAATAGAAATTAATGGTAAATATTGAGAAAACAAGAAAAAAAAAAAAAAAAAAAAAAAGGCCCCACTTTGAGCAGATTTCTCCATGACTCTGCCAGAAACTGCAGCTGTTTGCAGCTCTTCCTCCTGAGCCTCTGCTCCCGGTGTGCTCCCCTGGGATGGGGGGATCCATGGGGTGGGATAACAGGACGGGAGGGTGTTGCTGTCAGGGACACAAAACAACCACACTCAGTCAGGTTGAGAGGTGAGCAGGAAAAGAAGAGCAGCTTATTATGATTTGAGGTTTAAATAGGATTTGGGATTTGATCAAGGATTGGGAGATGAGAGGAACACCTCTCTGACCCCAGGGGTCAGTTCAGCAGCCCATCACAGAGAGAAATCCGAAAACGACCCACTTTGTTTATGTTAAATTGTGAGAATCTCCAGTCCAAGAATGTGAACAATCAGAAGGCCGAAGATTCAAGGTGACAGGACGGGATAATGGGATGGGATCCATGGGATGGGGAGGGATGGGTGACCCTTCCCATCCCGGCATTTGCCCCTGCACCAGGAGATGCAAATGCACACCCTCCCCAGATGTCCAGAACGTGAGCAGCTGCATTTCAGCCCCAGAGGTCACCACACAGAGAGCGCCAGGACACGGGGATCAGCAGACACAAAGCACAGCCGTGTGCTCCAAGCCTGTCATCAGCTCAGAGGCGTTGAACATCATCCTTCACCAATCAGAATAATTAAACAGCCTCATTATTTTAAATATTCATTGAGTCCAGATTCCATGTTTGGCTTTCTTGGTCAATTTGGTTCTTGCTAATCTGGGGGAAGGAAAGAATGTTCTCTAGTGCTTAATTTGCATTAAAAACACTATAATTTGTAAGTAAATTGGAAAGCTTTTAAGTGAAGAGGGAACATCAGTGACTTGACAGTCAAAGCTCTCCTTTGTTTTTCAAGCACAATGTTCCAGAAAGATGCTCTTCCTTTCTTGGAATTACATGGCAGTGCGAATGAAGCCTTGTAATTGTTCATTAATCCACGGTCATTAGGAGACTCGGGGAAGGAGGCACCAGAAATGAAAAAAAAATCAAATCCAAAGCAGGCAGTGCTCGACCAGAGAAGTGATTTTAAATTTCTGAAGTTGCTGCGGGAGGGTAAATGGTCAGGAGAGCTGGTGCTGTGGAGGCTGGGGAGGCGCAGGGACGCTGCTGCCTCTCTCCAAAGCGTTTTCCAGGGGAAATCCTCTCCCTGCGCTGTGCTGAGCCAGCCTGGGTCCTGTTCCTTGGCTCTGAGTGGTCTCCTTTCCGTCTCCCAGCGCTGAGACCTTTCCCCTTCCCGGGGAGCTGAGAGGGGAGCGGGGACCCCGGGGTGGCTGTAAAGGGTGTAAAGATCAGCCTCAGCAGGAGCCTTTCCTCCTTATTGACCCACTGGCACAAAGAACCCAACCGAACCCTTCGGTTTTCAGTGGATGCCCAAGGAGCCAGCTCTACTTTCCTTCCCTTTTGTGGAGCGTCTGGTTATGAGGATACTCCTTAAAAACCCCCTTCGCTCTCTCGTGTTCGAGATGTTGCCTTCTTTGTTGCTTCCACCTCTTGATTTAGGAGGAGGAGGAGGGGAGAGGAGGGATAAAGGCAGCAGAGGAGCTGATTTCAATGCGAATCTATTGTTCATAATTGCAGTTTTTAAAATCTTCTCAACCTTCAGCTGAACAATGATAAAAGAATAATGGCTGTGAATTATTAGCTGTTCCACTTCCCTTCAAAATAGTTCCTACACTGTTGTGATACTTGGGTGTATTTATTATTGCACTTCTTTTTCCTTTTGTAATGAGCTTCTGCTTCCTGTGGCCTTCATTTTCCTTTCGGACCTCTGCTCATTCTGCATCTGTATTTTTGTTGGGGATATACAGGGCTAAAATCAATTAAAAATCTCTTCCGTGCTTCCAGAGTAATTAGATCCAATTCCCTGTTATTCTGTTTCCTGGTTAAGGTAACAAATATCAATACAAACATGGAGCAAGGAGTGAAACTGCAGAGTTTTGTGTTGCTCTGCTGGAGGTGTCTGCACACAGCTGGGCTCGATCCTGGGCTGAGAAGTTCCTTGTGGCTCTGAAATCCAAATTTCTGTCGGTTGTGGCAGTCACACGGTGAGCACAGAGAGCAGCTGCCCTGGGGGACAATGTTTTACCCCTTTGTGAATCATTTTACCCCCTTTGTACATGTTTTACCCCCTTTATGCATTATTTCACCCCATTTGTGCAGAATTTCACCCCATTTGTGCAGCATTTTACCCTTCGTGCAGCATTTACCCCCTATTTCTGTTCTCTGCACAGAAATGGCCCCAGGTACGGGATGAAGGGAATCCATCCCCAGGGATTCTCACCTTCTGTATGCAAATATCTGAGAGTCTGGATAAACTCTCAATGCAGAGGGAATTCTTCATTTTTATTTGATTTCATTATTTTTTTTGGAAGCGTTTTGAGATTTAAAGGCGGCTGTGAAAACCTCTCAGAAGGAAAAGGGGAGATTTGAATTGCAGTAAATAATCACAGGGAGAGAGCTGAGGCTCCTAAATCTGCTTAAACCCCCACAGCCCTGGGCTTTCTTTCCGCAGACCCGGTGCTGAGCCCCTTCCCCTGCCCGAGTGATGGTTGTGCTCATCTGCTGCGGCGCAGGATGGGGATGCATCTGCCTGAACCTGCCCAAAATAACAATCTATCCCCTAATTCCCGATGGAGCTGTCGCCTGGGAGCGGGTGAGCGAAGGTGGTTTTGTGCTGGGAGGGGTTTCTGAGGTGTCAGAGCGTGGACACCAAGGCCACATCTCACTGTGCTAATTAATGTCCCTGTCACAGCGTGGGGAGTCTGGAATCGGGAACAGCCCAGCCCTGGCTCAGTCCCTGGAGCAGAACACACCGAGGGGATCCAGTAACCCACGAGGAGCACGGGATAACTCTGGTCATTCCACCGCCGTGCCTGGAGGCGGCTCCTGCTGCGGTAAATTTGGAGCTTCTCCATGTGAACCATGGAACTGTGGCCCGGGATGTTGATGTTCAGCGCTGTCTGGTTCAGGTGGGGAAATTCTCCCTTTCCTCCCCCTACAAAAGGTGCTGTGGGTTTTCTCCTGGAAGTACAGCAGGACAAGAACGCGGAGTTTTCCCCAGCAAGCGAGAGGAGCTCTTGAGAACGCCACTGAGGACAGAGAGGCGTCGTTAATGAGTCATTAGCGTCATTAATAACTGGTGAGTGGCGTTAAGGACAGATTAATGACACGCGGGTGAAGGGAGCTCCCTGGGACACTTTCAGCACTCCCCAAAGGAGCAGAGCAAAGTCCCATCCCCATCCCGGGGCAGCTCCAGGCTGCTCAGGGACCGACGGGGAGACAATTTATCCACACATGGAGCAGGGTCCCTCCTGGAGCCCCGCACTTGGGTTTGTTCTCCTCACCGAAGCCTTTAAGCAGCCCGGGATGGGGCTAGGCTCAGGGGAGAGGGAGAAAAGCCTGGCTCATCCCGGAGGGAGGATCCCACACCCGGGAAATCCCAGGGAATGCCAGGAAATCTCCGCTCCTCTGCTGGAAGCTGCTGCTGGTATCTGTTATCCACGGCCCTGGAGCACGCGTTGGGTTCCCAGGACAAACACGGAGCTGCCGAGGGTTTCATTCCTTTCCTCAGCTGCCCGAGGAGTGTCAGAACCTATCGGGTTTGACAGTGCACCTCAATTAGGCCTTTAAATCAGTCCTACACGCTCTGTGGAACCGGAGGAGTGTGGTGCATTCCTCGGAGGACTGAGCTGCTCGTTTGCAGCTCAAGGATGATGTTTCTCCACAAGGGAGTCACCAGTCACAATAATTACATTGCTGTCTTCTCATAATATGATTTATTTAGATGTTGCCGTATGAATTAATTCTCTCTAATTGCTGCTCTTCTCACTCTAAATCAAGGTTTCTTGCTTTCTGGAGAGTAGTGAACATGATCCTACACTGAAGTAATTAGTCCAATTAGGAAGGAAAGCAGATGTGGAAAACCAATTACTTTCAGGGATGTGTCTGCTCCTCTGTAGTCCAAACGCCGTTCAATCAAAATGTAACAGTAGTTTAATACAACATTGTTTTATCCATGAACTCCATCCAGCCGTGAGCCTCCACCTGCTCTTCTGGAGGAGCCGCTTTGGAGCTGAGGTTGACACCTCTCCCACCCCACTGGTCAAACTGGAAGCCCATCAATTGTCCCTCCTCCAGAGAGGTGTGTAAACATCCAGAACACTTTCTGAAACCAGGAGAATTGCCACAACATCACTTGAAAGTCTGTGAGAAACTCCAGTACAAAAATGCAAACAGCAGAAGGCTGAAAAGGAGCAGGGCGAGGTTTGGGATGCAGGGGACGCTCCTGGTCAGCAGAGAGGAGGAACCGACCCAACCCCGAGTATGAGACGAGCAATCTGAGCACTCTGTGATGACCTTTGCAGTGCTGCTGATGGACGGAGGTGGCCGTGTCCCCAGCACACACAGCTCCTGTGTCACCTGAGGCCTCCTCGGGCTTTGATCCCTGAGTTCTGCACTAAAACACCTGCAGAGGAGTTTAGCATTGGAGATTCACCCATCTATTTCCCTCTATCTGCTGCACAGAAGACAAGTGTTCTCATAATTGGGCCATTAAAGGAGGTGTTGAAATGTTACTAATTGTCAAAGGCAATTAAGTATGGCAACATGTCACAGGTAAATTAACGAGGCTCCAGGTGTTTTGAGCAAATTGCAGTTCTGTGTGTGTGAAACAATCCCAGCCTGCCGCCTGTCTGTGGAGCTTTGGTGTGCTCCGATTTGGGGGGTTTTGCGTTCACTAAAACACTGATTTTGCTGCTGAGAAGTCCAAGGAGGATGCTCAGGGTTCCTGCAGACGCCTCTGAGGGCGAGCAGAGATCACAGTAGTCCCTTCTCTCCCTCGCAGGGACCCCTGCAGTGACCCCAAAGCTCCGCTGAGAACCTCCAGAACCCCGACAGGAGCCCCGCAGGTTTGTTCTTGTCGCGCTGTCCCCATCCCTCCCTGCCCGGGGATGCTCCCGGGGTGGTGACACTGTCACACGGGCCCCTCATCACCACCCTTTGTCCCTGGGGATCTGGGACTGTGTGCGTGTGCACAGGCGGCTTGAGGGTGGGCGGAACCCTAATTGTATAGAATTAAAATATTAGGATTTCTTTCCCTCCCTGTGAGCGCCACCTCCCCGCTGGCGGCTGCAGCTGGCTCCCGTGGCACTTGCAAGGTTGTCCTCCAGGTGCTGCGCCACAAATCTTTTGACACTGTGTCAGTAATTAAGTGTACAATTAAGAGAATGTCTGCAATTAAGTTCAATCAGTCAGTCAATCAAATCTACATTTGTAAAGGGTTTCTAAAGGGCCTCTCATCCAAACCTCCCCTCTGCTTCGGAGAAGTTATCACCAGCCAAGGCAGCGTTTATTTGGAGCAGCTCAGAGGGTTTATATGGAAATGCAGTTTGAGGCCTGGCTGTGTCCTGAATAAAAACTGGCTTTAAGTGAGGCATTTAGGCACAACACTGAAATGTAGCCATTCAAAACCCCTGAAAACTCGTGGCTTTTCCAGCAGCGTGTCTCCCTGGGCTCAGCAGTGTAATTCCTCATCTCGTTTCCTTTGGGGAATATTCAGAGGGGATGGATATTCTGCTGGAAGAAGCCCCGCCTGGTTCTGTGCCCTTTCAGGCACCTTTCAGCTCCTGACAGCTCGGTTTTTGCACTGCCAGGAGGCTGCAGTGGGTGAGCACTCGCTGCCCGCTCAGTGAACCCGGAGCGGGAGCCCTGCCCTGCTCGGGGGTTATTTGGGATTATTTTTCCCCAGGGCAGGGCTGTTTCCCCAGGGGTACCTGTGCCTGAAGGCTTCAATGCTCCTCAGTACAGAGAATTACTTGCGCACAAAACCTTCCAAAGAACCCCCAATCCACCCTTTCACTGGCGTTCTGCAGCTCTCCCTCCCCGAGGGACAGAAAGCAGGCGGGTTTGGTGCTCACAGGAGCAGCAGGAGCGGGCCCCGGGGGTGAAGTGCCCCGGGAGCTGCAGCAGACCCTCCGTCTCCGCGTGTTGGCTGCTGGACCCTGGTCCCAGCCCTGGCCCAAGAGGAGCCTTCCCTTGGCTGAGCTCCGGATCTCCGTCACCAGCTGCTCTCCGAGGTCTGCGAACGTTCAGTCTGCTCCAGAGAGTGACTGGAGGGTTTTCCTTGTCTCTCTGGTGCCACATCAGTGTGAGCAGCAAGCCGTGGTTGCTTTGATAACGAGCTTGCGTTTACACAGCACCTGTCAGCTCTGAAGGGAGCTCTGCTAACTCAGCCCGGGCTGACAGAGCCTTGTCCACGGCTCTGCCGCTGCGGGGATGTCTCATTACGTGCCTCCTTTAATGTATGGAAAGCTGTTACCCAAAATGTCCTTCATACAGGGGAGAAAAACAAAAGACAACAAATGGATGGGTAACGTGTGACTTGTGGTGCTGTAAACACTCCCCACGGCGTTAACACCCAGCTGTATTGGTGTGTCCAGCCCCTCCTGCCCTGCCGGGGGAGCCGGGGGCTGAGGCCAGGCAGGGAGGGGAGGGAGGAAGGGTGGGAAGGCAAATTGTGCCGCAGTGGGTCCTCAGCAGCAGCACAGAATTCTTCCCTCCAGACCCCGGGCAAGGCAGGGCCCCTTTGATTGCTGTTAGCTGGTAAATACACAAAGTTGTGCGTTTTTCATCCACTTGTGCTGGACACGGGACACTTACCCTGCTGCACTTGGCCTCCTGGTTTTGCTAAAAGGGTAACAAAGGGAAAAAAAAACCACCTCAAAATCTTCCCAGTGTTCTCGTCACCCAGAACTCCAAAGAACGGGCTGCTGAGCTCTGGGATGTTCTGAGGGAAAATCCTTCAGGAAAAGGTGTTTAAGGGCCAGGTTGGACCGGCTCTGAACAGCCGGAGGTGGTGGAAGGTGCTGGAATGGGACAACCTTGAAGATCCCTTCAAACCAAACCAAACCAATCCAAACCATCCAATGAAAAGCTCCCAAGACTGCCTTTGGCTGGGATTAATTTCAAGACATGAAGTATTGGACAAGGAAACACAGAAAACTGAAGCAGGGCTGGCCAGACTCCCGTCTGCAAATCTCTTCTGCTCTGGCCTTAGTTGGGATGATTTGGTTTGAACTCGAGTGTAACTCCGACACTGAGCAGAGAGACATGGTTTTGTGGGATATCCAGCGCAGGAAAGGCTCCGGAATGGGCCTGGGGAGGAAGAGCAGCAGCTTTGACACCTGCTGGGTGGGAGAGCTCAGCCCCGGGGCCAGTGGGAGCTGCTGCCTGTGGCTTTGCAGGGAGCAAAACCTCCTGTGCTTGTAGGAAAAACCATCAGCAAGTGGTTCCTGAACTCTTTTCCAATCAGTCAGAGCACAGGGGCAGGCAGCTGAGAATTATACAGGACAATAAATTCTTGAAATCTGCTACTAAATCTATCAAGGCAAATAATACATCCTGATGGGAGGAAGACATTATTTGTTTTTTTGGTTTAAATTTGCCAGATCTCATTCTTTTTTGCATTTGTCTCAGGGAGGTGAGGACTTGGAAAAGGCAATTACAACTGGTGAATGATTAGCGTTAGATGTGACACATTTATGCATCAAATATGTTTAACTGCATTAACCTTCAAGGAATTTACTCTGACACCTTGAAAGATCTATCCTGTGCTCAGCCTGAAAAATCCAAGTTCTGCCTCAACTTCCACCTTATTTACATTCATTTTATTACAAAATAGATGGGTCTAAAATATTAATGGAGTTTTTGCATGTTCTGAAGGCGCTGTGGCAGGGGAGCTGGAGGAAGCAGGCGCCACTGGGGACTCTGCAGGGAGAGATTTTTGGGGGAAGGCTGGTGCAAGGGCCCTAAATAGGATTATTTTCTGTTTTTTTCCCTGGCTGTCCCATCCTGGAGGGAAGATGACTGAAAGGGATGAGGTTACACAGCTCATTTATCCACTTTAGGGTTTAATTTCCTGCTAATAAGGTATTCAAACCTCCCAGAAAGCAGCTTGTGGTCTTTGTAGACTTTTAATCTTTACACATTATGCAGAAAGGAAGCACACGCTCGCAGAGGGTTCTTACTGGGGATTTTCAGGAAATATTCAGGTTATTAAAGAGCCCCTCGTGCTGCTCCTGTCCATCTCCAGCCGCGGGCTCTGTGCCTGGTGGTTCCCAGCCCTGCAGCAGCTCCTCGGTGCTGGTTCAGCTCCATGTCTCTTGAGCTTCACTCCACTGAAATCTGGTTAGCTACGAGACAGACTCCGGTGGAATGAAGGACAACAGAAGCCATGGACGGTTCTCACTTCCCTCGGGACACGCTCGGGTGAGGGTTTGGGGCGCTCAGGTGCCTTTAGGGTGTGTGGAGGTGTGAACCTGGTGCTTGGAGGGGTTTTCTGGGCTGAAATCCTCCTTTTCCTTTCCCCCCTCCCTGCTTTTGACCTCTGTAATTCCAGCCTGGAGCAGAAGTGCCACTTGGGACACTTTGTCCTGTTAATTGTGGGAACAACTCTCCCAAGGACGTGGCAACTCTCCGTCCATTGGAGGCCTTTCAGCAAATTAAATGCTCAAGGCAGGTTTTTTTGGCTTTTATGGCTTTTACAAGAGACTTGCCACCAGATAATGGCCGAGGTCCCTTCTGGCCTCAAACCCTGAACTTACAAACCCCGAGGAATGTCTGGAGGCGATTTTCCGCAAAGGGCTGCACCTTCTGACAGACCTCTGGCCATAGTGGGAGTGTGTTAAGGTACCGCTTCGTTCTATCTGAGACAGCGGAGAGACAATCCCATTGATGCCGGCCCCCGGGAGGTGGGAATTGGGGTTTGCTGCCCTCGGGTGCCCCGTGAAGCCCAGGCAGGGCACGGACCTCATCCTCCGGCACTGCCAGGCTGCCCCTGCTCCGCCCCTCCGGCACATGGAGCATGCATCTCACGGGATTTCAGGAAGTTTTAAATAGTTAAAAACCCTCTGAAAGGTGCGCAGCCTCTTCCCGAGAGCTCCCATCTGTGAAAGAGACAAAAATAATGAAAATTAAGACTGTTAGGAATATTGTGCAGTGAAGGTATTTCGGAGATTCTTGCAAAAGGAATCTGGTTGTAGGTTTAAATATTTTGCTTTATGGATATCTCCTGGGTTTAGCTATAAAATTAATAAATCCGAATATAATGCATATCCTTAGCATTGCATGTGGCTTCTGCTCTGAAGAACTGCAAGCATTAAAATAAATCTACATCAAAACACACAAATCCCACGAATGGAATGGAAATTCTCCACTTCCCAGCGAGGAATTGCAAATGGTCTTTCCAGTTGGGGTGGATTTGCAAAAAAACCAAAAAGTCCCAGCTCCTTCCTCCTCAATGCCTGGGAAACGCGGGGCTTTCAGAAGGGTCCAGTTCTGACTTTTGCCAAGACTCCCACGCGTTTGGATAACTTCAGATCTCAATTCTTAATTTGCTTGCGCTTCGCAACTTGGGAAAAGAGAGGTTTAAAGTGCAAAACTTGCCTTGAACTGAAATGCTTGCCTGCAGCTAAATTAAAAAAAAAACCAACCAAAAACCTCAAAACCAACCAAAACCAAAACAACCTCCCCACAAAAAAAAAAAAAAAAAAAAAAAAAAAAAAAAAAAAAAAAAACCACCAAAAGCCCCAAAAAACCAACGAACAAAGAAACAAACCCCAATAAAATAAAATTTTAAAAACTAAACCAAACCCCCCAACAGCCCGACCCAGCCCAGCCCCAAGCCAGGAGCCCCGGGTGCGGAGGCGCTGCCGGACCATCGAACAGCACCAACACCTCGGGCTCTTTCTCCCCCCCGTTTTCCGTGGGGCCGCAGCCTCTCCCCGGCTGTGCCGGGACTTGTCCGCGGCTCGGGGCTCAGCCCTGACAAAGGGCGGCCTGGGCAGGGACCCAGCAGCTGAAATTCCTCTCCCGATCCCGCCTGGTGAGGAACGCCTTTGATGGGGCAGGTCGGGACGGGCTCAGCCCCAAATGCCTCCGCATTAACCCGCTGAGCCCGGGGCAGCTCCCAGCCCTACAGCCGGGGGCCGAGCACATCAAACCCATGGTAATGGCAACCTGAAATACCGGCTCCACCTCCGACTGCTCCCCTCAATCCTCAACGACCCATTTCAAGTCGGGTTTTTCAAATTTTAATGAGATCCCCCTTGATTTTTGCTTTTTTTGCTGGGGGAGAAGCGATGAGGGTCAGGCTGCAGCTTCACCTGAACAGCAGCAAAGGTCTGCTGCATCCTCCGAGGGGACAAACCTTTAACTAAAGGTCAGGTGAAATTGTGCCGGACTTCCCTGAACTTTAAAACGAGCAAACATTCCTCGATCCCTTTGTCTGCGGGGAGCCAAGCGGCCGAGGCAGATGCTCTGAGCACTGCCAGGGCTCTGCACTGCCCCGGGGATGGCAAACTCTGCAAATCCAGTGCTCTGACAAGAGCCAGGAGCCCCCCGTCCTGGAGAGAAAACACCAAATCATTTCTGTCCCTGTGATTTATCCAGCCCCATCCAGGGCTTGTGTCCACCGAGAACCTTTGGGCTGCTCCTGCTCATTCAGGGGGTTCCCTTTTCCCTTCCTGCCTTTCTCAGGAGTTATTCTCACACTTTCCCGAGGGTTTTGCCTGCAGCTGGCTGCTGTTTCTTTCCAAAGGGAAATTTCTCTCGGGTTTGAGGGAGTTTTAGCCCTCAGCATCAGTCACATTTGAATTCGGCTTTACCGCCGTGTGTTGTACGGGGAGAGGAACCCGATTGTTCAGCAGCTGCTGAAGCCAAAGCTCCGGATTCTCTCTCGGAAAAGTGAGAGAAGGCCTTTGGGCACTTGATGGAACAGCAGACAACACAAACAGGACAGCCACAGGACGGGGAAATGCAGCCTGAGCCCCCCGGTCCCCCCGATCCCAGAGACCAGGAGGGGGGTCACCCAAAGTGAGCTTCAGCATCCCATAATACCACATCACAGTGACTTTGGGACCTCAAAGACCTTGGCAAACTCAAACTAAAGCAAGTTAAAATTGTCTCCATAAGGCAAGTTACCAAGTGTGACTCTTTTCCAGATATTCCACTGCTTGGGATACTGAAATATTTCACTTCTTAGGGAACGAATTTAAGGGATTCACACAGAAAATCAAGAGAAGAATCAACTGATTGAAACGAAGTAAAATGCTGACAAACGGTGGCCCGGACAGCAGCTCAGAGCTGTGTTTGATACACCAGTGCAAGTGCAGAGCGAGTGCACAGGTCCTGATTGAATCTGACTGCTCCCAAACCAACCTCCACGTTGCTGCTGGTTGGGGAACTCTCTCCCCGTGCACCATCAGCTGCTGCGTTCAGGGTCTTTGCTGTGATTTAAACGTCCCCAGGCAGTGCTGAGGAAGTTCCCGTTTCCCCGTTGGAAGCCGTGTCCTGTCCCCTGCTCCCCAAGGGCAGCTGCGGCTGGAGGGAACGAGCTGCGCTCTGCCGGGGGAGCGGGGTTAATTAGGACACCTCATTAGGACATCCTGTGCCTCCATCCCCCGTGCCCATCCCCGCCCAGGCGAGGTGACCTCCGGGCGCTGTCCCCGCTGTCCCCGAGCCCCCCGGACACAGGGGACGGCCCCTCACTCACCTGCCCGTGCCGAGCTCGTCCCAATCCCATCCCGCTCCGCTGAGCTCCAACCAAAACAACCAAACCAGGCTGAGGACACGAGAGACTGGGCTGGAAGAGTGGGCGATGAGGAAACTGGGGGGTCCCTGCTTTCCTTGGAGCAGAATGCTGGGGGCGGGGGCCCGGGACAGCGCGGTCCCGGCCCCTCCCGGCGCCCGCAGGTGCGGCTTTATCCCCGCGCTCACCTGCGGCCGCAGCCAATGGAGCTCCGGGCTCCTCCCTGCCCGGCCCGCCCCGCGCTCACAAAACCCCCAACGGCCCCCAACACTCCACACTGCAGCGCCCCTCATCCTGCTCCCAAAGCCAGCCGCAACCCAACCTTCAGCATCTTCAAAGTTAAACGTCTTCAAAGAGCCCACTGTAATTTTTGTCCCGTCAATCGCCTTGTTTTAAAACTTGCCTTTCCCTACAAGAAATATTTCATTTTACTTTTCCCGAGCTGCCGAAGAAATGGGAAATGTGTTGGCTCTTGAGTGCCCCGTGAGTGGTGAGGGAGGGGCTGTGGTGTAATCCCTGTAAACTCAGAATTCGGGTGGCAAGGACCTGCCATGGGGACATGAACCTGTCGGGGATTTGGGGAGGAGAAGCCTGGGAAGGATGCTCTGTCCGAGGGCCTCCATGCACTGCCTTTAATCCCAGTTCTAGAGGAATCCCATTTCCAGCAGAACTGCCTCTGTGCGTTCTGTGAGTCTCTGCTGCCTCCTCCTTTCCTTGCCCCTTGATCTCAGCCCTCCTTTGGCACGGGGTGCCCGGGCCTGGCTGGCACTGGGGTGACCTGCAGGATGGGGACAGCCCTGCAGGGTGGCACAGCCCTCTTGGATGGGCTCTGCAGGGTGGGCACAGCTCTGTAGGGTGGGCAAAGCTCTGTAGGGTGGGCAAAGCTCTGGCTCGGCAGGATGGCACAGCCCTGCACAATGGGCACAGCTCTGCAGGATGAGCAGAGCTTTGCAGGGTGGCACAGCTCTGTAGGGTGGGCACAGCTCTGTAGGATGGCACAGCTCTGTAGGATGGGCATAGTCCTGTTGGGTGGGCACAGTTCTGGCTCTGCAGGATGGCAGAGCTCTGCAGGGTGACACAGCCATGTAGGATGGGCACAGCTCTGTAGGGTGGGCACAGCTCTATCTCTGTAAGGTGGGCACAGCTCTGTAGGGTGGGCACAGCTCTATCTCTGTAAGGTGGGCACAGCTCTGTAGGGTGGGCACAGCTCTCTAAGATGGGCACTGCCCTTTAGGATGGGCACAGACCAGTTTCCTGCCATTCCCAGCCCATTCCTGGGCCAGAGCCCGGCAGGCCAGGCTCCCTGTGCTTTGCATTTAGCAAAACTCCCCTGGGAGGCCGAGCTCCTCTGGATCTTCTGCGTCTGCTCCTCGGCACAAATGGCAATAGCCCACTCAGTTTGCCTTCCCAGTGGAGTAGGCTCCAAATACCTAAATAACAAAAAAATTCAATCTTCCTGTTATTTTTCTTTTTAATAGTGCTAACAGTTTAATTCGGTTCCCCCACGCTGTTTTCCATGTAAGGCCTGCCCACAAGTCCTGATTTTCCTTTTGCTTTTTGGGTAAATTTGAGTTCCCAAGCACTCTTCCTGTAGCAGTGGCACAAGTCACGAGGTTTGCTGCTATAATTTGGGCTTTTCTGATCTGCCCCGAGCTGCAGCTTCCAGCACCACTGCCCACAGTCAGGAATTCAAACCTCTGGTTTTTGCCCACACATTTCAAGCACGGAGGTGAACACATCAGCCTGGAAATGTGGCTCCTGCAGTACCTTTAGGGAAAAGGAAGTCAGTGTTTTTCATGTGAGAAATAAGAACCGAAGGTTATCACTGTTATTTTCTCAGGGCTCTGTGAAACCAGGAGCCAAACTCGCCCCAATTTTCACTCTGCACAGTTTGAAGCCGAGCCTGTTGCTCTTCCAGATACAAATCTGTCCTTTTATTTGTTTTATCTCCTACTGGAAAATAACAAATACCTTTCAAGTTTACAGCTACTACCGTCAAGGACAGACAGGGAGGGACTGGCTGGGGCACGGGGAGCTGCAGGAATGTCCTGTTGTTCCATAATACCCAATTATGTCAACTACCCCTTCCTTTAAACTTTCAACACGTCCCCGTTAGGTGGGAAAAGCTGCCAGCACATCATAAAAGTGCTGCTGCAGAGCCCGGCCCTGCTGATGGAGACGTGTCAGGGGATGGAGGCTGTGCCCCGCAGGCTCTGCAGGCGCATTCCAGCCCTGCGCTCCCCGCAGCAAACCTGTGTGGTCTTGAAGCTTTGTTCAGCTCTGACCTCTAAATTTGTCCCGTCCGCGGGATCAGTTTACTGGGTCTGGAGGTCTGAGACATCAAACACAGCCCAAGAAGCTCAGGGCCACGTCTCCTGCAGCTGCCCACCGTAAATTCAGCCCACGAGCAGCTGGGGAAGAATCGCTCGGGGGTTTTCGCACTGTTTGCCTCCAAAGTATATGATTGTGAAAAAAACTATTTATAAAGCAGCTGAGGATTGAACAGAGCCTCGGACTGGGCGTTCCTGCTGTCCCATCCCACAGGAGGGGACCTGGGAGCGAGGCTGCCCCTCGGATTGATTTCCCTGCCCGTGCCCAGCAGCCCCAGCCCTGCCAGCCCCTCTCCCGGGCACTGCTCACTCTCCCACACCATGAAAGGCCCCAAAAGTTTGTGAAGTGGAGCCAGAAGTCCCTGTTTGATGCTGGGGAGGCCCTTCCCTGGGCTGCTCTGGGCAGGGCTGCGGTGACTGCAGGCTGTGCCCCTGGGAGCTGAGCTCAGCCTTGCGCAGCCAGTCCGTCCCCTCGGTGCTCCTCTCCCTGCCCCTGGCTTGTCCCGGGAGCACCAACAAACATGCGAACTTCGAGCTTGGAGGCTTCGGAATCTTTTTGTCCAAGCGCTGGAGCGCCCATCTCTGGAACCGCTCCAAAGCTGTGGATGTGGCTCTGGAGGACAAGGTTTAGTGGTGGCGCTGGGCTGATGTTGGACTTGTTGCTCTTTAATGGTCCTTTTCAGCCGTAACGATCCCGTGATTCACTCTGTGATTCAGCGGCCACAGCCCGAGGTGATAAAGCGGGGAAAAGACGGCAACTCAAGCCTTTAAGCGCGGCTAAAACGGGCTCTTTGCTCTTTCAGTCGCTGGAAAAACAACAGCCCCCAAGCACTGCTGCTGTGATGCAGGTTGGTGGCGGACATAAAATATATATATATATATTTATTTTTATTTTTTGGAACGACTGGAGAAGTGAATCATTGGAGCGTTCAGGCAGCGCCAAGCCCGGGGCTGGTGCAGGTGGCAGGATGCGGCTGTGCTGCTCAAGTGAGCACATCTGGAGGTGAAGCTCCTTGAGAAGACAATGAGGAGCCTCTGTGCCAACTCCTCCTCCCCCGGTGGAGGTGGTGGCTGTGAATTCCTGTCCCTGTCCCAGCCCTGGCCCGTGGGTCGGGGCTCCTCTGGGGAGGAGGAGATTCAGCAGCTGCTGCCCCATCTCTGCTCGAGCTCCCCAAAGGGGCTGGCGCAGGGGAAGGGCTTCAACAACCTTCAAACGAAATAATTCAGGGTTGATTTATACCTTAATTGTGCAGCAGTATCCCAAGGCTCTGGAGGGAGCCAGGCCTGCTCTGCCTTTGAAGATCAGACACAGTGGCTGTGTTTTAATTACTGGAGGGTTACCTGTGCTTTCTGTGTCTGCGAGAGGTCAGGAACGGAGATTTATGGTAATTCCTGGATTTCTGCTGTGGAATAGAACTTTAGGAGATAATTTCCCTCAGCCACAGAGTCATTGATCAGCCCAACAATCCTAACAGGGCGTTTGGCTGGGGCAGCTCCTTGCTCTCAGTGAGTTTTACCTGTAAAGTCTGTCTAAACCTTAATAACAAAGATATTTGTGCAGAGATGGATCTTCCAGACCCACCTGCTGCAGGCATCAGGCAGAATCAGCTCTGCAGCCCCCAGTGAGGGCAGGATTAAACCCTCTCTGTGCCCACCCTCGGCTCTGGGAGCTGCTTTGATGACGAGGAGGCAGAATGAATCACCCTGCTGACAAAACTAATGCAACAGTAATTTAAAAATAAACCTTTTAAGCTGATGTATGTGGTCTAAAGCCACCAGAGCATTGCTAAGGAGTGGATTTTTCAGTTTTATGTTTGCAAAAGGAAAAAAAAAAAAAAAAAAAAAGCAAGTGAAAAGTCTCAGCATCTGCCCTCACAGGGAATGAACTTTTAAGCAGAAGAGACGAAATTTTGGATTCCTCTGTGAATTTTAATGCCCTGAAAGAAACACTTAGCATTGCTTTAGCTCTCAGATCGCTGGAGGTCTCTGCCTCTGGGCACAGCTGGGTTTCAGGAGCCCTCTCTGCCTCATCCTGGGCTGGAATTTTGCTTCCCATGCTCCCGAGCAAAGGAAAGAACTGATGGCAGAGGTTCAGGGCTGAGGAGGGGATGCATAAGGCAGCTGATAGAACTGAGTCACAGGCACAGAGAAATGTCTGCAGAGATCTGCGTTATTTATACTGCAAAAATGTGCAGGGAAATGAAACGACACAGAAACCTCTTTCCCAGAAAACGTGGGGGTAATGTTCCTCCCCGTGCTCTGGGGTTTAAAGCAATGCTAATTTCGGTTCTGCAGTCACAGGCATTTTGAAGAACTCTTGCAGGTGGAGGCACAGAGGAGAACTTGTTTTCCAAGGAATCTGTGGACCCCCACACTTGGATTTGCGTTCTTGGTGGAGCACAGACGAGGGGAGTGTGAGCTTTGCTCTGCCCTCTGTCCTGAGGGGTTGGCCAGCCTTTAGGGACAGATTCCTGCACTGGAGGAAAATGTCCCTCCCGCAGCTTTCGGGGAAGCAGCAGGACAAGGCAGGGTCACTCCCTGCTCAGGCTGCAGAGTTTTGGGAAAATCTCCTGTGAAATGTTGAGTGTGGCTGCCCTGGGATTGTGCAATCGCTGCTCCCGAGTGTGTGTGTGATCCCAAAAACACCAGCAGAGCTTCTGGCTCCCTCCTCATAACACTGCAAGTGCTGACACAGCCCGGTTTTAACAGGTAGTAGTACAAAATTCGGGCTTAATTTGGATAAGTATCCTTGGCTTCTGGAGGCTCTTTCATGCCGTTCTGGCCTTGCTTGAATCCACTTCCTGATAACGCTGAGAAGTGGGGATTTGCTTTTTCGTGATGTGATTTACTTTGTGACGAGTGAAGCTGAAAATGCTGAGCAGTTCGCTTTGAGTTTTGGGGCTCTTTTTGTGTTTTTCCTGCCCAGAGACCTGGGACAGTGAAGGGTGTCCCTGGCCAGGGCAGGGGGCTGCGCTGGGCTGAGATTTCAGGTCCCTTCCCACCGCAGCCCCTGTGATCCCACAGCACAGCCCCTGGCACAGCCCCGTGCCCGCGGTGCCATCCCGGCCTCCGCTCCCTGCCCGGCGCTCGGGGATGCTCTCGGCGGCTCGGAGCCCTCCCCGCCGGCTCCGGAGCTGTTCCAGCACGCCCGGGGCTCCTGCGGGGCTCCGTCACCTCATTCCTGCCCTTTGTGGCTGGGAGCAGCCCCGGCCCTTCCCTGCCCGACAAGAAGGAACACGCCGCTTTATCTGAGCCGCGCCTTTGGGAGCGCTCCCTGCCTCAGCCTCCTGCTGCTCTCCTCTGCCTCGACTTGTCGGGGATGCTCCGGAGGCTGGCGGGGCCTCTGCGAGCTCTCCTGCCCGCTGGGATCCAAAGAAAACATCTCCAGCTTGGAGCGGAGTGTGGCTGGGGCCGCGCTCAGGCTCCTGCGCTGCCGGGGCCATCCAGAATGTGCCCTGGAGAGCGAATATTTGTGTGCACGGGCCCTGTGGTTGGTGGGGTGTGTTAAAGTAACACCCACAGCCTGGAATATGGAGAAATAATTTTTAATTTGAGGCTTCATTCCTTCGTTCCAAGTGAGCACGGGCTGAGTTCAGGGACGTGCACAGGGGCAGCCGCTTGACACGGGCTGGAATCTGAAGCTTTGGAGGGAACAACCCATCAATTCTGTTCCTGTGTCTCTAAGTGACGCCTCCAAAGCAAATCACCTTCTCTGGGGGGCTTTTGAAGGTGCGGTCAAAGAGAGGCCCCATGTGCTGTAGCCCACCTGGAAGAGGCACCTGGAGGAGGGAAGGGCAGCCCGGGGCTGTCCTGGGGGCTCAGGGGGTGTGAACCTCAGGAGGGCCTTGGGGTGTCACAGGGAGCCCCTACAGCTCCTTTCCCCCTCCCTGCTGTGGGAACAGGAGCAGCTCTCTGGCCATTAAAATCACAGATGGATCATCTCAGTCCCTCTGCAGAATCGCTGCAGCCCCGGGCTCTGTGCAGGCTGGGGCCAGAGGGGGCTCGGGGATGTGGGGCTTTGGTCAAGCAGGACACGGCAGGGTTCAGAGCAGTGTTCAAAGCCCATGTCTCGAGTTCTGGGGCTGAGGCGCAGCCAGCACCGCTGGGGTTATTTTGGTTATTTTTAGTTTACCAGGGTGGTGTTTGCCAGGGCAGTGACATCCCCAGGAGACAAAACCGGGTTAGGAACAGCAGCAGGGTCACAGCAGGGCCAGCCTGGGGACAATAAAACCCTCCTGGCGAGGAGGGAAACCCGTGGCTGAAGCTGTGGCTGTGTCGCAGGCGCTGTCCCGGGGGCTGCTGCTCCTCCCCAGCCTTTCCCCCTGCCCTGGTGGGACACAGAGCTCCAGGACACACCAGCAGTGCAGACCTCTGACCACACCTCGGGGAAAGCAAAGGGAGAGCTGCGAGCTCCTGTGCAGATGCCGGGCTGTTCCCACCTGCCAGCAGCCAGAGCCATAAAGCAGCTGCTGCGCTCCCGTGCGCTCCTGCATTATTTACTGCAGCGATGTGCACTCCGGGCTCGCCTGTCTGAGGTGCCATCGCGGCTCGGAGTTTTGATGGTGACAATTACAATGAGATGGAGGAGGAGGAGGAGAGGCAGCTCGATTTTTGATTTGGATCCTTCTGCCTTTTTAAAAATTGAAGATTTCTAACTCTCAGCAAAATCCCTGCCACAGGAGACCTTGTTTTACATTCCGGCTTTTTGCAGACCTGATGTAGAGGGGCTTTCTGCAGAATCCCAGTCTGGCATTGTTCTGTTAATGATTGAGTGAGGAGGAGTTTGGTTGCCTTCCCTGATGTTATCTTGTATTTTCGTGTACTGAGAGGGCATTTTTAGATGTGTAAGAAACCAGCGTTAAATATAAACATGGATGCTACTTTAGGGAATCTGTCTCATTCAGCCAAGACTGAAAGCTGTTTCACAGTTAGAAAATCTTTTTTTTTTTTTTTTTTTTTTTGTCTTTTTCTGTTGACTTCAGTTCACGAACAGTGGAAAAGTCTGTACTAACTGCTCTAGAGATGAGTGATTTATCTCGACTTGAATGGGCACAAAGTGATTTTGCAGACATCGTCGATGTTCCCAGGAAAAAAAACCATCTGCCATCGGAGCTGGGAAAAACACACAACTCCTCCTTTGCTGCTGGAAGCCGAACCAGAGCCGCAGGGCTGAGCCAGCCTGGGCCTGTCCTGCCTTTAGGGCTGTCTGTCCTCCAGGCACTTGCTGGAAACCAGGGCTCAGGGACAATCCCCGTGTGGTGGCTGGGAGCGGCTTGGACCATCCTGTGAGTGTCCTCTGTGGCTGGGACAGGCTCTGGTGACGGCACAGACTCTAGTGACAGGACAGGCTCTGGTGACAGGACAGGCTCTAGTGACACGACAGGCTCTGGTGACGGGACAGGCTCTGGTGACAGGACAGGCACAGGTCTCTCCTGGTGTGACCCTGTGTGCCAGAGGGGCTGCAGAGCTCTCCCCTGGCACCTCCCCGGCCTGGCGGGGCTCCTCTGGCTGAGCCCATTTCGAGGGGATTATCCCAGATCTCTTCCAGAACGAGGAGGTGGAAAATCAGCCTGGAACTCTTTGGGGATTGTCACACCCAGCCTCTGCCTGGGGCTGAGCCTTTGGGCACCGTCACTGCCCCAGCAGCACAATCTGGGGGAAGGCTGGAGGCAGGCTGGAAGTCTGGTTTCCTCTGGAGTTCCAGGAGTGGGGAATGTTTTAAGGGGTTCATGCTCATTTGTATTTTAAAGCTCCTTACTGTGAAGTGCAAGACCAGGGGCTATGTGTTCGGCTGGCATAAATCTGCCTGGCTGCATGCAGATAAACTGATTTACGCTGGCTGAAGATCTGGCCCTGGATGGAAGAGATGGAAGCAGGTGGATGTAATTTCTCTGAATTTCCACTCAAGCTGCACCCGCCTGGAGCAGCAGGAATTGAACAGCACTTTCCCTAAGAGTAAAAAAGTTATTAACTCCATATTTGTGTTGCTGCTTCGCTGCCCTCCCTCGTCTCCATCATCACACGTAGCCATGGGCTGTCTCTGCCAATGGCTCCGTCTCCCCAGTAAAATTAAAAATCACTTTTGTTTCATATCTTTTTAATCAGATGTGTCCTTTTTAATAAAGGGCCCTGCTCTTTAAGGGGTGATGCGCTGATGAGCAGCAGGCTCCGAGGTTATTGCGTTTCCCTGATTTGAATTTCTCTTTCTGCATTTCAGCTGTGAAAATAAAGCTAAATGCAGCTCCCCAAAGCCTCTGCACACGCAGCACAAACTGCAGAGTTTCGCTGCCTCCTGCCACCCCTGGGGTGACATTGGTACCCAGTGTCAGTGGACTGGTGTAAGAACAGATTTTATTCCAGGATGTCCACTGCAGGAAAGAAGAGAGGCAGAGTAAAAAAAGACAAAGGTGAAACTCCAGGAATTTGCTGAGTGGTAATTTTACCCAAATAATTTATACAGATTTCCTGAATTGTTCCAAGCTTGAAGAATCAAACCAGCCCAAAATGCCTCTCTATGTTTAGTTTCTTACACTGATTCATTTATTCCTGGGATTGTTTCAAACACAGACCTGAAGTAACTTTATGAGCCAGATTTTTTTTTTTTC
This sequence comes from Sylvia borin, assembly GCA_014839755.1. Classification (NCBI taxonomy): domain Eukaryota; kingdom Metazoa; phylum Chordata; class Aves; order Passeriformes; family Sylviidae; genus Sylvia; species Sylvia borin. The sequence continues at coordinate 5,988,196 of CM025980.1, read as the reverse complement.
TCCCCAGAATTGAACAAGCAAGATAATTAAACCTGAGGAATTCAGGAGGCTTTGGAAGCAGCAGGTTTCTCTCCTGCCCCACCATGGGTGTAATTTGGATTTCTGGGGGATGACACTCTCAGATTGTCACATCCTCCACCTGTGGGGGACATTCTGAGGTGCTGGCACCCTTCCCAAATGGATCTCTGTCCCCCCAGCCCCGAGCAGTGTGTGAGGGATAAAAGCTCCTTGATTGACTCCAGCGGCCGCGCTGCTCCTCGTGCGCTGCGGTTTTGGGGTTTTCCAGCACAGAAAACATAACTGGGGGCTGTGTTTTCAGGGCTGGCAGAGCAAAGGCAATACAGTTGCAGGATTTTTGCATGTTTCTGATCCCGAGGCTTTCCTGGGCCGGGTGGTTGCTGTACAAGTCAGAACAGCACCAGGCTCTGCTCTCCCAAATCCACCCCGGAGCTGCCGGGCTGGGCTGGGGCTCTGGGCACTCTGGGGCTCCGCAGCTTCTGCCTTCCTGCTGCTGTGGAATGTCCTCACAGAAATCTCCGACTCCAGGTGTGCAGCAAGGCAAGTTCAAAGCAAAAAATAACCGAAAATAACCATCAGTGACTTCAACGGATTTTCTTTTGCTGCTCAGCCTCCTATGGCGGGTCTGGAAGTTCTGTGAGGCTGATCCTGGCAACAATATTTGCAGTTAACTCCAAATGATCTGGTGCACTCGGTGCTATCTAAGGCCCTTTGGGGGATTTTGCCTCTGAATGCCCGTCCTGCACCCAAATCTTAGACCTGAAAAGTTCTTCCTAATCAGAGCAGCCCCGGCTTTGCAGCACTCACCCCCCTTTGCTGCAGGCACACAAATTGCTGCTTTCATACTTGCAGGAGCTGAGCACCAGGCTCTGATGGGACAAAAACACAGCACAAAAAGATGGAAAAGGTTTAAATTCACCATTTTCAGGGTGTGGGAATCACTGTAAACCAAACCCTGCAGCTCTGAACAGAAACGTGTTGGTATTTTCAGAGGACAAGTGTCAGCTCTGCAGGGCACCACGAGCAGGGTCATCCCACGGCTCCTCCAGTCCAGGTAAATCTCTGCTGTCCTGTTTAAGCCTCCTGGGCTGGGCTGGAGCAGAAGGTGCTGCCAGGGTCAGCAGCTCTCCCTGAACTGAAGTGATGGCAGAGCTGGGCACTGAATGCTCAATTGAGCACATTTGGACACAGAATTTTGCCGGATCATCCTTCCAGCCCAGTGGCACCACCTCTGCAGAGTCCCTGCTGGGAAAACAGGTTTATCATGGACCAGGGGAGTAAACAGGGAGAGAAGTTAACACGACATTTCTGTGCAGCTTTAAGACATTTATGGGCATTTGTCTTGTGGATTAGCCCATGGCTCTTCTGTTGTGGCTTTTCGTGCTCTTCCTCCCACTGCTTTCCTGCGCTGGAGCCCTGAGTGGAGTCCAGGTGTGTGAGGTTCCCTGGTCGGGGTTCAGAAATTCCTACCCTGGGGTGGAGGGGGAGGGCAGGAGGAGGAGAAGAAACAGAAGAGAAATGAGAAAAAAATCAAGTAGGCTCCAGCAGCTGCCGTGTAATGATGGGTTCTGGAGATAAGGCTGTTTTAAGGTGCATTCCAGACGTGTGGGTCCTGCCCAGACACGGCGCAGAAGAAAAAAAAAAGGAGACTTAAAACAACAGGCAGCTCCTGCTCCTCCCCCCGTCAGGTGTGCAGAGCCAGAGGAGCAGGCGGCCCCAAGGAAAGCTCCTTCCCTGCCGAGGTGTTCCTGCAATTCCCCTCCAAAGCCCCTCGGAGCTCACGGGCACCTCCAGCCCCACGATCAAGTCGATGCCTGTCGCTGGGGTTCAATCCAGCGCCAACCCAAACACGGCAGCGCCGGGAGAAGCTGCTGGAAAAACGCCCCGTCCTCTTCAGTGGTCTTTGTCTTCCTTAGAAATTGTGAATAATGGCGTGTCTCCGCCTGGAAAATGAGATATTTTCTCAGGGCAGGGTGAGGCTGTGATGCTGCAGCCCATGGAGAGCTGTGGGAGCCCCGATCCTGCCCAGTGCTGGCAGATTCCAGCCGGGATTGGGGGTTTGGGGCACGGGGAGAGCAGCACCCTGCACTCACCTCACGGGAATTATTCCTTCCTCCCTCCACTACCTTTATGCTCAAGGGTTTGGACACCAAAGGAGACAGGAATGAGGCCTCGGTGTCTTTTTTCCAGGTGTTGTGGCACTGGAACTGTCCCTCTCGGGGCTGTGCAGAGTGGGGATGGACATTGTGATGGATTTGCCCCAGGGAAAAGATTCTCACGGGCAGCTCAGGGCAAGGCCGGGGGGATGGAAGTGGCATCACCCACCAAAAACGGGCTGTGGAGCTCCTCAGTGCCAGCCTCTTCTCTATTTCTGAGCAAATTTTCTGTCTGTTGCACTGTAAAAATGAAGTGTCAGACACCGAGTTTGGATGCAAATGGGAACGTAACTCTGCAAGATGGAAGCTTTATCTGAACCTGAGGTTTTTTAGGGGAGTGGTTTTTTCTGGCAAGGCAGCTATTTTTAGAAAGTAAGAGATGGATGCTCCTTTCTGAAGGGCCCAGCTCCTGTTTGTCTTCAAATGAGGAGAAAAACCCCTTTCTTTTTCCATTAAAAAAGACGGACAGGTAATACTCTTTCCTGAAGTATTTTGCCTCTGCTCATTCCTTCACAGCTGCCAAAATTCCCTCCCAAATTGTCTTTTGTCTCTCATTCCCTCTCTCCCATTCTGCATTTCAGATCTGGCCAACAATGGAGATGTTGGAATTTTATTAGAAATTGATGTGAAATTTAAATTAATACCCAAATGGAAAATATGTCAATAGGTATTTGAAGAGACCTGGGCTGGGAGAGGTTCCTTCCCCTTTGGGTCAAAGGCAGTGATGGTGTACAAAGGTATTTTGGCACTTTGGAGCAGAGAGTTTTAAAAAGCCTTTAAAATATATATTCAAATCAATTCCAAGTGGACTAAAGCCAACAGAAAGGTTCAAGTACCTTTTTTAGTCACTTCCCCAATTTTAGTTTCCTTATCTTAATGCACTGTGGAGCTTTCTGCCCGTTCAGTCCATTTGTATTCAGCTCGGGGAAGTTTCCTGATAATTACTCAGCCCCATCTAATTCCCCAGGGTCCCAGAATGCAAAACAATTCCTCACAAGACAGAGATTGCTTCTTACAAGCTTTAACAGGAAGGGAGGAAAAAAAAAAAAAAAAAGAAAGAAAGAAAGAAGGCATTGAAATGATGTGATCTAAGGTAGAGTTTCAGCACTGAACTATTTCCTACAAGAATCCATTAGCAGAGAGTGTTCAGGTGTCACAGGATTGCCTTGGGAGAGGCTTTGGAGCCTGTCCTGGCTCCTGCCAAAGCCAAACCCTCTTTGGCACCAACAGAGTGAGGCCGTGGAGGATGAAAATGGACATTTTCCCCCTGAATTCAGCACAGCCCAGGCAAACATTGCACTAAAAGAAGCTCTCCCTGTCGTGAAGCAGCCCCAGCCCGGTGGGGTTGTGAATCCGCAGGTGTCAGGAAGAGGCTTTGGTGTTTTACCCGTGTGCTCACCTGGCATCCTTCCCCCCCAGACGTTTCTCCCTGGGGCCAGCAGCTGCGGGCACCTTCAGCCAGCAGAGAACTGATGTTCCCGGGGCTGACCCTCTGCAGGACCCCTCCTTCCCTTTGCTTTACCCACCAGAGGGCTAAAAAGGGCAAAGCTTCCCAGAGGAACACCAGGGAGAGCTGGTGGCCCACCTGTGCGGATTCCATGGCACAGCTCAGGGCTCCAGCGGCTCCTCTCACACCCCGGGGAGCAGCAGGGAGGTAAAACCCCACTGCCCACACTCCCCACGGCGCTGGGTTCACGTGGAAAAGCTGCTGAGCTGAGGCAGGCTGGAGCATCTGCAGGAACGGGAAGGGCTGGAGGGGATTTACCTGCAGGGGGATTTACATTTTCCGTGTGCTGACAAGCTCCTGCAGCCCAGGGCTGTGCTGGGGAGATCTCCTACTGCGAGTAAAGGGCTGAGTAGAGTATGTGCAGCTCTGCTCAGCCCCCAGAGCGTGCAGGTGTCTGCAAGGCTCAGCCCTGCCCAGCTCCTGCTCCCCTCCAGAGCTCCTTTTTCCCCTGGAAATGGGACCAGGGGGAAGGAAACAGGCCTGGGTTTGGGAGAGCCCCAGGGAAGCTGTGTGGATCCCTGGATTAACGCTCTGAGTCCCCAGCAGCAGGAGGAGATGGGAAGGGGAGGACATCTCCTGGGAAGTTGGAGCCCTGAGGTGCTGGATGTCCCCTGAGCCCGTCCTGTGGGACAGAGCTCCCAAAAGAGCTCCGGGAGGTGAGCCAGTGTCACACCTCGGGGAACGGCTCATCCCCAGCTCCTGCTGTCCTCCAGGACTCCATGGGGGGGAACCTTCATTTGTCACTGCACAAAGGAGTCTCAATATTTTATGAAAGAAGCGTTTTACCACAGGATTTTGGTGAATATCAGCATAATTTAGCCGTGATTTAACGGAACCTTTCACTGACTTTTTAAATTATGCCTCTCCATCACCTACCCTGTGGGTTTCCTTGCTTTTCATCTTGCAAATCCCATTACTTATTAATTTCCCCATAATACATAATAGAGGCAGAAAAGCATATAGCATCCCATTCAGCAGTGATTTACAAGTCTCTTAGTTCTGGAGCAACACGAGAAAGAGCAGACATTTTACGAGTTTCCTCTGTGTGTGTTTTCCTCAGAAAAACCAGATAAAGCCATGGGCACAAACCTGGGGCTCCTTTGGCCATGATCTCATGGCTCCAGCTCCTGCAGCTCTGCAGAAGATGCAATCTGGAGGAGATTGCAGCAGCACAGTCTGGGCAGAATTAGCAGGGAGATGGTGAGCAAGATTTACCTCCTCCTCATTATGATAATGGATGTAATATCCATGGAAATGCTGATGGGCTTTGCTCAGGGAGGAAGAACTGCAGGCAAAGAGCAAACACACAAACCAGCATTATTTGCCCACGTTCCCGACCAGGGTTTTGCTGGCATGTTCATCTTTCTACAGGGGCCCAGGAGGAACTTTGATTCCCTCGGTGTCTGCAGAAAATGACTTGCACATACCATGAATCAGAGGCGCTCATTTCAGAATGTAGAAACTATTACTCATCCTGCTCTGGCATGAATGAGCATCTGGCAGCATATTCTAAAATTCTGTGAAGACAACAGGAGGCAAAAGGAAAAAAAAAAATGGAGCTGGAGTGCACCTCTTGTCAGCTCAGCAGGCAGCAGATGAGAACTGGAAAGAGGCAGCACAAAGACAGATCTGCTGAGCTGAGCCTTTATGTGCTTTCTGTTTCCATCCATCTACTCCTTCCAGCTATTCTTTTTAGAGCAGGCTGGGGACCCTCCGGAACACATGGCGACAAATTCACCCAGATAACTCTGCTGCAGGTCAGCCTGGGACACACCATTCCAGAGGTTTGCAGGCTGCAGCAGCCCGGGGAGGCAGCGCTCCTGCCTGGTGCTCTGGGCCCAGGGGGATGGGGCTGGGGGAGCCCGAGAGTTCTCCGATTTGCTGATGTGGGCTTAGACCCCTTTGGTTCCAGTGGCAATGTCCCGGGGAAGGAGAGTCCTGTGTTCCCAGGAATGGCACAGGGCAGCACACAGCAGGGGAAGGAAGTGCTCACAGCCATCTTTGCAGGGAAAACCCAAAGCCGAGTCAGGAGCTGATCACAAAGGGAGCAGTTCCTCCCAGCAGAGGGGCCGTGAAGCTGTGGGGAGATAAAGGCTCATTTCATCCTTTTGGGGTTGTGTTCCCTGATCCTTTACAGGAGCTGCCTAGTCCCTGCTTCCTCAGCCCTGCGCAGAGCTGGGACTGAGCGAACCATTGCCAGGGTTCCTCCTCCTGCAAATGAGCATCCCAAATCCGTGTGAGCAGGGATGGAGCTGAGGGCCCTGGAGGAGGCAGAGGCACTGTCCCCACGTGTCCTGCCACAACCTGCCCTGCTGCCCCTTGCCTGAGCACCCGCAGGGGCCACGGAGCTGCTCTGGGGTGTCTGAGGAGCCCCGGGGTTACTGAAGGGTGTCTGAGGAGCCCCGGGGTGTCTGAGGAGCCCCAGCTCCCCATGCCATGCAGGCTGGGGCCATGGCAGCCCTGTGAGTGTTTCCCCTCCTGGAGAGCAGCAGGGCTGGGGCCATCACCTCCCGGGCAGCAGCAGGCTGACAGGGCACTGTGTGTTTCCCCAGTCTGGGCAGTGTGTCTGTGTTTCCTCCCTGGAATGTCGGGGCTGTTGGGACCTGCCCACAGCTCCAGCCCCTCGCTGGCCACAGGAATCCACAGGAACCCGCAGGAACCCGCAGGAACCCGCAGGAACCCGCAGGAACCCGCAGGAACATCCACAGGAACCAGCAGGAACATCCACAGGAACCCACAGGAAGCCGCAGGAACCCGCAGGAATCCACAAGAACATCCACAGGAACCCGCAGGAAGCCGCAGGAACCCGCAGCAACCCGCAGGAATCCACAGGAACCCGCAGGAACCCGCAGGAATCCGCAGGAACCCAGAGGAACCCGCAGGAACCCGCAGGAATCCACAGGAACATCCACAGGAACCCGCAGGAGCCAGCAGGAACCCGCAGGAACCCGCAGGAGCCAGCAGGAACCCACAGGAACCCGCAGGAACATCCACAGGAAGCCGTGCAGGCTGCGGCACGCCGGCCACGCTCAGCCCCTCCAGGTGCCGGCAGCTGCCGGTGCTGTGCTCACGGTTTAGTGTCGCAGTTTTTCTCGTTATTGTTATATTTGCTGGCTTTCTTTTCTCCCTGCTGGGTATTTTTTTAATTTTTTTTTGTTTTTTTCCCCTGCTGCTTTCCCAGCACTGCGGTCTCTCCCCGGGACAGGCGACAGCACATTGTCAAAACAGCCCCCGAGCTGTGCTCTCCTCACTCCCTCATCGTGGCAAAGCCTCCTTTTCTAAGGGAATCGTTTCCTCCTGTTCTCTTCCCCCAGCTATTCGGTGGAATTGATTTCTCCTCTTCTTTTACAGATGAGATATTCCAGGAACAATCGAAGTCATACTGCTTCTGTCAAACTTCATCTAGGACACATTCATCTGGAATATGGCAGGGAACCTGATCCAGAAAACCTCACCTTCCTTTTTTATTGGGCAGCTCATAAAGCAGAAAGATGATGACAGGCTACTGAAATTTAAGCAACCAAGAGCAGGAAAGATATTTTATTCAATAGTTGGGATAAAATTTCATGGCCCAGAGATACCAAGGAGCACAAGAAGGGGAGGTGAAGGAAGACTGAGTTTCTTTTTTCCTATGTAAAGGGACAGGCCTGGGAACGGTTTTTAGGTTGTCCCTGTAGCAGAGGCACCTACACATTTCCTCTCCTCAAGGCAGGCAGGAGTGTGACCCGTGAACAGCCGGGGTTATCAGCCTTCCCCAGGCAGGGCTGGGTGCTCTGCTCCTCCTCACCACACAGGGCTGCTCCAGAGCCCGGCTGTCTGCCTCGGGAGGAGGTGAATCACACCTTGCTAATGCTGATTTCTCTCCCTTATCTCTCAGAGGAGCCTAAGGTGCCTAGTTCAGATCCAGACATTTACACAGATGAATCACACCCTCGAGGCCAAGGAGAAAATAATGAAAATCTGCAAGCCCGGGCCCAAATCACTCGAGTCATCTTGAATAATTCTATTATTTTACTGAATGGAATGATCCAATGTCTTTAAATTGCTTCATGCTTTACTGGTAGAAAATGAAGATAAATAAATTCTTGCCCAGAACAAACCCTCACTTTATTTTTTTCCTGATACGGCACAGGCAATGGTGTTCCTCTCAGTATGTCCCTCCCTTAGATGTCCTCTTTTTCCTAAATAAACACAGAATTCACCTCTGTGTGCAGCCTCCAGAGCTCCTCCTGCCTTCCTCTGAGCAGGAATCTCAGAGATTACCAGATCAGAGGCACTTTTAAACCATCTGTGCTTCATTCAGCGTTTCCATGGGGGTTGATCTTTCCCAAGCCCTCAAAGGCTTCTTCAGATTCTCCTGTCCTTTGAAATGCTGCTGCTCAAGAGAGGGAATCGCACCCGGAGAGCTGTCCTCTCCTCCCTCTGTGGTGTAAGGATGGTGTAACACGGTGCCAGGGCAAGGCTCATTCTCCCAGCAGGTCAGCCTCGGTGTGTTATCCCCCGGGAGTTAAAACCCACAGTGCTGGATGTCCCCTTCCACAGCCCTTCTTCAATTCATTGGCGGTGGAGTCGTTTGAAAACGGGGAAAGGAGGGTGTAAAATGAGAGGATGGAAAATGCGAGTTTGGGAACAGGTCAGGATTGATGCAGCCCTTCCCATTTCCCTCTCGGTTATTTCTTCGCCTGCTCCCTGTAACTGAATCACCCTGGAAATGCCTCCTGATCTCTCCAGGCAGGGACCATCCATTTTTTTTAGTGGAGCATTTTGCACAGAAAGTCCAGCTCTGATCGAGTGCTGCACTGGCCGCCATAACAATAAATTCCCATTACCAGGAGCGAGACGTATTTTCTTATGCATCCCCTTTGCAGAGAGGCATAAACTGAATTTTGACTTCAAAGGAGACATCTTTGTTCCAAACGCAATGCTCAGAAATATTCTGCAGTCAATTATTTGCAATTAGAATGAAAAGAGAAACCCCCTTCCCCAAACCGCCTGTAATTACAAACGATCCTTTCATGAAGTAGAAATCCAGTCATTAAGGAGTTTCAAAAGTTTTAATTCAGTGGGCAATTAAAAAGAAGAATGTCGGGTGTTGAGGCAGAGAACAATGCCATGGGGTCCTGGAGGTATCAACGGGACTTCCAGCAGGAAGATTTCCCTGTTGATCCCGGTGGTTTGAGGAGGCAATTCCTCAGCGTGGGATCCTCACCAGCCCTTAACAACATCTCTGCTGAGCTGCCCCTGGGGTGGGCAGGAGCAAACTGAGGGTCAGCAGCCCCAAAACCTCCTCCCCAAAGAGCCGCTGTCACCAGCCCCTGGGCTGGGTCCTGGGGCACAGGGCAGGGAAATCCCCACGGGATGGGGCCTCAGGGGACGTGGTGCCGGAGCTTTCCCAGGTGGAAGGTTCAGCTAAAAGTTACTGAACAAAGATGTTCCAAGCACAACATCCCCGTGTTTCCATCAGTGTCGGTCCTTGCCCTTTTCTCAGAAAATACATAACGACATCTAAGTGGTGGTTCTGATCCAGGCTCCCAGGAGGGATCATTTCCACATTTGGATGCGTCCTCAGGATGGAGCCAGGATGGAAACCAGAGATCTTAATCCTCTCTCCCAGTCTGTGAAGTCGGGAGGAGGAAGGGAGTTTTTTGGAACGCTCATATTTTGATATTGGGACTCAAATTTATTGCTTTCAATTGCTGAAGGGAGGCCTGCTCCTATCTGGATATTTATTGTCCCTGGTGATGCCTCAGTGTGAGTTCCCGGCAGCTGCTTTGGGAGGAGGTGTGAGGTGGCTCCATAAGGTTCACAGATTTCTCCCACCCATGTGATAGGTACTTGTTGTTTGGCTGCGTGGTTCGGAATCCTGCGTCCCGTATTCCCGACAATCTGTGCCCGGCATATGCTGCTGGGGATGTGGGGAGGTGCCTCTGGCGAGGGGTGAACCGAGAGCTGCCTTTCCTCGGTGTGGGAGAGGATACGTGCTCAGAGGAGCCATGGTTTGGATGGAAAATCCCGAAAATCAACCCCCACGGAACATCCAGCCGCGATCTGCTCCCGCTGACAGGGAGGCAGGGACATCGCAGCAAAAGGAACCAGCAGCTCACGATCCTTTTTGGGGTCCTGAGCCTCTGCTTAAGGGGGTGAAAAACTGCTCCAATGAAAAGAGGTGAAACGGAGCTCTGGAGTTGGCGTTTCAACCACCTGATGGAAACACTCAAAGCTGCTTTTGATTTGGTTCAGTCACAGATGGAGTGTGATAAGCCAAACCCAGGGATACCCAGGTGTGTGGCCATGAAGGAGGAGCTGTCGTTTTTCTGCCCTGACATCATCTCCTGCACTTTTCTGCAGGCACAGCATTAAAAAAAAAAATACTGTTTTAATTTTTTTTTCCATTTCAGTGTCATTCAAGGTTTTATTTTTAGATGCTCCTTCAACCAGAAAGAGCCACACAGAATTCCCTCGGTGGTAACTGCCTGTTTTTCCCCAGAGCAGGGAATATCTGCGTGTCTCCGACATGCACAGAGTGTCCCCCGTTTCCAAACGTGAGGACAGCACTGGAATCACCTGGAATCTTATTGTCGGGGCACTGTGCAGTCCAAATTTCCAGAACTTCCCATGGAGCTGCCCGTTTTTAGAGCATCTGAAGACTGGGACGCACTCCTTTTCCTGCCTGAGGTGCTCACGGCTCTTTCAGGTCGGGATATCTGCTGCCTTCTGCTCTTGGCAAAGCTTCCCTTGAGGAGCTTGACTGATCCTAACGGGGCTTTGTTGGAGGAGAGCGCTGGAAACCCGGGATCTTGTGTAAAATCTCTCTCTTGTCCTCATTTCCCTATTTGGCAATGGAGTTTTCCCAGGTTTTCTGCCTTTCCACCCTCCCCCACCGCCTCTCCCCTTCCCTAGCGCAGGTAACCACACATTTTGATGGAGATTTAATCTCCTTCCTTCCTTCCTTTGCAAACCCGCCTCCTCCCTTGCCCCAGGCGCTCTTGTCAGCTCAAACGCATCGCAAATCAACCTGACAGCGGAGATCTCCCCTTGAGCAACAGCGCTGGGAGTTTGCTGCTGCTGATCCTCAGATACGGAGGGTGGGGTGCATTTTCCACATAAAGCCCGGTCGCAGCTCAATGGAAGTAAATTTCCATTCCCCATTCCCTTTGTTTGCAGCTGGGGCTCTCGGAGAAGTGGATCCACAACTCCAGGAGGACGCACGGGATGGGGACACAGGCGGGTCACAGCTGCAGGGACAGGCCTGGGGCTCTGGTTGTCACCCTGCCAGGTCAGAGCTGCAGGGACAGTCCTGGGGCTGTTTGGCACCTTCCCAGGCACTTTTCTGGGATGTTGAGCTGAGGAATTGGGGATACTCCAAAGTGTTGAACTCAGCTGCACAGATCAGCCATTGCTTGTCACGCCCAAATGGAAAGTGAGAGCGATTCCACTTCGAGAAAGTGGAAAAAATGTCCCAGAGAACAACCTAAAAAGTCGTGTAATTTTCTTTTTTGCTCCTTTTCTTCGTGTTAGAGGCTTGGGGAAGTCACAAACCTGCTGCTGACTCCTTCCAGAAACACAAACCAGGGCAGTTCTCTTGTTCTGCAGGACCTGAACCGGTGCTGCACTGAGCTGGGACAAAGGGCTCGTCCTCTGTTCGAGAAAAAACCCTCCCTAAATCTTATAGGTACGATATTATGACTCTTGCAAAGGGAAAAGCTGAGAACTGGCCCCAGCTTGCGCTGCTTTTCAGCACTTTTCAGGCTGGTGGGAGGAGGCAGCTCCCGGATTCTCATGAGAACAGAGCAGACACACCATGGAAATGTGACCATCACTCCCTGTCCTCAGCAGCCTGGCTGGGACCCTGCCGTTGGTGAGAGGCTTCGCAGAACGATTTCCTAACTCAGCTGAAGTCAGAGAAACCCTCTGACTCCGTGTTTGAGAACACAAAAGGCTTTGTTTTCCAGAACGTGTCACCAGCGGTGCGCGGCCTCAGAAGAAACCGCTGCTGTCGGTAGCGACAAAAGAGATCAGAGACAGAAACAAGAGGCAGGGACACAGAAGGGAGAAGGGGCCACTCTGGATGGGGCTGTGGTGCTAAACAGCTCCGTGGGAGTCTCTGAACCTCCAACAGCCCGAGTGGGTGTTGCAAAACCCGCTGGCTTTGGGAGGCAGAGTGACTCCGAGTGCATAACCCCGCTGCCACTCGGGGCTGTGGAGCTGCTCCCATCTGCACCCAGCCGGGAGCTGAGCACTTACCCCGCTTGATTTATTAGTTTTATAAAACGCAGAGTCTTTAATGTTCAGTGCTCGGAGCACACTGTAATTTTAGCTGCATTATTACAGTTGTTGACCAACGTATGAATTATCTTCAAAGGCTTGGAGTTCCTCTGAGCGAGATTTCCCATTCCAAAGAGCAAGTCGAAGGAATCCAGGAAGGTCTGTTCTTTCAAGGAAAGACGTGTCACGGGTCGAATGTGCAGGAATGTTCTGGAAACACATTCAGCAGCAGCCCAGGAGAAAGCACAGGGGTTATTTTCTTTCTCAGAGCTGTGGTCTGGCCAACTCACAACATATCATTTTAATGTCTTAGAAAGGAGTTCTTAGCCTCGAGATCCTGGAGTAGAAGCTGCTGGAAGAGCACCCACCTCCAGCAGAGCCTTTGCTAAACTCCCTGGACCGTGTGGGCTGGAGTGGCACACAGTGCAGGTCTGTGTGGGCCAGCACAGGGACATTGGTGCTCCCTGTCCCTGCCTGGCCTGTCCCCCAGCACTTTGCCTCCAGGAAGTGTCACAGGGAAAGCAATTCCCACCAGAATTACATGCATTTAAACTCATTTTTTTGGAAACTGCCTGGGCACAGCCTCCCGTAGAAATGAGATGGCACAGAACTGATTAAATAATGTTTATGCAAATACAAAAGTTGTCAGGGCGTTGTTTTCGGAGCCTTCAAGACGCAGCTTGTCAGAGGCTGCTGGCGTGGTGTCAGCTTTCCTGAGCTCGGCTGAGGCAGCAGGAGCTCCACTCGGGGTGGGCAATTGCCAGAGCCCTGCAGAAACCCTTCCCCAGTGAGCAGAGCATCCATCTCCTGACCCCAGCCTCCGTGGGGCCTCCAGGCTCCCCTCCCACACCTCCTGCTCCGAGCCTCCTCAGGGTGCCCTGGTGACACCTCAGCTCCCTGCCCTGCTCCCCAGAGCTCCTGCTCACACAGGAGCAGCTGCCCCACTTCTTTGCAGCAGTTTGGCCCATCCTGTGCTCAGGTTCAGCTCCTGGAGGAATATTGCCGTTGTTGGAGCAGTTCCTGGAGGAATATTGCCGTTGTTGGAGCTGGGATTATCAGGAAGTTACTGACAGGTGTCCACAAGGGACCTGGGATGCACGGATTCCTGCAGAGAGGCTTCAGAAGCTTTTGGATAAGTGGGACCATAGCAGGAATAGCTCCCAAAGATATTTCAGTGAATTTCTGAAAGATGTGGGGCTGAATCTCAGTGGAAACATGAACAGATCCGGCCAGAACACCTCTGCCCCAGCCCAGTGCTTCTCCCCATGCCGTGCTCTTCGGTGCAGGTGACTCCCAGTTCACAAACAGCACCAGAGCCATGGGTGCCATTACTCATCCGAGGAAATATTTGTGCAACTGCTCAGCTCTGAGCATGTATTTGCCTGTGTTTTGGTGCTGCTTTGTCAGGATCCTCTTTTCAACACCAGTCCGTTTGTGCAAGGGCTCCAGGAGAGGTTTGGGAGACGCTGGGACTCGTGGGGGCCACTGGAACCCATTCCAAGCCTTCACTTGAACAAATGTTTGCAGATCCTTCCCTGCAGTGTTTACCCAGTCCTGACCTAAGCTTCATTAGCTCAGCAGATTCATTTCCCTGCTCCAGTACCTCTCTGGCCAGCTGGAACCAGGGGATGTTTTCATGTGGAGTTCTCCAGGGGACCCTGGGGAAAGTCAGTCACTGCCTGATAAGAAACAGAGAGTGTAAAAATCTCTGGTGTTGTCTGTGCTGATGAGCCCCTCACAGGGGGAAACTTCTGGTGCTTCTGCCAAGAGCAGTTGGCTCCTTTTGAAATGCAGTTGGAATTTACAGGGCTGAGTCAACTCCTGTAGGTTTTATATGGATTTTATTTTACATCTAATCCGTTGCTGGTGGTGTAACAGGCCTGGAGTGGCATCAGTGTGTGCAGAGGGACACTGGAAATGTCACAGTGACAAATGGGAGGGTTTGTGCAACGTGGTGGGGTAAAAAGCAGCTCCTGCAAGTGAAGGAGTCATTGGGGAGCACCCTGTGGGGCCATAAAGGGAATTAAACACAGGCAGCTCTTCACCTGCACTGCCCAGAGATCAGACATGGGCATTTCTGGTGCCACCTGGAAAATATAAATCAGGAATCATCTCCAGAGCTGCTTTTTGCCATTTTCCAGTGGCTTTGCCTGAGGTGGCCACTGGGGAGGCAGAATGGGCTGGGAGCTGAGCTCACCACGCTGCAGTGGCACAAATCCAGGGCTCATTTGCCAGGCTGAGGATGAGATCAGAATATTCCTGGTGCCAGAACAGATAATGGCCTGGAATGGAGTCTGACTGTACCAAGGTTCTGATGGATGGGCTCACCCACAGAACCCCAAATGTCCCTTCCACGAGTGGGTCTCCTGGAAGCCCATTTAGCAGCACAGGAGTGAGCACAGACCTGCTCAATATTTGTATGTTTTTCCTGCTCTGAGGAGCACTTCTGTGATGCCAGGAGAATTCCATCTCACAAATTTTCTATGAAATGAAAAACGTGCATTTCAGGTGAATATTTGAATTAGTTTAGAACTGGGTAAATCAGGAAAGTGGAGCATAGTTTGTGTTGTCATTTATATGTGTTTTTTTTAAAAAAATGAATCATTATGGTTTTGGCCAGTGGCGGAAACAGAAATAAATCCTGGGATGTGTTACTTTGTGCAGGTTGAACTCCTCGGTGGGAATCAGAGCTCAGGATTTAGCTGGGATGGGGCTGAACCTCTTCTGGGATGTGAATCTCCTGTCGTCTCTCCCCACTAAACCCTCGGTTCAGATTCAGGTTCCAGCTCTGGCCCCCGTGTGCCTCCCCAAAGCCCTTTCATCTCCTGGAACCGGGAGCCCCGCGGCTCCAGGCGCTTTAATTAAACCAAATGAAAGGTGATGATTTCCATAAATAGAAGAGAACTTCCAAGAGCAGCCCCGGGCCCAGCCCACCCACCCCGAGGTGCCCCGAGAACATCCCGGCACATCTGGGAGCCGAGCGGGGCTTGAACCTTCCCCGCGGAGATGCTGCAGATAGGGAAATGCAGCCGGAGCCTGCCAGGTGAGGGGGACCAGCGGGGATGGGAGCTTTCATCTCCCGGAATCGGGCACCGGAGGCTCCAGGCCGGCCCCGGAGATGCTGAGCGGAGACAGACCCCTAGTGGAGCGCCAGCAGCTCCCCAGCCTCGACATTCCCCTTCATACCCATCTCTTTGTTGATTTGGAGGAAGGCAAAGCGGGATCCGAGCGCTGATCCTTATCTGCACGCTGCTTTCCTTTGCTCCTGCCTCGCCCCGAGCTGTTCTGGAGCTTTATCGTGGGAACCCAGCGCTGAAATCCGCGGATATTTGCATAGGAATAGAGATTCCCTTTCTGGAAAGCTGATGGAACTCGGCCACCGAAATCCGCTTGTGCGAACTCACAACTTCATCCGCGCCGAGGAAAGAAGGTTAAATAAAAATGGCTTAAAAGAGAGAGAAATGGCATCAGCTGGGAGCCAAGAGAACTCTGAGATAATTGCAGAGGGAGTGCTCATCAGGAATTGGCCAGCAAAAGGCAACAGGGGAAGCTCCTTGTTGAGTTTGTCCCACCCAGCACATCTGTCCCCAGAGACGGACACCCAGGGTTCTCTGCTCTCTAAAGTGGAAAAACCCAATTTTCACATCAGCGGCTCTGAAAGCCCAGCGTGAGGGTGAGACTTGGGGCAGCCAGCAGAGCATCCCTGCCTTCCTGCCAGCTGCCAAACGAAACTGTGCCACCTCTGCCACCCCGGAGCCCCCGGGCTGCGCTTGGCACTGCAGGGTTCACCCCAGAGCCCAGGACCCAGAATCCTGCTCTGATGGTGCTGAAGACACAACTGAATCTGGCACAGGGTGTTCATCCTCATCGTGCAGAGCCCCAGCTCCTGATCCCCATGAGCGGGCAGCTGCTTTGGGCAGGGACAACTCCCGGAGCTGGAGGGACAGAAGCATTCATAGGATAAATCAAGCCCAGTGCCGTGAAATCAGGGCTGCAATTAGAGCATCGTGGTGCCGCCAAATTCTGAATCTAAGGCAAAATCAAAGCAGTTGGTAGCACAATTCCGGGACATTTGTTTTGTTGCCACTGGTTATTCCTTGGTGCATTTTTCTTCAGTGAATTGAATCACAACTAATTGCACAGTAATCACCCAGGCCCCGAGTTCAGATAATATTGCCTTCCTAATACTTTGTAGAAATGCTGAATCCATTAACTATCTTCAAATGAGATTATTTTTTTTAATTAGCAGGATCTTAGCAAGCCATTACAGGCACCGTTCGTGCTGCCACACGGAACTTTCCTGTTTGCTTAACACTACAAGGGGAAAATGATTTTCAATCAATTCCAGTGCTGATAGGGTTTGCAGTTTGCTTTCAAAGCCTGAGAACAAACAGAATTTTCTGACAGGTGAGCAGGCCTGTCTTTGCTCAAGTCATAATTTCCTTTCTGGTGTTTTGAGGAGGCTCCAAGTTCCCTGCTGCTATCTCTTGATTTATCTCAGTGAGCTTTGGGTACGGGGAAGCTTTTTGAGATCTGCCTTGGCTTTCCTTTGGTGCCTTTGCCTAAGAGGGAGCTGGCACCAATCAGCTGGACTCCATTTCCTCCTGGCCATTCCCCTCTTTTCAGAATTCCTGATGAGCCACATCAGCATTTCCCTGGGGTAACACCGATGGCAGGGCTCAGCCAGCAAAGGGACCGAGCCCTCCCCATCCCACCCCAGGGAGAGACACTGGAATTATCTCTGTGGCAACCCCAAAGTGCTGCCAAAACCCAGGGAACAGGGAGCTGCAGCCAGAGTGGGACCAGTGGACGAGGAGTAAACAGAATATTGTGCTGATGTGCTGTAGAAGAATGGATTTATGGGTTATGACATCCTTAAAAATATCTTTATTTAAGAATGAAAACTTCATTATCCAGCCCTCTGCCAAAGTGTTGCCATGGGCCTGCTGCAGGTCCCTGGGAAGATCTTTCATTTCGACAGAAGTTCTGAATTCCAGCACTGGAGCTCTGATGGAGAGGAGCTTCCAGCCTGTCTGGGGAAATGAGGCTCATGCTGCTGGCACGGCCTCACTGAGCCCTAATCACTGACACCATTAAAAACCAAAGAGCACAGAAGGGGTTTTTTCTGTCTGAGCATTGGGGACAAATTAAGTGATAAACCTTGAGTGTTTACCAGAGTTTTATTGTTTTATTAAAAAGTAATTCATCTTTATTACAGCTGAGGCTATTACGTTTCACATCATTAAGGCAGCAACGTGTGGAGACCCTAAAGCTCATCTGGAGATCCAGCTCTCAGAACACGGGGTTTTGTTTGGAGCACACACAGCATCCTCTGTGGCTGGGTGACCTCCAGAAAGGTTTTGTCTGTGAGGCTGCAGAGCTGGTGAGGTAAATCCAGGCTGTGCTCAGGGTGCCAGGCTCCTGAGCTGGTGTCCATCCATCCATCCAGGGGTGTCCATCCATCCAGAGGTGTCCATCCAGGGATGTCTGTCCATCCAGGGATGTCTGTCCATCCAGGGGTGTCCATCCAGGGGTGTCCATCCAGGGGTGTCCAGGCTGTTGTTTGGATCAGTGCAGCCCTGGTTCTATGCCTGACGTGTTTTGGTTTGCTGAAATCCTTTCCCCAGGGAATTTTCTGTAAACTTTTTTGTAGCTGTACCTTTGTTATTCATTCCTTTCCCCAGGAGGGACTTCTCCTTGATGTCCCTGTGCTCTGACCAATGGCAGTGAAGAGGTTTGTCTCTGTGTCACCAATCAGATTGGTCTGTGTGGAATAGTATAAAAGGGAGACACATCCCAGAAATAAAGGAGCCATTTTCAGCCCTCTGAATCTCGGAGTCTGTGTCACTGTGTAAAGAGTGTCAGAGCAGATCCATGATCCTGGCCAGGGAGGTGCAATCCCAGCTGGGTTTCCTCCCCAGCCACTCAAAACCAGTGGTTAAATCACTGGGAGAAAATTCCCACCCGGATTCCTCAGCGAGCCAGACAAGAGGTGTGGCCAGGGAAATCCATTTATTCCTTAATTCCCGTGGCTCTGTGAGAGTCCTCGTGCCACAGGCTGGGCTTGGCTTGGAATCTTGGGGTCTGGCAGAGCCAAACCCACAGTCCCACCCTGATCTCGGGGCAGCAGGAGCTGGATTTGTGGATTTGTGGGTTTGTGGATTTTTGGATTTGTGGATTTGTGGGTTGGTGGATTTTTGGATTTGTGGATTTTTGGATTTGTGGATTTGTGGGCGTGCAGAAGCACCTGGAGCTGGACAAGCTCCTCCAGGAGCAGGAAGGGAGCACAGGGGATGCTCAGAGGGATGATTTAAAAGCAAATCTGTTGGCACTGGGGCTTGTGTACACTGAGGTAAATGAGCTTCAGCCAATTTACTTAAAACCATCCTGGTTTAAAACCGCTTGTGTAAATGACTGAAATTAATTTAATGTCACTTAAACATATTAATATAAATATTAGTCTGTTAAATATTATAATGTATTAACTTTATCCCTACGCAGACAGCCTCTGAACGTAGAACAAATACTTTTTTAATCCACTTTGAGAATGTCCAGGCTGAGAATTTCAGCTCTATTAAACCACAGCAGTGGCAGCAAAGCAAATGCCAGGATAATTCCGTTGGCTTTCTTCACTTTTATTTCGTTATTCCCATTTCTGACAACTCTGCTCAGAGGCGAATTTGGACAACCAGAGGAGGAGTCGGGTGTGTGCTGTGGGACTGGGCCAGGACACGCTGGGGCTGTTTGTTGTGGGATCATTTCTGTCCCCTCCAAAATATCCCAGTGGCAGTGGGGGATCAGAATCAGCTGCAGGGTTTGTGCAGCCCAGGAGAAAAGACCCGCCAGCAATGCCCCTCTCAGGCTTTTCAAACACAACAATTCCCCACAATAAAATACAGATGCAGTGAAAGGAGCAGGCTGCTCCCAGTGTCTGCTTGATCAATGGGCTGTGAAGAGACCGAGGTGATAAACCGACTGTGCTCAGGGCTAATTTTATGCAATATAATATGTTCATAGGATTAGTCTATTTAAAAATAATTTTAATCAAACTTTTTAAAATGCAAAGCCGTTCTGCACTACTCATTTTCAATATATGCCTTAAAACAGATGAGGGAGGCAGAACCAGATCCTTATTATCCATGCATAATTTAAACAATATCATCAACTCAGTATTGATTGCTGACTAATGTGCTTATTAATTAATAGATATCTTTGTGTTAAATACATTTTTCAGAGCTGTTCTGGGACTATTTAATAAGATAAATGGGGGCTTGCAGCACAGTACTTTATCATTAAATGTAGAAGTTTTATCAGGAAGGTTGGAAAGCTCTGCCCGGGGTGGCTCTTGGCTGGAAGGAGCCACACTGTGGCCACATCCCAAACTGGGAGGTGCAGGCTGCAGTTGTGTTTCAGACATCAGCTTCTGCTTAGAAAGGGAAAAAAGCTCTCTCTATTTCCTGTTTTAGCTCAGGGAAGGTCCTGGTGAGGAGGGCAGCTGGGAAGGGTCTCACTCTGCTGCTCTGGTTTGATGAAATGCCAGATTTACACGGGACACTGCAGAGCCTGTGCGGAGAGGGGATGAGCTGAGTGTGCAAAGAAACACCAAACCAGAGGCCCCTGGAGCCCTGGCCCCTGCCCTGCAGCGTTTGTGGCTCTGAGGGTCTGAATGTGCTGGTCACAGCCCAGCCAGCCCCAGTCCCCTCTGCTGTGCCCACAGCCCCTGCTCTTGTTCCCCTGGGTTTATTTACCCCTGGCTGGGCACAAACACCCCCAGTCCCTTCCTGCTGTGGACTCCTTCTTCTCCTCTTCCCCCCAGAGCTGTTGGGACTCACTCTGACACCCCCTGTCCCTGGCAGGGAGGGGAACAGACCCCCCAGTCTGGAGCCCAGTCTCAGTCTGGAGCCGAGCCCCAGTTTGGAGCCCATTCCCAGTTTGGAGCCCAGCCCCAGTTTGCTCCGTGCCCCCACCCCAGTGCCAACCTGCCCTGCCCTGCCCTGCCCGTGCCACCGCATTTAAAGCTCCTGGGGTCACTGGGCACAGGCACACTCCTGGTTCCCGTTCCCAGCCCTGCTGCCCTGCCCCTCTCGGCCTCTGGGATGATTCCTGGGGCTGTGGCAGGTGGGGTGGGAAGGATTTCACACCGCCCAGGATCAGCCTGGACATATTTAAAGTAAATAGATGTGCACATAAAAAAAATTACCCCCATTATTACCCAAGGAGGCAGTGGGAGTACCAGGGGAATGGCTGAAGTAACAAAACTTGACACCAGTGATAATAAAAGAGGGAACTAAAGCAAAGAGATCACCCCAGTCTGCCGGGCCTCGAGTGCTTAATCAAAACTGACTTCTACTACTGCAGCTGCAAAAGAAATGTTTCAGGCCTGCCATTAATTTCCATACAATAACCCTCTAATGGGGGAGTTGCTGGGAGAGGAGGGCGATCAATCTGCTCTAATGACACACCAGAGACTCGGGGAAAATGCAAACTTGGAGCAATTTCATGGCAGGTGCAACCTTGGAAAGTACGGCCATTTTTCTGAGTTAATTTGTTCCCCTGATATGTTTGAAATCCATATTTGTATTTTTAAGGTCTAAAACGCAGGGTGATTAAAAAATACAAACGGATTTTTTTTGTAAGCTTTTCGAGTGTGGTAGGTGACACATTAATGCCCCTCCTTGGAGCCAGGACAGCTGGATATCTTCTGTCGTGTGCTGCCAAAAAAGAAGGGAATGGGATTGTTTATTCCAGCGTTCCCTTTTTGTCTTTAGCCTTCCCACTTCCCTCCCCAGCCTGGTGCTCATTTGTCTCCCAGCTGAATTGATCCCTAATACTGTAGGAAGTAATAATAGTAATAATCATGGTAACTGCCGGCGGTAATAGTTATTATTCTGATTATTGTTAGCACTTACAGTGCTCTGTAATGATAATGATTATTATTGCTACAAGTTTTAAAACACATAAATGAGTTAACTCAGTTCCTGCTAGGCTTTGGGTGCTGGCAGCTCTCAGACATCTGAAAGTTCCAGCTGCACATCTGAACGGGAATGAACATCCTGACCCGGCCTGGGGTCTCGTCCTCTGGGAATCTTTGTCCCATCTGTGGGGTCTGGCACCGTCCCAGGGCGGTGAGGCAGCTTTGGGGGGGATTCTGAGACCCCTTTCCTTGGCAGAGGGATCACCCACGGGTCTGGGGCCAGGGCAGGTGTCACCGGGAGGGGCAGCTCAGCCCTGGGACCTGCTGCAGGACCCTGAGGGGCTCAGAGGAGGGAGCACAGCCCCCCCACATCCCCATCCCTGCAGCCCGTCCCTCCCCTCACCTGCTGAAAGCCATCTCCACTTATCCTGATTACTCCATTGCCTTTCTCAGCACTTAAGAACTCCAGCCAGAATCTTAAAAGTATTGAATTTTCAAGGGCTGGAAAGTGCAGGGGCTTTGCATGAGAATGGGCACCCGCCCTGCTCAGCTGCCTTTGTCCTTCCCCCAGTGCCCGTCTGCATCCTCACATTTGTGCCTTTGTCATGGGCACATTTCCCTCTGCAGTCAAAGGGAAATGGGGGCTTTTATTTTTTACATTTAAAGATGCTTTTTTACATTTAAAGATGCTCTTTGACATCAAAAATGCTTTTTATACTCCTGCTGCGTTTATGGGATGCTCGTGGCCTCTCTGCTGTGGCCACTGTCATGTTCTGGTTTAGATAATTTTAAGGTACAAACCCTTCCCCACCTACCCCTGCCCAAAAATTCCCCAAATTCTGTTCCTGTCACCCCTGCAAACCTCCCGGGGGTGAATGTGCCTCTTCCCCTCCGCAGCTCCCATGAGCCTGCTTGAACTGATTAACAGACCCACTGATTGCCCACACGAGATCGCAGGATTCCTGAAAGTTCAGCGACTTCTCCTGAAGGTTGGTCTGCAGCCAGCGCAGGGCAGCTTCTGCTTCAGCCTCAGTGCATCACCAAATCAATGCACTGGGCTGCACTGGGCTGTGCTGGGCTGTGCTGGGCTGTGCTGGGCTGCATCGGGCTGCACTGGGATGCACTGGGCTGCACTGGGCTGCACGGGGCTGTACTGGGCTGCACTGGGCTGCATTGGGCTGCACTGGGCTGCACTGGGCTGCATTGGGCTGCATTGGGCTGCACTGGGCTGCACTGGGCTGCATTGGGCTGCATTGGGCTGCACTGGGCTGCACTGGGCTGCACTGGGCTGCACTGGGCTGCACTGGGCTGTGCTGGGATGATGAACTGGGACCTCAGCCCTGACTGGAACAGGGCAGGCTTTGGGTACAGAACTTGCTGCGTCTTTTGGAAACCCCATGAGGTGACAAAACTTGGTTGCTGTCTCTCCTGCTTTCCCCTCAGCTCCATCAGATGCCATCAGTTTTCTGCAGCAAAACCCAGATCCCTCCACGCCAGGCAGATTCCCTGTCCACACCTGCAGGGCCCATGCAGAGAACAATTTACATCAAGGGAGGAGAGCTGGGATTGAGCGGAGCTGGAGGGATAATGCAACGCTTTCCAATCACTTCAAGGTTTTTTCCTTCCCCTGCCCTGTTTCCCTGCCTCTCTGGTGATTTAGGACATGGATTTTTGCTCCTTGCCATCCTGTATTTATGTCTCTGCGTTGCTGGTGATGTGCAAGGCAAGGCACGTTCCTGCTGGAATTACAATTCCTGAAACTCCCCCGACCTCCGAGGGACCTGGGGTAGGGGAGGGCTCCAGCACAATCCTGGGATTCCCTTCATGGAGAGCAAACGAACGAGGGCTGGCTCTGAAATCCAGGCTGAGCTCCTGGGGCATGTGCCCCCCTGTGGCACAGCACAACCCCTTCCCCTGGTGCTGGCAGCTTTTATCCCCCACAGGCTGCCAAACCCTCTCCCTGTCCACCCCAAAGGCAAGGACCTGTCAGAGGCAATTCAATTTCACACGCCGTAAACTTTTACATCCACTTCTTGCATTTCTCCCCTTTTTGTTTACGGTTTCAGAAAAATCTCTAAGCCTGCAATCTATCTATCTATCTATATTTTTCTTTTTAATTTGTTTTTTGCCCCTGAGCACCCATAGGGCCAAGCTGGGTTGTTCCAACCACTTGTTCACTGAGGAAAACTTCAGCAAAACCTGCCTGAGTCTGCAGCCAGGACTGTCGTTTTCCCTTTGAGCAGCTCCCATTTGCTCTTCCCTGTGCATCAATGAGCCCCAGATTAAACACGGGGAAACACTGCGACATTTCAGAGGGACGGAAATGGAATAACTCATTTTGCCACCTGGACACGAGTCCTGGCTCTAACGAGTCCCTGTGACTCCGTGCCTTGCTCGTATCATCACTCTTCACCTCCGCTCATAAACCTCCACCTAGAAAATAATGTCATTTAATTAGGCTGCGGAACGAGGCTGCCGCCGTCACACTCGGTTAGACCCGAGCACTGGGTGAATCCTTTGTCATTGGGGCTGGAAATAGCAAATGTTCCTCGCCGTGGGTGCTGCAGGGCCCGGGTGGGACACTGGGGACAGCAGTGGGGAGCCAGGGCCGAGGAGGGGACACAGACCCCAAAGCCGTGGCACAAATTGCTGATGGAATTCCTGTGGGAACGCAGAGCAAGGAGACAACGCCATGGTCTGGGAAAGCTGCAGG
This sequence comes from Sylvia borin, assembly GCA_014839755.1. Classification (NCBI taxonomy): domain Eukaryota; kingdom Metazoa; phylum Chordata; class Aves; order Passeriformes; family Sylviidae; genus Sylvia; species Sylvia borin. The sequence continues at coordinate 5,964,623 of CM025980.1, read as the reverse complement.
AGGAGGGAGATCACGGCAGCGCTGGAACGTCCCCTCACTGTCCCCCAGTGTCCCCTGGTGTCCCCCAGGGTCCTGGGGAGGAGCCACCAGGTGACCCCAGGGCAGAGCAGGGGACAGCCCCCAGCAGCTCGGCGATCCTGACACACCCAGACAGTTCTGACACGGGGACACAAACCTCTGAGTGAGCAGGACACCCCCTGCAGCCTCCAGCACACATTCTGCTGTTTGCTCCTCCACCTTTCACTTCTCCATCCTCACCCAGCACTCCCAGGGTCACTTTTGGAGCCCTCCACCTCTCCCATCTTCTCCATCCTCACTCAACACTCCCAGGGTCGCTTTTGGAGCCCTCCACCTCTCCCACTTTCCCCATGAACTGCAGCAGGACCACAGCTGGCTCATCCTTTCTCTTCAACGTTCCCACATCATGAAAAAACAGAAACCAAAATTCCTAAGGACACCAGAATCGTTTGGAAAAAAGAAAACAACAACAACAACAAAACCCCCCCAAAAAACAACGAAAAACCTCCCAACCAACCCAGAGCACAGATAAAGTCATCCTGGTTTGAAGTTCACAAATGTTTTGGAAGGCAAATGGATGGGAAGAGTTTAGCCTGCAAACACTTATTTGTCATGCAGCCTGACTGCTGCTTTTCAACATGCTTTGATCCTCGGCAGTTTTTTTGGCCCAGGCATTAGATAATGCTTTAGAAGCCATTAGAAAAAATGGTGACAATTGAAATGCTTTGAAAAATGACAGTTTGATAGTCTAATAATAGCCCCTACACTGATCTGGAGAAGGTTTTCTGTTCTGTTTTTTGTGATATTCATTATGTAGAGTGCATTTCAAAACGTCCTTTCCTCCCCAGTAAATAATTTAACCCTTTCCCGACCTGCAGCCCCGGCAATGTGGCAGGCAGATGGAGAGCTGTGCGAATTTCCAGAGGTGTGTGCTCCAGAAAGAGCTGCTGGAAGGTGCTGTGATGCTGAGAGGAGGGGAAATGGAGAAGATGACAATGTCTGTGTTCTTGGACCGTGCAGAACGAGGGCCCCGTTCCTGCAGGCTCTCCAGGAAGGTTTCCCATCAGGAGAAAACACATCTCAGGGAGCGAGGCGGCGAGGAGCTCGCGTTTCATTGCGAGAGCTTGTTTTTTGCAAGATGTTATTTGGCAGCGATAAATGAGCAACTTTCAAGCCTCAGAAGTGATTAATTTCTCACTGGAGCTGTCTCTGAGCCTGTCACAGCCTGACAATCCTGACATAAGTGTCATTTATAATGTCACAAGTCTATTCCCCATAAATGTCATTACACAATTACTCCGAGGATGAGGAGGGCTTCACCGGGGGAAGAGCGTCTGGTATTAAGTCAATTACAGCTCCTAATGTTATTGTTGGGTTGTCCCCCCTCATACAATTACTTTGTGTCTCACTTGTTCGTTCTGTGCAAATTAGCAATTATTTATTGCAGTGATAGCAGCAGGTAGGGCTGGTGGCACGAGAGCTTGGGGCTCATCTCCCGCGAGGATGAGGAGCTTTGGTGAGGATGAGGAGCTGTGACACCCAGCCCCTCTGTCCCCGGCACCCCCAGCTCCTCTCTGCCCCTCTCTGGATGGCCTCACCATCTGGGGGAGGTGATAAATCCTGCGTGGGCTTTGATAACGAGGGCTGCTTTAATGAGGGGGCTTTTTGTGGCGCTGAACAAAAGCGGCTCTCGCCTGTCAGGAGGACAGAGGAGTTCAGCGAATTCCCCCGCGCTGCACCTCAATTATGCCTTAAAATTGGCATAAACGGAGCCTTCATTTAGTTCTAAGAGGCTTTTCATCCTCCTTGGCCCAGGCACAAACAGTTCCCGGGCTCAGAGCAGGGGGAGATGTGGGTTTGTTCCTCACCCAAGGTGTGCTGAGGGAGCCGGAGAGGAGCAGGCTCCTGGAGCTGCCAGTCCTCAACTCCCCCGGGGTGTCGTGGGACCTGAGCCCGTGGTTTGATATGAGATCACTCAAATCCGGCTCCATTTCTGAGCTGGAATGGAGCTGGATATGGGCAGAGAGCGTTTGTGAGGGCTCGGAGCCTCTCTGGGCTGGCTTTGGCAGAGAGCAGCACTGTGGCACCACAATCTGACTCACAGACACAGAAACGTGGAGACAGGCCAGGAATTTCCATGATAATCCTCCAGATTTGCACCAAGACAACTGAGATGAGGATCAGGCCTTTTAAATTGCTCCCTTTGCCTGTTTGCTATTCTGGGAAGCTATTGTTCTCAAAGGGACATCTTTAAAGCAAAAAGCTGGTAGAATAATTTATTTGCGAATAATTTATTCAGTGATTGATGGGAAAAGCTGCTGAATAAATAATTCACCGAATGCTAATGGAACATCAGAGATGGTCGAATAATGAAAATGTTTATTTGCAAATAATTTATTCAAAGAAAAATGCTGAAACGTATCGGCTCAATTATTCGTGGTGAATAATCCAGTCACTCAGGCAGCGCGGTGTGACACATCAGAGTTGTCTTTCCCAGCCAGGGAGGGATCCAGGTACTCCAGCCCTGTTTGCTCTGATCTGCTCTCCAGGAGATGAGGAGAGCTTAGGTGAGGAACTCCTCAAACTGAGCTCAGATTAAAAGTTCTGCCAGTGATGGGGTTTTACATCACCAGCTTCTCCCACCCCTCATTTATTGCCAATTCCAGCAGCTCCAGTCTGGAATCCTCTCGGAGCTTTGCACAGTTTACAGGAGCAGGGGCTGGGGAGAGAGCCCTCATCATGGAATTATGGAATGTCCTGAGCTGGGAAGGGCCCCCAGGGAGCAGAGTCCAGCTCCTGTCCCTGCACAGACACCCCAAATCCCAGCCTGGGGGTCCCTGGAGTGGTGTCCAGGCTCTCCTGGAGCCCTGGGGCTGTGCCCATCCCCTGGGCAGGGCCCTGCACCCTCTGGGGGAAGAGCCTTTGCCCAGTGTCCACCCTAAAGGTCCAGGGGGTGACATTTCAGACACGAGCTCTGGAAACGTCACTTCTAAACCTGCACCAGAAGGAAAGAAACCCAGCAGAAGTTTGTCACTGATGTCCCTGGTGTGGCAGAGGCTGGGAGGGCCCCAGGCAGGGACCCCACACGGGGCAGGTCCTGCAGGTCCTCAGCTGTTCCATTTGCCAGGGGAGACCTTTCCTGCCTCCCTGCAGCTGCACAGTGGGGCTCAGGTGCTCCTGGAAAATTGAAGTGATTCTGTGATGATACTGGAGCTAATACCAGAAAAATCTAAATTACATTTTAAAAGGAATCTACCCTTTTATCTTTTAACCTTAGGCCTCTCCCTCTCATGCAGAAAAATCAATCTTGACTAATCTACTGACCAAGTGAAAGTGAAAAGGGGAGCCCATATAATCATGTACTTTATCTTCTTTAAATATTTTTTTACAGAAGAGGAACTCATATAAACACCCACTTTATCTTCTTTAAGATATGTTTTACAGAGAAGCTCAGCAAAACATCCAAAGCTTCCTCATGGCTCTTAGGAGAAAACCCCATTGTCCTGACAGAATCCATCACAGCTCCTGGGGCAGTCTGGGGAGGAGCAGGAGCAGATCCCTCCCAGCTGCTGTCAGGGGGTTTTAGGGAATTCCTGCTCACAGCTCTGCCTTCCCTGGCCTCGGCATTCCCAAAGCCTGCCTGGACACAGGGCTGCAGGAACGGGCAGTGAGGGGTCCCTGGGAGCCAGGGGCACGTGGGAAAAGCTGCTCCCATCCCTTTATTTCTTTATTATTTATCTGTTTCAAACGGCTGCCGCTCACGGCAGGAAAAGTTCCTTCACCTGGGACATGGAAAGGAGCCACTGGGGGACACCAGGGCAAGGAAAGCTCAGCCTGGACTCCTGTCTCAGAAATCTCCTTTCCCTCGGGTATTTTTCCCATTTCTCTGCTCCAGTGGCAGGGTTTGTAACCAGGACAAACACGAGCCCTGCAGTGAGCTCTGGGCACTCTGCTCTCCCTGGATGGACAGGGGAGCTCTGGGACAATGAAAGGCTTTGCCTTTTATTTCTAGAAGTTTTCCAAACTTCTGATCAGATGTAGATCAGGCCTGGGGCCAGGTTTAGGGTCCAAAATGTTCTACCTGTGCCTGGCTGAGAGCCGAGCCCTCACTTTCCATGAGGAGCTCAGGGCTGCAGTCCCAGGAGCAGCTCAGGTCACCTGGCCCATCCTCATGGCTCTATCACCTTTGTGTGTGTGCATAATGCGGGTGTGAGGCCGGAATGCCAACGAGGGGCAGCGGCAGGACAGACCCTGGAGCTTTCTGTGACACGGGGCAGCAGAAAAGGAGCTTTTCCCGTGGTGCTGGGGGCCCTTTTTGCTCCTCTGAGGGGCTGAACTCCCCGTCCCTGGGGCAGGGGGAACAGGCAGAGGTGCAGAGCTCCCCGGGAGATGAGCTCAGAGGCAAAGTTTGGCAGGGCAGGAGTAATTAATAAACCCCTGGGGATGATGTGAGGATGGGATCACGGGGCTGGGCCCATCAGTGGCTGAGCTGCAGAGCCTTGAGCTGGAGGGGCTGCTGAGCTCCTGGTGCCTCCCAGGGCTCTGATCCCGGGGATGCTCCAGCCCTGGAAGGGGCACGGGGGGATCTGAGGATGGGATTTGTCCCCAGAGACGGGACCTGGGGCTGAGATTTGTCCTCACACAAAGGGGAGAACCTGACACTGAGATGTGTCCCCACACTGCCCCAGGAGCCTGCAGCAAACTGGATTTTGGGGCCACATCTCCGTCCTCTTCACTCTGCCCTACCTGGATCTAAAAATACCCGAGCTGTGCTAAGGAGCTGCTGTTACATTCCCTTTGTGATCACTCCCAGGCACAGCAGAACCCACTCTGAGCTGGTTTATTCTCCGAATTTCTGGCTGTATTAGCACTGTCAGAATCCCCGATGTATCACCTTGCAGGGAGTCTAAAAGCTTGTCAGTGCCTTACTTTGCATTTTTGTTCTGGGTTCAAAGCTGAAGGCACAGCTGAACTGGAATCTTTTCTCTGGGCTGTTGAAAGAAATGTAAGAGAAATCTCATTTTTAAAAAAAGAGTATGAAAGGACCATAAAAATAAGCTTTTCACTAAGCTGATCAACTCGGGCTCTGTATAGCAAAAAGGATTCCGAATGAGTAGCTGATAATACAGGCTTTGGTTTGTGGGAAATGAATTAGAGATGGTATTTGAAAGGACTATTTCATTTAGGTGTTTTGGTGGCACCAACCCAGCTGCTACAGTTAGAGTGCAGCAAGCTTAAATATTAGTTAAAAGTTAATTCATATTTTTAGCTTATAATTTCTAATTAACTTGCCATAGTTATCTTGTTAAATGTCAATTAAATCTGGGAGCATTTCTCACAGGTTTCCTGTATTCATAAAGTGTAATTATACAGCCATTGCTCATGTAGCCTTTATTATTGGTATAATCTACAGCTAAATATATCCCTTACATACTAATTATACATCACTCAGTGCCATATTGATGATCAGGAATTGATTGAGCACGAGCAATTGTCATGTTACCTCTCGAAATGTCAACCTGAAGTGTTTGGAATTAAAAGTTCTGGGCACAACTTGTGTCTGGGGCTGAGCTGTGCTGTGCCAGGAGGGTTCCTGTGCTGGGGGACCCGGGCAGCTCCTGCTCAGGGGCTGGGGCTCTGGGTGCCCGGGGTCTGTGGGCTCTGCTCTGAGAAACGAGGACAAACTGGGCTGGGAAGGAGCCGGGCACAAAATAAAGGGAAGAGGCAGGAGAAGTCTCAGACGGTTCATCCCCAAAAATCCTTCTGCCGAAATCACAGAAATCCCAGGATGGGTTGGGGTTGGAGGGACCTGAAAAAATCATCTCGTCCCACCCCTGCCATGGCAGGGACACCTCCACTGTCCCAGGATAATCCCAGCCCTGCCAGCCTGGCCTGGGGCATGCCAGGGATCCAGGGGCAGCCCCAGCTGCTCTGGGCAGTGCCAGGGCCTCCCACCCTCACAGGGGACAATTCCTGCCCAACCTCCCACCTAAACTCCACTTCTTTCAGTTTAAGGCCATTCCCTTTGCCCCATCCCAACGTGTCCGTGTTAAAATCCACTCTCCCTCTTTCCCATCACCCGCTGAAGGACGGATGCACATCCTTCCTGAATTGTTTGTGCTGGTGCCAGAACAAAGGGCAAGGCTTGGGGTTCCCCTCATGGGACACAGTTCCTGCTCCCAGCTGTGTTCCAGCTCCTCCTCCCAGCTGTGCTCTCCTGTGGGCTCTGTGGGGCAGGGCTGCGCTGCCTTTGCAGCCTCCTCTTGTCTGGTCCTGCCCAGCTCCACGCTGACCTCCCCCTGCTCAGGCAGCACTAATTACTGCTCAGCAATTAGCAGGAAGTACCTGAAACCCCAATTAACTGTGATCTGTAACTGTGGTGGTCCAGATGATAAAAGAGAGAAAAAAAAAAACACCAACAACCCCAAAAAACACCCAAAAAAAAAAAAAAAAAAAAAAATGAAAAAAAAAAAAAAAAGCCCCACCAAAGAGAAGCTGAGAAGGACTTCATTCGATTTGCACATTTGCTGCCCAGCAGCACCTTGGAGCAAATATTATTCCCAGTCTCTCCCAGCCTCCAGGCTGAGCCAGCTCCTCCCTCGCTGCCTGGGTGACATTTCCTGCTCCATCAGTGTCATTTGGAGTTTGGACCCTGTCCCCTGCCAGCTCAGGACGTGTCTGTGCTGATGCTGATGTTATCCAAGCACTGATCTCCCCTTGCCCTGTCACTTTGCATCGCCCTGTGCTCAGCACAGCCTCAGCAAAGAGCAGCAGGCCTCTGCCTTTCCCCTTTGTGCTTCCTCCTCTTGCTGGAAGTGGTATTTAAATTAAACCAGGCGTTTCTGTGCTCCTTTCCCTGCGCTCCCCTGCTTCCTGAGGCAACCAATTTCATAGATCTGGGGAACGAAATCAATATGAAGGTGGATTGTCCTTAGGAGACCCTGTTAATATTCCAGGAGAGCAGGCTGGGGGCTGCAGGATTAAGGAAAGGGGAAATTAGGGAGGGCAGGGCTCTTTGGAGGGCTGTTTGTGTGCACACGGTGGACAAATACTGAGACGTGGAGAACAGGATCCAGGCGTTTGTGTGGCTTTAATTGAAACCATTTGTAATCCTCATTCTCTTAAATGACACTTTTTATCTTCCTTGGGATCACATGGTGGGTTCTGCTGCACACCGGGTTCATAAAATATACAAAAATTCCATGTTCTTTGGAGAAAATTCATTTTGAGTGATGGGGCGGGGACGGCAATTCAAGTAATAACTGTGAGTGATATAAAAATGAACCCATTCCTCAGGATGCTGAGGCTCTGCAGAGCTCTGTGGCCACCACCAGCTCATTTCCATTTCGCATGAAAACAAATTCCCCAAAACTCCGTCAAAGACTTGCTTATTTCTGAGCGACTTTTGTTATTGATTCATTGGGGATGGAGTTTTGTGGCTCGCTCGGAGCCTTCCCTGCGAGTGTTTGCTCACAATCCTCCCTTGGTGCTGCTGCTTTCATAACCAGAGTTCATTAGAAATGAAAACTTAATTGAATTATGTCCATGGGCCTTGGGGGAGCAGAAATTCTCCTTCTGAGGGGACAATTCTGCTTCTCCCCGGGCTGGGGCAGCTCCCCCTGCCCAGTCCCTCTCCAGGGACTCTCTCAGCTCTTGTTCCTCCCATTTTCCTGTCGATTCTCTCTTTGCATTCTCTCGGACTCCTCTTTTTGACCTCGATTTTTTTTTTTTCTTTTTTTTGCTGTCAAACAGCTCCAGGAGCCGAGCTGGCCCTGCTGCAGGGCTGGAACTTCCCTCCTGCCAGGGCTGGCTGTCCCTGTGCTGTCCCTGTGCTGTCCCTTGGTGTCACCAGCCAGGGGACGGACTCTCCTCCCCTCCTCTCTGCCATCTCCTCCTCAGGAATGTTGGTCCAGAGCAGCACGATCCCGATTTCCCAACCCTCACTACTGGGGATTTGCTCCTCGCAGTTCCCCTCGTGGTGGGAGTGGGAGGCAGGAGCACCCTGAGTCGTGACGAGCCTCCTCATTAGCTGCAATTAAAATTCTGCCCTGGTTTCCTTTCAAAGGGCTCCAGTGTTCCTGCAGGAGGCTCCGGAATTCCCCAGGGCAGGGCTCTCCCCAGCTCAGCTGCAGCAGGAATCTGGAATCCAGGTGGGAGAGGAGAAAAAGGGACTCTGGCCAGGCCTGGAGGGAAATCAGAGACAAAAATTCCAAACACAATTGGGATAGGAAGAGCAGCAGGAACAGGGTGAAGATGATGAAGATCAAGCATCCAAGATTAGAGCTCAAGGAGTTCTCTCTCTGTAGCATGTGGTGGAATTTTACCCAATTTGCAGTCTTGGCATTTGCCTTTCTATTTTTTTTTTTTTTTTTAATATATACTCATATATTTACCGAATTCTAGAAAGGAAAGAAAAAAAAAAAAAAAAGGAACTGGAAGTTACATGGGTTCAGTGTGCATAACAAAAACGTGATGCCACATATTCCCTGTGAACATTTCGGGATGAAAAGGCAGAGAGGAATCAGATAAAGGCATCAAAAGGAGTCAGCTGTCTGCCAAAGCTGGTTGTAAATATCAAATTAGAATATAATGATATGCACAGTGTCCATATCGAATGGGGACTTTATTGGCAGGGACGGGAAGGTGACGCAATTCCGAGTCCTCCCACACCCCGGGGTGAGGGATGGAAGAGTTCTGAATGGAATAAAAGTGACTTTGGGACCAAATGCAGCCTGAGAGGGACATTCCTGAGCGTTAAATGGAATAAAAGTGACTTTGGGACCAAATGCAGCCTGAGAGGGATATTCCTGAGGTCCAGGCAGGGGAGTGGCTCCTCGGGGTGCTGCTGGCTCTGGTCACTCCCAGGTGACATCTCCGAGCCCTGGGCTGGCCCTGCCTCTGCCTCTGTGCCTCTGGCGGGGGCAGAGCCTTGGATCAGCCTGAGGGGGGTTATTTGGGGTCTCCTGGTGGCTCTGAGCCCCTGGTGTGACATCAGTGACTCCCAGGAATGATGAATTTGTTCCCTCCTCACAGCAGTGAGGAGTGTCAGGGAGGTGACACAGCTCAGCTGTCCCGTGTTCCCATAGCAGATATCCCGTTGCTGTTTTGTAGGTAAATCACAGCGAGGGGAGCGCCCCTGGGAGCAGGGATTGGGTCAGTGATGCTGAGTTTGGAACCAGCACAGCTCAGAGCTGGAGCTTGGGGCTCCGCCTGGGCCCGCGCCAAAAAACCAAAACAAGAAACCCAAAAGCCCCAAATGAAAGCAGAAATGATCCCAGTGGGATGTCCCTGTCACCAGGAGCCGGGGCCACCCTCCCAGTGCCCTGGGGGTGTCCCCTGGTGGGACATCCCTGATCACTGACACACTGAGGGCCGCCGGGAGCCAGCCCAGGGGCGTTTGTGCCCCCGCAGACAGAGATGAGCACTTTGGGTGGTGATTTCTGAGGGCCAGGAGACAATTCCCACGGAAGAGGCGATTTCCAGGGGCTCCCAGCACCAGCCCTGCTCCAGGCGCGGCTCAAGGCTGCAGCTCCTTTGGACAGAAGGGCAAAGACGAAGGAAATTGAAATATCTCTTTGCAGGCTGAAGATGTATTGCTGTAATATTTCTGCTGCTCTGGTCTCTGTTCCCTGCTGGCAGCCCCCAGCGGCTCTGGGCTGTCTGTCAGAGCCTCTCTCCCTCACTCACACACAGAATATTTGTTAACTCCAGCGATTTGAGGCAAACAGGGAGGTGCTGTGCTGGGGAAGGGCTTTTCAGATAACTGCCCGAGGCACCAGACGTTTTGGAATCAAAATCTGGAAAGCAGAGTCATTATTTCTGTTGTTTTAGTGCCTGCTTTTACTCTCTCTCTTATTGACAAATATTCCTTTAACCCATCTTGCTGGGGGGTGGTTTTCCTCACATTTGCACTTTACAGAGCTGTTAAAAAAGGGAGGAAGAAAGAAAAAGACTTTATTTAAACCGTCTTGGCAGTCTGTCCTCCTTCGTGCTCCCTTTGCTGTCTCTTTTTTGACTTCTGCCCTTTGGGCAGAGCCTCTGGAAGCTGAGACCCCTCTGTGAGCCCAGAGGTCCCGGGGAGGGGCTGTGTGAGCTCAGGGTGTGTGTGAGCTGAGTGTGTGTGAGCTGAGTGTGTGTGAGCTCAGGGTGTGTGTGAGCTCAGGGTGTGTGTGAGCTCAGGGTGTGTGAGCTCAGGGTGTGTGCTCCTGGTGGGGACAGGGACAGGGACAGAGAGCACCCAGACCCCTCCGTGAGCCCAGAGACCACAGGGAGGGGCTGTGTGAGCTCAGGGGACAGTGGAGTGGGGACAGGGACAGAGAACACTCAGATCCCCCTGGGAGCCCCACAAATGGATGTGTGTGAGCTCGGAGGGTATGCTGCTGCTGGGGACGGTGGCAGTGGCAGTGACAGTGGCAGTGACAGTGGCAGTGACAGTAAGCTCTCCCGGGACGGGCTGTCCTCGCCTGAGGAGCACCTGGTGGGGAAGAGGAGCCTTTCGGGCAGAGGGAACATGCCCCCGGAGGCTCGGGCTGGGCGCGGCGGAGCTGATGCTCAGGAGCCTCCCGCGGCAGCAGCGCGGGGCTCAGCCCTGCAGGGAGCAGCAGGAGGCTGCGCTGGGCTCGGGGCTGAGCCGCTGAGGTGTTCCCTGTGGCCCCTCTCCCCTCTGGGAACGGCTCCAGGGGCTCCAGTGTGACTGCAGGGACACGGAGCAGCCCCCAGGGCTGTCAGGAGGGGCTCGGACTCGCCAGAGACACTGGGGAGAAGGTGCAGCAGGAGAGGACCTCGGTCAGCCGGAGCAGGGCAGGAGGTTTCCTGCTCAGATCCCGCGGGGATGTCGCTGCTCTGCTCTCAGAAGGCCAACATTTCCCTCGTTGTTTCATTTATTCATGTATCGTTTATTAATTTATCATTTATTTATCATTTATTCGTGTTTTGTTCTCTGTTGGCAGGCAGGTGGTAAATGTGAGCTGCAGGTGTCTGTCTCCCAGCAAATCCTGATTTAATCTGGATTTAGTCTGGATTCAATCCATTGCAGAGGTGCTGGGGTTTTTAGAGCTGAACACTCCGAGTGTCAACCCCTCCTCAGAGCTTTTTAACAGCACGAAAATGTAATCTGATCACAGAAACACTGCCAGGTCCTCCAGTCATCCCTTTCACTCCATAACTTCCAGATCAATCCACGTACCAATATTATTAATTGCAGCATTTTATTTGCACGTTTAGAGCAGTTTGATTAACCTGCCTCTCTGCCCTGCAGAGCTCAGCGTCTAGACTGACAGATCCGCACGGGAAAATTAAGGACATAAACTTGTTTACAGAGATTAGATAGAATCTTCGCAGCTCTGTCCGCAGCCAAACCAAATGAGCTGGAGCCTGGAAAGACAGGGAAGATCTTTATCGGATTTCTCAGGCAGCCCTGACACTGAACTCCGCTTAAATCCCCCCCGAGAGGCAGAGGCACAGATTTGGGGGCTGAGGGTCTGCTCAGGGACATCACAGGGACCACCGTCACATCACAGGGACCACCCTGACCTCGCTCACACAGGCACGGAGGGAGCTTTAATTGCTGGGTTACAACAAACTGCGTGTGACACGGAAATATTGCCAGTGTCACAAGTTCCCAAAATCACAGCAGCAAATTTCTCTGCTGGTTCCCATCCTGGGCGAGGACCAGCAGGTTTGGTTTTCTTTTTTTTCCAATTGGATCGCTGCTGGAATAGAAATGTTACCCTGAGAGCCAAGCTTGCTCTCCCATCTAATGCATTTTCAACTTTTTAATGCTGATTTCGGGAAATGTGGCTCCTGCGATTTGCACCCAGCTCTCAGGAAGCGATGCGTTATGAGAACATCTCGTGATGAGATGCCTGCAGCTCACGACTTCTTTACTGGAAGAGGGTTCATTGTTACTCTCCAAGGCCTTTTGGCAGGCTGGGAGAGGGCAGGGATTCCCGCAGAGTGGGCAGACAGCCTCTGTGCTGCCCTGCGTGAGGCTCTGTGGGTGCTGTGGGGTCACCCCAGAACACCCCACACCTTCAGCCTCGTCCCCTCTGACCCCCACGCTCACACTGCTGCTCTTGGGAAAGCTGATCCCACCTCCCCGCCAGGGGAAGGGACACAAAAACCACCGAATTCCAGGTGCCTCCTCCTCGGCAGGAGGCAAAATCTCCGCGCTGCTGTTCCCCGAGGCGGCGGCCAGGGCTGGGCTCGGGCTTTGGGGAAGGTTTGCAGAACTCTCTGCGGGGCAGGAGCACACTCAGCTCCTCCACCGACAGGATTCTGCCCCCGAGACTCCCCAGGTGCTGGCCCTGGGCTGTGCAGGGGGACAGGGACAGCGCCAGGGCCGGGGCTGGCAGCTCTGCTCCGTGTTAAGGGAGCTGTCACCCTGCCTGCAGCTTGGATTGATTCCTTTTCTGCCCCTCGGACCGGCCCGGGGCTCCCACCGCAGAGGGAACAGGAAACAAGAAACAAGTTGTACCTCTTGTCTTCCTCTTTCAGTTCCAATTAATCTGATTTGTGCTCAGCAAGAGCCTTTCCCACTTGCACACACGATGCCAGCCTTGCAACTACAGCTCCTTCTACATAAATCAATCTCTGTTTAATTTTAGCCCGGACTGAATCTGACCAAACCCTCAGGAATTGGGTATAAAAGCTCTACAAGTGCAGCTTTTTATTTGGATCAATTCTGAGGGCTGGAGGCAGCTATTCTGTACTGTAATCACTGCTCATGGAAAGTGGGAACGGAATCTTTATTGTTTATGATGCAAATCAGACAACAAATTCACAATCGTCTCTGCCGCCTGCATCGCCCCCACTTTTGGAAATTCAACTTGCAAGTTAAAAGCAGGAAAGTTTTCAGCACCACCAGCCAGACTCTTATTTTAAAATATTCATTTTTCAATTATTTATCATTTAACATCCATATGGCTGCGGTGTAACAGGGCTACATTATCTATGGACAGCTAATAACTCTAATTGGGCTTTAACGAGGAGAAGGCTTTTTCTGTGAGTGCAGCCACGTGATCCTGAGCTGGTCCTCAGCCACGGGGAATGAAAATGAGGGAGAGGAGGGAGTCCTTCGCCTCAGCCAGCGTGGACACCCCAAACTCCCTGCAGGTCCCTCAGCCAGGGCCTGCTGAGACTCAGAAATGCCCTGGAGCAGACTCTGAGGGCTGGGGGAGGCTGTTGGGAAGCCAAGAATCCTCCATTTTAACAAGAAATGGGGCAGGGCTTGGAATGAGAGGATCTTTAAGGTCCCTTCCAGCCCAAACCATCCTCTGATCCCATGAAATGCCACGATCCCACTCCTGTGATCCCATGAAATTCCACGATCCCACTCTTGGCTTGCAGCTTTGGAGGAGTTTTGCATTTCTCCATGAAGCTGAGGCTGGGATTTAATTTTATTTTCTTTTTTTTTTTTTTCCCCAAGTCTTCTCCTACCTGCTGGTGAATGAATCCCAAAAAGATTTCTGTCACTTTACAATGGGGAAGGAGACAGATTGCACCGTTGCTCCAGTTCTCATTTTAATACCTGCCAATACTACTTTGCAAATCCTGGAGTGCAATGCTCAAAAAAAATAAAAAAAGAGAGAGAAGTGTAGCTAACATGAGGTTAAAAAATGTCTTTAGTGTGTAAAATACGAAGCTGGATGACACATAGGCAGCTGCAGATGCACTAATTTGATTTCATGCCTTAGAATCAACTGTTCTCCTGCACTGAAAGGCACATTTACATCCATCTGGCAGAGCAGGTTCCTTGTCTTTCCAGAGCTACTCCACTCTTGTCTCACCCCAGGTTCCCACCCCGTGTTCTGCTCACAAGGATGAGTTTGGAGCAGCCTTTTTGTTTTTCCCCAGCCCACCCATGTTTTCCAAGAACTTACATCAAAAATCTATTTATTTTTATTCCTCCCTCCCCTTTATTTTCTCTCTGTTCGGAGTCTCAGGGTTATTACAGGATTAGGAGACACAGAACACGGGATCAGAGTGTTGGAGCTTTAATCCTCGTCAGCCAGAGCCTTACAAAGCTGGGCCTGTGACACGGGGACCCATGGGTTTGTGACACTGGGAGCCCTGGGCCTGTGACACTGGGAGCCCTGGGCCTGTGACACTGGGACCCATGGGTTTGTGACACTGGGAACAGGATCCCTGTCTAGGAAGAGCTGGATCCCTGCCCTGGATCCCTGCCCTGGTTGCCAGTGCCCAGGGATGGATCCCAGTGCCCAGGGCAGGATCCCAGTGCCCAGGGATGGATCCCAGTGCCCAGGGCAGGATCCCAGTGCCCAGAGCAGGATCCCAGTGCCCAGGGCAGGATCCCAGTGCCCAGGGCAGGATCCCAGTGCCCAGGGCAGACTCCCAGTGCCCAGGGCAGGATCCCAGTGCCCAGGGCAGGATCCCAGCGCCCAGGGATGGATCCCAGTGCCCAGGGCAGGATCCCAGTGCCCAGGGCAGGATCCCAGTGCCCAGGGCTGGATCCCAGCGCCCAGGGCTGGATCCCAGTGCCCAGAGCAGGAGCCCTGTGTGCAGCAGGGTCACCAGGCGCCCTCAGGTGCCCCTGCAGTGCCCTGGGCTCTGCTGTTGGCTGTGTTTTGTCCACACTGCACAGCACAGCACACAGAACAATTGAAAATCAGGTTTAGCTCTTGTCCTGCGCTGCAGGTACGAGCAGAATCAATACCTTCCATATTCTCAGCACAGCAGGAAAGGCTGCAGATGGAAATTAAAGGTGTCTGAGGAGCAGCTGGAGCAGCCAAGGCTCCCCTCTCTATTCCAACTGCCCTGGAGTGAGCAACTCACCGAGTTCCTCCCAAGCTGAAACTGGGTTATGAGTTCATTTGGCCCGTTTCAGTACAGTCGCCATCAAGGTGCCATCACCCCTCAGATGTTAATTTGCAGCGCTTTTACTGGATCTCCTGTTCTCATGAGGCTGAAGCAGGCTGTAAAACCAGCCCGGGGTGGGAATGGTGCTCCAGGAGCAAACCCCGGTGAGCTGCTGAGTGTGCAGTGCTGCTGGCTGGGGGATCTCTGTGCCACAAGGAGCTCCCTCGGTGCTTTTTCCCTGCTTGTAGGGAAGAATCAACTCGTGGCAGCAGAAGCTGTAACAAATTCTTGGCAAAGAGAAACAAAAAGCAGAGGTCAGCGCCGAAGCTGCGTGAAGCTTCTTAATTTTTGCTTCATGAATTTCTACAGTGCTAAACTGACTTTAAAGTGGGAAGGGAATTGTCATGTCCTTACCCCAGGTACAATTACACAAATTCCAGCTGGAAACCACCACAGACTGCTCGGGGCTGGGCTGGGCAGTTTCCTTCTCCTGCCCAGGGCTTGGCTGCGCTCCTGGGAAGTCCCAAACCAGCGGCTGACACGGGGAAAGGGACAGAAAAAACCTCCTGGAGTCCCAGCCTGGCTCTGTATGAGCACCCTGAGCAATGTTTAAATGATTTTAAAGCAGCAGCCAGGGCAGGAATTGGGAGTGGTGCTCCCCTGCTGCATGAGGAGTGCTGAGATAATGACTGGGCTGGGGTAAAGGATTCAGGGGCACTGGGAGCCCCAATCCTGCAGCTCTTTGGGTTCTGTCAGACATCTGAAAGCCTCACCAGGCTGGGGACCCCCGATATCTGCAATTCAGACACACACCTGAGTGTGCTACTGCTCTCATGATCCTTCTGATGGGTGAGGAGGGATGGGGGGAAGGAATTGCGGCTGGGAATGTTCCTCTCCCAGGGAGAAAATGAGGGGCTTTGGGCAGGGAGGAAAAGCCCAGGCTGGCTGCGGGTGTTTGGCTCTGGAGCCTTCCAAGAGCTGCTGGTCCTGCTGCAGCAGGGATGGTTCTGGTTGGGTCGGCACAGCCGGGGGAAAACAGGAGAGAGAAACTCCCTTCGCTCTCCCTCTCCCTCTCCCTCTCCCTCTCCCTCTCCCTCTCCCTCTCCCTCTCCCTCTCCCTCTCCCTCTCCCTCTCCCTCTCCCTCTCCCTCTCCCTCTCCCTCTCATTTCCTCTCCTCCAGCCTGGAAATTAAAGCCGTTTCCTCGGAGGGCCCTTTCCCTCCTCCAGCCCACGCCCGCACCCTCCCGCTCGGCCCGCGGTGTTTAATGGGCTGGAGGCAGCCCAGGCACGAGGCTGCGAGCGGAGAGAAATGATAATTCATTCGGGATGGAAGCGGGAGGCAAAATGTAATCCATCATATCTGCTCCATCTCATTATGGAGGTGAGATACAAGAGAGGGCAAGCTGTTAATAAACTGGTGGATGAAGTTATTTCACCAATCTGTTACAGCAAGCGAGGATAGACAGGGGAGAAGTGCATTATTCACACCTCTCCCTAATCCTTTTGTTCCTTATTCGGTGGAAATGCCTTTGTAAAGGCGGGGAGCAGCCGGGCCGGGGGCTGCCACACGCCTCGCACCGCTCCAGCCTGGGGAATATCCGCGGTGGGAGCGGCAGGAGGACCCCGGCTCAGGGCACAGGGGTGGTGCTGGTCCTGCAGAGCCTCCTGTGCCACAGCCACGGCGGGTGTCCCCCGGGAGCTGTGTCCCTTTCCCCGGGAGTTGTGTCCCTTTCCCCGGGAATTGTGTCCCCTACCCCCAGGGGCTGTGTCCCCTTCCCCGGGAGCTGTGTCCCCTTCCCCGGGAGCTGTGTCCCCTTCCCCAGGGGCTGTGTCCCCAGCCCCGGGAGTTGTGTCCCCTACCCCCAGGGACTGTGTCCCCTTCCCCGGGAGCTGTGTCCCCTTCCCCGGGAGCTGTGTCCCCTTCCCCGGGAGCTGTGTCCCCTTCCCCGGGAATTGTGTCCCCTTCCCCGGGAGTTGTGTCCCCTTCCCCAGGAGCTGTGTCCCCTTCCCCGGGAGCTGTGTCCCCTACCCCCAGAGACTGTGTCCCCTACCCCCAGGGACTGTGTCCCCTTCCCCGGGAGCTGCGTCCCCAGCCCCGAGAATTGTGTCCCCAGCCCCGGGAGCTGTGTCCCCTTCCCCCAGGAGCTGTGTCCCCTACCTCCAGGGGCTCTGCGCTGTCCCTGTCCTGTCCCCAATGTCCCCGTCCCGTCCCCGCTGTAGCGGGGAGGAGATGGAGACATCAGCTCATTAACACCTCGCCGGGCCTGTCGCACTCCGAGTTCTCCAATTCAAAGGAGAGGAGAGCAAATTTACGGATGATGACTTGATTAAATTTAAATCACTATAAAAATATCGAGGCGAGGCTTCGGTGGTGACAGGGAAATCTCCTTCAGCTTTCCTTTCCCGTAGCCAGGATTTCAGTGAGGAGAGGAGAGCCTGCAGCTTCCCTCCCTTCATATTGGCTTTACACAATTTTAGTTTCAATTTCTAAACATTAAAATTATTATTGTTATTTTTCTTAATGTGCAGCAATGAAAACTATCTTTGAAAACAGCCAGGAAGGGATTTCTGAGGAAGCTTTCTTTGCACTCGGAATGTCCTAACCCTGAGGTTCAAGTCAACAAAACTCCCCGACTGACAGAAATGTTGGCAAACACACCAGTAATGAGTTCTGCGCTGCCTTCCTCTCATCTTGAGGGAGCCATAAATGGCCCGGGGCTGTGGAGGAAGGAGCGGATTGTTGGTGCTTCAGGGTCTTTCACTCCCCGTGAATAGCTCCGAGTGTTATCAGAAATTCCAGTCTCAATTTCATCCTGGAACAGAGATAATGGCCACATCCCAAAAGATGCTCTCACAGAAGGCACTAATTATCCCTCCTTTGTCAGAGCCTCGGCAGCCTTTGCTGACTGATAACCTCTCCTCTCCTTGGAAATTTCCTTCTCCAGAGCCGGCCTCCGGTTCCTGGGAGGCAATTTGAGGGAGGTGCCAATGCCGAGCTGAGGTGAATTCCCAATAAATGATCCCATTTCCCCGAGCTGCTCCTGCCCCTTCCCTGGGCTGGGCTGCGGAACCTGCCGGGGCTGGGGCCCACCTGGACCCGGGTGGAGCTGGGGCTCACCTGGACCCGGGATCCCCTGTGTCCTTCAGTGCCCCTGGCAGCTCAGCAAGAGAAGAGCAGCTCCTGTTTGACCTGGAGATTCCCAGATTTGGGATCCCCTGAGTGCCCCTGGCACCTCCTGCTTGTCCTGGAGATTCATTATCAGATTTGGGAATCCCCTGTGCCCCTGAGTGCCTCTGGCACCTCCTGCTTGTCCTGGAGATTCATTCCCAGATTTGGGACCCCCCCATCAGCTCGTGTTTCCCAGGCAGGCCCCTCTGAGCCCATCCATCTCCCCAGCGGTGCCGGCGATCCCACCCCAATCCCGGGCTCCCGATGACAGGACGCAGGCACAGGGCGCTGAGAAATGATGACAAATGCACATTATCATCCTCAGAGCCATCCATCAGGCAGCGCTCCCCTCAATGAGCCGGGGGAGGCAGCTCAAGTGTGCTCCAAACCTGCCGGGGCCGCGCTCCTGAAGGGCTGCTCTGCACGTTTTTGCCACGGACAGACATTAATGAAGGTAATTGAAGATGTTATTAGGGGAATGTGTTTGTTATCAGAGGTTGCTTATGGCGTTATTACTCACAGGCACACTTCATTAATATCCATTTCTCATGGCTCTGCTCTGCCGTTCGGAGCTCGCCTGACCTTGTGTCACGGGAGGAAATGTCAGAGATGAAGAGCCCGTGCTCCGAGCGCTGCCACCCTCGCTGCAGGGCCCAGGAAAAGCCCCTTGCCCCAGCCTGAAGAGCTCAGCCAGGGAAAAAAAAGGAAAAAAAGTCACAGATAAACAGCTCCAGGTCGGGAGCTGGGCACGCAAATGCTCCCTCGGTGTTTGCTGATGAATAAATTATTGCCCCTCCTGTAAAACCTCCCCACAAACAACCAGGGAAACTTCAGCTGATGGAGGAGCACGTGGCTCTGTTTGCCTCTGGAATGTGAGAGTGTCTCCGGGTCTGCTGGTGCACGTTTCACCAGGAAATGTTTTATTGGATTGTTATTGGAGATGTTTAATGATCATCTTTTGTTAGGATCACTGTCAGCTTCCCCCACACAATCACATTTACTGGGCCTTTGCTTTTGATGGCTGCGGCTGAGTCAGAGATTTTCAAATTACAGCAGTCAGAAACAGAAGAATTAACTTGAAAATGCTGATTATGATGGACTTTGACACCCAAAAAAGTTGTGGAAAAGCCCTTTCCAGGAAAACAAAGCAGACTGATCTGTGTGAGGGCTGCAATGGAGTGAATCCACGGAGCACAAACCCTTCCCTGGGTGCAATCCCTGCCCATGGAACGAGAGGAGCTTGGAGGCTCCTTCCAGCTCAAACCACTCGGAGACTGGGACTAAAAATGTGGATTTGCAGAGCAGAAAGTCAAGATTCCACTGGCGTACTAGTGGCAGTGACAAACTCAGTATAACCAAAGGACAGAGTTTCCCGAGGAAACAAAGCGATTAAAACCCAAAGGAGCGTGCCACAAAGAAACGGGGCTGGGCTTTGTCACCCTGAGCCGGGTCACGCCCTGGGGACAGCTGGGCGTGAGGAGGGGCACAGGGGGGCTGCAGGGCTGATTGAGACAAGCCCCAAGTCCTCACCAGGATCATTCTCTGGCAGCGCTAATTTTTAGAATATCGACAGTTTGGTTACGACGTTAATGATCTTAATTTCCATATTGAGTTTTGTCACTTTAATTTGTTCGACGCGCCAGCACAGAGACGTTGGCACTGGAAATCCATAGCAGGAGTCACAGGCAGACATCCCACACTAATGATGACACATTGCTCACAATTGTCTTTTTGGGTTTTGGCTCAGGCCTCTCTGCCATTCGCTCTTCCAGTTCTCCTGCTGCCCCCAGACCTGTGCTGGTGGATTTCAATACCAGTTATCCCAACTGCCTTTACATCTGTGTGTCCCCATATATAAACTGTGCCACGTCCTGGTGGTTCTGGCTGGGAATGATCCTCTGTGTGTTCAGGAGAGGGATAACTCCATAAAATGTAACGGTGTGTGCTAGAGAGGTTGAATCCATTATTGGCAGATCTCTGTTTTCCGTGAACGTCAGTAAAAAATTATCAGTGTTAGTTAAGGATCTGTGTGGAAGTCCCTGAAAGCCCCAGTTTTCACAGTTAAACACATTTATGGTCATTATCCTCAGCTGAGATGTGTGAATTCAAGTGTTTTCTCCATCATCAGAACAAGTGACCCAGTCCCTCCTGCGGGGAATCTCACCGTGCAGGCTTTGGCAGCTTTGGGGTCCCCCCTAGAAACCCGCCCAAACAGCAGGGTTTGATTTGTGCCTCTCAATTGCTGCCTCCCTTCCCCTTTCCAGATTCCAGCTCCTGCCTGGGCAGGAGGAGTTACCTCTAAATATTCCTAATTTCTCTCAGGAAACACCTCTGTGCTCTCAGCACCGGGGTTTCAGTCCAGGTCTGGGCCATTAAGATTGTTTCCCAGTGGGGAAAACATTTGTTTTTTGCTTGGAAGGCTTTCTTTTCCATAATTTTGGTTGTTCCTTTTATATATATATTTTTTTTTGGTCCTAACAGAATTCTGCCTTGCACAAACAGCACCCCCAGACCCTCTCCCTTCCCACGTCCCATCCTGATCAAGGCATTCCTGTTTTTTTCTCTTTTTTCTCTTTTTTTAATTAGAAGTGATTTCATTTCTTCATCACTCATCTGACGATTGGCTGTACCTGCCCTTCCTTAGAGTCTTTTCTCTTCATTAGTGTTTATGCTTTGTATAACTAAGAAAATAATTAACCGTGCTGGGTTTTATTGGCAGCACTTTGCCAAGATGTTGGTGGGTGTCTGCACTACATCATAATTTGATGGTGTCTCTGCTGCCGTGCAGAAGCAGGAGAAGAAAAATGCCACATAAACAACGGCCCAGACAGAGCTTGAATGATCCAGTAATTTTGATTTATCCTTTGCATTCCGTGGAACTGGATTAGCAGTTAAAGTCGATGGCTAAACGATCCCCGGCACAATCGGAGGCAGAAACACAAAAGAAACTCCCGGGTGAGATTTAGCGCCGGGCTCTGGGTGTGAATTACAGCCCTGGGTGTGAATTACAGCCCTGGGTGTGAGTTACAGCCCTCGGTGTGAGTTACAGCCCTGCCTTCACTTCCAGCCACGAACCCCAAATCGCAGGGACCTGTCTGCGGTCTTCGGGAGCTGCCAAAGAGCAGAGTAATCCTCTCTTTGCTGTCCCAGTCCCCACTTCCCTGTCCCAGTCCCCACTCTCCTGTCCCAATCCCCACTCTCCTGTCCCAGTCCCCACTCTGCTGTCCCAGTCCCCTCTTTGTTGTCCCAATCCCCACTTCCCTGTCCCAGTCCCCACTCTGCTGTCCCAGTCCCCTCTTTGTTGCCCCAATCCCCACTCTACTGTCCCAATCCCCACCCTGCTGTCCCAGTCCCCGCTATAATCTCTATCAGAGAGGAGGCAGAGGCAGAGCAGGAGGCCAGGCTGCTACAGCTGCCAGCACTCGCCCAAGTCCAAAGAGTGATCAGGGTTTGAAACGCATTTCTGGGCGTTTGGAAAGGAAAGGACTGTATCTGCGGGTGTACTCAGCCCATCAGCAATTAACACTAAGATGTCTCTTAACAATGTGCTAAAATACTGTTTTTAGTTGTGTTCTGGAGCCACCCACCCAGCGGGGTCCATTGCCAGGGGTTTGTTCTGCCTTTAGCTCCGAGCTAATCCACTTTTCAGAGCAGGACAGGAGGGAGGCTCAGCAGCTCCGGAGCTGAGGCAGAGCGGTTTAATCGGAGCTCAGATTCCCCGTGCCAGGAACAGGACAGGAACAATTCCCTGGTCCACGGCTCCATCGTGTGACTCTGCTCTGGAGTCGAGTTCCAGCCCAAACCCCGGCAGATAAGGAAAATGCTTAAGGGATCCGAGCTCACAGTGCTCATAAGGTACTGGAGCATCTCCGAGAGTGTCATTTATTGATGTCTTGCAAGGGAAATGTTGATTCCTTTTTGTAAATTGCATTTTTCATCAAGAGTCACTGAGACTGAAAAATCGCTTGTGACTGACAGGCTCTGTGTGCTCCAGTTTGATGGGAATGTTTTGGCTGGTGGAGCCAGAGAATAGCCTGGGAATAATTACCCAGCCTGACACATTCCCTGGGTGACAGACAACATCTTCATTCCACAGGCCAAGTTGTTTTAAGAGACTTTTCCTCTTGATTGTCGTCTCCCTTTCCCCGTGATGGGAATATTTCCCACCTCTCGTTTCTCTGCTCCAGCCCTGGGCTCAGCTTTGGCAGGCCAGGAATGGTTTGGAGCATCCAGGGCAGCTCCAGCCTCGTGTGTGAGTGTGAGCTCAGAGCCAAAGCTTCGCTCCACACCCTGAAATTCCAGAGCTCAGGGCACATCCATCCCCTCTGCAGCCCAGAGGGAGCTGCTGGGGCAGGAGGGAGCTGCACAGTCCTGGCAGAGCCTCTCATTCCCTCTGTGGGACTGCCACTGTCACTGCCACTGCCATGGGGTGTCTGCAGTGACAGTGACACTCTGGGATGCTCCCAGCCCCTGCCGGCTCCTTTTTCCATGCCTGGAAACCACCCAGCTCTGCAAAAAATCTCCTTCCTCACTGGGGTACAGCCCTGAGGGCCAGGGGACATCCCTGGCTCTGCACAGACCCTGCACCGGGGGATTCCTGTCCCTGCTCCAGCTGGCGTGGGGCAAATCTGGAGCTGCTTTTTGGAGTTGCTCCGGGGGGGAGTGGCAGGAAAATCAGATTTATCCACGCAGGGTCTGGCCCTGGGAGCCTCCTGCCCTCCAGGCTGGGACGGGTGATGACCAGAACTCTAAAGAGGCATCACAGAGCTCATCCATTGCAGAGGAAAAGTGGCAAGGGGGCCCTGAAGGGAACGGAGACCAAAACATCCCAATTTCATATGCAGATGGCAGAGTTAAGCCACGAGGTTTGTGTAGCAGAAGAGAATAATGTCCAACATTAAAGGAGTTATTTCTCAGCCTGATTAATTTCCCCATGAAATCAAATGGGTTAGAAGGGACGTGCTCTCATGACTTGCTGATCCTTGTTTTGCACAGTTCCACAGAGATTGCAGACGTGGAAAAAATTATAAAGTCAAAGAAGGTTTTTGGCAATTTTCTTAGGTGGAAAGTTGAATGACACATGTCCTGCCCCATGGAAATACAGAGATTTGATGGCAGCTGGCTGCTAAGGCTGGAGAGGGGGAGAATAGATTTTAAACCTGAGAAATCTGGGGGGAAAAACAGATTTTAAACCTGAGAAATCTGTGTGGGGGCACCACTGGAAGATGGAATATAAACCCCAGGAGACGCCCACGGAGCAGTGGGAATATTTTGAGTGCTATTTGCCAGACCCAGACGTGAGTGCTCACAGCAGATTGCCACTCTTTGATAAACAGATTGGCTTCAGTGCATCCTGGGAAAGTCTGGAAGACTTTCAGCAGAAAATAAGGTAGGCTGAGAAATGGCAGCAGATTCATGAGGTAGAAATAATTAAGGTAAATCCTGGAGCAGTTTGGTTCCCCTTCCTCGCTCTGTTTTCAAACAGAATATTCTGCATGATGAATTGTGGAAGTGCAGCACATGCTGGGAGGTTTTAACTGTCTCCTCAGATCATAAAGAGAGAGAAAAGGAATCCTGGCCTTGTTGATGGTTTAGGAAAAAAAAAAAAAAAAATAACCCAACCAAACACAGCACAGGAAGAGAAAAGGCTGCACCTTAAAAATTAATTGTTCAAGTACCAGGTCATTGTGGAGTAATGCACCGTGAAATGATGTTATTCTCCAGGAGAATTTCCATAAAGTTTAACACTCCATGACACATCCTTTCCCTATTGAAGTTAGTTAAAAATAGTACATAAAAGTGCTGGGTGAGTGGAGGGAGGCCGGGGAAGGCCGGGAGGGAACCAGGGGCTCAGCAGAGGCAGCCCCAGAGCTGAGGGAACATCACTCCCGCTCTATTTTCCCTGCTATTCACCTCGGGATAACAAAATTACTGGAATATATATATATATTTTTTTTTTCCCCCTAACGAGAAGGAGACAGAAGATGTTGGCTGCTAAATGATTTAGGCAGGGAGCAGGGCCATCAGTCTGGGGCTGGTTTCTGTCAAACGCCGGGAAACGGGAGATTTGCACGGGGACTGCTGGACACCAGCCAGGCCTCTCCTGCTCGTCATGTGTCACATGGGATGGAGGAAATACTTGTTAATAATCATGGCGTGATGTACTTGGTGGAATTAATTGATGGTTTTTTGGTAAAATGTGGTATAAAATCATTCATGTGTAAGAAATAAAGGTGTCGGGGAAACTCTGCCGGGAACAGGAGAAGTGACCCACTTACAACAGAAGAAAGGGTGGCCCCAAAAGGAGATGGGTCTCCTCTGAAGACCCAGTGATAACACCTGAGGAACATCTTATCTACATCAGCCTGGGTGTGCATCCCAACCCCTGCTTCCAGTAAATGCAGCCAAGTGTCCAGCCCTGCCCAGAAAACTCTTCATTGATTCATCAGACCGGCGCCAGGAGGAAAAGAAATGTGAATATGCAACGAAGACAAGAGGGACGAAAGGCTGAGGTAACCCAGTGTCCAGTCAGAAATCTGTATAAACCCCGACCCTGCACAGCCTGACCTGGTGAACGGGGGATTTGGGGCCATAGAGGCTGATGTGAGGGTCACCCAGTGCCCACCCCGGGCTCGGTGCTGACCTTTGCTTGCGGCTTTCTCGGACTTTCATTTGGCAAATTTTGCAATAAATTTCTTTATTGCTGTTTATTACACGTTTATTACACGGTTCTTTGAAGGGTCGGGAGGGAG
The DNA here is from genome assembly GCA_014839755.1 of Sylvia borin. Lineage (NCBI taxonomy): Eukaryota > Metazoa > Chordata > Aves > Passeriformes > Sylviidae > Sylvia > Sylvia borin. The sequence goes on along the minus strand of CM025980.1, from coordinate 5,939,866 downwards.
AAAACCAGCGCTGGGTGGGTGCACAAGGGGCAGGAAGGAAGGATGAGCTGTCCCTCCGCGGGGACTCTGCTGCTCTCCCCCGGCTGCAGCTCCTCGGAAAAAAGCAAAAAAAGCGTTTGTTTGTTTTGCAAAGAGCCCACCAGGCAAAGCATCTGTTTATTTACATGTTTTATCCGTGTGACAAGCGGAGCCTCCTGGAGATTTGGAGGCCTTTTGAATGGGATCTGAAGTGATGATTTCTCTTAAAATAGCCTGGTGGCCTTGGCTCTGCGGGCGCTGGGCCCACCGTGCTCCCGGGGATAAAAACCAACTCCCGAATTTTGTTGGCACCAGTGCAAAGCCCACGGGGGTTTTGAGCAGTGAAATGCAAAGGTGACTGGGCAGGGGGAAAGGAGGACTCTGGCTGAGAGCTCGGCCTTGTCCTAGTGGAGGAATAAAATCTGGGCTGAGGAAGAAACCGCCTTATTTTGTAGAGCTGAAGTGCTGTGCACTTCTTGCATTTTTTAAAAGAAGTCTTAAAGGAGTGTGCAGTGGAACTGCCGGAGGTGATTGACGGGCTTTTTCTGGAAAGTTGGGCTTTCAAATTTATTGTGGTGCTCTTGGAAATATTGCCTGTGCAGCTCCAAGCCGGAGCGGAGTGCTCCCGAGTACTTCATCCCTCTTTTTTATTTCCTTTTTACTCCCTCGAGCTCTGCAGATGCAGCAGATTTCTGGCAGGAGATGATGGGCCAGAACTATTAACCAGCTTCTAAATGCAAGATTAATTTATAGGCTGGTTTTATCCATGACACTGCCCAGGCAGCCGTGGAAGAGACAGGATCCAACTCTGGCTGTGGCTGCAGAGCCCCTGGGCACACAGGAGGGTCTCTGGGGACATGGAGAGGGTCTCTGGGCACTCAGAGAGGGTCCCTGGGCGCACGGGAGGGCTCCTGGGCACACAGGAGGGTCTCTGGGAACATGGAGAGGGTCCCTTGGTGCACAGGGACAGTTCCTGGGCACACAGGAGGGCTCCTGGGCACACAGGAGGGTCCCTGGGGACATGGAGAGGGTCCCTGGGTGCACAGGGAGGGTCCCTGGGCACTCAGGAGAGTTCCTGGGCACTCAGGGAATGTTGTGGGGCACTGCAGGGAAGGGCAGCGGCTGCTCTCCTGCCCCCTGGGCTCTCTCCTCTTCCTTTCCTATCAACTGATGGGGGAGAATTTGGGTTAAATTCACTGCTCTGTTCCCTCTCTCATCACAGAGCCTTTGCAGGATCTTCCACAAGCTCAGAACAGTTTTAGGGCCGAGGAGAGGGAAAGGAGTAATGGCACAAACCCTTCAGTCTGTTATGGAACTGGTGATTTCCAGGAGCTCTCAATTCCAGCCCTTAACTGAGGAGCCCAGATTGTAACGAGGAACATAATTAGTGGCAAATGCTGTGAGATATATAAAGACAAAGAGGGGACTGGGATGAATGGGGGCTCATAAATTTTATTAAGAACCACATTTGGATATCATCATTTATTCCTGGGGTGCCTGGACGTGATTCCAGACCGCAGGCTGTGCCCGCTGGGGCTGCAGAGAGGTCACTGCCTTTATTAAATCAGCTGTAAGAGATTATTGATTCACACAGAAAAATTGGTGTGTTTTAAACGGGGAGAGAAACGGAGCAACGCTCCCTCTCGGCTGTCAGGTGCCTCTCTCCACGTTTTCCCTCTTGCTGGGAATAAATCCTTTTCTCTCCTTCATCCTGAGGGAAGTTCAGGCCCTCGGTGGAGCTTTGCTGTCAGGACACTGGGGCTGCTGTGACCCCTAAAGCACGAAAAGAAGGGATTTTTGTATTTCCTTTCACCTGTGGGTCTCAAACCAAGGTAAGTGCCCGTTTATGGGTGGCAGAACAAAGGTGGAGGTGTAGTCCTGATCCCGTGCCTGAGGTGTTTTGGTTTGCTCAAATCCCTTCCCAGGGAATTTTCTGTAAACAGGAGAGAAATTTTTGTAGCTGTAACTTTGTTGTTCATTTCTTTCCCCAGGAGGGACTTCTCCTTGATGTCCCTCTGCTCTGACCAATGGCAGTGAAGAGGTTTGTCTCTGTGTCACCAATCAGATTGGTCTGTGTGAAATGGTATAAAAGGGAGACACATCCCAAAAATAAAGGAGCCATTTTCAGCTCTCTGGATCTCAGGCTCTGTGTCCCTGTGGTGTCAAACAGTGTCACAGGGGATCACAGGTGATGTTGAGCTCCTGGGGGTCTGGAGATCGCAGCAGGACCTCTCTGCACCCCTGGGCCCCTCAGCCCCCCTGCCGCGCTCACCTGAGCATTATTAATGCCAAAAACGTGACCTGTGAGCTCCAAAATCGACTCCGTTTTTAAATCTCCTATTTTCCCCCCAATCCTTCAATCTAATTAGGCTCACATCAGTATATTATTACAGAATGTAATCATTCCTTTCTTCTAATAACATTCATGGATAATTTTATTTCTCATTTTCAGCCTCCTACTCCTGTGGTGTAATTAGTGTCTCTGGCACCTCGTGACGCTCAGAATGAGTTGCAGCTGCTAATTGCTAATTGAAAAATTAGAAACTCAGTTAGAAAAAGGATCTAATTAAAATGAAATTAGATAAAGTCCCTTCAAACTGGTTTCTTCCTCTTTGCTTTTTCCCCCAGTTTCGCGATCACAGAGCCATTAGCACTTGCCAATTACATTTAATTGTTAAACACAAATACATTTCCATTCGACTTCTCACAATAACCTTTCTGTTAGTGAGGAACTCATTTAGCAGGGGGGGCTGTGAGTCTCTCCTACCCTAAATTTCAGCAAATCACCTGCTGATCCTCGCTGGGCAGGGTGGGACTGCCCTGGGCAGGGCTGAGAAACCCCTCGACGTGGAGTTTTGGCAAATGTCCTGAGCTCGGTGTGGCCACAGGTCACTGAGGCCAGCGGGAGCCCCAGGGTCCAGCCCCTTCCCTCCATCCTGTGAACAGAACTGAAAATCCCCAGGGTGCAGAACCCGCAGGTTTGATGGGGGATCCATTCTCCATCCCACAGTGACGAGTTCCCAATCCCCAGTTTGTGTCATGAAGGCAAAAGAGCAGAGTGTGAGGGCAGGGCAGGAGCCCTGGTCCCTTGGGAGGCTGCAGCAGGAGCTGTGGGTGTGCTGGGATGAGCTGGGATGGGATGTGCTGGGCTGGGCTGGGATTGGCTTGGCTGGGTTGGGATAGGATGGGATGGGCTGGGATATTCTGGGATGATCTGGGATGTGGAACCTGTAAGTGAAATAGAAATGAAAGCAAGTTTTGGTACAGAAGAATAAAAGATGTCTGAAGCCAGAACTGCTGAGCCAGTTGTTATGGACAACGAAGAAGGCAAAGGTTGAGTTGGAAGGAGGTTTTGTGGCTGGAGCAAAGGATATGTTGACCACAAACAAAAAAGATGTTTTTAGCAAGCAGGAAGAGGTCTCAAGAAAAGTAAAAGATGCCATAGGCAAACAAAACACATGTTTTTACCAAATAGAAGAACAGGTCTAAGAATTCTCCACTGCAAGAAAACAGAAGAACAACTTTAAGCTTGAACTGTAACATGAAATGGAAATGATGGCAGTTGTGATGGGCTGTGGGTAAATGTAAAGGTGTTGTGTGTGATGCTGATTGGGTTTTATGTGTTTAGATCTCAGCAAAGAAAACTGTATAATGTATTGTAATCAGAATTAAAGTGGCTTCGGGTTTGGCCAGAGGCTGGTGCTGACAGCTTTAGGCTGGGCTCTGTCCCCCAGGACCGCTGTGCCTTCCATCCCTGGAATAATCCATGGAATGAACCCCTTCAAAGAGCTCCTTCAGGCTCCTTCACCTGCCCTGCCCCAGAGCAGCCCTGCCCTGCCCCAGAGCAGCCCTGCCCTGCCCCAGGCTCTCCTGCTCCTTCCCTAAAAACGCCAAACCCAGCCCTGGAGGGCTCCTCCAAGGTGACAGAGGACTTTGGGATGAGACAGTGGCAGTACAGAACAACATCTGGGTTTTTATTGCCCTCACACGCAGTTCTGCTCTCCCAGCTGATGTTTTATACACCCAACAGTGTTTTACTGCTTATTCTATAACTGGCTGTGATATGCTTATTAAATCATCTAGCATATATAAAATTGCACTTAATTACTCCATTATTGAGCCGCTCCAGCTCCAGGTGGGAGCATAAATAAATCCCAATCATGGTTTGCAGGATTCTTCTGAATCAACAGTTATGTGGGTTTAGATGCCTGTAATATATGGATATATCTCATATATACTGATTTATAGCTCATATTTAGCACAGAGAGGGTGTCCAATGTCTGTCAGATTTGGAATTCAGACCTGTGATGTGCCCAGTGCTTATTTTATTTTTTTCAAGAGGTTACTTGGTTTCAGCCTAAATTTAGTGTAAAAATGGCTTTTTGCCCCCACAGGGAAAGTTCTCCTTGGCTTCAGTGGAGCTGGGGTTTGTAGCAAAGGAGAAACCAAAGTGGGAAAAGTATCTTGAACTCAAGAGAAAAAAAAAAAAAAGGGTAGAAGAACAGAAATTTTACATTAGACTTTGCTGAGTGAAGCTTCACCTGCGCAGACGTTCAGCCTGAGCAATGAAAACGCAGAGCTCGGCAGTTTGCAGGGGAACTGATCCCTGCCTTTTGCAGGAAATCATCTGCCACAGCAAATATTTGTCTCTGCCCGTGTCAGTCCCCTGTTCTGGGCACACCGACCGAGGGGACAAAGCAATCAGGTGCAGCAGGGACTGTGCAAACAATGGGGGATTCTCCATCACCGTTTTACAAATGAGCTCACAGAGATGTGCATTTCCTCCCCTATTTTCACTCTTGCTGCACGGACACAAACACATCGGCAGCTCTGCTGTCACATTGCATTTGCAGAGGGCCGGGGCTGGGCGATGTGAGTGGCAGTGGGGAGGGAAGGGGCAGCAGAGGATGGGGTTAGATATAATCATGCTGAAAAAAGACTTTTCCAGAGCCCCGGGGCTCCTGCAGACGAGATGGGGTTTGTGAGGAGGGCAGAGCGTGATGAGAAAGGACAGATCTTTTGTTGGAGGTTACTGATCCACTGGAAGAGGAAGATGAGTTGGAAAGGAAGGGCCTGGCAGGGGTGAGAGCAGGAGAGGGGCCCTGCAGCCCCCTCACACTCACTGCTCTTTTCAGCTGCCCTTCGAGTTGGATCCTCACGTGTTTCCCCTTGGGTCTCGTGGGCTGAACTGGATTTTTGGGTCGATAACCAGGGGCAGGGGGTGGAAGGGTCCCAAACCACCTGGATTTACTCTCCCCTGAGCAAACCTGGCACAAACCCATTGTCTGTGAGCACGGGGGGAGCAGAGCTCAGCAGACACTGCAGGAGCACCCAGAGCCCCCACACCTCAGTCCCACACAGGTGACTAACAGGGTTTGGAAATGGAGTGAGGAATTGGGATACCCTCAGAGGGCGGCAGGAAAACCAGGATAACCCCGAGGGATCCTGTTCTTTCACTGCTCTGGCTCTAAAACAGCTCTGGCTTTTCCTTCCCTCCACCCTAGACCCACCTGCACTGATCCAGCTGCCGCTCTGCGTGGCTCTGGGAGAGTTGGTGAGCTCCCCCCTCACACAGGAAAAGGCTGGAGTTTGGCCCTTGGAGGGAAATGTTGGAATTCTGACCCTTGGGAGGAAATGTTGGAATTCTGACCCTTGGAGGGAAATGTTGGAATTCAGCCCTTGGGAGGAAATGTTGGAATTCCAGCCCTTGGAGGGAAACGTTGGAATTCCAGCCCTTGGAAGGAAATTCCCATTCCCACCGACAGAAGAGCCCAGGGCTGAGTGTGCTGCACCCCTGGGAGCCCCGAGGGGCAGGGCTGGGCCAGATCCATCCGGAAAGGTTTGGAAATGTGGATTTCTGCGCCTGGAGCCCTGCACAGGACTTTCCCCCTGGTGAATAAATAAATAATGAACAGTGGAGGCACATGGGGGAACTCACAGCACTTCTCTCTCTTGAAGGGAAAAAAAAAAATTAAAATATCAGAAGATAAAGATGGCAAGGGACCCCTGCAGGGAAAACCTCTTTGTCTAATGACCTTTCTGGGTCTATGATAGCAAATACAATGGCCAGAGCTCATAAATCATAGCTCAGGAAAACATCCTGAGGGCACGCTTTGACACTGTTTGCATATTCAAATGTTACCCTGCTCATGAAAGAGAGACAAAATGGTTTTTTTTCTCTCAAAAATGTCAGCACAGGCTGGATTAGAAAAGATAATTCAGAAGTACTCCCAGAGAATAATTGCCACTGTCACCTATCTGCAATGTAGTTAATGAATGGGAAGAGAGTGTTTTATTAGAAAAAAAATTATGATTATTAGAGTAATTAATCAGCTGCGTGATGACAGTTTCCCTGGGAAAATAATCTCCAAAGGCCAAGTGGCTACAGGAGGGCATTTTGTTGATAAAGCACCACGAGCACAAAACATTCTTCTCCCATTAGAGGTGGAATTCTCACGGGGCTGGAATTCTCACAGGGGTGGGGTTACACCCTGCCCTGGGCACCTTCGGCCCCAGGGGTTCATTCTCTCATTGCTTCCATGTGAGAACATTTCGGGGCCTTCTGCTCTCTCCCCAAATGAATAAAATTATAAATAAATAAAACATAAATAAATAAAACATAAATACATCTATAGATACATATAAAACCACATATAAAATAAATATAAAAATACATACATAAATGCATATAAAATCTATAAATACAAATAAAATATATGTAAATAATTAACTATATAAATACAGGCATAAACATATAAATAAATATATAAATGCATATAAAATACACATAAAAATAAATGTATAAACAAATAGCGATATAAATACATACATAATAAATAAATGTGTAGCCATCTAGAATTAAATATGTGACTAAATATAGAAATAAATAGATAAATGAATAAAAATAAATAAGTAAATCTATAAACAAACACAGAGCCCTTCCTCTGGTGCCTCGTCCCCACCCCACCAGTCTCAGCCCCAGCCCGGCTCTCTCCATCCCCAGCTCCGCCCCCCGGGCCCGGGGGATTTCTGCACCCTGGGGACGTGGGAAGGGACAGACTTAGGGCCCCTCTGGTCTGTGCAGGGAGGCCAGGCAGTGTGGGGACAGTGCTCCCAGTGCTCCCAGTACCCACCAGTGCTCCCAGTGCTCCCAGTGCTCCCAGTGCTCCCAGTGCTCCCAGTGCCCACCAGTGCTCCCAGTGCCCACCAGTGCTCCCAGTGCTCCCAATGCTCCCAGTGCTCCCAGTGCCTGCACACACCAGTGCTCCCAGTGCTCCCAGTGCTCCCAGTGCCCGCCAGTGCTCCCAGTGCCCACCAGTGCTCCCAGTGCCTGCACACACCAGTGCTCCCAGTGCTCCCAGTGCTCCCAGTGCTCCCAGTGCCCACCAGTGCTCCCAGTGCTCCCAGTGCCCCCAGTGCCCCCAGTGCTCCCAGTGCTCCCAGTGCTCCCAGTGCTCCCAGTGCCCGCCAGTGCTCCCAGTGCTCCCAGTGCCCCCAGTGCTCCCAGTGCTCCCAGTGCCTGCACCAGTGCTCCCAGTGCCCGCCAGTGCTCCCAGTGCTCCCAGTGCTCCCAGTGCCTGCACACACCAGTGCTCCCAGTGCCCACCAGTGCTCCCAGTGCTCCCAGTGCCCGCACACACCAGTGCTCCCAGTGCCTGCACACACCAATGCTCCCAGTGACCACCAGTGCTCCCAGTGCCCACCAGTGCTCCAGGTGCTCCCAGTGCCCACCAGTGCTCCCAGTGGCCACCAGTGCTCCCAGTGCCCGCACACACCAGTGCTCCCAGTGCTCCCAGTGCTCCCAGTACCCACCAGTGCTCCCAGTGGCTGGAGCTGCACTGGGGGCTGCGGGTGTTGCAGAGAAACCCCAGGGCTGGCTGAATTCCTATCCCCTGTGGCAGCACCGCTTCCCCCCAGGGCAGATTTCCTGCTGGAATAATCAGGATTTCCCTGGCCGGGAGCGGGGCAGGGCCCAGCGCTGACACTCGGGGAGCTCTCAGGGGTTTGGTCTCTGCTGTCCCCCATTTCTGTGTCCCCTCCTCACCCCTCTGGGGCTGTCCCTGCCCTGCAGCCCCACGGAGCACCCCGGGTTCCATCGTGGATGTTCCTTCCCGGTGAAAGGAGCGTGTGCTCACAGCAGCTCGAGGATAATGCACGAACAAGTGCCAAGGGCAACAGCTCACAGATATTTTATTTACATATTTATTAGAAATTCAGAGCTGTTTGGGAGAGCAAACCACTTCTGACTTCAATTCCAATAAGTAAACGACCCAATGGGCAAATAAAAGCAAAAGGAAACGTGCAGTGCCACAGTTTACACAAGCTAATACTGTAAAACAAAATATTCTGAACATGAAACTGTTCCGCAAGAGATTAAAAAAAACCCAACCCACTACCTTTATGCTGCATCTTGGTTAAGCATTCAGAAAACAGTAACTGCAAAATAATTTAATTATGTGTGCTATCAGTTGCCTCCCAGACTAACAGGAAGATAATTAATCCTTGTTTATCTAAACTGCGCTGGAGTTCAGTTCAAACTGCCCTGCAGCCACCAGCATCACTTCTGCTTCGGCTGAACTCGAGCTGGCCTTCCCTTCACTGGTTTTTTTCCTTCTTCTCTGGGTAGTTTAAGGGTGAGGAAAATAATGATAGCTGCTGGCTGTCATCTGAGAGGAGCGCTGTGACTGTGGGAGGTGACAAACCCGAGTGTGAGCTGGCGCTGGTGGCAGCAGGGAGGATCCTCCCGTCCTCTCATGGGCTCTGGGTTTTTACATTGAGATTGTTGAAGTCTCTGTCCATGAAATGGCCCCGTGGGAATGTCCCTGCCCAGGGCAGAGGCTTGGGATGAAAGGATTTTAAGGCTCCTTCCAACCCAAACCCATTCCATGACTCCGTGAAAACGTGGGAAGGTGAAATTGTGATTTCACCCCTTATTGGAGGTGAGAAAGCACAAACCCACTGATGACCCAAAAGGCGCAGAGGAACAGTCGCTGTCCCTTATCCCTCCTTGAGAAGGAACCTTGGACACCCAGAGCAGCCCCAAACACCAGCACGGGGTCGGGGCCTCCAGTGCCCCTTTCCAGCGCTGCCTTCAGACATCTCCAGGTGAATCCAGCCTGGGAAACCATCGGGCAGGAGGAACAAAGGTTCTGTAGAGGTTGTAATAAACGTGACAATGTTTGGAGCGTCAGCAGAGCTCAAACCTGTTATTTAAGTTGCTCAGATGTCACTCGGAGGGAGCTCTGAGGAGCAGCCTTTCTGGGTTCTCAGCCAGGGAAACTCAGGAGTAATTGTTGAATGAATTGTCCAATAAAGAGCACCCCAGGCACAGCAGCCCCTGTGAAATGTCGGCCCCTGGAAGAGCAGCAAAGCCCCACGGGGCTGCTGAGAGAGACGGGGATGAAATTAAAAAAAAACCCACAAAAAAAACCCCAAAACACCAAAACAAAACAACCCCACAAAAACAACAACAAAAACCCCAAACCCCAAGCAAAACAACCCCCAAACCAATAACAATAACAACAACAATAATAATAATAACAAAAACAAAACAGCAACAATAATAATAATAATAATAATATTATTATTATTAATAATAATAGTATGGGGCTCCCCCAGCATGAACAGCACAGCCCTGCTCCCAACACATCCAAGGCCATCAGAACTTCCACAGGAAAATCTCCCAAACCTTTCCCCTGGCCGAGGAGGGCCTGAAGTCAATTTAAAAGTTTGAAATTTCGGTGTTTGGGCACAGGGAAAAGCGATTAACAGATGTGCCTCCCCATTTCCCCACACATCTCCTTTGAATTGCAAAGTGCCCTCCTGCTTTATTTTGAAGTACAATATGTCCAACCTTCCAGGCACAGCTTATTGCTCATTTCCTGTGCCATGATGGATCTATGATTTATTTAAGGGATTTCCAGCCAGCAAATAAACCAACATTTGTTCTACCTGGAGGGCACTTCCCAAATCTCCCAGCACAGCCAGGCGTGGCTGCAACAGTTGGCAGGGGAGAGGTGGCCAAGGTCTCATTTCAGACAGGAAAATGGGAAATCAGGGGAGTGTCCCCACAAAAGGCAGCACCCCGTCCTCACTGGGGCTCTGCTGGCAGGAAAAACCACCACGAAACCATCACATTTTCAGCGTTTTCATCATCTGCATTCACTGCCTTTGAGTGTGGCACCAGATGTTTTCTGGGCCCAAATTCCCCCCCAGAATTCAGTTTAATGTCTCAGTGCTGAGGAAAGGCTGAGACACGCCAAAATGACCTTGAACTTCAGCTAAACCTCGGATTAGGAAGGACCCCCACTGTTTCAGAGGAGTCTTTGTTCCCACCCAAGGGTGAAAAGCTCTGTTTCTTTGGCAGGGTTTTGTGTTTACTCGCTCTCCAGGATGGAATACAAGTGTCCAGATTTGGGAGTTTTATGGACTTGGAGGTTTTCCTCATAAAATCAGGAATGCAAAGTCATCTGGAGCTGCAGGGCAGTGTCAGGCTGCAGCTGCCACCCAGGTGGGGACAATCCTCAGGACTCTTCTGTGTCAGGGAGCGTGCACAGAGCCTCCAGAGCCTCCTCCCTTGGATAAGAAACAGGAATTTCTGGGGCTGAACGTGACTTCCCATTCCAGCCCCGTTCAACTGCTGCATTTGGAGATGTCCCAGTGGGTAACAGAATCTATTCCCCATATCCAGAGCTGCAGGGAGAAACTTCCCCCGAACAAAATAAAATCTATTCCCCATATCCAGAGCTGCAGGGAGAAGCTTCCCCCAAACGAACACGACACAAAAGAATTTTCTTTGGGTTTTATTTGCTTTGGGTTATTGAGGTGATGACCTGTGCCCTCCAGGGGGGATTAGGAAGGCTCCAAGGACAGAGCTCAGGCCCCGGTGGGTGCTTCACTTCCACAACAAACAGACTCATTCCTGTCCCTCCTCACATCCCAGCCAGGCTGAGGGCTCCTGCTGGTGGCTGCTCAATGAGAACCAAAATATCCCTCCCTGCCCAGGGAATAAAAGCAGCTGAGCAAGGAAAAAAAACCCACAAAAACCAAAACACCCCAGACACTGCTGTTTACAGCATTGGCTTTGGTTGTTTGCTTTTTTTTTTTTTTTTTTTTTTTCTTTTTTTTTTTTTTTCCCTCTTTGCATCATATTTGAGGAGTATAAAATATTTAGCTTAGGCAAATGTAGTCAGATTGTAATAGACTCCTCCAGCTCGCAGGGAAAGGGGCTGTTTGCTCTGTGCTGTGTAAATACCTGCCTCAGGAAGGCAGAGAACACACAGAGCCCTCTCTGCTCTGTCCTCTGTCCTCTCCCCACCCTGCACAGAGGGCTGTGGAGCGGGAGGAGCTGAGATGGGGGAGCTCAGGTGTGATGGGAGAGCTCAGGGGTGATGGGGGAGCTCAGGGGTGATGGGGGAGCTCAGGGGTGATGGGAGAGCTCAGGGGTGATGGGGGAGCTCAGGGGTGATGGGAGAGCTCAGGGGTGATGGGAGAGCTCAGGGGTGATGGGGGAGCTCAGGGGTGATGGGGGAGCTCAGTGAGACCACGGCGGGTGGAAGGATCTGGTCTGAGGGACAGTGATGGGATCAGTCACTGTTGGGGGAGCAGCCCCAGCTGCTCTGGGAATTCTGTTCTCCTCCCAGGGAGAATTCCTTCCCAATGTCCCCTCCACATCCCTCCCTCAGCCCGGAGCCGCTGTCCCCTGTGACATGAGATGAGGGTGACCTTGGGGCCGCAGGGGACAGGGGCAGGGCAATCTGCAGGAAGGAGGATGGAGGGATGCTGAGGGCTCCTCGGAGGCACTCAGCCAAGGCAGTCACCAAAACCCCTTTCTCTTCCAGCCCGAGGCATTAACGCTCCCCAGAGCGGGCAGGAGTCACTGTCTGGATCCAGTGCACTCGCTGGGGCTCAGACAGCCCGGATAAATCTGGACATTTCATGTGTCAGTCCTGGGTAAACCTTTCCTCCCTGGAGGGGAAGGGAACCTCCCTGGAGGGGCTGTGGCTGTCCCTGGACCCCTGGAATGTCCCAGGCCAGGCTGGACGGGGTTGGAGCACCCTGGGATGGTGGAAGGTGTCCCTGCCATGGCACTGGGTGGGATTGAGGGTCCCTTCTCACCCAAACCGTGCTGTGGCTCCCTCAGGTGGGAGTGGAGCAGAGGAGAGGTGCAGGGCAGCAGGAGGAGCTGGGGGACGTGTCAGGGGCTCTCTGCTGTCCCCAAGGACGTGTCCCGCAGGAGGAGGGTTGGTGGCCTGCCCTGCTGTGGGATGGGGACCTGTCTTTCCAAAACCAGGCATGAAATTCCCTGGATTCTGCTCCCAAAGGGCTCCTCGATGCTGACAAGTCTCTCCTGCTGTTGCTGTGTGCCCCAGGCTCAGCTCCCAGAGCTCGGCAGCCCCTGGGATTCCTTGGGAAGGAGCTGGAATTCCCGGCAGTGCTCCTGGCCCAGCAGTGGCTGTTTGCAGGGACCCTGTCTGGTCACCCTGGCACACAGCACGGCTCCAGCAGAGCTGCTCTTTAGAAAACACTCAGTAACATTTGTGAGGAATTATTTTTTGTCCCAAGGACACCTTTCATTTCAGTCTCCAAGGGAGCTGGGAATAAATTGTTCCTCCCCATCAGCAGCTGACCCCTCTGCTTGTTTAAAATGTGGGCGTCTTCAGAACAAAAAACACCATTTGCTAAATGAAGCAAAACATCATAATAGGTTTAATGATGTAGATTTATCTCCTAACAGTTGTTTTGAGATCACAACAAATCATTAAAATCATTAACTCTCCAAGCTAAATTAGATTACAGATCTTGGAGAATGTCTGGCCACTGCATTTGCAAACAGAGCCTCTTCCTGCCTGCGCCAGTCATTAATTCTGCTCAGATTCCCCCACAAACAATGGACCAATTCAGCGGAGTCCAAGTCAGATTAAACCAAAAAAGCCAACGTCTTTGTGTGTCTCCATGTTTTGTTTCTTCCTCCAGACTGTTTCCACCACCAGGAAACGTTTCCCTGCTGTGTCTCCCCACGGGGAGCTCTGCCTCCAGAGCCTGGCCTGAGCCCTGTGCTCAGGTGGGAGCCAGGAACGGCCCAGAGCTCCAGGAATGGCCCAGAGCTCCAGGAATGGCCCAAAGACACCAGGGAATGGCCCAGAGCTCCAGGGAACGGCCCAGAGCTCCAGGAATGGCCCAGAGACACCAGGAATGGCCCAAAGATCCCAGGGAATGGCCCAGAGACACCAGGAATGGCCCAGGAGGGTGGCATAGGATGGGGTGGGATGGGATGGGATGGGGTGGGATGGGATGGGGTGGGATGGGTTTCGAGGTCCCTTCCAACCCAACCCATCCTCTGGACCTGTTCAGTTCCCTTCCCCAGGGCCTGGAATGCTGCTCTGAAGGTGTAATTGCACAGGAAAAAACATTCCAGGGCTTTTCCTTCTGATTCCTTTCTGATCCAGCCCTGTCTCTCCTCCCACAGAGGATGCAGCTGCTGGAGGCAGCGTTGCCATCCCAAAGAAGGGACAACTGGAATGATTATTTCTGCTCAGGCTTGGCTGCTCTTGCGCAGCCCTGCGGAGGTTCCTGTGAGCACCAGGGCCACGTCAGGCTGTGGGGAGGACGAGGAGGACAAGTCCTGGGCCCAGACTCCTCTGGCTGCAGCTGAGGAATTCCGTGTGCAGCTGCAGCTGGAGAGAAGTGGCCGTGTCCCTGCACAGCTGGGCAGGAGCGAGGACTGAGGATGGAGAATTTTGGCTTTGGCCCAAGGCTCCAGAGGAATGTGCAGCTCAGGGACGGAATCCAGCTCAGATCAGCCTCTTCTGTGCCTCACAGGAGCCTTCTGCATCCAGAGACAATCTCAGCTCCTTTGTGAACTTCCTCCAGCGTCCTAAAGATGGTGTGGGAAGCTGAGCATTCGTTTCTGTCTTTCCAGAACCATTTTTAGCATCTTTATTGTTTCCTTGTGTTTTAGAACCTGTTCTTTATCCCTCAGACACCTGATTTTCTCCTTCCCCCACTGCTCTGTGTGCTCTCAGGCTGCCTCCTGAGCCAGTTCAATCTGGGCAACCCTCGGCACATTTCACTCTTATTGCCCTCGTGCTCCACTGAAAGGAGTTTCACACTTATCCCAAAGGGTATAATTTGGGAAATGGGAAAAAAAAAGAAAACAAAAAAAAAGAATAAGAAAGGAAATCAGATAGAAACGTGCATTCTCTGTAGTGGAGGGGAAGGGGGATTTATTTAAAGGGAAATGAACTTTTCCAAATGCTGAGCGAGCTTAGGGATCCACGGAAGGGGGAATCATGGAAGGGGGAATCATGGGAGGGGGAATCATGGAAGGGGAGATGAGGAGCTGATGGAGGAGTGGGAGGTGAGGCAGGGGAGGAGCTGCAGGGTTTGTGCCCAGGGCAGGGCAGGATGAAGGGCTGGGGATGGTGTGAGGACAGAGGGACCTGCCTGGAGGTGCAGAACGTCCCCTCCCAGCCCAGCCCCTGCTCAGGGCACAGCCTGGGGACCCCAAAGAGTCCTGATCAGACCCCTGTGGATAGCTGAGATCCCCTGCAGGAATGCAGAACCTCCCAAACCTCCTTTTTGGGCAGTCTGGTGGCAGTTCTGTCCCCACAGGGCACACATCTGTCACCTCCCCCAGCGGCTGCTCCTCCCTGCTGGGCTGGTCCCCGAGCAGGACACTGAGTGTCACCTGTGTCCCCTGCCCTGCCCTGCGTGGCCTCGCCCCTGGGCTCAGGGAAGGTTTGGTTGCTGCGTTTGGGGGACAATCCAAAGCTTTGGAGGCGGCTGAGGCTGGAGGGCACTGACCTGGGGGTGACACGGGTCACACCCTCAGGGTGACAGCAGGGCAGGGTGACAGCAGGGCAGGGTGACAGGGCTCCCTGGGGGTGACACAGGGTGACACCTGAGGGTCACAGCTCAGTCCCTGCTGTCCCTCAGCCCTGTGTGACCCCCGGGGCTCTGTCCCTGCTGTGTCCCTGGTGTCCCCCAGCCCCAGAGCTCTGTCCCTGCTGTGTCCCTGCTGTCCCCCAGCCCTGTGTGACCCCCGGGGCTCTGTCCCTGCTCTGTCCCTGGTGTCTCCCAGCCTTGTGTGACCCCCGGGGCTCTGTCCCTGCTGTGTCCCCGCTGTCCCCAGCCCCAGGGCTCTGTCCCTGCTCTGTCCCTGGTGTCCCCCAGCCCTGTGTGACCCCCGGGACTCTGTCCCTGCTCTGTCCCCGCTGTCCCCAGCCCCAGGGCTCTGTCCCTGCTGTGTCCCTGCTGCCCCCAGCCCCGGGCTGTGCCTGCTGTGTCCCTGCTGTCCCCAGCCCTGTGTGACCCCCGGGGCTCTGTCCCTGCTGTGTCCCTGGTGTCCCCCAGCCCCAGGGCTCTGTCCCTGCTCTGTCCCCGCTGTCCCCAGCCCCGGGGCTCTGTCCCTGCTGTGTCCCTGCTGTCCCCCAGCCCTGTGTGACCCCCGGGGCTCTGTCCCTGCTGTGTCCCTGCTGTCCCCCAGCCCTGTGTGACCCCCGGGGCTCTGTCCCTGCTGTGTCCCTGCTGTCCCCAGCCCCAGGGCTCTGTCCCTGCTGTGTCCCTGCTGTCCCCAGCCCCGGGCTGTGCCTGCCCGCCCCCGCAGCCCCACCTCAGCCGGGTGCGCTCTTTGTTTGGCACGGGAGCCAAGCGCCCCAGCAGCACCAGGGGAAAGTTGCCTCCAGCGTTTTTTTGGGAGTTGCAGGGGGAGCAGTCTAGCTCTTGACATCTTGGCAGGGGTTCTCCAAGCCCATATGTCAGACTCAGAGAAACGGTTCGCATTAATTTTAAATGGAAATCTTAGACCTTTGCTAGGCAACTACAGCTCTCATTGCAATTCTCCCCACAATTTACTCCAAATAGGCTTGACAAAAGCACGCTAAAATCCGAGTGCTTCAGCAAAACAGAATCACACCCTTTGGAGGGAGCAGCCATCCTCGTGCTGTTAGTCTGGTGGCAATTAAAATAAGCGTGAAATGTGCTTGGGCATGCCTTGGTCTCATGCACATTTTAAATATTAACTCCAAGCCTTCGTCGCTATTATTTAGTAATAATGTTTATTATTGGTAGGGCTGGAGTACCTGGGGGCCAATCTTTCATTATTCACTCCAAGCACACATCAGAAACTGTTCTCCCCTCAAAGCATTGCTGAGCTAATTGAAGGCTCACATGGGTTAATGGGCACCTTACGGGTGATTATTTCATATGGAGAATGGCCTGGGCTTCAACCCCTCCTGTTCACAGCCCGGGGAGGGCCAGCAGCTCTCGCTCCCGGCCTTTTATTCCCCCTCTTGCCCTGGTTGCCGTTTTGCTTGGTGGGAAACCACGCTGGGAAAGGCAAAAGGTGGGAGGGTTTGGGGAGCTGTGCCCATGGAGCTGCAGCTGGTTCCTGCTCTGGCAACTCCTCCTCAGCCTCTGAAACACAACAGCTTCCCCAAATCCTGTCCTTCCAGCTCCTCCTCAGAAACACAACAGCTTCCCCAAATCCTGTCCTTCCAGCTCCTCCTCAGAAACCCAACAGCTTCCCCAAAATCCTGTCCTTCCAGCTCCTCTGAAACACAACAGCAGCCTCCCCCAAATCCTGTCCTTCCAGCTCCTCCTCAGAAACACATCAGCTTCCCCAAAATCTGCTGCGGCAGCCCCTTCCTCCCTCGTCCACAGGATGGTGTTGCTCACAGGCAGGAGCTGACTCATGGTGAGGTTTTTGAATTCTCCGAGCAGGTGGAATTGTGGAATTGTGTCCTGTGAGATGCAGCAAACCCTGCAGTGACAGCCCTTCCTTCCTTCCTTCTGCCACAGGTGCTGGCATTCCTTCACTCTGCTCCTCACAGCCACAGAGCGGAGCTGCTTTGGGTGGGAAGGGACCTTAAATGCCACCCAGTGCCCCTCCTGCCATGGCAGGGACACCTCCAGTGCCCCAGGCTGCTCCAAGCCCCGTCCAGCCTGGCCTGGGACACTGCCAGGGATCCAGGGACAGCTGCTCTGGAATTCTGTTCTCCCAGGGAGAATTCCTTCCCAATGTCCCCTCCACATCCCTCCCTCAGCCCGGAGCCGCTGTCCCCTGTGACATGAGATGAGGGTGACCTTGGGGCCGCAGGGGACAGAGGCAGGGCAGTCTGCAGGAAGGAGGATGGAGGGATGCTGAGGGCTCCTCAGAGGCACTCAGCCAAGGCAGTCACCAAAACCCCTTTCTCTTCCAGCCCGAGGCATTAACGCTCCCCAGAGCGGGCAGGAGTCACTGTCTGGATCCAGTGCACTCGCTGGGGCTCAGAGAGCCCGGATAAATCTGGACAGACGGCGTTGCTGTTCAGAGCAATTTAACTTTTACAGACTCCATTTGAAATTCCAGCCCTTTTAAAGCATGTGGTAAAATTCCCTTTTGCTTCGCTGAGGCTTCGCTCTCTGCTTTTATCTCTTTTACAGAACGTTGCCATCAAGGCTTGGAGATAATTGCGGTGCCGTTCGCCGTGGTCTTTCCTGCATTTTTGCCTCCAGCCCAGCGTCGTCCTGTTGTCTGGGGGAAGATTTAAATGGGATGTTGGGAAGGGATTCTCCCTGGGAGGGTGAGGAGGCTCTGGCACAGGTTACTCCGTGGGTTCCCCATCCCTGGCAGTGTCCCAGGCCAGGCTGGACACGGTTTGGAGCAGCCTGGGGCAGTGGGAGGTGTCCCTGCCGTGGGATGAGCTGATTTTTAAGGTTCCTCCCAACCCAACCCAGTCCATTATTCCATCACTTCACTCCTGGTCCCATTTCCTCCTCTGCACCAGTTTCCCCTGCAGTTGGTGCAGGACGTTCAGAGCTCTGGGATCTGCAGCAGGGACAGTTTTCCCCCTTTTCTTTTCCTCTCAGTTTTCTCTCTGCTCTCAGGGGTGCAGGGATGGGGCAGCAGCAGCCCCAAAGCCCAGGGCTGTGCCCGCCCCTGAGCCTCAGCTTGTCCCTCCCACCTCTCCTCAATCAGGAGCTGCCACAGAGCAAAAGCTCACTGGAAAAAAAAAAAAATTAAAAAATGCAGATTTCCTGCCATTTGTGAAAATTAACTCCCCTAATTAACTTACACGTAGAAACGCTCTTAGAATGAAGACATTAAGTTGATTATCTAGAAAATTGCTACCTTGGTACACTCTCTGATGCCACCTCTAAATAAGCCAGGGATGAAATTGCTCCTGTGGCATTGTTGTGGCACTGCAGCCGAATGCTCGCTGATGGAAGACACCATTTCCCTCTTTTTTTTGGGGCTAAATTTAACCTTTCATTTCAGCCAGTGGCAGCGGCTGAGCCTGCTGCAACCTTTCAGGGGGGAGAAAGGGTGGAAACCCCTCTGAAAACCCCTCTGAAAATCCCTCTGAAAATCCTTCTGAAGACCCCTCTGAAGACCCCTCTGAAGACCTCTCTGAAAAATCCCTCTGAAGACCCCTCTGAAGACCCCTCCCGGCGCTGCCCTGCTCTGCCCTGAGCCCCCCAGCCCTGGGTCTGCCCCGGGGTGCAGAGCTCAGCCTGGGGCTCTGTGCTGGGCTCAGGGGCAGCAGCTCCAGGGAGACACTGCTGATGCACACGAGGAGATGCTGGAGAAATTTGGGGAGCCTGAGGAGCAGCTGCCTCCCCCCAGCCTGGCAGGGAGATGGGAATCCTTGCAAGGAATAAATGGAATAATCTGAGCCAGCCAGGCCCCGGCAGCAGCAGGCAGGAATCCTGCATCCCACAGCCAGGGATGTGGCCTCTCCTGGCCCTCAGGGTGCTCACGGGCAGCTCCAGAGGCAAAAAACATCATTGCAGAGTGTGGAATGTGCTCGTGGGCTTCAGACGGGGCAAGAACATTTGTATCTAATGCCAACAGAGCATCAGATAGAAACAATTATTTATAAATAAGGACATTTATGTCTAATGCCAACAGAGCATCAGATAGAAACAATTATTCATAAATAGGGACATTTATATCTGATGCCAGCAGAGCTCTGTGAGGAGGGAGGGCTCAGAGTTTGCACCACGGACCAAAGGAAAGGTGCCCAAAATTCCCCCCTGAGCTCCTGGGCACACTTTGCAGTCGGTGCTGTGGCTGCAGGGCCAGAGCTGAACTCAATTAAACACAGAGGCAGATTTCAGCTGTAATTTGCACAGGGTTGATCTGTGATTATTGGAGGAGCAGGGAGAGGGGGGTGCTATGGGCCAGGTCCACTTCTGATCCCTTTAAAATGAAGACTTGATTAACAGCACAATTTCTTTTGACTTTAATGAATCCAGGGATTGCAAAGTGTTTACAGAAGGGCTCAAACTTCATTTAACTTTCACTGCAGAATGTCTGTCTGTCCCCATAAAAAGCAGAGAATTCCAGACAGATCTGATTTCTGAGCAGAGGTGTCACCACATAAAATGTCATCGTGTGGTTCCAGAACAGAATGGATGAGGCCTCTTAATTCATTGGATCCTCCAGCCTGTATTAATTGCTGTCTGGTAAGAATTACACTATTTCAACCCCTCCATTAGCAAACTTCAAGATGTTTTATTATTATTATTATTTGGCAATTAGCTGCTGCAATTATCTCTCTAAACACTGTTTGAATGGGTTCCCTCGTGCTTTTCTCCCATCCAGGGAGGCAGAGTGGAGGATCCTGCCCTGAACCTCCCCTGCCCCTGTCCCTGTCCCTGTCCCTGTCCCTGTCCCTGTCCCTGTCCCTGTCCCTGCCCCTGTCCCTGTCCCTGTCCCTGTCCCTGTCCCTGTCCCTGTCCCTGCCCCATCCCTGTCCCTGTCCCTGTCCCTGTCCCTGTCCCTGCCCCTGTCCCTGTCCCTGTCCCTGTCCCTGTCCCTGTGGCCACAGGGGCCAATTTCCCTGAGGCTTTCTGTGGCTGCTCCAAGCTCCTCTCTCCTTGACTTTTCCCATTCCAAAGTTCCTTAACCAAAAGTCAAGATTAAGTTGAAGTTAAATCTAAGCTCAAGTTTTATAAAAGTTTAAGTGGCAACGGATCAAGATGCTATTAATTTACAGTTTTAATGCACACAGGCTTTATTAAGTTTATATAATTTAAGATCCTTCTTGCTGAAATTTATTCATATGGAGTTGAAGTATCATTTAATTTTAAAATTATCTTATGTTTTGTTAAAATATGCTTATTAGTTGGTGGGTTTTTTTGTTTGTTTGGGGGTTTTTTTGGTTGTTTTTTGCTTTTTTGGTTTGGTTTTTTGGGGTTTTTTTTGGGTTTTTTTTTCATCTCCCCAGTTTGCTAAAGTTCCACCCTCACTTAAACACATCCACCCCCAAATATTTCTGTTTTTCTGGTGAGTTTCCAGCCCTGAGGTGTGAGCACAGCCCCAGGGCTGCAGCACATCTGCCTGCTCTCCGTGCTCCCGACCCTCCCTGAGAATCCATCCTTTATCACCAGTATTCTGCTCTCGAGGCTCCAGCACTTGATGTCACTCCAGGGTCTGAGAGTACACCGAGTTCCTTTGTGTGACAGGAGACACTTGACCTTTCCAAAGAGAGGAGCTGCTTTTAATCATTCCTTCTGATTTGCACATACAGAGGTGAACCCTGTGAACATCCCAGGCTTTTTGTGGGGTGGGTTTGTTGGGGTTTTTTTTGTTTTGTTTTTGTTTTTTTGTGGGTTTCTTTTGGTTTTGTTGGAGTTTGATGGAGTTTTTGTGATTTTGTTGGGTATTTTGATGGGGCTTTTTTTGGTTTTGTTGGGTTTCGTTGGGGTTTGTTGGGGTTTTTTGTGTTTTTTTTGTGATTTTGTTGGGTTTTGTTAGGGTTTTTTGTGGGTTTGTTGGGGTTTTTTGTGGTTTTTCGGGGGGTTTTGCTGGGGATTTGTTGGGGTTTTTTTGTGATTTTGTTGAGGTTTTTTGCGATTTTGTTGAGGTTTTCTGTGGTTTTGTTGAGGATTTTCGTGGTTTTAGTTGAGGGTTTTTGTGGCTTTGTTGGGTTTTTGTAATTTTGTTGGGTTTTTTTGGATTTTTTGTGATTTTGTTGGGGTTTTGTGATTTTGTTGGGTTTTTTCATGATTTTGTTGTGGGTTTTTTTTTTTCCCAGCACTGGCATTTACAGGCCACTTGTTTTCACCCAAAGTTGGGAACTGGGATTTTTTTTTTGCTGCAAAGAAGTGCTCAATCCATCAGCAGAGCTCAGCAACGTGCTCCAAATGAAATAAATGATGGCAAACCCTCTTGCTTTGGATGGGATGTGTGCAGAGGAGGGGAGGAGGGGGGAGAGCAATTTGTTTAATGGATTTTATTGATTTAGAGATTAAAATACTCCGGGGGTTAGATCCCTGTTTTTGCACTGCAAAATCACAATCACTTACAGGGTCTTTGTGGAAATTCAGAAATTAAATGGAGCTCAATCCCAGGCCCTGGCAGCTGAAAGCACAAAGGTCCTTGAGGGACCTTTCCAGGGCTTTATAAACCTTCCTGGGAAGGTTTTTTCCCCCTGATATCCAATCTAACCCTGGGATTATTCCCAGCAGTGTGCAGTGCCAGCATGAGGGGGACGGCTCCAAAGTGCCAGAATTCCCCTCTGTGAGGGCCGAGGGGCCCTGGCAGAGGTTTTTCCATGGGTTCCCCATCCCTGGAGTGTCCCAGGCCGGGCTGGACAGGGTTTGGAGCAGCCTGGGGCAGGGGACGTGTCCCTGCCTTGGCAGGGCTGCCACTGGGTGAGATTTCAGCCCCTTCCAACCCCAAACCGTCCAGGGACTCGATGATTCTCTGTTTCCTTTTGTCCCATTGCAGGTTTTTTCGGCAAGGTGAGACCTTTTTGGCTGCGGGGATGACAACTTTATATTTAAGTCAGGCGCAACTTTATCACCTCCTCGTATGTAACGCATCAAACATTAAAGGAAAGCCGAGGTTTATTCATTTCGGGTTGTTGTGCAGAGCTTGGGGCCAGCAGGAGCAGCTGGGCTGGGCTGACGGCTGCTGAAAATCCCAGGATTTTGCTGGAGGGAGCAGGAGCAGGGGCTGCAGACACGAGCAGCAGGTTTATTGCTTTGCTCTCGGAGCCAGCACTTCACCTGCGCCGTTTGCATTGCAATAAATTTTTCATCTTGGGTTTATCTTCTGTAGGAGTGAGGTCTGAGGGAGGCAGAGCTGCCTCTCCAAAGGGCTGCATGTTTTTTTAAACAGAGGCACTTTAAGCTGTTAGTCAGGAAAGGTGAATTTTAGATCTTTGTGGAAAATGTTTTTGCCGTTGACCTACAGCAGCTGCTTCCTTTCATCTGTGAAATCCAACTCTCTGGACTCCCAAAATCTCCAGCAGTGGCTGAGGACTCCTCTGCCAGCAGAGAATTTGTCCCAAATCCTTTAGGGGAAGGGTGAATCCATCACTGCAGTTTGTTCTTGGCTGGCCCAGACCCCTCTGAGGCTGCACCCACAGCTGGAAATTCAGAATGAACCCCCAGGGACACAGCCCGGATCCTCTGGATCCTGAACAACCTGAGTTCACTCTGCTCCTGCAGCAGCTCTGTGGGGTTTGGGTGTGGCTGGGTCAGAGAAAAGCCCCTTTGCCTCTCTGGGAGCTCAGAACCGATCCCAGCTGCCCCAAAGGGCACACACACACATTCCTGGTGCAGGGTGAGGGATTTCTCCAGAGCCCAGGGCAGCAGAGGATTCCCTGTGCAGGTGAAGGATTCCCCCAAACCCAGGGCAGAGGCTGAGCCTGGATCAGCCCTGGGTCAGCCCTGGGTCAGCCCTGGATCAGCCCTGGATCAGCCCTGGATCAGCCCTGGATCAGCCCTGGATCAGCCCCACCCTCCAGGCAGGGTCACTGCTGGCTGCAGCCTCACACAGGGGAATTAAACCTCTCAGTGCTGAGCCCAGGAATATCAGCCCTGAACCCTGATCAGTGAATCGGGGCCTAATTCAGGCTCGAATTCAGTCCTGTGCCCCTGAAGCATCGGGGGATTTCAGAGCCAACTCCAGGCTCTGCTGAGGGCCATGAGCAGTGATTGCTGGATCCTCCAGATGTCTTTCTCACACTTGGAATGCACCTCCTCTGCTTCTCCTGCTCTGAAGCAGAGATGTACTTACACATCTCATTTACATAGTGCATTAAATATTGAAGATTTGCTCGAATGGTCTTCTCTTTTCCCGGCCAAAAAAAAAACCAAAAAAAAAACACAAAACCCAAAACCACCCAAGAAATAATTGTTTTCCCTCCACAACACTGAAAACAGAGGATCACTAGAAGTGATCTGTTGTGCACAACCTGGCAATTACGTGAGAGCTGAACAATGAAAGGGACTGGACGGGGCAGGCTGAGCCTGTCTGCTTTAAATTTGGCTGGAACAGCCCAAATCAGCAGAGGCTCCTTTTTATGTCCAACAGATGCCAGGCAGAGGAGCCTCACAATTCCTCGTTTCCATTCCTGCCTGGTTCCTGGTAATGTGATCCTCGTTTTTGCATCTCATTAGTGATGCACAACCTGCTGGAGGTGACGGGGAGCTGGCAGCTCCGGGGCTGCGTTCCAGAGCTGTGGAAATCAATCCCAAAGAATTCTCCTGTCCATCCCTGGCAGTGCCCAGGGCCGGGCTGGGGTGAGGCCTTGGGAGGGCTGAGCTGGAGCAGAGACTGGACACAGCCAGAGAATAAAGGAGAGATTTATTAAAAGGTCTTTAAGGATCCACCTTGGGCAGGACAAGAGCCTGGCCAGGGCTGCACCCAAGGTGGACCCAAAATGGTCATAAAATGGACACAAAATGGGCACAAAATGGACCCAAAATGGACCAAAAATGGTCTCAAAAATGGCTGACTGGTCTCAAAGTCTTACATTTTTATAAGTTTTGGTCCGTTTTGCATATTGGGGTTACCTTGAGGCATCAGAGCAGCCTGGGACAGTGGAAGGTGCCCCTGCCAGGGCTGGGCTGGGCTTTAAGGTCCCTCCAAGGAGTGATGGGGTACCGATGTCCTGAATTCCATGGAAAAGGCACCGTGGCAGTGGGGCAGGAGGTGTGAGGAGGGTGAATCCACCAGGACTGTCCTGGGGCAGAGCAGGGTGGGGTGAGGCTGGTGCAGAGTGACGAGAGGGGAACGGGGCTCCAGAGCTCCCAGGGCCACTGGAGAGCCCTTACAAACCATTCTGCTCTTTCAGTCATTAATTTTTTATGAAGTTTAATAGGCCTGCAGCCTAGAGACCTGCCTGGCTGTTGATTAGCTTCATATTTTCTCTCATTAATGTAGAATCTGATTAGCCCCTGTTACAAGCATTTCATCTGATCTGGCAAAGAGCATTGTTCTGATAGCAGGAATTACAAGTTTACTTCCTTACAGGAGACAAAGCCTCTGGCTGCTGAGAGCCCCACTCCTCCCAGGCCTCCCTCCAGCAGCATTTGGGAGCAGGGGCTGGGGATGTTTAAATTTGGGGGAGGCTCAGGCCCCCTCCTGCCTGTTCCACTGAGATTTGCTGCTGGCAGCCTCTCAGCTTGGAGCAGAGGTGACACAGAGGTGGGACGCTGTTTTACACCACAACTTTGACTTCAGGAGGCTGAAAATGACTCCTTTATTTTTGGGATGTGTCTCCCTTTTATACTGTTTTACACAATCTGATTGGTGACACAAAGACAAACCTCTTCACTGCCATTGGTCAGAGCAGAGGGACATCAAGGAGAAATCCCTCCTGGGGAAAGGAATGAATAACAAAGGTATTGTTCATAAAAATATGTTTCTTGTTTACAGAGAATTCTCTGGGAAAGGGAATTTCAGAAAACCAAAACATTTCCAGCACAAAAATCAGGGCTACAGAGCTGTGGGTGACCTGGGCTGCCCAAAGCCACCATCCTGCACCCAAAGGTGTGCTCAGGAGCACTGGGCCACCCCATTAACACACACAGGAACGTGCCAAATTAACCCATCCTCATGCCCAGCTCTCTGCTGCAGCCTTTGTGAGAAGGAAAAGGAGTTTTATGAATGACCTGAGCAATTGCAGCTAATGGCTGGAGCTGCAAACCACCTCCTGCTGCTCCCAGGGGAATCATCTCTCGGCAGCCTGGAGGAGCCTTTTCCCTGTCTGCCACTTTATGGATGTCCTCAGTTCCCAGGGATATCAAGGCTTCAGAGCAGGCATTAAGGGAGATTGCTCGGGTCATTATTAATTATGCAGATTCTCCATCTTCTTCTGTCAGAACACGGGAGTTAAATAAACACAAATGGATCAAAGTGCTGTGCAACAGGAACTTTATGTTAATGCAGCAAGAGGGCTGGCGGGGGGTGGCTGTGCCATCAATCTCGGGGCGTGGCAGCACCCAGGGGATCCAGCATTTGGGTCTGTCATCCAGGTGCTGGGATGGGAAAAGGCTTTTATGGCACCCCAGAGGGCACTGGCGCCGGTGTGGGCGTGAAATCCACTCCCAGCTGCTTGGCCTGAAGAGTTTCTACTTGGATTTGACAAATAATTCTGAGAGAAGGGACCTCAGGGGGAGCTGGGGACACCCAGCAGGACACCATGGGCAGTTCTGCTCCCAAGGCTTCTGTTCAGAGACTGGAGTTTGGCCAGCTGAGCTCCTTCCACTCAGACATGGGAATTTCCAGGAGCTGAGAAAGTGAAAGGGACCCCAAACGCCCAGAGTTTAGTGTGGGAGGTCACCCTGTGCCCAGTGTCCCTGCCCTGCCCAGTGTCCCTGTGATGGTGCCCAGTGTCCCCTGGGGTGCCCAGTGTCCCTGTAATGGTGCCCAGTGTCCCTGCAGTGCCCAGTGTCCCTGTGATGGTGCCCAGTGTCCCTGTGATGGTGCCCAGTGTCCCCTGGGGTGCCCAGTGTCCCCTGTGATGGTGCCCAGTGTCCCTGTGATGGTGCCCAGTGTCCCTGCAGTGCCCAGTGTCCCTGCAGTGCCCAGTGTCCCCTGTGATGGTGCCCACTGTCCCTGTGATGGTGCCCAGTGTCCCTGTGATGGTGCCCAGTGTCCCTGTGATGGTACCCAGTGTCCCCTGTGATGGTACCCACTGTCCCTGTGATGGTGCCCAGTGTCCCCTGTGGTGGTGCCCAGTGTCCCCTGTGATGGTGCCCAGTGTCCCTGTGGTGGTGCCCAGAGTCCCCTGTGATGATGCCCAGTGTCCCTGTGGTCCCTGCTCACCCAGCTCTGGAGCCAGGGGCTGAACTTGGGACGTTCTGCCCATCAAAGAGCCTCAAACACTAAATCCCTGGGTTTTTTTTTTTTTGGAAAAAGGCTGGTTCTGCCTGGCTGGTTCTGTCCCAGCTGCAGGAGAACAGAGTGATGCTGGTCAGGAGGAAATCTTCCAGCAGCACACGAGGAGGAGGCCCACAGCGAAGCTCAGGGGCAGCAGCAGAGTGAGGAAACAGCAGAGTGGACACTCCTGCCCCGAGTCTGCTTTCTCTGCAGCCTTACATAAGGCAGCCAGCTCTGCTCTAGCCTATTTATCTCCCTCAGCTCGTGGCAAGGGCCCCTGTGCCTGTGCTGCCAAAGCAAGCTGGGTGTCAAATCACTCCAGATGTGCATAATTCAAGCTGGCACGGAAACTGATGGCTTTTGCATTGGACATGTTTATTTTCTTCTTGCAAGGCTTAAGCATGTCATTTGCTGTCACACATGCCCTTGTGAAATCTTGGCAAGAAATCAATTTGATTTCCAATGTCAAGCAGCTTTCTTTAATGTCCCCAGATAAGGTTTGTGTGCTGGAGGAGTTATGGATGCACCACCTGGGGTCAACAGCACAGAGCTCCCGGGGAAAGCCTCGTGCACAATATTTCAAGCAAATCTCTGCAGAATTGTTGCTTCTTCCTCAGCTCCTCCAGAAATGGGCATTTGTCACTTCCCAAAGGGATGTGTGACACTGAACCCGCCGGGGCAGGGAACACAGGGGTTTGTGTGCTCCTTTTGCACCAGTCCAGGCTGGTCTGGGCAAAATCCCTCAGGCTCTGAGCTGTCCTGGGCCAGGGATTCTGTTCTCCTTCTTGGGCCAGGAATTGATTTTTCCTTCTTGGACAAGGAGTTCTGTTTTCTTTCTTGGGTAAAGGATTTTTCTTTCCTTCTCTCCCTTTCCTTCTTTCCTTCCTTCTCTTCCTTCCTTCACAGTCACATCTCTCCTGTGCCTCCTCCTTCTGTTGGTGGGAGGACTTTGCTGCTCCTGTTGCTCTGCTGGCTGAAGAAATCCCTCTATTAATTTGTTATATTTCAGACTTAAAAGAGACCAAAAGGACTCCAGCCCAGAACAAGTGCAAAACCATCCCTGTGGGAGCAGGAATCTGTTCTGCAGCACCACGTACCATTTTCCCCCCCCTCCCGTGACATTATTCCCCTTCCCACTTTCCTTCAGCAGAGCAGCGAAAAGCTGCTGCTATTTATAACCGGGCTGCACATTTATTTATTCAGTGTCAGACGGGGAGGGCACATCGGGGCCGCCCCCGGGGCCAGCCCAGGCTGCTCCTCTCCCGTGTCCGTGCTCTCGCACCAGCAGAGGCTCCAGGCGGGAGAACTGCCTTGGAAAGAGTCTTGAGCAGGAGCAGATGGCACCAAAAATCTGGTTACACTTCGTGAGAGTGAAATTCATTAACCCCCCGGCCCCTCCCTGTTCCCCAAATTAATATTTTTTAAAGCCAAATATTAGAGAATTGCTCGTTGAAGTTTTGTGTCTGAGGGGGTTTGCCCTGAAAGCAGAACCAGCCTGGAGAGGCTGAGGGCTGTACAAGGACTGCCTCCTGAAATAAATCTGAGCAGCTCAGAGCCAGAGCAGCCCCAGCTGTGTCCTGGGGCCAGGTGAAGCCTCTGCGGGTGACTTCAGCCCCCAGTGAAAATGCCCGGGAGTAAATGGGGTTTCCCCCACTGGCGCTGATGGTTCTGGATCTGCCCTTCCAGTGTGAAGTTCTGTATCTCTGGCACATGCAGGAGAACCAGAGTTTCCTTATTCTTGGCACAACTAAACTTCTGTGGGCGGCCAAACTTTCCAAAAAAATGAAATCTTTCCAAAAATGAAACCCCCAAGCATCTTATTCTCCGCTTTTTGTGGAGGTTTCACCCTCCACAAATGTCACCAATTTCACCCAGTTCCAGAGCTCTCCTTGGCTGCCGGAGAAGAAAGGATGCTCAGGTGCTGACATCCCTCTCCAAGCCCATTTGATTTTGCAATTAATTCCCAGTCAGGGTGGTAATTTCTATTGCACTCTCCGCCATCAGAAATATTTAGCAGATTAACATCATTTAGCTTTCATCTTCCCCGGGGAGATAAGAGGAAGGATTAAAGGGAAGGAGATTCCTCGCTGAACGCTGTTGAGAGGGTGCTGCCGAGTCTGGAGATGGGGAATCAAATGAGGGGAAACAAAGGGAAAGTTGAGGAGCCCCTTGGTGCTGCTGGTGGGATTTATTCACTTTTTTCACCTCTCCTGCCCCTCTGGGAGCTCCCCAGCAGCTCTGGGCAGGTGACCACACCTGTCAGCAGGGCTGTGACGGAGCAGATGCTGCAATTCGCATCCTTGAACCCAAAATGTATCATCGCTGGCCTAAAACTGCTAATGGGATAAAAACGGGCACTCCTGAGCACTCACCCTCTCTCCTTTCTCTCCTTTCTGCTTTCCGGGGTGCAGGTTCCCTGCTCGGCTCCACCCGAGGGGAGGAAGGAGAATTTCTACTGCAGGAATTGAATTTCCCCAGTATTCAATCAAGGCAGAATAATGAGTTTAATATCTGAGGCTCCACCCTGCTGCTGGGGAAACTGAGGCAGGCTGCTGGGGGCAGCCTGGGCCAGCACTTCAGGTGTCCCTCTGGAGCCTGGCTCAGTGTTTTGGCAGGGGAAGTGTTGGATGTGCAGCTCCTGCTCCCTTCACTCCAGGGAGGCTGGAGCCAGCCCCAGTGACGGCTCCAACCCCAATTCCCAGGAACTCTTTGGGAATCCACAACCTCCAGGAGCAGCTGTCAATGGAGTTGAGTGGATCACAGCCCCTCACTGCCAAAATCCCCCAAAACTGGGAGTTGTTCTGAAGCAGCAGCTATCGATCCCCTCCAGGGGCACCGCCCCCATCGCCGTGACTGATGGAGTTTAAATCGCTCTGTCTGAGAGAGGCTCGTGCAGGATAAATGATATTTTCCTGCCTTTTCTCTTGCATATGGATTGCAGGGTCCTGGCAGGATCTGCAGGGCTCTCAGGCTGCTGGGGAGTGAGCCCTGCCAGCTCTGGGGGACAGGGACACCCCCAGGGCCACCCTGAGGAGCAGCCATGGCCATGGCCACTGATGGCTAAAGCAAAATGCTTCTCCTGGCAGACAAAAATGTGTATTTATGTGCCAGTGCTCCTTTAATAAGGACATTTCCAAGAATTATTATGAATTTCAGCTGGTGGGCAAGTTTGGTGCATTTAAAAGCTATCCATCACCGAGAGCAGATTCAATAGTCATCATCGGAGCCGACTCTCACAATCCCATTTTTACAGCATCAAATGATGTGCTCAATAATAAAATTATTTTTATCAGTTTTAATCTGTCATTGCCAGGCAGTTGCTGATTTGCCATATCAGTAAGATCAGCAGCACTGGAGTGAAGGGAGATTTACATTCCTAACTTCATCAGGAGCTTGCTCAGTTTTATCTGAGGCCTCAGATGACAAGAAAATAACTTTGGGGAGCAGATCCCCGAGTGCTGCAGCTGCAGCCCTGTGTGATCCAGGGCACAGGGTGGCACTGGGGGACCTCTGAGGTCCCATCCAGCCCGGGCCATGCAGAGGGGCTGGATGGATCCCACCCTGCCCAGGGGGAATTCAGCCCCTCCAAGGACGAGCTGCTGCTGCTGGGCCCACAAAAGAACCAATCCCACTTTGGCTTTGTCGTTTTTTGAACGTTGTACCCCAGATCTTTCCCCTCTGGGTCAGGGAGGGGCTGCTCCCAGTGCTGGCACGTCCAGGGCTGGAGCAGAGACAGCCTGAGCCAGGTCCTGGCTGTGTGTGGATCCTCAGCATCTGCTCGGGGACCCACCTGCTGCAGCCTCCTCCTCCTGTGCCATATGGAGCCTTCACTGGCAGACCCTGCTCAGGGCAATAAATCTCCTCCTTTTCTTCAGCAGGGAGAGGATGGGAACGTGGCTGGTGTCCCTCTGCCCCAGGGACAGGGAGAGCAGCAGAAATCCTCCCTGATCCCTGGGACAATCAGCAGAGGCAGGATGAGCCCTCCCTGCCCCTGGGCAGCCTCTGGTGCAGCTCAGCCTCTCGTGGGGCGCAGAAGATTTTTATCTGGGAGTTGATCTGCACCACCACGAGCTGCAGGAGCTGGTGCTGGCCAGGAGATAATTCCCCCCAGCTCTGGGACATCGGGGTGAGGCCCCAGCTCCACAGGAGAAAAGGCTGAGGGTGTTTCTATTTTGACTGAATAGTGAAAATAGAACAAAATGTAACAGGGTTCAAGGAGAGAGGCTGGATGTGCTCAACACAGGGCACGAAATATCATCCGAATGAAGCCACAGGCACAGCCTCTGATCCTTTTAATAGGACAGGCTTCTACTCTGCCATAAATTTCCCTGCTCAGCACATATGGATCTGTATGATCTCTCCCTCTAAACCCACGAGGAGGAGGCACCCTGCAAAGCCCCATCTGCCCGGTGCTTCTGGGGCCGTGCCGTGTGCCAGGGCTGGAATTCCTCCATCCACAGAGCTCCCACTGCCCTCGCTGGCCACGGAACACGAATGTGGAGGAAGCAGAGCTCCAAGAGTGGCTGTGAAGCAGAGAGCTCTCACACGGGAGTGTGTGTGAGGAGAGGATCTCATTTATCCATTCCAGGCTGGGGTGGTTCTTGGACTGGGCTGGGAAAAGGAGGCTGAGAGTGATGATTGAAAAAGACAACCACAACAAGTGAGCTGTGACTGGAGCTTGCTTCTTGATTGGAAGTGTTTAGAAGGTGCTGCTGGAACATGAGAACCAATTAACTCGAGAAGAAATCACGTTCCTCACCTCCTCCCATGTTTCCTGGCATCCTGGCAGCTTTAACATCTGGGTGTCCTCAAGACATTCGATGCATTTCATTCATCACACATGACATTTGCATAATGCCAGCATCATACTTTATGCAGATGCACCCTTGAGCATCTCCCTGATTGCTGTTTAAACTCCCCATCAATGGAGCCCCCGGGGGCCTTGCCCACTTGTGAATGTGGGAAAACGCCAGGGCCAAAGTGACTCATCCCTCGCACTGGCACACTCCGAGCTCCCTCCACACCCCGAGTAAACACGGCGCCTTTCATTTTATTTTTCTTTCCACAGCCATTAAAATTCTATTAGCTGTTTGTGAATATTATTTCATGCCATCTGCATTTGCTCCTCAGCCTGTGCTGGCGACAGCTGCAATCATTTGTATGCGTTTTCGGGGTGGTGCTGGAGGAGCAGAACCTTCCTCCCTCGCTGCTCCAGGAGACACAGCCAACTGCAGGCATGGTTTGTTTGCAAATCCAAATCCCCACAGTGTTATTTTATTTATTAGGACAACAGAAGGGAAAAGGGAGGATGAGACAAAGGGAAGTGTTTCGATGTTATGTGACAAACAGCGGCGTTGCTCCTTTTCACTTATTTATTTGGCCCCCAGCCACGGTTTGGGGTGGAAATGGAAGGGGACAGAGGAACAGGCACTTTTTATTCTGTCATGTTTGCACTTGTGAAAGGCTGAGAGCTTCCATTGTGTAAAATATGTATTTTTAATTAACCACCATTTACATAGAGTTGCTGAACAGGAACTTGAACAAGAGGATGTGATCCCGTGTCAGCATCTGCTGCAGGGTCCCCTCGGCTCCATAATTCCCAGCCAAATGAAATGTCTCAGCATTACAGAGCAATAAACCTGGATAACAACAGGTCAGCAGACGGGGCCGGGGCTGTGGGGGGGTGACTGAGCATCCAAATATTGTTTTATTAATGGTATTTATTTCCACGAGCGTCCCAGGGGGATGTTCAGCCTCGTGCAGATGGAATCCATGCAGCATTCCAGCCCTGGGAGCTCTGCTTTGGGGCTTTCCTTAGGAAATCAATCCCAGGGGGGTTTTCCTCCCAGGACAGGGGGTTGTGCCCAGAGCTGGGCAGGATCTCCATTTCGTGGGGGCAGAACTGCAGGGCCAAAACATTTCTGCTCTTCGATGCCAGTGCTGGAGGAAGTCTCACCCTCCCCTGCGCTCACACAAAGTTTGGCTCGAAAAGCCCCAGGTGATGAATGCTTCAGTATTTAACCATGATTTACCTGTGGTGAGTGAAGGAGAAATTATGCAAATAGGGCCTGAATCAGAGCAATGAGCCCCTTTATATTCTCCAGAAAATGTCAAAATATAATGTTTTATGAATCGCTCGCTTTCCTTTGAAAATAAAACACTTCTCCTTTTCGACGTTGGAGATTATGTGTGAACATCAATTACAGAGGAATGGTGGCTGGATTAACACAGTCCCCGAATGGCAGGAATTGATAAAGGAATGGGATTTGGATTTAGGAGAATTCCCTGTCATTCCATGTGATCCCAGTCCTCGATTCACCCCCTGCCCCAGGGACACGAGCTGCTCACTCAGAGCCAAGGGCAGCGCTGATGGAAGCAGAGAGAACAAAACTGCACAAATCCAGCTTTGAATGGCATCACAAACAAACCACGAGGAGCTCTGAGAGCACAGCAAGGTCCCAGGAATGAAAGTCCTGTTCATCTGTGTGTAGATAAAAACAATCTTCCCGGAGGTGAGGGAGCAAAGTCACGCTGAATTTCCACTCCTCTCATCTGCACTGTTTGTTCTGGGCCTCCACAGACCTCAGAGAGGCTGCAGCATCTGAGGAAAACAAATTTCAGTGCATCACTTTGAATAATCCTGACTGAGTCATCAATTTGAAACCCCAATTCCTATTAGCACTTCTCCAAAGAGCTTTGATGAGGTTGTGGCTGTTGGTACCAGGAGTTTGTGGTGCACGTGATGATTCAGAGCTGCTCCCTCCCACGAGCTGATTCCTGCTCACCCAGAGCAGCAGCAATTGCTGTTCAAGGAGCAGGGAAGGGAAAGGAACCCCAGGAAAATCAGGGCCTCGTCTGGCACAAGCTGCTCATTCCCAAGAGGGATTTTTCCTGGGGTCCCATGGGAAGTCCCTTTAGGGGTGAGACCCCTCCTGCGGGGTGGGTGTGCCCCTGGATCCCCTGCCCTCTGCAAGAGGAAATGATCCCCCAGAGCTGGCAGCCCCCAGAGCAGCAAAGAAATGTCCATAAATCCTGGGAGCTGCTCAGGGCTTGTTCATGGGGCAGAGGAATTGCCTTTGCTGGGATGGCCATGGGTGACAATGACCTGGTGACCCCAGCACGGAGCACTTAGTGCTGGGATACCTTCTGAGGGAGAAGAATTTAAAAATAACTCCCTTTAGCAGCCTGGAGGGTGACCAGGCTTTGCTGTGGGCAGGCGATGTCCCAGATTTTGTCACTAAAAGGAAACTTTCAATCAGGTTTTCTGTGTCTGTGATGGGATTGAGTCTGGCAGGGGGGGGTTGCTCCTGGGGCTGCTCAGCAGGACCTGGGGGGAGCTTGGAGTGAAAGCTCAGAGGCTGGGGAAGGGATTCTGGGGGGTGTGAGCAGGGCTGGGAGCTCTGGAGGAGCCCAAAGCCCAGCAGGGATTTCTGGTGGGGTCTGGAATTCTCCCTCCCAGCCCAGCCCCGGGGCTGTTCCCTGGGCAGAGGGGAGCAGGAGGGAGCTGTGGCCGTGGCTGGAGGCGGCAGATGGAACTGGGGTGACATTCCTGAGAGCAGAGGGCTCCCTGAGCTGCTGCAGCCTCCCCTCCTGGGATTGGCTTCATTTCCTGGGCCAGCAACGAGAATTCCTGGGGACTCTGCAGGGAAATGAAGCCCTGATGATCCCAAATTTATCCTCGGTCCCACTGGCAGCCTGGCTTTATGAGAGGGTAGTTTTAATTAGATTTTGAGCTTCCTCTTTGGAAGACCACGGGCTCCAGATGGCAGGTGAGCTCATCCCCTCCCGGTCTGAGGGACTTTGGGCTGTTCTGCTCTTCAGCTCTCCCTGTTCCGAGGCAGGCAGGGTGAGACAGCAGATCACGGGGAAGGGATTAACAAGGAGTGAAAAGCATCAAGCAGCAGAAATGGGAACAGGCTCTCAGCTCTCCCAAAGGGATTGGGAAGAGGGTGCTTTTATCAAGTGAAAAAAAAACCCTAAAAAATAGAACTGAAAAAAAAACTGAAAAAAAAAAATCAACCCTCGCATATAATTTATGAAAAACTGACTTTTCCCAAGGCAGGCCTGGCAGGAGAGGAATCCTCACTGCTGGAAGCAGAGGGTGAGGCGCAGGGAATCAGGGAGCTCTGTAGCCCTGGTTTGTGCCTGAGGTGTTTTGGTTTCCTGAAATTCTTTTCCCAGGGAATTTTCTGTAAACAGGAGAAATGTTTTTGGAGCTGTACCTTTGTTATTCATTCCTTTCCCCAGGAGGGACTTCTCCTTGATGTCCCTCTGCTCTGACCAATGGGAGTGAAGAGCTTTTGCCTTCATTTCACCAATCAGATTGGTCTGTGTGAAATGGTATAAAAGGGAGACACACCTCAAAAATAAAGGAGTCATTTTCAGCCTCCTGAATCTCAGGCTCTGTGTTGTTGTGGTGTAAATCATCTTCAGAGCAGCATTTCCAGGGGCTGCTGTCACCTGGGGAGGGCTCCCAGCCCAGGGGAGGATCCCAGCCCTGACCTGCTGCTCCCGAACGCTGCCAGGGGCTGTGGGGGGCTGAGGCTGGACCCTGCAGGGCTCCTTGGGGCCAGGGGGATGTTTGGGGTCCTCCCCAAGCCCCCAGCCCCAGGATAACTCACTCACAGCCAGCCTGGCACCTTTCCACCCATCCCACTGCAGAGGTGCCTCCCTCAGTGACAAACTTCCCCAGCAGAGAGTCAGAGGCCAAATCCCACCACAAACTGCTCAGGGCAGGTGAAATTCTCCTTGCCCTTTCCTGCCGTTGGTGGGGTTATAAAACCCCCTGGGGCACGTTCCAGGAGTGCTCCTTCCCCCAGGGGAGGCTGAGCTGCTTCGGGGTGGAAACGGGAGGTGAGGGGCTCCTGCTGCTCCCAGCACTGACACTGCTGTCATTTGCAGGAGGAGGTTCTGCTGATTCCAGGGAGCATTTCTCAGCACGGATTATTTGGCACCCAGACTGTATGTTAGGGAATAAATTATTTTGTTCTGCTCCTAACTGATCACAGCCGTGAATTCTGATTTGCTGACACCGAGTCCCAAACAAAAGCACAGAACCTTGTCTAATAGTGCTATGAAAAGGGATAGTCAGGAAATATTAACAAGTTTCATATGGTAATTTATGTAAATAGAAACCATAACTCAGTTGAAAAGATTCAGTTGAATGTATAGAAAGAGTTTGAGAGCCAAGGTTCTCATGATAAAACATAAATTGAGACTTAGTCTTTACAACCCAAATGTTGTGCTTTCTGCCACAGAACAAAGAAGGGGAAAACCAGAAGCTTCGTTTTAATTAAAAAGTGAAACATTTCCCAGTTTGGGGTTTAGGATCTGCAGTGGGGCACTTTTCCAGGATTGTGAACAGAGCCTTTCAATCGGTATCTCTGTAGAAAAAACATTGCAGCACCCATGGCCCTGGGCAGGGCCACCTCCCTGTGGCACAGGGTCATTCTCCTGGTGGCACAGGGACACCTCCCACTGTCCCAGGCTGCTCCAATGACCAGCCCGGCCTTGGGCACTGCCAGGGATCAGGGACAGCCCCAGCTGCTCTGGGCACCTGTGCCAGGGCTGCCCACCCTCACAGGGAAGGATTTCTTCTTTATACCCAGCAAATCTTCCCTCTTTCAGTTTAAGGCATTTCCTATCAGTCCATGCCCCTGTGGGAAATCCCTACAGACTCCTTGGAGCCCCTTTAGGCTCTGGGATTTCCGTTAGGAAGTGGGATCCCCTTTGTCCCCTGGAGTTCCCTTTAGGCTTTGGGGTCACATTTAGGCTCCAGGATCCCCTTTAGGCTCAGGGATCTCCTTTAGCCCCTGGAATCCCCTTTAGGCTCTAGGGTCCCCTTTAGGCTCTGGGATCAGCCACTCCCACCCCACCAGATTCCCAGGATCCTGGTGATCTCCTGATCCAGATCCAAGGGAAGACCCTTTGAGTTCTCCTTGGTCCTGGATCCTTGGTTCAGGTGATTTCCAACCTTCCCAGAGCCAGCCCCTCCATACCTAGTCTGAGCTTTGCAAAGACCGTGTATTTTAATTAAAGACTTTAATTAGTCTGCCCATAATCTGTCAGAGCTCTCATGCTGAGGCATAATTAATGTCTTACCTCCACCTTGCAACTTCCACGACGTGTGTGAGCCTTCCAAATAAATCTGCTCTGGTGTTTGAAGGGACAGAACAATAACAGCACTTGGCACTTCCTCCTGCTGGAATAACTGAGCTGTGCATTTATCAAGGGCCTTTCTCCGAGGCTGTCCAAAGGGCAGGGAGAGCTGTGTGTGTACTCAGCACCTGGCAAGATTGAGCCTCCAGCACACAATCAATATTTATAAATTATGCTCCAACCTTAAGGCAGCCTGGGACGTTCTGGGGGGTGCTGGGCTTTGTTTGGTTTCCAAAAGCGAAATACCAAAGGCCAGAGTCTGAGGGATGCTGGAAACCAAGCTTTCACCACTCAGAATTCAAAGACAAGCTCTCCTAAACAGCTCAGTTTCCATTTTGGCACTGAAATAAGAGTTTACGTTGTCGGGATTGCAGCGTGTTGGGTCTGAGGCTGAACTGCCAAGGAGCTTTGAGCTCTGGGTGATCTCTGGCTGCTGGGGCTGAGGCACACGGAGTCATCCCAGCACTGCAGGACTGGGGCAGTCAGCTCAAGGAAAGGGGGCAGAATTGAACCATCAGCAGCTCTGCTGTCCTGGTGACACCCTGGCTGCTCCCTGGCTGTGGAGAACCGATCCCTCACCCCACTCCTCCCTGCCCCATCCCTCACCCCACTCCTCCCTGCCCCACTCCTCCCTGCCCCATCCCTCAGCCCACTCCCCCCTGCCCCACTGCTCCCCCAGGCCCCTCTGCAGCGCCAGTTCTGTTACCTGCAGCTGCAGCCCCAGCCCAGGCTGTGTTCAGTCCCTGCCTCAGCCCTTTATCTTTATTAACCACGAGATCCTGTGCCTGGATCTGTGCCTGGGCTGCTGCTGAGGAGTCTCAGCTCCCCTCCGGGTGTTTATTTTTCTCCAAACTGCCATTCCAGAGTGAGTTACCTTTGTCAGGCAGCAGGGTACCAGCACCGCCAGCCCTGTGCTCCTGCTCCAGGCTGTCTCCATCCCTGTCCCCATCCCTGACCCACCCCTGTGTCTGTCCCATCCCTGTCCCCATCCCCATCCCTGTCCATGTCCTCGTCCCCATCCCTGTCCCATCCCTGTCCCATCCCTGTCCCTGTCCCATCCCTGTCCCATCCCTGTCCGTGTCCCTGTCCCTGTCCCTGTCCCATCCCTGTCCCCTCCCTGTCCCTGTCCCTGCCGTTTGCTGAGCCTGGCCCATTCTGTCCCATCTGTCTTCCTTAAGTGGCGCGGTATCCTCGGCCCTGGATGGAGACATCATTTTTATTGCGCCGGCTTCTGGCGCTTGTTTTCGCTCTGAATTATTTACCAACCCACTCCTGAGCGGGGAGAGGCGTGGGGCTGCAGGAGAGCGAGGCAGTCTCCAGACCAGGAGGTGGGAGGGAAGAGCGAACAATTTCCCCGAGCAGCGCTCGGAAAAGTCTGCCGTGATTTTCTCGCCTTTGTTCCATCTCGTGTTAAACATGTTTGTGTCAGGCAAACAACCCACATTAGATGGAATTTCACACCACTCAAAGCATCGGTGTCTGCAGCCTTAATGTGTATTATGTTCAAACATGCAACGTAATCCATCACAAACCCCTGCAGACCTCGCGCTCCCCTCCCGCTCCATCCGCTCGCAGCTCCCTCTCCGCACGCTCCGAGCCAACCTTCTGTCGGTGGGCTTTTTTTCCCCTTTATTTGGAAACAGCAGAGCAGATTCTCAGTCAGTGTTCGCTATCGCAGCTCCTCTGGCTGCCTGCCCGTGGATTTATCCCCTGCTCGATGCTGGGGCTGCCAGAGCTGCGGGATTAACCCGGGGGGTTCATCCTGGGGCTGCTCCAGACCCACCAAACCTCTCTCATCGCACCCTGCCCTGCCTCCTCACCTGCAAAAATCCCATTTTTGGGGTTCCAGGAGGAAAATGGAAATGGAGAACCGGGGTTGGAAAAGGAGGGAAGGCGGCTCTGGGGGAGCCTGAGCCGGGGCAATGGTGCTGCTGCTCTCTGGGGTTTGAAGCTCTGAAAAGGAGCAAAACGGACAGGGAAGGGAAAAAAAACCACCTTGGTTTTATTCGTGGGAGTTAATGCAAACAGAGCCAAAACCAAACAAAGCCAAACCCCCTCCAACAGCAAGGAAAAATCTGTATT
The DNA here is from genome assembly GCA_014839755.1 of Sylvia borin. Classification (NCBI taxonomy): domain Eukaryota; kingdom Metazoa; phylum Chordata; class Aves; order Passeriformes; family Sylviidae; genus Sylvia; species Sylvia borin. Next base: position 5,901,504 of record CM025980.1, on the reverse strand, counting down.
TGGGGTGAAGCAGAAGAGCAGTGGCTCCTCTGAAAAGAGCAGTGTCCTCCTCTGAAAAGGACACTGAAATCAATCCCTGCAGATTGTAACATATATTGAATTGGATTCTATAAACTATGACGTTTTATCTTAAAGAGCAACACTGTGCTGAAAAGCACACTGGTCTTCACTGAGAAGCTTTCCTTGCAAAGAGATCTCCAGTGAATTTTGAACCATTTTTGAGTCTATCTGGTTTTTCTGATAGAAATAGCAGGAAATATTGTGGCATGTCTAATTTTGTTTTTCGCTGGAGACTTAATTTTTTCCCTCAAACTCATGTTTTTTTAAGCCCAGCCTCCCCATCTCAGTTCATTTTTTCACAGTGCACATCTTCATCTCTCATCACTCAGCACTCGCCATTTAGCGTATCAACATGGCAATTTCTGCAAATCAGAAAGCAAAGCCATTAACATTTGAAGTGGAAATTTTGAGTTTCTGATCATTAAATAGCTTGGAAACGGAGGGAAAAAAAAATAGCCTCCCTCTCCTGTAGTCCAAAGCTCCCAAATAAACCCCTCAGATGGAGGGGTCAGGGTGAGTTTGGGTGTTTCTCCCCCATGGGGTGACAATGACCATCGCTCAGTTTTGGCTTCCCACATCGATCCCACGATCCAGGGGAAGATGCAGCAGCTTTATCGGAGCCCTTTGTGCAGGGAAAAGGGTGGGGAGGGCTCTGCCCAGGCTCCCCAGGGAATGGTCACCCAGCCCAGTGTCACTGTGCCCCAAGTGCCACCTGTGCCCCTCTCCAGACCCCACCCTGTCCTGGGCACTGCTCCAAAGCCTGGCCACTCTCCCAGGGGGGGTTTTCCCTAACCTGGGCTGTGGCAGGTGATTTTTAACAATCACAGGAGATGGTCCAGGTGTGCCACGAATGGCACAGAATCCCCAGAGCAGCCCCAGGATGATCCCTGGCAGTGCCCAAGGCCAGGCTGGGCAGGGCTGGGAGCAGCCTGGGGTGGTGGAAGGTGTCCCTGCCATGCCAGGGACTGCAATTGGGTCATATCTAAGTCACTTCCAAAACTATTCCCGAGCCCAAACATTCCAGGATTTTGTGTTGCTCTGACCCTGCTGCACCTGCCTCTGATTTGGGACATTTGGGTAGTGAACATGGGACTTGGGACTGTGCCTGCAGCACATTTTGGGTTCCAAGCTCAAAAAAACTTCAGTTACATATTTTAATGTGTGTGATTTAGGAAAATATGGCCCATTCCATCTGCTTTGCATTAATTTGAATGACTGATTAAAAATACAGGTTGAGATATTACAGCTACTAATAATTTCTCCACATGGCTGGCTCGTAGCAGATCGAGGGAAAATTGGGAATAAGGCTTTTCAACAATTTCCACAGGCAAGCTTTGCCATAATCCTTTTATTTCATCCAGAAACGTGTTTGTTTGCAGCCATTTTATTTGTTTAGCAATTTCCCTCTTTTTTCTTAATCTTTTCGGTAATTATTTCATCGTCTATAAATATTGAAGCTGTTTTAATTCTTCTTAAGAATGATTCTGTTTCACTTTGTCCTTTTCCCAGTGAGCCCCATCCTTTCCAAGCCCCTCAGCCTGGTCTCCTCCTGGCATTGCCCAGAAGACTCAGCTGCCATTCAAGCCTCAAAATTGGGAATAATTTTCTCTGGCTTCCCCCAGAGTGTTCTTTGTCCTTCACCTGCTTTTATGGACTTGTTTGGCCCTTGACTTCCTGGCCTCCTGGTCTGAATTGAACATTTTTTGTGTGTGTTTTGTAATCCCTCACCAGCTCGTTCTGACTTTTAACTTCCTTCAGGTTCTGCATCCAAGAAAATAAGCAGAATATTGAGTAGGGAAAGAGATGTTTCATTAACACCACCACTGACATCACAAATACATCTTCTAATTGCTCCTCCAAAGGTGAAATCAATAGCTGGGCTGAGACATTTCTGAAGGAAATCCACGTGCCGTTTTTTATTGGAGATGAATGTCGCTGAGAATTGGAGAGCTACTGTTTGCATGAGTGATCTGCCCAATTTGCTGCGCATTACTCATAAATCCGGGCAGGGGAAAAAAAAAAAAAGAAAAAAGTTATGTTGAGCTCCTCTCTTACAAAAACACGGGCATTAGATCAGTGAAAGAAGGCAAAGGAAACAGATGAGAGCCACTAGAGCTGCCTTGGCTTCTGCTGATCTCGTTCCTTGAATATTTCCCCTTTCCCAGCCTGGAGAATCCGTGTGCTCCTGCCCCTGCCCTCCCCACAAGGCTCACTGTGCTGGGCTGGGGAGCAGGAGAACACAAATGGAGGGCAGGGACAGGATCTCTGCCACACACACCTTGGGTGAGCAGTGAGCTCAGCTGACACTTCCCAAATTTGTTGAGACAACAAGGCTGTAACAAGGTCAGCAGCAGCCTGTGACAGGCTCTGAGATGGTTTGGAAGCCGGCAGGGTTTGTTGTGGCAGTGCCCACGCTGTGCCTGCAGCCTGACAGGGACCTGCCTCGCAGGAGGAGCTCAGACTCGTGTTCTCCAGAGCCTGAGGGGGAAAAGAGTGAATTCTGTAGGGCAGAACTGTCTGGGATGTCTGGGATGGGAATGGGCTCTTGAGAGGGTTAAAACTGCAGAGCTGGGGCAGGGCTGGGCAAAGCTGGTCCTTAAACCTCCCCTGCCCAGACTCTGCCCAGTCATTTCCAGTGTCAGGGTTGGGCAAAACTGGTCCTTAAACCTCCCCTGCCCGAAAGCTCCCAGCCATTTCCTGTGGCTTTGGTTGTGTGCCTGAGGTGTTTTGGTTTTCTGAAATTCCTTTCCCAGGGAATTTTCTGTAAACAGGAGAAATGTTTTTGTAACTGTACCTTTGTTATTCATTCCTTTCCCCAGGAGGGACTTCTCCTTGATGTCCCTCTGCTCTGACCAATGGCAGTGAAGAGGTTTGTGTCACCAATCAGATTGGTCTGTGTGAAATAGTATAAAAGGGAGACACAGCCCAGAAATAAAGGAGCCATTTTCAGCCTTCTGAAGTCAGAGTCTGTGTCACTGTGGTGTAAAACAACGTCAGTGTCCAGTGTCAGGGCTGGGCAAAGCTGGTTCTCAAACGTCCCCTGGCCAAACCCTGCCCGGTCACTCCCAGTGTCCAGTGAGTGGTGCCAGGCTCTGGTGGAGACAGAAGTGCCACACGCAGCCCAGGCCGTGGAAGGTTTGTGCTGCAAAACCCCTGGTGCCAGTCCAAGAATCAAACCAGTGCTGCTGGTTTCGTATTTTATATTAACTAAGTATCATCAATTATTTTTTATAATTAATTATATGCCACACAAAGGCCAGGCCATGGAAGGCTGGGCTGTGACTGGTTCCCGGCTGGATCCAAACCTGGGGGAGCTGTTTAATCTGTGGAAAAGCAGCAGTGGGCTGGGTGAAATCAGATATTTGGTTATGGAGGCAGCGCGGGGGCAGGCTCAGAGCTGCTGACCCAGCTCCATCACAGGTGACCTCTCCTCGCCCAGCCCCTGCTGCTGATTGTTCCGAGTGCTTGTTTGTGGTGCCTGAAACCACTCATTTCAGCACTTGCATAAATGCTGCTGCTGCTGCAGAGACCTTGGGGCTTTCATTCCCGGCTCTCTGATTGCTGGGAAATGTCATCATTTCTCGCTTTGTGCAGATGCTGCAGGACGTGGTGCTCCAGCTCCCAGAGCCAAGGTCGGGGTGGGATGACAAAGGGACTGTGTTTAGTCACACTATTAAGTGAAAGCTGGGGCTCCAGTGTGCAGGGAGTGATGACGGCTGCTGGTGCAGGAGGGGCACAGAGCTGCCGGGAATTCCGTGTGTTTGAGGCAGAAATTTCCCATCCCCACTTCTTGCGGTGAAGCCCTTTTGGAGGGGCTGGGCTTCCCCTTCTGCTGTGACTCAGGACATCCCCCGATGGAGCTGCAGCTCCTTTCCCACGGCTCTGGTTCAGGTGTCTCTGCTTTGATCCTGGGCCACCAAGGATCAGGTTAAGGGGATTTTTAACAGGACACATTTGTGCTGCAAAACCACTGATGCCAGCTCAAGAATTAAACCAGTGCTGCTGGTTTTATATTTTAGGTTAATTAAATATAATAAACTATTATTTATTATTATAATTCATTTTTATATAATAAATATATAAAATTAATACTATTTTATCTTTCCCAGGAAATATAACCCCGGGGCAGACTCTCCCTGGTGCAGAAGTGAAATGTCTGTGGATGTTTCCAGCAGCCAAAGCCAGTGGGGACCTCTGCTCTTCCTTTGACCAACACTTGCCAAATTCAATTCCCTGCACTGACACGGCGCTTTCCACAGCCCCCAATCAATTCCTCAATCCCTCCCCATTTCTTAGCTGTGACTAAAAACATGTGTCCCCTAATTAAGCTAACGAGGAATTGTTAATTGGCGCACGGTCCCCCTCTGAGCGTGCACGTTAGTGTCATCGTTGTGACAGCAGGAGGAGCACAGAGGAGGGGCAGAGGGTCCTGCCAGAATTCGGGGCTGGAGGGCAGCGGGAGCTGGGGCAGGGCTGGCACTGAGGTGAAATGGGGATTTTTGAGGTGCTGGTTTCTCCTTTTCCCCTGCTGCCTTGCCCAAAACTTGCATTGAATCCCCAAGGGAGGTTAAGAGTTAAGGATTGGGTCCCCACTGTCCCAGCTTCACTGAATTTTAGTTAAAAACCCATCAAGGTAGAGCCCAGAGCTGCCAGGAGCAGCTCCTGCTCTGAGGAGCCCCTTGGCTCCTGCTGTGGGCAAGGTGAAGGTTTGTTCTACCATCACTCGTGTTCTGGGTGGACTCTACAGTCCTGTGGAGATCAAACCCCTGTGGTGGCACAGCTCTGCTCACAGCTGGGGCTGACACTCCCCTCAGGAGGAGCCCACAGACTTCCCGGGAAGTTGTGGAGAGGCTTTTCCTCGTCAGTCTTTCCTGGCAAAGACTGGCCCTTGTCACCAAACACAGCACTCAATTAGATTTATTTTTATTTTAACATAAATAAAGCTTTTGAACATGACAAGTTTGAAACATTCCCAGTCTCCCTGGCTGGGCGTTCCAGAGTCCTGCTGGAAATGTTGTTCTGAAGGATAACAGGAATGCTGCAGGGGGCTGGAGCAGAGCTGGGCTGCAGAGAACGTGTCAGAGGGGCAAAAAGTGGCTTTCATCCTGGGTTCAGCACTTAGGCTCCATCTCCTTGTGAATATATGAAATATTGCAAATGCCAGGATGTGGAAATGCTCCAGCCCCTGTGTTTGTCTGTGCACCCACCCCCAGGGTCCCAGAGATCACAGCCCTGGGGAAAGGCACAGCTGCAGTGTCCAAGGGTCTTTATTGGGGTTTTGACGCTGTTTTACACCACAGTGACACAGACTCTGACTTCAGGATGCTGAAAATGACTCCTTTATTTCTGGGCTGTGTCTCCCTTTTATACTATTTCACACAGACCAATCTGATTGGTGACACAGAGACAAACCTCTTCACTCCCATTGGTCAGAGCAGAGGGACATCAAGGAGAAGTCCCTCCTGGGGAAAGGAATGAATAACAAAGGTACAGCTACAAAAACATTTCTCCTGTTTACAGCAAATTCCCTGGGAAAGGAATTTCAGCAAACCAGAACACCTCAGGCACGGAACCAGGGCTGCAGGGTTTTATTGCTTCTTTCTTGTCCCCAACACCACAAAATGTTTGGATTCCAAACTGAATTTGGGGTTTGGGTGGGTTTAATCCCTGCAGGGGTGGGAAATCCGGGTGGGTTTGATGCTTTATCCAAAGGGCAGCCCTGAGCAGAGCTGATCTGAGCCCTCAGCCCCGTTCCACCTGCTGGAGACGCATCTCAAACGCTGCTCAAGTGACAGATTTGTCATCGGATCTCCTCTGTTCTGTCTGGGCTGATAAGGATGCCACTCCATGGATCACTCGAGGAGAGGTGTCTCAGAGACAGAGAAAAGCTCATATTTCTGCTCACTGAGGTGTTGCTGACACAATTTAGCATGTGGTCCCCAGCTCATTTGGAATTCAGTGCCAGCTCCATCCGCATCATAAAGTGAATCCTGTTTTACAATTCCCCTGAACATTCTCTAAATGATGGCATCTGAAAACAAGCAGCGCAGTTTATGTGGTGGAATTGGGCGGCTGAAATGAATTCTCAGCTCTGTAATCCAGGATATCAGGCAGGCACACACGGGCAGGGCTCGGGAGCTGAGGGACCCAGCTGCCCGTGCAGCTCATCCCTGGAATTCCTCATTCCTGGGCTCCTGGGCCCACAGGAGCAGCCAAGGGGGATAAAACGGGAGTTTGGCCCTGAATAAACACCCACATGGATTGAGTCAGAATTTGTTTGTTTTCCCAGGGAATATTGACTTGTAAAAATCAAAGCTTCTCTTGGAAACAAATCAGTTCCAGTGGAACAGATCCCCGCCAGAATTCCTGGTTCTGATTTTCCACCTTGGGCTGGTGGCACCAATCTCTGCCTCATTATCCTCATTATCTTATCTCCAGTGCTGCCACTTCCTTGGAGAGTGATCTTGGCCTGAGCAGCAGCTGCAGACCCACGGGTGGCAGGTTTGTCAGCTGATTTAGAGCCTCCTGCATTTCAATCACTCAGAGGAGAAAAGGCCCTTCAGGCGCCCGAGCAGCAGCAGTGGGGCAGTGATTGCTTATCTGAGTCAATAAATGATGGATAAGTGCACATTAAATTCGGACCTGTGCTCCAGGTGTGTAAATCCCCCCAGTAAAGCATCCCTGGAGTTATGGCTGGGACTTCCAGCCCTGCTCTGAGGGACGTGAGGAGCAGCTGCAGTGAAACTCTCCCGTGCTCCTGGTTTGGTTTGTAAAAGCAGTTTTACATCTCATCTGTTATGGAAGGTGGAGGTGCAGAGATCCAGGCAGCAGTGCCACAGCCAAGCTCTGCTCTCCATAATGGCCAATCTCCTTTTTCTGCTTTCAAGCCTTGCAGGGTGTCGGGTCCCTGACAGAGCACAGCACATCAGGGATCCAGAGACTCTTCCCTCTGCTCCCTGGGCTCAGCTGGCACCAAATATTCCCTGGGAGGGACCCCAGGCAGGCCAGGAAAAGCAGGATAACCCGGGGTCTGCAGCAGGAGCCCTTCTGGAAACACAGGGCTGGGATGGAGGTGGAGCCACCATTAAAACATCAGAGGCCAAGTGAGACTTTACTGTAGGAAAAGGTTTTATTTTTATAAAAGTGCCGTTTCCTGGTGTAGGGAGAGGCAAAGCTTGCAGGGAGCGCTGCCTGGAGCTGCTCATGTCTGACACGGATCCAAGTGGGGTCCGTGGGGTTGGCAGAACCACCTGCCCTGAGCAGAACTGAACCTGCCCATCAGCCCGGCCCCTCCAGGCTGTGTCCCGGGGCCCTGGGGCATCCTCAGAGCCCCTGCAGCCCCCTTGGAGCTGGACCTGCTCTGTTCTGGGCACGGAAGGGCTGCAGGAGCTGATCCCTGTGTGGATCCGCAGCCCTGCCAGCTGGGAACCCGCTCAGGGAGTCCCGGAGAGAAAGTGCTGTGTGAAATGGTATAAAAGGGTGACACATCCCAGAAATAAAGGAGTCGTTTTCAGCCCTCTGAATCTCAGGGTCTGTGTCGTTGTGGTGTAAAACAGCCTCATCCAGGGATCCAGTTTCTCTGGGCAAGAACTTTTCCCACCCTGAAGTTCTGTGCCCTCTCCTCCCCGGGCTGTCACCGTCCCTGCAGCCACCTGGAACACGGATGGATTTGCTCCTTGGGTCAAACCCTGCCCCTCTGGGCTTCTCCTCCCATCTGGAGCAGGGAATAGCAACATTTAAATGTGATTTTATAGCTCATTTCTACTGCTCAGCACCTGTTGCAACTGATTAATGGAGTAGCTGCAGGTCCTGATGCTCTAAATTGGGATGATGAGCACAGAGCTGCACTGAACATCACAGGCCAGGCTTAATTCCTAAATTCCTTAATTCCTAAACTGCCCTAATTTATTTTTTTTTTCTGTGAAGGATTCGGTTTGACTTTTAAGAGTGTTGCACACAGAAGAAATGAGAGAATTAACCCCTCTAGCAGGGAAGAATGGTGAATTGGCACAAATTTGAAGCGTCTCAAGTCTCATTTCTTAAACTCTGGGACAATGCGGTGGGAGAATCTTCACACAGATCCTGTGGGTAAACACCAGGATTGCATTTAATGATCAGAGTGCTTTAATTAATTGGTTTTCATATTCAATTTGCCCGTGGATACACAGCTGAGTGTCCCCCCCAGCTGAGGAGGAAACAAAGGCAGGAAATGCAGATTTAGGGATTTCTCAGCACCAACAGCCACTCCTGCAACTTTTATCAAGGGAATTGAAGAACCCCTGTCACTATTCCTGTGTCACATCCTGACATCCTCTAATGACTCCGAGCCTTTTGTGAGCAGCAGTGTGTCTGCCTTTCCGTATTTACATAGATATACACCCAGCCTGGAAATCAAATCTAATTTCCTGCCTGCTGAAACCATCTATAAAGGTAAATGCAGGTGCCGGAGCTTTAGTTTTTTTTTTTTTTTTTTCTTTTCCTCTTATTCCCTTTCATAGTCATGATGCATTTCATGATTTCTTTGCTTTACAGCATCCTTTCAAATGACACATTTTATCAGTTCTCTGGGGAGTATTGATGTTTTGCCCTTTTAAACATGTCATTTGATTTTTTTGATGTTCCTCTCTTACTCTCCATCTGTTTTCTTGTAATGCTTTCATTTGGTGGCAATTTTTCATTGAGTCCCCAAAGGTTGGTTTTTGTTTTTTTGTTTTTTTGTTTTTTTCCAGGAGTTGCCTTGAGCTTTTTTTTTTTCTTTTTTTTTTCCTCTAGTATTTGGAAATGTTTGACATGTGACCCAATTCCTCCCGTGGGAGTGGGGCTGCTCCTGTTCTCCCCACAGTTTTATTCAGGGATTGCAGCTGGCAGAGCACATTTTCCTGCCTTCAGGATCCCTGGGCATTCAATCAGAGGACAATTTTTAAAAGAAATACCCACAGTGTTGTTTTAGGTTGTGGACAGGGTTTGTGTGGCTTTGGAGAGATCTCCAAAAACCAAAAATAAAGAGAACTCTGGGATATCAGAGAGCTGAACTTCCCTGTCCACTGTGGTTCTCCTGTTCCTGTCCCACAAACAGAGTTCATGGTCAGATTTCAAATGGAGATTGCCCCTTGGAAATATTTTCAGGAGTTTCTCTGAGTTGGGGTTTTTTTTGGGGGGGGAAACACTGATGGGAAGCCAAAGGCTGAGGGAGGATCCCATGGCGGGAACCCCTTCCAGAGGAATTCTCCAGTGTTTGGAGGGTTCTGGACAGTTCTCAACTGGGGAGGTGCCCGGAATTCCTCACCTTGGGGCTGAGCTGGCTGAACTCAGCAAGTCCCTGCCTCAAACACGAAAAACTCAGCTCCTTTAATTCTCATTTTTAGTGAATTTAATCAACTATGATTATTTTTAATTTCCTCATCACTGCTGTTGCCAGCCTGATTTTCAGCTGAACGGCCCAGACCCACTCTGGGAATGTCAGAAATCCACTCTGGGAATGTCAGAAATCCACAGGAAAAGGCTCCCTGTGTGTGAATCCCCCATTTGGGCTCACCCTGCCCATTATGGCCCAGGGAGTTTAAGAGGTTGGAGCAGAACTGTATCCCCGGACTGCTGAACACAGCTTCCAACTGTTTGCTACTAACTAACTCCTCTGGAAATAAATCCCGAATTATGCTCAGTGCCTGCCCATGGAAGCTGTGTGGGGATGAGAGAGTCTCCAGCTTGGCTGAGTGGATATTTTTCAGCATTTTTTTTTTTTTTGGTTTGTTTTGTTTTGTTTTGTTTTTCATGTGCTGTAAAAAGAAATTTAGATCAGGCCAATATATAACGCAGGTATTATCTGGGAGAACGCTTCCAGGTCTGCTCCCATCAAGGATGACTTAAGGGACAGGGGATGTTGGGCTGCATTAGCACAGCAGATGGAGCATTATTCCAGCCTGGATGGCAGGAGAACACGGAGCTCACCTCCAGACTCAGCAGATGTCAATTTAAATTAACGAGCACAGGCAACACACGATGGATTTGATTTTCCTTGTAACCTGTCTCCATTACAAAACATCTGCATACATTATGCCCCATTCCAGATGTTTAAAATTAATGCTGCAGCGAGCAGCTCCTGGTTGTTTTTTTTTTTTCTTCGCCTCTCGCTGATAATTTTTTTTGTCAGCAGAGGAATTGGGTCTGATAAAAACCCGAGCGAGCTGCTGACAGGCTCTCGGCGTGTCGGGGAGTCTGTTCCACCATCAGCTGCACTTCCACGGGCTGCCAAAAGCAGCGATGAGACAAGGCTGCTTGTCACCTATTTATGAGCTGCTGAACCCTGCGGTGCCTTTCGTTATCCCCTCCCCTGGCAGCGCAGGAGGGAACCCGGGATGGAGGCAGGAGGGTGCAGCCCTGGTTTCTGCCTGACGTGTTTTGGTTTTCTGAAATTCCTTTCCCAGGGAATTTTGTGTAAACCAGAGAGATGTTTTGGTAACTGTAACTTTGTTATTCATTCCTTTCCCCAGGAGGGACTTCTCCTTGATGTCCCTCTGCTCTGACCAATGGCAGTGAAGAGGTTTGTCTTTGTGTCACCAATCACATTGGTCTGTGTGAAATAGTATAAAAGGGAGACACATCCCAAAAATAAAGGAGCCATTTTCAGCCTTCTGAAGTCGGAGTCTGTGTCACTGTGGTACAACAGCGTCAGGAGGGATGAGGCTCTGCCCTCTGCCCCGTCCCTCCTGGAGCCTGGCACGCTGCAGATGTCACCCTGGGCTGGGGACAAGGAGCTGAGAGTGTGGAGCCATCCCGGCTGGTGGCCGGGCTGCAGGGCAGCAGCACACCCAGAAAATCTGATCAATGTCCCTTTGGCAGTGAGGGAGAACAGGGACGGGCACGGGAGTGCCTCGATGTTCATTCCCCTGGGGAATCAATAGGAATCTGGATTTTATAAACGGCTCTGCTGAACACAAGGGAGAATTCATGGGGTGGGGATGGAAAGAGGCGGAGAGTGAAAAGCCAGCGAATTCCTCTCGAACGACTGATGGTTATCACATCCTTGGGAAGCACACCCAGGAGGAGCAGCAGGCTCCTGCTGTAATTCCCAGCAGGATGATGGAATTAACTCTGCAGGGACTCCGGGGCTCCTGGAGCACCCTCAGCCCTGCATGGCCCCGTCACCCCCAGGGACAAACCTGCTCCTTGTTCAGCACCTGGAAATGGCCCTGGGGTCCTCAGGGGCTCCAGGGAGAGCTGGAAAAGGTCTGGGATGTTAATCAGCAATTAAATGTGGCATAAATGGATAACAGGAGAAGGATCACAAGGTAGAAAAACCCCAAACATTTGGGGAGGGTGATTTTGGTGGGACTAAGGTTTGGTGGGATTTGGAAAGTGCAGGTGAGTTTTAGGGCTGAAGTGAAGCTGACAGGGAAGAGAAGTGGGAAAACACAGATTTATGGAGGAGGGTGATGGTGAAAAAGAAGCAGGAGAATGAAAGGTGAAAGGAGGGAAATGGCAAGTTGAAACAAAAATCAAATCAGGCAAAAGATCAAGCTCAGAGTAAAGTGGAAACCCATCAGCAATAACATTTACTGCTGGAGCTGCTGCCCTGTGAGGACTCAGGGAACTCTTTTCACTTCCTGACACTCCAAACACTCTTCCCTACAATCCTGAAGGGTTTTCCTCCTCTCTGCTGCTGCCATCTTCCCTCGGCACAGCCGGGTGTGGCCTTTGGAGACACAAACCTGGCTCTGGCGGAGTTCTGCCAGCCTGGTGTCAGCCCTGGGGCAGGAGCAGCAGCTCCCCAGCCCTGCCAGGGCTTTCCTGCATCTGGAACCAGGAAAATCCGCACCTGAGCCGGCCTGGAGAGGCTCAGCCTGACATTCCAGCTGTTCCCGGCTCCGGCTCCGTGTTTCACCAGCGAGGTGAAATGTTTTAATTTCACCATAACGATTATTTTGTCTGCAGCACGATGGGAGCCTTTGCTGGGCTGAGCTCTGCCGTGTGTGCGACAATCCACCAGCACGGGGGTGAGAGGGGATGGCTTCAATCAGGGCAGGAAGGGTTTGGTTTAGATCTTCTCCCATTTGGTGAATTACAAAGGCCCGGGGGAAATCCGAGGAGCTCTCCAAGGTACTCCACAGTCCGAGGCGCTCTCCAGCCTCCGTTTGCAGAGACAAATCATTCTGTTCAGTTCGGGCAATGGCAGCACCAAACCCACGGCCAGGACTGAGGTGGAGAGAGCAGAATTCCTCCTGAACCGCGGAGAAAAAGTTGTTCATCCTTTGGGAAACTCAGCCAGCAGGGTGGAACCTGCACTCCTGGAGCAGTGCAGGGAATGCAGCTGCAGCAGGAGCTGCAGGCTGAGGAGGAGGAGCAGCAGCAAAGTTTGGGAGCCCCGGGGCTCGCTGGGGATGGGCGCAGATCCCCCGGGAGACGCCAGGAAATCTCCTCCTAAAGCCATCCCAGTCTTTAATCATTATCCCGAAAGCACAAAGCAGCTCCAGACACACACCAGGCTCCGCTGAAAGACTTGTCAAGACTGAAAGGGTAATTCACAAATTCACTAAAATTCCCTGCTCCACTGAGCAATGTGACAGCTCTGCCGACCGCGGTAACATTTCTATTCAAACTGGCTTTGGTGCTGGAGCTATAAATATCCCTGCAATATTTCCTGCTTCAGAACATAAAGACAGCTTTACAGTGCTGATAAAATAGAAATTACTTTCTCTCGGAGGTCTAGCTGGAATTTTAATGTCTGTTTTGCAATAAAGCAGCTCCTCCACGATTCGATTTGAGGGAAAGAAAACAAACGGTCTAATTTAGTTACAGTAATGACTCCTCTTGGATTGTTGGCCACAGCTGACTCTGGGCTGCTGAAGTTGGTGCTGGGGAGCACGGGGATGGGTTTTATTGTAATATGAATCCTTTTTATCCTTTAAATGCATAGATACACACACACACAGCCTCCTGCTTAATTACAGCTCGGCAAGAACAAGGCCCCAGACACTAAAAGGTCATTAAAGTTTACAACCTGTGCCAGTGTTTCCTGCAGAAATTGTCACGGCTCTAAAGCTGGTGACCAAAGATGACCTGGATTAAAAAGGGATCTTCCAGTGAAAAGGGAAATTGCAACTGTTGGGCTCATCAGAGCTGCCTTTAATTATCCATAAATGTCACCCTGGCTCTCGTTAGCTCCTTCAAAGGAAAAGGGAAGAATTTTGTCCAGGGTTTTGTTTTGCGTTTCTTGGCTGCAGAGCCCTGGAGCTGTTCAGTGGGGAAGGGAGTGAGAAATAATAAAAATTAAGGATTCTTCATTTGCATTATGGCAGAAGTGAAGTGTCGGAATTCTGGAAATTCGATTTTGGGTCCTGAGCAGGGGCACAGGGAATTCCTGGAGCACTGAGGATGGTCCCAGGCCAGGCTGGGGCAGTGCCACGTGTCCCTACCACGGCACTGGAGGGGCTTTAAATCCCTCCCCACCCACCCCAGTCTGATTTTCTGATCGTTGACCTCCCTTGAACTTTCCCTTTGCCCTTCCTGCAGAAATCCCTTTCCTCCCTGAGGTGGCCCTGCCTTGGTCTGAACGGTGCTGGAAAGGATCAAGGACCTGCAAATAAAACAAAACTCGTGCAGAAGTGGCAGAGGTGGGGCACTGTGTCACTGGCTGACAACACTGAGAGGAGAAATTTTGTTCCTCCTTCTCTTCCCTGCTGGATTTATTTGTTTGTGGTTTAGTCTGAGCTCTCCTTGCGTGCCTGTGAAATGCCTAGCAAGCTTCCAGGGCTGCATAAATAAATAATAACTGTTTAGAATCTTCTAAAAGATACATAAGTGTATTTCTTTTCATAGACCTAAAGCTAATGGAAACCTCGGAGTTTTTATTTCAATGACAAAGCAGCCCCCGAGCAGCTGTGTGGGACTGCAATGGGATCAGCTGCAAATGTTACAGACACTATTTCCTCTAAAGAATCAGAATTCATAGTGCTTCAACAAATGCTGATTTATAGATATTTAGAGGAAAATAAATCCCTGTAGATATATACATATGTTTTTTAATTTCAAAAGGGAATGTGTGATGATGGCTTCCACGGCTTTAGGATAATGTTCCAGCGGGCTCCCGAAGTTCTGCTCTCACACAGCAGAAATGAGGGAGATTTTACAGGAACCTGTTGACTTCTGTCCCCACAGAGCCCTCGCTGAAACCCAGCACTGAGGGGCTGGGGGGAAAACCGGGATCAATCCTGCACAATTCCAGGCAAAAGCCTTTCCCCGTGCAGGAGATCTGCTGACACAACTTTGGTGGATGGGTTTGGCTCTGGAATGCTTTAAACCATCCAGACAAACACTAAACCCTGAGAGGGGCATTTTTCCTGTGGAAGAAATATCAGGAAGGATCTGGCAGCGTTGTTATTTCTGAAGGGAAGAGCCTTTTATTCCAGAGGATAAATGGTTCCTTTGGAGCAGCATTTCTGCTCTGCCTCTGGGGGCCCGCGGGCTGCTCCCAGTGAGAACCAAACCCAGAGCTGCCAACTGCAGGGAAATTTCACTGAATGGGCACCTGAGATTTTCCTAAATGGGCCCCTGAACCTCCACTGGAAAAGGTTTCAACACCTGCAGGTGAAGAGGATTGCCAGGAGGGAGGAAGAGACACAAATGTCTGATGGCGAGGAGAAAAAGCCACCAAGAGCTGATTTGCTTGTCCAGGGTCACCCCCAAAGGATGCCAGAACCTTACCCTGTGGAATCCCAACGTGCCCAAGTGTTCCAGACTTAAAAAGAGAGGATAAATACAGAATATTGGGGTTTTAAATCCGTCTTGGCAGACAGAGGTATCATTCCGAAGCTGGACGTGCAAGTTCAGGGTCCCACGAGGCAGCTGTGGATGGAAGAGGAGGGAATCCTGGTTTTCCTGCCCAGCGTGGCTGTCCCAGGCAATCCAGGCACAACTGCACTGAGATTCCATCCCATCCCACAGCAAAGTGGCAAATCACCTCTGCCTCCTGTGACATTCAGTGCAATACCATTAACCATGATGGATTTCCCTTGACGGTCCCTGTGGCCTCCATACGTTATTCCAGCTGGATTCCATTGTAATGCAGCGCTAATTAATGGCTGCTGCTTATCAAGGGGTGCCCACTTCTTCCATCCCGCCCTGATCCTTGAGGAATTGCTCATGGGAATGCTGCAGGAGCTGCCTCTGGTGCCGGGGAATCTCCATTGGGTGGAAAAAAGTCAAATCTTGGCTCTGATGCCAGCCTTATATCAAAATAAGACCATTTTCTTCCAAAGTTAGCAGTAAAATGAGGTTTTCTGGGGAGCTGGGGCCATTTTCAAGAGTGACTCTGTGATGATTTTCCTCATTAATTCTCCAGAACCTTCCAAGTTCAGCCTCGTGCACTCCTTAGAGACTCTGGGTTACAGAGCGGGGTTGAAAACCCACAAACCCACATTTCTGGCTGGAATGAAACCCAAAGGGCATCTCCAGCCGTTTCCCAGGCTCAGTGTTGGGGTTCTGAGCCCCCCAAAATGCAGCAGAACTCACCTGAGCCTCTGAGCTCTCCCTGCCAGGTGAGGCAATTCCCAGAGCACACAGGAGAAATCCCTTCCCTGCCTTTCCAGGTCACCAAATCCAGAGCAGAGGTTTTCTGCTCGGAGGTTTTCCTCCACAGCTCTGCAGGGAGCCCCGTCCTCCTCCGCAGCTTCATTTGCAGGTTTAATTAGTCCCCGCTCCTCGGAGCCGTCCTACCACCAGATGTCATCCTTCCGACAGGTCTGCCAGGATTCCTGCCCGGACTGGGCTGGGCTCTGGAGGCACCTCTGTGGTCATTAAATCCACTTTCTCCCAGTGACTGATTCCCTGCCAGACTCTGGCTGCACCTCTGTGGTCATTCCTGGTGATCCCAGAAATCCAGAGCAACTTTCTGCATGAGACTGATTCCCTGCCAGGCTTTGGAATCACCTCCGTGGTCATTCCTGGTGACTCCAGAAAATCAGAGCCACTTCCTCTCAGTACTGTTTCGCTGCCAAACTCTGGAATCACCTCCGTGGTCATTCCTGGTGACTCCACAAACTCAAAGCCTCTCTCTCCCAGAGGCTGATTCCCTGCCAGACTCTGGAACTCAGGACAGGGAGAGAAGAGTTTTCTCTCTGAGAAACAAACAACAGATTCCTGGCAGCAACACTCAAACCATGCAAACGACTCTAATAAGCATAATTTAAACCTGTGGTTTTCTTTTTATGGCAGCTTCATATTCGGTGTTTTATATTCCAATTTTCCACCTTTTAGTCTTGCTTCTTCCTCTTTCTGCCGCGGAGCCCTATCACAAATGGGAGGGCAATTACCAGGCGAGCATGTAGTTCTTTAATTGAAACACTTAGAGGTGTACACTTAAAAACTATAAAGACTTTTATGGAATGGCAACGCCTTAATGGGCTCGTGTTGTATGTGATTCTGCGGCCTGGGAGCATTGCTGGGGGAGGATGGTAATTTATGGCTCCCGGGAGCAATAAAGCAATAACAGCAATGGAGAGGTGCAGGATTCCCCGCTCAGGGGCACGTCGGGGTGTGGATTAAAGCCATAAATACATCAACACGCTGCGAAACTGATGGCAGGAAAGGAGAGAGAAGTTCTGCTCCCGTTGGAACGGGGCTTTTCCTGCAGCCTCAGTAACTCCTGGTCCGTGTCAGACCCCGGAGCTCGGCAGGGGCTGGGCAGGAGTGAAGTCACACAGGGACCCCTCCGCTGTCCCCGGGTGTCCCCAGAGGTGTCCCCGTCTCCAGGTGTCCCCAGAGGTGTCCAGGTGTCCCCAGAGGTGTCCCCAGGTGTCCCCAGGTGTCCCCAGAGCCGCCCCGCTCCCCTCTCAGCTGGAATTCAGCACATTTCCCGGGACCCTGTGTGACAGGCTGGGCACCAACACTTCATTTCCCCGAGCTGCAGGAGCAGGGGTGGCAGGGACGGTAATTACTCGTCTGCCGCGGGGCTCGGTGACATTTCACCGATGCCAAGGGGCTTTGTTGTGTTATGATTGGGAAAAGAATGGAGGGCAGAGCCGCTGACATGGCCAAGAGCTGCTGGGGAGGGCTGGCAGAGCCCCTGTGCCCCCAGAAATGAGCTGCCGCTGGAAATGTCCTGCCCCGGGAGCCACTGCAACTGGGGCTCAACTGGGAGCCAGAGGGGTTTCATTCTGCACGAGTTCCTCTCCATTTTCCTCCTCTCTCTGTGTAAAAGTGAAGTTCCGCTGCTGAGGTCTCCTCGGCCGCGCTGTGCCCTGGGGCTGCTCCGAGATTTCCCTGAGCACTGATCAGGTGTGAGCTGCTCCAGAGCCTGGAGCCAGGCAGGGACCCGCGCTGATGGAACTGGGACAGTTGTGAGCTCACAGGCAGGGCTGGTGTGTGTGCAAGGGGAGCTCAGGCATTCCACCCATCTCCTGGAATCTGGGAGATACCCCTCAAATCTATCCCACATCTACCCCCCGAATCTATCCCACATCTACCCCCAAATCTATCCCACATCTACCCCCCGAATCTATCCCACATCTACCTCTCAGGATCTATCCCACATCTACCCCCCAGGATCTATCCCACATCTTCCTCCCAGAATTTGGGAGATATCTCCCAGAATCTATCCCACATCCATCTCCCAGGATCTGGCTTTTCCAAGCCAAACCACTCTGGAATTGTTTGGCTTGGAAAGGACCTTAAATCCCACCTCATTCCACCTCTGCCATCATCCACATTGCTCCAAGCCTCCTCCAACCTCTTTTCTCTCTGATCCCTGCAAAACGAGGTTAAAATTAAGTGTTGATTTCAAGTAAAGGTTCTGCGAGTACAGATTGATTTTAATATTCAAACAGAGCTTTGAGACCTTCTAGAACAAACTCATTTAGGAGCAGAGCTGTGCTGTCAGCAGTTTTTTTGCCTTTCCCCTGTTTCCTGGTGAAGGCTGCGAGTCCTCCCCGTCTCTGCCGAGGCTGTCCCAGGAATCCAGAGCTCGGGTGGAATTTATGAGCTGCAGCACGGGCAGGTCCAAGGGAAAGATGCCACGTTCATAAATAAACTGCAAAATCTGCCTCGTCCCCTGGTGCATTCCCTGCCCCTCTCCGTGTGCCTTGGGGAAGGAGCTGCTCCGTCCTCCCCTGGAGAAGCTGATGAGAAAGGCTCTCCCGGGCCGTGCCCACCCAGCCCCTTCCCCTGGTCAGGAGCCTGCTGCCTGGCCCAGCTCAGCTCCTCCGGCTGCTCTTCCCTTCAGGAATCCCTTCAGGAATCCCTTCACCTCGTCTCCACAGAGAGACGGGGGGAAAGGATTCCATCTGCCACAGCTCGGGCTGGGCAGCGCCTGGGTACACGGGCTGCATGGCAAATCCTGCCTCGTGGGGAGACTCAGGGAGCCTCCAGTCTCCTGCTGTTGGTGTTCTCTCCTCACAAGGGGCTGTGTTTCACCTCCTCGGGGATACCCGAGAGAATCTGCGCCTCAACGACGCCCAGGGAAGTGTTTGGAAGCACAAATCCATCCTGGAAAAAATCCGTGTGCTGCCCTGGGCTCTGAGGGGAGACCTTCTCTGCTCCCCCAGAGTCCCTGGCAGGAGGATGCAGGTAGCAGGTTCTGCAGGGGCCTTGAGGGAATCTCGGGGGGCATCACAGCGAGAAAAAAATCCTCCTAAATGCACTTTACAGAGGAGATCAAACAGGATTCCTTGCAAAAAAGGGTTTGGGGCCAAATGCCTTCCATCTCTCTGCTGCTTCTGTAGTCAGGCCTCAGACTGAATAGCAAGTGGTTCTGCTTTATTTGTTTTTATTGCTGCCAAAAGGGGGAAAAAAAAGAAGTCAGAGTAAACAGTGGGATGTTTGCAGCCCCCTCACATTAGGCAGATTAAATAAACTGGCTCGCAGTTGATTGTTTTCCTTCAGATCAGTCATTGCACTTGTATTTATTTGATTTTATGGATGTAGTTCTGGGACTTTTGTTTTGTCTTGGGTTTGGTGGTTTTGGTTTTTTTTGTTTTGATTTTTTTTGCAATTGTGGCTTGTGGTGAGGGAAATGAGAACACAAACAGCTCCTGCCTTTGCTCCCCATCAGTGAGAACACAAACAGCTCTGCCATCAGCGCAGGAGCACAAACAGATTTACCTTTCCTCCCCATCAGTGAGAACATGAACATCTCCTACAATTCCTCCCCATCAGTGAGAACATGAATGGCTCCTACAATTCCTCCCCATCCGTGTGGGAACACCAACATCTCCTACAATTCCTCCCCACCCATGTGAGGACACCAACAGCTCCTACAATTCCTCTCCATCCATGTGAGGACACAAACAGCTCCACCTTTCCTCCCCGTCCCCGAAGGATTTGCGGAATTCCGATTGCTGGGGCGGCAGAGCTCAGGGCTGATCCCTGGGGCTGAGGGGTGCAGAGTCATTCAGGACACGGCACCAAAGCCAGCGCTCTGTCCCTACCCACAGGAGTTCCCTGCCCGGGAGCAGGGCTGTGGGGCTGTGCAGAGGGGCAGCACCAGGGCTGGGCACCCCGGTGACGGGAATTCCCCCAATTCTCCCCAGTTTCCTCTTTCCAAGGCTCCATCCTGCGCCCACCGATGGCCAAAGCAATTCCTGGGGGCTCTGGCTCCCTGCCCTCCGGCTTTTCCCTCTCCGAGCTCTGGAATTCCCTAAACAATGCAACGGGAGCTGCCGGCAGCGCCTGTCTCCATCAGGGTGCCACATGTCACCTGCAGTCACAGCCTTTTGTCCCTTTTTCCCCTTCCCTTCCAGGGTGCCTGCAGCCCTCAGAGCACAGCGGAGGGAAATGAATTCCCGAATATCCGTGATCAGCCTGGCACCATCTCAACGACTTGGAGCTCCAAAAAAAACCCCCACGACTTCCCCCTCACTTTTCTTCGAAGGCAGAAGCAGTTGGAGTCGTGTGGCACTGCTGAGCAGGGAGAGGAGGGGACAGAAAAAGGGAATGTGGGGGATATCCGTGCCTCAGAAATGCAAACAGGTTGTGGTTATTCCCTAAATGCAAGGGCATGGGGAGTGCAGGAACACTCATTAATTATGTATAATGCTCGCGGTTCAGTTGAAAAAAAAAAAAAAAAAAAGGAAAAAATTTAAAAAATCGTATTTTTGGATATTGTTCACCAGAACATGACTTTAACCTACTGTCACCATTCTTTTGCACGTCGTGGTGCTTTAATGAACATATGGCACGGCAGTAGCTCGTGCCAGCCCCTGAATTTCGGAGGCAGTCGGTTTCCCAGCCCCTGCAGTGGGCACTGTGAGCAGCACAAACCTGCGGCACACTGAGGCGCCCGGGGAAGGGGCAGTGGAGCTGCTCCTGCTCTGATCCTGGGCTCAATTTCCAGCTCTGCCCCCGAGTTGGGACCATTCCTGGCCTTCCATTAAATCCACCTTCCATTGAACCCACCTTCCATTGAACCCACCTTCCATTAAATCCACCTTCCATTAAACCCACCATCATTAAATCCACCATCATTAAATCCACCATCATTAAATCCACCTTCCATTAAACCCACCTTCCATTAAATCCACCATCATTAAATCCACCATCATTAAATCCACCTTCCATTAAATCCACCTTCCATTAAATCCACCATCATTAAATCCACCATCATTAAATCCACCTTCCATTAAATCTACCTTCCATTAAATCCACCATCATTAAATCCACCTTCCATTAAACCCACCTTCCATTAAATCCACCTTCCATTAAATCCACCATCATTAAATCCACCATCATTAAATCCACCTTCCATTAAATCCTCCCGCTGTGGCCCCCGCCTGTGCCCAGCTCCCAGCCAAGGAGAAAATCTGCAGATCCCTGAGAAGTCTCCAGACATCCCAGCTCCGTGTGGGCACCTTCAAGGGATCTGCCTTTCCCCCCCTGCCACAGCACATTGTTTTAAAGCTGATCTCATAATTGTATCGATTCGGGTTTTTTTTTTTTGTTTGGGTTTTTTTGGTGTTTTTTTTTTTTTTTTTTTTTTTTGGTTCTCTGCGTCAAAGCACTTCTTTAATCAAAAGTAAATTATGTAAAGGCCGTTAGGGTCAGCCCAGGCAGCAGCATGAAAACTGCAATACATCATTTATTTGTAAATGTCAGTGAAATCTGCGGATCGATATCCTGCCCCGTGTGATGGATATTTATTATTCGATGGAACTCCTGAGGCAGCTGGTGGGTCGGGGTGGCCCAGCAGAGCAGGGGACAGGGGACACCCCTGGGGCTGGCCCTGCTCCTGTCCCAGGGACAATTTCTCTTTTCTTTCTCCTGTATCCCTGTGCCCAACTCAGGATCCTCAGTTGGAGAAGGGCCCAGCATTGGGGGTGGTATTTATTGTGTAGATTTATTAATTATTGCGTGTGTTCAATAATTATTGTGTGTATTTATTAATTATTGTGTGTATTTATTAATTACGGTGTGTATTTATTAATTAT
The DNA here is from genome assembly GCA_014839755.1 of Sylvia borin. Classification (NCBI taxonomy): domain Eukaryota; kingdom Metazoa; phylum Chordata; class Aves; order Passeriformes; family Sylviidae; genus Sylvia; species Sylvia borin. The sequence goes on along the minus strand of CM025980.1, from coordinate 5,880,031 downwards.
TTTGTACATTCATTATTGGGCGCATTTATTAATTATTGTGTATTTGTTATTGTGTATATTTATTACTGTGTTCATTTATAATTGTGTGTATTTATTATTGTGTGCATTTATTAACATCTGCATTTATTATTGTGTGTGTTTATTGTTGTGTGTGTTTATTGTTGTATGTATTTATTGTTGTATTTATTGTTGTGTGTATTTATTGTTGTGTGTATTTATTTCCACAGCAAACCCGGAGTCCCCGGGGGTGTCCCCATCCCTGTCCCACAATCCAGACCCCCAAACCCCGACCCCTCGGTGCTGCGGGAGCTGCTGGAATTTGGGAATGGGGGAACCAGCTCCAGGCTGTCCAAACTCCATCTAGTGGCAATAAACCCCTCATTTTGTGATGGTGGGAGCCCTGGTGGGGTCTGATCTGCCCCGGAGACGGGCTGAGATCCTCCTGCAGCAGCTGGAAACTTCTCCCGGGTCACTCGGGGGTGGTTTAACCCCACGTGCTGTGCTCTGCCCCATAATAAAGGCATTTCTTGGTGAGAAAACACCAATCCTGGCGTAATAAGAGGAAAAAAAAATCCCTTTTTGGGGGGGATTCTGGCGAAGCGGGAGCTCCTGGCAGCGTCAGGATTATCTGCCCATCTTTTATAGACTCCTGAGGGTCACTGCGAGGGGAAGAACCGAGCCCTGCCAGAGGAAATGAAGGAGGAAATAACCGCAGATAGGATCTGAGCGCTCCCAAAGAGGCCAAAGAACCTTCTGAGGGACGGGATGAGAGCGGGGAGGATCCGCTGATGCTCTGGGCGGGTTGTAAAGGACAACAAGGGGCTGTGCTGGGGCTCGGGGGGGTCCTGGGGGGGCCTGGAACAGCCCCTCTGCTCCAAACTGCACCTGGGGGGCAGGAGAAGGGGGAAAAGGGGAAAGGGGGAAAAAGGGGAGAAAGGTGGAAAAAGAGGGGGAAGAGGAGAGAAAAGGGGGGAAAAGAGGGGGAAAAAGGGAGGAAAAGGGGGGAAAAATAGGGGGGAAAGAGAGGGAAAGAGGGGAAAAGGGGGAAAAAGGGGGGAAAAGGGGGGAAAGGAGGGGAAAAAGAGGGAAAAAAGGGGGAAAATCCCGAGCTCCCCGTGTGCCAGATCTGGGCAGGGTTTTCTTCCAGCTGCCCTGAGGGGTTTTATGGCTTTAGAGCTGGGCTGGGGGCGATGTCCTACCCCAAACCCCAACCGGAGACTGGTGTGGGTTGGGCTGAGCCTGGTTTTTAGCGAGATAAATCGGGTGGGTGTTTCCCAGAGCCCGCAGGGAGGGAGAGAACGCTCCCAAACCATCCCAAACCCAAAAACCCCACAGATGTCCCCTGAGTGCCCCAAGGGGCCCCTGGGGGTCAAACCTCCACCCCAAATCCCAAATTCCGGCAGGGAGATGGGGCCGGGAGCGGCCGGGGATGGACATCGCCGGGCAAGGAGGGGACGGTCCCCGCTGGTGGCACAGGAGGGGACACGCCGTGCCCGGGGGGATGGCACAGGCTTGGCTTTAATGGGGGCACAAAGGGGCCGAGCGGCACCCGCTAATTGCGGCCGCGCTAATGAAGACAGACGCGCAGCGGCTGCTCTCATTAAAATATGAAAATGATGCCAGGCGCTGCCCGGGGCAGGGATGGGAGGGAGAATCCCGCTGCTGGAGCGTGAACGCCGGGCTGGAGGGACATCTCGGGCTCCAGAATTCCCGATTTTCCAGGAAAATGTGGAAAGGCACAAACAGCGCTGGGAATTGTGCTCGGCCTGAGGGTCAGGGAACCAAATTCCCGCTCCAGATCTTCCTTTCCAAGAAGGAAACACTTCCACAAAGCAGCTCCCGGGGCAGGGAGTGCTGCCTTCTGCTCTGCACCAGGCAGCAAAGTCCTGCTGTGTTCACACCCCAAAATCCCGGTTTGTTCCCACCCCAAAATCCCGGTTTGTTCCCACCCCAAAATCCCCTCGGGTGGGTGGGAAATCCGTACCTGGGTGTTTTGAGGAAATGGAACAACCTGGCCTTGCACTCAGGGAATTATTGAGCATTTTTTTTCTCTCTTAATCCACTCCTTGTGAGAGCCACCAACCACAGCTGCCAACTCTGCGGTTCTGGGATCACAAAGTCTCGGGGGTCCGCAGGAAAAAATTCTACAAGGCAGCTCCAAATTCTGCTGAAAACAGAGAAAAAGGAAAGAGGGTTAAACGCCTAAAACTGTGATTCCGCTTGGGATAAAGCATTAAGAGTTTCTATGAAGTTATATTTAAAGAAAAAAAAATAAAGATTTGAGAACAGCTTGGCCTGGAACAATATTTCAGGCATGGCTAGCTGTTAAAAATAAGCTAATTCAGAAGAGCCACATTTAAATAAATATAATGCAAAGACATAATGGCACAGATAATAGTTTTGAATGGGGAATTCTAATGACTTCGAGGGCATTTTACAGGGCAATTAATACACATGAAAATGCTGCTCTATTCAACCGATGGAAAGAAAGGAAAATAAAATAAAATAAAGCCGGCAGAAAGAGAAAGGGAGATGGTTGTGACTGGCAAAAATAGGGTTTGATTTTCTTTTCAATAGGATCACTGCTTACAAATAATAAAAGGAAAAATAAGCATGTCAGGTTCTATAATGTGCCTTGTGAAATCCCCAATGATTAGTTTCTAAAGAGGGGCAATTAGGAGCCTTTTGCATATGCATGTGACTTCTGCCGAGCGGGGCTTTCTCCGCTCCCTTCTTCCCCGGCTCTTCATCAACAGGCTAAAAATACATCTAAAAACCCATCTGAAAATCCATCTGAAATTCCATCTAAAAACCCATCCCGGCTCCTCCCGCCGGGCGGGAGCGGCCCCGGGGGTTTCTCCTCCTCTGGACGGGACCAGAGGCACATTTTTGGGGTAAGGGCAGTCCCTGACCCCACCAGGGGCTAAAATCTGGCTAAAATCTGCCGGTGAGGAGCTGCTCCAGGGGAATCCCAGCGCTTCTCCCTGTGCACAGGGAATTCTGTCCCCGCTGGGCTGGGCCAGGGAGAGGAGCAGGGAAACATTTAGGGTTTGGTGTGCTCCGTGTTTGTGCTGTTGGGCCAGAGCTCGGTGACCCTTGGGGGTCTTCTCCAGCCTCAGCTGTTCTCTGTGCGGGTCTCAAATCCATCTTTTCCCGGATTTCCCGGCCCTGCCTCTCCCCGTGGAAGGGAACAGGGTGTCCTGTGCTGCTGGGTTCCTCCAGCCCGGGCTGTCCTGACCTGGCAGGGCTGGGGTGAGGCCTTGGGAGGGATGAGCTGGAGCAGGGACTGGGCACAGCCAGAGAATAAAGGAGAGATTTATTGAAAGGCCTTTAAGGTACACACCTTGGGCAGGACAAGAGCCTGGCCAGGGCTGGACCCAAAGTGGGCACAAAATGGGCACAAAATGGGCACAAAATAGTCACAAAATGGACCCAAAATAGTCACAAAATGGGCACAAAATGGACCCAAAATGGACCCCAAATAGATACAAAATGGACACAAAATGGACCCCAAATAGATACAAAATGGACACAAAAAATGGACAAGTGGTCATGAGGTCACACACTTTGATAAGTTTTGGTCCATTTGCATATTGAGGTTTAATTGTCTAATTACAGCTTCAGGTTATGAGGTCCCTTCCCTCTTGTTTTCTCTCTTCAGCCACTCTTGGTTGTGCTTTTGGGCCTGACAGTTGTACTCGTTGTCCTCGTTCTGGAAAAGGATTTGTTTTGTGTCCCTGCCCTGTGCAGAGCCGAGTGACCCTGACTGTGAGCTCAGAGCTCACCCCTGGGCACCACAGAACCTGAAACACATGAAATTTAAACTCAAGGCATCAGTGAGGAGAAGGGCCCGGCTCTGCTGGCGCTGCGGGGCTGGGCCAGGGCTCGGGGGGTCCCTGGGGCCCAAACCCCTCCCCCTGTGCCCCCCAGCCCATCTGCACTGGGACCCTGCCCTTGCCACAGAGCCTGTCCAGACCTGGAGCTGCGTTTCTGAAATGTATAAATAAATATTACATATGCTAACAGATGGTTCATTAGCCAGTTGTTATGGCAATCAGCGTTTCAGCCAATTAAAATCCTTCCTCGTAGCTTTAAAAATGTCAGTGATAGGGACATTGAAATGGCCAGAGAACAAACAGCCCCTCTGTAGGCTGGCACTGAAACAAAAGGCGTTTTCTGGGATTTTCTGCAGAAAGGAGGAGAAGGAACAGGGGAAGAGTTGGGAATCCTTTGTGCTGGAGGAGTGAGAGGCGCTGGCCCCGAGTTTTAATTAATGGGAGAGGCTGTTGGACATTTTGTCACCAAATGACCCAGTTTGGGGCTATCACTTGGGAACCCCGGAGGTGCCTCTGGGACATCCCAGCCCCTGCTGGGGATTTCCTGCAGGAATTGTCTGGGGAGGGCTCAGAGCTGGGAATTCCTGAGCTCTCCCTGGGAATGGCAGAGTCCTGCAGCCGCTGGCAGTGCCCGCGGGATGCTCAGCTTCAGGCTGGCTTTGAGTCAGGAGCGCCCCGAGCCCAGGCCAGAGGGATGGTGATCCAAAGGGAATTCAGATTATCCTGGTGGGAACACCAGGAGACCCAGGGATGGTGGAGATGGGGCAGTCCCAGGGCAGGGGTGGAGGAAGGAGATTACTCTTATAATTCCTGCTGCTGTTGAGGAGGTTGCATGTGGCCGGAACAAAAAAGAACTGCTTAGGTCCTAAAAATTCCTTCCAAACGCCTTTTCCCTGGGCTGATTGTGCCGGGAGCCGCTCGGGGCTCTGGGCGCAGGAACAAAACTGTGCCGTGGCAAGGCAGAGCCTTTTCACCCGAGATCTGTGCCGTGGCAGGACAGGCACCGCGGAGGGGACAAAACCTCGCAGGGATCATCCCCCTGCAGGTAAGGACCAGGACGGTCCATATCCCAAATCCACGAAGGTAAAACTCCTCCGAGCTCTTGCTCAGCCAGGGCAGGGCCGGGTTTTCCCCATCCCTGCCACATCCCGGGGGCTGCTGCAGCACCGAGCCTGGATTTGATGAGTCACCGGGGCTGAGCATCTCCTTCTAATCTCTGCCGTCTTCTTGCAACCGTTTAGAGGAGCAAAAAATAGCTCCCACAGACAATCAGGACAGATTGCTTTAATGAGAGCTCACAAAAAACGAGAAACAAACGGCTCAGATTGAGCCTTCCCAATGTTTCTGCCCGTGTCTGCGAGGAGCTGCAGGATGCGTGGATCAGCAGGTCTGCTCCAGGAGGGCAGCTCCCAACCCTCCTCTTTAAAGCGGGTTTTATCCCCGTGCCTGGGCTGAGCACCCGAGCGGGAGCTGCCTGTGCTCAGCAGCTCCATTTTCTGCTGCTGATTGTCCTTTATCTGCTGCAGTCGGCGGTGCCCGGCTCCCATCTGCTCCTGCTTTGCTCCCGAACATCAGCCAGGGCAGCAATCCCTCTGCCCGTGTGTGCTCCAGCACGCTGGGCTGCAGCTGGAGCCCTCCCAGCCTCGCCTTCCTCCCCACTTCCTTAATGCTCACTTTTATTGGGGAATTCGGACACCCGCAGGGGATGGGGCAGCCGCTCTGGGCACCTCGGGTTCACCCACAGGGACCAGTTCCTCCCTGGAGATGGAGGTCTGCAGGAATAGTGGGGCAGGAGTGCAGGAAAACGTTGCGTTTTCACAAAGGGATTATTTCAGCAGGGAAAAGAGAAACCCCAGCAGAGCCAGCATCTCGCACCCTCGAGTGTCCCACGAGGGGATTCTGCAGCAGGGGAAGGAGCTCTGAGGCTCATCCTGGCATTCCACCCTGTCTCTGTCATCCGGAGAACTCCCCACCACCCATAAAGAGATTTATTTTTCCCTTTCCCTTTATTTCTCGCCTCTCTTTTGGTCTTGCTGTGGCAGCTCCAAAAGCTTCCGAGCTGCTCCTTGATGGGCATAAAAATATCATGAGCACTTGTTTAAACATCAGAAAGGTATTAGCTCAATTTTGCACTTCAATGCTACCAAGAATGTTTAGGCCCATTGGGCATGAATTTAATTTTCTTGCAGAGAGAAGAAAAATCAGCCTCTCTCTCTGAGCATTAACTGCTGCTCCCTGTGACAGCTCCGAGCATCACCTTTCCAGGCCTCCAGGCTCCAAATGGGGCTGAAATGAAGTCCTGAGCAGTCCCAGATCTCTCCCCGGGGCTGCTGTGCACCTTGGCTCGCTGTTTGCACAGGAAAAGCTCCAGCAGGAGGAACAGCACTGCAGCAGGGCCGCAGCAAAATCAAATAATTCATCTCCACCAAGCCCTGCACATTCCCCGTGGCAGGAAAATCCTTCCTCACCTCGTTAATGACAAAACCTTGGGGCAAAAGGCATCAGATCAGGCTGGGTGTTCTCAGCAGTGCATTAACAACAGATCACATTTCGATGGTTTAAAAAGCAGATTTTTTTTTTCTTTTTTTGAGGTGTCCTAAAAGCATTTTTTTTTTAAATTTATTTTTGAGGTGTCCTGTTTGTTGACTCACTCCCAGCTCAGGGTGCTGCTCCTTTCCCAGGGATCCAGGAATGTCCTTGTGGGGGGAAAAAATCACCTTTTAATGATCATCAGTAACAGCCAATCTGTTTAAACTCCCATGGCAAAGATATCGACAGCTCACTGGCCGCTGTGAATGGTGCAGGTGGGGTGGGGACAGTGCCAGCCCTGCTGTCCCTGTCACCTTCCCCAGCCCCTGGGCTGTTCACAGAGCCCCAGACCCACCCCAGCCTCAGTTCTGGGGGTTCAGCTCAGTCCTGGGGGCTCCTGGCCACCCCTCGAGCCTGATCTCTGCAGGTGAGGAGGGGTTTGGTCAGTGCCTCCAGGAGCCTGTGGGAGATGGGACCCCTCAGGGCAGTGGTGGCCTTGGAAACAGCAAAATTCCTGCTGCAGGAGGGAACAAACAGAAAATTTCCTGCTGCAGGAGGGAAAAAACAGCAAAGTTCCTGCTGCAGGAACTAATAAACAGCAAAATTCCTGCTAACAGCAAAGTTCCTGCTGCAGGAACTAATAAACAGCAAAATTCCGGCAGCAGGAACTAACAAACAACAAAATTGCTGTGCAGGAGGGACAGCAATGTTCCTGCAGCAGGAGGGAACTGCAATATTCCTGCAGCAGGCAGGGCTCGGGATAAAATGCCTGCATTTCTTTGCATAAATGCATGCGGTCCTTTGATTATTTCCCACGTTTCTGTGCCCTGAAAAAGTCCTTTCCTTCTGCTCCTCTCTCAGAGGAGGTGCGAGGCCAGAGAGGGATTTATCCTTTTAAAGGAATCTCCGGCTCTGAGCGTGGATCCGTGCAGCTCTGATGGAAACGCTCAGGGGCCTTGGAGCGGAGCCGTAGAGGCTGGCCAGGGCTCAGAGGAGCCTCAGCAGAGCAGCGCAGCCTGGCAGGGCCCTTGCTGTGCTCTGCCCAAATCCCGGGCTCTTTGAAGCTTTCCCAGGGCTGCTGGGCAGGACATCAGAGCCGTGGGGAGCGAGTTTGGGCCCAGGGGCAAGGGGACCAAAGGCAAACTCCAGTGCCCCCCACCACCTGCACATCTGCACATCTGCACGTCTGCACCCGGGCTGTGCTGCAGAGTTCTGGAGGGAATGAGAAGCAGCAAGTGCCTGGTGGTGCAGAAGGAGATTTTGGATGCTGATCAAGGTACAGGTGGAACAGGTTCCAGGGAATAAATAAATAATGGATGGAGAGCTGAGAGGGAGATGTGAGGGTGAGAGCAGAGAAAGCCAAAGGAGTCAAAGCTGCAGTGAAGGAGCAAATGGTCCTGGGGCTTTGGGGAGCTGGGAGAGAGGCTGGAGCAGCCACGGGAGAGGGAAGGGTGTGAGATCCTTGGAAAAACCCTTGGGAGATGTTCCCTGTGCTAGGAACATCATCCATCCATACCTCCATCCCTCCATCGATCCCGCCATCCATCCCTCCATCCCCCAAACTCTCACTTTATCCCTGTGCCAGATCATCATCCTCCCCCAGCTCCCTGGGGCTCTGCTGGAGGTGTTTGATTCAGCCTCTGTCCCTCCTTTTAAAACCCATTTCACTCTTTTAAAACCCACTTCACTCTTTTAAATCCCATTTCATTCTCAGCTGGCTTTGGGGGATCTGATCTGGGGTGAGGAACTCGGCAGAGACCCCGGAGCCACCAGAGATCCAGCGAGGTTAAACTACTGCTCCCCCAAAACCTGTAATTAATTAAAATTCATTAGAAATCATTAACAAACCTTCATGGCTGCTGCTGGGCTGTGGGTGCTGTGTCACCGTGCCGGGCTGTGGGGCACTGGGACAGGGACAGGGTCAGCTCAGTGTCACCCCCACGGTGGCAGTTCCTGCCCGGGGCGAGGGAGGGAGATGCTGAGGGGCAGCAGGAGCAGGGATGGCGCTGGGCAGTTCCCTGGGCTGTGACTTTGGGCTGAGCTGCCCAGGAACACAACGGGAGGGGATTTCAGCTGCTGCTGAGGCTCTGGACTGTGCCAGGAGCGCTCCTGCCTAAAACTCGGGGTCTCCAAGGCTTTGGGGTCAGCACAGGCTGAGGCTGGGCCGTTTCAGTCCTCAGACATCTCAACCCTGGATTCCCCCAGGAGAGAGAGACCTTTGCTCATGCCCTGCTCTCGCTCTGCTTTGCCTGCCCCGCCAGAGAGCTCGTTCATTGGGAGCCCTTCAGGATTTTGATGTTTTTGATGCCAACCTGCAGCAAAACCCCAGCTTTCCATTGACCCGGGTGGCTCTCACAGCTCCCAGGGCTTGCCCAAAGCGTTGATGCAGATTTTGGAGGGGTCCATCATGTCCCCGTGCTCCTGTTGTGTGGGATGAGGCTTTTCCTCCCTCCCCGACCAGGGATGGCGTTTTTGTGGAGCAGATCCTGACGCAGCAGAAAGGCAATTTCCCATTTGCCCTCAGCACGGGGGGCAGGAGCCCTGCTCTGCTCCTCCAGGTGCCCCCAGTGACACCCCACAGGTTAATTCTGACCCCTGGGGATGCTCATCTCCAGCTGGGGGTTGGGGATTGGGAGGGAAGGGATTCCCAGCAGCCTTCCCCACATCTGCCCAGAGGCAGGGGTTCCCCAGAGAGGAGCTCAGGACCCCCCAGGGCTCTTTGTTCTCCAGGAGCAGCACCACAGCAGCTCAATCTGTTCCACTTCCCGGGTCTCTTTCTCTCTCTCTCCATCTCCTCTGAGCCCCAGGAACATCGATAAACGCCGTGAAAAAAGTCTGGTGTAAATAACAGGACTTTCTGCCTATTCTAATCAATAAAATATTGTTTATAGGAGCCCTCGTGGCCCCCTCAGCTGCAGTGGAAGGTCTGGCAGTGGGTTTATAAACTTCCTTTCCGGGTGGCTGTAACAGGGAGTGCTGCTCTGCCAGGGATGTAAATCAGCTCCGGGTTTGTAGCTCCTGGTTTTGCTGTTCCTTTAAAACACAAGTGGCTGTATATAGCTTTTTTTTTATTATTTTTATTATTTTATTTTATTATTTTTCCTTGCCAGGCCGTAGCTTAACAAAGGAGGTGCAGAGGGTGGATGGATGAGGAGGAGGTGCAGAGGGTGGATGGATGTATTCCTGCAGTTAAACTCTATCGATGTCTCCTCATATGCAGGGAGAGGAAAACAAGCAAACAAATAACGCCGTGATGGATTCCCAGTATCTGCATTTAAAAGCCAAGCACCACACAGAAAGCACAATAACTGCAGCCCATAACTCTCCCTCCACAAAGCCAAACTGGGCACTGCTCTGCTGAGTTATTTCCCTCTGCTGCCTGCATTTCAGGCTCCTTCCTTCCCCGGGATTCACCTCAGCCTTTTGATGTCCCACCACCGAAGATTCCAGCCCCACCCACCCCCATCTCCCCTTCCCAAAATATGAGTTGGGGCCTTACAGCAACGCTGCATTTACAGACTGCTGAAACCCTATCAATAATTTCTTCTTGTTTCCACAAGATTAGGTGCCAGATGCAGAGCTGGAAATGAGGGATGAAAGGTCTGTGCTTGCTGTTGGGCATCAAAATCCTTTAATGATTTATTAATGTCAACGTTTTTTATATTTCCACGCGGCCCCTTGTTCTGCGTGTGCCTGTTTATTGCCGTGCACAGCCAAAGGTCAGGGCTTGGGAAGCGGCTGGGAAGATGTTGAGAAGAGCCTGAGAAAGCACCAGCGAGCTTTGAGAGGGTTCTGAGGAGCTTTGGGGATGTCCGCTGGAATTCTGGAAACTTGGATTTTGGGGGTTTAGTACATAGGAATGCGTGTGAGAGGATGTCTTACTCAAGATGGAGGATTTGGGGTGTTGTCTGAGTCCTTCTTTTTCACCTTCCTCTCCATGGGTTTGGGTGCTTTTCTGCAATTGGGTGAAAAATATTCCACATTGCTGGTCTTGGCTGGTCATTATTGGGTCAGAACTATAAATAACGCAGGTGTCACCCCGTTATCGGGTGATTAGCACTTAAATAACCTCGAGAAGAGTTCGAGGTGCTCCATTTTACCTCATTTCTCCAACTTGCTGCTCAGGGCTCAAGGGCACAGATCCACACCAAAGCTCCTTGGCATTGCTGATGTGGCTGAGCAAAACCAGCTCCAGGAGCGAGGGAGGCATTGTCCTTCTGTCCAGGGCTCGAGCAGCGCAAAAAACAGGGACAGAAAAACCACATTTTACAAATAAATTCCATTTACAAAACATCCAGGATCTGTGAAAAGCGAAGAGCAGAATTTTAATACAGACCAGCTCCATCTGACAACAAAGCTGAAAACTTATTGACTTGGAAATGTGTGTTTGAGCTATCAAAAAAAAGGGCAATATTCAAATGGAAAATTCTCCTTTCCTTTTTTTAATCGTGGCAAAACTCCGTTCCGTGCATTCAGTGGATTTAGAACAATTTTATAACGGTGTTGTCTGGGGAAAAATGTCTTTGCCTGTAACAGCACAGGTCCTTTTAATGGGAGTTGTCATCTAAATAATTCCATATCATCAAGCAAAAAAGATAATTTATAAGGGAAAAAAAAAAAAATCCAGAGCAGCCTAAAGTCTCAGAGTCACCCACAAAATTGCTCCTGAATGTGCTATTAGTTGGAGGTAAACGTTAATGGAGAGCTGGCTGGCCCTGGGGGAGCAAGAAATGGGATCCTGAGTCTGCTGCTCCAGGGCAGGATTTCAGAACTGGCCCGAGCCCGTCCTCATTTGAAAGAAGTTCCCTTCTGATGCTTATTTGTCGGTCTAAGTGAGATAATGCATTGATGAGCCTCAGCCTAATTCCAAATGAAAAGCAGCTCCAGGATGATCATTTTTATCACAGGGACGCTCCGAGGCCCCAGACTGTGCCTGGGTTTATAATTCCTGCCCGTGGTAAGAACCTTCCCCCCCGAGTGAGCCAGGAGGAACGTCCACAGATAAATGTGGGGCTGCTCACAGGGCAGGGGGACGCAGAGAAATAAAACTGGGCTTGGGAGCTGGGATTTTACTGCTCCTGAACCTGGGCCCAGCCTGGGGCTGTCCCAGCCCGGGGCACTGGGTGAGCTCTTGAGGCCCCTCCCAACCCAAACCATCCCCTGAGTATCTGGAGGATTTTTTTTTTACGTTTATATTTTTGGTTTATATTTTTCTCTCTCTCTCTCTTTTTTTTTTTTTTTTTTTTTTTTTTTTTTTTTTTTTTTTTTTTTTTTTTTTTTTTTTTTTTGCGTGTGTGTGTGTGTGTTTTGGTTTGTTATATATATATGTATTTTTTTTAAATATTTTTTTTAATTTTTGCACGAACGGAGCTTAATTGACTTGTGGTGAAGTGAGGCCATTCCTCAGGCTCTCTGAAAGCCTCACTCCAGCCCTGGGCCAGGATGGGGAAAGTGTCAGGAGGGAGAAAACACCTGCAATTGTCCTTGCAGCTCACCCAGCAGAGACACTCCAACTCTGGCAGAGGAGACAGAGCTTGGTGGGGTTGGTGCCTGTGCTGTGCTCCTCCTCTCCGCAGTAATTTATCAATAATTCCATTGCTCTGAGGGCTTTGGAGCCCAGGCTGGGAAGCTTTAGCATGAGCAGAGAAAAAAAAAAAAAAAAAAAGGATTAGATTAGAGGATTAGACATTAGACATTTATATGAATATGAATGGTCTTTGCAGCTACATCAGCCAGGAGAAAATTACATGGGGCTGATAATCTTCATGCTCGAGGGCCTAAGCCGCTCATGAGAGCCGCTCAAATTTTTTGTTGGGAGCCATTTATTTGAAGAATCCAGCCCTTTTTTTTTTTTTTTTTTCCTGTTTGTGTGAGGATCGTGGGGTTTATTCATGCACTTTGTCCTCAGGACAGTTTGACGGCGCTCGGCGTCGGCTGGGGCTGAGCTGGGGATGGTTTATCGTGGATATTCCATCAGTCACTCCCTGCCTGGGGCTGATCCTCTGCCAGGGGAGGACAAGGAGCAGCCCAGGGCAGCGCTGAGCTGAGACTGAGCCCGGTCCTCTCCTGCTGCTCAAGCTGCATCCCGGCTCTGTCCAGCAGGCAGCTTTTCTTCCTGAGGCAATGGAAAGCTGGGGTTTTGCTGCAGCTTGGCATCAAAAACATCAAAATCCTGAAGGGCTCCCAATGAACGAGCTCTCTGGCGGGGCAGGCGAAGCAGAGCGAGAGCAGGGCATGAGCAAAGGGCTCTCTCTCCTGGGGGAATCCAGGGTGGAGATGTCTGAGGATTGAAACGGCCCAGCCTCAGCCTGTGCTGACCCCAAAGCCTTGGAGACCCCGAGTTTTAGGCAGGAGCGCTCCTGGCACAGTCCAGAGCCTCAGCAGCAGCTGAAATCCCCTCCCGTTGTGTTCCTGGGCAGCTCAGCCCAAAGTCACAGCCCAGGGAACTGCCCAGCGCCATCCCTGCTCCTGCTGCCCCTCAGCATCTCCCTCCCTCGCCCCGGGCAGGAACTGCCACCGTGGGGGTGACACTGTTGTCACCCCTGGGACTGTGGGGAGCACGATGGGCTGGGGCTGATGGCAGCTGCTGCTGAAAACCCTCTGGACAAATCCCCCACTGACCTGGGCGGTGTGAACTCCTGTGTGGTGTTTAACCCCTCCCTCGAGTGCCCCTGTGGTTCATTTTGGGGTTCTCGGGTGTTTGGTTTTGTTCCTTTTTGCCAAGCTGGTTCCACTCTCAGCCCTCCATTAATAGCTCTGGGAAAAAAAAAAAAAAAATCCTCACACTCCGGTTGCAGGGAAGTTTGTGCAAGTGACAGCTTTCCTAACACGTCTGTGGAGCTTCCCAAAATATTGTGGAGGAGAAAACGTGCGCGTGTGACTCTGCAAACAGACGTGTGCCGCACGGGCCCTGGGCGCAGCCAGGGAAACACACACCAAATCCCAGGGAAAAACAGAAAGAATCCCAGGGGAAACACACCCAGAGTCCCAGGAAACACACACAGACCCAGGAAATACACACACAATCCAGGGAAAAGCACAAATAATCCCAGGAAACACACACACAATCCAGGGAAAAGCACAAATAATCCCAGAAAATACACACACAGTCCCAGAAAAAAACACAGATAATCCCAGGGGAAACATGCACAAATAATCCCAGGAAATACACACACAGTCCCAGAGAAAAAAATAATCCCAGGAAATACACACAAGTTTAATCAAGAAAAATAACAAAATAACAAACGTTACAGAAAACAAAGGGTAAACTGCACACAGGTGTCTGAGAAAACTTCTGACACCTTGCTAAAACACTCCAAAACACCTTTTACTTCCTTTATGCTGTTTCCTAAATACTTAATATTTAAGGAGGGACAACCTGCAAGATCCACAGAGTCCCAGGAAAAACACACATAATCCCAGGAAACACATACACAACCCCAGGAAAAACACAAATAATCCCAGGAAACACACACACAGTCCCAGGAGTATCGCAGCCAGTAGACAGATGCAGGGTTTGAAGAACGGTGACAAGGTCCAATAGATATTCCTCTCTTGGCACTGAGGCAATCACTGCCAGGACAGCAAAGAAGTTTCTGGGTTCTTTTCCTTACGATAAATGCGAGGGGATGAGTCTTAAACCTCTCCCTGCATGGAGAACACTTGCTGGGCGCGGGCAATGCATCCCTCCAGCGGCCCTCAGGTCAATTGGAGGCGACAGAATCGCCGTTGATACAAATTAAAAACAAATAAAAAGGGTACACAGCAGCGATTCCCCGAGTTCAGACTCCATTAGCAGCTGATTTAGCGAGCAGTGACCTGTGGCTGTTTGCACGGGGAAGGTGCCGAGCGTGGATCCCGCTGCTCTGGTCAATAAAAGCTATTTAATTTAATGAGAAACAGTATTGATGGGCCGGGGATGCAGCTCCCAAAAAGAAAAATGAAAATTTAAAAAAAAAAAAAAAAAAAAAAGAAGAAGAAAAAAAAGTTGGAAAAAAAAGATGCAGCTGCAAAGAACAGATAAAGTCTTCAACTGCCGGGTTCACTCGTTGGGTGTTTTCCCTTCTGTTATCTCATTAATTAAAGTCCTGAGAAGGCTCAGTTGGGTTTGGGAGTGACAGATCCTGGCAGGAAAGGTGCTGAGGGTGGGACTGCTGCAGGGGCTCGGGGAGGAGACAATGATGCAGAGTGCAGTGGTGTGTCCTGACCTTCCCCAGAAGACAAATCCGTGCAGGAAGAGGTTGTTCCAAAGAAAATCCTGTCAGATCAGCCAAGGAGAGCAGGTGCGGCTGGAAAGCCAAATTCTGTACAAACACTCCTGAGTGTTCCTGAGATGAAAGTTACTTTGGGGATGTCACATCCCAAAAATAATGTTAAAAAAGGGGAAAATACAAACGGCCATGCCCAGGCAGCCCGTGGTCCTCAGTGCAGGGGGCACAGCCTGGTGACCCTTTGGGAAAGGAGAATGTGGCCAAAATGGCCAAATCATGGGATGGTGGAACAGGGAAGGCTGGGAACGAGCTGTCAGATCATCCAGTTCAGTCCTGAACCCACCATGAACCCACCAAACCATGAACCCACCAAACCACAACCCCACCATGGTCACCACCAAACCACAACCCCACCACGGTCACCTTCAAACCATGAACCCACCAAACCATGAGCCCACCATGGTCACCACCAAACCACGTCCTCCAATGCTGTGTGGTAGAGGAGAGGCTGGGGCTGGGACAATCAAAGCTCCATCAAGCTGCATTTTCATCTCTAAATCCTTCCAGGAGCCTTTCCCGTGGACAGCCCTCCGTCAGTGTCCTGCGTGGGCCTGAACACAAGGGAAGGGTCCAATCTCCAAGTTCATCACAGTTCAGCGTCCCCTGGGAATGAATTCCCAGAGAACAGAGTGAGGCAGAAACTCCAGCTGACTCTGAGAGTTGTCAGAGGTTAGCAGCCTGTAAAGAAAACACGCATTTAAGGAAATTAGAGTCGCAAGACAAATGAGGTGGAACCATCAAGAGGAGCAGGAGCCGGGGATAATCCATATTTTAAAATACTGCAGCGGTTTGCAGGGTTTGGAGGAGGAAATATTCCGTGTGTTTTTGTGCTCTGGGGCCCACAGCTGTGCCCTGCAGTGGGACGTGAGCAGCCCGAGGGTGGGGAGCCAACTCCTCACCCAGCTGAGGTGCAAATCCCCACCAGACCAGCCCAGGGGGTGCAGGTGCCCTGACCCAGACCGGTCCTGGCCCCCTGGGATGGCACCTCAGTGGGACTCTGCCCTTGGCAAGGCAGGAGAAAACAGCACCAGAACCCACCCAGCCGGGCAATCCTCCCCCTCACTCCTCCCCACTGGCTGTTTTCTTCATTTAATATTGAACAGGATTGAATATTTAATATTGCCCTGGCGTTGGCTGGCACAGCAAAGTCACCCCGCTGCTGTCTCAGGTGTGAGGAGGAAGGCACGAGGAAGGTGTTTTATAAAACAATTCCATCCACAGCCCGTGTTGGACAATCCCTCAAAGCAAACCAGGACCTGAAGATTTTCCATGGCAGGAAAATGCCAATCCCTGTGGCCCCTCTGCCACACTCCTCGTGAGCTGTTCCTGCATCTTCCGTGTCACAAAAACAGGAGGAAAGGGCTGGAGGTGACGTTACTCCAGCTCAAGGACTGAGGGAATTGTGCACTTTGTTGGGAATTAACATTTTTCCTGCCCGTGGAGAAGCTGGGGATGCTGTGGGTGCTGTGCCAAGGTGCCCACCCTGAGCAGGAGCACCCAGAGGGCTCCTGGGGCTCCTGTTACAGCAGCCTGGATCGTGCAGAAGAACCCCCAGACGGCACAAAAAGACATTTTTCAGGAGCCCAGGTTCCCTCATTATGTATGGCAGCTCCGGCTGCCTGCATGGGAAGCATTATTTTAAGCAAAAGAGGCAGATTGGGAGTGCAGACACAGGAAAGCATGGCAAATGAGAGAAACTTTGATCAAAATTCAAATCCAACTCAGCCTCCAGCTATCTGCTGAGCAGCCTGCATTCTCCTGGAGAGGTGGTGGTTTTTTTTCACCCCCTTTTTTTCAGACCAGGGACGTGAAGAAAGCACTCGGTATGAGGGAGGTCAATAGACACCCTGCATTTCAGAGGTTCAATTTAATCTCATTTTCTTTGGCCTCAGCGATTTGCTTTTCCAGGTCTGGCGGCCCCTTGAGAAACTTTCCATTCTCTCCTTTCAGGTGCTCAGTAATGCGGTGTTAAGAGGACTTTCCCACTTTGTGGCCTAATTATGGGAAAAACTCATTTCTGAGCGGGCTGCTTTTAGGCTGATTCCCTCAGCTCTCCAATCAGGCTCCTCACAAGGCAGAGAGCTAAAATCGCCTGTTTTTTTCAGCTGTTTCACCCCAGGAATGCCGTGCTGGGAGTGCAGCTGCTCCTGCAGGAGGGGCTGTGCCCTGCCGCCCCCAGCCCAGCTGCCCCTGCTCCTGCAAAAATCCCACATCCTAAAAAACGCCCCAAACTGCCTCCCGAGGGTTGGGAGGACAAACACAGAGCACGGAATGGGTTTGAAATGGGAATTCCTTGAGAGGGGACAGGGGCTGGGGGCTCTGCTTGGACATTGGGTCTCACTCTGCAGTGACAATTGTTCTGCTTTAATGAAGGGGGAAATAAAACACATTAAAGCCAGTTTAAAAGGAGCCTGTCCTGAGGTCCTGCCACCATCCCCAGCTCTGGAGAATAATCACAGTCAGGGCAGGGAGCCTTGCGTTTGTGGGACAGAGCAGGAAATCTCTGCTCAGTGCCCCTGCTCAGAGCAGCGCTGGGAGAACAGCGGGAATGGGCTGGGGTTTATATGTTTATAGATTTTTATATATTTATATTTTAGATATATTTATGTATTTATTTTTATATATTTATTTTTATATTTTAATATATATTATATATTTATTTATTACTTTTATTTTAAAATATTTTTATATTTATGTATATTTTTATATTTTTAAATATGTTTTGTATTTCTTTCAGTGCAGGAAGCGGGCAGCACCAGGGAAATCCTCACCCAGCTGAGAGAATCCAGGCCAGACAAGGTCATTTGTCAGCCCAGCCACGGTTCCCTGTGCAGGTCACAGCAAACAAAAAAATAAAAATGAGGTGTGAAGAGGCTGGGAGAGGAACGGGACAAATCCATGAGGGGTCGTTGATCAGAGCTGCCATTTCTTGGTGAACACATCCCCAAATTCCCCAAATCTGTGATAAGACAGCAGGGAATGGCTCCAGGCCGGGCCAGGGAAGGTGTAAACGGGATATTGGGAAGAAATGGATCCCTGGGAGGGTGGGGAGGGCCTGGGATGGAATTCCCAGAGGAGCTGCGGCTGCCCCTGGGTCCCTGGAATGTCCCAGGCTGCGCGGGGCTGGCAGGACCCTGGGACATGGAAGGTGGCCCTGGAACACGGAGGGTGGCACTGGGTGATCCTTGAGGTCCCTCCCAGCCCAAACCATTCCGGGTCCGGGACTCCACCAAAGCTGTGCAAGGCAACTTTTCACTTTTGAGCTGTGGCTTTGTCCTCGTGGCTCCGGCAGCAGGGCGAGGGATGGGTGTGATGGTGGCTGATGATGTCATGTCTGTTTTAAGGAGAATTACCGGCTCTTGGCAGTGGTTTGGGGTTGTCAGCTTCAGTGAACTCTTAGAAGTAAAGCAAAAGTGGGGAAAAAGCTTCTGCTGTCCTCAAAAAGGAGCAGCTGGTGAAACAGAAAATTCTGCAGTAATAAATTCCGCAGCAATTACTCAAAAAAATTATCGCAGGTTTTTCCCTCTATTAAATAACCCGAAGTAATTTTAAGAATAAAAGCAAAACGAAACAGGATTTTTATGGAGAAAGAGCAGCTCTATTTCTCTCTCCAAAACCCAATATCCCGCTCCAGGACTGGGAGCAGGAGTGGCTGTGATTGTCCTGGCAATTTCCACCTCTCGTGCAAATGGAGCGAGGAAATGCCGCATCACAAATGCAGAAACTCACAAATCACCGACATTTCCGAGAATGGACTCCTGAAATACCCCAAACTGCCTCCATCTCTGACGGTGTCATTTACTGCAGGGACGTGCAGCCCTCCCCGGGGTGCAGCCCCAGGATCTCCAGGAGAAGGGGCAGGTTTTATTCGCACTCTGCAGATTGGGAAATGAGAAAAGGAGAATTGAGATGCTCTCCGCTGAGAGCACTGAACTGAGCGCAGGTTTTTGCAGCTCAGATTTGTCCTCTCCAGCTGGAGCTGTGGTCACTGTCCAGGGCACGACTGAATTTGGCTGTTCCCTGGAGAGCCTGTGTGGTTTCAGCTGTGCAGGAGAGGTCTGTCCCTGAAATAACCCGATTAGAGCTCCTCAGGAGGCAGCGACAGCAGCGAGAGCAGGAGCTGAGGGCTGCAGCCAGAAATGAGGGTGTTCCCTGGGAAGGACCATCCCTGTGGGAACACCAGCCCCATGGCACAGGAGGGCTCTGGAACTGGAACCGGGTGTGGGCTGTTCACCTGCGGCTCCTTCAGGCCTTTATTTTACATTTCCACGGCAAGGAGGAAGGGATCAGGATGAGTTTCCAGGCCGTGGGCGGGGAGCAGCTGGACCCTGGATGCTGAGGATGATGATGATGATGTGCTGAGCAGAGGGGACTGAGGCTTGAGGGTGGGAAACGATTAAAGTGCTGCCAGTGTGAGCAAGAGGTGCGGCTGCTCCGGAAAAACCCAAACTGGCCGGGCTTGGAATGGCCCCTAAAGATCCCCCAGTTCCCATCCCCTGGCACCTTCCACCGGAGATTTCCCCACGTTTGCACCTCCCCAAAACCCACCAGCCCCAGGGTTGTGAGGCTGAGTCCCTGCACATGGACAATGGGATGCTTCGGCTGCTTGTCTCCATCTCTGCTGGCCACAGATCCCTGCCCTGGAGCCCCAGCTCCTCTCCCCGCAGGGAAACACCACCTTGGGGCTGTAATTCAGCTCATCTGTCTCTAAACCCCGCTACCTATTAAAAAGAATAAGACTTTAACTATCTCCTCTGTCAGAAACCAATTGCTGCTGCAACATCAAAGTTCCCTGGCTTAGTTAATGTTTATTTAAATGACCATTTTTTCCACTGGCAGATAAAAGATTGAAGTGTTTTGTTGCTATTGTTGTTTTTTAAAGCCCTCGAATATGAAGGCGCCTGGAGCCAACATTTGATTCTCATTATGTTATGACATTTTTTTCCCCCCTACATAATTTGAATAAGACTCTGCTTAACTCAACAGCTGGAGGGATATGGCTTTTCCCTTCGCATTACAGAGAGAGAAGATCTCTATAACTGAAAAAAACAACAGGAAAAAAGTATCTGGTGTAGGCAGCAGAGCTCCTGTTTTCCCTGAACACCTTCCCGTGCCTCTGGAAATGATCACCGGGGGTTTAATCTCAGCACAGCCCCTCAGACAGCGGGAAAAGCGCTGCCACAAAGGGGATTTTAATGGCCCGCGCCCCTCTCCAGAGAAAACGGGCTGGGAGTTACCTGCTCTCAGATTCCTGCCTCTAAAAGGCTCATTAGGATCAATTAACATTCCTCTGTCCGGGGGTTTTGTTTGTTTTGGAGTCTGGCTTCACCTCAGGGCTGGAGCTGGGGTTTCAGAGAGGGAAACGCTGCCCTGGTTTGGTTTAGGGGTTTGGAGTAAAGCTCCTCCCGAGATCGCTGCTCCTCAGCCACAGCCGTGTCCTGCTGGGGACCCCCGAGCCCACCCAGCGGAGCCCCCTCTGCCCCACGGAACCCCTCGGGGGGAAGCCAGGGGCTGCGGGGCTCAGAGGACCCCAGAGCGCTTCTCCAGCATCTTTTTCCACGTTCCAGATTGTGGCTGGAGTGTTCCGCAGCCCAAAGCTCGTCCCTCGTCCCCGTTCCAGGGGAGCAACAGGTCCTTGGGAAGTCTGGCTCTCGATGGGAGACAAATGGATTTCATCCTCCCTGAGACAGCAGCTTTTAAAGGGGGATTTCTGGGGCGCTTTGGATTCCCTCCTCATGCCGCACCACAGAGCCCGGCTGCCTCCCTGATCACATGCAAGTTGAAATGAAAGTCAGATTTGATTCGAGTTTCCTTAAATCTCACTTCTTACCGCTCCTCTGGGCACGTTATTGAAACTGCAGAAACTCTTCCTCGTTTGAGGAGTTAATGAGAGTCATTTTAAACCCTCGGAATACACTCGGGGCTCACCTGATCTTCACAAATGGATTTCCAAGGTCTCCCAAGCAGCTTTGCTCTGGAGCAGGTTTCAGCAGAGGCTTTTCAGTGTGGGTTTGCTGAATTCCTCACTCCGTGCCTTGGCATTCCTGCATTTTACTGTGCAAACTCACAACTCTCGAAGTTCACCCGGGCCTCGGGAAGATCACTCCTGCCTTCCTTCAGCCTCATTAACGATTGTTAATTGGATCTGGCATTCTTCAAGCGGAGGTCAATAAGCAATGACTGAGTTTAATTTTGCGTCCCCTCGTGTCCATTGCTGTGGTTTTCCCGACAGAGGCCGGGTCTGCTCAGTTTTCCTGAGCCCCCTGACACCTCAGCAGCTGCTGCTTCCACAGCAAACCTTCTCCACATTTCAGAACCCTCTCCCAAGATCCAGATGTTGCTCCCTGTTCCAGGCCAGGGAACAGCTGGGCTGGAGCTGCCAAAGCTGCTCCCTGGTGTTGTCCAGTTCCTTCCTTTGTTGCATCATTATCCCAAATCCGTGTAAACACACCAGGAGAAAAAAAAAACCCAAAACACAGATGTGAAGTGCGAGAGTTTTGGGTCTGCTTTAAACCAAGTCCCACTTGCAAAGCTGCAAAGTGCCCACAACTATCAGCTAGCCAGGGTAACCTTTGTTTAATTGAATGAATTAATTAATCCAGCACTGTAAAAGTCTTGAAGGAAAAGGCAGAAATAGTTCTGAACTACAGGATCTGGGTTAGATTTGAGTTGTGGCACAGAACCAGCCGCAGCTTTTCCCAGGCTGGGGTTTCCAGGCAGAGTGGAGGGGAGCAGAAGCAGCCCCAAAGTCAGGGGCAGGGCCCTGCCTTGGTGTGGCAGCACCTCACACCTCCCTGAAAGACAGAAATCAGAGCCACGGGCACCAAAGGAGCAGAGGAGGAGGCAGACGGTGACAGAGGTGACAGCAGAGCTCTGTCCCTGCACTGATTCTGCCTTTGCTCCATCGGGGAATCTCCTGGGACTGAGCCCAGCCGGGCGGGGTGAGGAGAAATCGGCGTTTCTTCAGGAACAGGAGACACTCCATCGTTCTCCTGCAGGACTCGGGGTTTGCAGGTTGGGTTCAGAGCCTGACCCAAACCCTGTGGCTCTGTCAGGGCCTGAGCAGCACAGCAGAAATCTCACCCTCAGGGGGTTTGATAACAATTCCAGAGCTCCTCCCGGGGTCAGCCCTGACATGTGCAGGAAGAGCCTTTCTCCCCACGCTTGGGGTTTCCATTCCCAGCTCGTTTCACGGGCTTGGAAAGTGTCAGAAGCGGAACTGAGAGTGCAAATTATTTCTCCCCGAATTTATCTGAGCGTCCCAGGCAGGCTGGGTGCAGGGGATGGATGGCCCTGGTGTGTTTGTGGTCTGCCTGAGCCACTGGCTCAGAACAAAGGGGGCAGCAGCCATCATTTCCTTGACCTCGGAATTGCTAAACTCCTCTCCCTTCTGACTGTCTCACGCTGCTTCCAAAAATGTAAAAGGTTTCATCCTAAATCCTTAGCAGGGCAAGGAGGAAATCTATCCCCAGGGGAGGAAAGGCAGCAAAGGAGAAAATAAACTCTCAGATTAAATTCCAAAATTGCTTTATTAACACTTTTTTTTTTCCTGTTTAAAGCTTAGCTCCCCTGTGAACACACACATCCTGAAACCTTTCTCTTCCTTAATAGCACTCTCATTTAAAGCCCAATAAAAAGATGGTGAGGGGAGAATGAAAGTGTCTCTAATTTCCCCTTAACCTCTCAAGGAATTGCTATGGAAACCACCAATGCCATATTTCAGTGGCCATTCAGCATCCTCATGGCCACAGCTTCATTTGCCGTGGCAGGAGCTGCATTGCAGGCAGGCTGCTCCCACAGAACTTCCTTGGAGAGGCTCCAGCTGAGCCCCAGGGGTGGGCTCTGGTGGTCACCCACAGGGGCACGGGGACAGCCGTGGTCCCATGGGCACTCCCAGCCCTGCAGGGCCCCAGGGCCACAGCCTGGAGGGTTTCCAGGGTGCTGCTGATGATTTCCAGGGTGATGATGATGATTTCCAGGGTGCTGCTGATGATTTCCAGGGTGATGATGATGATTTCCAGGGTGCTGATGATGATTTCCAGGGTGATGATTATGATTTCCCCCAGTCTGAGGATGAAATCCAGTCAAAGGGGAGTGCTGGACACCTGGGATGGTGGGAGGTGGGACTGGATGGGTGGCAGGGCTGGGGTGATGCCTTGGGAGGGCTGAGCTGGAGCAGAGACTGGACATAGCCAGAGAATAAAGGAGAGATTTATTAAAAGGCCTTTAGGACACACCTTGGGCAGGACAAGAGCCTGGCCAGGGCTGCACCCAAGGTGGACCCAAAATGGGCACAAAATGGGCACAAAAATGGCCGGCTGGTCGCAAGGTCTCACATTTTTACAGGATTTGGTTCATTTGCATACTGGGGTTTAACTGTACAATTACAGCATCAGGTTATGAGGTCCCATCCTTCTTGTTTTCTCTCTTCAGCCCATCTTTGTTTGTGTTTTTGGGCCTGAAAGTTGTACTCATTTTCCTTGATGTGCAGCAGGAGAAGGATTTGTTTTGTGTCCCTGCTCTGTGCAGAGCCAAGTGACACTGACTGTGAGCTCAGAGCTGCACCCCTGGGCACCACAGAACCTGAAAAATATGACAGTTAAACTCAAGGCATCTCTGGGTCTGGATGGGGTTTATGTTTTAGGTCCCTTCCCAGCCCAAACCCTGCTGGAAGTCCGGGATTCCCTGGCAGGTTCCTGCACACAAGCACCTGCCCCTGCCAACTGCCAGGCACATCCCACGGCGTGTGTTTATCCAGCCTTTATTTCCAGGGGCTCTGTGTACCCTACACACATCATTGACAGTGATTAATGCCTTTCACAGTTTGATTCCACAGAAATTGCCTACGCCAAAAGCTCGGTGTATTTCCTTAAACAGATCGAGCCCAATAAATATTAATGCGCCGTGGCCCCGCCATACAGCACGGCTGGGTCTTGTAGCTGCCGATTTGAGTGGCTGATAAAATTGTATTTCAATATTTTATGCAGGAAGGGACCTGTAGCTGAGGCAGCCTGTGCACAGACACAGGGACAGCTCTGCTGCAGGCACTCCCAAAATCCCCTCGAGGGTCCCCAGCTCCTCCAGGGCTCTCTCCATCCATCCATCCATGGATCCATCCATGGATCCATCCCTCCCTCCATCCATCCCTCCATGGATCCATCTATCATCCATCCATCCATCCCTCCATCCATCCCTCCCTCCATCCCTCCATCCATCCATGCATCCATCATCCCTCCATCCCTCCATCCATCCCTCCATGGATCCGTCTATCATCCATCCATCCCTCCATCCCTCCATCATCCCTCCATCCATCCCTCCTTCCCCTCCTCCTGATGCTTGCTGTTACAGCCAAACCACATCTCACAGCTGGGCCTCCAAAGCTCCACATTCCCGTGCTCTGGGAAGGAAATCGGGGCAGGATCCAGAGCCAGGACAGTTTTCCCGGGGCTCCCGGTCCCCTTTCCCTGCCCAGGCTCTGGGAGCTGTGGGCAGGAGGCTCCTGGGGTGGGGTTTTCCTTTCAGGGTTTGGCAGCACCTTGGCTGAGCTCTGGGACTTTCCCCTTCTCTCCTGGGAAGCAGCACTGGGCAGGGCTGGGGGAATAAGGGAACGTTTCTTGGGAAATATCACCTGGAAAAGGGTTTCAAAGGCTTAAACCCACCAGATCTCCCTGGCTCTGAGTTACTGCAGCTTCCTGACCAGTCCCTGACATCCTAAAAACACACCAGGAGGATTTTGGGGCTCTGAGCAAGGTCCCTGTCCCTCAGAGTGTGGGAACAGCCCATGTGCAGCTCTGCTCCCAAAATATTCTCCCCCTGAGCCCTGCACTCCCTCCCTCCTCCTTTAATTTCAGCTCCATGTCGAGGATTTTTCCCCTCTGTGATATATTAATTTCAAATATTGACTCACCAGATTCTGTGATTGATAGAACTCAAACATATTAGTCTTATTACATCCCATATACTTTAATTAACTTCAGCAGGTGATGTTAATCAACTTGAAGGCTGAAATGTGGAGCAGCTAAATAAATGAAAGGGAGATGGAAAAATATCTCCTGCATTATCTGCCAGGGTGGATGGCTCCTGCTGCCAAGCCAGGCACATTCAGAAGGGTTTTAGTTTTGAACTCAAACCTGTGTGAGGGACATTTGATTGCAGTTCCTTCATTTCAGTTAAAAGAGATGTTCACACAGTATTTTGATCAGGGGAAGAAAAACACTGGAAGGAAATATCATTTAAAACCGTGATGTCTCAAAGGAACGTCCGAGCTGCAGGAATCCAGAGCAGGTCTGTGTGGATCTGAGGGATCACTGGGTGATGGCGCTGGTTCAGGAGATGCCCAATTTGATTCAGAAGTGATGTACTATTATTATTATTATTATTATTATTATTATTATTATTATCATTATTATTGGTGACCAATTTAGTATTATTATTAGTAGTAGTAGTAGTATTGGTGATCCATTTATTTTTAGTAGTATTATTATTATGGTTCTGGGTGGTTAATTTGTAATAGTAGTAGTAATAATAATAATAATGGTTCTGGGTGATATTATTATTATTATTATTATTATTATTTTTTATTATTATTATTATTATTATTATTATTATCAAGGCAGCAGCAGCTCCCGCACCAAGCCCAGCCCAGCCCGGTGTGCTGCTCCTGCCGCCCCTCCCAGCCCAAATCCCTCCTGGTGGCACCGGCAGGACACGGGGAATGTCCCCTGGGGCAGAGATGGGGTGGGTGGGAAGGGACCTCAGACCTCCTCCCGTTCCAGGGACAATTCTCAGTGTCCCCAGGCTGTCCCCAGCCGGCCCCAGGCACTGCCAGCCATGGGGACCCCATGGACGTGTGTCTGGGGTGTGGACTGGGGACAGGGTTTGGGCTGTGGGGTGGCCCTGCCCCATCCAGCCCACCCCACACACGGCTCCTCTCCCTCCAGCTGTGCCAGGGCACTGAATCCCCGCCCTGGGGACATGGTGACACCTGGGTGACCCTGTCCTCACATCCCACAGCCCAAGGGGACAGTCCCTGTGTCCCCAAGGATGGTTCCTGTGTCCCCAGGGATGGTCCCTGTGTCCCCAAAGGTGGTCCTTGTGTCCCCAAGGCCTTTCCCCTGGGTGGGGATCGGGTGATTCCCAGAGTCCCCTGATGTGCTGGCGTCACCTCTGTCACCCAGGGAACCTTCCCTGCTCCTCCTTTGGCCTTTTATAGAATACCAATTTCTGGAATAGAGGCTGTGCCTTTTCCTCTATGCATTGAGAGCATCTGGCACCAATTATGAGGAGGCTTCAAAGTGCTTCAGCACTATCACTGCAAACCAAAACTGCCAAAAAAATCTCATTTTTCCCCCTCTTTCTGTGCAGCTGGGTGAAATTCTGCCATCTTGCTATCAGAAATGACCTTGCCTTTGACTTTGGGATTGGCTTGACGGGAATCTCGTGGTGCAAACCCAAGGTTTGATATCCTCTGGTGGCTCCATATGAAATATTCGGCCCTGCACGTAAAGCACGTGCCCACCCTTCTCCTGAGCAGTTTGCCTGGCAGCACTGCCAGGACTGCAGCCAGCTCCAGACCTGAAGATAAAACCATTCCCCAGGTTTGACCAAACTTTTTTTGTTGTTGTTTCTTAATCTTGAAAATCAATGGAATACAATTGATTTTTACCAGCATCAATCATAAGTGGCTCTCGGAGCTCGGGGAGTACATTCAGCCTCGGTAATGAGACTGAAAGATCTCCTCTTTGTTTTGCTCCACGAGCTGTTTGTCATGTTCAAGAGGCTGCTGTGAATGACTCACTTCACTTTGAAGAGAGATTTATTTTTATAAACCATTATTCCTTTCCTTGCCGAGACACAAAGGCGTATCCCCCACACTCACATGGTGGTGGCGAATTTAATTCCTTGTTTGCTCTGCCAAGGCTGCGGCCCTGGAGCCCCTGTCCCTTCCCCGTGTCCCCTGGGCTGGGATTCTCCAGGGGACAAACCCTGGCAGGAATTTGGGGTTGTGCCTGTCACGGGGAGAGCTGGGATGGATCACTGCCACAGCAGGAGAGGAGAGGGCGATGCTGGAAAAGGAGAGTTCCTTTTCCTCTCCAGTGACCGAATTTATTGTGCTCCAGCTGAGTGATGTCACTGCCCAAAAACCTGGGTGATGTCACTGGTGATGTCACTGCCCAATTACCTGAGTGATGTCACTGCCCAAAAACCTGGGTGATGTCATTGTCCGTCCATCTAGGTGATGTCACTGGTGATGTCACTGTCCACTCACCTGGGTGATGTCACTGTCCTTTGACCTGGGTGGTGTCACCAGTGATGTCACTGCCCAAAAACCTGGGTGATGTCACTGTCTACCCACCTGAGTGATGTCATTGGTGATGTCACTGCCCACTCACGTGGGTGACATCACTGCACTTTGACCTGGGTGATGTCACTGGTGATGTCACTGCCCAATTACCTGAGGGATGTCATCGTCCACGCATCTGGGTGATGTCACTAGTGATGTCACTGTCCTTTCACCCAGGTGATGTCACTGCCCTTTGACCTGGGTGATGTCACTGGTGATGTCACTGTCTATCCACCTGAATGATGTCACTGGTGATGTTATTGTCCACTCACCTGGGTGATGTCATTGCCCAATTACCTGGGTGATGTCACTGTCTATCCACCTGGATGATGTCACTGGTGATGTCACTGCCCACCCACATGTGTGACATCACCGTGGTGTCACTGCCCTTTGTCCCCTGGCAGGACTTTTGTCACGGTGAGAGCCGCAGGAGCTCTTCTTTTGAAACCCACTGCTGGGAGGAGGAAACACCCGCCTTGTCTGGGCTCTTCTCCCTGACACTGACTTATAACTGGTGGTCCAAAAAATATGCAAAACTTCCCGCGCCATCTCCAGCCTGTCAGCAAGATATGCAAGAAAATTGCTTCCTGACCTCCATCATTTCATCACCTGGAGCAGGAGGGCTCCTAATCCCAGCTCCCGGAGCTGCAGATCCTCATCTTATTATTATGGACAGATTGGATGCAAAATAGTTACAGCTTCATTGAAATGTCCCTTCTAATCTTCACTCTTTACTTCCTCTCCAGCTTTTATTGAAGTAAACAATCTATTGTGCAAAATGAAATGCTTAAAATAGTGGGCAGGTTGGTTTTTTGTTTTTTGTTTTTTGTTTTTTTGTTTTTTTCTTCTGTGGGGAAATTCGGGCCTGGAATTATTTACATTAGCTGGTCAGAAATTGGTGGCTGTTTTACTGGAGGAGTTAAAAGCTTTAGAGACAGCTTTCTGTTCCTGCAGAACGTAAATATAGCAACAGAGCGAGTTTGTTTTAATGCTCTGTTGACACAAACTGATGTTCTTATGGCTCCGTGCTAATGGGGAGTTTGTTAGAGGTGTACATTTAATTTTAGCTGCCTGTTTGCTTGAGGCTTTATTTTGCCTTCACTCCACACATCATCCACGGCACCATTCCCAGCTCTGCATTCCAGCTTTGGGCAATTCCTGCCCCGTTTCTCCACCTTCCTGCCTGCTCCAGACCTTCCTGGGGGCCACATCCCCCCTTTCCCCTCCTGCTCCAGCCAGGGAGGAACCTCCAGATTGATTTCTGTGCTGCTCTGATCAATATTAATGTGCATTCATGTTGTTTCCAGTGTCTAACCAGTAAGGACACGAACCTCCAGCCAGCTCCTATTTTAATTCACCTCTCAGGGAACCTTTGCCTCGTGTTGGCTGAATGCTGAGCAAAGCCATGGGAATTTTGGACCAGCAGAGCTGAATGAATCTCCCCCCAGACCTTCCTCCTTTCCGTTTTTCTAATCAGGACTGTTGTCATCTGCTCTGACAGATTATTAATGCTACACACAGGCACGTAATAGAGATTGTGTTTTCCCATTCAGGGATTTTTTGTCCTGATAAACAGCCTGGCAGAGACAAGTTACCCCAGTCCCTGCACGAATGGTGGGAGTTTAAAGGCAGCCAAATCCTTGAGAGCCGCTGGCCCCGGGCCAGGAGCCCTCTGTCATCACTCTTGGCTCCTCCTCTGCAATCCATCACCACTGACCCATCACCCCGGCAGCTACCAGAAGGAATCTGGCATCTGGTGCCTGTTTTTATCCCAGCTCAGGTTCTGGTTTCTTTGCTTTATCTCCGTGTCTGGCTCAAAGCTGCCTGAGCAAAGAGGGATCTCTCCATTGAATTCAACAAGCTTCCTATCTGGCTTTTTCCCCCCCTCAGATGTGTCCTGGTCCTGGTTATTTTTCACGTTCCTTTGTGCAAGGAAATAAAAAATTACCCTTCTCTGTGTTTTCTCTATCTCTCTGCTTAGTCTCTTCCGTCTGTTGTTTTTACTGATGATACATTTCGAGCTTCTGATCTCAGATATTCCTCCTCCTCCTCCTCAGCACTCCTCGAACCATGAGGAGAGGGCTGGGGAGGGATGAGATGAGGACATTTCCCTGCTGGGTCAGGGAGGAGCACAAGGTGCACAAATCCAGGATTGGGGTGATGTGGGGCAGGGCTCCAGACCCCACGGGGACACAGAGGGGACGGTGTAGGCTGTAAGAAGGGACATGTGGAATTCCAGCAGGGATTGGTTTGGGCAGCACCAGAATCTCTGTAAGAGCTCAGGAGATGGATTGTGCTCCTGCAGTGAGGATAAGAGCAGGCCATGGAGTGTGGGAAGCACGGAGTGCAGGTGGGGAGGTCACATCTGTGTGCTCAGGGCCAGAGCCAGGTGTGGCCCCTGCCACTGCTGCTCCTTCCCTGGAGCTGCTGCCTCCTACCAGGGCTAAAAGCACGGCAGAACCCGGATTTTTGGGGGCTGTTGTGGCTGCGGGGGGCTCTGAAGGGCAGCAGAGAGGCTCCAGCACCAGCCCGTGGACAGAGCACAAAGCCCCAGGGCTGCGTCTCTGCCGAGGTACAGAAGCTGCTGCTGTAAATTATTCATTCCTTTGCCAGAGTTTGTTTGGGTTTTATTTAGTTTGACATGGTCTAGGAGTCGGAGTAATTTTCTAACTCACTGAATGATCCTTTTTTACTCTCCTAAGCACCTTCTCTGCCACACGAAAACAATTTTCAATCAAGACTACAAAGCACCCGCTCGTGGCCGATGGACTTCACTCCCTGGGAATATCACTCCCAGCCCTGGAGAGATTTAATCCCGGTGTATTTGCACGGGGAGGCCAGGCCAGGCTTTGGCTTGGGCTGACACCGAGTGTATCCCACTCCCGTGCTGTCCCTGCTGGAACAAACCCAGTTTGACGTGACCCCATCGATGGGAGGGCAGGCAGGGATGGATTTTCTCATTAGGGGCTAAGTGACGCCTCAGGGGACAGCAGAGCTGGTCACTGCTGGTCCCTGGAATTTGGGAGGGCTGAGGAGAGTGACGGTGTTGGCTGGAATTAAAGAGCTGCTGGCAGCTCTTTAAAGTGTCCTTTGTGCCCCAGGGTCATCCAAGGAGCAGGGAAATGGGCCCAGGGGGGACATTCTGCTCAGCCTTTGGGGTCTGTGCAGGTGACAGCACCGTGTCATAATCCAGGAGCTGCAGAAATGCTTTCCCAGTCCGAATTCAATGGGAATTCTGGTTCTGGATCGGTGCAATCTCACTGGAAATGTGACACGAGGGAAGTGTGAGGCAGAAAATCCAACTTGACCCCAGATGTGCAGCCTGTTCCTGGTGTGCTGGTGAAGCCCAGGGCGCTGCTGTGTGGAGCTCAGAGCAGCTCCCAGCCGGGTTTAACCTGGATTGTGCCCCAGGAGGGCTGAGCTGGGGCTGTCCCTGCATTGTTCTACACCTGGGACATGATACAGCCCAACAATTCCCACCGAAGCACCTTGGTTTGCATTTCCCTGCTCCCAGGGAAGCTCCATGGCCCTGTAATTCCGTGGTGTGAGTGGCTGGGTCAGGGCAGCCCGTCCTGCTGTTCCCCCTGGCAATAATCCCCTCGGTAAAGCGCTGCTGCCCCAGCCCAGGATGTCACAATCCCCCGGGAGATAAAATCCCTCTTGTGCAGGAGAAAAAGGAAAGACAAGGTTGGCCCCTCAAGAGTGATTTTTAATTATTTCCAGATCTTCTGGATCATTAAGAAGATGAAAGATGGCATCGGTTAAGATGCAGGGCACACCGAGAGGATGTAATTGATTTTTACATATATTTAACTGATGATTCATAAAATGGGGTCTGACTGGAGCAGCACAGCCTCGAGTGCAGCCCCAGCGTGAGAGGTCCAGGCTGATCATGGAGAGACCCTGGGCTGTGCCCCTGCAGGAGCTGGGGATGGGGTCCCTGACACCCCTCAGGATTGGCCCCAATTACTGTTGGTTCTGGCTCTGGCTGGAGGCTCCTGGTGCTCACAGGGACAGGGAATGGGATGTGAGAGCAGCCTGGGGGTGGCTGCTGGGGTGGGATGTCCCCTGTGGGGCTGGGCCTGGCTGGATCCTGTTCCCAGAATCCACAGATCCTTGTTTTTCTGATTTAATGTATATATATATGTGTGTGTGTGTGTGTATCTATCTATCTATCTATCTATCTATCTATCTATCTATCTATCTATCTATCTATCTACCTATGTATCTATCTATCTATCTCTGAGCTGCAGGACGGCAAGGCTGGATGGGCTCTTGGGAAGGAATTGTCCCTTGAAGGAGGAGTTCTGGAATTCCCAGAGCAGCTGTGGCTGCCCCTGGATCCCTGGAAGGTTCCAAGGCCAGGGTGGGCACCCTGGGGTGGGGGAAAGTGTCCCTGCCTGGGCAGGGCTGGCACTGGGGGTCCTGCCCTGGGGACAGAGGTGGCAGCCCTGGAGGGTCCCCACTGCTGGCGGACACTGGGCAGGGCTGGAGGCTGAAGGAATCTGTCCCTCACCTGTCCCTCATGTCCCTCACCTGTCCCTCATGTGTCCCTCATGTCCCTCACCTGTCCCCAATGCCCCTCACCTGTCCCCAATGTCCCTCACCTGTTCCTCATGACCCTCACCTGTCCCTCATGTCCCTCACCTGTCCCTCATGCCCCTCACCTGTCCCTCATGTCCCTCACCTGTCCCTCATGTCCCTCAGGGCCAGTTTGGGGACCCTGAGGAGGAGCTCTGACAGCCAGCCTGAAATCCTGACCTGTCCCCCCTCACCTCTGAGCTGGGCCAGGCTTGGAGAGCCCCAGTTTCTCATTCCAGGTGTTATTATTGATTGCTCCAAGAATTATACACTCACACGGGGCACAGGAAAATCAGAGCAAACTTTTCCCAAGCACTCACATCCCGAAGGGCTGGGAAGGATTGATTTTTGCACGTTTGGCTTTTAGGCTCTTCACATCTCAATCCAGACAATTTTCTTCCCAGAGAGTCCACTGCAGTCTACTTAATTGTATTTTCTAACCAAGCTGGAAGAGATTTGTTGGCTTTACTGTCCAAAGAAGACACAAATCTTTTCTTCCAATTTTTTTTTCCTCGAGTCCATAATGTAGTGAGTGAATTTCTAACCCTAAAAGCAATAAAATATCAAATTGTTCGGTGCAACACCACAGGGGAAAGATTCGTTTATGAAGGAATGTAAAGACTTGGAAAGAAGGACTTGGCTGTATATTTTTATTGATTTTCTTTATTGGGCAGCAATTACTCCAAGTGTAACTTCCCAGCTTGGCCAGGACAGTGGGTGAGCTCTGACTCTTCACGTAATCACTCGGAAAAACAAACCCAGAACGGGCTTTCAGAAAGAATCCTTTTGTATATTTGCTTTGGCTCCAATTGAATATCTGGAAATATTGTAGTGTCTAAAGGCTGGGTATTCCAGGGACATCTTGTAAACTGGGGTGAGAACACAGGTTTGGGATTCCTGTCCACGTTGGCTGGAATATTTAAGAATACAGCTGTGGAATCCTTATCCGAGTTTGTTGGATTATTCAAGGCTCAGGTGCTATAAAAGAATTGTTTAAAATGTGGGGCTTTATTTGCCAGCTGCAAATTCAGAGCTTCAGTTACATTGAAACTTTTTTCAATACTTCCATGATTTATTGATTTATTTATTTGAACAGCACAACCAAAATTCCTTCTGCTCAGAATATTTTGCTGGCCATACCCTAAGCCAGACTTCCTCTAAATTTTTCTAACTGACCAAAAAAAAAAATCCCATTTCATGTCCCAAACCCCTCTGTACAAGAACACCAGAGATGAATTTCAACCCAGTCTGTCCCTAAAACCCCTTGGGGGAAGGAAAAGTGGGGAGCCCTGAGCAAAGAGGGGCTGGAACAACATTTCCCCCGGCTCATCCCACCCCGCAAAACAAGCAAATAAACTGCCCGTGGTGCTTGGAAACTGCATCCTCTGTAATATTCCTGTAATGGAATGCTTTTAGAGAGGGGCCATAAAAACGAATTGAAAACTGGGGTTTTTTGTGCTGCTGCAGCTGGGCGCTGTCTGAGCAGAGTCTCCCTTGCTTTTATTGCTGGGAATAAAGAGACAGGGCCCAGAACTGTGTGAATTAACTTTAAAAATGGACTTGTTTAGAAGCCCTCCGTGTTGATTGTGAGCAGTGTAATTACAGGGCTCTTGGTGATTTAGGTTAGACAGCAATTAGCTGCTCCTGAGGCTCCACAAGGATCCTTCCTGCCTGGCCATGTGGGGCTGGCCCTGCCCTGGCTTTATCCCCAGCAGGCTGTAAAGTGAAATCGCCCAGAACCAGGCCAGGAGCTCTTTGTGGAACTGGATTTGCTTTAGGTACATTCGCTGCCCTGGCAGCAGATGCAGATTTGTCAGCAGGCTCTTGCATCATAAAGCAGAGAGCATCAGGTGGGGCTGGGGGGAGCCAGCAGAGATCACAGCCCCTCCTCTGTCCCTGGTCACTCTGTCCCTGAGTCACTCTGTCCCTGGTCACTCTGGGTCACTCTGTCCCTGTGTCACTCCATCCCTGGGTCACTCCATCCTTGGGTCACTCTGTCCTTGGGTCACTCCATCCCTATGTCCCTCTGTCCCTGGTCACTCTGGGTCACTAACGCCACTGATCCCCTAAAAAACAAAATCCAGCTCTGAGAACAGTGGCTGTAGGAAGCTAGAGAGGATTCCTCTTTGCTACTCATATTCCTTAATTATTAAACCAGGTTTTTAGCTGGTATAAATTAACTCCATCCCTTCCCTACGATATTCCTGTGCATTTTGTGCCCTGCTGCTGTACCCCGCCAGCAGCTCCAGTGTAACAGGGACCCATCCCAGAGGATCCAGAATGCACAGAAGGAGCACGACCCTGCTTGAAAAATTCGAGCAAAATTGAGCCTTCAGTCTTCAAATCTCCCTTTGGAAGCTCATAACGAGTAAAATATGGGATGTAGCCCAAGGAAACTGCACCAAACCCTCGCCACTTCCTCCCTCACTGAGCAGCTGCATCGTGATTTATTTTCCTCGCGTCGTGCTCGATGGTTCTGGTGATAATCTAAATTTGTGCCGTTGGCTGAATTGTAACTAAGAAAGGTTTTCCATCCCTGTGGGAGGAGCTGCTCCGTGGCTGCAGTGCCGGGATCTCCTGGACAGCGTTCCCTGAAGGCTGGACACTTCCAGCAGCCCTGGGCAGGGAGGGACAAACCTGCCACCAGCCCACGGCTGGGCAGTGACGTTGTTTTACACCACAGGGACACAGACTGTGAGCTTCAGGAGGCTGAAAATAGCTCCTTTATTTCTGGGATGTGTCTCCCTTTTATACTGTTTCACACAGACCAATCTGATTGGTGACACAGAGACAAACCTCTTCACTGCCATTGGTCAGAGCAGAGGGACATCAAGGAGAAGTCCCTCCTGGGGAAAGGAGTGAATAACAAAGGTACAGCTACAAAAACATTTCTCCTGTTTACAGAATATTCCCTGGGAAAAGAATTTCAGCAAACCAGAACACCTCAGGCACAAACCAGAGCAGCCCAAGGGTTTGGTGGTGCCGTTCCCCTCAAGGTCACCAGCCCAACAAAAGCTGGGAGGTGACCTCGGTACCACCATTGCATGACAAAAAGGAGGTTAAATGGGATTTTGGGCAGGAATTATTCCCTGCAGGGTGCCCAGAGCAGCTGTGGCTGCCCCTGGATCTCTGGAAGATTCCAAGGCCAGGCTGGAGCAGCCTGGGACAGCGGGAGGTGCCCCTGGTGCTGCAGACAGAACCTGTGCAGGAGGAGGACGCTGGGCTGGAAACCCAGGGATGCTGTGCAAGGACAAAGCAGCCTGACCTAAATCCCGCCACGAGCTGGCAGGGCCTGCAGTAATGAATTCTGTCTTATCTGCGTGATGGGGTTATGATTTGCAGACATCAAAATCCGTAATTCAGTGGCTGCTGCTCTGAACCGGGCAGGGCGGCAAAATAAATAAATAAAATTTGTCAATGCAGAATAATGCGCTCGCACATGGTTAGCAAGAGCCAGGCAACTGTATATCACAGCCAAGAATAATGTCAGGTTTTGGAATCAGATAAATTGCAAATAACAATGCAGGAAGCAACTGAACCTTGAGGAATATCCGCAGCCAGGCTGGGATGAGGTGCCTGCAAAAAGCCTTTATTTGGAAGGGAGAGATAGAGACCAATAAGACAGAGGGTAAAAAAAATGGGGAGGGAACAGCAGGGCCATAAAGCTGTGATCAAGTGCAGGAGAGATGATAAAAGGCCATGGACAGCCCAGGAAAAATATTAAGAAGCAATAAAATGCAGCATCAATGGAGATAAGATGATAATTTGTTATTCTCAGCAGAGCCATTTGTGCACTGAGGCCCTTCCTGGACTCAGAGCTGAGCTGTGAATGCACCTGGGGCAGAGATTTCCACCTTGGGCAGAGATTTCCATCCTGGACAGATTTCTACCTGAGGTAGAGATTTCCATCCAGGGCAGAAATTTGTACCTTAGTCAGAGATTTCCACCTTGGGGCAGAGATTTCCATCCAGGGCAGAGATTTCCACCTTGGGCAGAGATTTCCATCCAGGGCAGAGCAGCAGGAGCCCCCTGAGCTGGCAGTGAGATTTTTGTGTGTGTCCAGGAGGGAACTGAGCCCTGGCACAGCCTCAGCCTGTCCCTGGAAGGGCTCAGAGGTGTTTCCAAACCAGCCCTGGGGATGTGGATCAGCCCCAGGATGTGGAGCCAGCCCCAGGATGTGGAACCAGCCCCGGGAATGTGGAATCAGCCCTGGGAATGTGGAACCAGCCCCGGGGGATGCAGGAACACTGGAGAGCCTGGAGGTGCCACTGGGACGGGGGAAGTGTGTGGAATTATCTCCCGGCTCCATCTCCGCATCCCTAAACGGCACAGACATTGTTCAGCAGTTTCCAAAGATGCTGATAGCAATGATACACAGCCCTGGCACTTATTAAGCTGATGGCTTTTAAACATTAAATCCCGGCTATAATTAAATTAGCTGAAATTTTTATTAAAAAAAACAACGAAAAAAAACCAAAAAAAAAGGGACTGTAAGCACTCCCCAATAGCATTTAAAAGGTGAGGGAATTGCCTGCAGGCCCAAATGAGCATTTCTGCAGATTGCAGCCAGGGCTAATTCAATAGTTAATGACTGGAATTGTCTTCAGGGGACAGCAGGGGAGGGATGGGACAAGGGAGGAGGGACAAACTTCACCCCTGGGGAGAGCTCCGGGGTGCTGGGCTGTGTCTCCTGGAAAGGGACTCTGGGCTGTCCTCCTGCAAAGCCACCATCCCCTCTGCAGGAATTCCTCCTGAAAGCCACAGAACGTTTCTGTCCTGCCTTTGAGGAGCTGATTAAAGCCTGTTCTGTTTTGAAGGAATTGAAGATGTACTTGTTCATTTAATAGATGGCTTCCTCTGGCTGCAGGATTCGCCCTTGTTAGGAACATCATTCAAAAAATTATCTATTGTGGCTGAAAAAAAAAATAATTCTGAGACATCTGGATTGGTGCTAATAACTGTGAGCAGCAAGGCTTTGATTTCCTTCATACTTCATTAGTGCCGTGTCCCAGGAAGCGATCCTGCCTTAATGAGGGCTTGTTTCTCCTGTCAGGACGTGGCTCAGTGCGAGATGTGCAACAACAGGAGGGAATTTCTGATTTTCCTGGGTGAAGCTGTCCACTGCCGGCAGCCCTGCTGGGGCACAGCAAGTTCCTCTGGCTCCTGCAGCTCCTCAGCAAACCCAGCCCTCCACAGAGGAGCTCTTCCTCTCCTCCTACCCTCTGAGCTCCTCTCCTGGCTGGATGTTGGAGCCACTGCGGTGGGCAGGGCAGAACCAGAACCAGAACCAGAACCAGAATCACAGGGTTGGAAGAGACCTCCAGGACCATCAAGTCCAACCCAAAGCTCAATAAACCCTGGCCCCAGTGCCACATCCAGTCTGCTCTAAACACCCCAGGGATGGTGACCCCACCACTCCCCGGGCAGGGCAGTCCAGCACTTCATCACCTTTCTGTAAAACCTTTTCCCTGATATCCAGCCTGAATTTCCCTTGGCACAGTCTGAGGCTGTGTCCTCTCCTTCTGTCAGCTGAAAGAGCCCAACCCCACCTGGCTAAAAACCACCTTTCAGGGTGTCACAAGGTCACCCCTGAGTGTCCTTTTCTCCCTCAGCCGTTCCTCACAGGGTTTGTGCTCCAGGCAGGGGGACAGGCAGAGGGACAGACACACAGACAGGCCAGGCCATCCCAGAGCCCAGCCCGGCTCCAGCACAGGCTGGAGGGGGTTTGTTCGAGGGTTTTTGTTTCCCAGTTGAAGTCAGGAGCGTGGAAAGCTTGGAAATGTCACCCCTCCATGCCCCATCCCATCTGCCCCAGCCCCCCGAGGGAAAACTGCCCCAAACCAGCACAAGGAAAGCGCTGCAAGGGTCAATAATTAAACATCAGACGGCGCTTTGATAGCCAGGGCAGCCTGTACCTGCTAATTACCAGCAGCTCTGCTCCAGCCGTTGGTAATTAACGTGTATTTTGTGTCGCGGGGTGTGTTTGACAGCACAGGCACGGGAAGGATGGCTGGGCTCTGGGGAGGGGACAGGGAACACAAATCTCTGTCCCACCGAGTGACCTCAGGTGGCTGAACCCCCCCAGGGCTTCTCTTTCCTCTCCCTTCCCAGATTAACCTCCCTGCGCTGGGCTGGGACAGAAAATCCTCTCTGGAGGTGAAAAACGCTCCCAACTCCATCGAGATGCCCCAAATGAACCTGGAAATGTGACCCCGGGGATCCAAAATGAGGGGGATTTCTGGCTTCCTTCTAATCCTTATTGAACGAGCTGATTTTGCTCCTCGGGGCTGGGGCTCTCTGCACTCCCGGGGGAGAGGCACAAACCCCCCGAGCTGCAGCAACATCTGGAGCCTGATTTAGCAGCACAACTAAGGCAGGAGGACGAGACTTTGCTGTCTCCTTGCTGCTCTGAAATGACTCATTTTTGTCTTTCTTGTCTGTCCCCTGGGAATCTGTGTCCTCACATCCGAGTTTCACACATTGATACCCCAGAGGAGGAAAAAATAAAGAGAAAAAATAAGAAGGTGACATCATTTCCCCACCAGGCGGGGGTTCCTCCGGTGCTCCTGAGCAGGTAATGCTGCAAAGTTTGTTTCCATTCGTTGTGTTATTGCCTTTTATCTGCTTTTCCCCGCGGCACCAATGTCTGAGAGCCAGATCTGTTTTTATGAAATTGCCCTGAAAAAAAAAAAAAAGAAAAAAAAAAAAGAAAAAAAAAAAAAAAAAGAAAGAAAAAAGAGAGAGAAAAAAATAAGAAGAAAAAAAAAAGAAAAAAAAAGAAAAAAAAAAAGGAAAAAAGGGATAAAAAAAGGGAAAAAAATTTAAAAGGTCAGCAAGAAGAAAAGGTGATGGATTAGCTCTTAAAGCATCACAGCAACTCCTTGCTGCCACGAGCTTCATTTCACCACGTTTTGTTCCGTTGTCCCCTGGTGTCCCATGGCCTGGCTCAGCCTGGCTGCTGTCACAGCTCCCTCCTGACCCTGTGCTCAGTGTGACACTCTGGGGGTGCCCCCGGGGCAGAGGTGTCCCTGGCAGCCCGGGATTGCCCAGCCTGGCACAGGAGCTTTGGGCTGAGCTCAGCAAGGCCAGGCCCAGCACAGCTCTGGGCTCCCTCTGCTCCACCTTTGGGGCTGCTCAGTGCCCTGGGACCCCCCAGGAGCTGCAGCCTGAGCCCCTTGTCCCTGGGTGCCACCGCTGGGGGCTCAGCCCCTCCTTGGGGTCCTGCCCAGAGCCCGGGAGGGTTTGATCCAGAGGGCTGAGTGTGAAATGGAGAGTGCTGGGAGGGGTGTCCAGCAGGGAACAGCTCCAGCCACAGAGCCCAGCCTGCCCCAGGAGCCTCCCCAGGGACACCCGAGCCCAGGCTGGCTCTGGGAGGGTTTGATCCACTGGGATGGGTCCAGTGTCCACCAGGAGATCCCTTGGGATGGGTCCAGTGTCCCCTGGGATGTGCCCAATGTTCACTGGGATGGGTCCAGTGTCCCCTGGGATGTGCCCAGTGTCCCCTGGGATGGGTCCAGTGTCCACTGGGAGATCCCCTGGGATGGGTCCAGTGTCCCCTGGGATGTGCCCAGTGTCCCCTGGGATGTGCCCAGTGTCCCCTGGGGTGTGCCCAGGCCCTCTGTCCCTCCCCACCCCACGTCCTTCTGCTGCCTTGGCTCCACAGCAGCAGCAGAGGGTTTTTTATATGGAATTATCTATGCCAAGGGCTCAAGTCCTTCACTTGTACAGAGCTGATTTATGGCATTCCTTGGCAGGCTGGGAGCTGTTCCGTGCTGCCTCTCAGCCCCGTTTGTGCATTTTAAAGCAGGCAGGGAGGCACTGTGCTGATCCTCTGTGCAGCCTGCTGAAAACTTCCAGCTTCCCTCGGAAGCGGCGGCTCCGTGTTCCGCTCGGAGCTCCCCAGGAAATGATGATGAGGAGGAGGATGATGATGATTCCTTCTGAAACACGAGCAGCTTTCAATTCCAGACGTAGCTGGCTCCTCCTCGGGGTGTGTGGCTGCTGCAGAGGTGACTTTGGGCAGGGCTGGGAGAGGTGGGAGCGCAGCTCTTCCTCCCAGAGGGATGAAGTCAGCCCCGGCTCCTCCTCGGGGCTCTCCGGGTGCTGTCAGGGTGGGGGAAGCACAGGGAACAGGCTCAGAGTGGGTTTGAGCTGAAAGCTGGCACTGACACTTGGCCTTGTTTGGGAACTTCAGAGGAGAGACCAGGAAAGGGCAGGGAGAAAAGGACAGCACACCTTCAGTTCTTCTTCAAGGAGGATAAAAACGCCTTGAGGACACCAGGAAGGAAAGAGCTGTTGATGCTGAAGGCCACTAAAGCTGTGGCTGAATCCTGATTTGGCTGCAGGACTCCCGAGGCAGCAGAACAAAGCTGGGGCTGAGTTTGGGTTGTTTGGCGGGGAAGGGCTGGGTTTGTGTGGGGAGCCCAGTGCCACATCCCTGCCTCGGGAACTGGGTGAATCCCGAGGGGAGGGGCTGCTCTGACCACCCCCAGCACATCCATGGGCTCATCATCAGTCCTGGCACTTCCAACCCACTTAACAGCAGAGACAAAAGTTCAGCCAGGCATATTAACCCTTAATTAATAATCCCGATGCTTCATCACTCCTGGTCCCCATTAAGCTTCTGCCGACAGCAATGGAGCAGCAGCTGGAGCTGGGGCTGGGCAGTGCTGGGGGTGGCAGAGACACTTCTGGGGTGGCAGAGGCACTTTTGGGGTGTCACCTCCTTCAGCAACGCCCTTAAAGTCAGTTTTGTTGAGCGGTTTCTCTCCGGATCGTGTTTCCTGGCTCACACAGAGCCCAGCTCCTCCAACCTTTCAGGAGGCACAGGCTGCCTCAGCTGCAGGGTCTCTGTGGTTCCCCCAGGGGAAAGGAGAAGCAGAGGATAAAAACCTCTGCCAGGGGAGCAGCAGGAGGCCCTGTGCTCACGGGGTCATGGTGGAGCCCTCTCATCACTAGAGGGACGCCAAGAAAAGAGAAAAGTCTTGAAAAAATGACATCTGTGCAGCACGGAGCGAAAACACAATGTACAAATTCCAGATGAACAATGTCATCATTGATGTGGCTCGTGACCTTTCAATGCTTTTGGGTTTTTGGGTGCTCTGGAGTGTAACACGATCCCCTGGCTGTGACAA
This sequence comes from Sylvia borin, assembly GCA_014839755.1. Classification (NCBI taxonomy): domain Eukaryota; kingdom Metazoa; phylum Chordata; class Aves; order Passeriformes; family Sylviidae; genus Sylvia; species Sylvia borin. The sequence continues at coordinate 5,839,338 of CM025980.1, read as the reverse complement.
AAAGGGAAAGTTTCCTCTTGCAGAGGTTCCAGCTGTTTCCTGCCGTACTCCTTTGCATCAGGACAACACACTGTGCTCCTGAGACAAGTCAGACCAGCTTGAGCCAAAGCTTGTCATCCAGCTGGAATTCAGCTGGGATCCTGGGCTGGGTCAAAGCAGAACAAGAATATTCCAATATGGGAGTGAGGCACTGGAGCTCAGAGGGCTGAGCACAGGCTGCAGCCCAGCTCCAGGCCCCGGTTGGGATGGAGCTGTTCCCTGACAGAGCTGCTGTCACCTCACGTTTGCCATCACACCCTCCACACAAGTGGGATTTAAGCTGCACTCAGGCCCTGTGAGGGATTTTTTTTGAGACGGACCTTTTCCACTTCTCATTCCCTGATAAGGATTTCTCTTCCAGCTGTCAGGGCTCTGCTGCTCCTGGGAGGGGAGGATTTGGCTGGAGCTGTCCCTGGGCGTGCACAGGGAGCTGCAGTTTCTGGTGCAGAACCAGCAAAAACTCATCCCCACAACCTCCTCCTCTGCTCTCAGGAGACCCAGCAGCCACAGCTCCTCAGAACCTTGAATTGCAAATGCAAATCCCCACTAAAAGTGCATTTCCATGCTGCATCTTTCATCTTTTACGTAACTCTCAGCTTCTGTCCCCTAAGAAACTCCTGGGCTCTTCTGTGCACTAACAGCAGAGAAAATCAAGGCAACGATACAGGAAAAGCTTTGTTGTCTCTAAAAAGACAGTCAGAAAAGAGTCACCAGCGCTCCTCTTCTCAAAGTCTTAAAACCAGAACCTTGGCTTGGAAAAATCCAGTAAAGGACTGAGAGTGTTTCTACAAACTCGGTGCTGTCCCCACCCCGGGTGCCTCAGGTACCCATAAATATATATTTATATTCCTGATCCTTGAGCTGGGTTTGGGATTGGCCACCATGTATAATTCAGTAAATAACCTTGAGCATATAAATGAGATTCTCCTCCAGAAAACTCTTTAATCTCCCTTGTTTTTATGGATCAGCAAAGGTGTCAGAAGTTTGACACTCCAGATAATTGAGCTCTCGCATTTAGAGCACAGCCTCCAAATAGTGGCAACTTTGCTTTGAAAGAGTCTCTCTAAACTTCGGGTTGACAATTAGCATTTCAAAAGGTTGCAGCTCCGTAGCTGCCATCCCCTAATACACAGCCTGAATCGAACGTACAGATGAGCAGCACAGCCCTGGAAACAGCCCCAAACCCTCCCTGCCTTGGAGGCGCTCCTGGCAGCTCCCTCAGGGATGGAAATCTGGAGTTGTGCATCCATGGGACAGCTGCCACTCCTCACCGGGGGTGACAGCACGGGGACATCCCCCGGAGCTGATCCAGCCCTGGGAAGTGCAGTGGGACACAAACCCAGCACGTGGTGGCACCTGGAGCTGTGGGTGCTGGAAGAGCAGCTCTGCTTTGGGAACATCCCCTCCCATGGCCACCTCACAGTCACAGCCCAGGAGGGAGCTGAGCCACAGGGATTTCAGCAAATCCCAGGATTTGGGGCCCCAGATTGCCCCAGGGGAGCTTCAGATTGGATACCAGGAACAGTTTCCTAACAGGAAGTGTTGTCAAATATTGGAACAGGCTCCGACTTCCAGGGGCAGCCACAACTGCTCTGGGAATTCCATCCCAGATGGATTCATTCCATCCCAGTCCCTCTCCACCCTCACAGGGAACAATTCCTTCCCAATACCCCATTACCCCAATACCCCAACATCCCAATATCCCAATACTCCAACACCCCAATATCCCAATATCTCTGCCTGTGGCACTTTGAAACCTTTCCCTGTGTCCTTAAACCTTTTGCTGCCCCTCAGGCTCACCCAAAGCTGGGCACAAACGCCCTGAGCAGGGTTTTTTCCCCTCCCGTAACTGGCTGCAGCCGGGGGGTTTCTGTGCAGCCCCTCCTTTGATCCCCTCGCTCAGGCGGGATGCGATCTGAGCCCCGGGCAGAATTAATACGAGCCAGTAATAGTGATTAGGTAATTAGCAACTACCAGGAGTATTTAACCTTCCTGGTGACAGCGTGTCTGACATCACCTGCGCTCGTGCAGGCTCTGTGAAAAGAATTAACAATTTTAAATTACCCCATTTAAGTTATTAATTATGAAATAGAAGTCGGGCCGGGAAGGATGGCAGCGCTGCCCAGGATCCTGGTGGGTTTTTCCCACCTCTGCACATCTGAAATCTGGGGATTTTTCTGCCTTCCATTTCACTGGGAAATTGGAATAGGATTGCGAGGATTGAAGGATGTCTGCTGAGGGAAACTCTGGCTGATCCCTGGAATTGTGCAGAGCCGGGCTGGAGCAGCCTGGGACAGTGGGAGGTGTCCCTGCCATGGCACGGGTGGCACTGGGTGGGCTTTGGGGCCCTTTTGAACCCCAACAGCCAATGATTCTACACTGCACCCACACTGTCACCCCTGATCCCATAAATGATCAGCAAGGAACATTTCCCTTCCCTCTCCTTTCACCTGAAAACACTGAAACCTTACAGTGGCCAGGTATTTTGATCAGTGCCAGTGTTTTTCTCTTTGGAGCAGCGTCCATTTCCCTCAGAGATGTTTTTCCCCTCTCCACACACATCAGTGTTATAGCCCGGGGTTATGGAGCTCAGCCATCCCTGAATTGATTCCTCAGCTCTGGGATGCAGCAGATCCCAGAGCATCCCCTCCCCGGGGCACAGGGGGTGTTGGGGTGTCCCCCCTTCCCTGGGGGTCCCAGCAGAGCTCTGCAGGTGCGGGATTTTGAGGGGAGCTGGGAAAAGGTGACTCTCAGGGGGAGGATTCTCAGGCAGCTCGTCAGGGATATTTATATCCCGCTCCAGAGGAAGTTTGCAAACATTTGCTCCTGCAATGCGTGTTTACAGCCCTGGAGTTTGCCGCCGTAAATTGCCCATTTAGCCATTTCACGCAGCGTGGAGTGCGTGTGAGAGTGCATAAATCTGCTGCTGGCCACCCCTGGGCTGGTGGCTGTCCCCTGTCCCCTCCATCCCCACCCTGCTCCTCACACAGCCCCCGTCATTAGCAGCACTGATGTATTCACGCGCTGCTCAGTGGCAAGGGAGCTCCTGGCTCTTACCTTGGACACTCATTTAGCTGAATTTGATAGTGACAACACATTGACATTGGTAAGGTTAATGACCCAATCCTTTATTTCACGGAACGAGTGGAACAACATTTAGTACCTTGTTCTGCCGCGGCCCCGAGAGCTGCGGGAGCTGTTCCTTTAATGGCACCCAGGCATCTCTGCCCTTTAAGTAATTGGCACCGTGAAAATATTCTCTAGGTCCTGTCACAATTGATTAGGATTGCATTGAATTGCAAAAAAATAATAAAAAAAATTTACTTTTATTTTCCTTTCTTGGTCCTTTTCAAGTGAGTGAAGGCAAATTTTGATCTCTGTGGATGTGGAAGGCCGGCAGCTCCAAAAGGAGTGGGGAGGTAAAGTCCTGGTGCCTGGATGTGGAGCCAGCCCAAAGCTCTGCCCTCACCTCACCCTGACCCACAGGAATCCTTATTCCACAGGAATTGATCCTATTTCTGCTGAGTTTTCCTGGCCGGGAAAAGAGACGCAGCAACTCCCAGGGGGTTCTGCCTCTCTGAGCCCCCAGTGCAGGGAGGGGATCCTGCCTGTGGCGGGGACTGGGTGAACTTCGAGGAATTCTCTTTCTTCCAAAGGCTGGAAGATGAAAAGCGTGTGGGATGAATCCTCTGTAGGGTGCAGGAAAGCACGGCACAGCTCTGCAATGACATCTGGGCACCCAGGGGTGCCATTTGGTGGCACTGACCCAGAAGACAAGCAGTGTTTTCTCCCTGGGACCGGGAGGTGTGAAGTAAAACATCGTTTTCGTGTTTGCGGCAGCAACAACGACAACAACAACAACAACAAAAAAATCCTTGACTTTGGATTCGTGTCGTCCTTCTCTCACCTTCCCCCTGATTTTAAATTACCCCTGATTGTACAACAGCTGCTCCCTTCACGCCTGCATATGGCTGCCTCCTTAAATCTGCATTTCTGTCGAGGGGCTGCATACAAATACCCAGCTGAAAGTTTGCTTTCAAAGGTCTGATTAACCAACTCGCTGTGGCAAAAGAAAAATGAGTATTGACATGACTGGAGGAGCTGCCAGGGAGGGGAAGGGGGATGGAGAGGAATGGTAATGACAAGTGTCAGGCAGGGACACTGCCGAGGCCCCGAGAGGAGGCAACGCCAGGATCAAACCCCACGTTGAAGACAGCAGCCCGTGCTTCATTCCTGAGCTCAAAAAATAAAACCCTCAAAAAATAAAACCCTCAAAAAAAGAGAAAATCCTCAAAAAAAGAAAACCCTCAAAAAAAAACAAAAAAAAAAACAAAAAAAAACCACAAAAACCAAAAAGAAAAAAAACCTCACAGATGTGAAATTCTCAAAACATGAGAGGAATGTTTGGGGGTTTTTGGGTTTTGGTTGTTTTTTTTGTTGTTGTTTTTTTTTGAGGCATGTGAGAAAAATTCCTGCACTTGACATGCTCAGAATGACTCCTCGTCAGGCGTTTGCTACCCAAAATACTCAGCAAAGATTTCCAGCAAAGCTCTGGGTTGGGAGTGTGTAGGATGGCAAGATAAAGGAGTGTCTGCCTGTGAGCTCTCGTTGGTAAAGTTATCTCTCTTTTGATTTTAAACCCTTAAAAATAACCATATAAAAGCACAGAACTCTCCTCTGATCATCTAAATCTGTTTATAATCTGCTGTACAGATTTTTCTGCTGTCTCTACAGGATGGATTAGCTTTTAGTTTGTGGCAGAGGAAAAGGATCCATGTGCATACAGAAGATGGAGGCCAAATTCCAAGGGTTAAACCACAGAATTTTGGGTTCCTTGGTGACTTCCCCTGTGCCCAGGGGCTGGTCATTAACTTCTCAGTGCCTTGACCTCTAGCACGACCGAGCATTTTGGTTATTTTGTTGTTATATTTTATTATTCCCGGCTCAAACCTTTCATTTGAGCCGCTCAGGTGGCACTGGCTGGGTGATGTCACCTCTGCAGGGGACGGGGACTGGGCAGAGGGACATCCCTGCAGGAAGGAAAGGACAGGGAACAGCTCTGCCATCACCCCTGGTGCCACCTCTGATGGATGGAGGGCAGAGAACACCTCTGCCATCGTCCCTGGTGTCACCTCTGATGGGAGAAGGGCAGGGAACACCTCTGCCATCACCCCGGTGTCACCTCTGATGGATGGAGGGCAGGGAACACCTCTGCCATCACCCCTGGTGTCACCCCTGATGGAGGAAGAGGAGGAAACACCTCTGCCATCACCCCTGGTGTCACCTCTGATGGATGGAGGGCAGAGAACACCTCTGCCATCACCCCTGGTGTCACCCCTGGTGTCACCCCTGATGGAGGAAGAGGAGGAAACACCTCTGCCATCACCCCTGGTGCCACCCCAGAGCATTCCTGTGTCCCCTCTGGCCGGGGGACAACGACACCCACCCCGGTGAGCCGAGGCAGAGGCAGTGCAAGGGCAAGGCTCGCTTTGCTGAACACATTTATTCATTTTTTTATTTCCCCCCCCACCCCCCTGGCTCTCCACCTCCGCTCCCCAGCTGAGCCTTTCTGGAACAGACTCTATTTGTCTGCTGCTTCCCTGAACACCCATTATGGCGGGGAATAAGGATGCCGGAGCCGTGCTCGGCACCTCTGCTGGCTGCCCGCGGGGCTGGATGCTGCCCGGGGGCAGGGCTGATAAATGCGGCGTGCGGTGCCTTTCCCCCAGCCAGCGCAAACCGCCTCGGCACCGCGGCCCCTGCCGAGAGAATTTATCTCCCATTGTCGGCCCGAGCAGGCAGAGAGAGAGACGGAGCAGCAATTCTTATTTTTTTTTAAAAAAAGTCACATTTGATCTCGTTCTGGGGCTCGGAGTCCGGAGCGTTTGAAAGGAGTTCTGGTGGAACAGGCGGAGCCGGGGACGCGGCGCGGATAAAGGGATTTATTTTTAACCGCAGCCGGGGGTCATGACCGCGGGAGCATTGCAATTTTAAGCCGCTCGGTTTGAATAATATATTTTCAGCGAAGCCGGTGTTATGTCATCTAATAACTCCTGGGTGGGAGGAGAGCTGGGGGCTGGCCAGGGGGAGAGGAGAAATCCTTCCCAGGAATTCCCAGCGCTTCCAGGAGCAGGGGGAGGGGAATGAGGATTTCAGGGGGTTTTGCCCTCCAGGAGCTCACCCCTGCTCCATCCCCCGGAGAGCAGCGGATGGACACTCCAGGGGTGCAGAGGGGCCCTTCCCACCGCCCTGAGCTCAGGACAGGCAGAGCCGGGCCAGGGCCTGCAGCGTGTCCTGCTCATCCCCGGGATTTATGGGGATGTTCCCGGGGATAAATGCTCGGCTGCCTTTAATTGTATCCCTCATTAGCATCCCGGAGTTCTTGTTTGCATTGCGGTAATTGTTCCCATCCTCCTCGGGGATGCGGCTCAGAACATCCCGGGGAAGGGAGGGGAGCTGGGGACAGGGACTGGGAGCAGGGAGAACGCCCCGGGAATGCTGCTGGGGGCCAGGAGGAGCCCAGGGGAGGCTCTTCTATATCACAGCGACACAGGTTCTGAGATTCAGGAGGCTGAAAACGACTCTTTTATTTTTGGGATGTGTCTCCCTTTTATGCTATTTCACACAGACCAATCTGATTGGTGACACAGAGACAAACCTCTTCACTGCCATTGGTCAGAGCAGAGGGACATCAAGGAGAAGTCCCTCCTGGGGAAAGGAATGAATAACAAAATACAGCTACAAAAACACTTTTTTTTGAGAAAATTCCCTGGAGAAAGAATTCCAGCAAACCAAACCACCTCAGGCACGAACCAGGCTCTGCCGGCAGCTCCGGAATCCTCCATGGAAATGAGTTTTCCCGGCTCCATCCCCTCCCAAACCGGGTCAGCGCCATCAGCCCCAGCGCACCGGGGGCTGCAGGGGAATTATCCCCGAATTAGGAGTGTGCAAATGGAAGCAGATTAACTCTCCTTGCCTCAGTGTCCCTCTTTGTGAGAGAATCGCCGGGTAAAAGCTGCTGTGAAGGGAGCCTTAATTTATTTATGTCACGCCTAATTAGCGGCGCGAGATCCTGCCTCAGAAAGGGGATTATTAGCAACAATAATATTATTATTGCAGCGCTGTCGATTTCAGCTGAACCCTTATCAATAGGTGATAAGGACCTATAAAATCAAGGAGGGATTAGCAGCAGCCCAGGGCAGCAGGAGCAGATCCCACCCAACCCGGGCTAAACGTGCTCCATCCTCAAAGCAAGGAGTTATTAAGGAAAAATCCAAACCAACCCGCGCTGTAGATCCATTTTCCCGCAGCTCAGTTGCAAACACATCAACCAATTTGCAATTCCAAGCCGAATCTGAGGGATTAGAACCTATTTTTCTGCGCGAACGGAACGAAAAATAAATATAACTTTGTGGGTTGTTTCTCAAATGGCCTTTAAATCAGGTTTATTTATCCACCATTTCTTTCCCAAGCACAGAAATAAAGAAGTCTTCGCTCCTCTTCTTCGTCTGAGATATCTTCATATCTTTTCCCATGAAAATAATTCATGTCACAGAGGGAAAAAAAAACCCTCTTCTATGAATCACTGATGAGTCTTTGATGCTTAATGTGCTGTCCAGCACGAGTTCTCTCGGAACATACTTTAACAAGAAGACCTGATTTTCCTCCTACCAACCATCATTAAAGTTTCCCCTTCAAATTTCACTTAACAAGCAAATGAATGTTCTCCCGGCATAATTATAATTTCTTCTCTTTAAAAAAAAAAAAAAAAAAATCATGTCGGGAAAAGCTTCGTGCTGTGTTCCCCCCCGGGAGGGACCCGGCCAGCTGAGCCATGCTGGGATTTAGCTCCAGTTTGGGCTGGGGTTTAAAGCACAAATCTGACGGGGAGAACACAGCAAAACCCTTCCTGCAGGCCCTGGGTGTTTTTCTGGCTGGTTTGGGGTAGAAAACTCCATCCTGAGTGAGTTTTTTGAGCAGAATCCCAGCGGGTGCCAGTGTGGGCACAGGGCAGGTCTGGCTGAGCCTTGCTCAAAGCTCTCTGCTCACTCCTGAGCCAAGCTCTGCCAGCACCAGCGGCCCCCCTCATTATTAATGTCATTTATCCTCTGGCAGTAATTGCTTTGTGGGTTAAGAGTGTTCCCCGGCTTCCCGTCCAGGAGCAGGGCAGGGCTCTGGAATTCTGCCTGCCCTCCCCGGGTTATTTTCCCTTTCCTTGCTCCTCTCACCTTCCTGCCTGGGTTCAATCCGTGATTCCTGCCCCGGGCTGCCAACCCCTTTTCCTTGGGAATAATGGGAATAATCCCTGACATCTGAAGTGGCAGGACGTGGATAATTGGAGTGGAGCAACAAGGAGGTTTTGAATCAAGGTCTTGGCGTGTCACGGGCTGTAAAATCTAATCTGCCAGCAGCTCCTGGCCTCAGAGCAATTACAGACAGCAAAATGAGGGAAAGTGCCCCAAATTTCTGGGCTCTGATGGGAAATGCCATCGCTGGAATGTCCCAGGCCAGGCTGGACGGGGTTTGGAGCGCCCTGGGACACTGGAGGTGTCCCTGCCATGGCAGGGGTGGCACTGGGTGGGATTTAAGGGGTTTACTTCCCACCCAAACCACCCCGGGATTCTCTGAAATCTCCCCCTGCCTCTTGCTGGGCGCCGGCAGAGCTCTTAAACAAACACCCTGCAACACAAACAGCAATAAAACACCCAGTGCAAACCTCAGCGCCCGAGAGGGAGAGTGAACAATTAGCCAGATAACAGAATATACAAACAGCAACTGCCTTAAGAGCAGCTGGAAATACAAGCCACTGTTACAGTTCTCCTCCCCCTCTGGATTTGTCTGGGGATGCTCAAAGCCTCCTCTTGAGGGAGAGAAAAAAAAAAAAAAAAGAAAAAAAGCCCTCTCATTTCTGCTCTATTTGTATGCTACAGTAGCAGTTTGGAGAAATTAAAAATAATTGATACGTTCGCCAAAGCACGAGCAGGGACTATTTCATATTTTTAAAAGCTTTCCAAATACCCAGGAAAAAAAAAAATAAAATTGCTGTGCCTGCATAAAAAGCCAGAGCTGAGATCTGCTCAGAGTGACGGAACGGAGCCCCGTTTTTCTGGCAATATCTGAGTGTGACAAACCCACAGATGGAGGAAACGTGGAAAAGCTGAGCGATCCCTGGGGTCGGGGACTTTTTGCTGGGCTGGGGAAAGGTTTTCCCTTCACTCCCAGAGGGGCTGGAGGGAGCTCCTGGCTGTGCTCATCCTGCTCCTGTGGGCTCAGTGCTGAGCCTCACCCTGCCCTGACAAACTCCTGAACTGGCAGGGATTTGGGGAATGCCTCGATGCCCTGCGGGCATTCCATGGATCCCATCAAACCCTTCACTGGGACACCCTGGCAGCAGGTTTTTCATGGGATTTTTGGGTGGAAATCCCCCCAGCAGAGCCCTCAGCTGTGCCCAGGAGCCACAGGAGAGGACTCCTCCATGAGGTGAAAGGGAACGGAGCGCAGAAAATGGTATTAAAAGATGAGCAAATGCTTCCATTATTTCACCAAATTAAATGCACTTTTCCGAGTGGGAAGGCAAAAGTCAGTCATTATCTGTCTGTAATACACGGCAGCAGATAATAAAGAGGGTTTATGATCTCTGAAAGCAAATCAGAGGATATTTAAACAACACGTCTCTCTCCGCAGGAGCGATAATTACAAATCCAGGTCAAAAGGCAGAAGGATCCAGCCCTGCCCCGAGCTCAGGCTGCTGGAATGGACTGAGATCTCCTGTGCTCCTGCGGGGAGGAGGGTCCACGAGGGAGGCAGCTGCTGCCATCCCTGTTCCTCATCCCGGAGTCTTGGGCTGTGTGGTGGTGTCACTGTTGTCACTCTGGGCTCTGCTGCCCCAGCTCCTGCCCCGGGCGGGCACAGAGCAGCTCCTCCCTCTGCAATTCCACCCTGGAGACCGGGATTTCTCCGCCTGGTGCAGCTTCATAATCCCAACACCCAGCCCCGGGGTTTGGAGCCCAGCACAGCTCCATTCAGTCAGGAGATAAATTCTCCTGGTCTTCACGACCCTTCTTCCTGCTGTGCCCATCTTGCTCTCCTTGTCCTTATTCCGATTTTTATTCAACCCCACGTTTTGTTTAGATAACACAGATTTAGCCCAGTTTGGGCTGGGTTTATGCAGAGTGTTGGCTGAGGTGCTCTGCAGTAACTCAGGTGGCTCCAGCCCTGGACACCCTGGGCAGCTCTGAAAGGCCCTGGAGCGGCTGGGATGTGTTGGGATGTGCCCCAAACCTCAGCTCAGAGGGATTTCTGCCCCAGTCCTGGCAGGAATGTCAGCAGGGAGCACAGGCAGTGGCTGGATCTGCCCTCACCGCTGACAGACATCAGCTGGCTCTGACAGACACGGGGAATTGAGCTCTAAATCCTCCTGTTATCTTGTGCAAAGTTACCTGAGCTTATTTAATGACTTTTCTGGGCCAGGGACAGCTGCCAGGGGGACCAGTGACACCAAACCTCGCTGGCAGCACAGGTAATGACCAGTCCTCGGGAGCAGCAGCCACACCACCAGCCTCAGCCAAAATTCAGGACACCTCTGTGTGATCTCCTTGGCACAGGAGCCCAGAATTGTCCAGCGTTCAGCAAAATGCTCCTGGTTTCCTGCTGCTTTAGCCCAGCACAGAATTTTGCTGATAAAAACAAAGGCTGGAGCTGCTTCCTCAGCCCTTCCTCTTGACTAATCCTCTGTGACCCACAGGATGAAAATTGAACTGATTAAAGCCCCAGCAAACAGACTGTGGGAATCCTGGCTGCTCCTGCCCGGAGGGGAGACTGGAACAGCCTAAAAGGTCTTTTCCCTGCTCTGATTTCAGGGATTTTTTTTTTATTTTTTTATGATTCACTTTGCTGTGGGAATAGAAAGGAAAAGGCAAAGCACCTGGACAAATTGTTTCAGGCGCTGGGTACCAAAGGAAAGGGAAATGTCAGAGCAGATGAAAATGAGGTCGTTGTGGCTGCAGGAGAGCAGCTGAGAGATCAGAGCCTGGACAGGACCCTGGGGGTGGGAGGGGGCAGGAAAATCTCCCTCTCCTCCTCGGGGAGACCCTGGACTGCTTCTCCTTTGGCCAAAAAATGGGGAAAATCCCGTTTTCGTGGTCCAGCTTTATGTGTTGTGCCCCTTCGCAGAGGTTTTCCCCCACAGCTCACCAAAAACCTCCCCCTGGAGCTGAGCCCAGCCTGGAATTCCAGGTGTGAGTTTTGGGAGGTCCTGGTGCCACACGGGCATGACCCACGGAGAGACAGGATTTACATAAAGGCACTGAAAGGAACCCAGGGTTCAGAGAGTTTGGGGAAACTGGGGATTTTTTCCAAGGAAAAGCAGTGGCTGGAGGCCTGGAAGTCCCACCTGGGGTCTCAAAATCACCCCAGAACAGCGTCAGGAGACACAGCAAAACCGGGCTGCACCTGCCCCACGCTGTGAAACACCTCCCAAATCCCTGCTGCCAGCAGCCAGCCCAGAGAATCCTTCTCTCCTCAGGACAAGGGCTTCTCCCTGCACACATTCTCCTGCTGCCCTTTGATCAGCTGGGGCCACACTGAAGAATCCAGCCAGAAACTGCATCTGCCCAGAAAGTTCCTAAAGATCTGGGGGGGTTTTAATTGAAGCTGGGTGAGAGGCAGGGCAGGTGCCACGTTCCCCATTAAACAGTGTCACTTCTTGTGATTCATGTCGTGGGGCTTATCGAGTGTGTGCAGCTCCTGAGGTTTGAAGCACTAAAAGGTGCTTTTTAATGGATTTCCAGGGGAGGGAGGCAGGGAAGGCAGTGACCACTGGAGGGTCCTCACTTGCCCGGGCTGCACCTCCAAAAATCTGGGGATGATTCCTTGGAATATGGAATTTGCCAGGCAGGAGCTGGGCTGAAACTCTGAAAAACATCAGCCTGAGTTTGGGGAGGGATCCAGGAACCTCTGGGATCATTGGGGTGTGTGAATGGGAATTAACTCCAGCCTGGTCCCAGGTAATGCAACCCCAACTCCATCCCAGTGGGTGTCCCAGGGTGGGATTGGGGATCCCAGAGTTGCAGGGCAGGAGTTTTCAGGGGCACTGAGGACAGGGAAGGGCTGTGCCACCCTGTGCCGCCCGCCCCTGGCACAGCTCAGGCCCAGCAATCCATCCACGAGATGAAAAGGAGCATCCACACTCACACAGGGCCTTGCTGCAACCTCATATTTCCTTGGGTGTCTCTGCAGTTAATTAGTTATCCCCTTCTTCCAGTTAATTAGCTCAAAGAAAAACAGCCCTTTGTACCCAGCCTTATAAATTACAGTCTTTGCCTGTCTTATATGTTAGAGGAGATGACACTTTCTGCATTTCTTTAGCAAGGTCACATTTACAATTCCTAAAGGTTTGGGAGGAATCTCAGCCAGGACGTGGGGAAGGTTTCAAAGTTACCGTGACGCCTTTAAAAAAATTATCAGAGGCACTGGGAGGGAAAATCGTGAGGATCAAAGCAAAGGGACTCTATTAAAAAAGACTAACTAATGAAAAAGTTACTGAGAAAAGGCACGAGTGTGGCAAGAGGAACTTCAGATGTGGGTGAGATGCTGGCTGGAGGAGCTGGGGAGGGCTCAGGGAGCAGCTGGAGGGTGACAAGAGGCTGCAGTGGTGGGTGAGGTCTGCAGGAGGTTGGAAAGGCTCAGACCTGCTCAGATAAAAAGGGATTTGTCCCTTTGCCACGTTGGATCAGCTGCACCAAATCTCCCGGGAGTGTCCTGGGACAGCCAGAGGTGTCCCTGCCGGGGAAAGGGCGTGGGAGGAGATGGTTTGTAAGGTCTCTCCTCGCCCAGACAGATTTGTCACCTCTTTGGACCTTTCGAGCTCATTCTGGGCACTGATTTCCTCCAGGGCCTTGAGTTCATTCCTTAACCCTCCACATCCTGCTGGAAGGCTGGCAGGGAACCCCCAAATGGGAAATCTGGGGTTGTGTTTCCAGTGCCCAGCCCCAAACGTCGCCGTGTCACAGCTCCAGGGGGGAGCAGAGCCACAGATCACAGCCCGCTGTCACCTCACCTGCGCTGGGGTTAACTGGGGGCAGGGGGGATGTGCCCAGGAGGGGCTCAGCTCCCTTCTGAGGTGTCGCAGTGATGGATGTGCCAAACTGGGGGAATATAGAAAGAGAATTTAGATAATACAGGGGGAGACGTTTTCAGTGCCGACCCGGGGTCACGAGGAATTCTGTAATAACTCCAGCTCAGCCACTCCACTCGGGTTTTGCAAGGCTGGGTAATAAATGACACGTCACTCAGAGCCCTCAGAGGGAGCAGGACAGGGTTTGAAAGCTGTGTCCTTGGAATATTGTCCTCATCCAAGAAGTGGAAAACCAAATCATGCTGAAGTGCTTTTATCTCCCTCTCTGGGCTCTGTGCTGCACACTCAGTTGTCAGGAGAGGAAAACAGCCCTGCCAGGCTGCGCTGAGCTAAAGCTGCCCAGGGAAAATCCAGGGAGCAGCAGATCTCACCTTGGAGCCCGGGGCAGGTACAGCCACAGCAGCCCCAGGGGGCTGAGCTGAGCATTAACCGAGGGCTCACATCACGGAGGGAGAGGTGAAAAACAGACTGAAAACAGCCACGAGCTGGATCCCAGCAGAGGAAAACTGAGAGAGGCTCCAAAACCACCCCGGAGCTGAGAAATGTTGGGGTAGGGAGCAGTGGCAGGTTTGTCTCGGGGTGCAGGAGCCTCAGAGCTGATTTTGCTGAGGGCCTGGGGCTCCCCAGCCCTCCCCAGCTGCCAGCACTACCCAAGGTCTCAGTTGTCACTGTTCACACGAGAGAAACGACCCTCAGCACTCAGGTGGTGAAGTGAGGAGTGAAAGAGGAAGTTTATCATGATTTGGGGTTTAAATAGGATTTGGGATTTGAGCAAGGATTGGGAGATGAGAGGAACACCTCTCTGACCCCAGGGGTCAGTTCAGCAGCCCATCACAGAGAGAAATCCGAAAACGATCCACTTTGTTTATGTTAAATTGTGAGAATCTCCAGGAGAAATGTGTGAGCTATGATCAGAAGGCTGAAAGTCAGGGCGACACTCAGTGTAGGGGAAGAAAATGCCCCCAAACCCCCTCACGGTCCTGCAGGGCTGAAGGTTCCACAAGAACTCCTCCTTTGCCCATCTCAGGCTGAGAGCTGTGCTTTGGTTTGCCTGGGCTGTGCCTCTGGCCTGGCAGCAGCTCCAGGGGCAGCTTTAGGTTGTGGTCTCACCCTCCATCACCTTCATCACCTTCATCACCTTCATCACCCTCCATCACCTTCATCACCCTCCATCACCTTCATCACCCTCATCACCCTCATCACCCTCATCACCCTCATCACCCTCATCACCTTCATCACCTTCATCACCTTCATCACCCTTCATCACCTTCATCACCCTCCATCACCTTCATCACCCTCCATCACCTCCATCACCCTCATCACCCTCCATCACCTTCATCACCCTCATCACCTTCATCACCTTCATCACCTTCATCACCCTCCATCACCTTCATCACCCTCATCACCCTCATCACCTTCATCACCCTCATCACCTTCATCACCCTCAGCACCTTCATCACCTTCATCACCCTCATCACCCTTCATCACCTTCATCACCCTCCATCACCTTCATCACCCTCCATCACCTTCATCACCCTCATCACCCTCCATCACCTTCATCACCCTCATCACCCTCATCACCTTCATCACCCTCATCACCTTCATCACCTTCATCACCCTCCATCACCTTCATCACCCTCATCACCCTCATCACCTTCATCACCCTCATCACCCTCATCACCCTCATCATCTTCATCACCTTCATCACCTTCATCACCCTCATCACCCTCATCACCTTCATCACCCTCATCACCCTCATCACCTTCATCACCTTCATCACCTTCATCACCCTCATCACCCTCATCACCCTCATCACCTTCATCACCCTCATCACCCTCATCACCCTCATCACCTTCATCACCCTCATCACCCTCATCACCCTCATCACCTTCATCACCCTCCATCACCTTCATCACCCTCCATCACCCTCATCACCCTCATCACCTTCATCACCCTCCATCACCTTCATCACCCTCATCACCTTCATCACCTTCATCACCCTCATCACCTTCATCACCTTCATCACCCTCATCACCCTCATCACCCTCATCACCCTCATCATCTTCATCACCTTCATCACCCTCATCACCCTCATCACCCTCATCACCTTCATCACCCTCATCACCCTCATCACCTTCATCACCTTCATCACCTTCATCACCCTTATCACCCTCATCACCTTCATCACCTTCATCACCCTCATCACCCTCATCACCCTCATCACCTTCATCACCCTCATCACCCTCATCACCTTCATCACCCTCATCACCCTCATCACCCTCATCACCCTCATCACCTTCATCACCCTCCATCACCTTCATCACCCTCATCACCCTCATCACCCTCATCACCCTCATCACCTTCATCACCTTCATCACCCTCCATCACCTTCATCACCCTCATCACCCTCATCACCCTCATCACCCTCATCACCCTCCATCACCTTCATCACCCTCATCACCCTCATCACCCTCATCACCCTGCAGCTCTGACCTGAGCCGTGTCAGCACCTCCAGCTCCTGTCCCCATGTGCTCTGGGGGGCTCCGGCAGGGCTGGGCCCCCCTCGGGGCACAGGGACACGGTGCCAGTCCTGCTGTCACCGCACACCCGCCCTCCGCCACCCGTTCCAAATGTCACCCGGGGAGTTTTGGACTGGAGCCTGAGCCCCGGGACCCACACGGTGCCACGGTGCTAATTACAGCCTGTCTGAAACGCTAACGAGCCCCAGCGCTCACGGCACGGAGCTGTGCCACCGCTCCCGGCCAAGTCTGGGGACAAAAAGGTTCAACAAAGCCAAAAGCTGCAGCAGGGTTGGGATTTTGGGGGTTTTGGGGGTTATGGATTGAGGCTTTACGTTTAATGCAAGGAGATGGTTACAAAGAGCGTTTTAAGCATCTGTTTATTAAAGCTGAATTGTGCTGGAACTTCTGTTCCAAAGCACACCTGACAGTGAAATGAATAGCAAATTATTTCCCCGCGCCCTGTGCTGTTCTCTGCTGTTACTGTGCAGCCAGCTCTGCACGCAGGGCAGGTTAAAAAGAACCCTCAACCTTCTGTTTAATACAATAAACTTTGTCAGCTGTTGGTATTATTTCATCTGAATAAATCCCGGGGTAAAATACGCAGAAAAGCCTCACTGACTCCTGGAGCCGGGTGGAAACAGGAGGAGTGAGGGGAAGGCAGAGCGAGGGCCATTAGCAGTGGAAAGGAGAGCGGGCAGGGTGGGATTTGTTTGGTTTTCCACTCTTCAGCAGAGGATATTTCAGCCTGGAGGGACGAGGGGCTTGCAGAGGTGGTGATTTAATGATGGGGCTGCCCCTCATTGAGGCACCAGGAGGGTTTGGGGCTGTGACCTCTCAGGGCTGCTCTGGAAATCAGGGTTCAGGGCTGCCCTGCTTCCGCTGCACTAAAAAATTCATTCTGCCTCTGATTTTCCTTGTCGGGAGACCTTTGGAGGCTCTGATTCACTGGCTCTTCCCTCTCCTGCGTGTCCTGGTGTAATTTATCCCATAAAGGGCAAAATGTCCTGTGTAAATCACAGCTGAGTGGCTGGAGGAGCTCACCACAAATTATGGAGGCCATCAAACTTTGTTTTAAACATGTAAAATATCCGAGAGAGCTGTTCCTGAGACTGCCCAGAGGATCTTTTATTAAAGATCTCATTTCAGGGGCTTTGGGTGTGATGGGATTTCGGAAGTTTCGGGTGGTTCATTTACAAGGACCAGAACAAGTGAAGGCATTGGGGTCCCAGGAGGAGTTTTTGGGGTCTGGCGGTCCCAGGACAGAGCCCAGCAGGCAGCAAGTGCAGGCAGGAGCTTTCCCCCCCTTTTTAATGGTGTTTGGAGGCCTGAATTCAAACCAGGGGCTCCTAATTGGCCCCAGGCTTGGTTTATTTTTAGGATGCACAGGTTTGGAATGAGTTTTCTTTACAAAAACACAGAAGATTTGCAGAGGCCAGAGAGTTTGTAGGGAAGTAAACCACACCGAAATGATCACAGAACCAGGCCCAGAGGAGGCAGGAAATCACCAAGGGGGGAGAATTAAGCTCTGCCTGCACTGGGGAAGGGAGGGGCTGCTGCAAATGCACCAGGAATCACAATTAAACTCCTGGCTCAGGATGATTAAAATGGAGTTGGGGGAGCGTTTGTGGCCTCCAGGATTATCTGACCATTAGGGACAGCTCTCGGGGAGAGCAGCAGCACATCCCTGTGTCCCCAAAGGACAGAGCTGGGACTCCAAGGGATCAGCTGAGGCAGCAGCACCTTCACTGCTCTGCCCAGCAAAGAGGGGACAAAGGCAAAGCTCCTCAAATTAAAAAAAAATAAAAAAATAAAAAAAAAATTAAATGTAAGTGAGCAAAGAATTCCCCTTGGTTAGAGAAGTTATTCCAGCAAGTGGCTCTATAAATGTCTTTATATTGTTATTTCCAATATTAGTTTGTTGTTCCTTCATGAAAGCTGATTTATTTGAAATGTTATTACTTGAAACACCCTAATCTTTTTGTAATAATTCATATACTGCAGATTACAGTTTTGGAAGGCAGCCCAGCTCTGGCTGGAATCCTATTTATGGATTAAAGGATTTGAACAGCATTGCAAGCTAGATCTCCGAATAGCAGGATAATGTAAACCTGGTTCCATATAAAACGCTTTCCCCGTGCAATGGTAACCCCATTAAAGGCAGATTGTTGGAGGAGAGCACTCCCATTACGGCAGGGCATGAAATCTGCCGCTCCTGAAGGGCCGGGGCTGAGCCCTGTCCTTGTCACCGTGCCCTGAGCTGCGTGCCCAGCTCTCTGCCCTCCAGGACAGGGAATTCCGGCGGTTTGCAGGGACATTTTGGGGCAGAGGCTTTGTTCTGGAGGGAGCTGGGCCCCCACAGCCAACAGCAGGGGCTGGGGCTGCTCCAGCAGGAACAGCTCCTGTGCGGGGCAGGGAGGGATGGGGATGTTCCCTCAGCCCGGGGCTGCAGGGACACATGGGACTCATCCGTGTGTGCATCTCCCTCCTGCAGGGAAAGCCCGGCTGGAAGCAGCGGGAATGTTCCCCGGGAATGTCCACCAGGAATGTGAAATGTTCACCAGGAATGCTCACCAGGAATGTTCACCAGGAATGTTCCCCAGGAATGTTCACCAGGAATGTGAAATGTTCACCAGGAATGCTCACCAGGAATGTTCACCAGGAATGTTCCCCAGGAATGTTCACCAGGAATGTGAAATGTTCACCAGGAATGCTCACCAGGAATGTTCACCAGGAATGCTCACCAGGAATGTTCACCAGGAATGTTCCCCAGGAATGTGAAATGTTCACCAGAAATGTTCAATGTGGACCAGGAACGTTCACCAGGAATGTTCACCAGGGACATTCACTAGGAATATTCATCAGGGATATTCAATGTTCCCCAGGAATGTTCAATGTTCACCAGGAATGTTCCCCAGGAATGTTCCCCGGGAATGTTCCCCGGGCCATGGGGAGGGGTGGAGAGGGGGCTGTGATCCAACACAGGGACACTTCCCAGCCCCTTTCCCCCATTTCCCAAACAGGGACTGATTGATCCTGTGGAGTGTCTGCCACTGCAGAGAGCCCAAGGGACACCTGAGTCCCAGGGACAGGTGACACAGGCCCAGGGACAGGTGATGCAGGCTCAGGGACACCTGCAGGCTCAGGGACAGGTGACACAGGCTCAGGGACACCTGAGGCTCAGGGACAGGTGATGCAGGCTCAGACACAGGTGACACAGGCCCAGGGACAGGTGACACAGGCCCAGAGACACCTGAGGCTCAGGGATATTTCGGGAGCCCTGGCTGAGGCTCCCAGACCTTCCCTGGGCTCTCCTGGAGCAATCCCTCCTCCCCAGAGCACCAGACGTGTCCATGACCCCGACGGGCTGGAGCCCCAGGGCCCTCCCTGACCCTGCAGAGGGCTGGGGTCCCTCAGGTGCTCTCAGCCCCCCAGACCCCCCTGACTGTGCCAGCACCAGTGCTCTGGGGTCCCCGACGTCCCCTCCCGCTGCCACTCGCTGTTCTGTCACACTCACCGTGTACGTGATCCATCTTCCTGCAGTGTCCCCTCTCCAGTGACATTACAGCTGACTTTATTTGTCACCCCGCGGGTCTGAAGCACGAACACAAAGCTCTTATCTGTTTTTTTGTTATTAACACCACGTTTTCTCCTTCAGGATCTTCCCGCAGCTCCTGCCCAGGCCCTGAGGGTTTGATTTCCTCTGTGGCCAGGAGAGCTCTGCAAGGGCAGATCCTTCCCTCCCATGCAGGGAGCGGCCAAACGCTCCAAAATTCCATGTGCAGGCTGCAACAGCAGCACTTTGTCCCTTTTTCCTTGGGCACGAGGCAGGGGAAGGACAGAGCCCTGCACAGCCTGTCCCAGGGCGGGTTTGGGGCACACTGAGCAGGGGCAGCAGCACGGGGACAGTGAGGAAGGGGTCCTTACCCACAATTATTTTATTAATCCCATTTATTTTGTTATCCCCATTCATTTCATTACCCTCATTTATTTCAATATCCCCATTTATTTCATTACCCCCATTTATTTAAATATTCCCATTTATTTCAATACCCCATTTATTTCATTACCCCTATTTATGTCAATACCCCCATTTATTTCAATACCCCCATTTATTTCATTACCCCCATTTATTTTATTAACCCCATTTATTTCATTACCCCCGTTTATTTCATTAATCCCATTTATTTCATTAAACCCCGTTTATTTCATTGACCCCCGTTTATTTTATTACCCCCATTTATTTCATTACCCCCATGTATTTTATTAATGAATTTATTTTATCATTTATTTCATGTTATTGTTTTGTTGAGTTCTTCTGCACAGAACCCCCGAGCAGGGCTGTGGTGCTTTGCTCCAACACCTTCCCCTGCTCTGCCACAGCTCCTCAGGGCTGGGCACGACATTCCTGTGCCACAAACAAACTGCTGCTCCTCCAAATCCTTCTGCAGGGAGGGTGCCAGAGGCAGCTCTGCATGGCCAGAGTACTCAGGGAGAATATTAAACTAAATAATAGCAATTAATTAGGCTTGTGTAAAGCTATTAACCTTCAAATCCCTGTAGAAATAATAAGGAATGCTCAGACCCTCCGGGATGCACGTGATATTCCCCCGTTCCAGGGGAGAGGAGCTCTGGAGCTGCGGGCTGGTTCCTGTGCTGCAGCAGCCTGGGGCAGGTCCCAGCCCACAGGGCAGGAGGAGCCCAGGGACCCCCACGGGCGCAGGGACCCCATTTCCAGCTGGGGCCTGCGAATTGTGTTTGGGGAGTGCCTCAGGAAAGGGATTTTCTGGAGCAGGTCCTTTTCTTTCTGTCCTTTCCTTCTGCACCCCCTGAAATCAGGATCCCTGTCCCCTCCTCGTCCCCTGGCTGCACCTGAGGGGAAAAGAGACCCTGAGCTCCTCCTCAGCACCTTTCCTCAGCCCCTCTGGGAAAAGGGGATCACAAAAGCACAGCTGAGCTCCAGCTCCAGGGTCCCTGTGGGGTGTCACAGCCACAGCACCCACAGATCCTGTGGGGTTTGTGCTCCTCTGCCCTTCAGCCTTCCCTGGGACACAGGGAACCTCCTCCAGGCTGTGATTCCATCCCTGGGGCACACAGGGATTTTTCTCCAGGCTGTGATTCCATCCCTGGGGCACAGGGAACCTTCTCCAGGCTGTGATCCCATCCCTGGGGCACAGGGAACTTTCTCCAGGCTGTGATTCCATCCCTGGGGCACAGGGAACCTTCTCCAGGCTGTGATCCCATCCCTGGGCACACAGGAACCTTCTCCAGGCTGTGATCCCATCCCTGGGCACACAGGAACCTTCTCCAGGCTGTGATCCCATCCCTGGGCACACAGGAACCTTCTCCAGGCTGTGATCCCATCCCTGGGACACACAGGAACCTTCTCCAGGCTGTGATTCCACCCCTGGGACACAGGGATTTTTCTCCAGGCTGTGATCCCATCCCTGGGGCACACAGGAATTTTTCTCCAGGCTGTGATTCCATCCCTGGGGCACACAGGGATTTTTCTCCAGGCTCTCATCCCCTCTGGGGTACTCAGAGAACCTTTTTCCAGGCTCTCAGCCCCTCACTTCTTTCCCAGAGCTCCTCCTGCTCCGTGCTGGCACGAGAGAGAAGTGAGTACCTGCAGCTTGAAGTTATAATTTAATAATTATATTTAAAAGTCTACCTGGCTCCATAAATTTTTAATGACGGATTAATTAAAAGCCCAGTTATGAAAGCTTTGGGAAGGAGAAATAAATATTTCATATTTATTAAAATATTCATGCATTACATGTTTTTTAATCTTGAATAAATATTTTTGGATAATCAGGCACGGGTTTGTTTTATGGTTTTTTTTTTTTTATTTTTGTGATGCTAAAAAGTTTGCATTGTAAATTCCTCCACCGTGATTGATTATAAACTGTGCAATCCATTAATTATGAAAGAGCACATGTGCTGCTCAGGACCTGGAAGAAATATCTGTATGTGGCTTTTATAACCAGAGGAGTTATCAAGGTAATGTGCTCGTTGAACCCGGAGAAAAGCTTTGATTCATGTGCTGGTGGCAAAATCCTGACCTTCATCAGGGTGAAATACAACTCTGCTTATTCTTCCTTTCCACTGAACACGGCGTGGGAGGAGAGGAGTGATCCTCCCCATCCTGGAAGTGGATATGGAGCACCCCGGGGTGCTGGGACAGCCCATGGGTGAGATGATATTTAAGGTTCCTTCCCACCCAAACCATTCCCTGACTCCATGAAATGCTGAAAATATAAAATAAAAGCTGAAATCCTGAAGCATCACCCCAGCGTTTGGCGGCTCTGCTGTGCCATGGGCTGGGAACGCAGCAGGGATGGGTTTTGGGGAGAAAATGGGAGAATTCAAACCCCTCAGCAGCCTGCACCTCCCCCTGAGCCATGATCCTCCCACAGCCCAAATTTTGGGGCTGGAACCTCATGAAAAGCTCTGGGGTGACCTCACCACGCCTGAGCTCTTTCCCCAGGACCGAGGTGTGAATATCCCGATTTTCTGCAGACCCTCGGTGTTCACAGCCCATGGGGGGATTCGGATTTCCCCTTTCGGCCCCCAGGGAACGTGACGGGGCTCAGCTGCAGCTCTGGATGTCTCCTGCCCCCTCCAGCGGCTCCTCCAGAGCCCCAAGAACATCGCTCTGCCCCTTGTTGGTGTCGGGGAATTACAGGCACAAAACGGATCAGACCCTTTGAAGCCTGACTGAAAAACTTGACTTAAGCCCCCGAAATAATAAAAGGAAAGTGAAGAACTCAGTAAAGCTGCAGAAAAGGATTAAGAGGAGGGGAAAAGCCAAAAGGGACAAGCAATTCCAGCTCTGTGTGATGGGCTGATCCAGTGCTGGTGCTATCGCTGCAGCCAGGGGCTGCTCCCGGCTCTGCACACAAACCTTGACTTCCTTTTTTTTTTTCCTATCTGCAGCCATTCTCTCGGGTTTTTGGGGGGGTTTTGAGGTTTGGGGTTTTTTTTTGGGGGGGGGTGGTTTTTTTCTCTTTTTTTCTCTCTGTACTGGCAGTATTTAAGAAGGAACTAAAGTTTAAAAGCAAAGATTTTTTTTTCCTTTTTCTTTTTTTTTTTTTTTAACCTATTTCCAGGAAATATTTTGTGTGTAATAAGGAGGCTGAAAATTCTCTGCTGCCTCTGAAGTCTTGGTCAAGAGGCTCTCAAAACCAACAGAAATCTGAGTTTGGGTTTACAAGCAATTTCTTTTGTTTGGGTGAAGAAATACATTTGAGAGCACCTCGGCTGCTGCTCCCTTGTCCCTTTGGAAGAGGATTTTTTGTCCAGGGCACAAACCTTGGAGGTCCTTGCCCAAATCTGAGCCCCTTCCAAGGGTTATCAATTCCTCCTGCCAGGACCCTGCCCGGTGAGTCTGAGTGTGATTCCAAACAATTCCAGTGACGGTGGCTCTCGTTAAAACTCCCTCGGAGCAGGAGGACGCGCAGAGAAATTAATGCAGAGCAATTTCTCCCTCATTTCTGAGACTCGTTGGTGCTAATGCAGACTAATGACCTCGGGTTTTAATTGTTCCTTTGGGTGGGTTGGCTCCTTTGCTGTGGGTTTGTGTGGGAAGTGGCCGCACTGAGCTGGTCAGAGGCTGGGAAAACATCCAGAGGGGCAAAAATGGGGGAAATCCAGCACTTTCCCCACTGTTACCAGCTCTGTGTTTCCAAGCTTGGCTGAAACACAATTCCCAGCTCCTGGGACAACCCCGGAGCTGTTTGTTGGATGTTTATCGGGTTGTGAGTCAGACAAAAGCCCCTGGTGACCCTCCAGGGGACAGAACTGTGCTGTGCCTCCAGCCAGGGACATCCCAGGGTCAGGGAGGTCCCACCTCACCTGAGCAGCATTTCTGGAGCTACCACAGCTCGGCGCTGATGCTGGAATAGGATTCAGCTCCTGCTTTTTCCTCCTGACGGAAGGAAAGTTTCCAATTCCTGACCTGACCAGATCCTCCGGGTCTCCTGAAGGTGTTTGTACAAGCCCCAGAACAATCGGGGCTGAGCACAAGCCCCGGTGGCCACATGAGCTCTGAAAACAAAACCTCCCCAGGCTCTCCTGGGCACTCTGAGTGTCCTTCAGTTGTGTTTCCACCCTCTGGATTGATGGGCTCGAGTTTCCTGAGCGGCTCCGGGCGGGTTTTGTGGCTGCAGGAGCACAGAGCCCCGGCCATGAGCAGAGATGCAGGCACCAAACCTGGTCCCAGGTGCCTCATCCCAAAGGCAGCCTCTCCCGGCAGGGTCGGCTCTGCTTTTCAGCACAGAAATAATGAGAAGCGGACAATAAAGATTGATGGTTTCCCTCCACAGGTGTTTTCTGATGTGGGAATAATTTGTTCCCTTAAAAAAAAAAAATAAAGAGTTGGAGTGGATAATTTGGGGGATAAAAGGAACCACAAGGTGTGAGCAAAACTCCTGGGGGCATCCAGATCCAGCTCCTGCCAAAATCCCCCGGTGCTCCTTCAGTTCTGGGGGGTTCTGGTCTTCCCTCACCATCTCCAGTCCCTAATTAAACACAGATTGCTGTGTTGGGAGGGCACTGGCAAGGAGGGGAGGAGTTTTAAGATGAATTACAGCTCAAGATCCGATAAACCCCAGAGTTTCTGTGTGCTGGCCCTCTGTGTGTTTACCTCTTTCCCTGCCCGGCAAATCTGCCCCAGCCTAAACCAGAGCCTCCAGGAAGAAAAATGGAAAAGGCTTAAAATATAACAGCCTTGGGGATATTTTGGTAAATGGTCACGATGTGAAAGTGCGTGGGGATGGCTCGGGGAAGGGCTGGACAGTTATAAAGTTAAAGAAATGATGTCTCTGGAACTAATCCTGAATTAATGACACCTTGTAGATCTTCCCCGGCTCCTGTCTGAGGAGCTCAGGCTGACACAGGGACATTTATCAATTAGAGCTGGTTTTACTCTGGGCCAGGCTGGGGCTGGGGCTGGAGGAGAAGCTCTGGGCCCATCATCAGTCACAGCCAGGGCTGGAGGAGACCAGGGGGAACATTCCCAGCCTCTGGTGGTGCTGAGCAGGAGGAACAACCTCGCCCCAAAAGGTGAAAACAGCCTTTTTTGGGCCAAATCAGATTTATTTTGGCCCGAGCTGGAGTCAGTGAGGCTCTGGGTGAAGGGACAAAAGAGTGCCACAAAGAAAAGCCCAGCCTGGAGCCCACATGGGTGTAACCTTGGCGCTGAATTAATTACAGCCTGATGAGCTCCATAAATACACCGTGCTCTGATCATTTAGCTGAAACATCTCATCTGGACTATAATTAGGGGATAAGAGACTTTAATCTTTCCTTTCTTCATGTTTGTTTGTACCTGTTTACGGGTTTAATTAAAACTAAAGCAGTTTAAAATAAATGATCAGGAAGGAGGAGTGATGAAGAGGAGGGAGGAAGAGCGGAGGAAGGTGGGGATGGGAGGAGGGCTCTGCCCAAAGCCCGGCTGTGTTTCCCTTGCCTTGGAGGAGCCATCAGGTAAAACTAATTTTTAACAACACAAACTGTGCCGAGTCACCTCTGTGTCAGGACTGGCTCCTCTCTGGATCAACAGGAAAGGTTTAAACCGACATTTCTGAGCAGGAGACGTTGGGCATGGATCCGAACCGCCGCACGAGCCAGAAACAGAGATTTTTGTGATGTGCCACGAGTTCTGCTCCCAGCCTGACACACTGCCCACAGCCGAGCGTCTGGGGGAAATTAATAAACCAGAAATAAATGATACTGGGGGGAAATGCTGCGGGTGGGCCAGACTGTAACCTGCTCCTGGAACTCCTCGGCAATTCCTACGGGTGAGGTTCCCCTGGGACTAAACACTGGGAACCTTCCAGCGCTCCCTTCATTGCCGTGTCCCTGAAGGGTGTGACTGGATAAAACAAAACCGCTCCTAATTAACGCCCCGCCCTGCCCGAACAGGACAGCTCTGCACGGCCGGGGAGGCTGGAGCAGAGGGCTTGAGTCTTAAAATAAACCAGAAAAAAATACCTGAAAAAGAAAAAAAAAATTAAAAAAATAATTAAAAAAGAAGAAGAAGAAAAATAATTTTTCTTTTTTTAAGGAATAACCTTTCAAATAATTAACCAGATCCTGTCCTGCACTAAGGGCTCTGGGCTCAGCTCCCCACCGGCTCCTGGTGCCTTCCCTCCCAAACCAGGGCAGTGCTCAGCCAAGTGCCAAACTCCAGGATTGAAATGCAGCAGGAGGAAAGTGAAATATTGGTTTCCCTCCTCACATCCAGCCCCAATCTGCCTTTGAAGAAAGTGAGCTGCATGAAAAATGGATGAAAAGGTTCCTGGGGAAATGGCAGCGTTTGCCTACAGCCGAGGCTGAGGTTTGGGGACAGACTGACAGCAGTTATTCGGGCGCTCAGAGGGCTGGGCCAGCTCCTCCCGTGAGCCTGGGGACGCTCCAGGGGCCGAGCCAGTGGAGGTAAAACCTTCAGGGAATGGAATGGAATGGAATGGAATGGAATGGAATGGAATGGAATGGAATGGAATGGGCTAGAATAGACTGGGCTGGGCTGTCAGCCAGACTTGGGGCATCCACAGTCCCCCAGCGGAACCCTGAGCACACACACAGCCTTTGCAGGTCGGTTTTTCAAAGGATTCAGCCTTTTCTTGTGTTGTGTACTCCTGCCGGGCTCGTGGAGAAATTGTGTCTGCCAGAGAGGGGAACACGGATCACTCACCCCCTGAGCTTTAAAGGGGATTCAGTTATCTGTCCTCCTCTGACCCCAACATCTGAGGCAGCAGAGGAAGCCTCCACCTGGGAATAAACCGCATCCTCCTTCCTCCTGCAGGCTCCTCTGCCTTGCGCTTTGTGTTGTCTGAGATCTTGTTGGAGTCCTGCCTCTCTCACATACCATCAGCTTCTGCTTTGCTGGAGCCGGGCAGAAGTGAAAACAACCCGAGCTCAGCTTGTTCCCAGCTGGTTCCTCACACTCCTCTGCCTCTCCCCTCCCCTCTGCCCAGGGAGTGCCCAGGTGATGCCCCGGGGATTCCCAAAGGGACAACCCTTCATCCCCCTCCTCCTCCTCCTCTGTTGGTGTTGAGCAGGGGCAGGACATGGCCACACCTCGGTCTGTGCAGGGTTTGGAGGGTTCACATTCCTCTGTGAGACATCCCAAAATAACGACATTTTACAAACATGTAAAAAGAAAAGAAAGATAAAAAGAAAAATCTCGGTTTTTGTAGCTGGAATCCATGGGCTGAAATCTCGGTGTGACCTGTGAAATCACAAGTGTAATTACAGGTCATAAACCAGATCAGGAGCTGCTGTGGCCTGGAGTGGATTTGATGAATTCCTATTCATTAATTAATTAATTTGATGGGACGAATTCCTATTAATTAATGATTTTGATGACAGTTCCTGTTCATGAGGAAATGTTTGTACCATGAATGTTCCTATTAACCAGGAGTTGTTTGTACCATAATAATTCCTATTAACCAGGAATTGTTTGTACCATGATAGTTCCTATTAACCAGGAATTGTTTGTACCATGATAATTCCTATTAACCAGGAATTGTTTGTACCATGAATGTTCCTATTAACCAGGAGTTGTTTGTAGCCACGCTCCCCTCACACACCTCCCAAAGTCACCTGTAAAGGTTTTTCTGCTCAGTTTTGCATAACCGGAGGAGCCTCAGCAGCTCTGGGGCAGGCTCTGCTCCAGCCTCAGGCTGCTCCTGGAAGTGACTGATCTTGTTTTGAAGGGTTGGCACCCAGCTCCCCTTCCCTGGCAGCAGCCCTCGCTGTTTCCCAGGCTGTTTTCCACGGTAGAGGGATGGAGCTGAAATGAGTTTGTTCCGTGTTTGGACGTCTCTAAAAACCACAGCACGGCTGCTGGCTCAGCAGTTTGGTGCAGGCTCGGGTTGGAAGCTCTCCTGGCATGTTTGGGGTCACAGGAGGACACTGGGATTGCCATTCCCACCTGGCAGGGCGCTCACCCTGAGGCCCAGAGAGGCAGGGATGGGAGAGGAATGGGAACAGGGATGGGAACAGGAATAGGAACAGGGATGGGAACAGGAATAGGAACAGGGATGGGAGAGGAATGGGAACAGGGATGGGAACAGGAATGGGAACAGGAATGGGAATAGGGATGGGAGCAGGGATGGGAGAGGAATGGGAACAGGGATAGGAACAGGAATAGGAACAGGGATGGGAACACGGATGGGAACAGGGATGGGAACAGGAATGGGAACAGGAATGGGAACAGGAATAGGAACAGGAATGGGAACAGGGATGGGGTTGGCAGGCCCTGGATGTGGGGATTTATGTGGTCAAACCTTCAGCTCTGGGCTGTGCCGCTTTGGGGCTGAGATCCCTGAGGAGAATTGGGCTCCTTGCTGCTGGGACATGCAGGATTCTCCAGGGTTAAATCAGAGTCAGAGCTGCAGAGATTCTACAGCAATTCCAACAATTCCAGATGATAAAAGGTGGAAAGTGGCAGTCCCCAAGACTTCGGGGCGTGTGTTCTAGCACAGGGATTGCAGTGCTCTCACCCATCCCTGCCTGGCCCTGCTGACTCCTCACCCAGCTGTTCCCTCTCCAGCCCCATCCTGCCGCAGACATTCCTGTCCAGGAGATGGAATCGATGCCTGGATTTCCATGCTGGGCTCGTTCCCCACAGAAATCCCCCTCTCAGTCAATTAGCAGGACTGAATTTCATATTACTTACAATCTATTCTCCTGGAAGGCAGGAGATTCCAGCATCTCCATCTATATTTGCTGGGATTATTGCTCAAAGGTGGCTTAGCTGCTAAGCCACTGCTGCAAAAGCTCCATTAAGTTCTTTCCTTGTTGTACATGGGAGCTGGAAGGATTTCAGGGCAGCAGGTCGGCTGCAGAAACCCGACACCCAATTCTTCCAGCAATTAAACTTTGCAAAGTAAACTCTGTGGATTTCATTAAGGAAATGGAGCCATCAGCACTGGGAATACCGTTTATGAATATTCCCTTGTAATGGCCAAGCGAGCACGCTGACAGGATGAGTTATTAGACATATTTACAAACAGCTGTTAAAAAGCCAATGTGCGGGTCCCAGCTGTATTTTTTCCCTTTTTTTCATGCAGGGTTTATAGCAGTTATCCTTTGAAAAGCCAGCTTGATTGGCTTTCCTGCGAGGAGAGGTAAGCTTGATTAATTTATTCCTCCTCCCCAGGCCTGCAGGCACGGGGAGGGAGCAGCCTGTCTGTGTGTCTGTGTGTCTGTGAGCTCACTCAGGGATAAACCCAAGGGCAGCCAGGCAGCTCCCAGCCTACACGTGTTTAATTACAGGCATTGTGTTCTTCTGATGCAGGGATCAATACGTTTGAGTCTTTTCGCCAATCAGGCTGATTTTTTCCTGGAATTCTTTTCCTTTGCTGTGTGAAATGAGAGGTCATTGGTGGGAGCTGGACACCGGGGCAAAGAGTTTGGGGTCCTGGTGACACCAGAGGTGAAGGTTTGGGTCCTGGTGACACCAGGGGAGAGGATTTGGGTCCTGGTGACACCAGAGGTGAAGGTTTGGGTCCTGGTGACACCAGGGGAGAGGATTTGGGTCCTGGTGACACCAGAGGTGAAGGTTTGGGTCCTGGTGACACCAGGGGACAGGGTTTGGGTCCTGGTGACACCAGGGGAGAGGATTTGGGTCTTGGTGACACCAGGGCCCAGGGTTTGGGTCCTGCTGACACCAGGGGAAGGGTCTGGCAGGGTTCTCTGGCTGCTCCTCCAGGTTTGTAGGGACAGGCAGCAAAGAAGGGACCAAACCCAAGGCGTTGCCCCTGGAGGAGTCGTGAATTCTGTTCCTGAACATTTTGGAAGTTAGAGGGTCCCTCTGAGCTAAATCCATGAAATGAATCAAGTCTTTTTTTCGAGGAAGATGTTCAAGTTAATTAAGAAATGGAAGTGTGTGGCCATAAAGAAGTTGGATTTGCTGTAGCACTCATACATAACACTCCTGTTTCCCAGGGAGACCCCTCACATTCCCTCTGTGAGGTGCTTAGGTTGATGAGAAACCCATTTGTAAGGAAAATTGACTCTGGGAACAGTCGAGAGCGAGCGGCTGCTTGTTCTGAAGCCCCTGCCAAGTGATTGATTCAGTCCGTGCCTTCATCAGATCATTGCTTCCAATAATATCATTTTGCTTATTTATTTTATGGAGGATCGATATGATAAATATTGCAGCACGGTGGGAGTGCCGGGGAGATGGTTCCCGGGGTGGCTGGGGGCTCTCCGTGTGCCCCGTGAAGCAGAAAAGCAATTCAGTCACACCAAAGGCTACAGATGAGCCTGGATGTTCCTTCCCTGCAATAAATGCAAATGATTTGAATTCATTTCACTGCTAAGAGGAGAAGAGAGAGAGAGAGAGGGAGAGAGGAGGGAGGAAAAAAAATAAAAATTAAAGCTAAAGATGTTGCAGATCAAGGAATTCAACTTTAAGCAGACGCGGAATTAACATAAAAGAAAACAAAGCAATAAAGAGAGGGGGAAAATAGATTTCGCTAAAATAATCTGGTTTAATGAATAGGCCGTGATTTATTTCTGAAGTACCTCTCTGTGGTGCTGGTTTTCTCCCCCCCGGTATTTTTGAGAGCACGTACAATGGCATTCCGGCCCTGCTGCAATCAGTCTGCTTCCAGCAGCTTGTAGATATTTGGCTGTGCACTGGCCCATGAGAGCAAATCGTCCTCCCTCACCGTCAAAGACTTTCTTTCGCAGTTCCTTTAGGAGGTGACAAACGGTTCGTTCCCCTCTCCTTTTGTTCTCCAGCGCTGTTGAGCACGTTCAGCCGCTGCGGCTCTGCCGGACGGGTTTTGTTGGGGTTTGGTCATGGCTTGTGCTCCTTTGTCTGCCGGGGCTGGGGACGGGACTGTCCTGCTGCCACCGGGATGTTCCTGGGGATGGAACCGGCCCTGGGGATGGATCCCAGACTTGGGGATGATGGAACCAGCCCAGGGCTGCAGGAAATCCCAGCCCTGGGGATGGATCCCAGCCCTGGGGATGGATCCCAGCCCTGGGGATGGATCCTAGTCCTGGGGATGGATCCCAGCCCTGGGGATGGATCCCAGCCCTGGGGATGGATCCCAGCCTGGGGATGGATCCCAACCCTGGGGATGGATCCCAGCCTGGGGATGGATCCTAGTCCTGAGGATGGATCCCAGCCCTGGGGATGGATTCCAGACTTGGGGATGCTGGATCCCAGCCCTGGGGATGGATCCCAGCCCTGGGGATGGATCCCAGCCCTGGGGATGGATCCCAGCCTGGGGATGGATCCCAACCCTGGTGATGGAACCAACCCTGGGGATGGATCCCAGCCCTGGGGATGGATCCCAGCCCTGGGGATGGATCCCAGCCCTGGTGATGGAACCAACCCTGGGGATGGATCCTAGTCCTGGGGATGGATCCCAGCCCTGGGGATGGATCCCAACCCTGGTGATGGAACCAACCCGGGGGATGGATCCCAGCCCTGGGGATGGATTCCAGACTTGGGGATGCTGGATCCCAGCCCTGGGGATGGATTTCAGTGGGATCCAGCCCAGGGCTGCAGGAGATCCCCGCTGGGATCCTCCCCCTCGGGGGAATCCTGGCCGAGCCTCTCTGGCAGGAAGGAAATTCCCTCCTGTGCTCAGGCAGCGCTGCGGCAGGTGGACGGGCACCAGGAGCTCCCAGGTTTGGTGTCCAGCAGCACAGAGAAAATCGAGGATAAAATAATCTTCAAATGAGATACTCGAATTCAGGGACAGGATTCCCAAGGCACTTCTTAAGTTTAGTTTGGGTGAATTCTGGAGCTCTGCAAAGGAGAGGGAGGAGAGGGAAGGGTCACATCTCCCTGGAAAACCCTCCGGTGCCTCCTCCAGGGGTGTGAGGGCTCCTGGAGCAGCCAAACCCCAGCCACGGGCTCTGCTGGCCTGGGAATTGCCCCAGCAGACAGAGAAATGGGCTCTGAGGCTTGGGTTTGGGCTGCCCATGGGTAATTTGGGATGATTCAAGCCCTGCAAGCCCACAGGAGCTGGAGCCTGAGGATGCTGCAGCAGGGAGGAATCTGCCAGCTCTGCCAGCTCTGCACATTTGGGTTCCCCCTGCCCTTTCTGCCTCTCCCTGAGCTGAACCTCCGGCCCAAGGAACACCAGAAATCATGGAAGAGAAAAATCCCAGCGTTCCTGACTGCAAACAGCCTCCTCCTTTTGTCTGGGCTGGGTATATTTAACTGGTCCAATTCAGCTGCCAGAACACATTTGCCAAGGAAAACTTCCCCATTTAAACCTTCCACTCATCTAAATCAGGAGACAGGAGCTGGAAGTAGGTCCTGGCAGAGCCACGGAGGGATTGGAGCTGGCAGAAACCATCCCCTTTCTCTCCTTTTTCAGTGCTCCAGTCCTTCCCTGTCAGTGTGAAACACCCTGAGCTGCTTTTCCTGGTGCACAGCCTGGGGAGCACACGGGGCTGGGACAGGACCTTTGGTCTTTCTTTATCCCTCAGGGTGTGTTTTTTGTCTTTTTCAATCCCCCAGGACTCCATCCCAGAGCCCAGACACCAGGGGCACGCTGCCCACCAGGGAGGTGCCTCCTCCACCACCCCGAGTGGCTTTTGGGAGGGAAAACAGAGATTTTGGGCCTTCCTTTGCCAGAGGGAAACCTGTTAGAAGCAGAGCAGTTTGCTGAGTCCCAGCAGCTCAGTGGAGACCCCTGTGACAGCCC
Source organism: Sylvia borin (assembly GCA_014839755.1). Classification (NCBI taxonomy): domain Eukaryota; kingdom Metazoa; phylum Chordata; class Aves; order Passeriformes; family Sylviidae; genus Sylvia; species Sylvia borin. The sequence continues at coordinate 5,806,959 of CM025980.1, read as the reverse complement.
TGGGGGTGTCACCCAAGGAAATCCAAGGCTTGTCCCTGGTTTTGGTGGCAGCTGCAGTGGAGCTCCCGGGTTTGGGAGCTGGGTCCTGCGCTGGGGTGGGCTTCACCCACCTGCCCCACACCTGGGGTGGGCTTCACCCACCTGCCCCACACCTGGGCACTGGGGTGGCTTCACTCACCTGCCCCACACCTGGGCACTCGGGATCAGCCCCTGAAAGACCCCACAGGGCAGCTGGTGGCATCTGCAGCTCCTTAATGAGGGGAATGCAAATGGGCTCGAGGTGCCAGGGAGAGCAAAAGCAGCTCATGAAAGGAGCACAGACAAGAACGGGGAAATTATTCACATAGCCCTAAAGTTTACTTCTAAGAGGTCTTTTTTTTCTTTTTCTTTTCCTTTTTTTCTTTTTTTTTTCTTTTTTTTTTTTCAATTTCATATATTTGCCTTGATCATTTGAGAGAAAAGATCCGTCCACAGACAGATCTCCAAAGAGATTATGATTTTTTTTTTTCAGCATTGCTGTTGCTTTAATCCGTGGTCTCTTTAGACAGGGAATGTCTAATTGGTGCACTGGTGAAATCAAATGTTTAAATAGATTGAATGGCAGACTTTTTCCCTCTGTTGTGACATTAATCCCCCAATATTCCTGGGCCCCTTGCTGGGTATTGAGGCAAAGAAAGGAGCCAGAGGAGGTCCCTGTCTGTACATCTGTGAGGTGAGAACTCCCTGGACACTCTCCCCACACATGATCCAATACATCAATTAAAGCCAGGACCTTGCTGCAGTCAGCACTCACGCGTGTGAAATAAACCTCTGCATATGATCCATGTGAAATACAAACCTCTCTATGTGATCCACGTGAAATATAAACCTCTCCATATGATCTACATGGAATAAACTTCTCCATGTGATCCACATGGAATATAAACCTCTCCATATGATCCATGTGAAATACAAACCTCTCTATATGATCCACATGGAATAAACCTTTCCATATGATCCATGTGAAATATAAACCTCTCCATGTGATCCATGTGAAATACAAACCTCTCCATGTGATCCATGTGAAATATAAACCTCTCTATATGATCCACATGGGATAAACTTCTCCATATGATCCACATGAAATAAACCTTTCCATATGATCCACATGGAGTATAAACCTCTCCATATGCTCCACATAGAATATAAAACTCTCCATATGATCCACATGGAGTATAAACCTCTCCATGTGATGCAGATCTCTGCAGAAAGCCGTGCAGGGGAGCTGCGGTGGGGGCAGGCAGCAGGGCAGAGCCCCGGGCAGTCCCTGGCTCCAGCAGAGCTCCCTGCAGGGCCGGAACCCAGCTCTCCTCACTCGGGTGCTCTGGGCACTGCAAGGAGGTGCTGGAGGAGCAAGTGAGATGGAAATTCGGGGGGAAATGAAAGGGTTGGTGCTCTTGAAGTTTTCTCCTTTTGTTGTTTTTGTCCTTTAACAGCCTCTGTTCTTTGTGGTGGTGACAAAACTGAAAAGAGTGTTTAAAATGGGCTTGTGTCTGTTCTGGCACTGGCTGAGTCACCTGAGGAGAAGGAGTTTTATAAACTTCTGGGTTTGTGTTTGACTGTGAACATCCCCCTGCCTCTCCTGCCGGAACTCCTGAGAACCCTGGAAAGTCTGGAGCAGTCAGCAGGCTGCGGGCTCCCCGTCCCTCCATCGCTCTCAGAACGCTCTGCAGAATTCCCTGCAGCAGATTAACACTGCCAGACCCACAAATCAAAGGATTTCCAGTTCCATCCTGCTCCCACCTATTATGCAGGCTGAGAAAAAAAAAAATCTCCATCTCCTCAGACAAGAGGAAAAAAAAAAGAGATGAATTTAGGGTTTAGAATCATTTAGGTTTGCATTTCATTCCGTTTGGCATTGTCAGTGATACACGGCGCCTACAGAAGAATTAGAAAGATTATTGTGGAATAGAAGGCAGAGCCACAGCGTGTTTGACAACACGCTCTGTATTTTACCTTCATTAGGACAGGGAGCTTGAAATACTCATTTCTTTATGATGCAGGAACTAAAGATTTCCAATGAAGGCAGAGAGGGAGCGGGCAGGGGAGATTTATTGCTAAAGAAGCTTCTTAATCACAGCAAGCGCCTGAACTAAAGTGTGGAGACGCTTCTGCCCCAAGACACCCCTCAGGGAGCCGGGGAGGGGCCGCCCTGCGGGTGGAACTCAGCCGGACCTGAGGGAATCCGGGTGCAGAGATTTTGGGGAGCCCCAGTCAGAGCCCTGGTGAAGCCCCCTTTGGTGTCCCTCCCCGGGGAGGGGACAGTGGTGTCCCCGTGGTGTCACCGTGGGCCCTGCTGCATTCGGGATCTCCGTGGGAGTCCTGCCACGGCTTTGGGGCACCAAAAGCAGCCCCGGGGACAGCCTGGGGTGGGGATGGTGGGATCGGGACCGTGGGGATCAGCAGCACCTCGGGGATCTGCCCTGGCCTGGAGTTCTGAGCTCCGCAGACTTCTCCCTGCCACTGGAACAAACCGAGAGAAATCTTTGCAGGTTGCCCCCAGCCCTGCGCCTTGGGCTGTAGCTGTGTCATTAGTCAGTAATTAATGACAGGGACAAACCAGACTGGGGGAACCCGCAAGCTGCAGCTGCTTCAGCCACAGAACTGCAGTCCTGGAGGGGGAAACACAAGGATGCAGCAGAATATTTATTTTAAAAAGAGCTGGGAGCGGTGTGCAGAGCTTGGGTCACGCTGAGGGGCAAAGGAAGGAGAGGAAAGGTGACTCCTCACTCCTGGTATGGGTCAGCACGGCCAATGTTTTCATGTTGTGTTTGATTTTTTAACATCGATAAATGTTACTGATTTTTCTTTTTCCGGGGTTATTTTTGTGCTCTGCTCTGTATGATCCCCTTTCTTTCAGCTCCAAGCTGTGGGAAGATGATTAAAAATGGCACATTGTCTGCACCTGGAATTCCTGACACAACCCCGGCACAGGCAATTGTGTTTCTGACAGTAACAAGACACTCTGGAACTCGGGATTCGAGGACTTTCTGTTCTCCTGCCCGTGCACTTAATGAAACCAGGGTTTGTTTTAGAGAGGAAAAAAACAGAGATAATTTCAGCTCAGTTCAAACCAGGAGATCCAGAGGCAAGAGCCGGAGCTCAGAGTTATGGGAAAATCTGAGGAGAGGAAGGGATAAGGAGCACTAGAAAAAGAAAAATCCTTTTTATTTCCCAAGAAGACATTATGAACAGGAGAGAGAGGAAAAAAAAAAAAAAAAACACCCACTTGACAAGGTTCTTCTAAAGAGGAAGAATAGTGTAAAGTGCTGGTTAAATTCCCATTGATCCTTCACTCAGCTTCCCATCTACATGTGGGTTTGACTATCTGATACTTCCTTTCACTGTCATAAGTAATAACTGAGGGGGAAACAATCATTTCTAAATAACTGCCTATGATTCTTCTATTGTAGTGATTAGTGCTGCATAATTACGAGCTGCTCGGGCTTTCTGCGGGGCTGGGAGGCAGCGGGAGCTGTCAGCGCTGCCGGGCGGCGCCTATACACGGTGCCTATAGATGGTGCTCTTGGCCTCGCGCAGCTTCTCCACGCCGAAAATCGCCACCTGGACGCGCTCCTCGGGTCCGAAACCCTCACGGGAACGGGGGGAAAAAAGCTCTTTTCTCTCCGTGCCGAGGTTGCGTGGGAAGCGGTGGTTTTCTCGCCAAAGGTGGAGCAAACGGGGCTTTGGGGAGTGCCCGAGGCGGGCTCCAAAGCCCCGTTATCCAGCGCTCTCGGGAGTGAGAGGCTGTGCCTGGAGGCTCTGAAAGGCTCCCGGGTCACAGAGGTTCCTGACCCCCTGCTCTGAGGCAACGGTGGTTAGCAAAGATGTGGACAAAGGAAAACTGATCCACGGGCTGCGAGCAGAGCCTGAGCTGTCCCTGGGGCTTCAGCAGCGCTCGGGCACCTGCAGCCGCCGGGAAAAGGCGCTGGGGGTGGCCCCTGGGCACAGCACGGGGAGAAGAGGTGCCTGCCGAGGCTTCAGGGGTGCTTTTACAGCCCATCTCCCCTGCCCGGCCAGCTCCTGGTTTCTCCTGAGAAGCTCCGTGTGCCTGTGCCGTGCCCCTGCTGCCGAGAAGTGGCCATGGCACCCAGGGGACACCGCGGGCAGCTCCAAGGGCCGTTCTGCCCCCAGCTTTGGGAGCAGCAGAGGGGGATGTGAGCCCTGGATGCACCAGGACCCGCTCTCCTGCCGGGAAAATTCCTGTCTCTGCATGTGGCTGTGGAAATAGAGGTGGTGTGGAGCTCTGTGAGCACAGGACCCGTGTGTCCATCTCTGGACAGCTGTCACCATCTGTCACCTCACTGAACGTGGAGCAGGTGCTTCCTTCTGCCGCAGCTCCAGACCTTGATCCCAGCACTGAGGTCTGCCACTTCCCAGAGAAGGCAGAAAACGCAGGATAACCCCTGGATACTCCCAGTGGCCCTTAGGGTGGCCTTGGCAGACCAGGAGCTGGATTTGGCTGTTCCTGGGGGCTCCTTCCCAGCCCAGGACACCCTGAGTGCCCCAGCAGCTGGCCCAGCACAGATCTCACTCATACTTACACCCTGCGCACCCCCAGTGAGTGCCCCCTGCCCTGTGCCACTCCCCGGGGCTCAGGTGCCCCTGCAGGAGCTGTGCTGCACCTCTGGGGCTGCTCCCCAGCCCAGCAAGGCTGTGATGATCAGCTGCAAACCGCCTCTGCCTCCAGGAGCACGAGTGAGCATCAATAAATAATAAACAGGAGGCAGGATGCAGACACGGGCCTCACAGGGGAGAGGAAGGGTGGCTGGCGCAGCCTGCAGGGCTCTGCACCAGGAGGACATCAGCAGTGGGATGCGCATTTGTCCAAAGATGGGGTCGGCAGCGGGATTTGGTTCCATTTGCGGGAATGTGGAGCACAGGAGCTGCACTGGGGACAGAACGGGAGAGGGAAACGCTGGCTGAGGAGCCAATGCTGCCATCCACTGAGTGCCTTCTGCTGCCTCTCCTGAGCTCAGCAGCTGCAGCCTGGGGATCTCCCCGGGCCGCCAAAGTCCTGGAGCTGCCGTGAGGTCGAGGGGACCCTTTCTGTGGCAGTGGGGATAAAGAGCAGGAGCTCTGCCCGTGCTGCCCCGAGGGCTCAGCGGGGGCTGCTGGAGAGGATGAGGATGGTGCTGGGATGGGAGAGAACACCCACAGACCAAGCTGTGCCTCTGTCCCTGGGGAGGGGCAGCGCAGGGCTGGCCATAACCCAGGGCAGGGGGAGGGTGGCACCTGGATCTGCTCAGTGGGATGCACAAACATTTCCTGAGGGAGTCCCACCAGGGCTCCTGAATCCTCTACAGGGGGCAAACAGCAAAACCACCAGCGGTGCCTTTTCCCACCCAAAACTGCCCTTGCAGGGTCTTGCTAATGTGCAACGTGTCACCCTCACTTCTGTGGCCATGGTGACAGCAGTGAGGGTGACACGGGCTGGGCTGGAGGGGAACTGACAGGCGACATTGGCTTGGTTTTGTCACTCAGGTTTGTTGTGGAGGAGGCCCAGGATGATGGTTTTGATTTTCTCCTGTGACTGTTCCAATGTATAATAGAAAAAAATGGTCAAAAAATTCCCCGTGACAAGATCTGGCAAACAGCAATCCATCACGGTATTGATCCCCTGCACCAGTTGCGCTCCTCGGAATCATTCCCAGGCCCCTGGCTGGGTCAGGGTCAGCTGGACCGTGGTGCTCTTGCCTTTCAGGAGCACAATGTCCTGCTGTGGGACGTTCTCCCACAGAGACAACCGGGCCTGCCTTCTCCTCCCTGCCTCCAGGTGTTCCCAAGCCCTCGTGGGTGACCAGTGAGGTGTGGGGTGTTGGAAGATGCTCCTCACTTTGGGCACGCTGCAGCGTCCAGGGGTTTCTCTCCACGCTCAGGCAGCAGGACTGGGCAGCCCGTGGCTCTGAGGCTGAACCACCCAGCCCCAAGGAGGGGTCCCAGCAGTGGGGGGTCACAGGGCACTGCCCCCAGCTGCCCATGGCCCCCGTGGTTGGGTCCTGGCAGCTTTTGGCAGGAGGTTTGGGGCTTCAGGGGCCTTGCAGCACTAGCCCAGCTCCAGCTCTGACCCGGCCCCGGCAGAAACCAGGCCCCCAGCCCCTTCCAGAGATGGGGAAACCGAGGAGCGGAGAGCTGGGCTGTCGCTCTCGCCGCCAGAACTGGAGCCGAGGGCCGCTCAGGGGCTCAGAGCTGGGGGGGGCAGCACCCGACCGCGCCGTTCCGCTGGCCGCAGCCCCCCCAGGGCGGGACAGCTGCGGGGGCAGGTGCGGGGCTTGTCTCGGGGACAGCTGTGGCGGGGCCGGCCCCATCAGCCCCGCCGGCCGCCGCTGCCCCGGGCGCTCCGGGGGCTTTGTTCCCCCGGCACCGGCTCGGCGGGGACAGGGGGGCGCAGGTGAGGTGGGCACGGGGGTGCCGAGCCCCGCTGGCGGCGCTCAGGCTGCGGAAGGGTTAAGGCAGGAGCGGGGGCGGCGCGGGGGCGGGCGGGGAGCGGCGCGGGGAGCGCGCCCGGGCGCGGGGCTGGCGCGGAGCGGGGAGCGCGCCCGGGGCCGGCGGCGGGCGGATGCCGGGGAGGGCGCAGCGCAGCCCAGCCTCGCTCGCCGCACTCGGGCAGCGGCTGCGGAGGAGATGAGAGGCCGGCGGGGCTGAGGCGAGCCGAGCCGAGCCGGGAGGAGGAGGAGGAGGAGGAGGAGGCGGAGGGGGCTGCGGGCAGGCAGCGGCGGCCGCCCGGCCCCCGGATTTCCATGGTGCCGGGAGCCGCCTGCATCCCCCCGCCCTGAGCCGGGAGGCGGGCGGCAGCGGAGCGGAGAGGGCTGGTGAGTGGCGGCGGATGGCGAGGGGCTGCTGCCCGCCGGGGTGCGGGGGGTCCCCGGGGTGGGGGCGCCGCGCCGGGCATCTCCCGCAGGAGGATGCGGGGAGGAGGCTCGGCATCGTTGTGGCCGTGCCGCCCGCGGATGCCCGAGCCGGGTGACACCGGGGGCTGCGGGTGCCACCGGGGGCTGCGGGTGGCACCGGGGGCTGCGGGTGGCACCGGGGGCTGCAGAGCTCGGGGTGGTGCCCGGCGGCTCCGGCCCCGCCGGTCCCGGAGCCGCACGGAGATGCGGGCGGTGCGTGGGGAAGGGATGGAGGATCCCCTCCGACTGCCCGGGTCCAGCGAATCCAGCTCCCGCTGCCTCCCCGGGCTGCTCCGCGCTCCCGTTACACATCGCTGTTTCCCCGTTCGTTCCGCTCGGTACCGCTCAGTCACGGTCTGGAGCCGATGCAGAGGGATAAACTCACCGCCATAAAAAGTTCCTGTCGGCAAGGAGGCACTTTTTGGGAAAAACACCCCCGAATCTTAGAGGGAAAGAGATAAAATCCCCACTGAAACTTTCCCAAATCCTTTTTGGAAGGTGATGAGGGGAGAGATGCCGAATGCACTTGTGCTCCCCGGAGGGAAATCCCGGCTCCCGGGGGATGCTCCCGGTTTCCGCAGCCCCGGGGCCGTGGGATGGGTGTCGGTGACAGCCGGGGCCGCTCAGTGCGAGCTGTCCTCGCCGCCCGTGACCTCCGTTTAACCTGGCACGGTCAGGCATCCCCGGCTTTGTCTCCGCTCACGCCACGGCCAATAGCCGCGCGTTCCTGGAGGTGAAGTGAGTGATGTTCAATTAATCTGTGTTCTGAGGGGTATCAGAAAGTCAATAGGTTAATTTTAAGCGAGGTGAATAGTAAGTGGCAGAGGGGAAAAAAAAATCCCCTGTGTGTCTGCGAGCAGCGGCTGAGGCCGGGAGGTGAGGGAACGGGAAGTTCCCCGAGTGCCGTGATGTGAAACCACCGCTCCGAGGCAGCTCCTGCTCTTTGCTGGGCACTTGATGCTTCACTGGTGGCTTCGACGTGCTCGACAGACCTCGGCTGAGCTGGGGACGTGGTGGTGTCCCTCCTGCTCCGGATGGCTTCATTGATAACGGTGACTAAAGTGGAGTGAGATGACCTACTTACAGCTGAGGGACAGATGCCTGGCAAGAATCTGTGCCATCCTCGGAACAGATGTTTGGCTTTTTACCTTTAACACAGAGGTGTTAGATCCTTTAGAGCTCAACGGGGGCTCTTTTTTTCGGTCTTTATTGCTGTCCTTTTGCCATTTGTTGTCACTTTGAGGACCCTCAAAGCTGCAGTGTGGAGCTCGGGGTGGTGCAGGGGAGCAGATAAGGCAGCTTTGATTTGAGACGCTCGGTGCGAGCGGAGAGGGACGTGACCCAACGGTGACGGTTGTGAAATGGCTTATCAGGCAAGGCAGCCATCCCTCCCGACTCTCCCAACCACATCCCCGGCGCTTGCTGCGAGGAGATAAAGTAACCCAATTTACTCCTCATTGTCTTTATGGTGTTGTTTGATGTAATTAATCGTGGAGTTTCCCCCCCCCCGCGCCCCTCCCCGGCTCAGAACAAGTTGGTGGCGGTGGGAGCAGGTAACAGATGCTGCCTGAGATCTGCGCAGAATCCACCCAAATGATGGGAGCAGCTCTCGCCGGTGCTCTGCCCTGCTCTTTGCCTCAACCCTGAGCCTCCGCTGCTTCCCGGCAGAAGGGAGCTCCAGCTGGATGCCAGAGGGAAGCTGCAGACTCCGGCTGGCAGCAGGAGCCCGGAGAAGGAAGGGGCGACTGCTCCTGCCCCGTGCTCTTTAACTCTCCTCGGCAAATTGCATTAGGACGTGACAAATTGGCTCGCGAAGCAGCTAAATGGAGATGACATTTGGAGCAGTTTGCCGGGCAGACCCCGCGGAGTCTCGGGGAAATGTGTGATTTGCAGGCGCTTCCCGACAGCTCCCGTTTGGGTCCCGCCACGAGGCTTTCCAGAACTTACTCCGGGAATTCCTGTGGCAGCTAAATGTGGGAGTCTGGAGCCTGCCTGGGAAAGGTTGCCCGAAAGCTAGGGCAGATGTAGGTGCAGACTGTCTCATGCCGTGGGCAGCTGAGATGAGGAGCTGAACCGGGAGAGAAAGAGAAGCCGAGATTTAGAAATTGCGTGAGTGGTGAGGAGCTGAAGGTGGGAAGCTGGGCCGGCTGCTGGTGCCAACGTGACGCTGTGCTGGGGGAGCAGGGGCACCTTTGTTCACTGAGGCATCATCCTGGGGGAGCAGGGGCATCAAGGGATGCTCTCCTGGGGGAGCAGGGGCACCTTTGTTCACTGAGGGATGATCCTGGGGGAGCAGGGGCATCAAGGGATGCTCTCCTGGGGGAGCAGGGGCACCTTTGTTCACTGAGGGATGATCCTGGGGGAGCAGGGGCATCACGGGATGCTCTCCTGGGGGAGCAGGGGCACCTTTGCTCACTGAGGGATGATCCTGGGGGAACAGAGGCACCTTTACCCATGAAAGGATGTTCTCCTGGTGGAGCAGAAGCATCTTTGTCCACCAAGAGATGATCTCCTGATGGAGCAGAGGCACTTTTGTTCACCGAGGGATGATCCTGGGGGAACAGAAGCACCTTTCCTCACTAAAGGATGCTCTCCTGGTGGAGCAGAAGCACCTTTGCTCACTGAGGAGTGATCTCCTGGGGGAGCAGGAGCACCTTTCCTCACTAAAGGATGCTCTCCTGGGGGAGCAGAGGCACCGAGGGATGATCCTGGTGGAGCAGAGCCACCTTTGCTGTCCGAGGCTGCTTTGTGACCCTCGGAGCAGGGGCTGCACCACATCCCGACAGGAACACACCTGCCCCGCCTCTCGCAGCGCAGCCGCGGCCGCTCCAGCACGGCGGTGATCAAGCTGTTTTAATTGGCCCCTCTGCAGCCTGAGCGATAAATATGTAATGGGGGAGAGTGCCCCGCTGCTCCTCGCGGTGCCCGGCCTGTCATTTCTGCCGGGGCTCGGTGCTCCCCGCCCTCCCCAGCCCCACACCCGGCTCTGCTCCCTCTCACCCCACCCTGTGAAAACCCCGCTGCCCCATCTGCCCCTGGCATCCTTTAAAAAGGGTAAAAAAAACCCAAAAACCGTGACCAAACCCTGGAAAATGATGAACCTGAGCATGCAGTGCTCCTGAGACAGGCCCCTTCACGTTTCTAAACACTCTTGATTATTCAGCTAATCTTTATTTCATGGGCCTGTTACAAGAAACACAAACGGGGGAGAAAGTAGAAGGCGGTGACACATTTAAAATACACAAGAAAAGTGCTGGCAGGAATATAATCGTTCTTCTTCCAGCGATATGAAATATTTATGGGCCTAAGTTGTGGCAAGATTCTCTGCCTCCCTTCCCACCTAACTCTGAAATGTTGTTTTTTATTTTCCCCGGTACGACAGGACCTGGGGGCACTGGTGGTGCTGGCCTGGCTGTGTGCAGGGCAGGGGCGCCCCGCTGGCCGGGCTCAGCGTCCGTCTGTCCGTCCCGCTGCCAGGGGAGGGAAGGGAAGGGAGGAGCGGAGCCCCGGCCAAGCTGCCCGCCTCAAACGGGAGCAGAGCTGTTACAGTCTGTTAACTCGAAATAATTCAGCAGCGTCCCTTCGGCGGGCTGTGAAAAGCCCCTTTGAGGTGCCCGTGTTGCGGAGGAGCCGCTGCTCCCCCAGGGCATTCTGCTATTAATTCATTAGATCTGAGGGGGTTTTTTTTTTTCTCTCTCTCTCTTTCTCGTCCCCCCCTCTTCTCTTTTCCCCACCCCTCCACCTCCCTCCCTGGCAATTCAAACAGTGATGAATGGACCAAAATCCCTCAAGGGAAACATTTTTTCACTTAGTTACAAAGATTTCATGGCTAATTAGAGTAAATGTGGTTTTTAGAGTGTTAATCTCTTAACCAGCTTGGCTGGGAGGCCACCGCCACAACAGCCGAGGGGAGGGCAGGGGGGACCCGGGGGGAAAAGGTGCTCCCGACTCCTGCGGGGCGCCGGGGCTTCCGTCTGAAGGAGCTGAAGTGTCGGTGGCACCCCGAGCATCCCAGGCCACCTCCTCAGCTGGGTGCCACCTCCGTCCCCGGGCGGGGCGAGGGCACAGCGGGGCTGGCGAGGGCCCGGGAGCTCTCTGTGCGCACGGGGGAGCCGCGCGTGGAAAGAAAACAGGCGACAAAAGTGGAGGCGCTGGAAACTGGGGGTGGGATGTGGCCTTGAAATTCCTCCTCATCCCACTAGAGGGGATCCTCTGGATCCGGCTGGAAACCCGACACAAACCCGGCAAAGGAGCTCTGAGCTGCAGCCTCTGGCTGGTGGCCATGGGGGACGGGGCGCAGGGGCTGGAAATCTGCCCCCGAGCTTTGCTGGAGGGGACACGGGAGGGGACACGGGAGGGGACACAGGGGGATTTTGGCACTTTGCAGACATCCCCGGCTGGTCCGGGCTGGCTGTGGCCGTGTCCCCTCGCTCCCTGTCCATGTCCGTGTCTCCTCAGTGTCGGAGCGGAGCCGCCGGGCTGGGGGAGGCTGCTCCAGCAGCATTTCCCGAGGAAGAGCAGCTTTCCCAAGGAGCGCAACACGTGTCAGTGATGGAGCTGATGCGCTGCGTGCTGCCCGCGGGGCTGCAGCGGGAATTCTGATCTGTCCTTGTGGCTCGGAGGGGCCTCGGGATGCTGCCGGGGGTGGGAAAGGGGAACCCTCCCCTCCCTATCAGAGCCCATCTCATGTTTCTGCCCGTAATCGCAGCTCCTGTTTGGCTGAAATCGACCTGCGAGGGGGAAACGGGGGGAGTGAAAAGCGAGATAAATGTATCCTACTATGAAAATTTAATCCTGCTTTGCCTGGGCTAAAATTGCATTCAGAGCTGGAGATAAAAGGCATCAGAGTCACGTTATAAAAAAATCCGGATGATCTCTGAAGGCACGGGGAGAGCGAGGCTGGGAGGGCCCTGGCAGGGCTCTGCTGTGCCAGGCTGACAGCGCTGCTGCCCCTCCTTGCCCTGGGAGCAGCCCTGGCCCTGACAGCCCCGTGCTAGGGCCACACTCAGCTCCATCTCCCCACCTGCTGAAGGGGAAGGTTCTTCCAAGAGTTTCCCCTGTGGAGGTTCTGCCCATCCAGCTGATCCTGTGCTCGCACTGCACCGTGCTCTGTGTCACCTGAGTCCCTGAAATCTCAGTGAGTGGGGATGACCCCAATGTGCCACGGGCTCCTGAGTGCCCAGGAGAGGCTCTGCAGAGCTGCTGCCTGTCCAGCCATTCCCAGATGGAGTCTGGGATGGAGCCCATCCCCAGCCCCGTGTGGGGTTGGAGGGTCCTGTCCCAGCCAGGCCTTGGCTCTCCAGAGCTCCGTGCTGTGACAGCAGCTTCCCAGGCAGGAACGTCCCTCCCAGCCCTTTTCCTGCTCCAGCGCTGTTTCCCCACTTCATAAAAGTGAAAGGTGACGTCTGAGTAAATATTGCCCTGACCTCTCACCTCTCCTCCTCCCGCTGCTGCTGCTGCCTCCCCGGGGCTGGACCAGCAGCTCCCACCTGCCCTGGGCTCCACTCCCGCGTGGGGATCAGCTCAGCTGTGTGGGGAGGCCCTTGGGATGCTCAGGCACATTCGATCCCGTTTTCCTGCTGCGGGGCAGTGGATGGAGAGCGGCAGTGCTGGGAGAGGCCGTTCTTGGTGCACAGGCTGGAGCCAGCAGCTCATTTCCCTCGCAGCTCCTGACAGCCCTGACACCTCAGCGCTTTAACCCCCGCAGTGCCAGCCTCTGGAGCCCCATTTCCCTGTCTGGGGCAGGCGCAGGCAAACAGGAAAGCTGCGAGGCTCCTGACGCGAGCCGGGGAGGAAGCGCAGCCAGAGCGGCAGGACCAGCACCGCCTGACTCAGCGTGGAAGAAGTTCCTCCTGTCATTTCCAGGCTCAGCCAGCCTGGGAACAGATTCCTGCCAGGGAGATTTATGTGCAGCTCTTCCTCCGTGGCCGCGCTGTCAGCGGGCGGGAGGCGGCGGCGATCCCTCGTGTGCGCTGCTCCTGCTGGAGGAGGCCACAAAGCTGGAGGTGTTTTCCAGGTGTTCCTGAACACCTCCCTGCTTCGGTTTGTTCGCCTGGGAATGAGCTGCCGAAAAGTGAGTTGGTGCTTTTGAGGGCGATAGTTGGGCAGCGCTTGAGGCTTTGGGTTGTTGGGGTTTGTGTGGCGAGGTGTGGCCTGGCGGGGTTGGCCTTGGTGGGGTTTTCCTGCCAGCCTGAAGTGGTGGTTTCACCCCTCAGAGGCTGAGATTCTGGGAATTGGCAGCTGGGAAAGCCGTGGTGAATGTGTGTTGGTGGCAGGAGCCAATATTTTCCTCAACCCCCAGGTGAGGGAACTGAAATCAGCGTTTTCCCACTTTTTGGGGAGCATTTACACACGGCAGAGCCTCAGGGCTGGGCGCTTGCCCAGGTAGCCAGATCTGAGGGGTTCACGTGTGGCCAGCTCGTGTGAAGAGCTTTGTTCCCCGCGGCTGGACAGATTTATTGGTGTCAGAGCAGAGGAGCGGGGAGTTGGCTGTGGAACAGGGATGTTACAGTTCAACTCCATAAAACACGCCGGCTGTCTCCTCTACTCAGTCATTTGCCAAGTCCCCAAAAAGTCGCAGTGACAGGAGCAGAGGATGGAGCTCTGCCCTCATGATCATATTTCCTGTCTTTGCTGGCTTATGTCACAGCCTGGAATGTTATTTGAAGAAAAAAAAAATAGCCTGCGAATTTCCTTTTGATTTTTAATGGAAGTGTGAAGAGGTGGGGAGGAAAAGGGAGCGTGCCTGGAGGTTTCCTAACTGCCTCGATTATTCTAATGGCTAAAATACGCCATTTCACAGGATTGAAATCTGCACTGAAGTTAAAAGGTAGAACTGTGGGATGGTTCAGGTTGGAAAGGACCTTAAAGGTCCTTCCCTGGAAGTGTCCAAGGCCAGGCTGGACACTGGGGCTTGGAGTAACCTGGGACAGTGGAAGGTGTCCTGCCCATGGCAGGGGGTGGAACTGGGTTAGATTTCAGGTCCCTTCCAGCCCAAACCATTCTGGAATTCCACGATTAACCCAGAGTAAGTAAATTACAGTAAGAGCTTTTCAAAGTCCACCTGGCAATGAGAAATGCTTTTGTGTTTGCCTTAAACCTTCTAAAACTCCTGACTTTTGTGCCTGCTCCACTGAACTTCCAAATGAATTTAACATCATCCATTGTGAGACTGGAGCTGGGAGGCCTAAATGGAAAAATGGGAAAAATCCCCAGGAATTGCCTTGGCTGGGAGATGCTGTGGCAGGAGAAGGGGCCCTGCAGGTTCTTTCTGCCCCTGGTTGTAAAGTTTTCCTTGCAGTTCTCAAGGAGTTAATTCCAGCAGCAGCAGCGAGGACGAGCCCTCTCTCCTGGAGTGTTTGGCTCCTCTGGCAGCTGAGGAGCCTCCTGGAGCAGGAATTGTGTTCGGAGCCTGCTCAGTGGTGACAGGTCCAGACTGTCTTTGAAGATCTCATAGCAACCGAGGGGCTCGGGCCAAGCTCGCCGAGCTCACGGCGAGAGAGAGGCAGCAGCCCCTGGCGTGTCCCCCGGGCCATAATGAGGTGCTGCTACAAGGGCTTGTGTAACTCTGCTTTTCAGGGCAGCGACTGTGTGACAGGGACAAGTCCCGGGTGACAGGGACAAGTCGGTCCCGGCCGTTCCTCCAGATGAATTCCCCCGGAGCCGCGGCTTGTGCCGGGCTCAGCTCAGCCGTGCCAGAACAAACTCCCGGAGAGAAACAAAAGCTGAGGCTCTTGTGAGCACTTCCAAGGGTGTTGTATAACTTGGTTTAAAACAAAAACAACAACAAAAAAAGATAAGGGTTAGCGCAGCCCGGGGTCAGCGGGAGGTTTGACCTCAGGAGGGACGGGTTGGGTGGAATTGCAGTGGGGGTTTTATCACCTCTGAGTGGGAATTCTGGATGTGCTGGATTTTAACCGTTTGCTGCCTCACAGACTTGTATTGATAAACTCTGTGTCAGTCCTGTCACTGAGATGAGAGTTAATTGCCTTTAATAAAGGAATGGTCTCCCTGGGGGTGAGTCCTGCTGGCACAGGGCTTTGGGCAGCTCACCTGCCCCAGCAGAACCTGCTCTCACACCCAATGAGCTGCAAAGATCTGTTGCAAACCAAACAATTCTGGCCTAATTTCCCTCTCCTCCGAAGATTTAAAAAATAACCCACATTATTTTCGTCTCAAACTGCAAATTTTGACATGAGAAGAAGCAGAATATCGGCTCATTCGTTCATCCCTGTGAATTCCTGCTTCATTGTCTGCAAATTCCCATTATAAACACGACACTTGGGCAGATTATCTGCTTTAGCCATCGTGTCACTGGAGGGGATATCATATTAATTTCCTTGTCTTTCAGTTTGTTCTCAGCTGTGTGGGATCATTTGCTTAGAAGTCTTGTGATCTTTAATGTAACTCAGTTGGTCTTTGCTGCTGGCTTCGAGAAAGACAAAGGGAGCAGCACTCAGGTGCTCCTGGATTTTCCAAAATCACCGATTTTCCTCAGATCTGGGAGGTTCTTGTTGGCCAAGCATCTTGGCTGGGTGGTTTTGGTGAGATTTCCACAGGTTTTGGTCCAGAGAGAGCTCCAGTTGTTGAGTTTTGGCTTTGCCACCCCCAGAGTCTTTGAGCTTTGTAGGAAAGTTTTGGGGATCTGGAGGAGCAGTTTGTGGCTGTAAAGGGGATTTATAAAACTGAGCCAGCTGAGAGTGGTGCCCTGGCCCTCACGAGCTGTTTTGTTGTGTTTTTGGAGGAAACTCCTTCTGTGGTGTCTCCTTGGGTTTGCCAAAGGAGTCCTGCCACAAACTCAGCCGTAGCTTCTCCCCCTGTGGGATCCTCTGTGTATTTTATGGAATCCAGGGAATTCTGTGGTCAATTCCTGGCCCACCTTGGTGACTTGTCCACTCAGGGGTGATAAGGTGGCTTTGGTCCCCGTGCTGCTCCACCCAAAGCAGTGCCCTGGGGATTTGGGGACAGCCTGTGGCCAGGCTGGGACACATCCCTGGGGCAGAGCTGAACCCAAGGGTGCTCTGGGGCTCTCGGGGCAGGCAGGCTGGGCTGCATCCCTGTGAAATATGGCCTCACACATCCCTGAAGGATTTATTGTTTTCCGGGCACGGCTGGAGCCCGTCCCACAGGCTGGATGTGGGAAGGAAATGACTCAGTTGCTCTCCAGACAAGTGCAGCTTTGAATTCCAGGGAGGCAGGAGGCAGCTGAGAGGCTCCGGCTCGCTCCCGGTGGAATTCCCGGTGTGGCTCTCGCTCCTGGTGGGCTCTGGCTGGGCTGGGCAGGGGCTGGGAGGGAAAGGGCCGGGCTGGGCAGTGGCCTCAGCGCCCTGTGGGGTGAAGATGTCACAGCAGAGCAGGTGACAAGGGAAGGTGGGACCCGCAGGGGCAGGCAGAGGCTGTGAGTGCCGTGCCAAGGCTGGGAGCAGCTGGAGCAGCCCATGGCCAATCCATTGCCACGCCAGGGGCACAGTGTGGGACACAGCCTGAGCAGCAGCAGCTTCCAGGGGGTTTTGGGGAATATTTTCCACCCCCACAGGCAGAACCAGGGTGACCCTTCTTGGGTGAGGAGTGTGGGTGCTGCAGCACCTCTCCTGTCACCCTCGTTGTCCCCACAGCCCGATGTTTGTGCCCTGCCCGAAGCTACTCAGGCATTTGTACAGTTCCTGATTTTCCTCAGGCTTTTGGGATATCTCATCCATCAAAGTGTCCAGCCCCTCTTTAGCCTCAGACCTTCTGGCTGATGTCAGATGGGGACGTCAGCAGCTGCTTTCTCCATCTTATTATCAGCTTGGTTGGAGAGAGAGAAGTTTTTAAATGACAGAGATCCTTAGCAAAGAAACGAGAGTTAGTGTTAAAAATAAAGAAAACAAGACAGCTCGTTTCATCTAAACAGAAGGGTTATTAAACAGGCTTGAATTAATCAGAGATCTGCCAGAGCTCTGAAATTGAAAAGCAGGGCAGAGGAGCAGGGAGCACACGAGTGTGAAGGAGCCACTTTCTCAGGCAGACATTGATGTCCTGATGCTCTGGGAGAGGAGATGATGTTCAGCTGCTGGTGGCATGGAGGGGAAATGGCTCCAGGTTTTGGGGTCCGTGCCTGGACCTCAGCACATGAGGCTGGGGGCAGCTGGGAGCCCCCAGACCCTGACTGGCAGCCCGTGGTGGGACCCTGCCCATGGCCAGGCACCGTCCCCGTGGTGGTCACTGCTCCTCTGGCTGGAGCAGGCTGGGCAGGGATGGAGCTCTTTTACCCTTGCCAGGGTTCAAGTACCTGAAAACTCTGTCAAAAACCAAATCAAACACCCGAGGGATGCCTTTGGAAGGGCCTCCAGCAAAGAGGCTTTGAGGGGTAAAGGCGTTTCCTTGGTGGTGGCTGTAGCTCTCAGCCCACCCTCCTCAGGACAGGCCTGGCAGGGGCTGGCGAATGGGCTGAAGGGTTCCTCAGTCCTGTGAGGCCCCCGTCCTGCATCGTGTGTCTGCTTTGCTTTTCCTACTCATTTAAGGGCTTCTGCAGTTGTGTTCTGCCTTCCCGACTCCCCTGATCCCACAGTGGCACCTGGGTGATAATTCCTGCCGTGTTTGTGGTGGGAATGCTGGCACTGAGAGGGGCAGCTGGAAATGGAGGGGAGCAGGGAGCTGGTGCTGGGCATGGAGTGGGAATGAATCTGTGCCTGTGCAGTTCCTGCAGTGCCCACCCTGCTGGGGCTGAGCAATGAACACCCTGTGAGTGTTCCTGCAGTGCCCACCCTGCTGGAATGAACACCCTGTGAGTGTTCTGCAGTGCCCACCCTGCTGGAATGAACACCCTGTGAGTGTTCCTGCAGTGCCCACCCTGCTGGGGCTGTGGAATGAACCCCCTGTGCAGTTCCTGCAGTGCCCACCCTGCTGGGGCCATGGAATGAACACCCTGTGCAGTTCCTGCAGTGCCCACCCTGCTGGGGGCTATGGAATGAACACCCTGTGAGTGTTCCTGCAGTGCCCACCCTGCTGGGGGCTGTGGCACCGCTGTCCCCGCAGGGACGGACAGCAGGATGGCCTGGGGGTGTGCAGGTTTGCCTTGGTGCTGATCCCAGGGGATCAGCCCGTTCTGGGGTGGCAGGGAGCCCCAGCACCCCCAGTAGCCCCCCAGATGTGCCCAGGGGTGCTCCCAGGCAGCTCCGTGCTCCCCACGACTCCAGCACCGCTGGCTGAGACAGACCCAGCTCTGCCCAGCTGGAGATTGAGCATCCCAGAACCTGATCTGAACGAACGCCCCGGTTCCTGGTTTACTCAGGTAACAGCGCTGTGGCCACTGTGTAAATACCTCTGGCTGCCGGAGGGAGCGAGGGGATAACGCACCCCACCCGCTGCCAGGGGCTGGCACAGCCACAGGAGCTCTGTTGCAGGATTTCTGTTTAATGGAGTGGCTGGGGACCCATTTAATTTGGAGCTGGGGCTCTTCACTTGCCTGTGGTGTGCTTGGAGTGAGGCCAGGAGAAGCTGCTGCTTATTTTCCTCCTGCAGTTCGGTGGCCACTCTGTGATCCTCCCTCGTGCCGCTCTGTAATATTCTCCTGTAATAAACTGCAGCTGGATGTCACCTGGGGACACGGCGCTGGGCTGAGGCTGGGGAGATAAACCTCCTTGCCCTGCCACTGGGACCTTTTGCTTAGCCTTGGGCAAATCATTTCATCGTTTAATCTGCTTGCACCTAAGGTCAGCAGCCATTAAATTCCGTTTTGTTGGGAATAAAGTCCATGAATAATCAAAGGATGCTCAGGTGGAGAGGTGGATACAGCTCAGTCCACCAGGAGTCAGGTAGGAAACCAGAAAAAGCACTTTCTGAGGCACATAAAACTGACCTGGATTGCCTGGAGGGGTTGTGAATTCTGTTTCTGGGGGTCCTGGAGGACTATTTAGAGAAAGGCGGCTGGAATGATGGCTATAACAGCTGGGCCTTGCAGCAGGGGCCTGTGTCACACACTCACAACTCTCTCTCCAACTCTTTCAACGTTACCCAAAGCCAGTGACCTGTTTATACAGGTTTGCCTGAACCTGAGCCTCCCCAAAACTTGACTGAGCCAGCTGTGAAACTTCAGAAGTGTTAAATTTCCCCTTGGTGTCAGACTTCAAGGCAGCCTGGAAAACCAGGGTCTGTTCCGCTCCGTGCTCCAG
This sequence comes from Sylvia borin, assembly GCA_014839755.1. Lineage (NCBI taxonomy): Eukaryota > Metazoa > Chordata > Aves > Passeriformes > Sylviidae > Sylvia > Sylvia borin. Next base: position 5,787,878 of record CM025980.1, on the reverse strand, counting down.
CACGTCAGCTTGTCACCAGCCTCAAACCTGTCCCCGGGGACTGCCTGGGGAATAAAGTCCTCCTTCCCCAGCTCCCCTCTCCGAGCGAGGTAATTTATGAGCTATTTCACAGCGGTGCTCTCGAGGCTCAGGCGCTGCCAGCTGCGGTTTCTCGGCGAGCAGGTGTCAAGTGTCACAGTGGGGAAAGGAGAAGGTGTCTCATTTCTGCCACCGACGTGTCCGCGCTCCCTTATGGATTCCCCTGCCAGCCCTCTGGGGCTGCTGGGTTAAATGACTCCAGCTGCAAGGCACAGCTGGGGGACAGCCACAGCTGTGCTGCTGCTTGGGATCCCCCTGGGGATGGGGGGACTGAGGAGCACAACTTGTCCAAGGCCTGTCCAGCAGATCTGGGACAACGCCAAGGGTGGCATCAGATGTGACTTGTCCTTGTCCTCCAAACTGCAGCTCCAAATTTGGGGCTTAGGGCAGGGATTTTCTGCTTCTCCAGACCTGCGTGTGCACAGCAGGGAGGTGGAGGGGAGGGTTTTGCACAGTGTGTGTTGTATAAACAAATATCTGGGCTCCGGACAAATTCTGTGCATAATTCCTCTGATGGTGTTTGTTATCAGGGAAATGCCTTTTGGTGGCTGGGTTCTGTTCTTCCCCTCCTCTTCCTTGTCCCAGGCCTGGAGGAAGCAATAATCACAATGCTGTGTTTTGCCCTCTTAACTCTTTCTCAGAAGGCTGCGAGCCTGTGAAATGGCATCCCTGGGAATGAGCAGCCCCGGGAAGGGGGGACACAGCTCCTGGCACAGGTCCTGCTGTTGGCTGCCAGCACAGAGCTGGAAGGTGGATTTTGGTCCAAAACCCAAAAGGTTCAGGTTCTATTTTGTATTATTTGTCATTCCTGTGAGGAAACCTCTGGAAAAACCTCGGAGCCGACTCCAGGCTCCTCACTGGTGATTTACAACTTGTCCTTATTGTTGTTGGAGTCAAAATGCTCACTAGGAACGGCCAAGAAGAGGTGGCAGGAGCCGTCCTCATGGCTCTGTGTTACAGAATTCCAATTATTCACACCAAGCTGCCAGAAACTTCCCTTGGGGTCAGGCTCTGGGCTGGTGTCTGCCTGGTGGGCACTGCTGGGGTCTGCAGGGAGAAGTGCCAAAGCTCCCAGCTCCAGGGCAGCCAGGGAAATCCTCAGCTTGGACATGGATGTGCCGAGGCTTCTCTTTCCCTGAGAGCAAGGATGGGGTGGTGTGAGTGGGCAGGGAAGTTTCTGCTGGGCAAGGGGGGATTCGGTGTCCTGGGGCTCCTCTGGCTGTGCTGGCCTGGCCAGAGGCACCACGGAGCACCCAGAGCCCTGGGTGTAAATCACTGCTCACCAGAACAACCCCAGCCCCAAAGAAAAGCCCCTGTCACCAGCAGGCAAACACAGCTGCCACACTGGTGACATCAGAATTGTGCCTTTGAGCCATCCTTTGCCACAGGAGGTTCTCTTGTTGTTTTGAGTTTAATTTTCTTTTTTCTTTTATTTCTTTTGGGTTTTTTTTTTTTTTGGGGGGGGGGGAGGTATTGGTTGGGTTGGGGGTTTTTTGGTTGTTTGGGTTTTTTTTTTTAAGTTTTTTGGGGTTTTAGTATTTTTGTTTTGGGGGATTTTTTTGTCTTGTTGTGTGGATATTTTTGTATGTTGGTTGTTGTTTTTTTGGTTTTTTTTTCCTGGTCTGCACAAAATGCCACTAATGACAAACTGTGGTGCCTGTGAGTGAGTGACAGCTGAAATGAGAGAAATGACTAATGGTGCCTCCTGAAGCCCGGTCACATGGAGATTAAATGAGCCCTTTTCTCTTCCCCCCTCAATGAGAATCATGGGCATTTGAATAATAATATTATAGTCTCCATTAGGATGACAGTGGGGGAAAAAATCGGCTCAGACCTGTGATTATTCCTTCAATCTAATAATTATTTAAATACCAGATAACTCCTTTCAGCCTAATTGAGGCCTTTCAGCTGCTTGGGTTTATATTGTGTGCCTGAATTTACTCTTGCTTTCACCTTGCGTTACTAATAGCTGCAGATTGCTTCTGAGGCTGTATTTTAAAACTCTCTTCAAGGAAAAAAAAAAAAAAAGAGAGGAGAAATTAATGATCAAATGGTATTAAGGATCAGAGTTAAAATCATCCATTCTGCTGGTGTTTAACTCCCCAGGTGTTTGGCCTCCTCCACAGCCATGGTTGGAGGTGGGAGGGACCTTAAAGCTCATCCAGTGCCACTCCTGCCGTGGGGAGGGACAATTTCCACCATCCTGGGCTGCTCCAAACCCTGTCCAACCTGGCCTTGGGCACTCCAGGGATGTGGCAGCCACAGCTGCCAGACCTCTGCTGACCTCTCCCCACCCCCTGAGCCAAGAATTCCTCCCCAAAATCCCAACTGGCCCTCACAGGGAGCGGGCTCCTGTGGCTGTGTAGTGCCTGCAGTGCTGAGCTCTGCTCAACCTGCCCCCTCACTGAGGCTGTTTTACACCACAGCGACAGAGAGTCCAACTTCACAAGGCTGAAAATGGCTCCTTTATTTTTGGGGTGTGTCTCCCTTTTATACCATTTCACACAGACCAATCTGATTGGTGACACAGAGACAAACCTCTTCACTGCCATTGGTCAGAGCAGAGGGACATCAAGGAGAAGTCCCTCCTGGGGAAAGGAATGAACAACAAAGTTACAGCTACAAAAACATTTCTCCTGTTCACAGCAAATTCCCTGGGAACAGAATTTCAGCAAACCAAAACACCTCAGACACAAACCAGGGCTGCACCTCACCTTGTCCCTTGTTGGGATATTCACCCAGGAATGGTGTTGGGATATTCACTCAGGAATGGTGTTGGGATATTCACTCAGGAATGGTGTTGGGATATTCACCCAGGAATGGTGTTGGGGTGTTCATTCAGGAATGGTGTTGGGATGTTCACCCAGAAATGTGGTGGGAAGAGCTGGGGACTCCCCTGCTGCTGCTGTGGGTGTGGGAAGGAAGCAGGAGCAGCTGCTCTGTGCCACAACTGTCCCCAAAACACCAGGAGGGTGGCAGGGTCCGTCCCCTCCCTGGGACAGGCAAACTGCCGCTGCCACAGGTGGGAACGCCGAGCCTGGCAGCGAGAGGGGAGCAGCTGGGGAGATGTCTCCCCGAGCAGAATGAGAAAGCCATTACCGCTGCCTCTGTGCTGTCGTGTCTCCTGTCAGTGACACGGGGATGGCAGCGCGGGGACAGAGTTCCTTTGTCACCTCTCGGAGCAGCCGTCTCCGGCGCCCGGCGGGAACAAGCCTAAAGAGCGGCTGCTCGCTGACATCGGCGGCTCAGGGCGGCTGGGCAGGGCTGGGAATCGCTTTAAATCGAAATAAAACCAAACCAGGAGCAGCAGCCCTCAGATGGGGGGTGAGGGAACGGCCTCCTGCCGGGGCAGGGGGTCAGAGCTGCAGGGTCTCCATGGGCTGAGTGGATGGATGCGGAATGTGGCTCATCCTCAGCCTCTGCCCAGGGCTGGGCTGACCCCGAGGTGAGGGAGGGTGTCTCTGAAGTGGCTCCTTTGCCCGCCCAGCCTCGAGCACGTAAGGAATGCAGATTTTGGGATAAAGGAGAACTCCGTGGTGGTTTTCTGCTTCCTTGCTCTCAGGCACCTCTGCGGTCAAGTGGAGCAGGCTGCTCTGGACTGGTGGTGTCTCTCCTGCTGGCAGGGTTTGGTGGCTGATCTCACCATGTTTTCCCACCTTGGTGGCAGCTGCTTTTTGGCAGGAAATACTTTGTGAAGGAGTTCCTGCCTAAAAAGCACCTGCTTGAGAGGCACTTCTGGCTCCGGGGAGGTCTGAGGGGAGATGGCAGCACCTCCAGTGTGTTTGTGCTCAATGAACTTGCCTGCACGAGGCTTCTTCCTCGGGTTCCCAAATTAAACCAGAGAGGGTTTAAAGGTAAAGAACAGCTCTCATTTCCTCTGCTGCTTGCAGCAACACACCCGGCGGGAGACATCCTTTCAGCCAAGATTGCAGATGGATGGTTGGGGCTGTGAGCAGCAGGCTTTGTCTTGGGCTGGAGCTGACTCTCCCCTCCCTGGCTGAGCAGAGCGTGTTCTAAAGAGCCAAACCCCACCACAAAATTAAGATGCAGGGGCTGAAACAAGTGGCAAAGCGTCAAGCCTGAACAGTTCCCCAGTAAGTTGTGGACTTGTTTAATTCTCTCTTTATCTCAAGGACTGTGTAATTAGAAAGCCTCCTTTGAATTTTATCTGCAGGGCACACGGGATCTAATCCTTTGCTCGGGGTGGTTCTTCTCTCCGCAGAACCATGTGAGGGACATCGCCGGGGCTCAGGACGCGTGCGGGGGACACGGAGTTTGCCTTTCCCAGGATGGATCAGAGGAGGAGCTGGCCTCGGGCACTGGACTCTGATGGCCGGTCAGTGGCTCTGCTCTGCCTCCTCCTGGCATCTCTCTCCTGGGACGTGTCCGGCAACGCCTCGTTCAACACTTTCCACTCGGAGAACCGCGACTGGACGTTCAACCACCTGACGGTGCACCGGGGCACGGGCGCCGTCTACGTGGGGGCCATCAACAGGGTGTACAAGCTCTCGGGGAACCTGACCATTCTGGTGGCTCACAAAACCGGGCCCGAGGAGGACAACAAGTCCTGCTACCCTCCCCTCATCGTGCAGCCCTGCAGCGAGGTCCTCACGCTCACCAACAACGTCAACAAGCTGCTCATCATCGACTACTCCGAGAACCGGCTGCTGGCGTGCGGCAGCCTCTACCAGGGGGTCTGCAAGCTGCTGCGCCTCGACGACCTCTTCATCCTGGTGGAGCCCTCCCACAAGAAGGAGCATTACCTGTCCAGCGTCAACAAGACGGGCACCATGTACGGGGTGATCGTGCGCTCCGAGGGCGAGGACGGGAAGCTCTTCATCGGCACGGCGGTGGACGGCAAGCAGGATTATTTCCCCACCCTGTCCAGCCGCAAGCTGCCCCGGGACCCGGAGTCGTCGGCGATGTTGGATTACGAGCTCCACAGTGACTTTGTCTCGTCCCTCATCAAGATCCCCTCGGACACGCTGGCCCTGGTCTCGCACTTTGACATCTTTTACATCTACGGCTTCGCCAGCGGCAACTTTGTCTATTTCCTGACGGTGCAGCCGGAGACCCCCGAGGGCGTCTCCATCAACTCCGCCAGCGACCTCTTCTACACCTCCCGCATCGTCCGCCTGTGCAAGGACGACCCCAAGTTCCACTCGTACGTGTCCCTGCCCTTCGGCTGCGTCAGGGGGGACACGGAGTACCGCCTGCTGCAGGCTGCCTACCTGTCCAAGCCGGGGGAGGTGCTGGCCAGGGCCCTCAACATCACGGCGCAGGAGGACGTGCTCTTTGCCATCTTCTCCAAGGGGCAGAAGCAGTACCACCACCCCCCCGACGACTCGGCGCTCTGCGCCTTCCCCATCAGCACCATCAACGCCCACATCAAGGAGCGCCTGCAGTCCTGCTACCAGGGGGAGGGCAACCTGGAGCTCAACTGGCTGCTGGGGAAGGACGTGCAGTGCACCAAGGCGGTAAGGATGGGCTGGGTGTTGCCTGTGGGACACTTTGAGAGCCAGGGTCGGTCCCTGCCCCAATGGAACACAAGTTTGCAGAGGAGGATTATTCTGCCTAATCCTCCCTAAATTCCCTCTCCGTTTCCCTAAATTCAGAGCACTGTTCTGCTTTAATCCATGCTCTCATCCTACAGTGTGATGGCAGTGAGGGAAGGGGTGCTGTTAAGGCAGAATGAAGGTGTGCAGCTTCCTGGGAGTCTTTGCCACTCCCAACCCGGGGCTCTGGGGGCTGCAGGAACCCTGGGGAAGGTGGCTGGAGCTGGCAGGGGGTGACACATTGGTGTGTCCCCCCCTGCTGCCGGCACCACCAGCTCCTTCCACACCACCCCGAGTGTGAGGGGCTGCCCTGAGCTCTGTGTCACTCACAGCTGCCCCAAACCTTGTCTTTCCAGCCAGTCCCCATCGATGACAACTTCTGTGGGCTGGACATCAACCAGCCCCTGGGGGGCTCGGTGCCCGTGGACGGGGTGACACTCTTCACCTCCAGCCGTGACCGCATGACCTCCGTGGCTTCCTATGTCTACAATGGCTACAGCGTGGTCTTCGTGGGCACCAAGACGGGCAGGGTGAAGAAGGTAAGCCTTGTCTGTGGTTCTGGGTTTTCCAGTTGGGTTTTGTCTCTCTCGGGATGCTCTGGTGCGTCACCGCTGCTGTGTCTTGTGGGTGTTTCCCGGTGGGAAACTGGGAGTGAAACAGGAGTGGAAATGGCAGAGTTTGGGTCCCAGCTTGGGGCTGGAGAGGCAGAGTTCAGCTCTCAGCGTTGTTAGTGTGGTTTGTTCTGGAGTGTGGTTTGTTCCAAGTTTTGGGAAAGGTGAAGCTGAAGCTGCTGCAGGATGGTCCTGGAAAAGGAACCAAAGGAGGTCAGCTGGAAATCTTGCAATAGTTTTGTTTCCCAGCAGTCCTACTGCAACTGGTGCAGAAGACTGTGAGTTACGAAGCCTTTGGAGCTGCTGGTGCTGGCAGGATTTTGGTCATGGAGAGATAGGAACGGGTTAACGTGGCTGCTTTTGGAACCAAGCCTCAGGGCAGAGTCCTCCTGCTTCCCTCTGCCTCCTCCCTCCTGCTGGATGATTGATCAGCCCCGGAACATTCCTTGTCCTCCTCATCACAAGCGCTGAGGAGGGGTTTGGTAGGGCTCAGGTGACAGTCACAGAATGCTCAGGTCGGAAGGGACATGGCAAGGACACCTTCCACTGGCCCAGGCTGCTCCAAGCCCTGCCCAACCTTGAATCACTTTCAGGCCTTTGAAGTCCAGCTGGGATTTCCCCACTTCAGAATCACAAAATCACAGAATATTCTGAGTTGGAAGGGAACTCTCCGAGGAGCTCTGTATTTAAAATAAGTGTGGAAGTGGCCTTGGGGTGTGAACAGGGGACTGTGAGAGCCCTTGGTGGCATTTAGAGCTGGAGCTGCAGCTGGAAGCCAGCTCAGCAGTGGGGCTGATCCAGCTCCAGCAAAAGCAGCCTTGGAGCTGCTGCTCTGGCAAGCTGAGACCCTTCCAATTAACCTCAGCTCTAAATGACAGCATTAGGTGAGCATGTTAAACACAGCCCCTGCTCCTTCATGCCGGGGAAAGGGTTAACAAATGTAATCAACAGCAGGCTGTTAATTTTTTGAGTCCTTAAGCAGCAGGGAATTTCTTCCTCATCTATCCAGGAAGATACAAGGACAGGCAGATACTACACTTGAATCTCTGCATCATTTTAATTACATCAGTTCATTAATATTCATTCAGCACTTTACAAGTGCTGAGTAGTAGTAAATTAGGTGCCTCCCTGGTGCCTCTCGAGTGTCAGTGGGGCAATTTTGAACGTGGGGGAGAGAAGGAGCTTGTGAAGCAGAGCCCTTCACTTCCCTGCTTCCCGCGCACTGGCACAGGAGAGAGCTGGGGTTTTTTTTAGATAAATGGAAGGAAGAGGAGCCCTGAGCACATCCCAAACCTCTGTGCCGGGCTCGGAGCTGGGGATGCAGCTGGGAGTGCAGCCTGGTGCTGGCTGTGGGCAGGGTTTGGGGATGGGGAGGCAGCAACAGCCCAGAGCCTGTGCCTGCACACGAGGTATTTTCGGCTTGTTCCGTGGATGATGAAGGATCACAGAAGCAGCAGTCCCTCCAGCAGGGTTTCATTCCTGGTGCTAGTCTACACTGAACACTTTTTTGATGCAAAGTCAATCTGTCTGTGCTCAGCTGTCCGGAGGGAGGGCTGTGGAATCCTTCACCTGCAATCCTTCATCTGCTGGGTGAAAATCGGCCCATCTCTGAAGTAAATTCATTCCAGACATTCACTGCAGCCAGGTTTCCGTGGCATCTGCCCTTATTTAACAGCAGAGCTGCCTGAAGCTGATGGGCTCCAGCCCTCCTGTAATTAACTGGAAACAATCATGGTCCTCCCCTGTGTGGGGCTGGGGATGTTGCTGTTCTCTCTCTCTCACAGCTCTGTCTACACCGTTAGCAGATTCTCCCTCGTTTGACACGTGTGATTATCTATTCCCTGGCCTGAGGGAGCCCAGGTGAGGTGTAGGAAGCGGCTCTGCACGGAGCCGAGGGGCTCTGGCTGCAGAGGAGGCGACACCCGGGGGAAGTTAACAGGTTGTCTCTGATTTCGTGCCTGTTCCAAGGTAACCAGACACGTCTCTGAGTGCTCAGGGTGCCCAGGACTCTCTCCTTATCTCTCCTTCCCCGTCTGTGAAACGCTGGTGGAAACGTTCAGCACCTCTGGAAGCGCCAGGGATTTGTGGAGACACCTTTTCCACCTGATCTCCTCCTCCGTCTCAGATCTACCCACACGATTAATGTCTGAAAGCTTTGTCACACCTATTCCCTCGCCCACAGCTGTTGATTTCCTTTGGAAACAAGCTGCTGGCTCCGTCTGGGCTTTCAGGGAAGGCATTTTTGTGTAGCTGGAGGAAAGTCAGGGAGATGGCTCAGAAATCTCTCAAATTCTCACTGCTCTCCCCCAGTAAGGATTCCTTACTGGAAACACTGGGTCCTCTCACTGGTGTCCTCCTGCCTTTAGCTCTTCACCCCACTGCTCCTGCCACATTCCCAGCTCCTGCTGCTTCTCCTCCCCAGGAATTGTCTCAAAGTGGGCGAAAAGCAAAAGCTGCTGATGCTGCGGCCCTTTGGCTCCAGCACAGGGGCATGGGACGAAATTCTCCCTCCTGCTCTCCTTCCAAAGCCCCTCAGCCTCCTGGCTGTGGGAAGGAGGGGAAAGGGGCTCATGTTGGAGGCACAAGCACTCAGCACCGTGGAGTCCTCCAATAAAACCATTTTTGCGTGGAGCAAAAGGAGAAGGGACATTAATACAACAGTTAACGGCAACTAAGTGCTGGGGGGAGATGTGTCAGCTTGCTTGTTCTGTTTATGGGCTTCATACAATTCTATCAATATTGATGTGTGATGCCTTTGATTTTGACACTAATCATTGCCATGAATTAAATTTGCAGCCATATAATTAGAACTGCTATTAATAGGGCCTCAAGCTAAGCACTGCTGCGCTTAGTTGTCTTTTTCCTGATGGAAAACGGCATCCATGGCACTCAGCTCATGTGGCGTGCCTGGGAGGCGCTGAGGCTGATGTGGAAATTGCACTTGCTGTGCTTAGAGGGGCTCCTCTGGAAGGCGGATTCATGGGAAGGGGCTGCCTCAGAGGTTCCCCAGGAATTCCACCAGAGTTGCCCTTGAACTTCCCGGTGGTTTGCTGCTCTTGGGATGCAGAGCCTCAGTGGGGGAGAGGAGGATTGCAGGGAGAAAAGAGGAACCCTCAGCGTGCAGGGCTGTTATTGCCGTGTTCCCATTCCATCTCCCCTTCCTGCAATCCTGCCTGTTATCCCCCTGCCCTGGCAGAGCTGTGTCAGCCCCGTGTCCCTGTGCACGCCTGGTTCCATCCCATCAGCCCGAGCTCGGTGCCTGCCGCGGCAGCAAGGCTCGCCACTAAAAATCAATCTTGTATTTCATCCCGAGAGGTCTGTTTCTTATTAGGTCTAATAAATCAGTGAAGTGCCCTTCATTCAGCTTGTCAATGCAGGACATTGTTTGTGATCAAGAATAAATAAATGTCTCTGCTCTGTCTGCCAGTCGCCATCTAGGTATTATTTTTCCATCATGCTGTTTATGCTGGCTGCAGGAAAAATGCAGTTCCTGCAGCTTTGCCTGCCTCCCCACGGGCTGGGAGTGCTCCTGGGTGGTAGAGGCGAGGGAAAAGCTGGAACAGTGATGTTGTACCCGGTGCTGAGTTGCTCAGTGGTGATGAGGTTTTAATTTGTGCGCTTGGAGATGTGGAGGTGTTACAGTGCTGCAGGCCCAGGTGTGGCTATTTCAGGTGCCTCGAGGCGAAGGATAAAATGTGTGAATGAAATCACCCCAAATTCTCCTGGAAAACGGGTGTCACACATTGTCCTGGCCGTGACACTCTGTCCCCAGGACAGCTGCACTGGATGTGGCTCGAATCCATCCCGGGCTGTGAGGTCACCCCTAAAGAGCAGCTCAGGCTCTGTCTGCAGGAGTCCACAGAGAAATACACAGCTCTGGGGCACTCCTCCCGATGGGAACCACTCTCCTGTCACCTGCTGAATTCCTGAACTCTGTCCTTGCTCCCCTTTCCCAAGGGACAGCCACGAGCCATTGGATGGCGCCGCCAGAGGAGCGCAGAACTTTTAAGTGCGTTGTTACGTCTTGGGACGTGAGAGTTTTATTCAGCTTGGCTGATTTAATTTGTTCCATTAGTGGGAATAAAGGAGGGCTTTCACAATGAAATATATATGTCCGGACCCGTCCTTAGATGACTTCATTCCGTGGATGGTTATCTCATTCCACTAATTTATCCTTCGGTTTGGCCCCCGCACGCTCATCCCGCCACACTTCAGGGAAAAACTCGGTTGCATCAGCGTGTGGAGAAGCCAAGAGGACACCAGGCTGTTACGGAGCAGATGAGAATCATCCATTTGCAGGCGCCTTGCAGAGGATTTGCCTGGTTTTAGCAGAAGGGTGGGAGGTCAGGGGCTCTGGCGGCTCCGTGGCCCATCCATCACCCTCAGAGAGCAGATCTGCACATCCCGGCAGAGGTGTGAGAGGGCAGATGGTTCTTGTTTGGCTGAAGAAGCTGTTTAATTGAAAGGTCTGAGAAAAAAAAAAAAAAATTTGCCCTAGGATGTGAAATAAGAGGGTGATTGTTCAGTGCTCTACTTGCTGCTGTGGTTGGAGGAGCTGGGATTTGTTTTCTCCCCTAAACGAAGATTTCCCAGCTTCAGAAAGTAATTCCCCTTTGCTTCCACCTGTGCTGCCACACCACAGAAATGGGTCCCCAAAATGCCCCACTCTCCCTCACATTTATTATTTTTCATAGCCAGAAGTTGGAATCTTATTAATTGGAATTTGTGCAAGGGAATAGGAGAAGTGCTGGAAGCCAGAGGGGAGCACTGGGTTGTGTTTGGGGCTGGAGATGGGGCAGAGCTGCCCAGTGCCTCTGGACTGTGGGTCTGAGCACTCAGGATTGTCCCTGCCACCTCTCAGTGGCCTCCCTTGTCCCAGCATCCCTTCCCTGGATCTCTTACCGGTGCCTGCCAGAGCAAGTCACATCAGAAAAAGAACCAGAAGTTGGCAGATATTTTTATAGCTGCTGGAGAGAGAAGGGGCAGGTGTTCAGGAAGTGCTGGGGATGTGAAATGGAGCCAGGTGAGCTCGGAGGCTGCTTTAATCTCATTTCTTGGCTCGGGAGATGGGGATGACTCTGGGTTTTACGCAGGTTCAGGCACCTTGAAAAATCAACTGGAAATTTTGGAGGGCAGCGATTGCTTTTGGTTCAGCCCTAAATCAGGTGGGGTTAGTGGAGGCTGTGAGTGCTGAGCATCCTTATCCATGGAATCCATCCTGCCTGGACCACATCCTGCTCCTGAAATCATGGAATGGCTTGGAAGGGACTGTCAGAGGCCATTGAGTCCTGCAGAGAGCAGGGACAACTTCAGCCAGACCAGGCTGCCCAGAGCCCCATCCAAACAAGGTTTTTATCTTGAAAATATCTCGGAGATAATTCATCCCCACACCTTCTCCCAGGGGTATTATCTCCCTTATGAGCATCAAGTGAGGCAGAATAACTTCTGTTCTATTCCTCCTCCGTTTCACGATGCTTTCATCAAGTTCAATAATGAGTTTCTACTTGAAATGATCTTGGTGAAAAACATCACGGAGTTCCAAACTCTTCTGTGAACTGCTGTTGGTTTTGCCTGCCCGTCCCTGCTTTCCTTGGAGCGTGAGGCTGGAGGAGCTGCAGTTCTGGAAGCTGTTGGCTTTGGGGGCAGGGCAGAGTCAGACTCCTGCCTTTCCACTCACCAGTCAAGAAGTTCATGCTTTCTTTACTATAAACATATTTTTTTTCTGCAGGCTTTTAAAATCTTCAGAGGTCAAAACAACACAGGTTTTGGTCCATTTGTAGACATCTTAAATCCCTGGGTGGCAAGAAATACTGTGAGAAGCCCGGGCTGTGTTGCTTCTCTAAATGCCTCCTCGAGGCAGGAAAAACAAATGTGGAAACCACAAATGAGACGGAGGAATGTGCAGGGAGAGTCCCGGGCGCTGGCACAGCCCCTGAGCTGCCGCTGTGCTGCAGAAGGGTCGGGTTTTGGGGACAATTCGGGGGAAGAGCCGCGGTTTGAGGTGGGGCTGCCTGGGAGGTGTTCCCTGGCGGTGTGGTGATGCTGCCTCTCCACCATCCTCTCCATCCCCCGATGGAGGTTCCAGCCCCTGGCTGCAGCGGGTGCCTGTGGCAGGGAGCAGCGCTGTAAAAGCCTGCGGGGTTTGGGGTGGCCGATCCATGCTCGGAGCATCTGCCCGCAATTTACAGCCGTGCGGGGCGAGGCTCCGCAGCAGCACCAGCCCATTACCCTCCTTATGATGCGTGGGCTCCACGCCTCCCCCCGCCTTTTAGGAGCCTTTTCCCATTCCTGCCGAGCTGTTTGGACAGGCAGAGGCCGGCTTTGGTGCGGGGAGCTCCCTGCAGGGATCCCAGCCTGGAAAACAGGGAGGGAGATGGAGCCCTGCTGCTGTGAGGAGCTCCCGGGGGTGATGCTGCAGCAGCCCGGGGGATTTTACACATCAGGCTTCTCTGGAGCTGTGGAACGGCCCTGGGGCTTCTCTGGCTGTGACCTGGGGAAATAAAAAACCCCAAAACCAGCAAAACCCTGAACCTGAACCTGCTCACTCTGCCAGGGTGTGAGCCCCTGCAGTGACATGGCCCAAAGCAGTGTGACATGGGAATGACCTGTCATCCCACGGGATTTGCTCCTGAGCTGAGCTGGAGGCTCCCAGTCACTCCCAGTTCATACTGGGGAATAGAGGATGGCGGTGGAGGGACAGAGGCTTTAGGACTGGGATTCCTTGGACAGGGATGCAGGAGGGGGAGCACAGGCAGCAGCAGGAGAAGCCGCAATAATTAACATGAGGCTTCATCAGTGATTGTCCCTCTGGCCCCTGTGTGGGTGCCCTGCCCCTCTCCTGTTGTTCCTCACTCTGTTACACGGCTCTGCATCAAACAGATCCGTGTACGTGACAGTGACGTGCATTTAAAATGAATGTACACATCATACGGCCTCGCTCCGACACAGCACGGGAAGGGATTTGGTTTTGGTTGGTCTTTTTTTATTTTTGTGGTTAGCTGCTAAATTATTTATTGTGTGCCGGGCTTTAATCTCATAAACCTGCCCGCAGGCCTGAGGCAAACCAGCCTGAGCATCCTGGCAAGCCGGGAGCCAGCAGCGGGGGCTGAGGGGGGAATTGTTTGTCCTGCCCCGCTCCCTCTGCCTCTGGCAGCCCTGAATTGGTCATTGCCACCAACTTAGAGCCTGATTTGTGTTTGTCGCTTGGAGAGGATGCTGGTCACAGACCCCGGGAACGAGCAAGAGTCCCCTGAGCTGCTGAGAGTAAAGGAAAAAGGGGACAAGAGTGAGGGACAGGCGCTGGGGTGAATCAAAGTGCTCCACATCAGAGCGCTGTGGCTCCAGCTGGGAGCTGCAGCAGAGTTTGGGCTCCTAAATGTGGGGTTCGTCCTCTCCAGCCCTCCCAGGGCAGAGTTTGGGCCCTAAATGTGGGGTTCGTCCTCTCCAGCCCTCCCAGGGCAGAGTGGCTGCCAAATGTGTGGTTTGCCCTCCCCAGAGCATCCCCTGCCTGTTCCCACTGCCTCTGATGCTCCTCAAGCTCCTCACTCTCAGACTTCCCCCCATGAGCACAAAGGGGTACCCTGGCCTGGCTTAAACCAGTGAATCACAGCTGGAATGAAACCAGAGTCCCTCTCCAGCCCTCCCCTTTCTTCTGCCTCCCAGAGCAATCGCAGGTCTGGAGTGTATTTGGGCTAAATCGTTCTGCAGAGCTTTGAAGCCAAAGGGCAGCAGGCCCTGACCCTCTCTGCTTTTCTCCTTTGTGCAGAGCCTTTCACACCAGCAACTCGGTCTCTTCACTGGGAGAGGAATAATTAATTAGAGTACCTGGAAGGCCCAGGTGTAGTGGAAGGGAGCCTGAGGAGGTTTCAAAGACCCCCAGGCTGGTTCCTGCCCCTGTGCTCCCCCCAGGAAAAGGGGTAACTGCCCGTGCTGGCGGCACAGGCAGCTCAGCTGAGGGGTCGTGATCCAAAGTGCAAAGAAAGCAAGACAAACCCTGACCTTCAGCACCTGCAATCAACTGATGAACCTGTTTGAATATTGAATATTTTGGGGTAAAGCACGTCCCATTGCACGGGGCACATTTTTTTATGGTTTGCCCTTGGTTTTAGGGGAGTTTGCCAGGGGATGGGGCTGGGCTGAGGCTGATCCCAGCGGCCCCAGAGTGGGGATTGCAGCAGGAATGGGACCAACAGCCCCCAACCACACTGGGGTTAGGGGTGAGAAAGGCAGCTCAGTGTTTGCCTGAGAAAACAAACAAGTTTTGTGTTTTTGGAGTGTGCTGTGCCCAGCCTGGCGTGTTCAGAGCCCTGTGATCAGAGGCACAGGCAGCCCAGGTCCAGCAGGAGCTGTGGGATTCCTCAAGGAGCATTAAAGAGCAGCCAGTGCCTTCTGGAAAGTGTTGATAAAGCTCTCTTTTTTAGAATCATTTTTTGCTTCTCTAGCACAAATGTACTATTTCTTGTTTGGATGTATTGCTTTCTTCATTCACTTTTATTATTAGGGACATTTACATGAAAACAGCTTTTTTTTCTTTTTTTCTTTTTTTTTTTTGCTCTCGCAGCACTTTTCCCAATTGCAGCTGCACTCACTGCGTGGAAGGAGATCTCCACTTCTCCTGGGAATGGGGAATGGGGCTGCCAGGCTCAGGGATGGGCACGGGGATTGTCCCTCTCCAGGCGGGGCAGCTGCAGTGTCCCTGTGCTCCAGAGGGGATGTTCCAGTGCAGCCCTGGTTTGTGCCTGAGGCGGTTTTGTTTTCTAAAATCCTTCTCCCAGGGAATTTTCTGTAAACAGGAGAAATGTTTTTGTAGCTGTCCCTTTGTTATTCATTCCTTTCCCCAGGAGGGACTTCTCCTTGATGTCCCTCTGCTCTGACCAATGGCAGTGAAGAGGTTTGTCTCTGTGTCACCAATCAGATTGGTCTGTGTGAAATAGTATAAAATGGAGACACATCCCAAAAGTAAATGGCTCTGGGCTTGTCATCCCACTGGGGTTTGGAGTTTTAGAGGTTTTTTTTGTGGCATCTTGAGGAGCTTGGGATAAACCCCCCAAAAAAGGGAAAAGCTTCAGGAGAGAGGAGCTGTAGCTGTGGGGTGGTGACACCCTGCTCTGTCCCCACAAGTCCTCCCTGCACTCTCCTGGCCCAGCTCAGCTCCCCCAGCCCTGGCAGGAGCTCTGGAGCTGCTGATTCCTGGGAGCAAGTGCTTGGAGAGGTGAAATTCCTCCCCTGTGTGCTTCCCTCACCCCTGACCCCTCTCCACTTCTTCCCCCTGACCCCTGAATTTCCAGCCCGACCTTTGGTAGAGCGGAGGAGGAGGGGAGGCAGAAGGGCGGGGAAAGGGCAGGAGGAGTTCTGCTCTGGGGGAGGCAAAGCTGCCATCAAAGGATGGCCGGGATGTTGTGGGATGCTCTGGGATGCTGTAGGATGCTGTGGGATGCTGTGGGATGCTGTAGGATGCTGCAGGATGCTGTAGGATGTTGTGGGATGCTGTGGGATGTTGCAGAATGCTGCAGGATGCTGTGGAATGTTTTAGGATTGTCCTCTCGGGATCTTCATCCTCTGAGTCCCTCCTTCAGCCCAGCCCTTCAGCCTGCCTGTGCCGGGGCTGAGTTCATGCCCCCTGCCCCCTGACCCGCTGCCTGAGGGGATTTAGGGCCGAGGAGAAGAATCCCTGCAGTGTCACGCCGAGGCAGAGTGGCCCCGTCCCTCTCTGTCCCCCCCAGTCCCCAGGGAAGGCCCTTTGTGGCTGCTGGAGTTTTGTCCCGGCCCTGCCGAGTCCTGGGGAGAGGATGTGAGGGCTGGCAGTGCTCAGCCCCCCCGGCAGGTAGAGTCTCATTTAATGGGATGTTCCCTCATCCATTCCCCCCTCCCTGGCCCCGAGCAGGTGCCGACCCCCCGGCCCCACAAAGGCTCTGTGTGAATGAGGCTGCAGTAAATGTCTGTAGCTCCCAGATTTATTCCTTCATCAGGGGTTTCAGTCCACGCTGCCAGATAGGACACTGCTGTCAGGGGAGGTCACTGACTGCCCTTTCTCCCCCTGGAATGAAGGTGGGGGCTGCCAAAGGCTGTGCCCGGCCCTGACCCCTCCCAAAAACCCACCGAGGCAGCGTGCTTTGGGCAGCGGGAGCAGGAACGGGGTGGGGAAGGGGCTGCAAATCCACACTGGGATGGTCCCAAATCCTCGTCATTTGGGGAGGGCTTGGGGTGGGCTCTCAGTGGCACAGCCATCAGCCAGCTCCTGGGTCACCCCACACCACCCACACCACCCACACCACCCCACATCACCCCACACCATCCCATACCACCCCACATCACCCCACATCACCCCACACCATCCCATACCACCCCACACCACACCACACCACCGGGTTTGTCACAGCAGGGGTGGGTCCCACAGGCCCCTTCCTCACCTTCCCCCTTGGCCCACCCCCAGCCAGGCTGGGCATCCTGTGTGGAACGTCTCCAGGAGTTGCAGTAAATGCTCTCAGACTGTGCAGTCATGGACCCAGACGGCTCCGGGAAGAGCTGAGGAACTAAAATTAGCAGGAGTGCCCCAGGCAGAGGCCACCTGGGGCTTTGTTTCGTTTCACTCTTAACTTTCATCTCTTTTATTTATAATTTGTGGCTGATTGATTTTTACTTTTTTTTTTAAGCTTTTTTTTTTTTTTTAAAGCTTTTTTTTTTCCCTCCTTTGAAAACGAGGAGCTTTGCTGCCTCATGATATGTAATCCTGCACTCCCAGGGGTGGCATTGCCTCTCCTGCCCCAGTTCTGCTTCCTCCCCCTGGGCAGCAGCAGAGGTGCTGGGCAAGCCCCGGCTCTGCTCTTCTGCAGCTTTCCTTGGCTGCTGTTTGTGCTCAGCTCTGCTCCACCCCAGCCTGTGACAGGAGGGGACTGGAGGACTCACACGATGGTTTCAGACTGGTTTTTAGGAGCTGTGGCTGCCCCTGGATCCCCAGCAGTGTCCCAGTCCAGGCTGGACGGGGCTGGGACAGTGGGAGGTGTCCCTGCCATGGCTGGGGTGGCACTGGATGAGCTTTCAGGTCCCTTCCAGGCCCAAACCATTCCGGGATCCTGTGCCCTGCCCTTCCAGTGACACCTCTGTGCCTTTCCTGGGCTGGCTTTGGGGTCTGCACAGTTTGGGTTTTCTCCTCAGGCCATTCCCAGCGTCCATCTCCTGGGGAATTCTCCCTTGCAGGGCAGCAGCCTGGATTGCCTGGCTCACTCTGCTCCTGGCTCTGCTCAGCCCCAGCTCCGTGCCAGCTCTGGCGGCAGCAAAATGTGCCCGAGGTTGTCTGGAAAATCAACAAAACCTCCTTGAGCTCGGGTCAGCGAGGGGAGCTCTGGGTGAGCTCCAGCATATGGAAAACCGGGGAGGGTTTCAAAGGCTGAAGAGCCCCTCCCCAGCCCTGCCAAAGCACCTCCAACCTCTTCATTACACAGTTTATTCTTCTAATGAGGGCAGTTTCCAGCAGCCTGACCCTCCCTGGTGTTCTCTGGTGTGACCTGACCCCCGTCCTGCCAATCCCCTGGATTCCGCTCTGCTGATCCCAGAGTTTCCTCCTGGCCCCGGCTCTGGGTGCCACGGGCCGGGGTAAATTCCCAAACACCTTTGGGGTGATGCTGGGGCTTCGCTCAGCGCCAAAACATCCCCAAATGTGCCTTTAAATCGGAAATCTGGCGGAGAGAGGAGCTGGAGCGGGGACGGTGCCAGTGCCATCAGCCTCATCCGCAGGCTCAGGGTAACACATTCCAGCCCTTTGGACACTGAGGATCAGGGTTTCTATTCGCCCCTGGGAATGGCTCAGCCAACGAAATATTCATGTGGAACCAGCTTTAAAAGCCCAGAAAACCCAGCGCCTTCCCAGAACCATTGTTCCTTCCTGCCGCGTCTCTTGGCTAAATTAAGACTTTCTTAGAAAGGCACAGGTTAAAAGTTTAAAAGCTGAAGGTTTCATTCATAATTCACATATCAATGAGGCTCTGATTCCTCCTGGGGAGAGGTGCCTGTGGTGAATGCAGATCGGGGAGCCCAGCGCCTCAGGGCTCCCTTTTTCCTGAGGCACAGCAGGATCCTGCCAGGGCCGTGCTGGGGGAAGGCAGAGCTGTCCCTTTGGGGTCACTGGAAACCAGAGCTGTCCCTTTGGGGTGACCAGAGGCCAGGGCTGTCCCTTTGGGGTCACTGGAAACCAGAGCTGTCCCTTTGGGGTCACTGGGAGCCAGAACTGTCCCTTTGGGGTCACTGGAAGCTAGTCCACTGGGGTCACTGCTCTGAGCCCCACCCAGCTCAGCGCTGCCAGGAGCCGTCACCGTCAGGTGGCTGCTCAGGGCCCTGTGACAAACGAGTCACCGGCTCCTGGTCCTGTTCCCAAGGAGGAATCCTCCATCCCCATCCCAAAAACCTGGGGTCACTTCCCATGGCCTGGGGCAGGTGGGGGCAGCACCAGCTGGGCCAAACCACACCGATGGATCCTGCCCAGCACAGCGTCCCCGGCTGCCCCAGGGCAGGGCAAGCCTTCCTCGGGGCCTGTGAGGATGAGGAGGCTCCGAGGGCTGGGCTGTGACAGCACAGCTGCGGCTGCTCCGGGCTCTGCTGGTGCTTCCAGGCTGGGACAGAAGTGGCTTCAACCTGGAAAAGAGCAGGTTTAGGTGGGATACTGGGATAATTCCTTCCCTGTGAGGGTGGCAGCCCCTGGCACAGAGCAGCTGGGGCTGCCCCTGGATCCCTGGCAGTGCCCAAGGCCAGGCTGGACAGGGCTGGGAGCAGCCTGGGACAGTGGGAGGTGTCCCTGGCCATGGAATGAGATGAGATTTGAGGTCCCTTCCACCACAGGCTGTTCTCTGGCTGGGTGAACAAACCCTCCACAGCTCTGCTGTGTCTGTGCCCCCCTGGCAGCTCCAGCCTGGGGGACATGAGGAAGAGGAGGCTGGGAGCGGGTCCTGCAGGGGCAGCGGGGAGGATCTGCCCTCCCCTGCCCGGGCTGCCCCTTCCCATGGCTGCCCTGGCACCCTGCCCTCCCTGCCCTCACCCAGATGGTCGCTGCATCTCCTTGTCAGGCATCCAGGAAGATTTTTTCCCCTGCGCTCTCCCCATCCTCTCCGGCAGCCTCCTCCTGGCCTGGCTGCAGCCTTCCAGCCTTAATCCCCTCTTTGTGCCTCGGGGGCACCTCTGCAGCCTTGGGCTGCCACAGGAGCTCCAGCCACGGCCCCTCTGCTGCTTTTTGGGTGAAGATGCCCCCTCATCCTCCCCCTTTTCCCGGGTTCTCCCCCTTCCCCCTGTTCTAATGCTGACAGTTTTGAGAGGGATTAAAGAAAGAAGTGCAGGAGCCTGGCGATTTGGCTCGAAACTCGTCCCCTTTTGAGAATCTTTTTGCCTTTATTATCCAGCAGATAAATCTGCTTTCAGCTGCCTGGCTGTGCTGGGAGTGGGAATGGAGGGAGCACTCCTCATCCTAATCCCCCTCCCCAGGTGTGCTGCCACTTCCATCCCAGCCAGGACCACCAGGGCCGTGCTGGAGACGGGCTGGGGGCCAGCGCTCTCTGCCTTTGGCTCCCTGGTTGTTATTTTTCCAAACAAATTAAACTGGAGATATTAATCTCAGAAGGAGAGGCGGGTTTTTTCCTTTTGGGTTTTTTTTTTTTTTCCCCGTTGTGTTTTTCCCCTCTCCCCAAACTTTTCCAGGGGATCTGTTGGCAGCGGCCTCTCGGTGGCAGCGGGGCCAGGAGGGCTCTTGGCAGCAGCTCAGCAGAGGGGATTGGATTGCAGGGACACAAATCCCTCCACTCCGGCAGCCTGCCTTGGTTCTGCCCTGTGGCATCTGGCCCCGGAATGCTGCCTGGCCCCGCTGCAGGGGACACTGGTGACACTGGTGGTGGCCCGGCTGCTCCACGCAGGAAATCCCCGAGGGTCCTGTGGATGGCGCTGGCTACAGGTGTCTTTGGGCCAGGGTGGCACTGCCTGGTCTTGCTGGTGGCACTGCCAGGGTGGCACTGCCTGTCCCCATGGGTGGCACTGCCACCAGAGGACACAGCCTGGCCTCACTGGTGGCACTGCCAGGGGACAAAGCTTGGCCCCACTGGTGGCACAACCTGGTGGCACTGCCTGGCCCCACTGGTGGCACTGCCACTGGTGCCAGCTGGGGCAGGGGCTCAGGGCCCAGCCCCGCTGCCCTGGCAGATGCTGGGGTGCCTGAGCTGGTGGCTTTAGTGCTCTGAACCTTCACAGCCATTCCTTCAGATTTTTCCAGGGGTCAGGTTGATAATGAAGGGATTAATTTAATTCCCCCGCAGCTGCTGTGGGCCTGCTCATCTGCTGGTGTTTTTATTGGTGTGGTTCAGGGCTTGGAGCCCAGGAAATCCTCGGGCTGGGGCTGTCCCCGTGGATGGGAGCTGTGGGGTGCAGCCCCTGACACTGCCCCTGGGCTGTACAGGAATAAAACACCAATAACTACTGGAAACCCAATGATGACTGAAATTCTGACTTTAATGGAACAGCCCAGTGCAAAAATCACCTTCATCAGTCCCAGTGCAAGGCTCCAGCCCAACCCTGTGACCTGGGGGGCTCTGGGGGGTCTGTGGGTGATGCCCCAGGAGTGCCACAACTTCTCCTGTGGCTCCGCGGGTCTGTCCCTGCCCCAGGGAGGGAAGAGGGCACGTTCCAGCCTTTGCTGGGGACAGGGACGTGTGTCCTGTGAGGCAGAGGGTGGCTGATAACCGGAGCACATTAGTCTTGCTGGCTGCAGCTCCCCTGCCTCCAGCAGCTCTCGGCGGTGGGTGGCTGCAGTTTTGGATTCTTTTTTTTTTCCCCCTCAATTCTATCCCAAACCTGTTTCAGATTAAAAACAAACGCTGTTGCATATCAGTTTGTCAGTCACTCCAGACCTAATCTCCCAAAATAATCTCTTGCCAGCCCTCCTCCTCCCCCAGGATGGGCAATAATTGTTTCAAGACATGTCAGCCTTTGTTGGAAGTGAGGGTTGTGTTTTCCCGAGCCTCGTGTTCTTGGGAGGGAAAGGAGAGAGGTGCTGAGCACGGGCTGACTGCAGGGAGAGGTGGGTGGGGAGAGAGGGGAGGGGGATGTGGCAGCCCTGAGGTGCCGGGGACCATTTTCCTGCCGGGGTGGGACATCAGGGATGGTGAATCTGGGCAGGCTCAGGGGAGCTCCAAACCCCTGCAGTGCCCTGGGCAGAGGAGAGGGACCTGTTTTCCTTTGCTCCTGCCTGAACGACGAAAATCCATTTCCCATCAGTGCTGGAAAACAATCCCTCCCACTGATTTTTACACATTTGGAGTGGATGTTAGCCCACCTCAGTTGTCTGCAGGCAGATCTGGGTGTCAGTGCTCATCACAGCCCTGCTCTCAGCTCCTCTGCTCCGTGAGTGTGCAGGGCCAAGGCTCAGGGTTTTTCCTCACAGGGGCTGCCCCACTCTGCTCTGCTGAGCCCTGGGAGCAGCTGGAAATGTCTTTTGGGAATTCCTTTCCCCCCAAAGAAAACCCGTGACTTTTTATGTGAGCACCGCTATGGCAAAGGAGGTCTTTAGAGGAGATCAGATGCCAAAACTTTAAAGGAGTTTTAATGCAGCTCTAAGAAGCAATTTCTAGAAAAGCAGAGGCTTGCCAGCTTTGTTTTTTTGGAGGGTTTCTGTCCCAGATCAGCCTTCCCCAGCCCTGTGCGCTCCCCTGGGTGTCCCTGGCAGTGCAGGCAGCCTGGGCCCCACGTGCCAGGCAGATAAATATTGCAGAAGTGCTCTGGGAGGTGGCAGACACCCCAGGGCTGTGCTGTTCCCACCTGCCTGTGCTGCTCCTGCCGGCTCCGCTCACGAGAGGGAGACTGGCAGCGCTGGGAATTGGCCACCGTTCCCGGCAGGAATCGGTTTGTGGGCTCTTCTGGCAGCCCGAGCATCTGGGACACGTCGGTTCACAAATGTGGTAACAGCTTATCAGGGAATTGTGGTTTGGATTACAGCAAAAGCCCAGAATGAACAAATCCCTGCTTAATCTGGAGGGCTCTGCCAGCCTGCCCGGGGTTGCTGAAAGGAAAATGGAGCTGGCAGAAGTTTCTTGTGCCCTCTGGGAACTTTCTGCCAGCTCTCAAAGATAACAATCTCCCAGGGTAACAAAGTAAAAATACTTCATCGGTCCCTCTCTCCTTATTTCGGGGCCTCCCTGCGCTTGGATTTTCCATTTCTCGCTTCTCCTGGTGCTGCTCAGCGCTGGGGCTTCGTGCTGCTGGGCACAGACGAGGTTTGAAACATGAAATTCAGGGCTGGGTCCAGCTCCACATCCCGCCCACGGACCCGAGGGTTTGGGGTGAGAACTGGAGCGTCCAGGGGCCTCAGCCAGAGGCAGGAAATTCAACTCCACCTTAAGCGAAGGGGCTGGAGCGTTGGAGCTCTAATGCTCTGCTGGAATTGCCAACTGGACTGTTAAATAGCTGTGGCTTTGCCCTGCGAGGAGCGGGTATTTTTAATGCATGGGCTGGCTGTGAGGGGTTCAGCCGCTGTCCATCGGCGCTGGGAGAGGAGCAGAGCAAGTGTCCCCTCCTGTCCTGACCCCACGAGGTGTCCCCTCCTGTCCCTGCCCCCACGAGGTGTCCCCTCCTGTCCCTGACCCCACGGGGTGTCCCCTCCTGTCCCTGCCCCCACGGTGTGTCCCCTCCTGTCCCTGCCCCCACGAGGTGTCCCCTCCTGTCCTGACCCCACGAGGTGTCCCCTCCTGTCCCTGACCCCACGGGGTGTCCCCTCCTGTCCTGCCCCCACGGGGTGTCCCCTCCTGTCCCTGCCCCCACGAGGTGTCCCCTCCTGTCCTGACCCCACGAGGTGTCCCCTCCTGTCCCTGACCCCACGGGGTGTCCCCCAGCCTGGCTGCTCCACGTGCAGCAGAGCAGTGGGATGTGGAACAGGCAGGCTGATGATGATGATGATGATGATGATGATGACGATGATGATGATGATGATGATGATGGTGGTGGCTGGAGCAGGGAGGCATCACCAGGTGAGAAGCAGAGACTTCCCTCTGTATTCCTGAATTCCCAGCCTTTGGGCATTCCCTGGGAGCCCAGAGCTGCTCTGCTGAGGGCTCTGTGAGCTCACAGCGTCATCACCCCAGCTCTGGTGACACCATTTGAATATAAAACCCCACAGAGCACCTTTGGACAGGTCCCTGCACCTTTTAAACCACGGGACCTGCAGGAAGCTGGCAGCTGGAACGATCAAAAAAAAAATTATTTCCTTTGCCCAGCCTCTGCTGAAGCTTTTTGTGTGCCTGAGCTAAGGTGGAGCATCCCCAAAGAGGAGCAGACAGACACCTCACTCCATCCCATCCCATCCCATCCCATCCCATCCCATCCCATCCCATCAATCCCATCCATCCCATCCCATCCATCCCACCCCATCCCATCCATCCCACCCCATCCCATCAATCCCATCCCATCAATCCCATCCATCCCACCCCATCCCATCAATGCCACCCCACCCCACCCCATCCCACCCTCCCGGGTTCTGCTGGCTGCTCTCCTCTGCATTATTCAGGGCCGTGGAGGGGACGTGATTTGCATTCCTCACGGCGCCGTGGGATCTCTGAATCCCCTTCGGGGGGAAGATTACACGAGATTGCAGCGAGGCTGGCAGGGAAATTGCTCCAAATTGCAGCGATCATGGCAGGGACGTGGCTGTGCACGCACAGAGCGGCTCCGGGGCGGCTTCCCGGGAAAGGGATGGGAAAGGGAGGGACAGAGAAGGGGCTGTGCCACCCAGGGACACTCCAGGTGATGGTGTCATCCTGATTTGAGCAGGAGGTGGAGGAAGGGGAGGCCAGGCAGCATCTTTTCCTGGGAGAAGGAGTGGGAGAGGAAGGAGCAGCGGGCACAGGTGGGATTTGGCTGTGGAAATCTTGAAGGGAAAAAGGTGGGATCAGGCAGGGCTGTGCTGTGAGCAGCTCCCCCTGACATCCTGATCAGCAGGAGCAAACACAGGAGCTGCACGGGGCGCAGGACACACGTGTCGAGGGTTAATTCTATCGCTGCCCTCCCGGGGGTGACACCAGGGCCACCACAGTTAATTTGAAAACATTTTGATGGATTAATTAAACACGGGCTGGGTCCTCTCTGTGCCAGCAGCGTGGGAAGCTGCAGGTGGGTCCCAAACACTGCATCTGTGGGGACCCTGTGCCACCACCGTGTCCCTGCAGTGTCCCCCTGCCCAGAGCTCCCTGGGGCTGTCCCTGCAGCCCCACAGCTCCACAACGTCTCGGGACAGACATCAGGGCCTGGCCGGCCCCACTTTCCTTTCAAAATGCAGTTTTACTGGAGCAGAAGGAGCACCTGTGCCAGCTCCTCTTTCTCGCCTCCTTTTGCCTCTTTCTGCTCAAGCTTTTTGCTGGGCTATCAGCAGGGAGCTGGGCATTATTTATTGATTGTGCAGTAATACAGAGCAAATCCCTCCAGCACCGTGCTGCTGTTCCCTGCCCACAGCCCCCAGGAGCAGGCACTGGGAGGGAAAGGAGGGTAAGGTAAAGTTTATCTCCCTTTCACAGGACACAGGGACGTGCCCGAGGCTGCACAAAGATTCCCGGAGCTGGGTTAGGAGGTCAGAGCCCCCAGCTCCTCTCCTGCTGCCGGGGAGAGGGTGCCATGGTCCCTCCCCAGCCCTGTGTCCTTGACTCGTGGCCAAAGGTCTTTAAATGAACCCACCCCACAGCCAAACCCGCTGCCAAACCTCTGTCAGAGCAGCAGCTTCTCCCAGCCCGGGCTGGCCTGGGGCCAGAGCTCCTGGGCAGAGGCTTTGTGTCCTTTGTGTCCCAGAGCAGAGCCTTGTGCACCCCCTGCGCTCCTCTGGCACCGCAGCTGCTGCTGCAGGGACAATCCTGCAGATTCCCACACCATGCTGCCTTCTCCAGAAACTTCCCTGGCTGTCTCCACGGCAGGAATCCAGATGGGGATTTTACATCTTTCACACAATCTGCTCGGCGTGGAAGGGCTGGCAAACCTCTGCTCGCATCAGGCAGGGCTGGGAAACTTTTTTGGGGGGTTTGGATGCTGCAGGGAGCTTTGCCCCGAAGCTGCAGGCCAAGCTGTGAGTCAGGCTTGGTGTCACATAACAGCAGTGAGTGGTTCCAGGCCGGTTTTCAGAGCTCAGGTAATGCAAACCCAGCGCAGCTGTTTCAGTCTTGGGGCAGGGTCAACATCTGGGCTCCCCGTCCCTACAAGTGCTCGGGGCCAGGCTGGATGGGGCTCTGGGCCAGTGGAATGGTGTCCCAGCACGGCAGGGGGGTTGGGATGAGATGATCTTTAGGGTCCCTTCCGACCCAAACCACGCTGGGGCTCTGTGATGTGACAAAGATGACTTTGGTGTAAACGGAGGCTGCAGCCTCTGGCTTTTAAACAGACCCTGGAGGTGGAGAAGCTTTTGTGTGAATGAGAACTGCTCAGCCTGTGCCGGGGGTGCTGACCCCACCTCTGCCCCCCCAGATCTGTCCTCTAAGGAGGAAAGGCAGATCAAGGGCCCCCGAGCAAGAGACGGAGCTGAAAGCCCGCGGTAACCACGGAGCCTTTGGATGCAGCCTTTGGATCAATTGTGAAGGCTTTGCCCCCTCGCTGTGTAAAACATCCAGAGCAAATGTAGAGTGACAGGAAAGGGGTCAGTGGTCTGGGTCACCACTGAGGTGCTGGAGGAGATAATCAGACCCTTTTCCTTCCAGTTCAGCGGCTGCCAAAAACACCGGAGCGCCTCACAAAAGTGCGGGGGCGCAGCCAAGCGTGAGCGCTCCGAGGGGCCAGCGCGGGAGGAGCCCGCTGTCCCTGTCCCCACCCCGAGGGCCACCAGGAGCTCGGCTCGGCGGGGTGAGGACCATCCGAGCTGTGTGAGCCGGGCCGTGAAACGCCAGCCTTGCCCTGCCTCACCTGCGAGGTGACAAACCTCTCCGGGGATGCTTTTGGGAGGTGTTTTGTGGTCCCTTGACGGGGGCCCAGGGCGGGGTGGAGCAGACAGGCTGGATTACAGTGCTGTTAATGGGACTTGAGAGCGTCTCTGCTCCATTATGGGGCTGGGCAGAGCCGTAAAACCAGGTGATTTAAGAAGGTCAGACCCCACTAACGCTGCTCCAAGGGGATTCTCTCCAACGCTCTCCCAAGCAGCTTTGGAGTTTGCTGCTGTTCAGTTCGAATCTTCCTCCCCAAACAAGGCTTTGGTGCTGATTGCATCTCCAAAAAGGGTTCCCTGCCAGGGATATTTTTGACAGAAAGTGTGATAAAATATAACACAGCAGATACCCGCCCCCCCCCCCTGCAATTTATAAGGAATTTTGGAACCTGAGGGGATTAATTCTGTATCATGTTACAGCACATAAGGATAGATCTTGCTTGCTGTTTCTTTGCACACATAATGAGCAAACCTTCGAACAAATTTGCTTGTATCTGAAAAATTCCTGTGGCTGTGTTTGAGCTAATCGAGTTCTCGTCTCCAGCATCTTCCCCTCGCTTTGTCCCCAGATGATCTCACAGTTATCCCCACTTTCTCAAAAGCACAAAATAAAACACTTTCTGTGAGAGCTGCAATTGCTTTTGACAACTCAATGGCTCTTTGGAATTTGGGAAACCACAAAAAAACCCCCAAAAAACAAAAACCAAAACCCAAACCCTCCCAGGCTCCTCAGCTCTGCTCCAGATCCCTTCTCCATCTCTTCCCTGTCATTTACACCCCGAGGAGTGGGTGGGAATGGTGGGAGTGAAACGCTGCTTTCGGAGCTGGTTGAGGTGCGCTTGGGAGGCGCGCAGGCAGTTCAGCAGCGATGATCAATGGGATTTGGGCTTTTTGGGGGATCTGTCTTTGCTGCTCGCCCGGGCGTTTGTGCAAATGATCAACAGCTTGAGACAGAGATTTGTTCCCCGCTCCCTCTCCCTGTCAGCTTTTATTTGCCTTCTGTTGCCCTCCCGCACAATCCGTAAGCCCTCCTCTTTTGCATGATTGTCTCAATTTGCATTTCCAGCAGATCCACTGACATTTGGCTGGACTCGGGGTGAAACACTCCTTGAAATTAGCCCGCACGTTGAGTTTGTTCTGGGGAGATAAGAAGGGAAGTGGCAGGGGGGCCTGGGGGGGAATTAGGCACGTGAAACTGCGCTGGGAGAGGAGCACCAACAGCCAGACTCGAGGCCAGCAAACGTTTCTCTGGGATTTGTTGGGGAAAGCAGAATTTGTCACCGTGGGCAATGGACTCGTCTCCCTCACCCCACTGGCTCCCAATCCCAGCACAAGCCCCTCCGAGGAAGGCAGAGGATAAATTGTCTGCTCGCCTGCTCCGGAGCTGCTCTGTAGTGCTGGCAACGTGAGACTGAGGAGGAATTTTAATTTCATGCTGCGTAAGAAGAGCGCATGCAACAGTAGCAGCCGTGTGGATTTTCACATGAATGGAGCGCAGGATCCACAGCAGGGCCGCAGTGTTGGCCCGCAGGTTGGCATTCTTCTCCTCCCTTTGCTGTTTGCACATTCCCCTCGCTGCCCGCCCGTCCTCGCACTTGCTGAAATGGAAAGTGTGTCCCTGCCAGATGGGTGTGCAGAGCGACGAGCCTGTTCCTCGCTTAGACGGCAATTGGCTTCAGAGACCTTTTGTTGGTTTAATCTCTGTGCAATCCGAGCGCGAGTCTGTTTTGCTGGAGAGGGAAGGTTTTTTAGCCCGGTGCCTCTCTTGCTCGGCTTTGCGGGTGTCTAAGCACGGGCACTTCGCAGACAGCGGGGCCCATTAACGCTGCTCTGCCTCGAGATCTCTCTAAAACAACAGGACTTCAGTCACTTGCTTGGAGGGGGAAGGCAGGTCCTGGGAATGACTGATCCGCAGGGATGGGTGGTGTGGGGCTGGACCGGCTGCTTCTCTCCCTTTTCTCCTTCCTGGAGATCTCTTTAATCCTCACCCAAGAGCTGAAGTCACAGCAGCAAAGAATTTGGTTTGTAGAACGTGTCACGCTTTGTTCTGGGGGGAGGTTTTGTTTTATTTGATTTAAAAAATTTTGCGTGTATTTGTCAGGGAAGGAGCTCGTAGTGATTTTTTCTTGAGGGCTGCTGATCTAACACATTCTGCACAGCCATAAAATAGGCTTTAGATAAAGTTCTCCTGGCGACATCTGTGAGGAGCAGTGCTCCGCTCGTTTCCATGCTAAACTGCTCGTTAATGCCCGGCACATCCCGGCACGTCTGTCAAACGCCGTCAGTTTTACCAGGGAGGGCAGGTGGATAAATCTGCCTGCCTGCTCTTTCTGATATCCCTGCGTGGCAGGAGAAGGCGCGAATGGGGGAAATCCCTTTCCTGCTTCCTGGGGAGTGTCGTTGCCATTTGGGAAGGCTCAATTAACCATACGTAAAACTTTGGTTCTTACAGCAAAGATTTATTGAAAGACAGACTTTTTTTATACAGTGTCTCGGTGCAATCAATGTGATTGGTCATTCCGAGCAACATTTCTTGACTGTTTTCTTACAAGTAAACAACAAGTCAGAAAGACATCAGGTGTCAGGAGGAGGATATCCACAAAGACTATTTCGGGTCCCTCTTTATGATTTCTCAGGCCAGACCGAGAGAACATTTAGTTCCCACAGGCTTCAAGCCACTGCCTGGAGCCTGAAATCCATGTTCTGACCACAGTCAGTTCCCACAGGGAAGGTGTGTGCATACAACGGGAGACGAGTGGAGAAACTGTGGGATTGTCGGAGCCTGGACACTGAGCTGGGGAAATGTGGCTGGGGAAGGGGTTTGCAGTAATGCAAGGGATTTTCTGTCCCATCCCTGCCTGTCCCTTTGCCAGCTGCTGGCAGCACGTTGAGCTGGAGCCCAGCAGTGCCGGGTCTGGCTCTGTGCATTCCCTGCCAGCCGGTGGGAGGGATGGAGAAACCCACTGGAGTGTCCAGATGGACCTTCCCTGGCCTCCCCTCACAGCCCTGGGCTGGGCACGGCCTCCTCTGCTCCGCCACAGGGAGAGAGGGGAAATGCTGGATACTGGGGAAAAATTCTTCCCTGGAAGAGTGGTCAGGCTTTGGAACAGCCCCCAGGGGCGTGGCGGGGTCACCATCCCCGGGAGTGCTCACAAAAGGAGGAGAGGTGGCCCTGTGCTGTGGCTTGGTGGCCGTGGTGGCACTGGTTGGAGCTTGGGTGGATGATCTTGCAGGTCTTTTGCAGCCTGAACGATTCTGTTCCACAGGAGAGGGGGGACAGCGTGGCCCCCACCCCGGGCTAGCCCTGGGGACAGATGTGTCCCAACAGGGACCTGACGCCTCCAGGCAGTTGGGGTTAATGGCTAATTAATTAACCATTAATGGGGTTAATGGTTCCCTCCATGGCTCGGATTGATACAGCTGGCAAACACATTGAAGAGTCCATACAGAGCCATAATTAATAAAATACAGATTTTCATCTGTAATCCTGGCCTGAAATACTCCCTGGTGGACGGAAGGATGGCTGTAGGGGGACAGTGTGAGTGTGCCCCTGCCTGGACACGTCCCTTCAGCCAGGGGACCACGGACTGAGCTCCACCAGTGCTCCCAGCACCCTCCAGGCACCCGGTGAGCAGGAGCAGCCCAGCAGAGCCCTGGGGACACCACCAGCCCTGAGCCCTAAACAACACGTGCCAGTCTGGATAACTCCAGGAATATCCCAGCAGCCTGCAGGACCACACAATTCCCACCAAACCCTGCTGAGGACGGTGAACTCACAGTGGGGTTCAACCAAATAATCCCCTGGGCTGCTCCTGCTCAGTGGGGTGGGTTCCTCTGAGGGCTGGAGGGTTCTCCCCCAGGGTAATTCCAGGAGAAGGGAGAGGCTTCCCCAGGGCGTCTGAGAGATGCCCTCATGCCCTGGGAAGGGCCAGGTTTGTTCCTGGCGCTGCTGCCTCTCCTCAGCCCGGCTCAGAGAGGCCGTGAAGCAGCAGTTTCAAGTGCAGGCTAAGAGGGAAGCTAAAGGACCGATAAAGTCTCTCTTCAGCGCTCGTGGAGCCTTTGGGATCCTCTCATAAATCAAAGGCTGCAGGTGGACTCAGGTGCTGGAGCACAGAACCACAAACAGCATTAATGAGGCCCGGGAACATCATCCCCGTGGCGGCAGAAGCAAAGGGGAGGATGTTTCATCTTGCAGAGCCTGTGACTCTAATGATGGTGCAAGTCCTTCAGAAGGGGGAAAAAATAAAAAGGGACAGTCTGGGGGAAAAGGACCTTCTGGGCTGGCTCCTTCCCAAAGATGCAGGAGCTGCTCATGTTGCCTGCCTGCTAATTGGAGTTGGCTGTAACTGATTTAGAAAGCGACGGCCTCAGGGAGCTGAGATTGTTGTTTGTGTTTGTCTGGGATTAAATACAGATGGAATTAAAACGAAGAGGGGAGGGGGAAAAAAACCCAAAAAACCCCCACGACAAACCCTCAGTTGGAGGAGGAAGCTTTGATGGAATAAATTCCTGCTGCTGGAAGGGAGCAGGAGCTGCTGTGGCTGCCGGGTCGGGGTCTCGGTGCCATTCCCGTGGAAGCACCAGGGGAACAGTGAAAGGGTAGAGAGCTAGAAATAGAAAGCAAAAAAGATGAGTGGACCCTGATGAAAGGAGTCCTATTAATAATGAAAACTGGAGGGTTTGAAGCTGCTTTGGAACAAATTTTCAAGGCACAGAACCTCTGGGGAACGGGGCTTTGGTGGCTGTGCAGCCCTTTGGTGAAGGCACAAACCACTCCAGATGCTCAGAGCAGGACCCAGCTCCCAGCCAGGCTCTGGAAGCACAAACTGCAGGAGGAGACAGGGAAATTGGGCTGGGCTGGGCTGGGCTGGCCAGAGGCCTCCAACACCAGGAAAATTGGAGTCTCGTGGTTTGAGGTCACGGCGAGATTTCTTCACAGCTGAGTGCAAACCGTGACACAACCAATAAATCACGGCAGTGACAGAGCACGAGGGCTGGAATCATTAGCAGATTGCACTCTGCAGATGTGGGGATGTGCAGGGGGCTGGGCTGCTTCTGGAGCAATGGGAAGAGAAAGGCAGGCAGGGGCTCAGCTCCTCTGACTTTGAGCAGTGGCCTCGCACAGAGGCTGCTGTGGCTGCCAGCACTCCCTCACTGGGAAAATCTGTCCTGGAAGGGAACTTTCTGTATCAGTTCTGAGCCTTGGCTCGGTTTAGAGCTCTTGTTTTAAAAGCTTGAGGAACATTTGATACCTGGTCTGTTTTTACTGAGAGCAGTTCAAACAAGTCCCCTTGTTAGAATTCCTGGGGACAGGGAGTGGAAAACGCCCCGGTGGTGTCCCTCAGGTCACCTCAGAGCTGCCTGGAGGTGACTGTGAGCAGCTCCCTTCCCTCCCAGCGCCTCCCTGTGCCCCTTTCAGCACCCCTGACACCTCTCCCTGACTGGCTGCAAATCTCCTGCCAGTGCTCATTAACGTGACTCCCAGATCCCTGGGCGTGCCTGGGGACACTTCCACCATCCCCTGGGAAGCAGAGGCTGGGAGCACCCCCAGCTCGCTGGGCTGTGCCTCTGCTGCAGCTTTGGCACCTGAGAGCCAGCAGCAGACACCTCTGGGATGCTGCTGCACGTCCCCGTGGGTGCCTCAGTGCAGTGATGGATGGGAAAGGGGAAAAAGAGGAAAAAAGAGGAAAAGAGGAAAAGGGGAAAAAAACCCACCCCATCCAGCCCCTACAGAGCTGCCTGCAGCTCCTTCCATCACCTCACAGCTCCCCGTGGAGCCAGGCCTGGCTTTGGGCAGGCAGGGGAGATGGAGAGAGGAATTTGTGCTGCGTTTAAGGCAAAGGCAGAGCAGCCAGCACAGGCTCACGTGTTGGGGCACTGGATCCTGGCAGTGTGGGCAGGAAAAATGTCCCCAAAGCTGCCTGAAAGCTGCAACAGTTCCTGGGAGACAGCAAAATCCCATCCACTGAGAGCCCCAGGGTGCAGATGGGACCTCCTGTCTGGAATGCAGCAGCCACAGTGTCCCTGCCCAGAGAGGGAAGGGGAGAGCCTGGGGGCTGGAAATGCAGTTTGGGGTGTTCCTGCAGCTTCCTGAGGCAGAGGCAGGAGGAGGGAGGCTGGAATTCCAGCCTTGCCGTGGGGAACAGGGTCCCCAGGAGCCGTGGGCTGGGCTCTGAGCAGCTCCTCTGCCAGGCACCGAGGGACAGGGTTTGGCTGGAGAGCTGTCCCCGTGCAAAGGGAAGGATGGCACAGCACCCAGCTGTGCCCGGTCCCTGCTGCTGCTGCTGAAATCCACCCTGATGTGCTGCCACACACAGGGCAGGAGGCTCTGGGCCAGCCTGGTGCTGCCCAGGGCTGTCCATGGAGCACAGCCTGTGCCCACGGGCGGGCAGCAGCAGCTGGGCCCACTCTCCTCAGGGGCTTCTCTTTAAAAGCAGCTTTGAACTGATAAATTTTCACTTTTTTTTTTTTTTTTAATTATTATTATTATTATTTTTTCCCCTAAAAAGGCCTCCCTGGCTTTGCCCTAGAGGAGCAGCCTGCTCTGCTGGCTGCTGGTCTGTCCTGGGACAGAGGGATGAGGAGGGGACAAAGAGGGGACACAGGGATGGGGAGGGGATACAGGAGCTTTATTCCCTGCTGGGACCAGAGCCTGGAGCCCCAAGGGGGCACAGCCAGTGCCAGAACTGAGTGAGAGCTGCACCAACACCCAGGGCTGCCTCTGACCTGCCCCAGCAGGGAATCCAGGGTTCTGTGGGATCCAGGGCTGTGTGATGGTGCTGAGCTTGCTCCTCACACAAGAGGGGCTGGTTCTGGGGCTCTGCAGCCTCACAGACACAAAAACTCAGCCTCTAGAGCAGCAACGACCAAATCTGGCCAAGCAGAGACCAAGACCTTTCTCCAAAAGCAGAAAAACAGTGCCTAGGGTGAGGAATAAAACCCTCCTTGAGACACTCCAACAAATGCTCCTGCCATGAGATCGCTTTCAGAGCTGTGTTTCAGCAGGCTGCTGTTAGGTCTGAGGATGAAGGTGTGACTGTGGGGAGCTGGAGGTGTCTGGAGGTTGTCACAGGTGAATTTTAGAAAGAAAACAGAAAGATCTGACCGTGGCCTCAGCAGCTCAGCTCCCTGTTGCTGGATGAAATGGTTAAGTGGAGGTGTTTTCTCTCTGTGCTTTCTCGGTTTCTCTGCCTCCCCGTTGGCACACACATCCACGTTCTCTGTTCCTCTCCCATCTGCTTCCCCTGCCCAAAATTCAAACATTTCACTCTTAAAATGTTTGCCTTCATGTATATGAATGAAAGAGAAAAATATCGCTGCAAACCACGAGGGCTCTGTGGCTGGGATAAATTCCGATTTTCACCACAAAACCCCTCGTAGGTGTGGCTCTGTCCACCTCTGCCGGGTCGTGCTGTTGGCTCTGAGCATCCCTCAGGAGGCCACAGCTTCTCCATCAGTCCATCTCTCAGTCGTGGCTCTCGGGTGCTGAATTTCGGCAGGCAGAGGCGGGGCTGCCCCAAAATCTGGGTGTGATCGGGTGCTGAGCTTGCTCCTCACACAAGGGGGGCTGCTTCTGGGGCTCTGCAGCCTCCCAGGCACAAAAACTCAGCCTCTAGAGCAGCGAGGACCAAATCTGGCCAAGCACAGAGGGGGCTCTGGGTGAGCTGTGGGTGCCCAGCCCCTCGGGGATGTCACTGGAGCAGCACCCAGGGGAGATGAGACCCCCGGCAGCCCTGGGAGCACTCAGAGCTGTTTGGGGCAGCCCGGGGGGCACGGGGGGAGCTGTCCCAGGCTTCAATTCCCCAACCACGCAGGCGGTGTTTGCCCAACCAGCCAGACCTGAACTGCTGTTCAAACACCGCCTCGCTGCCTGACGTCGGCAATCAGGGAGCTAATTACACTGGATTAGGGTTTTTTTCTCTTAATTACATGAAAAATTTAGCGCGGCTGATGTTCGCGAGGCTGCAGGGGATTAAGGAGGAGGCCGTGTGTTGATCTGCAGGTCGATTACGGGACCGGGAGCAGGAAAGTGCCGGGGCTTTGTCCCCCCAGCCCTGGGTTTGGGTACCAGGAGGGATGGGGGGTACCAGGAGGGATGAGGGGTACCAGGGCGCCAGGATGCTCTGGGGGCAGCAGAGCAGGGCCAGAGCTCTGTCCTGTGTCTGAGCTTTTGTCTCTCGAGGACATGAAAAAAGGACACTCACCCGCCAGGTTGAGCGCGAGGAAAAGAACTTTATGTTTGGATTTAGGGTTTAAATAGGGTTTGGATTTTGGCTAGGGATTGGGGGATGAGAGTAACACGTCTCCGACCCCAGTGGTCAGCTTGGAAGTTTATTAATTTGTTTTTAAAATTAAAAGAGGGACAGAGGGACAGGGACAGAGGGACAGGGATGGACAGGGACAGAGGGACAGGGACAGAGGGACAGGGACAGGGACAGGGACAGACGTGTGCTCTGAGCCCAGCCCAGCAGATCCCAGTGCCTTCAAGGCCGTGCTGAGCAGCGTTCCATGTGTTGCATGCACAGATTATTCAGAGCCAGTTCATCTGCTTATCTGCTGATTAATTCTGAGATGCTGGAAAGGGAATGTGCCAAAGGCTTAGGGAGTTACAGTGCGGAGATGGAAGAGATTTTGCTTTTTATTTTTATTTTTATCCCTGATCTGCCCCAGAATAGCACCAGGGAAGCAGCTCAGAGGGGCAGGAGGAGCTTTCCTCACACATCAGGAGCCTGAGCTGCCTCCAACCTCTGTCTGATGGAGATTGGGGCATGAAAGAGCAGAGAGGGAGACACTCAGCCCCACGGATTTATATTGTAGAGCCTCCCATCAGGAGCCTTTAATGCTCCCAGGCCAGGGAATGTACCGGCAAATGTCCCTGGGCCGCAGCCAGCGCTGTTGGTCCTGCCTGCTGCCTTGCTGCAGGAGAAGCATTTGCTGCAGCATTTGCAGCAGCCCAGAGATGATGCAGCAGCCCCAGACAGAGCCTGTCCCTGCTCTGGGGGACACAGCCCAGCCACGCTGCAGGGACAGTGCTGAGGGGACCCTGGGGCAGTGCCAGCCTGCCCGGGGCTCTCTGTCCCCACACGACCCCACCCAGCCCCCGGGCAGTGGCGGGGACAGACTCGGTCCTTTGGCAGACTCTGCCTGGATTTGTAACCAAAAAATGTCCGTTCCCACCTGCAGCTCTGAGTCCTGCTGGGCAGCAGTGACCTGGGGACAGCAGTGACATGGGGGGACAGCAGTGACATGGGGGGACAGCAGTGACATGGGCGGCATCAATGACCTGGGGGGACAGCAGTGAAATGGGGACAGCAGTGATATTGGGACAAGAGTGATTTGGGGGACAGTGACCTGGGGGATGTCAATGACCTGGAGGGACAGCAGTGACCTGGAGGGACAGCAGTGACCTGGAGAAGCAGCAGCAGGGACGTGGGACAGCCTCATTTCCTGGGATCTGAGCTGAGCTCTGGGATTTTCTCACATCCTCTGCCCCAGCAAGGTCAGATCTGATCAGTAACACACGAGTGGCTCTGCGTGAACAAGTGAAACCAAAAACATGCACGGCCCCTTGTTCACCTGCCTGAGCCAGAGCGGAGCAGAACCACCAGGCAGGGTTTGATCCACGGCTTTATAAACCCCAAAGACAATAAAATTTAGATTCTCTTATTTCCTTCTGGGTTCTGGCCTTGGGCAGCTCCGAGTTTGGCTCGTGTTCCAGCACTCCCGGGAGGTGCTGGGCAGGAAATCGAAGCCATTTGAAACATATTACTTACATGATGTTTTCGAAAAGGAAAGAGAATAATATTTCCTGAGGAACTCTGCGGCTCCCACCTGATCAGCTGGAAGCCCTGGCTTTGGAGAAACAGAGGTTTTTGTGTGGTAATTTTTGACAGTCATTTAGTTTTTTCCTCCTTGGGGAGAATCACGACTCGCTGGAGCTCGTTTAGAGCAAACTTCACATTAGACAATCTTGTCTTAAGTGGCTTTTGATGCCATTTTACACGGCCACTCAAGGTCAACAAAGCAAACTGAGCAAGACCAATCCCTTCAGCTGTGAAATGCAGCGCTGGAGGAGGATGTTGGTGGGGAGGGGGAGCCTGCCATGGAGCTGTGTGGGATTATTCAGCTGGAAGGGCACAGGTGAGGTGTGGACAGATAACACAGATGCGGGGCTATTCTGGGGCCTTCGGGCAAGGCTGCAAATGGTTTGTGACAAGCAGATACCGGCTACCTCCCTCGCCCTGAATAGCACCAGAATCACACCAGAATGACACCAGAATAACACAACCCCAGAATAACATCAGAATGACACCAGAATGGCACCAGAATAACGCCAGAATAGCACCAGAATGGCACCAGAATAACCCCAGAATTCCCCCAGAAGATCCCCAGCTCTGGGCTCGCTCCCATGTTTGCTGTCCATCACACAGGCTCAGCACTCAGCCCTATTTTCCTTCATTTGGGCAGCTTTTCACTCCCCAAGCGCTGCTCACACCTCCCTCCATCCTTCCATCCATCCATCCATCCATCCATCCATCCATCCATCCATCCATCCATCCCTCCATCCCTCCATCCATCCCTCTGTCCCTCCATCCCTCTGTCCCTGATGGTGCCCTGCAGGCAGAGCTGTGGATTTCTGTCTCGTCTCCCTTTGGGCTCACACTGAGCCCGGCTGTGGGTCAGGGCAAAGGGCAGACCGAGGGGAAAAGGTGGGCAAAGGCCAGGAATGGTGCAGGGTTTGTGACACCCCGAGGGCTGGGGGCAGCCTGCGCTAACCCTGCGCTGCATCCCTGCTCAGGGCTGCCAGCAGAACAGGCTGCTTTAGGGGTAAAATCCCCTCTGTGCCTGCTCCTGGAGCTGCCCCGCTCTTTCCTCACCCGGGCTGGAGCTGCCCAGGGCAGGGCTGAGGCAGGGGGAGGACCGCAGAGGATGGGCACCAGCCTGCAGAGCCCGTGGCACAGGAACACCCACCTCGCTGCTGCCTCTGCGAGCCAAAGCCTGGCCCCTGTGGTGGCTTCCCTGCAGGATGGAAAGCCTGCAGCAGAGCAGGGCTGTGAGCAGCAACTCCCAGCACCCCGAGAGGCACCGAGACACCTCCCCAAAAATCAAACGGGAGGGGAAAGGGAGAAGGAGGTTGTTGAACAGAGGGAAAGGACGTCCCTGCTCACTGGGGATGGATTAGAGAGGACAGGGTTTGTGCCCTGAGCTCTCCTCCTTCTAGGCAGGGAGTCCCCTGAGTGTTCCCGCCTTTGCAGGATGCATTTGATGCTGCTGGAAGGTGCAAGGCCCTGAACCCCCAGCAATTGTCTCTCTGCAGCAAATGCTCCCGAAGAAAGCAGCTCTGCTCCTTCTCAGCATTCCCTGACCCCTGGAGCCCCCCGGATTTACAGTCTTTACCTCCTGCTGTTGTACCGAGCCCTCTCCTGCACTGGATTTCCTCAGAACTGTAGAAGAAAACCTTTTGGGCACCTCATACATCATTTCCTACATCTCAGTGCTGGTTTTTAGCTGATTTAGGGCTGGTCTGTGCCTTGCAGGGGTTGGTTCCAGCACCAGGGTGTGCAGAGCCTTCCTGGGGGCACAGCATGGGAAGGAGCTTCCCCCTGGACGGGAGGGAGAGCTGGGCCTCCGGGAAAAGACAATGCTGCTGATTTAAAGCACCATCCAAAGCAATCCGAGCTCGCCAGCCCAAATTTCATTTTAATGAATCCATCCCCGGAAGAATACTACTTAATTAATTAGCAGCTCATTTGCATGAGGTGGCATGTTATTAAAGTTCTGCTGCTGCAAGTGGGGCTGTGACAAGGTGTGAGCTGACAGCTTTTCAAATAAAAAGTCTTTTCAAGGAGTGATCTCCCGAACTGGCAGCTTTGTTCTAAACGAGCCTCTCATGCAGCAATAAATTAAAGACATGGGGCTGCTGATTAGGCTCTGCATGGTGCCTGTGTGGCATCCTCCTGCCTCATCCTGCACCACCAGCTCTGCACAGGGCGGAGGGAGCAGGCTGGGAGAAGGAAATAAAGGCCTGAAGGAAGGAAAAACCTCTCCAGTGGCAATTTCTCTGAAGGGTTTGTGCTGTTTGTGTCCAGCAATTGGCTCCTTCCCCCTCCAGAACCCTGCAGGAAAGCAGCAAGGGATCCTTCTCCTGACGTCTTTCCTCGAGGGAATGGGAAGAGCTGTGCTCATGGAAGAAATGCTCATGGAATCTCTTCTCCTGGCAGATCCCACGCTGTGGGTGCCCCTTGTCCTTGGGGTGGCAGCTGGGTGTCCTCAGGCAGGGCACAGTGAACTCAATCCTGGGCTCACGGAGTGCTTTGGGCTGGAGGGACCTTAGAGCTCATCTAGTGCCCTGGGCAGGCACATGACACACAGCTCCCGCTGTCCCAGGCTGCCCCAGGCCCTGCCCAACCCGGCCTTGGGATGCAGCATCCAGAATTTATTTGGTGCAACAGCCTCTTGAGTGTGGTTTGAGCTTTAGCAGAGTTAAACTGTTCTGGTTTTTAATTTGTTTTGTGTTTCCAAACCTTCCCTGGAGGAGAGCTCACCCCCAGAAAGGCTCAGATGGAGGGTTCAGGTCTGTGTTTCAGGCTGGGCAGGCTGCAGCCACTTGTCACAGGCAGGAAACTTTCCCTGGAGGAGCAGCCACCCGCCCACCCGCGGGCCCGTGGTGCTGGAGACGCCGCTTAATTCGGGTTTGTTTGTTGGTTTGTTGGTTTGCTGCGTCACCAGCAGTGTGTGGGTGCAGCGCTGCAGACACAGCCCCGCTCCCCCCGGAGCTGCTGCCGGCCTGGGGGGGCTCTGGGTGCCCCCCAAAGAGCCCAGCACCTCCTCTGCCTCCTGCCTCCTCTGGGGAGCTGCAGCTGCCCGGGCTGAGCCTCTGAAGGCTGAGCCAACGTCTCCCAAACTGAAAGGATGGGAAGCACGAGTGGGTGTGAAATAAATCCCCAGAGACCTTCCTGAGAGCGGGGTTGGATGCACTGAGCCCTGGGATCCGTCAGGAATGTGGGGCAGGGAGGCTGGAGCCGTTCCTGCTCCCCTCTGCCCGTCCCTGGCCCAGGGAACCAGCCCAGGCACCCAGAGGCAGCAGGGGCTGCAGGTCCTGGCAGGGAGTTGTCTGAGCTGAAGGCACTTTAACCCTTTGGGAAAGGTGGGCTCTGAGGGAGAGGGGCCCTGTGGGGCTCTCCTGGTGGGCAGGGGAGCTGGGGCAGGGTTGGGGTGGGATTTGGGATATCCCAAAGGCATCACTTCGGGATGATCCCAGCCCAAAGTGCCAGGGACCTGAAATGCAGGCTTGGTGCTGATTTTCTCCGCAGGGTTTTGCGAGGGCAGCCCCAGCAGTGATTAGTGAGAGTGTTTAATGTTTAGTTGGACAGTGTAATTCGGGGCAGGATGGATTTTCTCCTCCCCCAGGGACCAGAGATGGTCTCCAGGAGCTTCTCCTGCCGTGGGTCCCTGCAGGGAACCCATCCATCGGGGCTTGGGGGCAAAGACAAAGGTTGTTCCCACTGTGACAGATCCACCCCGGCCCAATCCGGGAGAAATGCGTAAAGAAAATGTGACAGGAGAGAAAGAGACTGAGAGATGAGGGAGCCTGCAGGTAACGAAGTTAATTGGATATGCTGATTTGAATTGAATGTGCATGGAAGGTTTGTCATTAACTTTCTCACAGACACATCTATGATTTAGAGGGAAGGTGTTTAATGGGGTTACTATTTCACTGCAATTCTGAGGGGAAGACTTCCCTCGCAGAGCCCAGTCCCATTCCTGGTGTCCCTGCCTGCAGGAGGGAAACTTTTCTGGGGCTGGGCTTCTCCCATGGCTGGGGCCATGGCCAGGGGTCCTGCTGGGGGCCTGGGGCTCTGCCACACCTGATGAACAAACTCAGACCCCAGACGTGGGGTGGACTGGCTGAGTGATCCCCAGAACTCCCCACTCCTCTGGCTCCAGCGATGACCTGGAAATGGGTCAGCAGCGAGTCTGGGGCTTCTTCCCTCCCACAGTTTCACAGAGGGCCTGAGGGGCTCTTGGAAACAAATAATTTGCAGTTCCAGCTCTGGATTCTCCCCTCCTGGAGGCGTCAGGGGATGCAGGACCAGCAGCATCACGCAGGGACAGATTTTCACTTTGTTGCCATCCCAAAAAGAAGAGTTCAGGCAGTGCTGCTGCTCGTGGCCCTGGGGATGCTCTGAGTGAGGAGCCCCCAGCGCCTCCCTGCCTCTTTCCACACGGAACCTGTCGCTGCAGGACAGGAAAGACAAACTCCAAGTAATTCAGAAGGCAAACGACATAGAAAAAGGTGGCTTCGTTTTTTAATTTTTACTACTTTTTATAAGGTGTTCCAATACAAACTTAACGTGACTGGTGAATCAGAACAACACTTCTCTAATCCTATTGGTTACCCAGAGAAACAATAAAACACCACCTAAAAAAAAAAAAAAGTTTTTAAAAAAGATAGTTGCTTATCAAGATTATTTTGAAAAAAGTATCTTTCTTGAAATATTTTTTCCTTAATAAAAGCCATAGGTTTGGGATGAGCCCTGGATTCGGGATGAGCCCTGAATTCAGGATGAGCCCGGGGTTTGGGATGAGCCCTGAATTCAGGATGAAGCCTGGGTTTGGGATGAGCCCTGGATTTGGGATGAGACCTGGATTTGGGATGAGCCCTGGATTTGGGATGAGTCCTGGATTCAGGATGAACCCTGGATTCGGGATGAGCCCTGGATTTGGGATGAGCCCTGGGTTTGGGATGAGCTGGAGGCACAGGGCTGGTCGCACGCCGCTGCCCCAGGGCCAGCTCAGGAGTTGTGTGGCCCCGGGAGGACACCCACACGTGAGGCAGAGGAATCATTTCCCTCTCCAAACGTCAACAAGAAGCTTCCTGCTGTGTGAGACGATCCCTCTCCTCTTCCTGGTCCCCAGGAATCATCGCTCTTCTCTGACATCATCATCTGTTGCCGTGGAAACCGAGCTCTGAGCAGGAGATGCAGTGGAGCATCCCGGGGTCCGTGGGTGCCCCTCGGCCCTGGGCGGTGGGCAGGGGGCTCTGGGGGGCTCTGGGGGGCTCTGGGGGGCTCTGGGGGGGCTCTGGGGGTTCCACACCCACCCAGGGATGGGGCAGGGGGCTCTGCTGTCCCCTTTCCCGTGCCCTGAGCCACCTCCCCGACTCCCCGAGAGCCCCCCAGGGCTGCTCTGTGGGTGCAGAGGGGCGCGGGCAGCCCCCAGCCCCCGTGCCGTGTCCCGAGGTTCCCATTCCAGGCACAGCTCCGAGGCTGGAGGAGCCGTCGGGGCACTCGGGGCCGCCTCCAACCCCGGGAGCTGCAATTCCCACTCGGGATTGGGCTGCACCAGCCTTGTCCAGCGGTATCTCTCTTTATTAGCCCTGTCTGACCTCATTACTAGAAAGAAGCTCAATTTAACGAGCTGCCGGCGCCCTGAGGGAACTCTGGAAAACAGTTGTTTTTCACAAAGGCTGCTGATCCTTCATGTCCGGCGCTTCCATTCCAGTGTGGCCATTAATCAGGCGTGGTGCTGCCTGCGGCCCCCCGACAGCCCCGTGCTCCTGCTCTTCGCTCCTCAGGTGATTTCTGTCCCTCTGTCCCCCTGCTGCAGCCTGGTGGCTCCGTGGGTGACTCAGGTGGCAGCGCTGGGCTCACACTGGTGTGAATCCGCCCCTAATTCCCGGCATTTCATCACCGGGCCTGCGATGAGCCTAATTCTCACAGGTGGAATTAAAGCAGGATTTGACCTTCTGCCTTTCTGGGGGGCGGATTTTGCTTTCTGAAAATTCAGGCCTTGGGCTGGCAGCTGAATCCTGCCGGAGGCTCCTGCGGGGGTTCAGCAGACCCCTCACAATCCCCCCTGGAGTCCTTCTATAGCACCGAGCGCTCGGGAGGTAAAGGGAAAACGAGAAATGCAGCAAATAACCGTGTCTGTGCGTACCCACGGTGTCTGTGCGTACCCACGGTGTCTGTGCATACCCACGGTGTCTGTGCGTGCCCACGGTGTCTGTGCGTACCCACGGTGTCTGTGCACGGCCGGAGGCTCCGGGCTCTTTCCCAGGGCGGGATTTATCCCGAGGAGGATGCAGAGGAGCGTCTCTGCCCTTTGGGGTGTGAAGATTTGGGGTATTTCCAGCTGCGGTGGCTCATTGCTCAGCTAAATCATGGGATGCTCAGCAACCTGCTCTCTCACCTGCCGGGGACACGAACCAGGAAAAAAAGAGCCCCAGGCCTCCATCCTGCCTCTTCCCGGGGTTTGGGCTCCGGGTTTTTCTGCCTTCGGCTCCGTGACGCGGCCAGGGGGGAATAACGGGGCATCACAAAGGGCTGGGGCAGAGCAAAGAGCTGGGGCAGCACAAGGGGCTGGTCCTGTCCCCAGGACAGGAGCTTTTCCATGGGGCTGTTCCCTCTCCTGGATGGGCACATCCCGGCACATCCCTGGCACATTCCCGGCACGTTCCTGGCACATTCCTGGCAATTCCTGGTACATTACTGGCACATTCCCTAATTCCCGGCAATTCATGGCACATTCCCGGCACATCCCAACACATCCCGGTAATTCCTGGCACATCCCGGCAATTCCCGGAACATCCCAGCACATCCTTGGCACATCCTTGGCACATCCTTGGCACATCCTTGGCACATCCTTGGCACATTCCCGGCACATCCCGGCACATCCCGGCACATTCCCGGCTCCCCGGCCCTGCAGCGCTGTCGCTGCGAGCCCTCGGCTCTCCCAGCCCCGCACACGCCGCGATTCCATCCAGCGGCTCTCCAAATATGCAAATCCTGACGGGAAAGACAATGTAAAGAGTTTGTTTATCCTCCTCCCTTCCCCTCGCACAGCCCCCGGGGCCATCAATTATTAACTTTGGGAAGCGAAGGCGTTTCCTCAACAGCAGCGGCTGCTGGCAGGGCTGGGCTTGGTCACAGCCCGCGCAGGTTTCCTGCGGGAGCACGGAGTGCGTTTG
This sequence comes from Sylvia borin, assembly GCA_014839755.1. Lineage (NCBI taxonomy): Eukaryota > Metazoa > Chordata > Aves > Passeriformes > Sylviidae > Sylvia > Sylvia borin. The sequence continues at coordinate 5,744,750 of CM025980.1, read as the reverse complement.
GAGGGATGGAGGGATGCTTGGAGCCCGAGGTGAACGGGCCGTGTGGGGCTGTGTGTGTGTCAGAGCTCTGCTCCTCAGCAGAACGGGCTGGGCTGGCTGAATCCTGCAGCAGGAAAGGGGCAGCAGCATCTCAGCGCTGGTGAGGACACGTCTTGAGGGCTGTGTCCCTTTCAGGATGGACACTGAGGGCTGTGTCCAGTTTAGGATGGACACTGAGGGCTGTGTCCAGCTCTGGGATCTCAGTTTGGGATGGACACTGAGTGCTGTGTCCAGCTCTGGGATCTCAGTTCAGGATGGACACTGAGGGCTGTGTCCAGCTCTGGGATCTCAGTTTAGGGTGGACATTGAGACACTTGAGCACATCCAGAGGAGGCCATGAGGCTGGTGAGGGGCTGGGAACACAAACCCTGTGAGGAAGGGCTGAGGGAGCTGGGGCTGTTTATCCTGGAGAAAAGGAGACTCAGGGGTGACCTGATCACTCTCCACAGCCCCCTGAAGGTGGCTGTGCTCAGCTGGGGTTGGGCTCTTTCAACTGACAGAAGGAGAGGACACAGTCCAAGCTGTGCCAAGGGAAATTCAGGCTGGATATCAGGAAAATGTGTATAACAGAAAGGTGATGAAGTGCTGGACTGCCCTGCCCGGGGAGTGGTGGGGTCACCATCCCTGGTGTGTTCAGAGCAGACTGGATGTGGCACTGGGGCCAGGGTTTATTGAGGTGTTGGGGTGGGTTGGACTCGATGATCCTGGAGGTCTCTTCCAACCTAATCAGTCTGTGATCTCCAGCTTTTAAGCAGGGATGATGCTCCAGGAGGATTCCGTGGCAGGAAGAGGTGATGGAGGTTGTCCAAGTGTCATTCTATAGGTGTCTGGAGAATTAAAATATACCTCTGCAGTATCTTGGCTTTGCTGTTGGCTGCAGGGTTTTGTGGTCTTCTTTCAGGCTTATTTTAGTGAGAATCTTAAAAGTTTACAATTCCCTTCCCCCTGGATGGTCAATCATAGCTCACTGGTGGTCTCTGTGCAACCACAAAACTCTCATTATTTCTCCTGGATTGGAAAATCACGGGAACAGCAAAAGTGCTGGAGACAGAACCCTTGCTCCAGCTGCTGCTGCCACACGTTGTCTCCAGCTCGGAGCTGAGATTTTTGGATTAATTCCTTTTCCCACCTTCCTCCTCCTCCTCCTCCTCCTCCCCCGGCCCCAGCAGCCCCGGGATGAAGGTGGGCCTGGGCTGTGCTCTGAGGTGTGTTTGCTCCCCGCAGATCCGGGCGGACGGCCCTCCGCAGGGCGGCATCCAGTACGAGGTGCTGACGGTGTTCAAGGACGGGAGCCCGGTGCTGCGGGACATGGCCTTCTCCACGGACCACAAATACCTGTACGTGATGGCCGAGCGCCAGGTGAGTGTCTGCTCCCTTCCCTGGGGAACGTGCCCGGGGAGCTGCGGGCTCGGCCCCGCCGAGCAGGGCACAGGAGAGACGGGGACAGGGGACAGGGGACAGGGGACAGGGGACAGGGGACAGGGCACAGGAGAGACAGGGACAGGGGACAGGAGAGCCGGGGACAGGGGACAGGAGAGACAGGGACAGTGGACAGGGGACAGGAGAGCCGGGGACAGGGGACAGGAGAGCCGGGGACAGGGGACAGGGGACAGGGGACAGGAGAGACAGGGACAGGAGAGCCGGGGACAGGGGACAGGAGAGACAGGGACAGGAGAGCCAGGGACAGGGGACAGGAGAGACAGGGACAGGGGACAGGAGAGACAGGGACAGGGGACAGGAGAGACAGGGACAGGGGACAGGAGAGCCGGGCACAGGAGAGCCGGGGACAGGAGAGACGGGAGGAGCTCAGGTCCTTCTGCCCCTGAGCAGAGGTTGGCAGCAGTGCTCGGGGGAGAGTTGTATTTTCTTGTTTGTGGCTGGAAGTGATGGGAACTGAGCTGATTTTGGGGCTCTGAGGCATTCCTGCCCCAGTCCTGAGCTGCAGGGCCTCCAGGGCTGCTGCTGAGGGTCTGCGAGGCTTTGTCCAGGAGCATCCTTGAGCACAGAATCCCAGAACCCCTGAGGGTGGAAAATCCCTCTAGGATCATCAGTTCCACCATCAAAAATCCCTCTGGGATCATCGATTCCTCACTGAAAACCCCTCCAAGATCATCGATTCCATCCCGTGCCCAATCCCCACCGGGTGCCCAGCCCAGCCACATCCATCCTTCCCTGGACACCTGCATGGGTGGGATGAGCACCCCAACCCTCCCGTGCCGAGGCCTGGCCGCCCTTCCTGTGCCCAAATTCCTCCTCAAACGGCTGAACCGGTGGTGAATTATTTCTCTCTGCGTTTCTTTGTTAGTTTAGTCATTGACCAGCAGCTTTGAAGGGGCTGCCAGCGAGAGCTGCTGCTGCACAGAGGGTGGGCCAAGCCCCACTGAGGCTGGCCCTGCTCTGTGCCGGCTCTGCCCCTGCCCCGGGGCGCTGCCCACAGCCCAAAAATCCCCACGACCCGAGCGGTAATGACGGGAATTGATGGCTGGCAGCCCGCGGGATGCAGGACGATGGCAATAATCTGGGCCCTCCTGTTCCTGTCTGAGGCACAGGACCCCCCAGAGCCCCCAGCACGGAGATTTCTGGACTCTCTGGCTCTGCTGAGCGTTTTCCTGGCTCTCCTCACCCCTGGGGGGTTCAGGTTCACAGGGCTGGTGCGCTGTGGGTGCTGGGGGCAGGAGAGACCTTTGGGTGCTGTTCGATTGTCCTGTGTGGGGTGAACCCCCTGGTCACCGACAGCTTTCCTCCTGCCCTCCCTCCCAGCTGCTCCGGGGTGCTGCAGGGAGCTGCTGGTGTCACCAGGGACGTTCTGATGGAGGCAGAGAGCAGCTCTCCCTGCGCTGGGAGCTCCCAGCTCCTCCCAGAACCACCAGAACTGGGGTTTTTTTCTGACCTACAGCAAGAAAAGGGGGGGGAAAAAAAAGGAAAAAAATCGTTTTCTTGTTTATAAAATCATTTAAAAAGCAGGGAAGAAATGTGTTAGAAGAGGGCAGAGTTTTTCTCCCTGCTACAAGGCTGCAGTGGGGGAATCCCTGAGGCTGAGGAAGGCATTTTGTGCTTGTTAGAGGCACTCGGGGATCGACACTTGCGTGAGCAGCCCCAAATTTCAGCTCCCATCGCAGCCTGGGCTGGGATTAGATGGCAATACCGAGGATCTGTGCAAACTTCTGAAATGGAATTATTTTATTTGGGTGTTAACGCTTGGTCACTGTGCGCAGGAGCCACGTGCTCCCAGCAGGCAGCAAACGACCCGGGGTGGATCTCAAACAGTTGAGGAACTGTTTTCATTAGGAGCCAAACCCAGGGGGAATGGCTCTAACTCGTCTTTTATGAGGCAAGAGCGTCTTAATATTCATCAAAGCGCTAATTTGCTTAATTGTGAAACAAAAAGATGTGAAGAGAATTAGCAAATAATAGAATATTCCTGGAACATTAATTCCATTTTCGGCTCTGCCTTGGGGAGCCTCCAGGAGCTGGGGGCTGTTGCCTCTCACTCCTTGCAGGATTTTTGCCTGGATTTGCCTTTTGCCCTTGCAGCTCTGGCTCCCCAAAGCCCCAAAGTGTGGATCCTGTCAGCTCCTGTGGCCCCGGTGTCCCCACCCCGGCAATGTGATAGTTCAGCAAAGTGCAGCCAAGGATTTATTTTTTCCCCGGGTTCTCCATGAAGGAGGCTGATGATTGAAAAGGGGTCAGCACCAGGAGGAGGAGGAGGAGAGAGGTCCAGCAGCTCCACGGGGCTGAGGCTGGAAATGGTGGGAGGTGTCCTCAGAAGGACTGAGAATATACAGGAAAAAAAAATTTAAAAAAAACCCCATATATACAGGAAAAAAAAAAAAAAAAAAAAAAAAAAAAAAAAAAAAAAAGCCTCTGAAGGCTGGAAATTGAGAAGAAACCGAAATTCTGCCACAGCAAAATGCCACAGACAGCAGCTGCTGCTCCCAGGGATGTGCTGCACGTTCCTGTGGGGGAGGATTGTCCAGAGCAGGGAATTTGAATATCTGCTGAGACAGAAACAGGCCGGTGCCTGTGTCAAAACACAACTCCCAGAAATGGACTGGGGCTCTCCGGGGCTGGGCTCGGGAAGGTGCTGCCCAACAGAGCTGGTGGCATCTCCTGAGCTGCTCTGGGCTTGGGGACAGCCCTGGGATGGGCTCTGGGGGCGGCTGTGAGGAGGGAACGGAGCTGGGGGGACACTTCCCCCCAAGGCTGGAGCTCCTGGGCACGGAGCCCACCTCCCTTCTGTGCAGGCAGCAGGCAGGAGCAGCTCTGTGCTGAGCTGCAGGGAAAAGAGCCTCTCCCTGCTCAGATCTGGAGCTGTGCTCGTAGCACAGCCCTTCCCCGCTCCCCTGGCTCCTGGCCCAGCCCTGTCTGTGCTTTGCTCCAGGTTTTTTTTTTTTCCCTCTCTCTCTTTTTTTTTTTTTGTTTTTTTTTTTTTTTTGAGCTCTCCCTGAGCCTTTCATGTCTGGCTGCCAAACTCCTTCCAAAGCAGAATATTTGACATTTGATTTCACTCCCACAAAGCACAGAAGCAACAGTTGCACAGCCCAGTCTCAGGGAGAGAGGGATAAAGAAACTTTTTGCTTCCAGGCACTCCGAGCTCTTGAACCACTCGTTTGAAGGGTGGTTGTCAGGAGCTCCTTCAGGTTCCCTTCCACAGCACCCGGTTTGAAACACTCAGAGGGGAAAAGAGAAGTGGTCCTGACCCTGTTTAAGGCAGGAATTCATTTCTCAGTGTTGGTGGAACAAAATTTCTGCACACAGGCTGAGCAAGGCTCGGGGAGAGCTGGATGGGGATGGAGATGATGGAGATGATGGAGATGATGGAGATGGTGGAGATGATGGAGATGGTGGAGATGGTGGAGATGGTGGAGATGATGGAGATGATGGAGATGATGGAGATGGTGGAGATGGTGGAGATGGTGGAGATGATGGAGATGATGGAGATGGTGGAGATGGTGGAGATGATGGAGATGATGGAGATGATGGAGATGATGGTGTTCTTTGACACAATCAGCATGGTTTGGAATGGGAGGGACCCTAAAACTCATCTCATCCCACCCCAGGCTGCTCCAAGCCCCATCCAACCTGGCTTTGAACCCTCCAGGGATGGGGCAGCCACAGCTGCTCCTTGTTTATTCCCAGACCTGTTGCTTTTCCACCGACTGAATTCCCCCCCTTCCCTGCGCCCATCCATCACTGTGGCTTTAGGTAAAGAAATCGTCTTTCAGTCTGCTCTGGGAGCAGTGAAATATTTGCTTTGCCCCTGCGCCAGGAGCTGCGGCTCCTCAGGGATAATTTGTTGTGCATTCCCCCGTCCTGTGACCCCGGGAGGTTTCAGTCCTCTGAAAAGAGATTTGCTTTGGGCTGAACTTTTCCTGGATGCTGAGGGAGGAGGAGGCAGGTGGGAGCTGCCCAGATGATTGAGGAGAGGTTGGGATTGGAGTGAGGGCTGAGGGAAACGGGGGAGCCCATCAGTCCTGGAGCAGCAGAGCTGTAAATACTGACGGTGTCCTGAAAAGAACTGAGAAAACATGATAAAAAATGCAAGAGATGTGGATAAAAGGGTCTGGAGTCATCAAGAGGGGAAAAAAAAAAAAAAAAGATGAACTGATTAAATTTTTAACTACATTATCTGCTAGTTGAACAGGCACTTAGCTGGACATAATTTCAGCAAACTCTGAACACTGGCACAGGGAAAAGGGCTCGGCTGAATCCCACCAGAGGTGTCCAAAATCCTGCCTCCCGTGGGCTGCTCCACCTGCTCATCCATCAGCCGGGCCAGAGAGGGAGCTCTGGAGGAAGGGCTGTGCCCGTGGGGTGTTTGCTCCACTCCTCTCCCACCCCATCTGCTCCTCCTCCCCAAAATTCCTGACTCCACTCCGCCCCTTTCCCCTTCCCTCCCCGCCGTCAATTAGGGATAATTAAGAACTCCAGCTAAAAACTTGTCTGATATCATTAACAATACCTCCCTGACCAGGAGGATGTGTTAATTAACATCAATTTGACCAAAAAAAAAGAGGAAAAAAACCCAGCCTCCTCCCGGCCAGGTGGGACAACCTGCTGGCCTCTGTGCTCTCCTGCTGCCGGCACATTTGTCAGCCCCGCAGAGCCCTGGGGCTCCCGTGCTGCTGGCCAGGCTGCTCCCAGAGCCTCCCCACGGCTGCCAGGTCTGTCCACACACGAAATAAATGTGGGCAGCTCAAGGCAGGAGCCTTTGAGGCAAAGGAATCCTTGAGGGATGAACTTTCTGGGGAAAAAAAAAACAAAACCGGTGGAAAACGGTGTGAGCTCGGGGTCAGTGGGTTTGTTTTTCCTGGATGAGTTATATCCCAGACATTGCTGGTGTGGTTGTTCTTTTCAAGTGCTGGCTGCCTTTGCCTGCAGTTTGTTTGTTTTGCTTTGGTTTTTTGGTTTTTGTTGTTTTTTTTTCTTTGTCTTAGGGCTGTTTCTTCCCCTGCCAGTCGCAGCCACAGGGTTCCCATGTGTTTGCCTCAGCGTTGGCTTCCCTTCCCTTCCCTTCCCTTCCCTTCCCTTCCCTTCCCTTCCCTTCCCTTCCCAATCCCCCTGTTCCCCCATTGTTCCCTTTCCAGACCAGCCACCGCAGCCCTGAGGCATTCCTAGAATTTCCCTGACGTGCACATTCCCAGGCACAGCCCCACTCCCCGGTGCTGTGGTGTTTGGGAAGGGGCCTGTGACACCCTCAGGAGCTGGGGACAGGTCTGATGTCCCTCCAGACTTGATGCCACCACCCCTGCTCTGTCCTGACAGAGCTGAGCTCATGGATTCCCAGGATTCTGGGGGTTGGAAAGGACCTTAAAGCTCATCCATTTCCACCCCTTGCCATGGACAGGGATCCTTCCACTATCCCGGGTTATCCAGAGCCTCCTCCAGCTCTGTGGGTGATGCTGGGTTTGGGATGCTGCAGGATTTCCAGTCTGGACGGACAGACAGACAGACAGACAGACAGACAGACAGACAGACAGAGCCAGGTCTCCCTCACCAGCAGTAAAAGGAGAGAGCTGCGCTCCCAGGAGGGAAGGGGGCTTGAAGGAGAGACCTGAAATCTCACACTCGGTGCTCAGCTCTGAAATTCAAAAGGAGATTTGGATTCCTCTTCCCTTCTGTCCCCACTCCTGTTCTCCTGGAGCAGTTTGTGTCCCAGCAGAGGAGTTGGGTGGGTGCTGAGGCGGCCTGGGCCGGGGATTGCTCACGTCAGGCGCCAGCAGAAAGGAAACATAACTCTCAATATGCTGAGGGGAGCTCTGAAATGGCACAAATTATTCTATTTTGTACTTTAATTAGTTTGAATTAGCAATGGGAATGGATGCATAAAATGATCCAGTGAAGGGTGAAATGGAAAAAGGGCTGTGGTGTGGAGTATCGCTTTATTATTGTGGGGTTTGTGCAGACAACGTGCAGGAGCTTGTCCTGCTGGATCTTTTCCCTGTGAGGAAACTGCCTCATCCCTGGGGGCATTTGCCCCATCCCTGGAGGTGTTTCCCCATCCCTGGAGGTGTTTATCCCATCCCTGGAGGTGTTTATCCCATCCCTGGAGGTGTTTCCCCATCCCTGGAGGTGTTTATCCCATCCCTGGAGGTGTTTGCCCCATCCCTGGAGGTGTTTGCCCATCCCTGGAGGTGTTAAGCCCATCCCTGGAGATGTTTGCCCCATCCCTGGAGGTGTTTCCTCATCCCTGGAGGTGTTTCCCCATCCCTGGAGGTGTTTCCCCATCCCTGGAGGTGTTTCCTCATCCCTGGAGGTGTTTCCCCATCCCTGGAGGTGTTTCCTCATCCCTGGAGGTGTTTCCCCATCCCTGGAGGTGTTTCCCCATCCCTGGAGGTGTTTGCCCCATCCCTGGAGGTGTTTCTCCATCCCTGGAGGTGTTTGCCCATCCCTGGAGGTGTTTGCCCATCCCTGGAGGTCTCCCCGGCCAGGCTGGACAGGGTTTGGGTCACCCATGACAGGGGTGGCACTGGATGGGGTTTAAGATCCCCTCCCACACAAACCATTCCTGGGTCTGTGACTCCACCAAGTCCAAGCTCTGTCCTGCAGAGCTTCCCTCGGGTCAGGCTTTGCCTGCTCTCCTCCAAAGCTTGGGACAATGTGGCACTTTCCTGGTGGCTGTGTGAGCAGCTGGGATCACCCCAGCACTGAGCTCAGTCCAAGCTCCTGCCTGGGCTGGAGCTGAGGCTCAAAGGGGCACAAGGATTTAAGAGAGTTCAAATCCACCCTGACTCTTAAACCCTGAGCATCTTTTGCCTTTTTCTCCTTTTCCCCTGAAGGTTCTGAGAAATTCCCCAGGTGAGGAGGAGCTCGACTCGAGCTCCTGCAGGTTCCAGATAGGTGGGAAATGATGGACATGCCCCAGGGAAAGCGGCTGGAACGGTCTGGCAAGCTGGGACTAAATATAAAATTAGGGCTGGTTGTAAAGCAGAAAAACTCAACTTTTTGTGAGGTTTGCTCTTGCTCTCCCTTCTCCTCTGGACACATATTTCCCATTAGAACTTTGCTGTGGCAAAAAACCGTTGGTATTTTCTGGAGGGTGAGTGTGGAGGGAGGCACACAGATTTCTCTGGGATGTTCCTGGAGAGCACGTTCATCATCCCAGGTGGAAACCCTGAGGACTAAACCTGGTGCAGCCTTTCTAAATGAGAAACTCCCCTGCCTCGGGTGTCCCTCCAGCCCCATCCCCGCCCTGCTCCGAGGGGCCACAGGAGAGCTCTGGCATTTCTGCCTGGTGCTGGGGAGGGGAAGGAGCTCCATCAATAACCCTGTATTTATTTGAGCAGCGAGCAGGAATGTGCCTGGCAGACTAAACACTGCCCTGCTCCCGCTGCACCGGGGGCTGCCCCAGCCCTGCCCAGGGCCCTGCTCGGGACTGGCCCTGCCCGGAGTGCTGGGGGCCAGACAGAGAGGGGCAGCAGCGAATCCCGGCCTGCAGCTTTCTGTGTGGGTGTTAAAGAAATTATTTTTCTTGTAATCAAGCTTGGAGCGTGCTGCTCGCGCAGGGGGATTGTTGTTTTCCCGCTTTATCCTCCCTCTGCCTTTTCCAGCGGTTTCTCCCCTCAGCCTGTGAACATTTTGCTCTCCACTCCCAGATTTATCCTCCCGATGAGATGGAGCAGCAAAATCACTTCTTAGATTGGGATTGAAACGTAGAGATGCTGTGTGAGCTATCCTCATTCACACAGGAGCCCCCAAAGCCTCAGTCCCACAGCCAAGGGCCATCCCGGCTGTCCAGGTCCGTGCTCCAGCCAGGGGAATGAGGGAACAGAGGGCACTGGGTGTGGTTTGCAGTGCCAGATTGTCCACAAAACCCCCATCGACCTGGGCATCACCTTCCCAACAGAACGGGTCCTGTGAGCTCCGAGGAGTGAACCTTTAGAATGGATAAACCTTCACCAAAAGTTGATCCCTGAAATCCAAGGAAGCTGCAGGGACAGCCCCAGCGCTGTCCCCGAGGGGAGGCTCCTGGCAGGGCACACAGGTGTGCTGGGCACCTGGGCTGGCTGCTGGGCACCTCCAGGAGCTCCTTCTCTCCCTGCAGAGCAGCTGGAAGTGGCCGGAGCCGGGGGCGTTTTTCCAGCCTTGGCTGATCCGTCCTGGCAGCCCCGCAGTGCACAGGGGTTTTCGTGTGAGCTGCTGCTGCCAAGCGACACCTGGGATGTTTATAGACTCTTCTCTCTTCTTCTCCCCACCCCGGGAACTTCCTCTCATTCCTCCAAACCTCCTCGAACTCTGGAAGGACCAGACTTGTGGGTTTGATGGCCAAAAAAAGAAAAAAAAGCCAAATTCAAGGGAGCTTTTGCTGTTCCTGCCTTGGAGCCCCAATCTCACAGAGCATCCCCACGGCTCTGCCCCTTCCCCAGGACACACAGAGCAGCATCCCTCACTCCAGCTGCAAAATTTGGGGTTTAAACTGCGCCCAGGGCTCACCCAGCGGGTTTGTGCTGTGTTTGCAGAGGGACAGGAGAGCCCACGAGCTGCTCGAGCTGCCGGCGCTGCTCACCCGCCGCGGCAGGGAGAAGTGAGCAGTGCTGGCTGTCCTCTCCCTCGGGAGGCAGGAAAGGCTGTGCTGGGGAGGAGGACTGTCCCTGCAGCCCCGAGGGCTTGGCACAGGGGCTCTGGGCACTGCTGGAAGCTGCACGGGAACTAGGCTTTACCTGGCTTTCAGATGGAGCAGAATTCTGCTCCAAAGGTGTGCTGCTGAGCTCAGGGTGGCCACGGAGGTCAGAGAGGAGGAAGAGGAAGGTTTTCAGGGAGGTGTTTCTCACATTGCAGCGAGTCTGGATGGGTTTGGGGGTGTTTTGAGCCACTCTGCCACCAGCAGCAGGGACACACTGCCTCCTCCCCTCCTCCCTGGCTCCACTTCAGAGCGTGTCTCCAGTTTCTCCTGCAGCACATATTTATCTGCTCCCTGCCCTTCTGGCTGTTTGATCTGTGTTCATGTTCCCTTTCAAGAGGCTGAGAGCAGAGCAGGAGCTGTGTGGAGGCTGTAGGACCTGCAGCTGGGGTGCCAAGGTTCCAATTATTTTAATTCAAACCGTTGAATTCAAAGACTCTCTAAGAATCCCATTCCAGCAGCAGAGGAACGGGGAGGTTTGAGTAGGGAAGGGGACAAAAAGGAGCCCCAGGCACCGAGCGTCTCCCAGCTGAGGAGATGTTGGAGAAGATGGGGCTGGTGGAGGTGGAATGAGATGAACTTTAAGGTCCTCTCCAACCCAAACCATGCCAGGATTTTGCTTCTTTGGTGACACCCTTATTGACCCTGCTCGGTGCCGTGACCTCCAGAGCCACATCAAAACCAAACTGGCCAAAATCCCCGGAGATTTCGGGCGGGATTCGGGCAGGGGTTGGTTGGTTGGGCAGTCTCTGGGGCTGAGGGAGCTGTGGGGAGCAATTCCCACCCAATCTGCTGGAGAAGGACAGCACTCAGCACGATGTTCCCTTTGCCTCCTGCAGTTGTTTTGGATTTTTCCCCATCCACTTCAGTGTCAGTGCCTTTGGGTGCTATTAATACCTCCCCAAGAACTGGATTCTAAATATTTTTATTTGTATTTTCTTTGTGGAGGGGCCAGGGGAAGGAAGGGGTTTGACAAACATCTCCTCCCTGTGTGGCGGGGCCTCAGAGCGAGCAGACAGCGCTGCCCACAAAAACAATTTGCTCAAAACCCATCCAAAAAAGAGCTGACCACACTTTTATTTGGAGAAGCTGTGCCAGAAACAGCATTCCCGTGCCTGCAGAGAGGAGAGGGCAGGCTCCAGTTAGTCAAAAACAAGCTGGATTTTTCCATTTTAGGTCTGTGCCGTGGTCCAGGCTGGTGGCCGGGGATCCAGCGTGTCCCTGGCACCTCGTCCAAGCAGGATGCTGGAGGAAGTGTTGGATTTGTAGGAGAAATCTCCCTGAGAGGCAGCAGCAGGGGCTTGGGGGCTGGGTTGAGGCTTTGTTCAGGGGATGCAGCGATCCAGAACAGCCAAATCCCACCCAAAAAGGACCTTGAGCCTTCAAACCCACGAAGAAGGAGAAAAACTTAGACAATGCCCCAAATCCTGCATATTGCTTCACATGTATCCCTACATCCTAAACCCCCAAATTCCCAGTGTGCAGAGTTCCAGCAGCCGGGTTTGGTGTGGGTTTTGTGCTCCCTGTGGCAGCGGTGTCACAGCACTGCGGGAGGGGTGACAGGAGGGACGGGAGGCTCCCCTGAGCTCCCCTGTCATTGTCTTTGGGTGCAGAGCAGGACGTGTAGGCTCCAGGCTAGGCGGTGTAAATCTCGTTAGAAAGCCATTCCCAGCTAATGAAACCCTGGGAGAGAGGGATTTGCCTTCCCAGCCCTCAGCCTTGCAGCAGAGGCTGGAATAAATCCATCTCCAGTTGTGTGTGGGCTGCTCTGCCCTCTCCCCCAGCACAGGGGAGTGTTGGGCTGGGGGAGCAGCCCCAGGGCAGCCTTTGGTGCATCTGCACCTCAATAATTTCAGGTGATAATTATCTTCTCTTTAAAAAATAAAATAAAATAAAATAATAATAATAATTAAAAAAAAAAGCCAGAACCAAAATTAAAACTGCCACTCAAAGGAACCTCACCTGGCCTCTAATCCTCGTGCAGGGAGGGAGAGCAGCCATGTAAATTATTCTGCCTCCCCCTGCAGCCCGCTGGGCTCTGGGTATTAATTCCAGGGGCCGGAGCTGTTAAGGAAAGCTGTTGAAAGGAGGGATCTGAGAGAAATTCTCCTCCTCTGGGCCTGTTTGTGTAGGCTGGGGATGTGCCTGCCACAGGCACGGATCCCACTCGGGGTCATGTTTGTTTGGCTGGGCCTTTATTGCTCCAAGTGTGAATTGAGCAGCTCCTACCAGGTGAAATACGATTGTCTTTGTGCTCCACAGCCAGTTCTGAGCGCAGCTGCTGCAATATTTGGGTTATTAACACACAGACAAGGCAGAGACACAGCCCCGGGCTCCAGCTGCTGGATTTGTGCACAGATTTGTCCCTTCTCGGCAGGTTTGGGGGATTTGGACACCGAGGGCTGGCTGCCACCCCCATCCCTGCAGAGATCCTTGTGCTGGGTCTTCTCTCCCCTGCAGCCACTGAGGCAGGAATTGCTCTGCTCTCTGCTTTTTCCTCATTTCTCTGTTTTTTCCTTGGCCATCTTGTCTGTCTCACCCATATTTATCTATATATATCTCCATATATCTTTCGTCACCTATATTTATCTCTCTATATCCATATCTATCTATCTGTATTTCCATATATCTCATATCTTTATATTTCCATATCTCCCTCTATATTTATCCAACAACTGAGATGCAAATCCAGCAGTGCAGATTTGCAGTCCAGGCCCAGCTGGGACAGCACAGGCTGCTGGAAATATTTCCACACTTTTGCCTTCCCTTTCCCCCTGCCTGTCCCAAAGAGCAAGGGGTATCCTGTGTTTATAATGAAGCCTCTGGGGGGTTGAACAATATTTCTTTTCCGCCTCTAACTAATCTTTTTTAATGCTTGACAGCCTCGTGTTCTGTAATTGAACGCGTTTTATTTAGAAAATAGCATTTAGTGCCACTTTGGATTTCCAATTATTCTTCAATCGGACTTTGAGGGCCTGATGTCTTTGTCACTCGGACGTGTGCACGAGATGGCAACATCACAGCAGACAACAGCAAATTATTTCCACCCCCTGACTGCTGGGCTTGGGAGGAAAAGACGCAGGGACATATTTAGTCTCGGCATAAATGTATGAAAATGAGTTAAAGCGCTGCACCAGCAGCAGCTCGGTGCCAGGGATGGGAAAAACCAGCCTGGCTCACCCTGCAGCAACCAGGGAATCCTTGGGAGGAGGGGAGGGAAAGGGAAAGGGGAAGGGGAAGGGAAAGGGAAAGGGAAAGGGAAAGGGAAAGGGAAAGGGAAAGGGAAAGGGAAAGGAGAAAAGCCTCAGAGGAGTGGGAGCTGCAGTGATTCCACCTGGATCTGTCTGTGGGGCTTTGAGGGCTCTGACACCTCCTGTGCAGGAGGAAAAGCCTCCCCAGTAAATCCATTACAAACCCCCACATAACTGGTTGCCAAAGGAGGAGCTGCCTGCTCCTCGTGGGTGCCCAGAGAGGACATGGGGGTTTAATCTGGAGCTGTCAGGGGGGTTTAGGTTGGATATTTAGGAAAAGGTTCTTCCCCCAGAGGATGCTGGGCACTGCTCAGGCTCCCCAGGGAATGGGCATGGCCCTGAGGCTGCCAGAGCTCCAGGAATGTTTGAACACTGCTCCCAGGGATGCCCAGGGTGGGACTTTGTGTTGTCTGTTTGGGCTTGGAATTGATCCTTGAGGGTCCCTTCAGCTCAGGATATTCCAGGATTCTCTGATCCCCTTCCTGCCTGTCCAAAGGGCTGCTGAGGCTCCCCCTGCACTGCCTGCAGTGCCCAGTGCAATTCCACGGCCCGGGGATGGAGAGGGAGCAGCAGGATGCTCCTTTTGGTCTAAATCTGCTCTTGGAGCCTAAACCATCCCTTCAGGGCTCCCCTTCAGCCCTGAGACAAGTCTGGACTTTATCACAGGGTGAGATGCCCAAGGTGACCGTGGGCAGGGCCAGCCCAGCTCTGTATTCCCCATGGGAAAAGCAAAATGCCTTCTCAGAGCAGTAAACTGGGAGAATCCAATGAGTTTTCCACTCTCCAGCGGGAACAATGTGTTAAACTTCAGCCCAAACTGATTTGGTGTGGACAGAGGGGGAGAGGATCACCTTGGAATGGTCAAACCTTGTGTTCTGACAGCTCTTTGTGCTCCCTGGGTTTGTTGTGCCGTGTTGTCTCCTGAGATGTTGCCCTTGCTCCTCACTGGGGTGTCCACGTGTGGTGACAGCCACCACGGGACACTGGGCTCCTTCTGTGGGGCTCATTTTCCTGCAGAACTCCAGGGTTTGGGACATGCTAAGGAGGGCTCCTTCCTCGCACTGGCAGCCAGGTTCCTAAATTATTTTTGACAGCAGCATGTAATGATATACAAATAGGGAAGTGATGGAGTAGCAGAAAATTGACTGGCAAGGACAGCGTGATGGAGTTGGAGAGCAATCCCTGCTAAAAAGCCGTGGAGACTGCCGAGTGCTCCTGGAGCAAACGCTGAGCAGGGCCCTCGCCAGGCTGTGGGGCAGCAGTGACACCACTCTGGGACCTTTAAAGCTGCTCGGGGCGCTCAGAGGCTTTGGATTTTCAAGGCCCTATGAAATTTCACAAACTGCCCATGCCTGGGATGTTCTTCAAAATCGTTTGAACGATTTGAAGGAGCCTGAATGGTTCAGAAATAGGGAACTGAGGGCTGCTGGTGTTCCTGCCCTGTGTGCAGCAGGCCTTTGTGGCTGTGGGGAAGATTTGAGCAGGGTCTGGGATGGCTGTGCTGAATGTCCCCAGCATTGCCACCGAGCTCATTGGAAAGGCAGCATCCCACGGGATGGGGGCTCTGAGGGATGAACCTTGCAGCTCTGCCAGGCAGGATTCATGGAATCCTAAAGTCTGGAAGGGATTCACAAGGATCATCCAGTCTGAATGCTGCACAGACACCCCAAAATCCCACCCTGGGCATCCCAAACCCTCCTGGAGCTCTGGCAGCCTCGGGGCCGTGCCCATTCCCTGGGGAGCCTGGGCAGTGCCCGGCACAGCTCACCCACTCTGGGAGGTGGGATGCTGAGCTGGAAAAGCAGCCAAAAGTGGGAAATGGGCGCAGGAGGAGCCAGAGGGGCTGGATGGCATCAGTGGGTGCCCAGCCCCTCCTCTGGGCAGAGCTGCCTCCGAATAATCCCATCAGTCACAGCAGGCGAGGTGCGGGGCAGAGCCGAGGTCGGGCCATTGAAGCGCTGCCTGCGTGTGCCAAGAAAACAAACAGAAAGGGCCAGTCAAAGCTTTTCAGTGTCACTGACACCCTCGGACGTGCCAGAGCCGGGAACAAAGGCGGCTTTGAGGCTCAGCACAGCCTGGGAGGCTGCTGGGAGCGGGCAGATGCGGGGCTGTGCCCACCCTGCTGTGCCCACCCTGCTGCGCCGCCGCCACTCGGACACGTGGGGCCCTCTGGCAAGGTGGGTGGGCAGGGGAGGAAAGGGGGGGAAATGATGCTTTGAGTTGGAGTTTTCGTGTTGGTCAGATTCTTTTCGCGGAATCTGTAAAGGCGTGTAGTTCTGAGCCTCGTATTGAGTGTTAGTCAGCTCTCGTCACAGGGTAGGGAGACAAAATAAATCCTTCTCCAGCATGAGACCAAGGAGAACAGGTATAAGCTTCAGGCCCAAAAAAAGCATAAATAATGAAGGGCTGAGGGGAGAGAGCAAGGAGGATGGAACTTCATTACCTGAAGCTGTAACTGGACAATTAAACCTCAATATGCAAATGGACCAAAACTTATAAAAGTGTGAGACCTCGTGACTGTCCATTTTGTGCCCATTTTGTGCCCATTTTGGGTCCACCCTGGGTGCAGCCCTGGCCAGGCTCTTGTCCTGCCCAAGGTGTGTACCTTAAAGGCCTTTCAATAAATCTCTCCTATATTCTCTGGCTCTGCCCAGTCTCTGCTCCAGCTCAGCCCTCCCAAGGCCTCAGCAGGACACAGCCTGGCCTTGCTCCTCAGCGAGGAGGGCAAACAAAACGTGACCTCCACGTCCCCCTGTGTGCCAGGGCTGGCAGGTGACCAGGTCCTGTAGGGACGGCAGAACATTCCTGCTCCCCGCCAGGCACAAGGCAAAGGCAGCTCCAGCTCTGCCCTCGGAGGTGGCAGGAGATGGTGGCTTTGGGACACAGAGTGCTGCCAGGGGGATTGGGGCACACCTTTGGGGACTGTGTGACCTCCAAAAACACCGGTAGGGCCCTTCAGCCCATCAGGGGACGGGCAGCCTGAGGACGGACACTGCCCTGGCCACTGCCACCCCTGTGCTGTGCCCCACTGTGCCCATAAACTGGGGATGATGTTTCCTGGCTGCCGGCAGCAGCTGTGCTCCCCTGGGCTGTGTGCACACACGGTGTCTGGCCCAGCTCCTCTTTAATCTCCAGGAACACCAGAAACGCCGGGAATGCACCAGGGGACACGGATTGTTGGGGACAGCCAGGTGTCACCCGGGGCTGGGCCTTGGGCTGCTCTGCTGCAGCACAGAGGAAAGCAAGAGTTAAGCTCAGGGCCCCTCTGGAGAGAGGGAAATGACCCCAGGGACCCCCGAGGTCCCTCGCTGTGCTCCAGCTGCCTCCCGTGCATGTGCTGCTCATTTTTCATACTGAACACACAGCTGCCGCCAGCAGCTCTGTCCCAGCCCTGTTCCTGCCAGTTTTATGAGCAAAGAATGAAGAGGGGGAGCACACAAAGCGCCGAGGTTCATTTGCCAGTTGTCAGGCTGCCGGGGGCAGCAGGGACAGAGCCGCGGCGGGCACCTTCTCATCAGCAGCGCCCTGCATTCAGCCCCCTCAAGCTGCTCCGGTTTTGTGGAGGAAGGGAACTGCTGATGTTTGTGTTTTTAGCGGGGTTTTGGCCCCGATCAGCTGGGCGGGATGGGAGGAGCTGCCTTCCCTGCGAGCTCTGCCGGGGTGAGATCGATGCCATCAGCACGGGCTGGGGGCTGGCAGAGCCCCAGGGCTGCCCCTCTTCCTTCAGCTGGGAAATTAATGAGGGGCTCTCGGAGAGGGGGAAGAGAGGTCACACGTGGAGTGGGACAATTAACCCCGTCCCCTGCCAGCCACCCTGCGGAGAAATGCCCTTGGAGCAGCTGCTCCAGCGCTGGCTTCCAGCAGGAAGGCAGCTGAGGCGAGGGAAGAGCCCTCCCGGGGGGACTCGCCCCCAGTGGGAGGTTTGCAGCTGAAAAACATCGTGCCAGGGACCGAGTTTGGTCCAGGAGTGATGGTTTCATGTGTTTCACGTGGCTGTAAGAGCCACCCTCGTGGCCACCAGAGGCAGAAGACAGAGCAGGTCATGGATCCACCAGCTCTTCTCCCGGTTTTTTTCTATTTTTGAGTTGTCCTTAATGAAGTAACTGATCCCTGCCAGTGTGTTCCATGCCATCCACTTTCAGCCTCCTGCAGCAATGGTTCCCCCTGTTCCCACCTCACCGGGAGCCCAGGGCTCCCAGTTCCCACAGAAGCTGGTTAATTTTGTCCTCTCCAATCCCTTCCAAGCCCAGCGCTTTTCCTGGAGCTGATCTGTAGGTAGGCTCAGCAGCAGTCTGCAGGATCCCCCTCGCAGTCTGTTGGGTCTGTTGCTGTACTGACGCCAGTGATATTTATGGAAATGTATGCAGAACTTCCTCGGGCTCTGATGGAGCAGAAATAGTTTCATGGCATTATTTGCCCAAAACGCCACGGTTCTGAGGGCTGGATCCGGACAGTGAGAGGCTGATGTCAAAGCGACTGTTTACAGCAGGAGCTGATGTGGCTTGCAGGGACAAGCGCCTGGGCGCTGCAGCGCTGGGAGCACTAATGCAGCAGTGCTGGGGTTTGTGTGCAGGCTCTGAGCCCTGCCTCCCGTCAGAGCAGCATCCCTCCACAGCCCCAGAGCCGCTCTCTGATTGCACATCTCCCGCCCAGCCGAACTGCAGCCCAAGGAAAAAGCGGGTAAAGATCAAAGCCGAACCCTTTACCCGACCTTGTCTGGCTACAAAAACCATCGCAGCTCTTGTTTCCCACCCGTGGGCGCTGCTCCCACTTTCCCAGGGACACTTCCAAGCCGCAGGCAGCGGGGCTGGCTCCGGGAGTGGGAGAGGCAGCAGAGGCTCAAAGCGCTCACTTGTGGTGGCACCGCAAATGAAGTCATGTCCTCAGGGCTGGGGATGTTGTGGGGAAGGTTTGGTGGGTGAAAACCGCCGTGCTATGACTCGTGACCCAGCCAAAGCCCTAATTTGTGTGTTGAAGTTTCCTTTGCCCCCGTCCTGGCGCGCTGCCCTCGGCTCCGGGGCTGGGACAACAAAACCCAACAGCTGAAGGGCTGTTGTGTAAACCCACCGCTGCCTGAACAGCCTCCGTTTGCAGTGTAAATCTGCTGCAGGGAATGATTTAACCTTCGGGTATTTTTTTTTTCCTTTTTTTTTTTCTTTTTATTATTTCATTAAGTAAGATTTATACAGGTATAGTGTTGGAAAGGTCATCCATCCCTCCGAGCTGTGGGAAGAGCTCTGAGCATTCCTCCCTCTCCAGTGGGTTGTTTCACCCCTGGTTTCAGGCTGGGAATGCACCGAGCCTGGGTTTTGTTGCCTGTCTGGGAAGTGAATTTATCCCTGCCTGGTACAGAGCCCCCTCAGCCCTCCTGCCCCTCATTCCCACACTCCCTGAACCCTCCAGCATTTCACCCAGCGCACCCTGGAGCTGCTGTGTGCCCTTTCCCCGAGGAACTGCATCCCTGCTGGGGGAAACAGGGAGTCATCCCCTCCTCTCCCTCGGGAAATGCAAAATGTTGGATCTGCAGCAGGGGCCCGGGCTCTGGGCTCAGGATCTTGGGACGCTTCACTGCTCCTGTGCCCCTGGAATGAGATATTTGATGTCTTTCCTGTTTACTGATGTTATGATGAGGCTGAGTGAGGAGAGGGGTTTTTTTTGCAGATATTTAAGGTCCTGTAGCAGCAAACCATCGGTGATTTGGCAGCACAGCCCAGGTTGTGCTTCCAGGGCTCTGCTCATGCCACAGCTCAGAGCATCCCCAGCCACCGAGGACACTCCAGCCAGGCTTGGAGCTCCACACGCTGAGGCAGCAGAGCTGGCAAAGGAGCTTTTGCAGCTTTTCTAGCAGCAACCTGCTCTCCAGGGCTTTTGTGAACCCTGAGAACAGATGGCTGGGCTGGAGGCTGAGATGCAAGGACAAGGGCCTCGTGTTGACATTACCTTTACCAGAGCGCCTTTCATCATTAGCATGTAAATGCCAGCAAACACCCAGGAATTATCCATCTATGATCTCTTCATCAGAAGAGGCCTCTGATCAGGTTAATCTCACTTTCCCAGCGTGGAAAGGAGGATGCTGAGCAGCTGTACCCACCAGCGAGGGGAAGTGGAGTGAATTTCTGAGAGGGAAGGATGCTGCGAGCATCACGTTTGAAGTGGCTCGTCAGTGATTGCTGTGCTCTCTGCACGGCGCTGCCGGGGCTGAAGCAGCATCGCTGAGGGTGGGGATGGGGCCTGATGGGGCTGATCCCGCGGGGCGGGTGCCCTGGCACACCTTGGGTGGGTGCTGAGCTCTCCCGTGGGCAGGAGGGAGGTGAGGGAAGCTCCCAGCCCTGTGCATTTTCCATCGTCTCCGTGATCTCCTCTCCCTCTTGAGAAGCGGAAACCCAAGCAGGCATGAGGGGAGGGTGGAGGAAATGTGTTTTAACAGTAAATACGGCCTTGTTATTTATCAATGCAGAGTAATTGAAGTAATTTCATGTCGGTTTTAAATGCAGCGCCCAGGGATCTAATCTATCTGTCTAATATTAATGGGGAATATTTGCTTGCCTCATTCATTCATTACTGTTTTCATTAAGACTCTAGTCCCATTTAGGAGTCTGTTTGTCATTTTAAACTCTTCTGTTTTATCTTAGCCTGCCACAATCCTTTTTAACAACTTAAGTGAATCCGTGAGTTGCAGGCTGGCAGCTTGGGGGAAGGGGCTCCGCTGTCTGGCAGAGCTTTTCCTGGGGAGACAGGAGGAACAGACGGCTGCAGGCACAGGCAGCAGGCTCGGAGCCTTCCCGGGATCCACACCCTGGAATTCTGGGGTTTCATGGCAGAGCTGGGGGGCTGTGCTCCCCAATCCCTGCAGTGAGCCCGGCTTTGGAGGATCCAGCGTTTCCAGGCCAGTTCAGGCAACTGCTGGGAGCTGTAGTTGGTAAATGCTCAGGGTGTTAACACTGGGTGCTCTGGCTCCTCACGAGGTGTGTCCCCTCTGATATCATTGGGATTCAGGAGGGATCATGTAACGACACGTAGAACTCCGATTTCTTCAGAGGGCTCAGAGCAAAGTTTATTGAAAGACAGATTCTTTTATACAGTGTTTGGGTACAACGAATAGGATTGGTCCTTCAGGGCACCATCATTGTGTAAACACCTCTACCAGTAAATAAGCTGGAAAAACACCAGGTGTCAGGAGGAGGAGATTGTTTTGGGATCCTCCTTATGATTTCCCAGGCCAGACTGAGAGAGTTTTGTCCTTGGCTTTCCCAGAGGCTTCAAGCCACTGCCTGGAGCCTGAGAATCCACGTTCTCACCACTGTCAGTTCCCACATTCCAAGGTATCCCCACCTTCAGGGTATCACAGAATCCTGGAATGGTTTGGCTTGGAAGGGAGCTTAAAAGCCACCCAGTGTCCCCCTTTCCATGGCAGGGACACCTCCCGCTGTCCCAGGCTGCTCCCAGCCCTGTCCAGCCTGGCCTTGGGCACTGCAGGGATCCAGGGGCAGCCACAGCTGCTCTGTGCCAGGCCCTGCCCACCCTTCCAGAACGGCCTCTCCTGCCACTGCCCAGTGCCAGGGGCTCTGTCCCTGCCCCTGCCCTTCTCCTGGCTGAGCCCCCACACCCTGGAGCTGGGAGGAGCCCAGGGACAATCACCTGAAGAGCTGGGGGTGGGCAGGGATAGGGGACAGCAGGGTTGAGGGGACAGCAGGACTGGGGACAGCAGGGATGGGGACAGCAGGGATGGGGACAGCAGGAATGGGGACAGCAGGAATAGGGGTCAGCAGGGATGGGGGACAGCAGGAATAGGGGACAGCAGGAATAGGGGACAGCAGGGATAGGGGACAGCAGGACTGGGGACAGCAGGGATGGGGACAGCAGGAATAGGGGTCAGCAGGAATGGGGGACAGCAGGGATGGGGGACAGGAGGGATGGGGGACAGCAGGGATGGGGGACAGCAGGGATGGGGACAGCAGGGATGGGGACAGCAGGGATGGGGGACAGCAGGGATGGGGACAGCAGGGCCGGGCATCCCTGAGCTGGAGCCATCCAAGCCTTAATGAGAGTCCCGGGGAAGGGGAGCATTGTGCTGTTAATGACTCTCTGGCAAAAAGCTCCGACTAAAACAATAATTTTAATAAGCACAGCCCAATTGCGAGCGCTCGTTGAACACCTAATTACATCGGTTACCGCTCCAAAATTATTCCGAATCCTATTTTTGCTGTTTTCTCGCCAAATAGAGAGGGGAAGAAGAGCGCAATTTATAATTATTCACCTTAATTAATTTTCTGAGCTTCTGATAAAACTTTTAAATGGCTGCGGGGAGCACGTCAGGAGTGCCGTGGCAGCCAGGCAAAGCACAGAACGCAGGGGCCGTGGACTGATGTGAGATGAAAGTTTGCTGTGTTGGATTGATCCCCACCTGAGCCCAGAAATTCTGGAAGGCTGCCCCCCTTTCATCCTGATTAATTAGCTCCCCTGAGGCCTGGGCTGATCAAAGGGCAGTGCTCATCAGCTGGTGGCCGTGGCAGGGTGGCTTTGCCCAGCCGTGTCAGAAGACGGTGCCAACCCTCAGGAAGCCACTTGTGATGGCAGCAGTGATGTCCCCTGGCAGGAGCACAGGCATGGGCCCCTGGCTGCTCCAGGAACATCATCCTGCAATCTAGAGCGAGCCCAGAGGGGCTCCCACAGGAGCAGGGAGGCTGTGCCACCCTGAGCTGGTGAGGATCCTGCCTGGATCACCACCCTGACCTCCAGGAGCTCATTTGGCCCTTTTTGTGCACTCAAGAACAAAACTGCAGCTCCTCTGAGGCCTGGTGGTTTTCCGGGGATCCAGGGATGTGGATCCATCACAGCAAAACCCTGTCCTTGTGGGGGAGACCTTTAGCATCCCATTCCTCGTTACTGGCACGTGTCCACCCTCACCACCCCCTTCTCTTGTCAGGGAGAGGTTCTGTGGGTCAGTTCTGCCAGAAACTGAGTGGTTTAGGGTTCTCCTAGAAGAGAAGGATCTGCTGAGGGTCCTGCTCTCTCCAGCTGCCATCCCTGTGTGGGGACACCGAGGTGTCACCAGCACCCTGAGGGCAGGAACAGCTCAGAGGAGCCAGGAGGGAAGGAAGGTGTGTCTGCACCTCAGGACTGAATCCATGGATTTTGCTGCATTTGCCATTGCAGAAGCTCCTGTGAATCCCTCCGCCAGGTCTGAGCTCCAGATTTCATTTCAGTGCTGGAGATGAAAGAACTGCCTCCCGATTTGGGGTGTGCACGAGGTGTCTCCAGCTCCAGTGGGCACACGGAGGTGGAGGCAGCCGTGCATCCCTGGCCCCACAATTCCCAGATGCAGATGGTCCGTGCCAGGCAGGAGGCAGAGCTGGGGCTGCCAAGGCGATTTTGGAGCCGTGGCTGTCACACAGAGCTGGCGCTGCTGTGCCAGTCTGGGCAGGGGCTGGATGCCAGGGCGGGATCCCAAACGTGGCTGAGCCTCCACCCACACTGGAGCCGAGGGAGGGTGAGGGATGGGACACTGTGCCTGTGCCAGGCAGGGGACACTGCCCTGTGCCACCTGCCCCTGTGCCACCTCCTGCACGGGCCCACCCTGGGGTGTCACTGTCACCTGCCAGGGGCAGAGCAGGAGCTGCAGAGAATGGAATGAGCTGCAGAGTGAACAGACCGAGCATCCCACGACCCGTCACGTGCCGGAGGGATGAAAACCCATTTCCCCTCCTGCAGGTTTGAACGAGCCTGTGCTGCTCCCGGGAGCGGGGCTGGGATCTCTGCCTGGCACTTTGTTATTCCAACAAACCCCGCTCGGATGTTCCATATTGATGCGATGATTAACTCGAGCCGTGGTAAACCACAGGAAGGCGTTTGTCTGCAGGAGCCTGTGTGCCAGAACATGAGGCTGCTCCGAGCCCTGCCGGGATGCCGGGCCGGATGGATGGAGAAAACTCTGGCTTGAGGACAATTTTCCTGCTTCAGCAAGCCTCACTTCGGGATATTTGCTATTTTCTCAGCCTTTCTGCCTTCCCAGAGGAGGCTGTCCTTGCTTTCATCACCTCCCTCAGGAGCCTGGCGCAGTGCACGGAGGAGCTGAGGGAGCCAAGGAGATGGGAATGTTTGCAGAAGATCTGATCCCTCCCTCGGAGGGTGATCCGGTCCCCCGTGCTCCAGCACAGCTTGTCCTCCTCAGATGTTAATGAGGTTCTTAGAGCAGCAAAGGCGAGCCCACCGCAGAGGTTGCCTGGATCAGAGTTGAAGGGGCTCTCTCCGCGTGCATCTGCAGCGCCGTAATTAAATAATCCCCTCGTAGCCATGGCAACGTTGTCTCCGTGTCCTCTCCCACTCGCTGCTTCTCTGCCAGAACTTCCAGGCGTCGATTTGGTTCTGAGAGGCCTCCCTCCTGTGCTGGGGGCTTTGGGGGAGCTGAGCTGCTGCTGCAGGAGCGGCTGGGCCTTGCAGAACTGCCCCTCACCTGCTCTGTGCCAGGGGGGTGGATTCCAGCCATCCCCACCTTTGGGGGCTCCACGGCATCCTGGGGATGCTCCCCAGTTATTTGTGGTTAAACCTTTCTCCTCTCCTCTGTGAATCCTGGCCCTGCCCCATGGACTCATTTCCCTCACCCCTGGTCCTCCCACACTTGTTGCTGGCATAAGTCTTGGCAAGCCTGAGATCTCCACGAGGCAGGAACAGCAGATTCCAGGTAGGAATTTCCTCAGCCTGAGGCAGAATCCACCCACGTGCCTTGCTCAGCAAAGCCGGAGCATTCCCATCGCTGCACACCCGGGTTTTTCTCCAGGACACTCCACCTGGAGCTCTGCATGGAGCCACGGGAGGAGGAGCAGGGGAACAGGGATCTGTCAAACTTTTTACAGCCCCCCGGGAAAGTCTGGCTTTATTTTCCCTGTCACCCTGACACGTTAATGGCTGAGCTGAGGCGTCCTCCTCGCTCCTTCCCACACTTTTTCACGTCTCCTGCCCCAGCACAAAGCAGAGTTTTCTCGTGGATATAGGAAAGAATCAAACCTCATTGGAAAGTTCATCAACTTTGGGCTCCTGCTCAGTGAGTGATAGATGGCTTTAATTACACTGAACTAGTTGGCATCTCTACTCCACTCCCCGAAGTCATTAAAAATAGATTTTCTGTTTGAACTCCAGCCCCCCGAGGGGCGTGTGGGCAGCCTGCCGTGGCTGTGAGATGCTCCAGGGGCTGTCTCCAGCCGGGGGAGGTCACAGGCCTGGGCTGGTAGCACGCAAAGGCCCTGGAAATTTTGCTTTGGCTGTTGATTTTATGTATTTACTTATTTATTTATTTGGAACTGGATTCTTGTGCTTATTTGCTGGCAGAGTTGGAATTCATGTGTTTTGGAGAGTCTTGATTGATTTTTTTTTTCTCTTTAATTTATTTTATTTTGCTGCTGTTATGGGTCAGGGCAGTGAGGGACAGTAATAATGAGGGTTTGTCATTTAATGGTTGAGCAGCAGGTTGGGTTTTGGCACAGGGGGTGGGAGGAGAGGTCACAGTGGGGCTGGGGGAGATCCCCCAGCAGTGTTAGGTTCTTGGCTGTTGTCCTTCACACAGATGCTCCTCCAGAGACATTGTTCCAAACCTCTGCGTGGTCTTTAAAGAATTATCATGTGCAGAAGCCGCAGCTTCTGAGCAGAAAAAGAAACGGAGCGCTCAACATCAAATCATCTCTAATGAACTCTTATTCACATAATTCCAACCCTCCGTTATTTATAGAGCGCGGCGAGAGCATCCAGCTCCTGACAACACACGAAACAAGCCCTGAGCTGCATTTAAATCACGGGCACAGATCCTGCCAAGCCTCCCTTTGTGGGGACGAGCAGGGGATCTGCAGGGCTGGGCGATTTTGGGGCTGTCCTCACCTCCAGGCTGGGTCAGAGGCTGATTTTAGGGAAAACCCAGACACCTCCCTGGGTGCCTCCTGTGCTGGCTGGTGTCTCCCACAGGGAATGCTGAGAGCCGTGGGATGCTCGTTCGGTGTGAAAAACACGTGTTGGCTTCTGGCTGTGCACCCAGGAGCTGCATGGTGGCTGCAGCACTGGTCTGCACTGGGCAGTGCTGGGTGGTCACTGGGGGTGGGCAGTGTCCTGCAGGGTGGTCACTGGGGGTGGGATGGGTGTGGGCAGTGTCCTGCAGGGGTAAGTCCTGGATGGGCCACCCCGGGGGCTGTTCCTGTCACCAGGCCTTGCTCCCACCCCGTCTGTAAAGTGTTTTTTGCTCCTTGGAGGTAAAGCAGGCAAGAACACATCACCTGTGACCGCTCGAGGTGCAGACAGGGCACCCCAGGAATCCAACCCCAGCCCTTCATTTCCACCCCTGACCCTGAATTCCTCTTCTCACATTCCTGAAGCTCTTTCCATCCTGAAGGCACTCCCAGCTCTGCCCCTCATTTCCAGGGTCCCAAACCCAACCCTCCACCCACCTCCTGGGCTCCACCTCGGCCAGAAAACACCAACCCCGCCCTTCCCCGGGCCATCTCTGTTTCGGGAAAAGCTGTTGAGTGGGGCTGAGGAAACAAGAAGAATAGCAGCCCTATTGGTGCCGTCCTCAGAGAGGAACTGGGTTCTCACTGTGTCAACAGCACTTGGCCTGACAGTGGCCGTTGTTCGGGCAGACACTGCTCCTTTCAGAGCCGGCTGCTGGGAGCCGGGTGCTGTTTTGACGGACAGAGCCAGAGCCATCCAACAGTTGTTTGAATTCCCAGCCAGTTGCAGGCATCGCTCCCGGGGGCCTGAGCACTGCAGAAGGGTGGGAGAGGATTATCTGGGAGAAATGGGAATAGAACGGCAGAATCTCGGGATGGTGTGGGCTGGAAGGGAGCTGAAGGATCGTCTGGACACTTTCTGCTGTCCCAGGCTGTTCCAAGGTTTGTCCAGCCTGGTTTTGAACACCTCCAGGGATAGGATCTCTTGAGCAACCTGTTCCAGTGCCTCCAACCTCCCAGGAAGGAATTTCCTCCGTATTTTGTAGAGGAGCTCAAGATGGGGGTTACAAACCCATCCTGCTGCAAAGGATGGGTTGGAAAGGTTAAAGTGGGTTAAAAAGGTTAAAAATGGTTGAAAATGTCTTTGCTGGAGCCAAGCAGTGACCTGTGGTTAAAGCCTGGTGTCGTTTTGAAGCCTGTGGGGGTTTCAGTGCTGGTAAATAGGTCAGGGCTGTGCAGCACCTCAGCAATAGGCAGGACCTTTCTCGTGACAGGGAGAGGGGTTTGGGGCAGGGTTTGGGGCTGTTCCCACCTGTGCTCCTCTCTGTGGCATCCCTGTCCCTGCCTGGGAGGGACAGCCACCCGCAGTGGGTCAGGCCTGGGGACCCGAGTGGCTGCTGCTGGAAGGGCTCAGGGTGGCCAAAGCAGTGGAACACCCAACCCAGACTAAACAAGCTGCCAAAATGCCCGTGATGGATTCCCTGCAGCAGCTCCCCCGCGGGAAGGGTGAGGCAGCAAGGCATAAATCAGGGAGGAAGGAGAGGGCTCGGTGCAGCCCCAGGGGGGGCTCTGGCCAGGGGGGCTCCCGGAGCTGGCGCCGCTGTAGGGCTCTGCGTGCCCAGGGCTCACCCCAGGGACGGGCTGAGCTCATGTCTCAGGCTCCGACAATTCCTATTCTTGGACGTTCGGAACAAATTCATTTCAGGCCGTGGATTTGCTGTTGTGCTCCGTGACTCTGAGAGGGGCGAGGCAGGACCTGGGGCTGCTCTGGTGGTGCTGGGGGAGAGAGATCTGAGGATGTGTGGTTCTGCAGGTACAACAGCACTGAGGGTGTGGTTCCCTCACAGGTACAGCAGCACTGAGGGTGTGGTTCCCTCACAGGTACAGCAGCACTGAGGGTGTGTGGTTCCCTTGCAGGTGTCCCGGGTGCCCGTGGAGTCCTGTGAGCAGTACACCACCTGCCAGGAGTGCCTGAGCTCGGGGGACCCCCACTGCGGCTGGTGCTCCCTCCACCACATGTAAGTCCGGCCTTGGCCGTTTCCTGGTGATAAAAGCAGCTTTCAAAGCCTCCAAGTGCCTCCCACGCAAAGAAACAAATTAGGCTGAAGTTCCTTAAATCCATTTTTCTCTCCTTTGGACATTCCCTGCATTGCAGCTCGGATGCCAATGGAGGTCCCTGAGCTCCCGGGGAGAGGTGAAGGAAAATCACCTCCTGCTTCAGGGTGGGCAGGGTGACGTGGGCACAGTGGAAAACCTGAATTTAAGCTGTTGGGAGTGAAGGCCTGGTGGTTTGCACACCCCTCCTGGCGGTTTGCACACCCCTCCTGGGGGTTTGCACACCCCTCCTGGGGGTTTGCGCCCCCCTCCTGGGGGTTTGCACCCTCCTGCCCTTTGCCCAGGCTGTAAATCCCAAATAACGTGGAATTTTTAAAGGCAACAGTGATCCTGTGAGCGGGGCTTTGCTCCCATTAAGGTTTCAGCAGCACAGCAGAGCATGGAGCCCTTTTAAAACCCCCAGGAAAGGAGACTTAAATCCTGCCAGGGGAGGTCAGGGGGTCCCAGCTCCAGCCCCTCCCGGGGGGATCCGGCAGAGGGGCTGGCAGCCCCCCTGACACCACCAGGCACAAAGCCCCGAGGGTGCTTTTCTCCAGGGGAACTCCAGGAAACTCTCTCTGCATTCAGGAGGTGTCCGTGCCCTTCCTCTCTCTCTGCCCTGCCATAATGAACGAGCGGAAGGGAGACCACCGGGCAGAGCAGCTCGGGGGAGGAGGGGAGAGCGAGCCTGGGGGAGGCTGGAGCAGGGGGAGAGGAATTCAGCAATCCCTGCGGCCCCGTGCCAGCTCGCTGAGTGGCCCCTTAATGCCTGGGGAGCGTGGAGATGGGGGAGGCAGAGCGCAGGGACCCGCACAGCAGCGCTTGGCCACTTGCCTGGGGAGCAGGTGCTGGGGGGGAGCTGCGGGCTCCTCCACAAACCCGGCCTGGATTCGGGCCTTTGGGGGGCACAGCAGCTCCCCACGGTGGGTTTGGGGTCGTGGCCACGCTCGGGGAGGTGCAGGAGAAGCGGCTCAGCCTCCCTGAGCATCCCACAGGCTCCTCTCAGGGAGGGGCTGGGGGCACCAGCAGAGCTCTGAGCATCCCCCAGCAGCAGCCCAGGGTGCAGGGGGGAAATGGGCCACTGGATAAAAGAACCCATATGATTCCAACAGAAGCTGAATATTATTGTTATTCACATTGATTATAATTATTTATTATTATTATTCACATCGATTATTATTATTTATTATTATTAGTCACATTACATAGCAGATATAGATTCTAGCTCTGCTGTCCTCATGGGCACGTGACACTCTTTTACACCACAATGACACAGACTCTGAGATTCAGAGGGCTGAAAATGCCTTTTTTATTTTGGGGATGTGTCTCCCTTTTATACTATTTCACACAGACCAGTTTGATTGGTGGAACAAAGACAAACCTCTGCACTCCCATTGGTCAGAGCAGAGGGACATCAAGGAGAAGTCCCTCCTAAGAAAAAGCATAAATAACAGAAGTAGAGTTACAAAAGCATTTCTTTTGTTTACAGAAGATTCTCTAAGAACAGAATTTCATCAAACCAAAACACCCCAGGCAGGGAACCAGGGCTAAGGCACACACCTCTGGGTTGGCCCAGCTGCTTCTCCCTGAGGCAGGCACATCCTTCAGGACACCCACTTGTCACTGTCCATCCTCACCTTGTCCTCCCCCTGTCCAGGGTTTACAGTTTTTGCAGACAGTTTCTCAGGCTCTGTTCTTATTTTTGATCCTGTTGTTTTCTCAGTAACTTTGATGAATTCCTGAGGGCTCTAACAGCAGAGCTGCAGGTGGTTTGATGACATTACTCACAGCCAGTTGGGCTGGTCCATCACAGTGGCCTGCTGTACACATACATCGCTACACCAGGGCACTCCAGGCATTTTGGGTTTTTTTTAGCTTTTTTTCCTTTCCAAGAGACCCTGTCCAGCCCTACAGCTCAGCCACCCTTTGTGCAGCCGCGTCCCAAAGTCTCCAGTGTCACAGCTCCTTTGTCAGAAGGGAATGATTTCCATCCCTGGGCATCCCCACGCCTTGGGCCGTGCCCTCAGCCCTGTGAGGCCTCCCCGGGGCTGGGCAGGGGCTGGGCAGGGGCTGGGCAGGGGCTGGGCAGGGGATGCTGCAGCAGGAGCTGTGCTGGGGCTGTTTGGTTGGTGCTGCTGCAGCTCCTCTGCAGGGATCAGCGAGCGCTCCCCTCGTGCTAATGAGCCGAATCTTCACAAGGCACCTGGGGAGCAGGTAAAGGTTGTTATCTTCATTTTGCAGAGACAAAACCCTCGGTGACAAGAGGAGAGGAAAGTGGCACTTCCTCTGCCCTTTTGGCCGTGACATTTCGGCATCAACCTATTCCCAACGAGGGCTCCTCCCCGGTGGGAGTTCTCAACTCTCCCTTCCAGCATCTGCCGCTTTGGAGCAGTGATCATTTTTTAGCTTTATTTTTTTTTTAAGCTGTAAATAATTGGGTTTATCATGCTGTTCCTCGAAGCCTCTGTCATCTTTGTTGGGAGGCCCACGGTGCTGGAGTGTTTGTATTTAATTTTCATCTCTCCCTTTCCAATTCTCACACGTTGCTGCTGCCAGCTGCTCCCTGGAAGGGCGCTGGGTCAGGGGGTGATGCTCACACGGTGTTCAGCGCTGGCTGAGAGCGTGAGGGGTGGAGGAGGAGCTGATTCCTTCCTCCTCTGCGGGCACAGAGGGATCCTTTGCTCTTTTGGGAGCGATCAGAGGCCTCCTGAAGATTGTTAGAGGATCTCTCCAGCCCAGCGGGATGTGAAACCTGCGAGACTCCCCCGTGCTGCTCTCTGCGAGTGTGTTATTGTCTCCAGGCCTATTTATCTCTGTTGGGGCTGTTGCCATAAATAGGATGATAAAAAAGAGCCATTCCAGCCAGTCAATGAGATAAAGGCTCCAGTCAAGAGCTCACTTTAGGGCTATCTTAGAGATTCACTTAAACCTCGATATTTCTTCCTTTGGCACCATTCATATTTAGCTCCTTTGTGCTCCAAAGGAAAAGGCACAAAAGGGAGAGGGTGAGGAGAGCAGCCCCAGCGTTTGTTGGGGATCACGGGGGTGGTTTGGAAAGGGGAGGTGGAAACTTCACTCACCTTCATCTAAAGAGAACGGCCTCACTCCCACCGCTGCACAGAACCCCACGGTGTTCAAAGGGACCTCAGGGGAGAGTTTGTCATCTGCACCCACGGAGGGGGCTGGAAGGAAAAGGATTTTCCCCAAGTGACACAAAGCAGGAACTCCTGGAGGGATGCCAGCAGCGCAGTCTGGTCTGGAACATTGATGGTCCTCCCTTGGTTCCCGGTGGGTGCTCTGCTGGAAAGAGCAGGATCCCTCCCTGCCCCGAGGACACCTGCAGCAGAAAACAGGGATGAGGAGCACAGGGAATGCCAGGAGCAGTCCCGGCCACCTTGGCACGCTCGCGGGTTTGACTCCTGCTGCTGGGAATGGGCAGGAGCTGGGAGCTGGAGGCACGAGCAGCAGCCAAGCCCCGCTGGCAGCAGCTGGAAGCTCCCATTGCTGCCTGCGTCTGCCCCAGCTCCAGGAGGAGATGATTAGTGAGCTGTGCGGTTTTAATTAGGACAGAGGCATCATCGTGTCCCTGCCTGTCACTGCTCTCTGGTTGGGTTTGTGTGCAGATGGGGAGTCCCTGGCTCACCCCACAGCCCCAGCACCAGCAGCACACGGGACTGGCAGCTCTGGATTGTGTCCCAGTGCAGGAATTACTCACGGGACACTCGGGCTTTGTCTCCTTGCTAATCACAGAACATTTTCCAGCACCTGCTGATCCAAACCTGGTACCCCACACCTTCTCCCCGTGTGGGACACCACCGGGCCCTGCTGTGGAACGTCTCCCCGGGGTTTTGGGGGGTGTTCTGTGCTCCGGGGGGGTTGTTCTCGGGGCTCTGAGCGCTCCTGTGTGGCAGGTGCTCCCCGAGGGACCGCTGTGAGCGGGCAGAGGAGCCGTTCCGCTTCGCCGGCAGCATCACCCAGTGCCTGAGCGTGGCCGTGCAGCCCAGCAGCATCTCCGTGTCCGAGCACAGCCTCCCGGTGAGCGGGGACGGGGACAGGGACACCTCCGCGCTCCAGCCTTCCCCCTTCCCTCTGGCACAAATGTTTTCTCATGAAGTCATGCTCGCAGAGGAACAGGGGAGCCAAGGGGTCACCCGAGCCGGGGGAGAGACAAATTCCCCTTCCCCTGCTGCCCCAGCTCACATTTCCCTGCTTTCTGGAGCTGAAAGGAAAGGCTTTGTTTCCCAAAAAGCTCCTGTGTGAGCCGTGCTCTGGCCTGGCTCTCCGAAGCTTCCCAGCTGTTGCTGCCAGAGCCCCTCACACCCCGCTGGCAGCTGGTGCTGCCACAGCCCGTGTGAAAATGGGCTGGGGACAGGGCACTCGGCCCTGCAGGCACTGGTTTGCCACAGGGACACCCCTAGCAGTGATAGGGACACCCTCAGCTCTAATGGGGACACCCCCAGCTGTGGTGGGGACACCCCAGCAGTGATGGGGACACCCTCAGCTCTGATGGGGACACCCCCAGCAGTGATGGGGACACCCCCAGCTGGAATGGGGACACCCCCAGCTGTGATGGGGACACCCCCAGCTGTGGTGGGGACACCCCCAGCTGTGGTGGGGACACCCCCAGCAGTGATGGGGACACTGGGGACTTGCTCCTCCCAGGCCAGGGCAGGGTGGTCTCCCCTGCAGCGCCGTGGGCAGGGAGGTGGTTTGAGCTCAGGGCTTTGGGGACGGTCACTGCTGCTCTCAGGGTGCTGGCACAGGCACTGAGGATGAGAAAGCTGCTGTAGAGCAGCCAGGGGATGAAACTCTGCCATTGCCACCAGCCCTGACTGCAGCAGTGCCCCAAGGGCAAGGTGGGTTTGTATCCATAAAGAACATCCCTCCCTTCCTTTTTCCTCCTCCCTTCCCCGAGAAAGGGCAGCCGTGGGCAGGTGGGTGATTTAAGGGGGTGGTTTTGAAAGGGAAAACTGCCAGGACTGGGGATTTGAGGGAGATTTGGGTGGCTCTGCCTCTGCTTTGAGCTCACAGCTCTGTTCTGCTGCCCTGTGCCCCTGCTGCAGCTCAGCCTGTGGGTGAAGGACGCTCCAGACCTGAGCGCCGGTGTCAGCTGCCTCTTCGGGAACCTGACCGAGGTGGAGGGGCAGGTTTCGGGCAGCCGGGTGGTTTGTGTGTCCCCACCGGCCAGAGATGTCCCCTCCATCCCCGTGGATCAGGGTAAGTGACGGCTGCTGGGCACTGACACGGTGTCACCCAGCTCTGGGAGTATCAGCCCAGCGCTGCAGAGCCTCTGGGGCTGCCACCGAGAAATCCATGCTGCTGTCAAAGCCTGTTGGACCCAGGGAGCTTCATCCCTGGGAAATGCATCCCACACAGGGCAGGGCGGGCTGGCAGCAGGCAGCAGTGAGTGCCTGCCCTGTCCTTGCCCCCTCCCTGCGCTGCCAGACAGCTCCCAGGGCACGACAGGAGCCGTCTGTCCCCTCCAGGCTGGGGCACGGGTGCCCAGCAGCTCTCAGCCCTGCCAGGCTGGGTGAATGTGGCAAGCAGGGATGTCCCCCAGGCCTGGCTCGGCACCCCACGAGTAGGTGGCTGCAGTTTCTCTGTTTTAGTGCTGATCTTTGAGTTTGCTCTTCATTAATGTCACCGCTGTCAGATTTTCTCTTCCTATAACTGAAGCGTCACTGGCCTGGAGCTCATTTTCCCCTTGGCATCCTTCCAGGTGGCCACGGTGCCTCCCTGCTGAGGTCTCTGTGATTCTGAGGCATTTTATGGAGCCTGAGCCTTGGGGAACACTTTGGGACCAGAGCCCCGTGGCAGCAGGGCCACACAGTCCCAAAAGAACAATCTGCTCTTAATTAACCCCGAGCTCAGGCTGCTGAAAAGCTCCACTGGCGCTTCTCTTGTTTCCAGCAGCGGCTCCTGCTCAAGGAGATAATTCTGGGAGGTGATGCCCAGAGAAGCTGTGCAGCCCTGGAAGTGTCCAGGGATGGGCTTGGGTGGGGTTTGGAGCAGCCTGGGATGGTGGAAGGTGTCCCAGACCATGGCACGGGGAGCCACGGGGTCTCTGAGGATCCCTTCCAACCCAAAGCCTTCCATGATTCCCCAGATCTATTCCTGGGCTGTCACAGCCTCACTTTTCATCCTGGAGAGTGAACCAGGGAACAGGGCGAGGTCCCAAACCCACCCCAAGGCAGCTTTACCCCACGTCTGTGACGCAGTTTGCCAGCAGGGCTCTGGTTTGTCAGAGGCATTGCTGGATTTTTGGGAGCATTGCTGGTTTTTGGAGAAATTGCTGGGTTTTGGAGGAATTGTTGGTTTTTCAGAGGCATTGCTGGTTTTTGGAGGAAGTGCTGGGTTTTGGAGGAATTGTTGGTTTTTCAGAGGCATTGCTGGTTTTTGGAGGAATTTCTGATTTTTCAGAGGCATTCCTGGGTTTTTTGGGGAACATTGCTGGTTTTTGTAGAAATTGCTGGGTTTTGGAGGAATTGTTGGTTTTTCAGAGGCATTGCTGGTTTTTGGAGGAAGTGCTGGGTTTTGGAGGAATTGTTGGTTTTTCAGAGGCATTGCTGGTTTTTGGAGGAATTTCTGATTTTTCAGAGGCATTCCTGGGTTTTTTGGGGAACATTGCTGGTTTTTGGAGGAATTTCTGGTTTTTCAGAGGCATTGATGGGTTTTTTTGGGAACATTCCTGGTTTTTCAGAGGCATTTCTGGCCACAGGCACCCCGGGGTGCCCCAGGGCAGGGTGTGGGTGGGGGTCCTGGCGGTGGGAGATGAAAACCCGAGCTCCCCCAGCAGCGGGGGGCTCAGCAGGCGGCCGGGGGGCACAGACCACCGCGGGCTGTGCTGCTGCTCCCCCGGGCCCGCGGGCAGCAGTGACGGGCTCCGCTCCGTGTCCCCAGACTGGTTCGGAGTCCTGCTCCAGCTGAAGTCCCGGGAGACGGGCAGAACCTTCGTCAGCACCGAGTTCAAGTTCTACAACTGCAGCGCCCACCAGCTGTGAGTGCTCCTTCCCTGTCCCCAAACAGAGCCAAAAAACAACCTAAAAACTCCGGGGAGGGGGCGCCGGGAGCGGCCGGGGGGTGGCACAGTGCTCGGGGCACAGCGACAAGGACATTGCCCGGCTCTCCCCGGGACTCTGGGGGCGTGCGGAGCTCCGGAGCCTCGGCAGGAGAGAGAGAGGTGGAGAGAGCCGGGAACAACCTCAACCTGCGGGTGCCCCCAAGCTGCGTGATCCCGGTACTGAGAGCGGGAATCCAGCCGGGAACAGCGACGGGAGAGCGACGGGAGAGGGAAGGGAAGGGAAGGGAAGGGAAGGGAAGGGAAGGGAAGGGAAGGGAAGGGAAGGGAAGGGAAGGGAAGGGAAGGGAAGGGAAGGGAAGGGAAGGGAAGGGAAGGGAAAGGAAGGGAAGGGAAGGGAAGGGAAGGGAAGGGAAGGGAAGGGAAGGGAAGGGAAGGGAAGGGAAGGGAAGGGAAGGGAAGGGAAGGGAAGGGATGGGATGTGGGTAGTGGGATGTAGAATGGAGCAGGTGGGATGTGGGCAGAGGGAGGTGGGATGCAGCAGGGGAAGGTGGGATGCAGGAGGGGAAGGTGGGATGCAGGAGAGGGGAAGGTGGGCTGCAGCCCAGGCATGTGGGAGGCCCAGAGGAGGCTCGGTGGAGGGGCTGAGTTTTGCTGAGGATGATGGAATGTCCTGGCAGCCCTCCTGTGGTGCTGTGACCCCCTGGGCTGGGGTGGCTCAGAGCTCAGGATTCTGTGTCCCCAGGGAGCTGCAGGTGGGACAGGAAACCTGCCCTGCCAAGTGACTTTTAGTAAGGACCTGATCAGGTGGGAGAGGAAGCAAAGGAGACCTGAGTGGTCCTTGAGAGGGCTGGACTGGGGTGAAAAAGGCGAGGCAGTGACCTGGTGTGAGTCTGGGAGCTCTGGATCCTGCTGGGGTCCCTTGTCCTGCTGCCAGGGCTGGGGAGAGCTGGGAGCAGCAGCAGGAAACCACAGAAACCACGGAACAGTGAGAGGTGCCAAACCAAACCACAGCAAACCAAACCACACCACAGGCCTGGGGTGGCCAGGGAGATCCTCCTCCCCCAGAGGGGAAACTGGGAGCTGCCCCAGCCCCTGCTGGGGATGCTGGAGGCCAGGCCAGGCCAGGTGAGGTGCTACAGACCCAAACAGGGACAGAAATGGGTCAGACAAAGGAGTAATTAAACACTCTCGCTGTTGCATGATTAGAATAAGCTCCCCGGGCTATTAAGGTCAGCAGGAATGCATCAGAAGGAGAACACAATTGAGTTATTAGAGCTGGTTCTGGTGGCAGCAGCTCACAGTGCCCTGGTCCCTGTGCCCAGCTGGCACACGGAGAGCCCCTGCCGCCAGAGCTGCCTTCCTCCTCCTCCTCCTCCTCCTCCAGAGCTTCATGCC
Source organism: Sylvia borin (assembly GCA_014839755.1). NCBI lineage: Eukaryota > Metazoa > Chordata > Aves > Passeriformes > Sylviidae > Sylvia > Sylvia borin. Next base: position 5,708,900 of record CM025980.1, on the reverse strand, counting down.
TGAGGCCACGCTGCCACTTCCCTGGTGACATTTGTCCCTGTGCCCTGGCCCTGCTCCAGCACACCCCCGGGCACTTCCCTCTCCAGGCAGCGCCGCGGTGCCCGCAGCCACGGGCTGTGGCATGGGACTGGATCCACGGGCACAGCTGATCCTTGTGCCACCAAGAGCTGCCACGTGGCACCAGGGGTGGCCTCCGAGGTGGAGGAGGTGGCAACTGCCAGCATGAGCAGCTGTCACAGCTCGGGAGTCTCTGTGGCAGCAGCGAGCGGGGAACAAAACCCACCCGGGCACTCTGCTGGCAGCTGGCTCCCCTGGGGCTCAAAAGGGTCTGTGTTCTTTCAAAAACATTTCATAAGCAGGTTTTTTGTTGGGTGTTTTTTTTTTTCCCCACCATGAATCAGAAGCACTTGCTGCACCCTCTGCCCTCCAAGGCCAGGCAGAAGTGTTGCTGTTGACTTCAAGCATTCCTGACTTGTAGAATAAGTGATCCCGTTTTTGCCAGGCTTGCCTTCTTTCCTAGGAGCTGAAACCTCAGCCTGGCGCCTGTGCAACGCCCTGCTCTGTTTTACACCAACCCAACCGTGGGCAGTAAATCCCAGCTCGCGTTTTGCTGTGGAGTAAATTCCGAGGCTGCCCCAAGCCTGTCTTTGAGCGTGTGTGTGTTTCCCCAAACCTGGTCCTTGGGGTTGGGTTTTTTTGGGGTTTTTTTGGGGTTTTTTGGGGGTTTTTTTGTTTGTTTGTTTGGTTGGTTGGTTGGTTGGTTTTTTCTGTATCAAAACCACCCCCTCCCAAAGGAATTCTTTCCCCAGGAAATCCTGGAATTCTGGCAAGGCCTGGAGGTGCCTGCAGCCCTGCCAAGGTGCTGATGGCTGTGCTAACCCCTTCCTTTTCCCCCCAGGTGCCTGTCCTGTGTGAACAGCGCCTTTCGCTGCCACTGGTGCAAGTACCGGAACCTGTGCACCCACGACCCCACCACCTGCTCCTTCCAGGAGGGACGGATCAACGTCTCCGAGGTACCACGGCGGGATTCTTCCCTCTAGCCTTTGCTTTTCGGTGCCGCAAGCAGCAGGACCCACGCCGGTGGGAGGTTTGTTGGCTGTCCCCGTGCGTCTCCTTAGTGTGGACAAGAGCAGCTTTAAAGCAGGGAAGTGTTGGTGTCACTGAAGTGCTGCTCTTGACCCGAACGCCGGAGCTGATCCCTCCCCTGCTGTGTGGGAATGCCCAGGTTCATTAATTACGATAATTACTGTGGTTCTTTCCCCCAGGGGGTCCCAGAGGCTCCTCAAAGCCGGCACTTTGCAGCATCTCTGCATTTGTCGGAGGGCCAGCAGCGGCTCTGGCTGGGGCTGGTCAGTGCCCGGCCTCGGCAGGGCTGCGATTTACGGCAGGAGCTGTTGGAGGAGGGAATTACCAAAGTGCACAGCCCCAGATTTTGGAAAGGGGAGTTGGTTCAGGTTCCAGCGCAGGGGACCCGGAGCCGTCTCTCTTAGCAGTTCATAAAAGGTGTGGGGCTCCAATCCAAAAATGCTTTTAGCACTTGGAAAGGCACGGCCCGTGAATGGCTCTGCCAGCTCTCCTGTGTGTCCCAGGGCAGAGAGATCCGTGGAGGAAAGGGGGGTTTTTAGCACAAATTCCTGATTGAACATTGCCAGGAGCCCTTGGCCCGGGGTTTCTGCGCTCCTTCTCCTGCCTGCTTCATCTTCATGAGGTCCTGGTGCCGGCAGGGTCCTGGGCTTTGCCCTCACTGCCCCTACAAATAGCTTTGTAGCACCTACAATGAGTGCAGGTCCTAAAGCCGTGAGGTAAAAAAGAGGTTTAAAAGAGGCTCTGGAAATGCTGCGAGTCCTGGAAAGTGGGAAAGGCAGCGGTGAGGAGATGTACAGACAGGAGGAAAAGGAAGGACAGGGAGGTGTGCCAGTTTCCAGACAAATCCTCGTTAGTGAGTGGAGGAGATTGAGGAAAACAGAAGAGCTCAGTCAGTGGCGTGAACCCTGAGTTGTCAAAAAGAAGTGACTGAAGGTTTAGCCAGGTTGCTGCTAAACCAGGAGTAAACTCTACTCCTGTGTCTCCCTGGATGAAATGCTGCCGGGACATTCAGAGGTGAAGGGGAGAGGAATTTATGTGAAAGGACGTGGTGGGAATCTGCAGATCCAGGCAAGGGGACGGATGCCCAAGGAGAAGCATCTCCACCCCAGGAACAAACCAAAAACTTTCTCCCTCCAGCTCAAAGTCGAGAATCTTCCTTTCACCATATCAAGAGACAGCAAAACCCTTTGCTTCTCCTCCTCTTGAGTGAAGAGGAGTTTCTCCTTCCCACTCAAAGCATCCCTGTCCTCCCAGGCTGCACAATTGCAGTTCTCCGCTCGCTGGGTCTCCCACCCCGGCGTCTCAGAAGCGTCTGGCAAGTGTCTGCTAAAGTAGGACAGTCCCATGGTCTCTGTTCTCCCCTGGGAGCACCCAGGACTCGCCTGAGATCACACGAAGGGAGAAGGGGAAGAGTTGGTGCCTCTGGAAGTTCCTGCTGGGATCACAGGGCTGTCGTGTCTCCAAAGAACCTCCTCTGTCATCCTCGTCTTGCAGAGGTTGTTTCTCGGCAGGGGATGCTTTGGGATATCTCACACCCTGCTGGAGATTAGTTGTGATAAGGGCTGATGATAACGATGCAAGTGCTCTGCTGTCCGTCATTTCTTCCCCGGACCTCAGAGCACGGGCAAAACCACCCCGAACAAATGTGTTTGCTTATTTGAGAGCAATGAATTTCCTCTTGACACACAGCGTGGTGATAATGCCTTTGCTGTGGGCTCTTCACCAACACAGAAATAAGTAAATGCCTCATGAAGGGTTTCCTCTCCTCGACCAATTCAGATCACAATGTTCTCATTGTGTCACGGCCTGATGTATTAGGAAATTGTTTGTGCTTAGCCTGGCTCCCTCCCCAGCACAGCCAGTGGTGTTGGAGCCGGTGATCTCCGTGCCTGTGCCCTACTTTCAGTCCCCTGTGCCTCTCCTTACGTAAGGTTTACACACGTGTTCACACGGGCCTGCAAATTCTCCTCGCCTCTTTATATTTAATTCAAGGGAAAATATCTTGAATATTCCCTTTTACTCGTGGCCCATCAGAATCGGCGTCCCAGTGGGATGGGATGTGTAACGAGCTCCCTTTGATGCTCCCAGGAGTCGTCTGTCTGGAGGAGGAACAACTCAAAGCCTCAGCCACTTCGCCAGGAGATGGGGGAGAGAAATTCCCTCTTCGTGAGCTCCCGCTCCTTGTGAGCTCCTGTCCGCACTGACCGAGCTCGGGGCTGCCTTTTTGCCCTGCCCTCCGTGAAAATACAACCCGGAGAGGTTTTCTCATCCCTCCACCTGCCCCGTGGGCAGGAATTGTGTGCTCAGCTCCAGGGGCAGAGCTCAGGGGCAGCCGTGGAGGGTGCAGAGGGAGCCGCAGAGGCGGGTGGGTGATTCAGGGAAAGTGAAGATGTGGAACGCGTTGGGGTCGCTGGTCAGTGAGCACGGAGCCTTTCACAGCCTTTGCAGCTGAGGGGTCTTGCAGGGCAGAGCTGGCTCTTCCTGATATCCTCTCTCTGATGGGAATTTCTGAGACGGGGGATCCCAGCTCCTCTGAGGTCTCCATTTCCAGCCAATTCTTTAGGAGTTAATAATTACAGAAGCGATTCTTTTCCCCTCCTTTTCCTGGTCAGAGTCTTCACTGTCAGCAGAAGGTGCCTGCTCAGGCCTTGCTCCCACTAAATCAGGATTTCTCCATGAGAATCTCGTGGCTGTGGAGGGCTGATTGTCCCACCTTACAGAACTCCAAACCAAGCCAGTGACACCATTTTGATGTGCCTGGCGTAGTGTGGTTTGTGTGTGAGGTTTTGTGACCTCTCTCTCTCTCCAAACGCCTGAAACATCGAGATGAGGAGGAATGTGGACACATGAACATCCTCACACCCCATCCCAGAGGAGAGCCAGAAGGGAAGAAATCCTCTTAGCTCCCCGGGCTGTGGGAGCCCGTCCCTCTTTGATGTCCAGCGAGCGCTGCTAATGCCCTTCCCCCTGGAGGGACGCTGATCTGGGCACGGAGCGCTGCAGGTCCGGGGATTTCAGCGCCCTGGTGACTCCTCTGAGCTGCCGCGGATTTCCTGGCAGCGCCCTTGCCCCTGGCTGTGCCCTTGGGTGCTGCTTGATGTGCCTGGAAGGAAACAACCCCCAGATCAGCCCGTCCTCGTGCCTGTCCCGACAATCCCCATCCCAGGACATGCGGGAGGTGACTCAGAGCCACATCTCAGGCCACCAAAGGCAGCCGATGGCTTTGCTGGCTCACACCTGGCTTTGGGGAGGTGAAAAAGGAACAAAAAGCCCGGGTTTAGCCAAATTCCCTCAGCTCTGAGCTGCGGCAATGCGGTTTTCGTCCGCGGTGTGGACGTTTGGAGGGAAGGAGCCGGGCAGGGAAGAGCTGCGGGGAGCAGAGGGAGATGTTCCTGCCCCTAACCCATCCCTGTGCCCGGGAACCGCTGCTGCCCTCACCTCTGGCACACCAAGGGTTGTTTACAGGAGGGAAAGGCTGTAAATATCCCCCCTCTGCCTCCCCAAATGGATGGAGAGGACCCAGGTTACAGCAGCTCGGGGCTAATGGTGTGGGGAAGGAATTCACCAGGCTCGGCTCCAGCTGCCTTTCTTTCATGTCTGGTTTCTAAGGAACAGGGTCTGCTCTCCTTTCCAGTGGCATAAATGAAGGATAATGTGTTTCCATGAGTGACAGGGGCTGTAATTTATATCATTGGGAACACAACTGTGAACCAGGGGTTTACATTCACGTGCCAGATTGGGTTATGTGTATAACTCGAAAATAACGTGCGGCAAGTTAACGTTCGTGGAGAGTTTGCGGGGGTTTTTTTGAAGATGAAAAGTACAAAAAAAAAGACCCAGTCTATTTTCTGCCATTTGGGCTAAATCCCGTAGTCAGAAGAATTGCCTGCCATTTCTAGGCAATTTTTTTTTTCCCCAAATAAGAGCACGGAGGTTTGACCTACTAAAACTGCTCGGTTAAACACAAATAATAACCATGGGTGCTCTGTTCTGCTCCGGAGACAGCTGCAGAACGCGGGTCTTTAAGGTATTTATAGACCTCGCAGTCTTTGAGGCTAAAAAGTGTTGGAGAAGCATAAAATGTCTTTGTAAATTGTGTGTGCTGATACTTCAGAGGCAGAATATTCCCCGAGAGTCTGTGCCACTCAGGCATCGGAGCCTTGTCTTCCTCCAGCAGATCTGATCCGTGTTTATTCTGGCGCGGGGAAGTCAAGGGGGATAATGAGAGGATTCCGCGTGTTTGTTTAGCGGGAGGAGGCAATAATGGCCTTTCTAACTCGCTGCAGGATTTACCTCTCATGAATTAAAAAACAAAGTAAACTGATTATTGGAGCAAGTTGTGTGTTCCACCGCCTTTATTCGGTTGGGGTTTTTTTGGGGATGTTTTTTTCTGGAGGTTTTTTTGGTGTTCCTGGGGAGGAAAGGCGGGATGGGGCTGAGCACACCAGGGGACCCTGGCCACAGCAGCAGGGCTGAGGCTGCCAACCCCTTCCCAGCGCCCTGGGAAATTCCTGTAAAGGGCATCGGCATCCTCAGAGGCACTGCTCCAGCTGATGATAAACCCCAACAAAATAATTTATCTGGACTCTGGCTTTTCCACCAGGGAGAGGTGATGGAGGGACAAACGGCCCCGGCAGGCTGTCCCTCCTGCAGCAGCACCCCCGGGAGAGCTAAACCCCACACAGGGTCAGTGTGTGCAGGGATGGGGACTGCAGGGATCTGAGTGTGCAGACATTTGGGGAGGCAGGAACATGGGTTTGCAAGGGTTTGGGGACCAGGGATGTGGGTCTTCCGGGATTTGGGGTGCAGGGACATGGCTGTGCAGGGATTTGGGTGCAGGGATATAGGTTTTCTGGGGTTTGGGGTGCAGGGATGTGGCTTTGCAGGGCTGTGGATGCACATCATTGCAACAGCAATTTAAAAATAAACAAATTGGATTAAGAGAAGCCCTGAAAGCTGAGCACTGAGGCTGGAAATGGCTCACAGGGGCTCCACAGGACGTGCAGGGTCTGAGCTCTGACCCAAACCCTCCCAGCCCCGGCAGCTCCACTGGCTCAGCTGAGAAATGCAGCAGTGACTGCCCGCAGCACTGTGGCTCCCCACGAGCAGCCTGGCCTTTCCTGACTCTGGCGTCTTCCTAGGGATGTCTCCATCCCAAAATGTGGATCCCTTATTAGTGTGATCAGTGCAGCTGTCAGCCAGCACGGCTCCTGCTCAGGCTGTGCCTGCCTTGCTTTCCCCACAGTCCCAAAGTGACATTTTCCTTCCGCTGCAACCAAAGGAATGGGAAAAAAAAAAAAAAACAACCAAACCCACAAAAATCTATTTTGTCCCATTCGTCTCTAATGATGGCAGAACACATTTTGCAGCCAGCATTTTCAGCAGCAGGGAGCAGATCTGGGGATGGGAGTCCTCTCCCTGCCAGGGAAGGCAGGAGCTTTTCCTTAGCAGTCACCTCACGGATGGAGCCGGCCAGGAAGGATAATGGCCCATAACATATTCATTATTTTCAGGACTGTGCACTGAAGTTCTCCCACTGGTGATGCAAGTGGAGATATTTTTTGTTGTTGTTTTCAGTGCTAATGGGGTGAAGGATTCTGTGGCTCCAGGTTGCTTTTCCTTCCAATCCACGGGCTGGGCACCTCTCAGGAGCGGAGCCTCTTGTCTGCTCCTGGTGTTCAGGGGGACTTGGAGGTGAAATGCAAAACCTTAAATGCAGGCAGGTGTTGGGTGGAAGGTGGCACAGGCGTGTGGGGCTTCAGGACAGGAAGGAACGTGCAGAGTCAGCTTGGGAGAGCTGCATGGAAAATGCCGTGGCTCCAGGGAGTTTGCTGGGGGTGGGTCCACGGTCCCAGGGTCAGTGGGGAGCAGGGAACACCATTCCCCTCCAGCCTGTGAACCCACTCCACTGCAGCAAAGCGCTTCCCTCCCCTCCCCAGAGCAGCTGGCGGAGTCTGAAATCACTCCTGGCTGTTAATCCGTGAAAGTCCCTGTTAGAAATAAAATAAAATATATATACGGAAAAGTGCCACTAAAAAGGTTTATGAGGCTGCAGTTTAAGTTAGTGGCTCCTCCAGACCGGGAGAGCATCTGTTTCTCATTTACAGCTGGCTTGAGCCAGTGCTGAAACGACTTCCCATGGGCCTGGCTGGGGGCTGGAGGGGGAGGCTGGTTTGGGGACGGGGATTTTCCCCTGGACACGCTGTCCTGGCGGATCCTGGGCAGGCTGCAGTCCTGACATTGCCGTCAGCATCATTTCCTTTCATCCCCAGGCTGGGGCAAAGGGCTCCAAAGGGATGGGCCTCCAAAGGGCTGCCAGTCTGGGATTTGGCAGAGGGAAAAGAGAGGTGTTTGTTCTAAACTCCTCCTTTAGCTTGGGATTAATCACTCAGTGTCAGGTGCTCACAGGTACTTAGGTACCTTGTTCCGTCAGATCAAAGCAAATTAGAGCTGAGCAGAATGTAAATACAGCTGATGGTCAGAGCCTTTGTCTCAGCCTGGTGCAGCTCCTGGTGTAGGAATGGAAGGAAAATTGTTTTTCCCAGTGTGTTGTGCGGAGATAATGTTTGGGGTGTTGAGATCTCACGGGAGGGATGCCACACAGTTACCAGGAGCTGATAAGTCGGTTTTTTTGTGGTCCATCTCAGGGTTTCATTCAGACATTTCAGCTTGTGCTTGGGTGAACTGGAGATCTGCTCCGCTGTGCAGTGGTGTTCCACAGAGCCACAGATGGTTTGGGTTGGAAAGGATCGTAAAAATCACCTCATTCCTCCCCCTGCTGCGGGCAAGGGGCACCTCCCACCACCCCACATTGCTCCAAGCTGGCCTTGGACATTTCCAGGGATGAATTTTAAGGCTCCTTCCCACCCAAACCATTCTGGGGTTTGGAGATAGAAGGGGCAGGTCAGGTCGGCTGCTTTGCCCACCCAGCTGGCAGAGGATCCCACCCAGGCATTTCCCAGCCCGGGAAAACACTGCCAGCCCCAGCACAGGAGCTGGTGGAGCTGGAGAGGAGGGAGAGCAGATAGAGCAGAACTTAATGTCACCTCGGAAATTAATGGCACCTCGGCCTAATTTTACTGAGATAAAGCAGAGCAGAGCCTGGTGCTCGAGGGAAGCATATCCTGGGCTGATCCATCTCCCTGCACTGACCACGGGGCTGAGGGGGGAAATGGGATTAGGAGAAGCCCCTGTGGCTGGGAGCAGCCCGTCCCCTCCCAGGGCAGAGGCTGGAGCAGCTGATAAAGGGCTCAGCTCCTCAGGAGGGTACAGCAGGAGCTGCTGCCTCCTCAGATAAAACCCGTGGGAAGCTCAGAGGACACCTTGGACTGATCCCCGAAGAAGGTGTGGTGTCCCTCCTGGAGCAGCTGCGGCCAGGAGATGAGTGCCAGCCCCAGGGCATGGGGGGTTCTGTGTCCCTGCACTGGCGGTTCTGTGTCCCTGCACTGGGCAGTGGCAGGTCCTGGGCACTGGGGACGTGCTGGGACATCAGCCCAGACCTGGCCACACCTGCAGCTCCACTGAGGCCCTTTTGGGCTTACCTAAAACCACAGGCCAAACCAAATGAAGGCAATAAAAAGCAGTTTATTTATAATTATTGAAGGGCTTTCAGGTACATTTTGGGCAGGCAAAGCCCCCAAGGGGCAGCACCCAAAAATGGACAATGGTCACGGGTTTTTACATTTTTATAAGTTTGGTCCATTTGCATATTGAGGGTTAATTTTTCAATTACAGCTTCAGGTAATGAAGTCATTCACCCCAAATTTGCTGCCTCAAACTCGCTTTTGTTGAAATTTCTCAGGGCCTGAGGCAGGGAGGTGTCCTTGATTGCCAGGCCTGGAGAGGAATTGTGTCAAAATGGGAGAGGAGCAGCTCACACTGTGTGTGGAGTTTAGAGCTCCACACTAAAGAACTGCAGGATTACAAATAGCTGGAAACTACAAAAGCTAAAATCCTAAAGCATCCCCACCCCACCCTTAACCTTCTCTCCTCGCCCCCCAGGACTGCCCGCAGCTCTTCCCCACGGAGGAGATCCTCATCCCGGTGGGAGAGGTGAAGCCCATCACTCTCAAGGCTCGGAACCTGCCGCAGCCTCAGTCGGGGCAGAGAGGCTACGAGTGTGTGCTCAGCATCCAGGGCATCATCCACAGAGTGCCGGCCCTGCGCTTCAACAGCTCCAGCGTGCAGTGCCAGAACAGCTCGGTGAGAGCCGCGGGACGGGCGCTGGCGGCCCCAAAGAGCCGCGGGCAGGGTGGAAAATCCCCGATCCTCGAGGCCAGGTGGGAAAATCCCCGCCAGGGGTTTGGGGAAGGGATGTGCCTTCATCCGGAGCGCTGCGGTGGGCGCTCAGCCGGGGAAAGGCACGAGGAGGAGGAGGAGGAGGAGGAGGAGGAGGAGGAGGAGGAGGGGGGAATTCAGGTGTTAAGGCGGGTTAATGCACGCGCGGCGAGATAAGGAGAATCACAGAGCCCTTATCGGGGAGCTGTCAAATCCCGGGTCACGGTGGCTGGATGAACGGAGCAGCGCCGGAGAGCTGGGAAAGGAGAAACTGCCGGGGGAGAGGAAATCACCGACAGGGAAAGGGGAACCACCGGCAGGAACAGGGAATCACGGACAGGGAAAGGGAATCATGGACAGGAAAAGGAGAATCACTGCTAGGGACAGGGGAATCACCAGAAGGAAAAGGGGAATCACTGGTAGAAAAATGGGAATCACTGGTAGGAAAAGGGGAATCACTGGTGGGGAGAGGGGGAATCACCGGTGGAGAAGGGAATCACGGACAGGCAGAGGGGAATCACCCGTAGGAAAAGGGGAATCTCTGTTATGGAGAGAGGAATCACCTCAGGGACAGGAGCATCACCGGGGTGATGCTGCCCCAGGAGCAGGGCAGGATAATGCCCTCCCCAGGACAGGGCTCAGCCTCACCACGGACCCCAGGGCGCCCCAAAGTCACCCTGACGGGCACCAAAACCCAAACGGCAAATGCAGGCACACCCTCACCGACCCACAGCCCAAATTTAGGTGTCCCATGTCCCCTCACAGATGGGCAGGGACAAGCGTGGCCCTTCCTCTGCTCACCGTGTGCTGGGAAAGGGCCCTGGGCAAAGAGGGCACAGCCAGTTTGTTTTAGGGCAGCAAAACAGGGTCCACTCGAATATTCAGCGCAGATGGTCTTAAATTATTAATGAAGTTTTGAATTTTTAAAAGTTTTGCTGGATATTTATACACCGCCGGCCGTCTTTGGGCCTTGCAGCTTGGTGGATAATAAATGTATTAATAGAATATAGTACTTTTCCTATCCAGAGTGATTTATAAGCACTAGAGAAGCACTTTTATTGCTGTTGGGCTGGTGGGAAGTGGCAGGGGGAGGATGTGAGGGCCACTCTGGACTCACAGCTTCTTGTTCCACACCAGCTCAATAAAACCCGGGCAGAGTGAACCAGCACAGCCAAACGTGAGTTAAAACTGCACAAGTCCTGCCCAGGGACAGGCAGAGCAGTCTGCCCTGCTTTAATCACCATCCCCTCATGCCACAGAGGCTCACTCACCTTTTAAAGCCTTTTGAGCAGCTCTTGGTTGACGTAAAGAGAACACCAGAGTGAGGTCTGGGCGGCGCTGGGTGTGCTAATGGGAATTGCAGCATTTACTGGGGGTTCAGCCTCACTCAGCCACGGCCCAGGGTGTCCACAGGAAGGGGAATAATTGAAGCCGGTGCTGTCCCAGGGCAGGCTGAGACACTGGCTGGGGCTCTGCACCATCTCTCTCTGCTCAGCTGCTCCCTGTTCCACCTGCGGTGGGATTTTGGAGCTCCCAGTCACAAACTGGGCAAGGAGCAGCCTGAAGGCAGCAGTCCCAGTCTGGTTAACTGGGGGGACTGTGCTGGGAAACCAGAGACTGAGTGATGAGAGCAACCACTGCGAGTGGATTAATTAATCTGTTACCTCTCACAAGGACTAGATCTGATTTAATTATCTCTTCCTGGTGAGGAGAAGGGACTCAAACCCTGGAGATGAAGTGTGAAAATGCAGTGTCTCAGGCACCAGCAGATGTTTTTAAGCCGAGAATAAAGATGGTTTCTCTCAAGAAACCCTCTTTGTGTGTGAGTGTTGTCTCCCCAAGCATTTAATTTAATTCTGCCTCTAACCCTGCAGTACCTCTATGATGGGATGGACATCAGCAACCTGGCAGTGGACTTTGCTGTGGTTTGGAATGGGAATTTCGTCATTGACAACCCCGAGAACCTGAAAGGTAAAATCTGCTTGGACTGGCTCCAGGTCAGGGCTGGTGGGGGCTGGAGAGGGGCAGAGAGGTCACAACCCCCGAGGATCACCCTGAGGAGGAGAGCAGCTCCCTGCAGTGCTGCTGCTGCTCTCTGAGCCTTGGTTTTGGAATCCACCTGCAGCTTGGGGCGCCAAAGCTGAGCTCGTGCTGTGGTGGGCAAGTCCAGGGGTAGATGTATCCTGAGGGAATCCCCCAATCCCAGCTGTGTCCTGAAGGAATTCCCCAATCCCAGCTGTGCCCTAAGGGAATTCCCCAATTCCATCTGCACCCCAAGAGAATCCCTCAATCCCAGCTCTACACCAAGGGAATCAATCCCAGCTCTACACCAAGGGAATACCCCAACCCCAGCTGTGTCCCAAGGTTATCTCCCTAATCCCAGCTGTATCCCAAGGGAATCCCTCAAACCCAACTGCACCCAAAGAGATTCCCCCAATCCCAAGTGTATCCTGTGGGAATCCCCCAATCCCAGCTCTACCTCAAGGGAATACCCCAAGCCCAGCTGTACCTGGAGGGAATCCCTCAAACCCAAATGCACCCCAAAGGAATCTCCCAATCCCAATTCCCACAGGTGTATCCTGTGGGAATCTCCCAATCCCAGCTGTGTCCCAGGTGAATCCCCCACTCCCACCCACACCCAGGCGAATCCCTCCCGCTGACGTCTCCGTCTCCCCGCAGTTCACCTGTACAAGTGCGCGGCGCAGCGGGAGAGCTGCGGGCTGTGCCTCAAGGCCGACCCCAAGTTCGAGTGTGGCTGGTGCAGCGGCGAGGGCCGGTGCTCGCTGCGGCCCCACTGCGGCTCCCCGGGCTCGGCACAGCCCTGGCTGCACTGGGCAGGGCACAACGTCAAGTGTTCCAACCCGCGCATCACCGAGGTGAGCCTGCGCCCCCGGCTCCGGCCCGGAATGCTGAGATCTTCCCAGGGGGAGAGAGTCTGGGTGGAGAAAGGCTTTTAGGGGTCTGCGGGGTCCTTTAGCTGCGGGGCAGCCTCGGCAAGGCACAGCCAGGGGCTGCAAGTGATCGGCTCTTAGTAGTGATTTATTCCTTTAGCAGTGATTTTAGCTCAGCAGTGATTTATTCTTTCAGCAGTGATTTCAGCTCTCAGCAGTGATTTCAGCACAGATTTCTTCTTTCAGCAATGATTTCAGCTCTTAGCAGTGATTTATTCTTTTAGCAGTGATTTCAGCTCCTAGCAGTGATTTCAGCTCCTAGCAGTGATTTCAGCTCTTAGCAGTGATTCCTGCTCTCAGCAGTGATTTATTCTTTCAGCAATGATTTCAGCTCCTAGCAGTGATTTATTCATTTAGCAGTGATTCCTGCTCTCAGCAGTGATTTCAGCTCTGAGCAGTGATTCCTGCTCTCAGCAGTGATTTATTCTTTCAGACGTGATATCAGCTCTCTGCACTGATGTTTTTTAATAGATATAATATACAATACTACACGAAAATCTTCAATCTAAGTTCTTCACCCTGTGAGATCACACAATACTACCCACAATAAACCCACAACCCCAGTGCCGTCCCTCAGTTTAGGAACCCTGTCCCACGGCCTCAAGTCAAATGTGGTGTTTGCTCGAGGGCCTTTTAGCGCAGAGAGGCAGAAATTCTCAGCCTCCGGAATTCCCATTTTCTGGGACACCGCTGGCACCTGGCCAGGTGTGCAGGCACTGCCCCAGGGGCAGCTGGCACTCGCCACCCACGCCGCGGTGACCGCCGCAGACTGCTGCTGGAATGCTAATTAAACCAGGGAGCTAATTAGTCTGGAGCTGGCGCTGCTGGTGTTTCTGTTCAGCCCACTGAGGGATGCAAGATGTGTCCCAGGAGCGTTTTTAGCGGTGAAGCTGCGCTCGCTCTGTTAACGCTGCTATGAGGAGTGACACTCCTCTCAGGTGGGAATGAAGGAAAGTTTGGGTTTTCTTAATTAAACCCCTCCCTTGCCCTGGGGGTGTATCCACACTGCGGAAGGTGTAACACAGCAGGATCAGAGTTGTCTGGTACACCAATGCTGGTGGCAGAGCTGCTCAGCACCCGAAATCTGCCAGCTGAACCAGAACCCGAGTGAGCGTGGACGTCTCCTCTTAAATTAAATTAGTTTCTACACTGATTTAACTGAACTGGCTCAGCTCCCGTGATGGGGAGGCATCAACCTCCTTTTATGAGGGAGAGGAGGAAGCGCAGAGGCTCCTGCTGGACCGGGGCTGGGTGGGGCTGACAGGAGCACGGTGCTACTGGGGAGGGTCCGTCCATCCTCAGGGACGTTTTGGTGTTTTTGCCTCAGGCCTTCTGCCCAGTAGTGTTACACCTTTGCTGTGCAGGTGTTCCTCTTGTGCAGGTGTTTCGCTGATGCAGGTTTTTGTCTGATGAAGTTGTTTCCCTTGTGCAGATGTTTCTGTTGTGCAGGTGCTTCTCTTGTGAAGGTGTCTCTCACTTGTGCAGGTTTTTCTCTGCTGCAGGTGTTTCTCCTGTGCAGGTGTTTCTCCTGTGCAGTGTTTTGTACAGAGTGGAGCTGCTGGGAGGTGGTTGTGCAGGGATGGGAAGGCATTTAAAAGGGTTGGGAGCCTGTCCTTTCCTCGCTCTCTTTGTTTTCCAAGTCCCAGCTGTCCTGCCAAGAGATAAAATGACCCTTAAAGGCTTCCCTGGATATTCCCCTTGCCCTGCCACTGGGCAGAACCCAAACTTCTCCTGCCCCAGCGCTGTTCTGCTGCACAGGGTAATGCTACAAGAAGCAAAGCAGCCTCTACTGACATTTGCTTCCCCATAAACCGCGCAGAAAAGTTGTCAAGTCCAAGAAATCTTGGAATTATTTATGTGCCCCTCCTTGAGCTGGGCAGAGAAGGGGAGAAACGCTGTGCTCCAGCCACCAAGTGACTTGCAAGTGAGCAGTGCCAGGCTGGCTCTGGCAGCTGGCTGCAGGCAGGGCACTGCCACCAAGTGTTTTATCACTGTCCAACTTGAAAGCAATACTTTTGGGCTCTGTCCAAGGAGAAAAGAGCAGAGCTCTGCTGTTACAGATTTCTTGACTCCATCCCCAGGTCTGTGGAGGAGACTGTGAGACCTTCTCAGTTTTCGTTGCTGTTGGGTCCTTTCCCAAGGTCTGAGTTTTCCCAGGGTTTTGGGTACAGGTCTGCAGTGCCCAGAGCTGCAGAGCTGGACAGCTGGGGGACACCCTGCCCTGCTGGGGCTGAGCTGGCCCTGGCAGGTCCAGAGCTGGCCCTGGTGACACATCCCCCGTCCCCTGAGCACCAGCAGTGACAGGACTGGGGAGCAGGGTTTGCTCTCATGCTGGAGCTCACATGGCAGCCTGGATTACCCGGAGTAAAAGAGGCTTTAATGTGGGCTGGTTTCCACTCCCGCTGCTTCATCTGGCCAGGTTCACCCTTTGTGACAAGCCTGAGGTCAAGGGCCTGCCTCCCAGGCGCCAGCGCCTTCAGGGGATGCATAAATAGGAAGGGATTGTTTGTTAATAGTTCTAAAAGTAAATGAGCAGTGGGGCATTTGCAGTCTTTTCACTGAGTGAGAGGCTCAGCCCTCCCCAGCAATGTCCCCTCAGCAGTTTAAAATCTCCACCCGGGCTGTGGCCTTAGCAATAAAGAAATAAAAATCAGTTTTCTGGGGAACAAGCGGCGCTCTGATCTCCTGTTCATTTATTTGCAGGCCTCATTAATATAACATCAGCGCAACAAACAGCCGAAGGGGGGGCGGTGTCAGGCTGAATAATGGAGTTGCTCTGCTGAGATAACAATTAGGCTCTGAATGTGCCATCAGCTGAGGCAGAGACAAGGAGGGATCACGCCGGGATGACAATGCTCCTGTGCCGCTTCCCCGCTGGGCTCATCAGCTGGCAGCCAGGGCTTAGAGCAGCGGCAAAAAGAGAGAAAAATAAAAAAACCACAAAGAGGATGAAGGTGGATTGGCTTTTTGGGTGCACCCGAACAGATGCCGGGGGTTTGCTGTGTGGGGCTCGTGGTTTCTTTCCCTCCGGCTCCGCAGGGAGAGCCCCGGCAGCTCCCGGCAGCTCCCCGGCTCCTCGCTCACTTCTTCTGCGGGCAAAGTGTTGTCTCACGTCAGAACCGCTGAGAGATTCAAGCAGCAAGACGTGACCATGAGAGCGTTTATCCCCCGTTGGTGGAGCCCTGTCTTCTGCAGCCTGCGTGGGGGAAGAGTTTTAGCGCTGGGATGGGGCTCCGGGATCCCTGGGATCCTTGGATCCCAGCCTTGGGGATGCCTTGGGTTCCAGCCTTGAGGGTCCCTACCTTTGTTTCAGGTGAAAAGCAGCAATTAGAGAAGTGTTCTGGAGCATCTGCAACCCCTCCCTGAGGAAGGACAGGGTGTGAGGGTGACCGACCTCCTGCCACCCCCCTCATCCCTGTCCCCAACCCATTTCAGGAATACCAGAGCACTGCACACCTGATCACTCCTTCCCAGCATCACTACAGGAGGATTTGTCTCCTGCAGTGGGGAGAGGTGACCTGCTCAGGATAATTCTGCCTCCCACACCCCGCTCAGGTCTCATTCAGTGACTTTCAAGCTGCTTCGGTTTAGCAAACAGCCTGAAAAACCCTTCCAGCAGAGGTGCAGATTCCTAAACAGCAAATCTCCAATTCCTGGCAGTGGCCTGGCTCTTTCTCAGCTGCCCTTTGCAAGTCCTTTTCATCCTCCACAGAGCTCCGAGTGAAAAGCCAGTCTAGTGAAGTGATTTTCTTGAAATTGGGGAATACTCCTTGCTAATCCTGTCTGTCTCAGATCAGAAATGTGGACTGGCAGCCCTGCAGCTCTCAGCAGAGCCCAGCTGGGATTAAGGCAGACCACGGGCTGGCTGTGCTGGAGGTGCCTCATCCTCACCCAGAGGAGCCCAGGGATGCTGCTCGGAGGGTGCCCAGCTCTGGGTGCACGGGGACCTTTAAGACTTATCTTCTTTCTGCGATTTTGACTGAATCTCTCCAGCTGTAATTAATTGAATGCATCTGTTCTAACCCTGGGGCTGCTTTATGGCACAGTTACTTCAAAACTGTTCAATTAGTGGCCACTAAAATCTAGGTCGAGTGGAGCTCCATATTGGGGATTTTCCAGGTCAGGACATTTTTAAAATACAGCATCAGCTCGGCTTTGTTTGGTGGAGGCCGCCTGGCCCCGCTGCTTCTGCTCAGGTCAGGAAATGGCAAGTGGTGACTTCTTTATTTTTGTATTTTAGAGCACTGATGAGACAACGAGTGGAGTAAGTGCCCCAGTAAATGCATTTTAACATCATCCAGAGCTGCAGAGGACAGTTGTAACTGTCAGGCGAGCTCAGGTGATTTCCCAGGCAGTGATGTAAACACCACCAGGCCTGCAGGACTCGGTGTTGGGTTTGTAGAGGGTTTATGGGCACGTCGAGCGTCCCGGAGCTAAATGATACACGACAGGCCGTGGTGTGAGTTACAGGGAGCAGCAGCACAACAGGCACTGCGTGGTGAATAAATTAAAACCCTCCATCAGGCGGTGCAGGGAGAGGGAGGTGGGAATTAAAGGATGTAGGGGAAGGAGGGGGTGGTTTGGTGGCTCTGGCGGGTGCATGGAGTTGGAGTAACCTCAGTTTGTGTGGCCAAAAACGGGACAGAATGTCCAGGGATGAGCTGGAGATGGGACAGGCAGCCCAGGGAAGGGCTGGAGATGGGACAGGCAGCCCAGGGAAGGGCTGGAGATGGGACAGGCAGCCCAGGGATGGGCTGGAGGTGGGACAGGCAGCCCAGGGATGGGCTGGAGGTGGGACAGGCAACCCAGGGAAGGGGTGGAGATGGGACAGGCAGCCCAGGGAAGGGATGGAGTCACCCTGGCAGTGCTCAAAAACCAAGTGGATGTGGCCATTGGTTTAGTGGGGATGGTGGGATTCCATCTTGAAGATCTTTCTGGAGATGCTTTGGGGAACTGGGAGCCACAGAAGTGGTGGGGACAGGGGTGTCCCACGGGAGCTGCAGTGGGGCAGGTCACTGGGGTGTGGTGTCCCGGTGTTTGGCCACCTTCCTCACTCCTGAGAAGGTGGAAAAATCCAACCATCCATCTGGGAACAGCCAGGAAAAGGTTCTGAAGAGCTCAAGTTTAGGCTGTTTTTTGCCAAAGACAAGGGTGGAACAAAGAAGCGTAAACAAGATTTATCCATTAAATTAATTAAATTGCATTATTATGGATTGTGTTTATTTATTAATAACAGCCGCAGCACGGGAAAGATTAGAAACTCACCCAAGAGCAACAACAGAGCAGTGGCAGATTCAGGATGAGTGTCTGAGAGTCCTGGGTCCAAATTTTGTGACCATGCATTATTGAAATTTATACTCCTAATTGAAGAGGAGATTGTCCTTAATGCAAGTCCGGGGAAGGAGGGATGATTATGGCTCAGGCAGGCTATAAACAGGCAGCTTGAAAGCACACACCTCACCCTTTAACATTTTTAAGTCATTTGAGGTGCCAAGTCACTAATAAAATGTGACATTAATATTCAGAGAACGGCCAAGGCAGAAGGTAAAGTTCTCCCAAGCACTAGGCTCCTTCTGGAAGGTGACTTACCCTGTTCTGGGTGGGGAAAATGGGAGCCAGCTTCATCCTTCTGCAGGGATTTCTGGGGAATGGCTCTGCCCACTCCTCTTGACCAGCTCAGGGACCTCGGAGTCCTCTCTTGGAGCATGGCACGGATGGATTTCAGCATCCTTGGGCTCCTCCAGGACATCCCGAAGAGCCCTGAGGGGCTGGCCCTGGCTGCCTGGGCAGCAGGAGGAGGAGGAGGAGGCAGCAGCACCGTGTCTGTGGCAAACTAAGTCGCAGATTTCTCACTCTGGCCTGAGAAATCGGAAGGAGGAATTTAAACAGTCCTTGGAGAAAGGAAAACAATCCTTGGGGGTGCTGTTTGTCTCCCTGTTGTTTGCAAGAAATGACTGAGGGGTGTTGTTCCTGCCTGTCCCGTGATGGTGATGTGTTGGTTTGCTGCCCAGTGAAGTTTTATTCCATTGGAACTGTCTATAAAAGAAGATTTCAAAGAGTGAAGATGGCCATCACTTGCTAAGAAGCCTGAGAGCCTGGGTGTTGTTCCTGCCGTGGTTCCCGGCCAGTGACACACTCCCGGCAGAAGAGTTTCCAGACCAGGCTGGGGCTGGAGAACGGGCGTGGTGGGCTGTCACCTCACCCTCCTCTGTTGTGTCTCCTGCAGATCCTGACGGTGTCGGGGCCCCCCGAAGGAGGCACCAGGGTGACCATCCGTGGTGTGAACCTGGGCCTGGACTTCTCGGAGATCGCGCAGGGCGTGCAGGTGGCCGGGGTGCAGTGCACGCCCCTGCCCGAGCACTACGTGGTGGCCGAGCAGTGAGTGTCCCCTCACCTGTCCCCACCGGGGCTGGGCACCTCTCCCTGACCTCCAGGTGGCCAAAACTCCCCCAGAGCCCGGGCACCTGCGGGAAGGGCTGGAGGTGGGCATGGGATGGGATTCCTGCACATTCCCGCACCTGGACTCTCTCTGCAGGGGTTAAAACAGCCCTTTAAGCTTTCGTAAAGTGTTCTGTTTCCCTCCACGCCGCGGGTTCCTGCTTGGCTCAGCACCTTTGCTGATGAGCAGCACCTTTGCTGCTGCTGCTGCTGCAGCCGAGCTCCCGGCGCTCCCCATCCCACTTGGAATTCCGCCGGCGCCGCCGGCTGCACGCAGCCATTTGTTAGGCGGGCGAGGCGCTGACAGCCCCGGAATCCGAGTGGGGGCCTCCACTGGAGTCAATTCATTTGTTTCACTAAGAAAAATGTCAGGCCGAAATTAGAAAATGAGGCGTCGTACCAGGGGACGGGCGAGCAAACCCCACAGGGAGTGACACCCGCTGCTGTCCTGCCCCGCGGGGCTGTGCGGGGGAGCCGGGGTGCTGGGAGGGTGTTTGGGGTGCTGGGAGGGTGTTTGGGACGATGAGAGTGTTTTTGGGGTGCTGAGAGAGTGTTTGGGGTGATGAGAAGGTGTTTGGGGTACTGGGAGGGTGTTTGTGGTGCTGGGAGGGTGTTTGTGGTGCTGGGAGGGTGTTTGGGATGATGGGAGGGTGTTTGGGGTACTGAAGGGTGTTTGGGATGATGAGAGTGTTTTTGGGATGATGAGAAGGTGTTTGGGGTGCTGGGAGGGTGTTTGGGGTACTGAAGGGTGTTTGGGGTGCTGGGAGGGTGTTTGGGGTACTGAAGGGTGTCTGGGATGATGAGAGTGTTTTTGGGATGATGAGAAGGTGTTTGGGGTGCTGGGAGGGTGTTTGGGATGCTGAGAGAGTGTTTGGGATGATGGGAGGGTGTTTGGGGTGCTGGGAGGGTGTTTGGGATGCTGAGAGAGTGTTTGGGATGATGGGAGGGTGTTTGGGGTACTGAAGGGTGTTTGGGATGATGAGAGAATGTTTGGGATGATGGGAGGGTGTTTGGGGTACTGAAGGGTGTTTGGGGTGCTGGGAGGGTGTTTGGGATGATGAGAAGGTGTTTGGGGTGCTGGGAGGGTGTTTGGGGACATTCGTGCTGGGTGGAACAGGAGAAATGGGTGATGTCCTCCCTTGGGTTGTGTCACCTCCTGCTGAGGACCAGGCTGCTGTCCTGTGAGTGTGTCGCTGGCCACAATCCCACGGGTGGTCCCGGCAGCACAGACCTGTCCCCCCAGCTCGGGGAGCAGCTGAAAGGAGTTTTCCTCTGCTGGGAAATGCCTCTGGTGGCTCCCACTCAGCCCCAGCAGCGCCAGGAGCGGTCACTGCACCCAAAATCTTTTGGGTTTTGTCCGTCCCTTGTGTTTCTTTGCCCATCCCCGGGGCAGAAGGGGCGCTGCTGACCCCTCTGGAGCGGAGCAGAGCGCCAGGGAATCTGGGATTTGGGATCAAGGGACGCTGCAGGGATAGCACCAATACCCCGTCCCTGCGAGCAGTTGGGGCCCTTCTGCCGAGCAGCACTTTGTTATATTTTATTTTTCAAATAAAGGATGGGAGATTATGAAATTATCCCCCTTTGATGGTACGAAACCCTGATTTTATAATCATGACTCTAATTACGGCTCTTGAGCTTTCAAAGTTTGTTAACATCATTAAAACATTTACCCTGGGCAGATAACAGCGCGCGTTAGCATGAGAGCTGCCTTTTAAAGATGAATACAGATAAAAGGACCCTCTTAAGGGTTCTGTGGGCAGACTGAATTCCAAGGCTGTAATGACTCCGCCATATGCTCCAGCCCCGCAATCTATCAGCCAGCAATTAGGTTAATGTTGGTGAAAGGGCCACTTAGCCCGGCAATCAGCACCCTGCAGCTCTGCCGGATGCAGCGCTCTGTAACAAGGGACCCGCTGGGCCTTGGCCTTTGCCCAGGTGTCCCCGGCCACTTGTGCCCTGTCCCACGGCGGCCGTGCCCGGGCGGTGCCGCAGCTGCCGCTCTGAGTTGAGGATTTGGTGTTTCAAAAACACCTTTCTGGTGTTTTTGGTCCCTTTTCCCGTCCCTTGGGGTGCCAGGAATCACTTCCCCGGGTTTGTTCGCCGTGGCCCGAGCTCAGAGCCCGCAGGAGGAGGAGGAGGGAGAGGTGAAGGAATACCAGGCGCAGGCAATGTCTGCTGGAAAGGCAGAGCGAGGAGCACGTGGCAGAGGAAGGCTCAGAGCCGAGACGCTTCAATCCGCGCTCCCCAAAGGCAGCATCTCCCCAGGCAGCCCCTTTTGATGTGCAGCGGTGAGGACGAGCACGTCCCGGCTCTTCAGCGGCTTGTGTGCATTTCACGGGGCCTCCTGGCATCACCTGGCCACAACCAGCCTGCTTCTTTTTATTTTTTTTAGCTTCAGTCTCCGCTGTTTTATTTTATTTTTTTATTTGCAGTGAATTGAACGCTGCCTCCCCAAATTGGAGCCTTTTATGTCTTTGTGTGTGATAGGCAGAGGAGTGAGGAGTGAGGTTCTCCTTCAGCCTCAGCGGGCAGAGGCTGCTCTGGCTCTTCTCTGGTCCCCCTCCCCGGGTCAGATCCCCACGGATCTCCTCCTGGGTGGAGCTGCACCTCCTGCCTCAGGCAGGTTACTCCTACCTTCGGCTTTTCACCCCTGAGGCGAATTACCCATCCTCAGGTCTCCAGTAATCCTGAGGCGAGTCATTCCCACTCTCAGATTTCCAGGCTGGGGCCGCTTCCTCCCACCCTCAGCCTCGCAGTGCCCGCGGGGATGCTCTTGGATTCATCTCCGCGGCCCTGCTGTGGGAGCGAGCAGCATGCAGGTCCATCTGCAGAGCCCTGCCAGCTGATGCCCCTCTGAAAACCTCCCCCGAACCTGCTGGCATGACTGGCATCCGCTTGATGCCATCCCCAGCTGGTGTCACACATCCCCCGTGCCCGGGGATTTGGGGTTATTCATCCACACTGATCAGTTGTGGTTAACCACCCCCAGCCGCTTTTCCCTGGGATTTGGGGGTTATTTTATCCACACTGATCAGTTGTGGTTAACCACCCCCAGCAGCTTTTCCCTGGGATTTGGGGGTTATTTTATCCACACTGATCAGTTGTGGTTAACCTCAGCATGTTTCCCTGGTCCTGCAGCTTTGCCTTGGGATTTTGGGGTTATTTTATCCACAGCGATCAGGTTTTAACCCCGGCAGTTTTCCCCTGGCCCTGAAGCTCTCCCAGCCTCAGGATGTGCCCACGGGGCAGAGCTGGACCACCCCAGCAGCACGGGGACGAGCTCCCGTGACCACCACGAGTGTGTTTGTGGCAGGCAGCCCCGTCCCCCCGCAGAAGCTGCTCTCCAGGGCTGTCTCTATCATCCCCCAGCAGGTTTCTCCACTTTTGATTAACTGGGAGTCTGCAGTGTGAGCTGTTCCCTTAATGAACTCATCTGTTACTCTGAGGACTTCGCACTCACTTTGCTACTGGCTAATATATTGCCATTAGTGCTCTGCTTTGCTCTGGAGTTTACAGCTTGTAATAATTATGTCTAATTTTGATTTTTTTCCCCTTTAAATTACTACACGGGGTAAAAATAGACTCAGTAATTAACTTCTTCCAAAGAGGCAGATATCAAAGTTAAAGAGGAGGGGCAGGAAAGGGGGAGAGAAAGGAGAAATCAAGGCAGAGTGGAGCTGTGCAGGGCACTGCTGGCACCTCCTGCCAAAGCTTCCCTGCGGCATTTCTGCTTCCAGGATCGTCTGTGAAATGGGGCAGGCGCTTCCAGGGATCAGCTCCGGCCCAGTGCTCCTGTGCATCGGAGAGTGCAAGCCCGAGTTCACGGCCAAGTCAGCGCAGCAGTACGTGTTCGTGGTGAGTGTCCTGCTGGGGGCAGCGCGCGTGTCCCCGGGGCTGAGCCTGGCACCGGGACGGGGTTCGGCTCCAGAAGGCGATCCTGGAATTGAATCCTGGAAGAGAATCCTTTTTGGGGTGGTGGTGTTTCTTTTTTTTTTTTTTTTTTTTTTTTTTTTTTTTTTTTTTTTGTTTTTTTTTGTTTTTTTGTTTTGTTGTTTTGTTTTGTTCTGTTTTTTCCCTGGGGCTTTCCCCCCGCTGTTGCACCAGGATTTTTGGTGGCCCAGTCCACAAGCCCAGCTTGCAGCATGGAGAGCTCACCCTGTGAATAAACCAGGGCTCCCACAGCGTTTGGGCACAGCTTCACACCCCAAAATAACGATTATAGAGTCATAGATTGGGTTGGGTTGGGAGGCACCCACAAAGAGCCGTTCCCAGCCCTGCCAGGGGCAAGGACACCTTCCACTGTGCCAGGTCACTCCAGCCTGGCCTGGGACACTGAGGGCTGTCCTCTGCTGTCACAGGCACCCACAGCAGCTCCCTGGCTGCAGCAGCAGCAGCACTGAGCTCTTCCTTTCCCTCCTGCAGACTCCAGCCGTGAGTTTCCTGAGCCCCAGCCGTGGCCCCGAGTCGGGAGGGACCCTGGTGACCATCTCTGGCCACTACCTCGGGGCTGGCAGCCGCGTGTCCGTGCTCCTGGGAAACCAGACCTGCGAATTCCACGAGTAAGAGACCAGCACAGGCTCCTGCAGCACCTCCTGCTCCCGTCCCAGCATGGGTCTGCTGGAGCTGAACCTGCAAAAATCCATCTGGGAGCCCCTAAGGCTCCAATTCCCTCTTTTATTGCATGAAACCATCTCTTCTCTTTTACTGTGATGGAGGCTTGCATGGCAAGGGAGGGATTCGGCGGTGTCAGTGCTCTTCATGATTTCATTTTAATGCTGTTCCAGTGGTAGCTGCTCTGAAAATCACAGTGAAACACCACTGTGATGGAAATGCGCTTACATTGGTCATCAGTCCCTGCCCCCAGCCTGGCTGCTCTGAGGAAAATGGGACATTTATGAGAAATATCTCCTTTCTCTTCTCACAGACCTGCACTGGCTTTATTGCAGCCACTGCTGTAGGTTCTCCACCTCCAAAAAGTGGTGTGGGATCCTCAGGGCAGAGCAAGGGTCTGCTCACCCCTCCTGCTGAGGAACTCGCACAGCCATCAATCTCTGATGGGATTTCGATGGCAAATTTGCTTTTTACCGAGCAGTGTGAACACAGAGTTGACATTTGCAGGGTTTAATGGGTTTTCCTGGGGCTTAGTTAAAAAAAGAGACGTGTGGTTTACATCTGTGTGCAGCAGTACACAGCCCTGCCCACCCTGCTGGCAGCAGGCACAGCCTGGGTGGCAGCCTGGTGTCCAAAGGGATTCTGCCTCCCTCAGGCTGCCCAGGAGGAGCTGAGGAAGTTTCTGGGAAAGCAAAGATCCCTGGAGGTGAATTTCTCATCCCAAAGCCCCAGAGGCTGTTGGATGTGGGAGCTGTGGGAGCACTTTGGGTTAGCAGCAGTGTTAGTTCTAGATCCATCCTGGGATGGTGCTCAGGGCGTTCCAGCACCTCCCAGCACAGCTCAGTCCCCCAGGCGTTTAGCAGAGTAACCAACCCATCGATATTTCCTGCCACATCCAAACAAAGAGGCCGAATTTTCCCTCAGATGGACACAGGGAACAAGTTACCGCCAGCAGGAGTGTAGGATCAGCCCTGGAGCATCATCCCCAAAATACCTGCTCCTGTTCAGGCAACCTGCAGCTACTGACCTGCAAAACCTGCAGGAGCTTTGGGCTCCCTGGGCGTTGAGATTACAGCAGGGAGCAGAAACTTCAGCAGTGGCTGAGCAGCCCCATCGCTCACGTGGGGCCGCGCTGTGCACTTGGTTTGCCTCGGCCTGTTCCAGGGCAATGAGCTCCGATTGTACTCCAGGGTGTGGGGGAGCCTGACGAGATGAAGCAGCTCCTAATGAGATTCCCTCTAATTACAGCTTCCCCCATTCCCCCCTCTCTGATCGGAGGAGTGGGTAGATTCACCATGACGACGTAATAATAGCACAGAAAGCTAATTAGCTGATCGCAGGGAGCCGGGAGCTGCTCTGCCAGCAGCCCGGCGTCACTCCCAGCTCGTGGCAGAGGTGGGGTCTGGGCTGGGCAGCAGAGAGGGCAGCAGCAGGGCAGGAATCGCAGCAGGCTGCACAGAATCCCTCTGAGACTCAGCACAGGGGCTGGAGAATCCCCCTCCTCGCACAAGGAAACCTTTGTGGCTAAATTGATCCGAGGGATGTGATAAAACCGAGTGAGGATAGGCAAAGGGAGAGGAGCAGGGTGCACGTGTTATTGCATCAACAGAAATGGTCGAGAACGATTGGTTTGAGGTGTTTCAGGGGGTTGTTTCTGTCCCCTCGGCCATCAGGGGTGGAAGTGCCAAGGTGTGAGCTGGGGACATTGTGGTGCCTGCTGTTCCACGCCCTCCTAAATGCCCAGGCCCCTTAGAGAGGGCAGGGGGTGTGTAAGGACCCCGAAAAGGGAGCACAGATTGTCCCTCTGCCAGGCACAGACTCAGAGCTGTGCTGCGAGTGCAGCTGCACCCCAGCCTCAGCCACTCAGGCACCTCCACGAGGCCCTGAGGATGGTGAGGGTGGTGAGGGTGGTGAAGGTGGTGAGGATGGTGAGGGTGGTGAGGATGGTGAGGATGATGAGGGTGGTGAGGGTGGTGAGGATGATGAGGGTGGTGAGGATGGTGAGGGTGGTGAGGATGGTGAGGGTGGTGAGGGTGGTGAGGATGGTGAGGATGATGAGGGTGGTGAGGGTGGTGAGGGTGGTGAGGGTGGTGAGGGTGGTGAGGATGGTGAGGATGATGAGGATGGTGAGGGTGGTGAGGGTGGTGAGGATGGTGAGGGTGGTGAGGATGGTGAGGGTGGTGAGGGTGGTGAGGATGGTGAGGGTGGTGAGGATGGTGAAGGTCACCCACTCAGGAGGGCCAGGTTTTGATTCCAGTACCAGACTGGCAGTGGGGTGCTGCAGACCTGCCTGCCCTCTCCCCTGGGAGAACACAAAACCAAAGGAGCCACAGAAAGAACACTGACTTCCCAGCGAGCCGGGGGCAGGTTTGGGCAGGAAGGACAACCACAGTGGCCGTGCAGGAACACTGACCTGCCAGGGACATCCAAGGAGCCGAGGGGCTCCTCCCAGCTGGGTTCTGGATGCTCAGATCTCATTTCCCCTTCTCCATCCCTCCACCCACCGGCGCCTTTGTGCTCTGACAGTGCCTCGACCTTCTCTGGGGCTGTGGTGGCAGCAGATGGTCCTGTTGTGTCCAGGCAGGCAGGACTGAGCCGAGGTCACCCCGCTCTGCCGGGGACACAAAGCCCAAGGCAGCGGTGCCATGGCCCTTCCCAGGCAGGGGCTGCCCATTGTGCCGCTCACAAGAGCCGCGTGTGTGCACCGGGCTGGGGAGGGGAAGAATTTGGCTTTTCACGGAGCTGCTGCGTGCCGTTTGAAAAGGCAGCCATCTGTTTTCACACGCCCAGCAGAAGGCGGCGGGTTCAGGGGGCTGCGGGAGCTGCAGCTTGGCACAAAGAGGGGTTCAGGGAGGCTGAGCTGCTCTCAGGGTGGGCACGGCTCGGTGCAGAGCCTCCTGCCCTTCCTTCCACGCCAAACCCTCCTCAGGAGCTGCCCGGGTACCAGTGTGGGGCTGGCCGATGGCTCAGCCCTTTCCTGAGCTGCCCCAGGACGGGACAAATGCTGTTTCCTGCCCCTGCGCCACCACCCCATTAACGCTCCCCGTTTCCCTCCTGTGCAGGCGATCCATGAATGAGATCGTTTGTGTGTCAGCGCCCTCAGCCCACGGCCTGGGGGCCGTTCAGGTCTCTGTCAGCGTGGACAGGGCTCAGCTGGAGAGGACTTTGCTGTTCGAGTACATCGATGACCCCAAGGTGCAGCACATCGAGCCCGAGTGGAGCATCGCCAGGTAACAGCACCTCCTTGGCTCTGCTCTTCTCTGGGGCCCCTCAGCACACTCCCAGGCAGAAAATGGGGCTGTTGGCAAATGCACATCCCTGAATGGGTCAGGGCTGGGCATTTCTGGGGTTTGCATTTAGCACAGCTCAGGCCTGGGCTCAGCAGAGTGGTTGTGTCTGGCCAGGCAGCGACAGCAGACGCTGCACTGAGAGTTTGGGGGCACAGCCAAAGGCCAGATCACCCCCTCTGCTGCAGGAGGGCACATCGACTGCTCGTGAAAGGCTCCTTCTTGTGGTCCTGGAATGCAACAAAACCAGCAGGCAGCAGGAAAGGAAAAAGCTGGTGTTAATCAGAAGGCAGTGAGGGGAACAGGGTGGCTGCTGCTGTCACATCATGGGGACGGCGCTAAAAACCCCAGGCTGTGCTCATCCTCTCAAACCTAACCCCAGTGGCACCTTGTCTCTGGAGCCCAGGCTGTGTGCACAGCCCAGCCCCACTGACCAGGCCTCTCCTGCCTTGCCCACAGCGGACACACGCCCCTGACTGTCACTGGCACCAACCTGGACGTGATCCAGGAGCCCCGGATCCGCGTCAAGTACAACGGGAAGGAGTTTGTCAACGTGAGTAGGGGCTGGGAGCATCACCCTGCAGCCCCCTGGGCGGGGGTACTGCTGCCAGGGCTGCCTGCCTGGGCTGCTTTGCCACAGCAAAAGGTGCTCTGGGGGTATTTCCTGCACTCCCCCAAACTGGGGGCACTGGGAAGAGGGAATTCGGCGCACAAAAATGTGAAATTACCTCCTTGCCCTGTCTGTTTCCTTTCAGTCTGTGAGATGAACCCCCAGCTTAAATGGGGGCTGAGCGAGGTTCTTGTGTGTGCTCCAAGTAAGAGTTGTACCTCCAGGACTTCAGAAATTATTCTGATCAAGTAAAACTGAAATATGTTGTTTCTATGCAGTGATTTTTGAAAGTGAGTCTGTATTATCTTGGAAAGGGCAAATCACTTAGCGGTCTTTTCCTATTCCTTTTCTCCCCCTCAAGACCTTTTTCATCCGAGCTCTTTTTAAAAAGACATCTAATTTTGTTGCTAGCACTTGTGGTTACAGTGCTACAAAAATAATTCTGAAGACACAAAATTGAGCGAAATTAAATCTTTCTCTCGTGGAGGGAGGCCAAATGGTTGGGCTCTTGCTGCTTTACAAGGCAAGAGCCCCATAAATCAGTGTTTTTCCTGCTTGGAGGGCTGGAGGAGCTGTGGGTGTCCTCAGCCCAGCAGGAGATGACCTTCACGTTCCCTCCTGCCCACCAGTGCCACACGATCCGTCCCCTTCCCTGGCTGGCATTTGGGGATGGCCTCGAATCACCCCTTTGCAGCAGGTATTTCCCATGGGTCTGTTTCAGAGCTAGAGAGGAGGAAAGTGGAAAGAAATGGGGGAAAATGAATTAAAAGAAGAACGAGCTGCTGTGTGAGCCTTTAGCTCCACCGAAACACAGCCCATTTTGGGCTCGCCCTCCATCTCTACCCCAGTGCCTTCGTGCTGGCTGGAGGAGAAGCAAATCACCCCAAAGCACGGAGTCAGAGAGGTTGGAAAAGACCTCTGATATCGCAGAGCACCAAGCCTGGATTAAACATTCCCAGCTGAGCGTGAACCTACCGTGCTCCTCAGCCATCGGAGCATCGCAGCCCAGCTCAGGGCAGAGCGTTTGTCCCCTGCCGTGTCTGTGACAGCCCCTCCTTCCCCCAGGTGTGCAAGGTGGTGAACGCCACAGCCCTGGCCTGCCTGGCCCCGCCGCTGAGCCCCGAGTACCGGCCGGGGCTGGACGCCGTGGAGCGGCCGGACGAGTTCGGCTTCATCTTCAACAACGTCCAGTCCCTGCTGGTCTACAACGACACCAAGTTCATCTACTACCCCAACCCCACGTTCGAAATGCTGAGCTCCAGCGGGGTGCTGGAGCAGAAGCCTGGCTCTCCCATCATCCTGAAGGTAAGTGATGCCATGGGAACTGAGATGGACAGAGATGGAGAACAAAATAGGGATTTATTGAAAGGCTCCAAGATCTACTTGGGCAGGACAGGACCTGGCCAGGGCTGCGCCCAGGGTGGACCAAGAATAGTCACAAAAAATGGCTGGTTGGTCACGAGATCTGACATTTTTATAAGTTTTGGTCCATTTGCATATTGGGGTTTAATTGTCCAGTTAAAGCTTCAGGTTGTGTGGTCTCATCATTCTTGTCCCTCCCTCCAGCCCACCCTTGGTCGTGCTTTTGGGCTGAAAGTTGTCCTCGGTGTGCAGCAGGACAAGGATTTGTTCTGTGTCCCTGCTGTGTGCAGAGCTGAGTGACACTGCCTGTGAGCTCAGAGCTCACCCCTGGGCACCACAGAATGTGCAAATATGAAAACTAAAGCTTAAGGCATCATAAGGAGGGGCTCGTGGGGAGGTCACAAATCCCCGGAGGGAGGAAGGGAGGGCGGGGGTTTATCCCCGATAACCCCAAAACACAGCCCAGCACGAGCTGGGAGCTGGAGGAATGCGCTGTATCTTTGCCGGTGTTGTGTCCCCGTGTCCCCAGGGCAGGAACCTGTGCCCGCCCGCCCCGGGAGGAGCCAAGCTCAACTACACGGTGCTGATCGGGGAGACGCCCTGCGCCGTCACCGTGTCCGAGACGCAGCTGCTGTGCGAGCCCCCCACCCTCAGCGGGCAGCACAAAGTGATGGTGAGGGGTCACCTGCGCCCTCATTGTCCCCTTCCCCTCCCCTCTCCGCCCTTCCCCTCCTTCTCCAGCTCCCTGACTCGCTTGGATGCACAATCCCCAGGAGGATTTTCGATTTTATGGGTGTCTAATTGGAAGTTTAAAATATTGATGCGGATGAGCACGGAGAGGCTTTGTCCTTCCCTGTGAGTCACTCCTTTCTAGAAGGAGAAATGCCCCTCAGAGCCTTCTAGAAGGAACAAATCTTCCTGGCAGTGCCTTTGGCACTGAGTGCCATCCTTCCCCTGGGTGAAGTTGAGACCATTCCCAGTGTTCTCCCTCCTGGAGGGATTTAATCAGCCCGCGGAGACAGATCTGATCTGCCAAGTGCACGGAAAGGTTTTGCCTTTTCCCGAAGCAGGAGCCAGGAACATCTGAGCCCTGGAGAGGTTGGATCAACATCCTCATCCAGGAGAGCAGTCGGTGCCTCGCTCTGCTCTGGGCACTGCTGCTTCCTCTGCTCCTCTCACAGACCAAACCCCAGCTGCCGAATCGCCTGAGCAGAGCCCAGATGAGATTGTAATTGTGATTTATTTCCCTTGAAGTTCAGCATCCAAAACACATTCACATCCTCACAGCGTGACCTGGCCGAGAGCTGCTCACATCTGTGGCCGGGCCACATCCAGGAGCAGCCTGTCCTGGTGTCACTGCGGCCTGTTTGCTGCACGGATTTCACATGAGGCTCTTCTCCGCTCCCTTCTGTGCCCCGGCCCTGCGGCCACCCTGCTCTCCTGTCATCTCCTGTCAGCGATGGTGATGATCAGGGCCTTAAGAACGTCCGCGGCTTTGCGGAAAGGAGCTGAAAGCTTAGAAAATGAGAAGTCAAACGGAGCCATCAGATAAGAGGAGCGCAGCCCAGATAGCGAAGGGTTGGCCCATTTGTCATCCTTGAAGCCTCTCTGTGCTCACAGCGGCAGCCCTGGAGGCACGTTTGGGGTTTTCTGTCCCTGAGCAGAGGCGGCTCAGGGTCTGCACAGAGGACGGGGCTTTGGCACCCCGAGGTGCTGCTCACCTGTGCTGAGCCCTGCAGGTGTGCAGCAATGTATCTGTATAACCAGTCTGATCACCAGCCAAACGTTGTAAGTAATATTATCAAACCACCTGCAGTTGGGTCGTTAGAGCTCTCAAAAATTCATTGACGTTACTAAAAAAAAAAAAAAACATAAAAAATAAAACCCCTAAAAAAACCTGCAAAAAACTTAAACCCTAAATAAAAAAAAAGCACAATGTAAAAATAAACACTTAACCAATTAAATATACTAAAAAATGTGTGCCTGCCTCATGCAAAAGCAGCTTTGCCAACCCAAAAATATGTGCCCACGTAGACAGTAAAAAATCTAAAATCTATATCTAACATATAATATACATGTTATATATATATAATATATATAATTTTCTATATTATCTATATATTATAGATATCATATGTTATATATAAAATATAGTATGTATATCATATGTTATATGTTATATATACATAACATAATATATATTATATATGTTTATATATTAATATGTAATATCAACAATATCTATAATATAATTTATATTTATATATTTAAAATTTTATATAAATATGTAAATATATGTTATTTATGTCTTTTTGTTTTTATGAATACATATTTATATATTATTTATATATGTCTATATTTATGAATACGTATATAGAAATATATATTTATATAGATTAAAATTCTATCTCTAACATACAACATAAACAACAAACAGCTCCTATTGAAGCCATATCGGTTCAGGTTTTCAATAACCCCTTTCCCCGTGCCCAGGTGCGTGTCGGGGGCGTCACCTTCTCCCCGGGCTCCGTGAGCATCGTGTCCGACAGCCTGCTGACCCTGCCCGCCATCGTCAGCATCGCCGCCGGCGGCTCCCTGCTCCTCATCATCGTCATCATCGTCCTCATCGCCTACAAGCGCAAATCCCGGGAGAACGACCTCACCCTCAAGAGGCTGCAGATGCAGATGGACAATCTGGAGTCCCGGGTGGCTCTGGAGTGCAAGGAGGGTCAGTGCTGCCCGGGGCTGGGTGCTCTCCGGGTGCTGCAGCTCCAAGGGTGGGGTCCCGGTTCTCCCAGGGCTTTGCAGCAGGGAGATGGGTGGGTGCTCCTTGGGGTTTGTGGGTGCTCCTTGGGGTTCTGTGGATTTCCCGTGGAGTTTGTGGGTGCTCCTTGGGGTGTTGTGAGTTTCCCATGGGGGTTCTGAGCGCCCTTTCGGGTTTTGTGGATGCTCCTTAGGGTTTTGTGGGTGCTCCTTTGGGTTTTGTGGGTTTCCCGTGGGGTTTGGGGGGTTTCCCGTGGGGTCCCCCCGCCTGCCCTCAGCAGCAGCAGTGTGTGAGCAGCAGACACGGCTCTGATGTGCAGAGAATGGGATTAGGGCTCGATCCTGCTGAGGCTCCGTGCCCAGCTCCCACGGCAGGGCCGGCACTGGTGCCTGCTCAGGGTCCCCTTGTCCCACGGCTTTCGAGTGAGGGGCTTC
Organism: Sylvia borin; assembly: GCA_014839755.1. Classification (NCBI taxonomy): domain Eukaryota; kingdom Metazoa; phylum Chordata; class Aves; order Passeriformes; family Sylviidae; genus Sylvia; species Sylvia borin. The sequence continues at coordinate 5,677,080 of CM025980.1, read as the reverse complement.
CCAAAGGCACAGGGTGGGGGACAGAGGGGGCTCAGAGCCCAGATCACAGCGTGGACCCCAAACTGGAGGCAGGAGGGATGGAAAGCTGAGCCAGTGCCTCCTCCAGCCTAAGCCCAGAGCAGGAGGAGGAGGAGGGTTGGGAGGGAGGCAGAAGCTCCTCGAGGCTTTGCCTCTGTGGAATTCTGGGTGTTATTTGGAGTATCCAGAGCTGCTGCTTGTGAGTTCCCTCATGGACAAATCCTGTCCCTTGCAAGGAGGCGGCTGAGCCCCCTCACCCTGCTCGGGAAGGTGGATTTTTGGGGTTGGTTCCTACATCCTCCCGCCTGGGAAGGGACTTAATCGATCAAAGTAAAATAAATGGCTGCACATTTGATAGTGGAGAGAGAGAGAGAGTTGCGTTGGATTTGTTCAGCTTGTTTCAAGGGTAGCCTTGAAAGCGCAGGGCAAAAATTGAGATATATTCAGGGGAAACCACAGATTCAGCTCGGCACAGCCCAGCTGGGTACAGAGGCTTCCCTGAGCCAGCATGTCACACTTCGGAGAGGGAACACGAGGAGACACATCCAGCTGTATAACACCGTGTTAGGAGAGGAGAATAAATCCCTTCCTGACCCCTGCAGCAGCTCAGATTTGATCTGCATCAGATTTGATTATCTTGGCAATTGTTGATAGAGGAGGAAAACAAGAAGAAAGGAAAACAGGGGAGGCAGCGAGTTATGAAAACACATCCTTGTTTCTCTGCGCAGCCTTTAAAGGTGCTGTAGGTGTGTGTGCCCAGGTGTGAACTGCATACAAATCACCGCAGCTTTGTTCTCAGTCTCCGCTCTGAGCAGCGCCCGCTCTCCCACCCTCGGCTGCTGAGAGGAGCCTCCAAGGGTGCCTGAGCTCCTCGGGATCCTCTCCTGAGCTGCCCACGGGGCAGCCAGCCCTGCCCAAAACCTTCTCCCAGAGCCTCCCGGAGCTGAGCTCTCCCTGCTTTGTCCTCTCTCCCTCCACGAACAGCTTTTGCAGAGCTGCAGACGGACATCAACGAGCTGACCAGCGACCTGGACCGCTCGGGGATCCCGTACCTGGACTACCGCACCTACGCCATGCGGGTGCTCTTCCCGGGCATCGAGGACCACCCCGTCCTGCGGGAGCTGGAGGTAACAGGGCCCCCCAGCCCTCAGAGAAGCCCTGCAGCGCCTTTGTGGCTCCACACCAATCGTTTTTGGATGCCCCGGGCTCAACAGGCTGAGCCCCGGGCTTGGAGTTTGATCTCCTCCCGCATCGCCTTTCGGATTCCTTTCTGTTTCTCCTCCCCGCTGTTGGTTTAATTTTGTTTTGTGGGCGGTTTGTATCGCTCTAAGGCAGCGGCAGAGCAGGGCAGAGCAGGGCAGAGCAGTTGTGGTGTGCTTTGAAGTCCTCCTGAGTCACCCCGTGGGGCAGGGGATGGATGAGGGCCCGGAGCATCCTCCTGCCCGGAGCATCCTGCTGCTGTTCCCTGCCGTGTCCACAGGAGGGCAAGGAGGATGCCCAGCCATTCCAGCCTCGGAGCAAGCGCTTCCATCTCCCTGCTTTTCCCACCAGGATGTGTAAAAAAATATAAAATCTTGCTCTGGGAATGCAGAGGGATCGGGGGCGCGCGTGGGTCCATCCGTGCACCCGCCAGGTGGGCTGCTCACCTGGGAGAGGGCCAAAACCAGCATGGGGCTTCATGAACATCATCTCACACCTGGCATGGGGCTGCCATCCTCCTCGTGGGATGCCCAGAGGCTCGGCTCAGCTTTTCAGAGGCTGGGATTGCCCCAGTCAATCCTGAAATCTGTTTCCTCCACACAGACCAGGGTCGGATCCAGGAGGGAGGAGTCCTGGTTGCTCTAGGGCTGGATTCCTTTACCAGGCAGGAACTGAAAGCTCTAATTTGGGTTCCTTTCCTCGGCCACCAGCACCAAGCAGTGCCTGTGGTGTTGCTCAAACAGAAACAGCCTCTCCCAGCCCATTCCTGCTCCGAATTTTCCAGCTCCGTGCATTATGTTTGCTGCTGGAGTTGCCAAAGAAGCTGACGCTCCAACAAACAAATACGAATGCTTTTTTCTTTTTTTTTTCCTACTCATGAAAAACAGAATTGCAGAAGTGATAAATGTGTTGCCAATTACACAGTTGCTTAATTATGAAACGTTAGTAAAACCAATACATAACTCTCCAAAATGTTTGGTAAAGAGTTGCTTGGTGCAGTTCATCATTTTCACTCGTAATGAATTACTTGAATCCGCAACTGGCTGAAAGCCTCAATTAATTTTTTACACTTGGCCCATAATAAAGCAATAGTTTAAATTAGTATTTAATTTACTTACAAGAGTGTCAGTGTTTTGTGCAGCACAAGCAGAACTGGGTGTCATTTCTGGGGCCGTTAGGCTCAAAGCTGCTGCTTTATGGCGTGCACAGAGTGCAGCTCCCGGCCAGGAGCGGGGGGAGCTGTGCTGGGGAGCTCTGCTCAGGATGGAGCAGGAACCACGGGCAGGGATGCTGGGGCCCTGAGGAGTGGGTGCAGCCAGGGTTAAACCATCCTGAGCACACTTCTGATACCCCCAAAGTGAGGAGGACGTGGAACTGCTGGAGCAAGTCCAGCGGAGGTCAGGAAGTGGTTCAAGGGACTGGAACAGGTTGGGAGAGTTGGAAATGTTCAGTCTGGAGAAGAGAAAGTTGTATGGAGACCTCCCAGCACCTTCCAGGGTCTGAAAAGGTGACAAGAGACCCAGAGTTGGACTGTTCATGAGGAACTGCAGGGACAGGACAAGGCAGAATGGATTCAGAATGGCTGAGGGCAGAATTAGATGGAATATTGAGAAGAAATGATTCCCTGTGAGGGTGAGGAGGACCTGGCACAGGTGCCCAGAGAAGCTGTGGCTGCCCCTGGATCCCTGGCAGTGTCCCAGGCCAGGCTGGATGGGAGTTGGAGCAGCCTGGGACAGTGGGAGTTGTCCCTGCCCATGGCAGGGGGTGTGATGGGGTGATTTTTAATGTCCCCTCCCACCCAAACCACTGCTGTGGTTGGCCCCGTGCTGGCAGGGTGACCCCGGGGCGGTGCAGCGCTGCCCTCCCGTCCCTTGTCCCCCCCTGTGCTGTGCCTGAGGGCCGTGCTCTCCTCCTGCAGGTCCAAGGGAACGGGCAGCAGAGCGTGGAGAAGGCCCTGAAGCTCTTTGCCCAGCTGATCAACAACAAGGTGTTCCTGCTGACCTTCATCCGCACGCTGGAGCTGCAGCGCAGCTTCTCCATGCGGGACCGCGGCAACGTGGCCTCGCTGATCATGACGGGGCTGCAGGGCAAGCTGGAGTACGCCACTGACGTCCTCAAACAGCTGCTCTCCGACCTCATCGAGAAGAACCTGGAGAACAAGAACCACCCCAAGCTGCTCCTGCGCAGGTGAGGCCAGGGGTGGGTCCCAGGCCACGCTGGGGGGGCCACAGGAGTGTCACTCTTAGGGACACAAAAGAACGAGGCAGGCAGCAGAAAGGTCAGCAGGAAAGCTCTGTGTTTCATTCTTCTGACTCCATCTTGTAAACGCTTCTACAAGAAGCCCAAAGATTGGCCACACAGGTTGTCACCTCTTCGACCTCGTTGGTGAACATCACCATCAATCATCTCTCTCCTCTGGGAGGAGAAAGATGTAAACAAAATAGATAAGTTCTAAAAATACACGTAGTTTTCTTGAAGCTGCGTGAGAATAAAATGCAAACAGTGAGAAGCAGGGAAACCTGGGGTGACACAGGAGGAATTTCTCCATGGGAAGGGCTGGGAGGGGCTGCCCAGGGAGGTGGTGCAGTGTCTGGATGGTGCAGTGTCTGGATGACGAGGTGGGGATTGATCTCAGGTTGGACTCGGTGCTCTCAGAGGTGTTTTCCAAGCTGATTGATAGCAAGGTTCTGTGAGCTGAGGGCTCAGCAGGTGCCGCTGGTGGAAGGGAATTGCTGCTCTCCATGGAGGATTCTCAAACATTTCCTCACCTGTCTCCAGGACGGGGGTTGGCCTTACTCTAGATATCTGTCTATAATGTGGAGCACATCAGCAGGCACAAGGGAAAGGCTCCCCCTGTCCCCCATGTCCTTGGGGGTCCTGCAGAGCCTGGCCTTGGCCAGTGCTGCCCCTTGGCCGTGCTGGGGCTCTGCTGGCATCAGGCTGGTGAGAAGGGAGCATTTCACAGCTCCAGGAAAATTTCAGGGGTCCCTGCAGCCACAGTGAATATACTTGACAGGAAATTGCTTTAAATCTGGCTGTGTTTGCGGAGGCAATAACTCATCTCAGCAAAGGAAGCCGCCTTAATTTCCCCCGTGGTTTGACGAGTGGCTGGGAAGGCGTCTTGTGCCTCAGCCATCAATAATGACTTTTCCTGGAGCTCCAAAAACACAGGGATGGTGATAAGGGCTGTACTCCCTCCTCTCTGCACAGCCAGCCGGGAGCCAGGGCTGTGGGCTGTGTGTCCTTTGGGCTGTGTGTCCTTTGGTCAGTCTGTCCATTGGTCTGTCTGTCCTCTGGGCTGAGTGTCCTTTGGTCAGTCTGTCCATTGGTCTGTCTGTCCTTTGGTCAGTCTGTCCTTTGGGCTGTCTGTCCTTTGGTCAGTCTGTCCATTGGTCAGTCTGTCCTTTGGTCTGTCTGTCCTTTGGTCAGTCTGTCCATTGGTCAGTCTGTCATTTGGTCAGTCTGTCCATTGGTCTGTCTGCCCTTTGGTCTGTCTGTCCTTTGCTCAGTCTGTCCTTTGGTCAGTCTGTCCTTTGGTCAGTCTGTCCATTGGTCAGTCTGTCCTTTGGTCAGTCTGTCCATTGGTCAGTCTGTCCATTGGTCTGTCTGCCCTTTGGTCTGTCTGTCCTTTGCTCAGTCTGTCCTTTGGTCAGTCTGTCCTTTGGTCAGGCTGTCCATTGGTCAGTCTGTCCTTTGGTCAGTCTGTCCATTGGTCAGTCTGTCCTTTGGTCAGTCTGTCCTGCACCACGATTTGCCCATTGCACAGGGAACCTGGATCTTCCCAGGGCTGGGGCCTCTACCACCAACCTGGGCAATTTGGGCCAGTGCTTCACCACCCTGACAAAAAATCCTGCTTTATATCCAGTCTGAATCTGCTCTCTTTTAGTTTAAAAGCTTTATTCTTTGCCCTGATACTCCAGGTTGTGTTAAACCTTGGCCTGGAGACCTGTCCCAACCCTGTGCCTGGCTGTTCCAGCCCAGCCTAGAACTCCTTGCTCTGACTTAATGAGGAGTGATCAGCCATGAAGTGAAACACTATTTTTAAAAATGTTTTGAGCTCTCTGGTGGCAGCAGTTGATAACTGACACTCAGTTCTTTTTTCCCTCTTTCTTCCTCCCTTTCCCCTCTCTCTTTCTTCCACGGCTGCCCCTCACGGGAGACAGCAAGAAAGTTGACATTAAATCAAACAGCTGCTCTGGTTGCTGGCAACAGCAGTTTGGAGACCTACATAGAGCAGGGAGAATTAATAAAACACATATTTATTTTTTAGGTTCTCTCAGCTCAGTTTTTTTGTTTAGGTTTGTTTTCTTGCCGGTGCCTCAGGAAGCCAAGGCTGCTCCTTTGGAAAATCATCTCTGCATCGTGCTGTGCCCTCCTTCTGGGGTCAGCATGAGAAGGGTTTGCTCTGAGTCTAGGGATTCTCTTCTGCCCTGGTAATCTCCAGGAGCTTATTTTTTATTTTTGGAGCAGATCTTTAACAGCATCCACAGGCCAATGATGGCATTGAGCAGTGCTGGCAGGGGCAGCTCAAAAACCTGGCAGCCGATTTTTGGGGCTCAGCAGATTTTGGGGCTCAGCAGAGCCCTCCAAGTGTAGGAGGAAGGCCAGGCCCTGAGCTGTGAGGCAGCTAATTGGGGGACTTGCTAATTCTTCATTTAATATTCTATTAACGAAGTAGTTTATTAAATTAATATTCCTCGTGAAGTCCTGAATTTATTATTTTCTGAGTTTTTTCACCCCTTCTGTGGCTTGTGTCACTGCCTCTCCATTTTCTAGGGCTGTTTTGGAAGGGTGCTGGTGGTTCTCCTCTTTAATTGGGTGCCTGAAATATTTCAAACAGGAGGAGGATGTACGTGTCAATTTGTAGGATGAATTTTTAGGCAGTTAATCAATTCAGGCTTAAATCCTTCAGGGATCTGCAGACATTTTCACGAATTCCTGGCAGATGTTGCCATCCTCGGAGATGATGGATGATGTGACCCCAGGTCTGTTGGCCGACTGGTGTCACTTTTTGTTTGCTGAAATCTCTGGCTCCTGTTTGTTCTTGATCTGCTTGGCTTTGGAATCAAGCCCTGTGCTTCTCTGGTGTGTGCTTGTAATTCCAAGCACTCGGAATGCTGTGGGGATTCACGGCAAGAAATTTGAAGGGAAAAATGGGGAAAATGGGTCTGGAGTGAGATGTGACCCCCTCCAGGCTGGAGACGAGGTGACCTGGTTCACGGTGAGGGCAGAGGGATCAATCCCCAGAGGAAAGGAGGCAGGGAACTGCATTCATCCCTCTTGGCTGGCTGGAATTTGGACCAGATCCTGGTGTCAATGAGGGAAAGGCTGGTGGTGCTGAGCCAGGGTCACAGCAGGCCAGGGACAGGGTCACAGGTGACAGGGACAGGGGCACAGGTGACAGGGACAGGGTCACAGGTGACAGGGACAGGGGCACAGGTGACAGGGACAGGGGCACAGGTGGCCAGAGGGACAGGGGCACAGGTGACAGGGACAGGGGCACAGGTGGACAGGGTCACAGGTGCCCAGGGACAGGGGCACAGGTGGCCAGAGGGACAGGGTCACAGGGACAGAGTCACAGGTGGCCAGGGACAGGGGCACAGGTGGCCAGGGACTGGGTCACAGGTGACAGGGACAGGGTCACAGGTGGCCAGAGGGACAGGGTCACAGGTGACAGGGTCACAGGTGTCAGAGACAGGGTCACAGGTGACAGGGACAGGGTCACAGGTGGCCAGGCTGCAGCACTGCAGCTCTTCCCTGGAAAAGGGGCTGTGGAGCTTTAAGGAAAGCCTCGGGGTCCTGCAGGGGCAGAGTTAAAAGCTATCATTAGGAGCCATTGTATTTAAATTAGAGATAATCTCGGGCACAATGTGGGGAGAGGACACTGGGTGGGACCGGGGAGAAAGCTGCAATTTCGCTGCCATTGTCACTCGGCTGTCTCTGATTGCCAGGAACCGCAGTAAATCCCAATGATTTACTGAGCCAGGCTGTAATTTGCACCACGTGCGAGGAGCTGAGTGTCACCAGGCTGGCTGTCACCACCCCGGCAGGGCAGGGACGGGCTGGCGGCTGGTGACAGGGACAGCGCTGGTGTCACCCCGCTGCCCCGCGGGGCCGGGTGCGGCTTTGGGGGTTCCCCGTGTGATGTTTGTGCCCTCCTGCCTCCGCCAGGACCGAGTCTGTGGCCGAGAAGATGCTGACGAACTGGTTTGCCTTCCTGCTCCACAGGTTCCTCAAGGTAAGGGGAGGTCCCTCGGGGTCTGTCTCTGCTGTCTCGGCCTCCAGCCACCCCCGGGGTCACTCTGCGGGTGACACTCTTCCATCGGCCTCTGAAATAGGGAAGGAGAGGAGGAAATTTGCTCTGGGGCTGCTGCTCCGAGCTCAGAGCCTTCCCCAAGCCTCAGGTCTCCCGGAGTAATTCCCATTGGAAGGAGGCTCTGTTCCACCTCTTTGGTACTTAGGGGAAGTTCTCACATCTCCATGCCTTCGGCTTCCATCGCTTTTAACTTAATTTGTGGCTTTGGAAGCCCCACTGAATTTGCTCCAAGGGAGTGGACGGTGAGATGGAGATCTCGAATTCCATTTTTTTTTACAGCCACGTAGAGTCAGGAGGGATTTACCCTGCCAAAGACAACACCGCCAGTGGAGCTCGGGGGGTTGGCTGTGCTCTCCAGGAGCTGCTGGGGACCAGCCCTGGGCTGCACGTGTGTGAGGATGGGGTCAGTGGGACTGGGGCTGGAATGCTGTGCCAAAGGGGGCTGGAGGAGAGGCTCCTTCCCCCTGGCTGAGCTCTGCTGTGCCCCTCTGGCCGCAGGAATGTGCTGGAGAGCCCCTGTTCATGCTCTACTGTGCCATCAAGCAGCAGATGGAGAAGGGCCCCATCGATGCCATCACGGGAGAGGCGCGGTACTCCCTGAGCGAGGACAAACTCATCCGGCAGCAGATCGAGTACAAGACCCTGGTGAGTGACAGATCCTCACCCTAACCCTAACCCTGCTGGCCCTCGGAGCAGGGGCCGGGGGCTGCTGAGGTGGGAGCACTGCTGGGCAATGAGGAGCCGTGTCCCGGCCAGCTGTGTCCCCACTTGGCAGGTTTGGGAAGGAAAGTTTTATCTCCCTGTGCTCTGGGCATTGCCCTCGTCCTGCAGTGACTGAAAATGGACACCCAGGGCTCATCTCTCAGCGATAACTGAGAATATATAATATAACATATATATATATTTTTTTTAAAATATAAAGTATACATATATATAAATATGATAGATACACTAAATAAATATTATTATATATAATATAAAAATATTTTAAAATTATATATATAATTTTTATATATATAAAATATATATAAATACAATATAGATGCCCTATATAAATAGGAGTGATGCATTTAGGGCTGCAGTGGGGCTATCCGTGGGAAGAAGTGACACGTGGTTACACTTCTCCTTTAGAGCGTGGTGTGGTTCTTCCCTTGCAGATCCTGAACTGCGTGAACCCAGACAACGAGAACAGCCCAGAGATCCCTGTGAAGGTGCTCAACTGCGACACCATCACCCAGGTCAAGGAGAAGATCCTGGACGCCGTGTACAAAAACGTGCCCTATTCCCAAAGACCCAGAGCTGTCGACATGGATTTGGGTAGGAGCTGCCCTGCCCTGTGTGAGGGATGATCAGAGGGGATGAGGGTGGATTTGGGCTGGGGATGGATTTGGGTAAGGGATGGATTTGGGTTAGGGGGCGAATTTGGGTAGGAGCTGCCCTGCCCTGTGTGAGGGATGATCAGAGGGGCTGGGGATGGATTTGGGCTGGGGATGGATTTGGGTAGGAGCTGCCCTGCCCTGTGTGAGGGGATGATCAGAGGGGCTGGGGATGGATTTGGGTAGGAGATGGATTTGGGTAAGGGATGGATTTGGGTAGGGGATGGATTTGGGTAGGAGCTGCCCTGCCCCGTGTGAGGGGATGATCAGAGGCTCCGGGGATGGTTCCTGGGGGGGGGTTGGCCCCCTCTGAGCGTGGCTCTCCCTGTCCCCAGAGTGGCGGCAGGGCCGGATCGCCCGCGTGGTGCTGCAGGATGAAGACATCACCACCAAGATCGAGGGCGACTGGAAGCGCCTCAACACCCTGGTGCACTATCAGGTGAGGCAGCAGCCCCCCGCTGACGGCTCCCAGGAAGCTGCCAGCAGGGAAAAGGGCTGCAGGAACCTCAGTGCCGAGTGCCTCGCCTGCCCAGACAGACAGGGAGGTCACGTCTATGTGATAAACCAGAGGGGTTCCATGTGCTTTGGCATTAGGGGGGAAAGCAACCTTGACACGGAGCTCAGAGGAAGCAGCAGAGTTGAAAATTGGCCAAATGAAAGCTGCCAGCTGTGGGAGAGGAGAGAGGCAGAGGGAGCAGTGCAGGGGCTCAGCTGACACTGCTGGGCATGGGGGGCCTGGGGAGGGCAGCACGGGGGGCTCAGGGCTTTGTCTGGGGGTCTGGGACAGCCTGGAGTGCAGCAGGGGAGGCATAAATTACAGGAAGGTGGAGCCAGGTAGTGAAGATGCTCAGGGTGAGGAGGCCTAAGGAATTCTTGCCATCTTTAGCTGCTGGATAGGGCAGAGCCTGTTGGGAAGGGCTCCTCACAGCGTGGAAGGTGGGAAAAGAGGGAGCTGAGGAAGGTTTGGTTGCAGGGAATCAAAGCAAAAGATGGGAAGAGAGGTGAGGAGGAGGCTGAGGAAGGTTTGGCTGCAGGGAATCAAAGGCTTTCCCTCCCAGCCTGTCTGCAGCACAGGATAACTGCATTAATTGGGACCCGTAACCTACTCCTGTCCATCACCACCTCCCCAGAAGTGTTCAGTGTTTAATCTGGCATCTCTCCCTGTTTATCCAGCATCTCCAGTCCATCAGCCTGACTCACGCTGGGGGACTTGAATGGGAGCCAGTATTGACAGGAGCCCTGCAATCAGGGAGCCAGGCAGGAGAGTGCCATCAATATGCACAGTGCATGTTAAAAAGCACCTCCGGGGTCAACTTCTCCGAGCAGCCCCCAGGATTTAAACACAGATTACCGTAAAATGTCAGAGGAGTTGCGCAGATTAATTCCATTGTTCCTAAAAATCTGTTTTACCTGACAGTTGCAAGGGATTAACCAACACGCAGGGAAAGCAGCGAGGCTTTATTATGCCTTGATCTTTAAAAGTCATCACGAGGAAGTCACAAGTGAAAGCTGTGCTTGTCTGATGTGTGCTGGATGCTGGGGGAGGGAGCACTTTCATTCCAGTGCCTGTGGGAAAACCTGAGCCAAAAGCTTCCCCTTCAAATAAACAAACTCCTCGCAGCGCTGGAGATGCTGCGGCTCTCACTGCCGTTTGGATGTCAGGTTTGCTCTGGAAGAAAGGAGAAGTTGGCAGCCAAACATCCAGCCAGGTAGTGACACAGCCTGCCTGCTCTGGCCCGGGCTCTGCTCAGCCCAACGGAGCTGTCTCAGGCATTAAAGAGAAGCCAAATCCTTTTCGCTTGTCAAGGTGAGGCTTTTGCCAAAAAGCATCAACAACATATCTATTTTTATAATGATTTTTTAAAAAATTCTTATCAGTTTGGGTTTTTTTTTCTGTTGGAGTAAAAGGCGTCAAAAAATACAGATGTTCCAGGACTACACAGTGAAACAAATACCTGGGTAAAAGCCCAACTTCAGGGAGGTATAAAATCACTGGAGTTCCAGGTGCTGCTCACTCGGAACTGTTTCACAGTCTCACTGTTTAACAGGAGTGTGACACATGAACCGGGTGTGGTTCAAGCCATTAAAGCAAATGTGGGTTTCCGGAGGAGTTCAGGTGATTTCTAGGAGAGAAATGAAAGCTGCTTTGCAAAGCTCTGCCCATCTTTTATTCAGAGCTGTTTTGTCTTTGCTCTGAAGGCAGGGACATCCCTGGGTTTGCAGGTGGTGTGCTGGGACATGCTCAGCCCAGGTCCCCATCCCGCAGCTCCAGGTGTGTCCCTTGGACAGGTGATGGCACCTGGGGAGCTGCAGGAGGGGACACAACCCCCTGGTCCTCAATTCCCTGATTCCCAGGATTCATTCCCCACAGCCCCATTCCTGCAGCTCCAGGGCTCCAAACCACCCTCCTCCTCCTCACCGGGCCCTGAGGGTGGTTGTTTAATCCCGGGGGTTTCCCAGCTCAACACCTGGATGCTGGATTTTGACGCCAGCAAAAAAATGCTTTTGTTTTCTGCATTAGAATCACAAAAACACAATAACTGATCAAGCGCATTTTTCGTGGGAAGCCTTCACATCCAAAACCTAAATTGGAATTAAAGAGCAATATTCACCTTTCAAACAGTTTTGAACCACTTTATGAAATTATAGAGAGGACTGTGCACCTCCTGCTTATTTCTTCATTTATAAAAATAGATGTGTAGCTTAAATAAGTGTAATTCTTTGTTAAATTCTCTGGAGCTGTTATACATGGCAAGGAATTGCATTACATTTGTGTCGGATCCTTTTGGTTTCATGGCTATTAAACTCCACGGGAGGGTCTTACCCCGTGTGGTTTCACTCGGGGAAAAAATGAAACGCTGAATTTAATATCAAATGATTTACAGTGGCTCACACAGGGTTAACTCAGAGGCAGCAGAGCATGAGTACCTGTCAGCCCCTGCGAGTCTGGAGAGGCCAGGAGACCAGGAAACTGCTTTAAAAGGAAAAATTAGAAGGAGGAAGGGAAGGTTTGGGTGGAAAATGAGGCTTACGAGGTGAGGGCGGTGGAGCCGGAATTGTCACCGCGCCCTCACCGCCGCACGCAGACACAGCTCCCTGGCCTGGCCTCCCTCCTCCCCCTCTCCAGGTTTTATTTCCCCTTGCCTTTGAGGTGTTTTGTGTTTCCAGCTTGCAGAATAATCAGAATATTTATAAAGCCGTAAAACAGGCAGGCGGCTCGGAGCGCGTCCCGCGGGTGCTGGGGGAGCGTGGCAGCGCCAACGCCTGCTCCACCTGAGGCTGCTCTGCAGCTGCCGGGGCTCAGCTGACAGCAGCCATTCCACCCAGAATTTAGAGGGTGAGAGGCCTCTTTTGTGTGTGGAATTTTTAGTGCCTCTCTCCCAGTTAAGCAGAGCCCTGGTGGAAACGGATCCGGCACGGGAGCACCCTGGGCTCGGGTTTCTCCCTGCTGAAATGGAGCTGAAGTGGCAGCTAAGAACAGCCTAAGAAAATAATATCAGCGCTGATCACTTCTTCCACTGACTAAATAAATTGGATGAAGTGAGGCAGGAGCAGCAAAGGAAATAATGGAGGTGTTTGGAGTGTTTTGCTTAGAAAAATCTCACTTTTTGTGCCGTGAAACGTGAGTAACTATTATTTCCACTATCACCAGCAATAATAATAACTCGGGTTTCCATGAAACCTTTCACCTGGATGGAGCCCAAAGCCTTGGGGGCAGCACAGCTCACCTTGGTGCTGCAGATAGTGTACAAACCCCTGGAGCTGCTGGGGGAGCAAAAAACCTCCATTCATAGGGTCAGTGCTGAGTCCATCACCAGACTCATGGCAGATAATGCAGGATTTTAGCCCCAAAAAGCAATTCCTGCAGCAGGAAGAGGCTTTGTGTGTGTGTGCTGAGCCTCTAAAAAGTATCTGCTGGGCCCTGGCAAGACGTGGTGACTCTGTGTTCCCTCACTGTGCTGCACCACAGGTCACAAGTTCAAAATTAAAAGCCACTCAGGCCCATTCCCTGGAAACCTGCAGATCCTTAATTAAGGGGAATAAGTTAGAAAACTTCCAGTGACTAGCAGATTTATAGGGAGGATAAAATTAAACATGGCCACTAAAATCTGCTGTAACAAAACCTTGTTAGCGCTAATGTTCATTTATAGTTTGACTTCCCAGTGTTTAATTCCTTCTCTGGAGCAGTAAAGGGATAACAATTAAATACCCTGAAAGATGGCTTTATGACTTGCTCCGCTGTAAATCAAACTTTTAAAGTTCGTAAAAATTGCTAAAATAAAAAATGGTTTAATCGGAATGTTTTATGGCCCATAACGTTATTACAGCCCTTTTATTCCCTCTGCATTGTTACTTTAATTGGATCACAACAATTCTTGAGATTCTCATTTTTATTGGGTTAGGCATAATCTTAAATCAGAACGACCAAAAGCATCTTCACCACGTCTTTTGATTTATCCCTCGTTTCCTTCAGGCTCTTGGTGCAGCCTGATCCAGCACAGGGCTCAGCCAGGCTGGGAATGTGCCCTGGATTCATCTTCCCAGGATCTGCTGGATCACAGAGTGGACAGGGAATGCCCCTGACTGTTGTTGTAGGACACAAAAGAAAGATGAGAGACCCCAAATAGTTCAGAAGGCAAAGAGCATAGAAAAAAAGGGCCTTATTGTCTAATTTTATTATTTTTTATAAGGTATTCCAATACAGACTTACCATGGTTGGTGAATAGGAACGACACTTCAGCCCTGGTTTGTGCCTGAGGTGGTTTGGCTTTCTGAAATTCTTTTCCCAGGGAATTTTCTGTAAACAGGAGGGAAATTTTTGTAGCTGTAACTTTGTTATCCATTCCTTTCCCCAGGAGGGACTTCTCCTTGATGTCCCTCTGCTCTGACCAATGGCAGTGAAGAGGTTTTGCCCTCATTTCACCAATCAGATTGGTCTGTGTGAAATGGTATAAAAGGGAGACACATCCCAAAAATAAAGGAGCCATTTTCAGCCTTCTGAAGTCAGAGTCTGTGTCATTGTGGTGTAAAACAGCATCACAACACCTCCCTAATCCCATTGGTTAAACCAGAGAAACAGCAAAACAACACCTGGAGAAAGATTGTTTTGAGAGAGGAGAGTTGTTTGCCAAGATTGTTTTGAGAAGAAACTTTCTGGAGAAATTTTTCTTTGGGGAAAAAGTTACCAGCTGCCAGCAGGCTGAAAATCTCTCAGACCCAGAAATATCAAGCCCACACTCTGAGCTCCTGCTTTGCCTCCTCAGGTGTCAGACCGCTCCGTGGTGGCTCTGGTTCCCAAACAAACCTCCTCCTACAACATCCCTGCCTCTGCCAGCATCTCCAGGACATCCATCAGCAGATACGGTGAGAAATGGCATGGGGAAGGGATTGCTCATGGACAGGCACCGGGATTTAGGTGGGGAAAAAGCAGCAGCTTCCCCCAAAGAACCACCCCAAACTAACACAAACCCAAACAGAAAAACCTCCTTGGCTGCTGGTTCGGGTTGCAAAGGCTTTTCCAGCTGAGAGAACAGCAAAAGGACCAGGAAAGGTGAGAGGAGGGAAAAGGAAATACCTTTGGGAATGTGAGCCTTGGGAAAGTTCCAAGGGCTCAGAGGGGATGGGTGATGCAGGAGAGGATCTTTGAGCCCCTTGGCCCTGAGCAGGGCTGCAGCACAGATAAACCTGATTCCTCCCCCTATTTCCTCCCCAAGAGCAGGATCCTGAGCTCAGAGTTAATGGGTCACAAATGGGGAAGGGCAATCTTAGCTCAGAGTGCAGGGATGTGCACACCTGGGAATTCCTGATTTGCATAATAGAGGGGCTCAGCACATTCCAGAGGGTCCCTGAAGAAGCTGCAGCCTGAGAAAATGAGCCTGTGAGGTGCCAGGTGCACGCTTGGAACACTAAATCCACAATAATTGTAATAATAGACTTCCATAAAAGGCAGCAGTGGCAAAATCTCTCGAGTGCTGATCTTTCATTATCGTTCATTTCACAGAGTGTTTTACCAGCAAAAAGCCTCCTGACAAACCCATCTCCTCCTCTTGTTTATAACTCCCAAAATAATGTTGGTTTTTAGCTCGAGCAAGTGTCTGAGGAGCCAAAGCCAGGGGAGTCTTGAGGTAAAAACCAGGAGAAAAGGCATTTCTCCCTGCAAGGTGTGGGCCCACAAAAGTCCAACACATCCCAGAGTCCAGGTGATGGAAAAACCAAGGCTGGGTCTCAACAACCTGAGCCCTCAGTGCTCATTGATCTCTGTCAGCTGGAAAAGCTTTTGCAAAGCACCGATGTGAGCGATCATTGCTCATGTGAAGATTAATATTTCTAATTGTGCCGGCAGAATTTAAATTAGATACTTATTTACTTCCCCTGTTATATATCAGTACGGAGATATGTTTAAAAATAGAATTGCTGCATGCTTCCTGAGCTGTCCCCCTGTCTGTCTCCTTAATTATATCAGTTGGAGCACTCATTTATCTAAGCCTTAATCAGGGATGAAAATCCAGCTACTTTGGTAATGACTTGAGTATTTCCCTCAGCTGATTTACGATCGATCCCCACACTCCTGACGAGGAGGGTGAGCAGTGAATTGAAGGCTAAACTTGAGAAAATGCACGAGATTCCCAGAGAACAAAGAAATGTAGCAGGAGGAAAAATCCAGCAAGGCACATTTGGGCTCCTCAGCCTCGTGTCTCGTCCTGGGGACACTGGGGATCCAGGGAGGGACATTCTTTGGGCAGTGAAATACATAATTAAATGTGCTACATCCCCCCGTGGTTTCTGAGCAATTAAGGGGAAGTTTTCTGGTGCTCTTTGAGCTCCCTGTTCCCTGCAGGGACAGCAGGAGGCTGGACCTGCTCAGCCCAGGGGTGGCACAGGGTGCAGGACTGGCCTCAGGCTCTGCTGTTGATGCTCAGCTTGAGTCCTCGCTGCTCTCCTGAAAGCCTCAAGGACAAGCTCAGCAGTTTCTCCTGCCCTTTGTGCTGGCTGTGCTGGGCAGCTCCTCATTATTTACAAATGCCTGAAATCAGGGCTCTGCTCCTGCAGGAGTCGGTGCCCGGGGTTAATGTGTGTGAGCTGTGACTCGGGGAGGAATTTTGTGTGGATCTCTGTGAGGAGTTCACATCAGGAAAAGATGTGAACGGGGCAGGAAAGTCCGTATATGGGGGGGAAAAAAAACCACAAAAAACAAAACAAAAACCAAAACAAAACAAAACAAAACAAAAAAAAAAAAGCTCAGTTCTGAGGGTTTTTGTTGAATAGATACCAGCAGAGATTTTTGGCGAACACCAAATTTTGACGGTGCAGAAGGAGAACACGCGAGAAACAAAAACACGGCGGTTTTCCATTTCACTTCCCTACAAAAAAAACCCCCCCAACTTCGGCATTACCAGACACAGTGAGGGCACTAAGGGAGGTGCAGAAAGGGGTTTGCTGTGAGCCTGAGCAGCCTCTCTCCCCTGGCTCAGACTCCACGTTCCGCTACACCGGGAGCCCCGACAGCCTGCGCTCGCGCGCGCCCATGATCACCCCCGACCTGGAGAGCGGCGTCAAGGTCTGGCACCTGGTCAAGAACCACGACCACGGCGACCAGAAGGAAGGAGACAGGGGCAGCAAGATGGTGTCTGAGATCTACCTGACCAGGCTCCTGGCTACAAAGGTAACTGAGATGAGTTCAGCTGGGGGATGCACGGTGAGGATCATCCTGGGCAGCCCCTGGTGATGCTCAGCTCCCGGGGTGGATGTCCCTGCTGGGTTTTCCTGGGATTGGGAGAGTCCTGGGGCAGCAACAGAAGCACAGCTCAGATTTCTTCATGCTCAAGGCAATTGCTGCAGTTCTCCATTTTGTGTTAACGCACAGATTGGTGAATGCAGCAATGCCTGGAAATATTTACCCGTTTGCTTGACCAGACACGGTTCTCCCGCTTTTCCCCACGTGCTCATCGGTGTGGATGACACAGCTGTGCTTCAGAAAGCAAACAAAAAAAAATGGTTTCAGGTTAAAAATAAAGAGTAAATGAGTGAGTAGCTGCAGGCTGGAGCTTTCCCCCAGGACCCTCCAGCAGCATTCGAAAAGACTCCAACCTTGGTTATTCCATGGGATCTGTGGTGGCATTTTTTGGGGCTGGTAACATCTGGTATCCCTTCCTGCCACTGCTGCTTGGCCAGGGTGTGTCCCTCCCCTCAGCCCTGGATTGCTGCTCCTGTCACCAAAACTGCAGGAAAAACAGAGACTTTCCGAGAGCATCTTTTCAGTGTTAGAGAATTAGGTATTTATTCTGGCCAGGATGTGCAATAGAAATTATTTCATCCACACATGCCTGGGTTGTGCAGTGAAAATAATTCCATCACACATGGCATTTTACCCCCATTTTTCACATATTTATACATAAAACCTCCGAAGAAATTCACATTCACTGCTTCTAAATCACACAATTCTTAATACTTGACCTCCCATTGGTTATTGATCCTTTCAATGCTGATTTGGCCCTCATGCTTTGGTTCTCCTATTGATCATTCCAGACCAGGTGTCTCTGATCACACCTGGAAGAGAAAACTCCACTTCCCCTCACCCTGAGCAGAGGCAAACCCCTGAACAAAACCACACTAAAAACAATCGATAGGAGTTGTCTGATTTGCCCTCCTGCCCTCAGGGCACGCTGCAGAAGTTCGTGGACGACCTGTTTGAGACGCTGTTCAGCACGGTGCACCGCGGCAGCGCCCTGCCCCTCGCCATCAAGTACATGTTTGATTTCCTGGACGAGCAGGCGGACAAGCACGGCATCCACGACACCGACGTGCGGCACACCTGGAAGAGCAACTGGTAACGGGGGTCTCCTGGTTTGGGAAGGCGTGGTGTCTGCCAGGGAGAAGCTGGAGGTTCCCTTGGAATGGAGGATGTAAACCGCCTCTCCCTTCAAATTATTGTGAATTTGAAATTAAGGGGCTTTGCAGGAAAAGATATGGGAATAGCGATAAGAGTTCTTTAGTAGGAATATTAAAAATACAAATGTGGTAGTGCAAAAAAAACCAAAACCCAAGCAAACAAACAAACAAAAAGTCAGAGTCAGAATATGAGCTGACATCCTGTTGGTCAGGGTGTTGGAAGCAGTCCAAAATGAGTCCTCCTGCAGCGCCAGCCGCGGTTCTGGTGGAGCAGAGATGATCCTGGAGAAGGTCCAGTGGTGCTGAGCTGGATCTCCTGTCCTCTGGGAATCCAGAGCACACAGGCTGTGCTGGGCTCTGAATGCCAGGGCTGATCCAGGTGGGAATGCCGGGCTCCTCTCCCTGGGCGGGGCCTCTCCCAGTGGGATGATGGAATTGTCTCCGCCCTGCAGTGAGCCTGGGTGGCCCATGGACAGCAGATACCCCTGCAGGGAGGACAGGTCCTGGAAGGGATAAAGAAAACTGCCCCAGCTGGTTTAACAGCTGCCCATTGACAGAAGGCACCTGCCCCCTCCCAGCCTGTTTCAACAGATGGCAATAGAATACACACTTCTGGTTACGTGCTGCAACCAAGACAGGGGGACAGGGAGGCAGACCTGAGTGTTCAGTGGTTCTCAGGGAAAAAAAAATACAAAAAAAAAGTGTGGGGAATTGTTTTGGGAAGGGCTGGGAACAGCCAAGTTCCTAAAGTGGGAGAGGGACACAAAGCTGTGCCGCCCACGGGGTGTGAGCCTGGGCTGGGCTGCAGTGTGGTGTTCACAGGGTCATAAATTCCTGAAATATCCTGATTTGGAAGGGAAGGGGGATAGCCTGGCTGTCTCTGAGTCCTCTGCCCAGGGTGGGAAGTGGACACTGCCCTCAGGCTGTAGATCTGGATTTGGAAAGAGTGGGAAGCAAGGCTCCAGAGCTGCCCCGTGCTGCCTGCACAGCCCTGCTGTGCCACAAATGCCAGCACTGGCTGGGAGGGGAGAGCTCAGCCCCTGACTGCACCTTTCCCACCACTTTGGGAAGCAGCTGGAGAATTTGGGCAGCTGCAGGAGGTGGCACAGGGAGAAGGAGCCAGCTCTGCATGCTTCAAGCATGGGCTGCAGCCAGGTCCAGCCTCTCCAAACCGTGGGAGCTCTCACATCTCTGCCTCTGCTGCTATTTTGGGATTAAAACCTCTGTGGGTTGGAAATTTACCTCTGCAAGAAAGGAAAAAAACAAAAAAAAGCACAACAAATGGTTGTTCCCTAAAGACCTTGTATTTTCCCCTGAGTCCCTCGTGGTTTAAAAGGCCTCTAATCATCATGGCTGCAAAAGCTGGTTCCCTGCTAAGGCAGTGGGAAGCTCAAAACAATTAATTTAAAGCTTTAGAAGAAGGAGTTACTGGGATAAAAACTGTAGAATCACAAGAAATTATTAAAAAAAAGAAGGCAATGACCACCAGAATTTGGTCTGCCTGAGCCACCAGGCCTGGACCTTCCTTCTCCCCATCTCAGCTGAGCTGCAGCATTTCCAGAAGGGGAATTTTGGTGGGGAGAAGGCTGCCCCTGGAGCAGGTCAAAGCAAAGGGAAGTTTGGAAGAGGGAGCTGAGGTGGCCGGGGCTGAGCTCCTCTCCCGCAGCACTGCAAGAGTTAAGGCTGCAGAGACAGAGAGAGCTGCGACTTGAAAGGTAATAGAAAGCAGCAGCTGCTTTTTTGATCCTGCTACACAGGCGAAGAAAAAAAGGAATAATAATTCCCCTTTGATTGCGAAGGCCTCGGGATTTGGGGACAAAGGCGCTGCCGGGTGTGGCCGGGCAGCGCTGATCAGCGCCAGGGCTGCCGCGGCTCTGCCCGCACACACCCGGCTCCCACCATCTCCTCCTCACGGGCTCCTCCTGCAGATGCTCCCCCAGTGCCCCCAAACTGCCCAGCTCTGCCCTGTCCCGTCTCCTCCACTGCTCTGTGCAGGATCCCAGCCTGGAGCGGTCCCCTGGAGCCCAGGATCCATCACCAGCCATCTGGGCAGCACTGGGACAACTGGTGATGATGGCCTTGGCCCAGCTCCTGTTTATAAATTATTCTCTTGTTCCTCCCACCATTCGTGTTCTGCCCGGGAGCGCCGTCCGCGGCCAGTGCCCCCTTTCCTTGCCTTTGTCTCCTCATCCCGTTGTGTTTCTCACTTTCCCGCCCAGCCTTCCCCTGCGCTTCTGGGTGAACGTGATCAAAAACCCGCAGTTCGTGTTCGACATCCACAAGGGCAGCATCACGGACGCCTGCCTCTCGGTGGTGGCTCAGACCTTCATGGACTCCTGCTCCACCTCCGAGCACCGCCTGGGCAAGGACTCCCCCTCCAACAAGCTGCTGTACGCCAAGGACATCCCCAGCTACAAGAGCTGGGTGGAGAGGTGAGGGCAGCACGTGGGAGTGTGGGTGCAGGGGGCTCTGGTGCGGCCTGAAACCCCGTGGAGCTCAGAACAGAACATCCTGGGTGGAAGGGAAGCACAAGGACCATCGGTGATGGCAGCAGGGTGTCTTTTTGGGGTGCAGCCGCAGCCTTTCTAAACC
Source organism: Sylvia borin (assembly GCA_014839755.1). Taxonomy (NCBI): domain Eukaryota; kingdom Metazoa; phylum Chordata; class Aves; order Passeriformes; family Sylviidae; genus Sylvia; species Sylvia borin. Next base: position 5,656,689 of record CM025980.1, on the reverse strand, counting down.
CCAGTCAGCCTCTCCACAGAGAAACTGCTGGAGAAGAATTCCGGCAGCAGTTCCAGCTCACACAAGCACACCCGTTAGCAGGCTGGCTCAGCAGAGGGGCAGAAGGCTCCCAGCCCCAGATCCATTCCCAGCAGGAGTTTATTCCATGGGCTGAAGGTGAATCCGGAGCCAGAGAGGGAGAACATGTGGTTTTCCTCAGTTATAGAGGGTCTGAGGGTCGTGGGGGGTACCAGGGGCAGGAGACAGGTGACCATGGGGAACAGAGAACAGGACACCAGGCCCCAGAGCCACTGGGGAAAAGGGAGAGGGGATGCCCTGGGGTGGGTGATGGACCTGTGAAACCCCAAGAGAAGATTGCACAGTGTCTGCAAGGATCCGTGGGGAGAAGCCTTTTTACACCTGGGGTATCTTTAATCTTCACTTTTCCAGGGAAGGGCAGTTGGAAATTCCTTTAATGGCACGAGGATCTCCACAGGTGATGCTGCACGAGGGCTCTCAGCCCCGCCAAGCATCGCTGCTCTTGTTTTCAGCTCCTTACAGCCCAGAATCCTGTTCTGCTGGATGTAAACACGGAGCAAAAAGATGTTCTTATCCCTGCAGAGCTTAGCTTAAATCCCAGGAGCAACAGGGACATCTGGAGCGTTCCTGTTTCTCATTTCTCCCCTGACCTCGTTGCTGCAGGTATTACGCGGATATCGCCAAGCTCCCGGCCATCAGTGACCAGGACATGAACGCCTACCTCGCCGAGCAGTCGCGCCTGCACGCCGTGGAGTTCAACATGCTGAGTGCCCTCAACGAGATCTACTCCTACGTCAGCAAGTACAGCGAGGAGGTGGGTGTGGGCAGCAGTGTCCCCCGGGCCATGGTGTGCCCTGGAGTGATGGTGTCCCCTGGGCAGTAGTGTCACCTGGAATGGGTATGTCCTCTGGGCTATGGTGGTGTCCCCTGGGCCATGGTGGTATCCCCTGGAGTGATGGTGTCCCCTGGGCAGTGGTGTCCCCTAGGCCATAGTGGTGTCCCCTGGGCCATGGTGGTGTCCCCTGGGCATGGTGTCCTCAGGCCATGGTGTCCCCTGGGCAATGGTGTCCCCTGGGCCATGGTGGTGTCCCCTGGGCCATGGTGGTGTCCCCTGGGCCATGGTGGTGTCCCCTGGGGTGATAGGGCCCCGTGGCAGGTGTGTGGGAGAGCAGGTGCAGCCCCGCTGTTCTCTTCACGCACAGAGGGGTTTGGGTTTGGCCCAGACTTTGGTTTGGCACTTGTAGCATCCTCCCCAGGAGGACTGAGAGCTAAAATATTGTTTGGGAGCACCTGGATACCTCAGCTCTGGCATGCACCCAGTGAAATGAAAAATATTCCTGACTTGTCACGGCTCCCTAGAAGCCTCGGTGTCCTTTGGGATCAGCGGTGTCCAAATCCCTGTTGCAGTGGCTCGGGCTCCTGTTTGCAAAGGCTTCCTGGCAGCCTGAGCTCCTTTAATGAATGCATCACTTGAAACCAAGTTCTCGCCATCTGTTCCACCCCTTCATTTCTCTGCAAGAAGAACCGATTTTGTAATTATGTCCGTGAAACGGAAGGGTTTTGTCATTGAACTGCGTGTAGCCATTTGTGATACAACGCCACGGCTATTTCCCCATTAGGACTGAAAAATCTTGTCATTTTCGTGCTGAACGAGACAAGAAATGTGGAGTCCAAGGCACCAGAGTGGGTTTTGTTGGGTGGGTATCAAGGGGCCCAACAAACCAACGACAGCCAAGCTTCTTTGCTATTTATTGGGATTTCACACCTCCCCTCTTGGAGCTGCTCACATCTCGCTGCCCACCCACCTCTCCCACCCCCTCTCTCACACTGATTCCTCTCTCTGATTCATTTTTCCCCCCGTTTTCCTGTTTTCTCCCGCAGCTGATCGGGGCCCTGGAGCAGGATGAGCAGGCTCGGAGGCAGCGCTTGGCTTACAAAGTAGAGCAACTCATCGGGGCCATGTCCTTCGAGAGCTGAAGAAAGGTCACAAAGGACAGCAAAGGGCAGAGGATCGCACGGACTCTCGGGGATTTGGAGGGAGAACAAGCAAGGAAGGCACTGGACACACCCCCCAAGGCTCTTCTGGAGAGAGCAGAGCCTGGCCCAAGGAGGGGCTGTGTTCAAAAATCGTACAGGATCTGGTTTGAGAGGGCAGGAAGGGAAGAGGAGGACACATCTCAATCAAAGTCCAAACAAAGTGGATCATTTTCTCGAGCATACACAGAAAGAAGGAACCTGGAAAGTCTGGATGTCTCCACGACTGCTGCTTTGCATGAAAATCGTTTAATGTATATTAGAAAATAAAACTTTATTTAAAGGTTTTTTTTTAAAAAAAAAAGAAAGAAAAGGAAGAAAAAGGAAAAAAATAATCAATAGAGCAGAAACCACAGAGGCCATAGAGATAATCCTGGCAAGAAGGATCAGCTCTGAATCCTGTCCCCAAGAGCCTCCCAAGGACATGGCTCAGGCATTCTGCAAACGGGCTCTCATGCCAGTTGGAGCGTCTGGAAAACCCAAATGTCTTCGTTTTGGATTCTTACAACAAACACGAGCACAAGTTTGCACCACACCTTTTCACACGAGCGAAAAGGCAGTTTTGCCCGAAAATAGTCCAGTGGCTGAGTAACTTAGAGGCACTAGAAGGAATTTTACCTGAGTTGCAAAACCACCAGATCATCCGACCTGTCTTGAAATCCAGCTTTATCCATGTATTTATATAGTGTCAATATACATGTATTTTTTTAAAAATCCCATTTACTGTCGAATGAGGAAAGATCTGAATTTCATTGCTTTTCCCTTTTCCACCTCCCATCCCACCTCGCTGGCTGCCGGTGATCCAGGAGTGTCCAGCAGTGTCCAGCATGGCCGTGGTGATCCAGGAGTGTCCAGCATGGTGATCCAGCAGTGTCCAGGATGACCACGGTGATCCAGCAGTGTCCAGCAGTGTCCAGGATGACCACGGTGATCCAGCAGTGATCCATTCAGTGCCCATGCTGGTTCCTGCAGGTGCCACCTGAGCCAAGGCAGAGCTGGGCCGACACCTCCAGGGTTGGTTTTGGGGGTCTCCCACCTCCGATTTCTCACAGCAAAACCCCCCAAACCCCGATGTTTACGGTGCCAATACTTGAAAACCCTGGTCGTTGGGAGAGCAGATCTTTGTTGCTGTTGAGCTGGACGTGCAGAGCCCTTTGGCACAGGCTCCCTTTGGGTGTCCCTGCCAGCGTTTGCCGCCTCACCCCGGGCCAGGACTTGCATTTCCACTGGGAAAGGGAGAGAAATCTCCACTCCAGGCAAGAGCAAACCTTAACCAGCACCCCCGGGCCAGCCAGCTCTGCTGTCGTGTCTGTGTCGGCGTCTCGTTGTTCTCTTCAGTTCCTTGCTGGCCCCCACGGCACACGTTCCTGTGGCCAGTGACAGGCAAATGTTTGTGAGTGTTATTTCTTTCAAAGACACCAAAGCTTATTGTGTGTCCCTTTGTAGAGTGCCAGGAGGGGAAGGAATGCTGTAAATATTTCTCTCTGTAGTAAATATTGATACGTGTGCAGGCTGCAGTGGGGAGGGCAGGGAGAGGAGGCCTGATGGGAATACAAGTGTTGGCTGCAGGAGCTTGGCAGTGGCAGCAAAATAATCCCTGGTGTCTGCCCAGGCAGCGTCACACCAGACTGGGACCGTCATTTGCAGCCAGTGTGTGCTGAAGGAAAATCCACTTCCATCTCCACCCCTCTCCTCCACAATTCCTGCCTGGAGGAGCCCAGCAGGGCTCCAGAGAGCTGCTGGCTTTCCGTGTCCTGCAGCCCAGCACCCAGGGGAGAAGCACCTAGAGAAATACTCAGGAAACTTGGTTTAATTACCATTCAGTAAAAGCCATGCCAAGTCCGCTTTCTTTTGGTAATCCACTTCTGTGAGTCTCTCTGGAAAGCAGAAAATACTGATGATGATAATAATTTACCTTGTGCAATAAGTTCTTGACATTTACAGCAGCCTGAGCACTGGATTTGCTGAGACAGGGGGAGAGTGGCAGAAACAGAGACTGAAAGGCAGAGCAGTTTTTGTTGTGCCTGTTATCCAAGAGTTCCCTTCCCAGGGATGCTGCTCCTGCACAGTGAATCTCATTTCTAAGGCAAACAACGTGCAGAAGTCCTACTAAAAGGCAGGAATGTCACTGGAGCAGTCCCCAGCCTGGCCTGCTCTTTGCTGCAGGTACCACAGGACATGGCAGAGGGTCAGGCTTTGAAATCCTGCAGGTTTTTTGCTGGTTCTGTTCCTGCTGTTCACAGTGATCCTTCACACAGCTTGGGTGAGGGATTTCCAGATCTCTTCCAGCTGTGGTTGTTGGGTTGTTGGGTTCACCCAGTCTCACGGTACTCCAAAACCCAAAGAGAGCGCTCCAAAAAGTTCCTGAATGATTTCCAAACACTTCCAAATATCAGTCTGGGGAGTTATCCCTGCAGGACTCACAAAACACGAGTCCAGCCCAAAGCAAAGGCCTGGCTGTGCATCACCTGGGCCTGGTGAAGGTGTCCCTGCCCAACAGCCCTCGTGGTGCTCCTCTCTGCAGCTCTTGGAGAGGCTTTTTTGTAATCCTTTTAAACCTGTTTTCCTCCTCCTGCTCTCTCCCCTCTGGCCAGGAGCAGCCCCAAGCCAAGGTTCTGTCATTCCCCACTCCCCTGTGTTTTCTCAGCAGAAGTGGAGGTCCCCGAGCTCCCCCTGGATTCTCTGGGAGAACATTTAAAGAGACAAGGGGACAACGGAGTCGATCTCCTGTGCTGTGGGACGATTTGAGCAGAGAGGAAAAAGGGGGAAGCAGCAGGAGCACTTTGCAGAGCAGCAGGCTCCTCTGCTTCTGACTGAATTCCGAAGGAAACAGCAAAAACACCTCTTCCATCACCTGGAAAAGCTTTAGGAGGATGGCAGAGAGAAAACCCAGTCCTGGCTGGAGGGGCGGCCTAGAAATACATTGCCAAATGTCTCCTCGTGGTGGTTGACATTAATTATGGATCTTTACAGGCGATTATATGGATTGAAGCAACATATCCCCCTGGGGCAGAGCTCTGGGAATCCCTTGCCCTGTTTGCATCCGACATTTCCATTCCTCCCGTGGGGAAGAGGAAGCTTCAGATCTCCAAACGGCATTTTCCTTTGCACTCGCAGCAAACCGGACTCGAGGTTCGGTCAGGAGGGGGCACTTGCCTTAGAAGAGACGATTTCCCGTCCCTCTCATTGCCCCTCTCCTCCTGCAAGGGCCGCTCGGTGTCTGCAGCCTCCAGCTCTCTCTGTTTCAGGTATTCCGACATCAAAGAGGGAGACGTCACTTGCCGGGATCTCTCTGCCTGGTGTCACCGCTTGAATAATTCCGTTTAATCTTCTGCTCATGAGCTATCAAAGCACCCACTCTGAAGGGGGAGTGAGGTGCTAATCAAACGCTTCTCCACCTTGAAAGCCTTTATTAAAACCCCACAAACGAGAGTGGAGCTCGCAGGCAAGGCTGGCCCCGCCGAAGGTGTGGACAGCGAGTGCTCCACGCTTTGCCATAAAGGATGGATTTAAAGGGAGGCAGGAGGGATCGGCACGGCCAGAGCGCTGGAAACCCTGTGAAATCCAGCGTGGATGTCCATGGGAACCCTGGATGTCCTGTCTGCAGCGGAGTGAGGCCCTGGAGTGAGCAGATACAAGCTGCTGTCACGGCCTGGCTGCAGCCCAGCAGCATTCCAGGTGTGCAATTCCAGGTGTGTCCCTAAAGGATGGGCGTGGGGACAGCGGCGCCTCCCTGCAGGGCTCGGGGCTGTGACACGCTGGGGACACGGTGCCAACAGAGACCTTCATCACAGCAGTGCCTTCCACACTCTGTCTTAAACTCCTGGTGGCCCATCCCCGTGTCGGTGTTTCCCTCCCACCTTCCACTGGACTCCACAAAAAACGTCCCGGTGCAGGAACAGGTTGGGTGGGCACGTGGAGGGCCAAGGCGAGAGGGTTCGAGGCTCTGGGGTGTCATTTTGCTCGCTACTGGCTCCGAGCTCCTCGTGGGGGGTTTTAGTGTTTCAGTCCGTGTGGGAAAAGGGTCAGAGCATCCCCTCCTGCAGCGGGCACAGCCTCCAAACAAGGGCTCATCCCCAGGAGTCCCCAGGAGCCAGCAGGGATGAGCTTGGCACAGGGCAGAGCAGCTCCCAGCACGGCCCCTGTGCTGCTCCAGAGCCTCCAGCCCTTCCCTGGCAGCAGCCCAGCCACGTTCTCCTGTCACTGGCTGTTCTCCATCCAGTTTCCTGCGCTGTCAGAGCTCACCTGTCACAGGGACTCAGCTCCCCAAACTAAATGAGACTAAACCAGACTGACTTGAATAAGCTGGGCCATCAGGGAGAGCTCACGTGCGACCGTGCCCTGGAGAGAAGACAAAAATGTTCCGAGGAGGGTAAATAACTGACATCAAAGATGCATTAAAATGCCACAGAGCTGCAGCCGTCCTGTTCCAGAACCACATTTGCACCAGGAATTGCAAGGCAATAGTGCAGGGAGCTGTGACATTGTACAGAGCTGTGTGCGAGGAAGAGCTCGGAGCAGTCCTGTCCTTGGTGAAAACACCCAGCCTGGACCCAAAACCACAGAGCAGTGGGTCAGAGGCTGAGGGGACAGCTCTGGGGACAGCTCTGAGGCCACCTGTGTGGGCAGGATGGTTTGGTGTCATTGATGAAACGTTCAGTGGGGAAACAATCAGAGTAAGAGATGCCCGTGTGCACTGCGAAGGCGCCGCTGAGGATCCACTGGGCTGAGCAACCCCAAATGTGCAATTCCCATGCAGTTAGGTCGGTTTATTACTTGCAGGGGAAGAGGATGGAGCCTTTGGACCGATTTTGGCCGTCTGGAAGGCTTTGTGCAATGCCCCTTCACCCTGAAAACCCGCAGATCCAGGGGCCTGTCCTGTTCTGGGAAGGCCATGGAACAGCAGCTGGAGCCCCAGCTGTGGGTGCTGCCTGCTGCCTCCCTGGCTCCTGGGAGAAAACTGGGGCTCTGTGGTGTGTGCCCTGCACCCCAGGGTGCTCCTCTGGGTGCTGGGGTCAGAGATGGGGAGGTGGAAGTGTGGGGCAGTGCGGGATGGCAGAGGCTGGCCTTATCCCTGCTGGAAAAGCCACCCCAGTCCCTGCAGGGTGTCCGTGGTGCTGAGGTGGCACCCAGAGGTGTGGTGGCCGTGCTGTGGCAGTGTCTCTGTGCTTGTTCTTTCAGATCCCCCTTTGTCCCCGTGCTTCCCATCCCTCTCCTTCCTGAATATAACCCTGAAAAACAAAAAATGGACCTTTCTGCAGCGCTGAGGAACACGCCCCAAAGGGCCCCCAGGGCCCATCCGATTGCACGGACAATATCCCAAATATCCCCAATTCCCTGGGCCTCCCGAGGCTGCCAAATCAAACACGAGATCTCCTGTATGGCCTCTCCTTTGGGATTTTTCATACCTCTCTTTTGAGTAAGCTTTTGAGGAAGTTTGTGCAGCAGCTTCTCCGTCCCGAGGGCTGGGCACACAAAGGTGCGAGAGGAGGTGTGGGGAGGGAGAACAGCCGATTTTGCCACGTTATTTCACAGCTTCAGGAGCTGCAGTAGAAATCCTTCTCTTGCTGCTGAGTTTTGGTGTTGATGGAACCCTGGGGGCCGTTAGGAGAGGCAGCAAAGGGGAAGGGAATGTACAGGTACTAAAACTTCTGCGGTCCCCTCAAAAAAAAAAACAAACAGAATGTAGAGGTATCAGCCATGGAACAGATCCCGATTTCTCCTTCCCCTTCTCCTCACAGACCAAGCCCCAGCAGTTTTAGGGGATTTGTGTGTTGGCAGGAACAAGGAATTGATTTGTATCTGTGCCCATCCCACTGTATCGTTCTCTGGCTCCTCCCCTCCCCGTTATACTTGACACACTGGAGTTCTGTATTATATTTTTTTTTAAGATGATTGTCTGGTTTTGGTTTTTTTTTTTTTGTTGTTTTTACAAGTGTTGTGGAAAAAAACAAAAAAAAACAAAAAACAAATGTAAGAAAGTTTAAGTATTTAAAAATGTTCCAAGGAAATAAAAGGGGGTTTTGTTATTATTCTAATATATTACTGTGTACCTATTGTAAATATGAAACACTCCTATTTTGCAAGCCAAGGACTCACTTTGTACTGTTGTTATATATAAATAAAGTTTACTGGTTAAAAAAGCCCCTCTGAGCGGCTCCTTATTTTCCAGGATGTGCTTGTGTGGCATTGATTGTGTGAGGAATATTGATTTACTGAATCCCAGCAGCAAGAAACGGGTGAGTGGAAACCCCAGACTGGTTTGGGTTTGAAGGGACCCCAAATCTCATCCCATTCCACCCCCTGCCGTGGGCAGGGACACCTCCCACTCTCCCAGCTTGGTCCAGCCTGGCCTTGGACACTTCCAGGGGTGAGATATCAGGAAATAACCCCTGAATGGTGAAACTGGGGTGCAGCTTCTGGTGGGATGGGGATCCCCAACACTTGGAGGCAGGAGCAGCCTTAGAAATTCCACTTATTTCCACTCCAGCTGCCGCAGGAGCAGCAAACCCTGGCTGTAAATAAAAGACCTGGGTGAGCTCTTCATGTTTTCCTCTCTCTGAAATGCTCAGACATTGAGGTGAAACACTTTTGCTTCCATTTCATAAATTCAAGCCAACGTCTCAGTGAACGCTGAGAGGCATCTGCTGAGGAGCAGGAATCAGCAAGTGACTTCTCCAGCAGCTGTCTGTCAACTTTAATGACCAATATGGTCGCAATTACAGCAATGAACTTTCTCTAACAGCCCAAAATTACTCTGGATGATGATAACTGACAGAAAAATGGAGACCCTTAAGGAAGCATTAAAGAAGAAACATGTGGCTATGGAACAAGAGGTCTCGCTGCTTTTTCTGGAGGATCTCAAGGGGTTGGGTTGGGGTTTTTTTCTCCCCCTTTCCAAATTAGGTACTAAAAAGGATAAATCTAAGCCAGAAGGGGAAGGCCTGGCACACTGTGGGTCACAGCAGGGAGTTCAGGATGTGGTTTTCATGGACATTTGACTCTGAATCCCCTGATTTTAGTGCAGGGCTCATGGGGAGATGGGAAGCTGCTCCCGTTTGAAGGGAATGCAAATCCGTCATGTCAGAGCAGCACTCTGCTCCTCAGGCAGGTCATTCCAGCTTATTTCCCTCAAACTGAGACCAAAGCCTGTCACAGACCTCAGGGGGGGCAGTTTGGCCGTATCCTGCTATCTCCCACCTGAAACCAGCAGATTTTAACCTCCCCAGATGGGTCCCATGGGCTCTGCTGCTGGGAGCCCTGGAACCCTCCCAGGGCTGTGACCACCCAGCGGTGGAGAGGAGTTTTCACATCATTTGTGAATGAGGGGATGAAAAGAGACTTATTTTTTTTTCACCTGTGCCTTGGGTAAGTCTAAATTTACATCATTAAATAGGAACTAGGGTTCCTGCTAAGGGCTGGGATTGGATTTTGTGTTTTACCTTCAGAGATGCCGACCCTGTGCTGCTTTACCCGTGGCCACTGTAGGACAGAGCCTGGAGGCAGGAGAGCAGCTGCCAGGAAAACCTCCCCTCCTTGTGCACCCTTTGGGAGGTTATTGACTCCTTCAGCTCAGCAAAGGGGAAAGAAATTCCAACATGAATCGACAGCATCGACCGTGGGGTCATTTGTATTCATCTGCACCTTGTTAATAGATGTAATAAGGATACTCAATTAAAAATTACACTTTATCTGGCGTGCACTTCACAGGCCTTTATTGGCACTGACAAGGTCAAGTGATGCTTAATAAAGGTTATATAAAATGCAGATGGCTTGGATCCCTTCCTCATCCCCCACACCCAGTGCAGAGGAGGGAAGAGCCACAGATAGAGCGTGGAAAGAGTCAGGAGAAGAGCAGGTTTGGATCTTCCATGGGAAATTTGAGGGTCTCCAGCACTGAAAACAGCAGCAAAATACCCTGGAGTTTCCCCTCATCCCCCACCTTGTCCCTGCCACCCCCTGCATCCCCTTGGCCCGTTTTTATTTCCCCTCCTGACCGTGTGGGATGGTGCTGTTGGTTAATCACTGTCACTCTGCAGATTGTGCAGCAGATTTTGGACGTCCTGGTGCTGGCTTTTCCAGCCTGGTTATCAGGGCGAGCTAATGGAGGTGACACTTCCAATTATCAAATACAGTCGTGGCATTAATTTTGATCTGTTTAAATTTCAGCATCTTTTCCCTTCTGCGAGTGCTTAGCTGGAGGGTGACATAGAATTGTATGGAATCAGACAGTGACCTCAGACTGGCAACAACGGCCACAAAAATCTCCTGCTTTTTATTTATGCAGGCTCTGGTTATTATTTAAGTGGCCAACTGATTTGTAATGGAAATTTAATTCCATGTTATTGGGCACTTCGCTGTTTAAAATGGAGCAGATCACTAAAACTCACATTAAATCCCCTCCTCTCAACCTCAGACTCTTTCCAGGGGACATTTGGGATCCCTCTCCTGCTGGGGCTATAAAAATTATAATCTAATTAAATTTTAAAGATAATAATAATAAAGTATAAAACACGTTACCTCAGGTGACAGGTCAACCTGGAACCTGCAAAATATTGATGTTGTCCCGGTCTGGCATCAACGTGATGAAAGCTCGTTAATTAATTTAGAGATCATCCAGAAGAGAAATCTTGTCTGTGCTCCAGTGTATTGACAGGTCTGTGCAGGCAAGTGGATATAAAATAATGTGAAAGTATAAAAACACGATATAAAATAGATGTACAACATAATCCAACATGAACACGTCTGTATCTATTTGGATCAAGACTACACCCCGAGGTTCATGTGAAACTTAAAATTACAAATGTTGATGCCGAAACAAAGGGGTTGGTTTTGCTCCCAAATAATACTTAGGAAAATGGGAACCACTCAGGCTTTATTGTTACTTCATAATTAACTCCAGTGAAAGAATTTAATTACAAATGTTCAATGCTGCCCCGGGCCAACGTGTGTAGGAAAAGGGAAGGAGGATGGTCAGGCTTAAACAACTCAGGTAAAAATGAACTCCGTGGTAATATTTGATAATTAAGAATGTCTCTATCAGCTTGTCTGGCTATTAATGAATTGGGCTGTTCTTTTCACGTTTGATTACTGGAGTTTTATGATGCCTGCTCGCCTTTATTGCTCCTGGGAATGGGCTTGTCTGTGGGCTGAGCACCAGGAATAATGGTAGAGAATGAGCTGGCTTGGAAATGATCTTAAAATTCACCCAGTGCCACCCCTGCCATGGGCAGGGACACCTGCCACTGTCGCAGGGTGCTCCAAGCCTGGCCTTGGGCACTGCCAGGGACCCAGGGGCAGCCACAGCTCCTCTGGGCACCTGTGCCGGGGTGTTGGGAGATTTAATCCCATTTTGAGAGCCTCAGCACTGCAGAAACACCGGGAATTAATCCATCCCTTCGTCCTGCTGGGTCCTAACACGGAGCCCTCGTGTTAAAGTGGTGGGAGATGGCCGGGGGTCCCTGGGAGCTGCTGGAGCTGGCTCCGGACGCACAGACAGCTCACGTTTAGGTGACAGTGGTTGTCCAGGGGTCACCAGGACTGGGCAGAGCTGGCTCTGGACACACAGACACCTCGTGTTTAGGTGACAGTGGCTGTCCAGGGGCCACCAGGACTGGCTCTGGACACACAGACCCCTCGTGCTGCGGTGACAGTGGGTGGCAGAGGTGCCGGCTGATGCCGGGCCCCGCTGTCTCCCACGGCTGGAATTGTCATTCCGCTCCAGCCGCCGCCTGCCTGCAGAGGAGAAAGCGTTCTCTCTTTTGTTCGCACTCAATTAGGCTGAGCTTTGAGGAGAAGATGGGAACGCTTAAAAGTTCCTCTTTTTTTTGCTTCGTTCAGCCTTCACGAAGGGAAGCGTGGGGATGATCTCTGGGGGAGAGGCGCCGCTGCGCGTTTTTCAGGATTCTTTTGAGGTTCATTTGATTTTTGCAGCGGGAACCTGCGCTGCCTCTGAGCTCCCCACAAAGGCATCGCCTCGGGCTGTACAGGGGTTTATAGCCTGGGTCACGGACCTCATGCATATTTTATATGTGCTCAAATAGCGGTTTAGCCTTTGACAAAGCCGGGTCAGCACCTTTCCTGGGAGGGACACGGCTCAAGGCAAAGTGACACGGAACAAACGCACCAAACAAACAGATCAAAGACCAGGAACGCTCCAATCCACCCCGGGAGGAACTCAAAGGATTGCTGTGTGCCTGGCCTGGCCTCTTCGCCTGCGCAGGTAGGAGCAGGAGGATGGCTGGAGGTTTCCAGAAGGATCGGGAGCGAGGATGGCTGCAAGGCTGGCAGCAGAACTCCTCCCTGGCCAGGATTTGCTGAAGGATGGAGCTCCCCTCGCCTGCTGTGGGTGAATAGAAGAGATCAGTGTTTCCAGAAGGCCGATCACCCTCTGGAGACGCTGGAATTCCGTTTTCCCCCGGGAGCTGGAGCCGCTGCAGCTCGGTGTGTGTTGGCAGGGCGAGGGCGCGGGGAACGCTCCGCAGGGGTCTCAGCGCTGTGCTAATTGCACCTCTCAACCAAACACCTCATTTACACTCACGCGCTAATGAATTGGCTGTCTTTTGACGGGGAGCCGGCCAGAGGGGAGCTCTGCGGGGAAAACTCCCGAGGTTACACCTCTGGAAAGAGGCAGAATTCCCTCCGTCCGTGGGAGAGGGGAGAATTCCATCCCTCCTTCCACCCACGGAGGAGCTGCTGGTGGGGAGCCACTGCCCCCAGCGTGGGAGGATTAGCAGCTTGGTCATGGATATGGGGAGAGAAATAATCTGCGGAGTGATTAATGTGGAGATGGTTTTTGGATTAATGAGGATGCAGCAGAGCTGTCTGCTCAGGAGAGATGTTTGCAGCTGGAACGCAGTGACCGTTACCTTAATGCCGCGATTAAATCCACATCGAGGACACCTCATTAAATTAGAGTGTGAGAGTGAATCCTTGTAACCCACAGCAGGAAACGCATTGAGGCCTGGTGGGTGAAGAGCGCCAGAAGATCCCTGGAGCACCTCTGGGGATGTCTGACAGCTGCCAGCGCCACCTGCACCCTGCTCCAGGTGGGACTGTCACCACCTTCACCCCGGCTTTGAGGCTGCTGCCCTCCAGCAGGGATCCTGACCATGGGCACAGTGCCACGCTCAGCCCCGTGCAGCCGTGCCACCTTCCGTGAGCTCGGTTCAGCTGCAGGATGACTCTCGAGCGGAGAAAATCCACCGCAAGCCGCAGGCGTGGGGCTCCTGCCGTGCTCTGAAGCGCACCGAGCCTCCCCACCTCTGCCCAGCCCTGCAAACGAGGGGCTCGCACTTCAAAAAGGGGTTAAACGCGCGGGTGGATCCCTGCCCCGGCTGCAAAGCGCTGACCTAGAAGGGAAGGAGACTTTCAAGCGCTTCGTGACCTCTCCTGCAGCTCAAAGCTCAGCTCCCGTCCCCCTCAATTGCCTTTCGTTGCTCCGGGGATAAAAGCGGCCTTTGGCAGAGGGGATTTGAGAGCCGAGGCACTGCAAATCCTCTTCTTCCAGCACGGGCAAACGCTGCCAGGACCGGCGGGGGACCAGGGGGCCGGGGCCAGCGCTGCCCACGCGTGTGCCCAGCCCCGTGTGCCCTGTGAGTGTTTGTAAAACAATCTCTTCCATTTTCCGCTTGCTTGGGCAGATCACAGCTGCTCTGAGCTCTGAGCTCCTGAGCGCATTAGCCCAGGTTTCCACACGGGAGGGTTTTCCAGCTCCTGCTGGCCGTGTATTTCAGGGATAAAGCCTGGAAAAACCGGCTGGGCCAGGGGGTGGGCAGTGGGACACACGGAAAACACGCTGCAGCCCACGGCACAGCCCGGGGTTGTGGTGCCTGCCCTGTGCACGATGAGCTCAGGAGGGTTTGCTCGGCGCTGATTTTCGCTTTAACTCACTGCCTTTGCATTTGTCAAGCCCGGGCCGAGGCCCTTGAGGATTAATTGCTCATTAAGCGGCAGCTTTGGGGTGCTGTAATGAGCCGGACAAGAGCTCCCGGACTGCAGCTCCTCTCCCCCAGCATCTGTGGCACAATTACGGCCCCAGAACCACGGGAGCAGCGCACAAAGGAGCTCCATTAGAACAAACGGCCGCCCCAGGAGGGAAAGACGGGGGGGTTCTGGGCAGCACCGGCCTGCAGAGGGTTAATTAATAATGTTTATTAATTAATAATGTTTGGGGAGCCCTCCGAGGCCGCCCATCCCCAGGGCGACCAGGACAGCGATTCCAGCAGCAGCAGCAGCACCTCGGGCTGGGGGGAGCAGGAGGGGCTGACAGGGGCGGTGGGCGCAGCAATTAGTCCCCTGCAGTGATTAAAGCGGCGCAATTTGTGTTAATTACAGGGGCGATTTCTGCCGGCCGTTGGTGATAGCGGAGCTCAGAGCTCCGTGCCCGGGGGGCGATGCCCGGGCCGTGCCCACCACCAGGGCACAGCCCCGTCACTGTCCCCGGGCACCGCCGGTGGCAGGAGGAGGAGCGGCGGATGCTCGGGCTGCTCGGCTCCGCTCCGGCTGCCATCTGCTGGCTTCCCAGGGTTTTGTTTTTCCCGGGATGAGCTCCCGGAGCAGCTCCCGTGGGTCTGCGAGCTGTGGGAAGGAGAGAAGCGCTGGCCAGGCTTTGGAGGGATCACGGGGATTTGCACTGGGTGGGGACCGACGCCGGATTTATTTCAAGTTTATATCAGTTGGCGTTATTACAGCACTTTCTGGTATTGTTTGACTCAACTTTTCTCTGTTTATGCCCCGAATGTGCTCCTGAGGCCGGGCACACAGACTCTGATGTCAGCCCCGTCTCCCCAGCCCGGGAGATGCCGGTGATGAACTCGAGGACGAGAGGTTTGGAATAACGATCTGAGATATCCTGTCCTCCCAGCCCGGCTGGCAGCTCAGATCCTCGCTTGTAGCAGAGCAAATGGTAAACAAAACAAAAAAGAAAAAAAAAAAAAGAAAAAGGAAAAGGAAAAGAAAAAGAAAAAGAAAAAGAAAAAGAAAAAGAAAAAGAAAAAGAAAAAGAAAAAGAAAAAGAAAAAGAAAAAGAAAAAAAGAAAAAGAGAAAAAGAAATCCTGCTCTATGTGTAGATGCAGGAGATATGGACTGGCTTTAAAATCTGAAAGCTCATCTTCAGAATGTCACCCTGGGGCTGGGACAATCCTCTGTATTTTTCTGCTTCTGAGTTTTAAGGGGGTTTTTGTCTCCTTTGGAAGAGAAGGATAAATTAAATGAGGGCTCATGAACTCGGTGGGATGGTTGGATGGTTTTCACCCCGAAACGCTTTGGAGCTCTGGCTCAGCCCTTTGAGTTGCCCTGGTGCTCTGCAGAGCAGGAGCTGGGCTCTGAGGACCAGCAAGGGCTGAATTTTGGAGCTCCAGATGGGACGGGAGCCCCTCAGAGCACAGCCACGACCCTGCAAGGAGCAGCTGCTGCTGTGGCAGACAGAAAACCCGCGAAATAAACGGGATCAAATGAGCTTTAGCCGCTCCACGGGCTGCTCCGAGTGTGCTCCTCTCAGGTGAGCGATGGGAGCCTCCCTCTGGAGTGGAGAACGCCTCCAATTCCCCGGAGGGAGGATTCCTGATTAAAGCACAAGGATCCTGCTCCCATCGGCTCCTCCAGAGAGGCTCAGGAAGGTGCCGACATCAGAATGAACGTGACCCTCCTGAAGGCGGCTGATGATGCAAAGGTCACAAGAAATGACTGACGAGGAGGAAAGTACATGCTAATATTTCTCCAAGAGGAGGAAGAATTGCATATAATGGGTGTAATATTCAGAGAGAGAGAGCGAGAGCGCAGCCCGGTGACTGATGCCAGCGTTTTAAAGGCACTTAAGCCTTAAATTTCCCCTTGATGGAAGTTATGTCACGTCACTCTGGCGCTGACACGGGGTTATGGGGGAAGTGTCACCAAAACAGAGCCAGAGGAGAGGAGCGCCAGGGAAAACAGAGGGTGCCTCATCTCCCTCTGCTCCTGGGGAAGGATCCCCCTGAAAGGTGTGCTCAGCACAGCTCCAGCCACTCACACTGAGCCTGGGCAGGTTTTGGGGTCCTTTTTCCTACAGGAAGAACCCCCAAATCCCCCTCTCCTCTGCAGCAGCTGGTTTTGATCATTAATACGAGCATCACACCCTCAGCTTGGACACGGCCAAGGGCGTGGGACTTGTAAATCCCCAGCTTTTGTCCAAGCTCCGTGTTTGCGTCAGATTGTTGTGAAACGAGGGGCTGGGAGAAATTCAGGGGTTCAGGGTGAGGATGCAGCACCCGCCCCAGCACCTCACCCCAATCCCTGCTCCAAAAACCCTCCTGATTTATTGATCTCTGAACTGGGCACACAAAACCCCCCAGTCAGGGTAGTAATCCAAGTGATAAACTTTCTGCTTCTCTATCACACAAAATAATTGTTCTGCCTGAGCATCATTATCCTGACATTTTTCCACTCCCGTGTCACTGACTGAAAATAAAGGTTCATTTCTCCCATTATAATGAGCTACACTTTCAATAATTCACTGGGAGCTTTTTCCTGGGCTTTATTTTTTAATCTTCATCACAAG
This sequence comes from Sylvia borin, assembly GCA_014839755.1. Lineage (NCBI taxonomy): Eukaryota > Metazoa > Chordata > Aves > Passeriformes > Sylviidae > Sylvia > Sylvia borin. The sequence goes on along the minus strand of CM025980.1, from coordinate 5,640,100 downwards.
GCTATAAAACTTGTGCCACTTTTCCCAGTGCTCCTGAAGGATCAGCAGCAGGAGAAGGGAAGTGCAGGTTTGCTGCAGTTCATTTAGTGGGATTTTCCTGTGCTCCTTTGGAACTATTATTATTATTATTATTATTACTATTACTATTTCCAGTGCCTACTACTGAGGAAAGACTAGGGTTCAGGGAAGACTTGCAATGAAATTTGGGCCCCAATTTGCCCTCCAGGCTGTTGTTTTACAGACATTTTCTGTTCCTGATTACTTTGATACCTGCAGGAATCTCTGAAATCCTTGCAAAACCATTCCAGGCTAAAAAATGAAAAATTTTTTTCCTCCCTCTCTTTGTATTGTTTCTTGCCTGGTTTGATGTATGATACCTTCATATATGCTCTGTGTACACATATTTAATTTTCCACACAGAAAGTTCTGCCTGTCTTCAGGAACAGGATGTGGGACTGGAAGCGTCATGAATTATGGTGCTATTTCTGAACGCTTTCTTCACCTACATGAAATGATTATTTGACAGAAGAGCCGTTCAATATTGCTGGAATAATTATTCTGCTTGTTTAATACATCAGTTTGAGCTGTTATCGTGTATTCTTCAAAATGCTGGATAATTACATAAATAATTAGGAAACATCCCATCAGTGCATTCTAGGGCAAAGCAGAGCTGCTGATCTTTTCTACACGTGGCACTAAAACTTGGGGACAGAGGAGGGGATCCGTGGCACCACGAATAGATGGTTTTCCATAAATTCCCAATGTTTGTTGGCTCCTCCTCATCCTCCTGGTGCCCTCGTGGGGCTGCACATCCCTAAAATCACGGGATGAGCTGGTTATTTCCACAAATTAAATGTGTTCAAATGTTTTTTTCTGACCAGAAGTGTGTTTTGTGTCTGGCCCAAGCCAAGGACTGGGCATTCCATGGGATCCCATGGCCAGCAAAGCCACTCCTGCCCCTTCCCTCTCCCTCTGCAGCTCCTCTATTGATCCTTAACCTCCTGGAGGTTTATTAACACTTATTAATTAGCACACGAGGCCGAGGGGAGGTTTGTCAGCTCCTTCACCTGCCATTCCCAAACCCATCTCCTCCTTTTGCACTGGGAAGGGATATTTTTTCCCCCCTCTCTTTTTAAGAAAAAAACCAGGGATGGGTGTGAAGGGTGCTGTGGGCAACCTGGAGAAGATGGAATTTCTTATTTTGAGGAGGATGGGGGAAGGATGGACCTGTGTCACCTGTGTCACCTGTGTCACCTGTGTCACCCCCAGCAGCCCCAGGATGGGCAGGAGAGGCTCTGCTGGCTGCTGGAGCTGCAGGCCTGGCTGCCTCAGCTCAGCCCTTTGAACATTTAACAAGAATAAATCAGAGCTTCGAGCGAGGCTCCTCGAACGTCGCGGGGAGGGTTGGAGCGGAGCTCTGCCTCTTGATTGAATTTCCCTGCCTTTGTTCAGACGGCTCTGCGGTGAGGGGAGGCAGCAGCACCCCCTCAGCTGTGAGACCCCAGCAGCCCCGGCCCCCTCCCCGTTTTTTTGGGGGGGACATCTGGTGCTGTCGGCTGAGCAGTTCCATCACGGCTCCCCTCCGCTGTCACCGGGAGAACGCGGCGGAACAAAAACAAAAGACGTGACAAATTTGTCCTTTTCTCTTTCATAATTAACCAAAATATCTCGTTGTGTAGCAAAGCGTGGCTCCTAATTAACAGACAGGCGAGAGGCTATTTTTAAAAATCCAGACCCCCAGTAATTATATTTGCAGCGGAGAATGATATTTCAGTCAAACGCGACAGACAGTGAGCCAAGCTCCCATGTGAGGCAATTAATATTTCACACCTGCCAAGCAAATCAGTGGCAGGGAGGGGAGGGGAATGGCATTGATGCTGCTCTGGAGGGGCCCTGCCTGTTCATGGAACACCAAAAATCCTCCGCTTGGCTCTGGGGTGGCCGCCGAAGCAGCGCTGGCTGCTGTTGGGACAAAGAGAGTTGGCCAAAATGGCCAGCGGGGAATGGAACGGGGAGAGGATCCACGGGAAGGCAGCTGGAAAGGGCAGAGGAATAACCAGAAACTGAAATTAATTGGCCTTGCCTTTCCCAGCACAAAGTTATTTTTCTTCTCCTGGCTGCTCTCCTGGCCCAGGGCTCTGCTCCACCAGTTCCTCGGGGCTCGGCTGCCCCTCTCCCGAGAGCTGTCCACAGCAGCCAGTTCCTTTGCCCTGGTATGGAGACAAAAGCCTGCCTTTTCCTTCCCCCTGTTTGTGCAGCTCAGGATTAATCCGGCCGTTAATGGAGAATCTGTCAGCCTTTGGATGCTCTGGAAGTTGGGAGGAGATTCACGGGCGTGTGAGGCCATCTGCTTTTATCGGGAGGGTTTGGAAACCTGGCGTTCGATTTGTTCTGCGGGATTTGACGGGGGATTATTCTCCAGATTCCAAAATAATTAAGGGAATCAAAAAAGCAGAAAGAACAGCGGCGGGGAGGAGGAGGCAGAGGGAGGAGAGGCAGCTCTCGACCTGTGCTCTCAGTAGGACAGGCTGACAAACCTTTGTTCCTGTGCTCGGCAATAAAATTCCACAGGGTGATCCTGGACAGCAGCAGAGCCACAATTATCCCTCGTTCCTGGGTGAATTTAAAGCTTTTTGTGTTTCACCACGGAGCTGGTCAGGGGAAGGGGTTTTGTGGTCCACACTTGGCTCTCAGACACTCCGTGACACGTGCCCCGGGCGCTGCAGCTCTGGAAATTTCCCTTCCAAATTACGGAGGAATCTGGGCCAGGCTGGAGCCTCCATTGACCTCCTGCCACCCTCCTAATGAGAAAAGATGATGGTTAAACTCCAGGGGGAGGAAAACCAAACAAACCTCCTTTCCTCCATCCAAACAAACCTGCAAACCTGTAACAATTAATCTGAAACGGGCCGGGAGAGGTCCCGGCACGGGGTTTGCGTTTCCAAGGCTCTCTCCTCAGCACTCCTGAGCCTGCCCACATCGATCGTGGGGCCTTTGCCACCCCAGGGCTTTCTCTAAGTGATGCGGCGTCACCTCCCATCGCCAACCCCTCCCTGAGATCACAGATGGGGCTGGGGGGAGCTGTGTCCCACAGGATGGAAGGGAAAATCCTTTCAGGTCGGTTCAGAGCATTCCTCATCCCAAAGTCCCCGTAGGAATTCCCTCAGTGCTCCCACTGCCCCGGCCAAAGCCACAATGAGCCACTCGTGACCCTGCTGTGGCCACCAAGGTGCCACCCTGAGCATGGAGGGGACAGAGGAGCCGTGTCCAGAAAGTTCTTCCTGGCCCTGAACCCTTCAGCTGCTCTGGGAGCACCCGGAGTCATTAACTCTGTTCCTGCAGGAGGTTCTGCACCTTGGTCTTTGCTAATGCATTCTTTATTATCTGATAAATATATCTTTTTTTTCACCACAGCACTGAGAAGAAAATTCGGGGTGGTGCCCACGATTTCATGGAATCACAGAATTACAGAATGTCCTGGGTGGGAAGGGACATTAAAACTCGTCCCACGCCACCCCTGCCATGGACAGGGACATTTCACATGGTCCCAGATTGCTCCAAACTTCATCCAGCCTGGCCTTGGACACTGCCAGGGATGGGGCAGCCTGTGCCAGGGCCTCCCATCCTCCCAGGGAAGGATTTATTCCCAACATCCCATCCCAACCCACTCTCCTCCAGCCAGACCCTCTCAGTGAGACACACCGTCACTGGTGGGGTAAAACAGCTCCATGATCCCAAATGTCCATTCTGCGGGATGTTCCCACAGAACAGGACTGTCCTGTGAGTCCCACCTCCTCCCTCACTCCCTTTCCCGGGAGGTTTCACTGGATACCATCTCCTTCCATATGCACTTTGATTCCCTGTGATCCCGGGAGCTTTTTTTGTTCTATTATTCACCGTGGGTCTGTGTTGTCTGCGCTTATTACGAGCCATCAGAAGGTACCTGGGAGTCTGCAGCCTTCCCAGCCACTGCTATTGTACAAACACATCAATAAATAAGTGGTGTCTGAATTTAGCTGCGAGCTCGGAGCTGCTGGCACAGCCCTGTCATTTTTTCAGGTCAGCTGGCGCTGCACTTAAAATAGTTTTGCTGTTGCATCCTTCTCTTCAGGAGGCAAAACCAAAGAAGTGGCTCTTAGATTCCTATTTCTTTTATTTTTTTTTATTTTATTTTATTTTTATTTATCCCTCTGAGAACAAGGACACGACTTGAAACTCCAGACAAAAGGAGAGGAGGTTTGGAATTCAGGCCCCGGCGGTTTCCAGAGCAGTGGGTCAGCAGCAGCAGGAGTCAGTAATGACCGAGAACGCTCCCAGCCCCGCGTTTGAACAAATCCTCCTTTGAAAAATGGAAAAAGCCTCGTCCCTCTGGGACCTCATTTCCCAGGTAGAAAAACAGCAGCACTTTATTGCCGGCAATTGGCAGGGTGGAGACAAGAGCCCCGTTCCCCCCGGTGCCGCTGGAGCTGCTTTTCATCGCTGCCCCTGGTGGGTTTCTCATCTCCTCCTGCTCCAGGAGCACCCGGCACTCGGCTGCTCTTTGCTCAAAGCCTTGCCTTCATTTCCTGATCACAGTTGTGCTTTCTCTCTCAGAAACACCACCAAAGTCGGATTTTTAAATTTTTTGAATTTTTTTTAAGGCTCTGCTTCCTTTGCCTGAATTACAGCTGGAGAGGGGGGATCTCCCTGGAGACAAAGGCAATGAGATTTTTATTTTTTTCCCTAATTCTCTGGGCAGAAGGGATGCTCAGCAGGAGCCAGCCAGGCTTCTGACAAATCTAAACGTGGGATCAACAAGGAGGAGCCATCAGGTGGTTGTGTCTGAAGTATATTTGCAATGATAATAAATTAAACACATAAAAGTAGCCAATAGGGGACTTTTTTTTCACCAAAAGGTTGGGTGAGAACTGGAAAAGATGAGCCTGGGTGGAGTCCCCGTGCCTGGAGGGGTTTAAAAGATGTGTGGATTTGGCACCTGGGGCCGTGGGTGGGATTGGCAGAGCTGGAGAACGTCGGACTCAAAGCTCTTTTCCAACCCAAACGATTCCACCATCCCATAACTGCATTGAGAACGAGCAGCATTGCAAACCCAGTTTATTTGGAATTAAATTTTACATTAAACGTCTCATCCACCTCTCTCGGGGCATCCACAGGATGGACTTGCTGCAGTGCTGGCCACGGATGGAGGGCTCCAGTCATGAATCCAGCTCTCGTGCTCCGATGACATCCATAAAATAGGGAAATAAATTGCAATTAGCAGGCTGCAGATCTGGATGGAGGAGCCAATCTTCGCCCTGAATTACCAGACTTATGCTTTAATGATTTTTATCGGTGTTTCACGGTGCTGCTGTTTATTATAGTTAAACATTTTTGGAGGGGGCAGCGACGGGAAGCAATCAACGGAATCAGGTTAATGAGAACCCAGCAGCGTGCAGGGCTCTGATGGATGGGGCAGGAATGTGACTGCTCCAGCTCTGCCCTCTCCTCTCTGTCCTCCCACGTTCCTGCAGCTCCCTCTCGGTCCTGGTGTGTCCAACTCATTTTGGTACATGCAAATTAATGGGGAAATTTCCAGAAAAATTTCTAAAAATCCAGATTTTGAGGGTATCTGGGTACCTCAACACCCTGAGAGGAGCTGCCTAAAATCAAACCTTGTGCATCTGATGGCACACGGGGATACAGCTGCACCCTGCAGAGATGGGTAATTCACTTATTTACCCTTCCCAGGGGATTATCATAAAATTCAAGGGTGATTTGGGTTGGAAAGAACCTTAAAAATCCTCCAGTCCCACTCCTGCCATGGGCAGGGACATCTTCCATCCTCCCAGGTTGCTCCAAGCCCTCTCCAGCCTGGCCTTGGACACTTCCAGGATAGCAATTAAAATATTGGGTTTAGAATTAAAACTCATATATATGGCTTTTATACATATATATATATATATATACACTTTATTTTTTTTTAACTTGTGTAAATTTTTGCCCCTTCATAACCCTTCTAACCGCATTTAGCTGTGCTCTGCTATTTATCACCCTCTTACACAGCTGCTACTCACCCACTTACACAGAGCAGAATCGTTTCTCCGAGAGAAACAGCTGAAAAAAAGCCCTTCAGAATCTCGGGCTTCTGCTCTTCAGATCATATATTTCATTCTAAAAAAGGTCCTGGAAATCTTAAAAAAAAAAAAGAAAAAAAAAAGAAAGAAAGAAAAATGCATGGCTGCTGCAAGTCCAACACACCGTTAATAGAAGTGGTCTATTAAAACAAATTGCTCGGTATGATCGTTCTGCTAAAATCAATGCCTTCAAATAATAAAGCAAATCTGAAGTGCACACACGACTCCAGTCGGGCAAACCATCTGCTGGAGAGATTGCTGAGGAGTTTTATGCCTGAAACTTTTACTCGCAGACTGTTGGTTCAAATCTAATCGAGGCGCTGCTCATTTACTGCCTCCCGTGTGCTCAGCGCTCCTCGGGCCGTCCCCAGGTCTTTAATGCCGCTTGAAGGGATGTAAATCAAGGCACTGAAACCTTTTTTCCAAGAAACTCTTCCCCAGAGGAAAACTCTCCTGCAGCAACACCGGAGGTGGAAGGAGTCAGGGGAGGAATTGCCTCGAAAAACAAGGCGAGAAGGGGCAAACCCCACGGCCCGAGAGGAGGAGATGCTTTTCCCAGCAGCAGGAACAGGGGTTTGGGTGGGGGGAAAAAAAGGGAATTCTGGCACAGGATGGGCACGGAGCTGCTGGAGTGACCTGGAAACAGTTGGTGGCCCATGGAGCAGAGCAGACAGGAAACCAGTGAGGCTGCCCCAGCAGCAGGGCTAAAAAAAGCCCTTTGTTGTCCTGGAAAGGAACCCCTCCTGGATTTGAGACGGGAAGAAGGAGGTCTGTGGAGATGATATCTCCCCATCAGCACAGCAAAAGCAGCAGCAGAAGGAACAAGAGAACACAAAAACAGCCCTGAGACTCATCCAAAAACCCCCTCGAATTGGAGCTGTGTGGGGAATGGCTGTCACTGCAGACCTGGGAATGCCTGGAGGAGGAACAAAGGGAGGGATTCGGGGAGACCTTTTAGCACCTCCAAGTCTCCAGGGCACTTTCAGGACTCTTCAGGACACTCCAGTGCAGAAATTGAGGCAAAAACCTCTCCAGAGCTGCCGTCCCACAAAGGATGCCCTGGCAGGAGTTTCTGGAGGAAGCATTTCCTGCCCCGACAGTTACAATAGAATCACACCAGCGTGCAAATCCCAGCGCCAGCAAACAAAGGGGTGACAAGTTTTTAAGGAAATCACAATAAGGATGATGCTATCAGGGCAGCTTTGGGGCTCTTTGTCCTTTTTTAGGTAAATCCCATGAGTCCATCCCTCAGGAATTGGATCCCATGAGTCCATCCCTCAGGAATTGGATCCCACCAGCCCATCCCTCAGGAACTGGATCCCATGAGTCCATCCCTCAGGAATTGGATCCCATGAGCCCATCCCTCAGGAATTGGATCCCATGAGTCCATCCCTCAGGAACTGGATCCCACCAGCCCATCCCTCAGGAACTGCCCGCTCAGAGCAGAGTTTGTGTTCTCCTGCAGGTTCAGGAGCTGCCCTTGCTCAGCCCTGGGCAGGATTTGGTGCTGCCCCAAAGCAGCTGTGATCTCAACAGCGTTTTCCTAGGAGAAACAACCTGAACTTCACTAAATCCCATTTTATCTGCAGCTTTGTGCTCTGCTCTGGCTGTCCAGCATTCCCAAAGCTGCATCTCCTCCTCCTCCTCCAGCAGCAGCAGTTTTTGGGGGCTGAGGATGTAGGAGAGGAGCTGCTCTCCCTGGGTTTGGGGCAGTCTGGTTGCTCAGGCTGAGGGTTGGGATGCAGAACTCGTGTCTTTTGGGATTTCCCCTGCTCCAAGTGGCTCCGTGTGCCTCTGGAAGTGCTGTGGAGAGTCACCACCCACTCCAGTTAAAGTGGGAAAATCATTAAAATGCTTCAAAACTTGTGAATCGTGCAAGGTTGATTTACTTGATGCGATTTTGCACAGAAATATCCCTCGAGCCCTGCACATCCTCTGGGTCAGCAGAGCTGCTGCCTTGGGAGGATGGTGGGAACGGGATTATTTCATCTGTCCGAAATAGTAACTTTTAAAGGGGCGAGGAAATGACTGCACAGAAACCATTGTGTGCCATCTGCCTGCTAAAACACTTATAGAAAACATGTTTCCTGGCGTATAGCTTCGCAGCCATATGTCTATTGCATCATTCACAATTCAATTAAATCACCCTTAAAGGCTTGGAGAAAATCCCAGCCCCGTGTGAGCGAGCCTCCGTCGCCGTGCTGGATGAAATTTGGACACTTGATCCCACAAATGTTGGGCTGGAGTTGGCTCAGGCGTGGTTAACCTGATACAGCTGATGCTGAGTGCTGCGAGATAATTCGAGGGCATGTTCCTTATTGTGGGCTTGCAATTCCTGGCTGTAAAAACGTGTTCCTCTCTGAGGGAGAGGAAATAATTCCACGGGAGTCGCTTCGGGTGGGTTTAAAGGGAGAGTTGTGTCCATGAGAAAAGGTGGGATGAAGAGAAATAACTGGGCACAGTTTGGGATATTTACGATCTGCTGGGAGGTGTGTGCACAGAAACATCCAACAGCAAAGCCTGGCCTGCTCCTTGCTAGGCTGGGTCAGAGTTTTGTCAGCTGTGGGAGGAACAGGGTCCAGCACAGCAATTCCTGTGCCACAGGAACACACAGGCTCAGAAACCTGAGTGGCTGGATGGATGGAAGCATCCCTGGATCTATCCACAGAAATCCTCTGTGGACAGTGCATTCAGTTAAAGAATTATCTTACTAAGCCACTCGTTTTGTGGGTTTGTGGCTCTCCCTCTGAGGAAATGTTGGATTTCCCTGTGCTTTGCTCCCAAGGAGTTCTATGGGATGCTCTGACACGGGTAGTGAATAAAACAGGAATGAAATCCCACATCTCTGACACGGGGAATGTCGTTCCAATCCAAACCAGCTTCCACTGGAAACCAAACCCATGAGTTTCCCGTGCCAGACCCGGTCATGGCCTATTTTTAGTCCAACTCTCTATTTCTGGTTTGGTTTTGAAAGGTGAAGCAGACCCAGCAGCCAAACCCGGATGATCCCGTTGGCTTCTTTCATCCAGGAGCAGCCTGAGCTGTGGAAAATGTCCCTGTCCACAGCAGGGGTGGGATGGGATGGTCTTCAATGTCCTTTTCAACCCAAAATACTCCATGAATCTATCACTCTGATTTTTAGTCCTGTTATTCCACCCAAATTCTCACTTTCATAGACAAAAACATATCTGTTATTTAAATCAGACTCCTGTCTCACTCTGCCTTTCACATTTCATCTCTGAATTCATTTTCTGGGCTGATATGCAATGTAAAACCTGGTTACACACTGAGTCAGGCGCTTCCCAATGTGTGTCTGTGTGTTTGAGGGAGGGAAAAAAAGGGGGAAAAAAGGGAAAACTCTTGGTGGGAGCTGTTGGAGTCAGCAGGGCTGTGCCCACACTCAGGGTTTAAACCACGTTTTACCGGGACATTTTGGCCTTTAATAGAGCTGTGTGTCTCTGTCAGTCAGTAATAGATTGCTGAACATAATAGAAATCTTTATATAGATGTTGGAGGCCTTTGCTGAGCTACAGATGTTTCCTTCCAAGAAACATTTTCCTGCCACGGAACCACAGAAGGCTTTGAGAGCTGGAAGGGACATTCAAACATCATCTCATCCAACTCCTGTGCTCTGCTAAAAGCAAAAGCTACTGGAATTTTGTCCTGCAATAAATGTGGAAATACTGTTGGAGGATTTCTTTGTAGGTAACACCATCCTGTCCTTTTGTGTGTGTGTGTTTTTTAATCCTTTTCTGGCTGTAGCCACGTGATGGCCATTCCTGCCCAGGGCAGGGGCTTGGGATGAGTTTTTATGTCCCTTAAAACCCAAAGCACTTTCTGTGATTCTGTGACTGTAGAAGTGTTACAAGAACATCCACAAAAAGATAATACATTGAGTAAGAGCTTCCTCGTCCTTCTTTCCACAGTTTTCTTTCCTGTCCACCTCATTTTTTGATTTCCTGTTCCTGATGACTCCTTTAGTCACCTCATCATCCAGCTGTAAAAAAAAAAAAAAAAAAAAAAAAAAGGATGGAATTAATACTAAACTGAAGTTGAGTTTCCCAAGTGTTCATCTCCAATTTTTTTTATACCCAGAGGCCAAAAAATTTGACTCCCAGACTTCTTTGGGTTGGAAGGGGTATTGAGGATCCTCTCATTCCACCCCGTGCCATGGGCAGGGACACCTTCCACTATCCCAGCTTGCTCCAAATGCCCTCCAGGCTGGCCTGGAACATTCCAGGGATGGACATCCCCACCGAGCATCCCTCCCCCTGAGCTGCTCCCACGTGTGTCTGTCCCTGCAGGAGCAGGGAGCCAAAATTCTCCCTCGGTGAGGCTCATCCTGGTGATAAAACTGCAGCCAGAGCTCTGTGCTGCTCCCAGGGCTCCCACAAAACATCCCTAACGGGCTCGGGGCGGTTATGGCTCTCCCACCCTGCTCCTGCTGCAGCTTTAATGCCAAAGTTTTCTGCCTGTGGGTTTTTTCCCTGCCCCAGACCTTCTCTAAGCATCTCCCTGTTTGACTGGAGTCAATTCAGTGGAGTTAATGGAGTTCCTGCTCTCACATCCTCCAGTTCCTCGCTGAATTTGCCGAGAACATTTCTCATTCTGCAGCCCTTTTTTCAGCATTCCCCTGGGGTTTTTTCAGGGTGTTGGGGTTTGCTGGGCTGGACCTGGGGTTCCCCCACATCCCTGCAGGCTCAGGGCTGTGTTTGCTGTGCTCCAAGGGCAGCTCAGCAATCCCTGCGCCCGGCCGGATCGGGCTGTGTCCCTTCCCTGGGCCAGGCAAGCAGCAGCTCTCAGGAAAGGGTTAACCCCAGCGAGCCTTTGGGATCCTTTGCTGAGGAGAGGGCCGATCTTCTGTTTGTTTTGAAGCCGCTGGCAGGAAAACGGGGAGGAGAAAATTACCTAAGTGATAGTGAAGTTGCCACGAACTATATAAAAAAAAAAAACCAAACCCAACAAACTGGGAAATCAAAGGCGGAGAAAACTCCACCTCGCCTGTCCTGCACCACAAAGCACAACCCCTGGAGGAGAAACCCACCCCAGCAGCGAGTGATCTCAAAGGTTTGAACTCCAACCAAGCCGCATGAGCTCAGAGCTGCGGCAGGGCTGAGCAGCCCCGGGCCGGCCGGGCAGGATCCCGCTGCACCGGGAGCACGGAACGCCGAGTTCGTTGGGAATTCTCCCAGCCATGAAGTGGAGGCAGCTCCTCGGCATCGCCGTCTGCCTGCTGGAGCTGGCTGGTGAGTATTTCACTGCCCCAAACCACCCCCGGCTCACTGCAGCTCCTCGGGGAGGGGAAGATGCTTCTCCAGGAGTTTGGGATTCAGTGTCACCCCAAAACGCCGCGGTGACGTTATTTCACAGAGCAGCAGCAGCATCCCCGTGTGCCAGGGAGATAAAAACCCCAAAACCCTCACTGCTGCTGTGGAAAGGACAGGACTGGGGAGCTGAACTGCCCCAAAATCCTGGATAACACCAGGGGATGGGAATGCAGCAGGCAGAGTGCAGCCACAGTTCAAGTTGTCTCTCAGCCCGCGCTGGTGTAAACGAGCCACGCTTTTCTTTTTGCGGTTGGAACTAAACATTTGCTGAAAATCAAATGAATCGCCATAAATATTAAAATCTCCTATTGCGGCTCTTCAAATATTCATCATATGGAGCAATGAATAACAGCGCCGAGATTTTTTTTAGGTTTTTTTTTTTTTCTTCTCTAGGTGCTACTTTTTTTAAAGGGTTGTATTTTAGGGAAATATTATCATTTTTGTCCCAAACCCAACAGCCATGAGGTAATAATAATAAAAAAAAAGGACTAAAAAAGTGAAGCAGCACTCTGTGTGTTGCCTGGTGTGCTGGGACAGGAGCCAGGAGCCTGCGGGTGTCTCCTCAAATGTAATTCTTTTCTTCCTCACACGAATGTGAGGGAAGAGATCCATTGCAGGAATTCTCTGGGTTTTGTTCTCCTGTTTCACAGAGTTCCCTTCATGTTCCCCTGGCTGCCCAGGTAAATCACTCACCTGAGCTGCTGGCTGACCCTCCAGTCCGTGTGAATTTTATAGGAATTGAGAAAAAATCCAATTTTATTTGAGTGAAATGAGGTTCAGGACTGTGAGGCTGGGCTGAACCGAGGGAGGCTGTGAGACAAAAGCGTGAGGCAAACCTTGAGCCTCCAACCTCGAGTTCCAAACCTTGAGTTCCTTGCACAAAATTGATGGGCCAGTGATAAAAAGCCGGGATTTTGGAAGGACCAAGCCACTGGGCAGCAGCTTTAATGCTGAAAATGTCCTCGCACAGCCCATGCCCATCATTCCTGCAGGATATTCCTGCCTGGAAAGTGGAGGAGGCTGATTTCTCCTCGGTGTAGCTGCTGCGAGAACCCAGGAGGCTCCTCCTCGGGGCTCTGCTTGTTCCTCAGCTCCGTGGGGAACCCCAGAGAAGCCACCCAAGGCTCCAGTTGTGCAACTTCCATGGAAATCCCAACTCTGGCTTTGGGCTCGAGTTGCTCCTGGCAGAGCTGCTGAGGGTGGGAGCACCGGGCTCCTCCTGCTCCCAGGACACCTTCGGCTCAAGCCAGGTGTTTTATAAGGGCAAAAAACACCCTTTTGTCACTCTGGGACAGGAATCCTACAAATGCTGTGTGTGGATGTGATGAGGGGAGGACGGGGTTTGAATTCCAGGACCCAGGAGCAGCCTGGGCCCAGCCACAGGAGCAAATCCCCTGGGAAACCCGACCTCAGAGGCAGCAAATCCCCTGGGAATGCTCCTCCTGCTTCTCTGGGCTTCTTGCTGAGTTTCCAGGAGCACGGCAGAGGCTCGCAGCTGGTGCGCAGAGCGGGCTGCAGTTCCCGCAGCCTCCTAAGCTCCTGGGAGGACGCTGTGAGCAGCTTGTGTTGGAAAACTGGGCACGGATAAAGCACACGGAGAACTGTCCTGTGCTTGTCTCACAGTGAACGTGGGGAAGGGAGCATGGATTGCCTTTGTGCCTCATAAAAACCTCTTTGTTTCTTTTACTTGACTTTCCATCTTCCTTTTTTTTATATGTATATTTTTTTAATTCATCTCTGCCAAGCTTGGTTTTTAGAAAAAAATCGCTTTTCCTGCCACTTTCACACGTTCTTTCTTTCCTCCGCTCCTTTTGCAACACTTGTGAAAGTTCTGAAAATCAGGAAAGGAAAAGAAAAAAAAAAAAAAAAAGGAGACTTTAAAACTTCCAGCTGCTGGAGCTTAACATCCTTTAGAGGCTGCTGCTCCAGCCAGGAGAAATCTCAACCCCGGGAAGGTGCTGAGCTCCTGGGCTGCCCCAGAGGCCCCAAGCCCAAGGAAAGCCTGGGAGCAGCAGCTGGGCTTTGGTGGGGCAGCTCGGGGGGCTCCCCCAGCCCCCGGCCCCACACCCACATCCTGTCCGGGCCAAGGGAAAGGAGGAGGGAAAGGAGTTTTATCAGATATTTCCAGAGGGAAGAGGGCTCCACCCGCTTGAATTCCTGCCACATGGCTGAGAGCTGCGGAGCTGGAAAGGCGTGAGTAATGCCGGCTGGAGTCCTTGGAGGGGCTGCTGGGGGAGCGGGGGCTGGCTCCGGCCCCGGGGCTCTGCGTCCCACAGCTCTGGGGCTCTGCGTCCCACAGCTCTGCATCCCACAGCTCTGCATCCCACAGCTCTGCATCCCACAGCTCCAGGGCTCTGCGTCCCACAGCTCTGCATCCCACAGCTCTGGAACCTCAGGGCTCTGCATCCCACAACTCCAGGGCTCTGCATCCCACAGCTCTGCATCCCACAGCTCCGGGGCTCTGCATCCCACAGCTCTGGAACCTCAGGGTTCTGCATCCCACAGCTCCAGGGCTCTGCAGCCCGTGGCTCCAGAGCTCCTCTCCTGCATCCCCTGGTCCCTTTACCCTCCTCTCCTGCATCCCGTGGTTCTGCACCCTCCTGTTGTGCGTCCCCTGGTCCCTCACCCTCCCCTGCAGCCCTGGGACAGCAGTGCCCTGCTGCCAGCCTGGGGTATCCCTGGAGCTCCCGGAGCTCGGGAATAAATTCAGCTGAAGATCCCCTGGGCCAGGGTGTGTGTGTCAGGTGCCCAACCGGCCCAAGGCTCAGCAGAAGGTTTGCCAGAGGTGGACCAAGAGATCTGAGCCAGGATCAGCTCAGGAGGGGCAGGTCCTGCCCGGAGATCCCCAGTGGGATTCACCTCCCTCGGTTTTGTTTGCTGTGGGCGCAGGATTGGGATCCAGTGAGGGAAACTTTCCTTCTCTTTCCTGAACCTTTGCCACTGCAGAGCTGTTTTGTGGCCCTGACTCAGTGCTCAGGGACGAGTCTTGGAGCAAGTTTAACATTTCTATTGTTGCTTTTTCTTTATTCAATCCAGGATCCTTCCTAAGCCACATTATTAAAATATCTTTAAAAAATAATTTACTTTTTAAAACCTAGGTGGGTGAACACAATGGCTGCTGTGAAAGTGCAATTTTCTTTCCCATCCCTGCACGCTTTTGCTCTTGCATGTGCTTGCATTGCCAGGTGAAGATTTCTCCCAGGTTAATAAATAGCTTGGCTTAAACTCTAAACCCTCAATCCTAACAAATTGATAAAGTTTAATGAAGCCATTAAAAATGTATGGCGCAATAAATAACCCTCTTTAGCTGAGCACCACGTGGATTATCCAGCCCGCATCTGGATCATTATTTATCTCATGAGCCCAAAGATTTAAAAAATAAAAAAACCTCATCCACGTTTTGTGGTGAAACTCCTGCACAAGCTCCAAGAAAGGCAAGAAAAAGAAATCCAAAGTGACAGCTCCTCTCCCAAATCACCCTGAGCAATGGCCAGGCCTCCACTGCAATGCTCAGCGCTGAAAAGGCTTTGATTGGAAATTCCTCAGGTGCTCTGCAAACATCTGGAGGAGTTCAGAGGTGCTGGGGTGGCTGTGGCACTCGGGGAGGTCAGGCCCGGGTTCTGGTGATGTCAAATTTCCTGTCCATGGCCAGGAAAACACGGAGCTGTGTGTGGAGCCTGGCCCTGGCTCCCCGCTGCTCCTGGCTCTGGGCACGCCGTGGTGCCTCCTGCTTTTCATTTGCTAAAAGTCATGGGGAAAACTCGCTGATTGAACCAGCTGGAAACATGAATTGGCTTGGAGAAGGGAGAACTTCTCCCCCTGAAATAAAAACTGTGCCAGAACCTGTATTTCAGCTCCAGACACCTGCACTGAGCCCTCAGCAGGGCCCCCCCAGAGCAGCTGCGGGGTGGGATGGATGGATGGGATAGATGGGATGGATTGGGATAGATGGGATGGATTGGGATGGGATGGATGGGATGGGATGGATGGGATGGGATGGATGGGATGGATGGGATGGATGGGATGGATGGGATGGATTGGGATGGGATGGATAGGATGGGATGGGATGGATGGGATGGATGTGATGGATAGGATGGGATGGATGGGATGGATAGGATGGGATGGATGGGATGGATAGGATGGATGGGATGGGATGGATGTGATGGATAGGATGGGATGGATCAGGATGGACATCACCAGTGTGGACAGCCCCACAGGACCAGTCCGGCCCCTCCATTTCCCTTCTGGCCCAGCCTCTCACAGGAGGAGCAGCTCTGCCCCTGTCCCCCATGGCCAAACCCCGGCGACCTGGGGCTCTCCCTGACAAACCCTGCAGGCTCTGAGCTGGGGCTGTGACAAACCCTGCAGGCTCTGAGCTGTGCCCTGACAAACCCTGCAGGCTCTGAGCTGGGGCTCTCCCTGACAAACCCTGCAGGCTCTGAGCTGTGCCCTGACAAACCCTGCAGGCTCTGAGCTGGGGCTGGGCTGTGACAAACCCTGCAGGCTCTGAGCTGGGGCTGTGTCCTGACAAACCCTGCAGGCTCTGAGCTGGGGCTGGGCTGTGACAAACCCTGCAGGCTCTGAGCTGGGGCTGTGACAAACCCTGCAGGCTCTGAGCTGGGGCTGGGCTGTGACAGACCCTGCAGGCTCTGAGCTGGGGCTGGGCTGTGACAAACCCTGCAGGCTCTGAGCTGGGGCTCTCCCTGACAAACCCTGCAGCTCTGAGCTGGGGCTCTCCCGCTCTCCCTGACAGACCCTGCAGGCTCTGAGCTGGGGCTGTGACAGACCCTGCAGGCTCTGAGCTGGGGCTGGGCTGTGACAGACCCTGCAGGCTCTGAGCTGTGCCCTGACAAACCCTGCAGGCTCTGAGCTGGGGCTGTGACAGACCCTGCAGGCTCTGTGCAGCTGGGCCAGCCAAGCCCTGAGTGGTGACACAGAGCAGCTCCTGCCAGGCCCATCCCCATCCCAATCCCCCAGCCCTCAGTGCCCAGTGCTGTTTCCCTGGCAGCAGATCCTGCTCGGGACCTGCCAGAGCTGCTCCATCTCTCAGGGTGGTTTGGGAGGATGAAGTAACTTTTCTTGGAGC
Organism: Sylvia borin; assembly: GCA_014839755.1. NCBI lineage: Eukaryota > Metazoa > Chordata > Aves > Passeriformes > Sylviidae > Sylvia > Sylvia borin. Next base: position 5,623,574 of record CM025980.1, on the reverse strand, counting down.
TGGGGCTCCCCTGGGCAGAGCTACAAATGAAACAACACATTCTGTATGATTTTCTCTTTAGTGCCTGGATAAGAATCTTAAACACCAAGAGCCCTGGGGTAGAGACTGGAGCTGTTTGTTAAAAGTGGGAATGGGTCTTGGGGAGAGAGAAGGTTGAAGGAATGGGGAGAAATGCATTTTCACTGACTCACACAGCTCATTCCAGGAGGAAAAGCTGGAAGTGTCATCTCTGTAACGCAGCAGGAAGCAATATATAAACTTTAAGTTAGAACAGCAAACCACTCTCCAAACATTCTGCTTTACCTCCAAAGATGTTTTCGCTCATGAGTCAGGGCTGATCCCGAGCCAGTGGGAATGTTTCTATTTACTTTGAGATCGTGCCTGCAACTGTAAATCCAACTTATCTATCCTGAGGCAGAGCAGTGATCCCTTCCAAGGCTTGATTCTTTCCTCCCAGGATTACAAACCCAGCCTGCTCTGAAATCCAGCTTTGTGCAGAGCTTTGTGCATGCACCAGTGAGCTGGGGCTGGGGTGACCGTGGGGACCAGCCTGTCCTGCTGCTCCTGCAGGAGCCTCTGCAAGGGGCTGGTGCTCACCTGGATGAAAAGTTTCTCTCCCAGATGTGCCCCGAGTCTCCCAGCCGGTTTGGGGCAAGAAAATGTGGATTTGGGAGAGCAGCTAAACCTTTCCTGTTTACCCCCAGGGGCTCAGGGCTGGGCTGGGGGTCCAGCAGCCCCTAAGAGCTCCCTCTCCCCTCAGGCTGCGCTGCTGAGAGCACGACAGGCCCCCCAACCCCGGCAACCATGGCTGTGACAGAGGGGGACATCAGCACCGGGACAGCCACCAGTGCCACCACTGCCACCACGGCCACCACGGCCACAGGACAGCCCAGCAGCGCCAAACCAACCTCTGGTAACCTCTCCCTTTGTTCCCTCTGTAATTCCTGGTAGCTTCTGGGTTAATAATTAGATTTGTTATTATTAATAATAATAATAATAACCATTTAATATTAGATTTATTAACAGGCTTGCACTGTTAAGGCATGGTTCGTGCTCTCAAAAAAAGAGGCTGGGCAGGAATTGTTCCCTGGGAGGGTGGGCAGGCCCTGGCACAGGTGCCCAGAGCAGCTGTCCCTGGACCCCTGGCAGTGTCCCAGGCCAGGCTGAGTGGGGCTTGGAGCAGCCTGGGACAGTGACCGGTGTCCCTGCCATGGCTGGGGTGGCACCGGATGAGTTTTAAGCTCCCTTCAACCCAAAGCAGTGTGTGATTCCCTGATGGGAGGCCCAGCTCAGGCTCCGCAGGGCTCTGAGGGGATGGGGGTGCCCAGGGAGTGTCCCTGGCACGGTTTGGGGCAATGCCCGGGGTGGCGGTGGCACCTTGGCCCTGGTGATGAGCCCCACCCTTCTGTGGGGTGTGTGTGACAATCAGGCAGCAGAACCGGGGCTGATGAGGGTTCCTGGAGAGCCACTGACTGCTGCTGGCTGTGACAAATGAGTGACAAATGAGCGTTGTCCTTCACTCCCCGTGAAGTGACTTACGGGGTTTCATCTCTCCCCTGTGACCTTCTCTCTGCTTTCCCTCCAAGCTGAAGGCACATCCAGCTCCGTGGCCACCAGCTCGGCATCACCAGAGCTCCTGGGGCAGCGGGGGAGCAGCTCCCAGCCCAGCCTGGCCCCCACGGCTTCCTCCTCGGGGCCCCACGGGAGCCCGGGGGTCCCCACAACCCAGAGCCCCCAGACCCAGCCCCCGGACAGCGCCGACACCTCGGGCTCCACGGCGAGCAGGAGCAGCTCTGCGGCCACCCCCGAGCATCCTGCTGTGCCAGCGGCCACCACAGCGTCACAGCCAGCCGGGGACAGCCCCGAGGTGAGCACGGGGCTGCCTGGGCAGGCTGGGCTGTCCCCAAGCCGGGCACTGCCACCAGCGCTGTGTGCTCTCCTTTGCAGCGTTCCCGCCCCCCCATCGAGTGTCACAGCGCCAGAGACGAGGGTGACACCGGAGACGTCTGCCTGCAGCTCAACGAGTCCCGCAGCTGCGTGAGTGTCCCGCGTGTCCCCGCGGGGGGACAGTGCAGCGGGAGGGGCTGCGGGGCTCCTGCAGCACTGGGGGCACTGGTGTCACTGGTGTCACTGGGGTCACTGGGGTCACTGGGGTCACTGGGGTCACTGGGGTCACTGGGGTCACTGGGGTCACTGGGGTCACTGGGGTCACTGGGGTCCTGCAGCCCTGGGGTCACTGGTGTCACTGGTGTCACTGGTGTCACTGGGGTCCTGCAGCACTGGGGGCACTGGGGTCACTGGTGTCACTGGTGTCACTGGGGTCACTGGGGTCACTGGGGTCACTGGGGTCCTGCAGCCCTGGTGTCCCTGGGGTCCTGCAGCCCTGGGGTCACTGGTGTCACTAGGGGCACTGGGGTCACTGGGGTCACTTGGGTCCTGCAGCCCTGGTGTCCCTGGGGTCCCTGGGGTCACTGGGGTCCCTGGGGTCCTGCAGCCCTGGGGTCACCCAGCACCCCCGGGGGGCTCTTTGGGGTGAGGAGCTCCCATCAGTGACCGCTGGGCTGATGCAGCAGGGGCCGGTCCCGGCAGGATCCCAAAGGGTGGATCCCAAAGGGGTGGATCCCAAAGGGGTGGATCCCAAAGGGATCACAGCGGTTCCAGGGGAAGTGCAACCTCCCAGCTGCACAAATCCTCCTTTTTCCTTTGAGCTCTGGGGTCAGCCCAGCTTCTGAAGCGTCTCCCAGCGTGTCCAGCAGGAAGTTCCCTTTGTTCTTCTTCTTCCTCTTCCCTGTTGGGAACAAAGGTGCCCTTTTTTGTCCTGCCAAGTGCCCTAGGAAAGAAAACAGGGCATTGGAAGGAGCTGCTCGCTGGCCCCGACAGCTCCTGAGGGAATCCCAGGCTCTCTGTGACCGTCCTTGGCCTCGTGCACCAAAAACGAGGAATTTTTAACAGCAGAGGGGGGTCTGCTGTGGGTGGGAGGAAGAAACCTTCCCCACCGGAGGCACAGCCTGCCCCAGAGGGTGGATGAGGCTGGATCTTGTGAGACAACAATGCCCTGGCTGTGAAACACGTCTAAACCACACGGTTTTAGTTTTGTCACGGAGGATGAGTGAGTGTGACTCGGCTTTCCTCTGCAGATGGGAGATTCAGTGGCGTTTAGGCTCGGCCCTGTGCACAGGGGCTGCGCCCGAGCAGGAACCCGCCGGGAAACTCCTGCGGGAGCCCGAGCTCAGATGCCATCCAGTGGGCCCTGAGCCCGGCTGGAGCGGGGCCCGTGCGGGATGGGCGTGGGGATGGGTGTGGGTATGGATATGGGGATGGATATGTCCATATGGATATGGGTATGGGTATGGGTATGGGTATGGATACAGATATAGATATGGATATGGGTATCGGTGTGGATATATGGATATATGGATATATGGATATGGATATGGATATGGATATGGATATGGATGTGGATATGGATATGGGTATGCACATGGATATGGATATGGGTATGGGTTTGGGTATGGATATGGGTATGGATATAGGTATGGATACAGATATAGATATGGATATGGGTATGGGTATGGATATAGATACGGATATGGACATGGACATGGACATGGATATAGATACGGATATGGATATCGATATGGATATGGATGTGGATATGGATATGGATATGGATGTGGATATGGATATGGATATGGATATGGATATGGATATGGATATGGATATGGATGTGGATATGGATGTGGATATGGATATGGATGTGGATATAGATATGGATATGGGTATGTATATGGGTATATGGATATGGGTATGCATATGGATGTGGATATGAGTATGGGTATGGACATGGACATGGATATAGATACGGATATGGATATGGATCCAGCACATCCAGAGCACCCTGGAGACTCAGAGCTCACACTCCCCGAACCCTCTGTCCCATCCCAAACATCCCCAATTGCCAGCGGGGCTCTCTGGAGGCTCCCAGCCTGCAGCAGAGCCCTGCCCTCGGCAGGTGGGACCAGGGGCTCAGGCTGCAGCTGGGAAGGCGATAAGAGCAGTGCTGGAGGGCGGCAGCCAGGAGGGACCGCGTGTCCCTCTCTCCTGCTGGCCTTCCCCGAGGCAAATGAGCAATCAGCTGGCACCCGGCGCCGCTAATTGCAGAGGGAAACTCTGACACTCGGATGAGTTCTTTCCACAGCGCAGAAAGGAAAATACACTCTTGGGTCTCTTGTTCCATCTTGGCCTTCCTCCCCGCCCCGAGCCAAGCTGGACGGAGACAGATGAGAATGATTTGTTTGTTGTTCTCCCGTGGAGGAGTTCCTGCGGGTTTGGGCACTCGGAGGATGGAGGGACCGGGGCAGCCCCGGGCACAGGGACGAGGGCACTGAGCCTAGGACAAGGGGAGTCTCCTCTTGCACAGCCCCAGCGCTGGGATTTAGCCCAGGGCAGGGCTCCTGGAGCTGTCTCTGTCTGTCTCTGGGTTGGGCACAGGCGCTGTCCCCAGCCCAGGGGGTGTCAGGGCGGCTGGGAAGGGTTTTAGCAAGGCTGGGCTTTGTCTTTGAGCTGGCTGTGGCTCCTTTCCCCGAGGAGAAAGCCCATCCTGTCTGATCCAGAGACTGGCCTGCAAAGGCTGCAGCTCCTCTCTCCTCTTCCTCTTCCACCCCAGCATCAGCTCGGCTCTAAAATGTGAGAAATTTGTGGGTTTTTTACCTAGCCTTTGATCAGCAACCTAGCAAAAACATCGAAGACATTTCCTAAACAGGAAGGCTCAATGCCTCTTTGTTATTTCCCTCCTTTCCCAGCCCCTGCCTGGGACTCTGAAACAATAGGGCTCCTCAGTCGTTCCAGCCCAAAAACTGGGGAGACTTGCCGTGAGACTCAGAGCCTAAATTTAGCTTTGTCTAAATGCCGTTTTCAAGAGTTGCTAATAATATCTTCGATTAATTATTTTTCATTAGGTTAAGAGATGAGAAACGAGCACCTCCAAGGTGCTGGGTCTGGGCAGGGCTGCGGTGGGAGGGGAGGCTCTGACACCCAGCTCAGCTTTGCAGGGCACAGAGGAGCCACCAAAACTCGAAAGGGAAAGCACAACCAACACCTGCACCAGCAGGGAATTGCTCCGTCCGCTTGGTTTAACGGCTGCTCTTTCTGAAAATTTCACAGGAAGAGTTTGTAGAGAGGAAGGGCTGGGATTTGTGGCGAGCGATATGTGAAAATGGAACCCACGGCGGGGCCTCCCCCTGCGAGATCCAACTGGCCCCATCCAGGGACTGTTTGCTCCTCACCCTCAAAGGAGACAAAGGTCAGTGCAGGACACTCCTTGGCTGTGACCCACGGATCACGCTGTGGGCAGAGGGACTGGGGTTCACACAGACCCTGGCAGGAGAAACCTCTCTGCAATTCCCTGCTGCATCCTCACACCCAAGGGGATGTTTCCAAATTAAGAAAAGGGGCTCAGTTTCACCTCAAGGCTTTTAAGGAAGAAAAAAACCCTGGAATTTTCCGTGCCCTCCTTACCGTGGTTGGTTCAGTGCCAGGACAAAGGCACCTGTTGGTCTCTGTAGCTGTTCTTTCTATTGGGAACAAGCCAAAGAACCCTCCTAAAACATTGAGTTCTTAAGAAGGAGCACAGAGGTGCTTTTTGGGGTGCCTTAGCCAGGTGTGAGGGGCTTTCCTGCACCTGGGCACGGCTTCTGTTTTGGTTTTGTATCGTTTGTTATTTTCCCTTTGATTAAAACCTTTTTGCTTTTCAAAGCATTTCTGATCAGCCACCTCACGATTATGTTAAAGCCGTTTCTGGGAGGTTGCAGGTCAGCCCTCAGGGCTTGATACACCACCACGAAGCCTGGATCCATTCTGCTCTTTCTTCTGGGGTCCTGCTGCACCCCTGGAGCCGTGGGACTGCCTCCAGGGGCAACCTTGGCTCCTCTGTGCCCAGCTGGGCCCTTTGGTGTGCCCTGAGTGCAGAGTGTGGGATCCATGTGAGATGTGTGTGATGTGTGTGTGATGTGTGTGTAATGTGTGTGATGTGTGTGTGATGTGCTCTCCTGTTTTCCGCCCTGCAGATTCTGCCAAACTCCTGAGGACGCTCCCCAAGTCTCACTGGGAAAAGGTAAATCTCTTAAGCAAATTCGCCAAAAAAAAAAAAATTAAAAAAAAAAAATTAAAAAGCCTGGCCAGGGGGCTGGAGGGGTGAGAGCCTCAGATGGTCAGACGAGGCTGAGGGAGATGCTGAGACTTGAACCTGCCTCCAGTTTGGAGGAGTGTAGAGATCCCTGGAATTCCCAGTCCAGCGTGGACAGGGCTGGGAGCACCCTGGGACACTGGAAGGTGTCCCTGCCAAGGCAGCGGTGGCACGGGGTGATTTTTAAGGCCCTTTCTAATCCAAACCATGCTGTGATTCTGTGGCTGGAGCCAAGCCCCAGCGAGGCTGTGACGGAGCCCAGGAGAACCAGGACAAGCCGTGGGGGCGGAAACGCTTGGACTGGCTCTGGGAAATGCTGTAGAGTTGTCACAGCAAGGGTCGGACCCCAACAATGACTCTCAGGACGGAACTGGCTTCTTCAAAAGGGTCAGGCTGACATCAGAGAATTCCTCCTTCCCCTGAGGCTGCCGCTGGCCCGGGGCGCTGAGCCGCAGGTGTCACCGCGGGTGTAAATGGCAGAGCTGCAGCACTCACAGAGGCCTCGGCCGGCTGCTCTGAACCCCGGGGTGTGCTCCAGAGGACAAAACCCCCTGTGCCACAGGCGGCTGCAGGCTGGGGATGAGCCTGGGAGGACGTGAGGGCTCCCGGGGCTGGGGCAGCAAAGCCCGGCTCTGGTTACGTGCCGTTTCCCAAGGAGGTGAGGAGCAGCATTGTTTGAAGCCTGTGCAGCAGATGCAAACGTTTCCTGTTTGTCTCACTCCCAGCTCCCTTTGGTGTTTGGTGGGGTTTTTTATTTTATTTTATTTTATTTTATTTTATTTTATTTTTTCCTCCAGTTTGGAATAGAATACCTCAAAAAGGAGAGTGCGAGGAGCCGGCGGGACTCTTCCCAGAAGACCCTGATCGCCCTGGTGACCTCGGGGCTGCTGCTGGCGTTCCTGGGGCTGGCTGGATATTTCCTGATGAAGCGGCGCAGCTGGAGCCCGGCGGGGGAGAGGCTGGTCAGTGCTTACAGGTGGCAGAGCCGCAGGTAGAGAGGAGCCCGGCAGCACAGGAGGGTCCGGGGGGACAGGACAGGGACATCCCCAGCCCCTGTGGCTCTGTGCTCAGCCCCAGGTGTGTCCCCGGGGCAGCCTGGGCAGGCCGAGGGGAAGGGGCACTGAGGGGGAACATCTTTGGTCTTCCAAAATCAGCTCCTGCAGCAGCTTCCCCGAGGTCTAACACTTATTTTTGCTCGGCAGTAAGAACTCATCCAGCAAGAGCCACTCCTCCAGAGCCACTGAAACCTCACGAGTCTGTCATTAAAAGTGACGCCCTTTAATTTCCATTCCTTGTGTGAGCCCCGTGTCTGTACCCGTGCTGTAATAAAGGCGATTTCCCCCACCGGCCATGGCAATAAAACATATCAAGAAAGAAAGAAAGAGGCAGAAATTTCCTATTTCCATTCTCCCCGTCCCAGGCAGGCTGACCCTCCCCGCCAGTGACTTTTGGGGACGTGCCCCTGTGTAAAGCGAGGCCGGGCCGTGATTTCCCCATCCCTGCTGTGTCCCGGGAGGCCAGCAGGCCGTTCCCTGGCCAGGAGGGATGTCCCCAGAGCACAGAAATGCCCGTGGCAGAGGCAGGGACACTGGCCCGTGTCCCTGATGCTGGCAGCGTGTCCCTGCAAACCCCTGGCGCTGCCAATCCCAATCCCAGGTGAGGCGAGTCCAGCCCCCCCAGGGATGGGAGACTGAGTGAACTCCAGCCTGGCCACTGCTGGATGCTGCTGCGGGAATTCCAGCTGGGAAGTGCCCTCTGGAATCACCACTGCCAATGCCAGGCCTGCACAACCCCTGGGGGGTTCTTGTGAGGGATGCAGGCAGCTCTGAGGGCCCTGGATGCTCCAGAGGCACCTGCCCCTCACAGCCCTGCTGAGCTGAAATTCCGCACTTGTGCCACACCTGGCAGCGAGCTCTGCCCTTCAGAGGGAGGGCACGGGAAGGAAAAGAGACAATTCCCATCATTTCCATTCCGTGGCGGCTCCTCCTTGGCCAAAGGGGCCAGCAGAGCTTCTGCCCCAAGGCAAGGTGTGCTGCAAAACCGCTTAGGAGAGAACAACAAAACCTGACAGCTCCTCGTGCAGGTGCTGGAGATAAAACTGCGGTTCTGGGTTGGTCCAGGCCCTCTGCTCCCCTCGCTGTCAGCCAGGGCAGTGCCCTGACCGGGGGCTGTCTGTCCACCCAGCGCCTTTTCCCTGCGCTGACTTGTCCCTTGTGTCCCCGGCAGGCTGAGGACCCCTATTACACGGAGAGCCAGGGGAACACCATGCTGATGACACCCTCCCAGGAGCCGGCGGAGCTGCAGGAGAAGCCCAACCTGGCCAACGTGAACGGGGGCACGCAGGAGAACGGGACGGGCCAGGCGGGCTCCAAGAACGGCCACTCGGGCCACCAGCGCAGCCCCGCCGACACCGAGATGTGACAGCGCCCGCAGGGACGGGGCGGGGCAGGGCACATCCCTGGACACACAGGGAATCGCAGACCACCTGTATCGTGTCCGTGAGGAACTTCGAAACCAGCCTGAAGCGCATTGAGGGGCAGAGCTGCCAGAGAGCAGCTTCTCTTCCTCCTCCTCCTCCTCCTCCTCCTGCTCTCACTGACCACACAGGACAATTCTCTGCAGCTGTTCTCTGCTTTTGTTGTTAGGGGAACATCAGGACGAACATCAGGACGAACACAAGTGCCCTTAGCCCTAGGCAGCTTTCAAGCAGAGGCAGAGTTGGACTCGGAGCAGCCCGGATCTCTGGCAGCAATATGTTAGGCTGACTAAAGTAGTTAAATTGGGATTGCAGCGACAAAAGCCTCTCAGGTTTCAGATAGTTTTGTTTTTTTGGGGTTTTTTGGTTAACAGAGTTGTTTATAATCTCATCTTTGTGTTAAAGTGCAGGATTTCTTCCTTTTCTGAGGCCATCAGGTATTTAACCCCTTCCTGTGCTTTAGGGCTTCTCTACTTATTTCCTACTCCAGCAGAATTTGCTGAAGCTCTGTAACAAACTTTCCACGTGGAATTGAAGGCTGAAATGTCAACTCCTTTCTCTTTGACTCCTACCAGGACTGTGAAATGAAGGGTTTTTTTAGAGGAAAAAATCCTTCCCCGGCCTCGTCCTGCCAGGGGCTGGGGGTGGTGATGGGCAATTTATCCCTTGAGTGAGACGGAGAGCACCGGGCAGGGCTCTGGGGCTCTGTCTGGGGCTGGGACCCTCTCCCTGCTGGCCCCTGGGGCAGGAATTCGGGCACGAGAGGTGCCAGAGGGCCCCAGAGGGAGGAGACGGTGACAGAACCCCAGTTCTGCAACGGGCTCAGCAGCCCAATGAACAAAGAGCAGCGCTGCACTTTGGGAAGCACCAAATGCCAGGAGCAGGTCTGAGCTCCGTCTGCGCTGCTCCTGCTCCTGAGGAAAACGCTGCTGGAGCCACACCCAGCTCCCGGCAGCTCGCTGCGGACCCAGGGCAGGTTCGTTCCCCAGCCCAAGAGGATTTTTAGGGAGCCCAAGCCCCGACTGTGCCAGCCCCGTGCCGCTGGTGCCAGACCAACAGGGGCCAGGGTTCAACACGAGCCCCAGCAGCAACCTCCACACCCCAAATAAACTCAAAAATGCCCCTTGAAGCTCATCTACCCTCTCACGAGCGAATTCATCCCAAACTTCTCTCAGTGCTGAACACCTGAGGGAAAGGTTTGGGGTATTTTTTTTTTGGTACAGTGCTCAAAGCAATGACAGCAGCATCCATCACCACCTGGGGCTGTGCGTTGTGGGTGCGAGTCTCCTCAAACACAATTAAAATATTCCAGGCTGTTTGCGTTGGGTGTGAATTGCTTCTCCCTGATCTCATTGTAAATAATCCCGGTTGAAAAAAAATGGAAAAAAAGAAAAAAAAAGGGAAAAAAAGAAAAAAGAAAAAAAGAATTAAGTACTAAACCCCGGCTTCTCCGTTGTGTCCTTGGAAGAGCAGCGTGTTTCTCCCTGCGGGGTGCGCGCTCTGCCTGCTGCCAGCAGCATGGGAGGACAACGCCTCACGGAGAGGTTCTTTCCCCCAGCACAAATCCCATGACTAAAGGCTCTGGCTGGCTCTGAGCACATTCCTCCTCTCCCCCCAAAACATCCCAGGATGAGTGACGTGCGGCAGACTGTTAACACCTCGTTGGTTTGATTTGGGGTGGGGTTTTTTTAATGTTTGAGACGTTCAGTTCCTGGGAAAAGAAACGAGGCTCCGGAGCGATGCGCAGGGCTGGGGTTGGACGTGACGCGGGGAGGCTGCACCAGGAGAGGGGCAGGTGCCACAGCAGCAGGAATTTCTCCATGGAAAAAGCCGCCAGGCCTTGGAAAGGGGCTGCCCAGGGAGGTTTGGAGGTGTCCCCACCCCTGGAGGTGGCACCTGGAGGTGGCACTGGGCGCTCAGGGTGAGGACCAGACACAGTTTGGACTCATGATCCCAGAGGGATTTTCCAACCTCAGCGATGCTGGGATTCTGTGAGGGCTCTGCAATAACCAGTAACATTCCCTGCCCTAAAACTCTGCCGGGGATGCGGGGAAGGCCCTCGGTGCCTCGATCTGGAGATGCCTGAGCTGCACTGACGGCAGAACTTTGGGAACGGGGAATCTCTCCTGAATCCCTCTCCTCTCTGACCCTTCCCAGCGCTGATTCCCTGGCCCCGGGAACATCTCAGGGGGCTCCGGCTCCTGTTTGGCCGGGTTTGGGGGCAGCCTGACCTCCGGCAGCCCGCCTGGGAGGGGATCAGATGCAGGAAAAGCCGATGACTTTCCCAGGGAAAACTCTCCCGGAGCTTTGATTAGCCCGGGGACGTGGGACAGGGAGCTGGAGCCCGGCTTTTCTCCTGCTCATTGTTCATCTAATCAGCGCTGCATCAGGAGCTGCGGATGTCATCAAACGTCAGGTGCACTTGTCACAGCTCAGGGAATGTCCTGCGGCCGAGCGGGGACAATGAACTTACAGTCAAGTGCTCTGGCAAAACAAAAGGCTCCCCCGAAGGCTCCAGACTGAGGGAAATGCAGAGCGGGGCCGGTGCTGAGGCAGCGGAAAAGGCTGGAAAAGGCTTGGAAAGGGCTGGAAAAGGCTGGAAAAAGCTGCACTTCCAGCTCAGGAAGTTTTTTTTTTTGCCCGTGCGTAAACAGCCCTGGCCCGGCCGAAAAGGTTTTTATTATTATTCCTTCCTTATCAGCCGCCTTGCATTCCTTCCTTGCCCCCTCCTCTCAGCATCCCCTGCAGCCTCACAGCCGCTGGTTTGGGGACCTTTGGGGGGATCTGAATCCATCTCAGCTGCCAGCAGCAGCCTGATTTCCCATAAACGTGGTTCAAGGTTGGTGCAATGCTCCTGCCTGGTCCATGGGCTCCCACTCTGCTCCCACACGACCTTTAGCTGCCGAGGAGCCTCTTTTTGAGAGGGACCCTCTGGAGGGAAATAATCGGCATGAAAACATCCTCCGGGGGAGAATGCGGGGGTATAAGGTGCTGACTCTAAATACAAGTACAAAAATTAGAAACAGAAATATAGAGGGAAAAAATAGAAATAGAAATAAATATAACAGAAATTAGAAATTAGAAATAGAAATAGAAATAGAAATAGAAATAGAAATAGAAATAGAAATAGAAATAGAAATAGAAATAGAAATAGAAATAGAAATAGAAATAGAAGCATGTGTGTGTCCATTTCCCAGCCCGCCGCCCTCAAATCCTTCTGCCAGCTGAAATCAGAGATTTTCCCCACAAGTGAAGGAGCACCTTCCTACCTGAACTACCTCAAAGTTCTGCTGTGAGTTGAAGGCGCCTTCCTCTGTGCTTTGCCGCGGCCCAGTTTCTGAAATCGAGCAAGTTTTGGTTCATTTTGAGGAGGCGTGACCCTCGGCTGGCTGCTCCATCCTTTCCCAATAAATCCAGCACATCCCTCCCCGTGAGAACGACCTGACCCAAACCCTTCAGAGCCGAACAGTTCAGTCTGGGATGGGCAGAAGCGGCTCCTTCCTCCTTTCTCTGGCGTTGATTTCCCCTCGTGGGGAGCGGAGCGAGGGGAGCGCCCCGAGCATCCCGCAGGATTCGGGGAAGAGGCGGAGGAGGCACATTCGCACTCCGATGCTGCTATCTGCTGGCTGCGCTCCGCCAGAACGCTGCAGCCGGGCTCTAGAGGGCACCTGGAGCTCGGGGAACTCTGTCCTGGCAGGAGCTGCTCCCAAAAAAACCCGGCCCTGCCCCAGCCCAGAGCCCGCGGCGCTGCAATCCAGCTCCGGGGGGAGAGAAAACATGGAATTATGGAAGAATAACGTGAACGGCGGGGCTTGGGGCCCGTGTTCCAGGAGCGGTGAATCCACTGTGGCGTTTGGAACTGGGGTTCACATCGGTTTCCCTCTCGGTGGCGGATCCTGTAAATCCCCCGTGGGACTTCTCCCGTTTTCGCTGCTCCAGGGCCCAGGCAGGATTTTTGGGGGCTGATGGAGAAGAAGCTGGGGAAGCACCAGCAGAGCCAGGACAGCCCTGAAATCCCAGCTGGGAACCAGCAGTGTCCTGGGCTCAGTCCCTCTGAGCAGCTTCAAGCCAGCCTAAACCTCAGCCACCATCAGATGGCCACAAAGGCATTTCCCAGAGCTGCAAAAGGGTCACGATCGAGCTCTTTTGGGTTTTTTTCCTCCTTTTCCAACCATGGTGGTGGACCTGGCGGCACTGGATTAGCGGCTGGACTTGATCTCCGAGGTCTTTTCCAGCCTTAAAAAGTCCAGGATTCTGTCTTCGCTTTCCAGGTAAAGGAAGAGCATCTGTGATGGGCTTTTCCATCCCCTCCACCGAAAAAATCAATTGTATTTAGGGCTCTTTGTATTACAGGCACTTCCCATGTGTTTGGAGCCTTTAATCTTGGCCTTCAGATCCATTTAATTTGCCGCTGTTTTGATTTGTCGGAACAGACGTAAATGAGATTATCCATCCCTTGAGACCGGCTGTCGAAGGCAAACGCTGAGGAATTGGGGGCTGAAAGCATTTTAATGTGCTGCAAACCCTGAGAAGGGGCAGAGCTCGGGACTGAGGCCCCAGAGGTGCCTCGGGGTGGTGGCAGAGCTGTCCCCAAACTCCTTCTCGCTGCTGAAGGAGCCACCTTCACAGGGGGCAAAGAGCATCCAAAGTGAGGCCGGAAAATCTCTTTTTTTACTTTATAAGGACAAGGTGGGTGAGCCTGGGGGCTGTTCGTGGGTCGGTGTGGAGCCAGCTGCAGAAATTCCTCGGGGTTAAGATCTTCCTGTTGAAACTCCATCGAGTTTTTCTCTCTGAGGAGAAGGAAAACCCTCAGCATTTCTGCAGCTTCTGGTGCTGGGGAAAGATGAGTTCCGCTCCTGGCTCCACTGCTCTGACTGCAGAAAAACAAAGGTCTGAAGAGTCCTGTCCCTTTTTGTCCTTTTGTCACAGGTGCCCCAAGGGCTCCTACGTGGGAAATTTGTTCTCAAGTTAGTTATTTTTTTATTCCTATAAATTAAGCAACACATCACCCTTCTGACTCTTAGTTATTTATTTGCTCTTTCTGGTAATTTTGATTTTTTTTCCTTCATATATATATATATATATATATATATATATTTAATCCTCATGTTTGCATCTTCCTTCTTTCCTTATCTCCTGCCTGCCCCAGAGGCTTATTGCTGCTTTGGCAACATGCTAACGTGTTTAGGGATGATAAGACGTCTAATTAATAGTTTAATTAGCAGTACAAGGTCTTAATAGCTTATTAAAGAAAATACATTCAGAAAATTCTTTTCCTCTCCTCGCGCTGGTACAATACAATTCACCAGCAAATGATAAAACGGTTTGAAACGTTCCGATTTTAGAGAGGGGAGTGGAGCCGGGTTGGTGATTTCACGGGGGATTTTGCACCGCTAATGCCATTATTTTGTTGTGGTTGTTGTTGTTTTAAAACAATTTAAGAGATTACCCGAAGCGATTGGGAAGGAGCAGGCAGGAGAGGCCGGCAGAGGAATGGAACACAGCTGCTGTCCCCCATTAGAAACGTGGCGAAAAGCGAACTTGCTCTTTAAGAGGCTCTGGCTGAAATGTCAGGTCGCGGTCGGAGCCGGGGCAGCGCAGCCTCCGCCGCCTCCTCCCGCCCCTTTCCCACTAAATCACTTCAAAAATCTTTATTTTAAACCGAGGTGTCTTTGCCTGACGAACTCCAGCGGAGTCTGGCCTACCTCTAAACCCTGCGGCTGCCTCTGGTTTTCGGCAGCGACAATCGCAGGGGCGAGAAATCCCTGCTGGGAGCGAGCCCAGGGACAGAAAAAAAAAATAAAAAATAAAATGAAATATCGGAGCGCGCCGCCGCAGCAGCAGCAGCTCCAGCTCGGCTTCCCCGGGCCGCCGTGTTTTTCCTCTGACCCACACAAAGATTTCTTTCTAAATTTATCGCGGCGTTCATCGGCAGATTAGGGAGGCTGGGCAAGGCAGGGCCCATGGCAAGCAGGGCAGGGGACAGCGGGGACAGCGCGGGGACAGCGCGGGGACATCGAGGGGACATCGAGGGGACATCGCGGGGAACAGGGCGGGGAATAGCGTGGGGGACATGGAGACATCGCGGGGGACATCGCGGGGACATCGAGGGGGACATCGCGGGGGACATCGCGGGGACATCGCGGGGGACATCGGCCCGGGGGCAGGCGCGGCCACATCCCCGCTCCCCGAAAATTCCCCGCTGCCCCCCCGACCCTCCCCGAGATCCCCACAGGGTCCCTCGCACGGCCCAAAGGCTGCTCTCGGTGGCCCCGGCGCAGCTCCGGGTGGTCGCAGGGAGCTTTGGCCGGGTCCCTGGAGGCCCCAGCGCCGGGGAATTTCCACTGGGCTGCGGGATTCTGCCGGGCGCGGCGGCTGAAGCGGCGTTTGGGGAAGGGTCGGAACGAGGGGTTTGTGCAGCTGAGAGTCTCCCCTCGCCCTCTCAAAGCTCGGGTGTCCCCCCGGGGTTATACCTGCGCGTCCTGCCCACCTTTGCCGTGGGTAGGAGCGGTGGGTTTGTGGCCCGAGGAGCCCCCGGAGGGGACGGGTCCCGCCTGCTGCTTTGTGCTCCGCAGAGACGAACCCTGCCCAGGGAGCCCGAGCCGTGTTTGGAATCACGCAGGGAAATTATGCACTTCCAAGGATGGCATAATTGGGAGAACGCTTGACTAGCGCAATTTTCTTGTGTGCCTGTCAGCAAATCACTTAATGCGCGCTGTGCCAAGTTCCCCAGCCGTGAAATGGGGAATGATTATCCCACCGCTTCCGAAGAGGGAGTGAGGATAATACCCACTAATGACCGCGGGGGTCCTGGAAGGTGGTCCCGGAGATGTGCGGTGGCACACGCAGGGGCTGCAGCCCTGCAAGGAACACGCAGCACTTTAAACCTGACCGTCAGACATTTATTTCTCCTCAGGCTGCATTTTTTTTTTTTTCTTTTTAAATAGCTGAGCAAAATCCCGAAATAGATTCGCGTCTGTTTGTGCCGGATTCTCACAGACTGCGCCGTCATCCCCCGGGACGGGACACCCCAGCTCCGATGGCGAAGAAGAGGAAGCTGCGGGGGGAGGAGGCAGCTCGGAGGGGTCTGGAGAGGACCCCTCACTCCTCCCCCGCCGCCCCCGGGCCTTTTCCCGGGATTTCGCTGCCTGCTGGGAATTGTAGTCGCTGCGAGGTGACCTTGGCCCCGCGGCCGCCGCCTCTGCCCGGGATCCCGCGGGGCCGGGGGCGCTCAGCCGTGCGCAGGGGCCGGCCCGGGGATGCTGCTCCAGGCGAGTCCCGCGGGCGGGGGGCGGCGGGCTCGGGGCCCAGCACAGCCCGAGCGCAGCCCGCGCACACCCCGCGCACGTCGCGCTCTATCCCCGCGCACATCCCGCGCACGTCGCGCTGGATCTCCGGGCTCATCCCGCGCACGTCGCGCTGCATCCCCGCGCACATCCCGCGCACGTCCCGCTGCATCCCCGCGCACATGGCGCGCATGTCGCGCTGGATCTCTGCGCTCGTCCCGCCGCATCCCCGCGGGCAGCCCGCCGCATCCCCGCGCTCACATCGCGCCGCATCCCCGCGCTCATCCCGCTGCATGCCCGCTGCATCCCTGCGCACATCGCGCTGCATCCCCGCGCTCATCTCTGCGCACATCCTGCGCACATCCTACTGCATCCCTGCGCACATCCCGCTGCATGCCCGCTGCATCCCTGCGCACATCCCGCTGCATCCCTGCGCACATCCCGCTGCATCCCTGCGCACATCCCGCTGCATCCCCGCGCACATCCCGCTGCATCCCTGCGCACATCCCGCTGCATCCCTGAGCACATCCCGCTGCATCCCTGCGCGCACCCTGCGCACATCCTACTGGATCCCTGAGCACACCTCCGCGCACATCCCGCGCACATCCCGCTGCCTCCCCGCGCCTCACCTTCATCCCTCCACGCTCATCCCCTCCTCATCTCCCCTTCCCCGTTCGCGTCCCCCAGTCCCGGCCACCCCCCGCTTGTCCCCCTGCCCCTCGCTGGGGCCGGGACCCCCGGGTAAGTCCCCCCCAGAGGAGGGACCCGCGTGGGCCCGGCCCCGGCCTCTGCAGAGAGATGGGGGTGATTTAAAACCATGATAGTGCTGATAATGATGGCGATTGTCATAAGAGTATCATTAGGAATAATAATAATGAATGGGCATAATGATAAATAGGAATAATGATAAACAGGAATAATAATAAATGAGAATAATAATAAATAGGAATAATGATAAATTGGAATAATGATAAACAGGAAAACTAGAAATAATAATAACAATAATGGTAATTATGACAGTGGTGATAGTACTAATTATCATAATGCTAATAACGGCAATGATAATAATATCATAATTATGTTACATTCAAATTAAAGGAATAATAATAATAATCCTGTTACATTTAAATAAAATTATCCACGTGGATAAGATCTTGGGCAGCTCTGCCCAGGCTCCCTCCTTCCCAGGGGATAAATGGGAACGACAGCCCCAAGCTGAATGGGGACATTTAAGGGCTCTCTCACCTCTTCCTGTTTTAACCCGAGGCCACGGGGGTGGAAGGAGCTGATTTAGAACTTTGTATTTTCCCCGGTTTTCTGTTGAGGACTAATTGCTCCACACAGCATTATAACCTCCACGGGCTGTTACCTTCTTGCTCCTTTTTTGTTTTTCTTTTTTTCCCCCTCCCAGAATATACGACACAGGTTCTGCTTGTGGACTGCTTTAACAGCGAGGTGGCCGAGACAAAGTTTGCTCAATAAACTTTCTTTTCCCCTTGAGCAGCTTTAGCTTAGATAAACGGGCTTTAAAGTCCCGGCCTAGCGTGGGACTAGGACTGTTTACCATTCATCATTGTTAGTTAATTGCTGTTTGCTTAAATATTTAGTTTGGATTAAGTTCTTTTATGCCCTTTTCTTAAAAAATAATAAATAAAGGTGTGTTTAGCTATGTGGTAAAAGGCTTTTTAGAAGGCTTTTTAAAGACACTGCAGGGGGGAAGCTCCATAAAATTCTTTTATTTTTATTTTGCACTCAGACTTTTTTATTTTTAGTCTGCCGTGTTGTTATATTTGTAATTAGCCAGGCTGAAGCAGCAAAGACATTTCCCTGTTTTCTGCTGGAGGGTGCAGACAGTTTTATTCCTCATTTCAAAGAGAAAAACCCATCGAATCCTGGAATATCCCGATCTGGAATGGAGCCACAGCACCATCAGCTCCTGCCCTGCACGGGACAGCCCCAAAAAGAGTTTTCAGCTGGGTTAAAGCCACCAAACCCAGCTGGGGGTCTGCAGGGGGACTGTGCTCCGGGTGAGGGGACAGCGGGAAAGGTGGATTGGGGAAAGGGAGAATTGGGAATGGCAGATTGGGAAAAGGCAGGTTTAGGAAAGGCAGATTTAGGAAGGGCAGATCTGGAGAAAATCAGTTTTGGGAAAAGGCAGATTTGGGAAAAGGCAGATGTGGGAAAGACAGTTTGGGGAAAACCGGTTCTGGGAAGGGCAGATTTGGGAAGGGCCCCAAGGAGGGTCCCCAGCCCCAGGAGAGGTTAATGAGCAGTGGGGTGAGGACCCCAGAGCTGGGCTCAGCCCCAAAGCAGCCCTCAGCTCTCAGGTCCCTGCAGCAGAACGTGGTGGGGACAGGCTGGGGGAGGCCTGGCACAGAGCAGCACCTCAGTGCCCACCAGAAATGCCTTTTTTTGGTTCAAACCCCCCTGTTCCCCAGCAGCAGTGACCCAGTCATTATGTAAACACGGGTTTGATTTGGGAATTTCAATATTTCACGGGTTTAGGTCTCCTCTGCTGGTTCACACACACGGCAAGGCTGACAAAGAGCTCCTCAGCCCGTAATCAGTCACTGCAGACGTGTCCTGTGCTCTGTTTGTGGTCCATTTAACGAATAAACTCAATGAATATTTGATTTTAGGATGGTTCCGTGCCTCAGCATGGCTCCGCCGGGCTGGGACAGGGGTTTTAAGGTGCCATCACTCCTGGTGCCTCCTCTGAGCTCTGCCCACGGAATACAAGGAACACTAAAGGCTGATGATTTTCTTTCTGCATCCTGCACAGTGAAGGCAGCACGGGTGTCTCCTGGGAGGGGACAGAAGCTCTGCCCGTCCCCTGCTGGTCCCTCACCTGAGGTCCTGCCCCTCAGCCTCGACTGGTCTGTTCCAAAGCCAGCGGAGAATCCAGGAGCAGGGAGCAAATTGCATTAAAAGTGCTCGGAAGGACGGAGTTTCCATGGAGATGGGGAGCTGGGTGGCTTTATTCCAGGTTATCAGGAGGCAGTAGGTCCTTCCCAGACAAACCTGTGTGGTCTCCATCCCACAGCTCTGCCTTTCCTTCCCTCTGAGCTGGGCTGGCCTCGGTGGTTCCCTCGCTGCCATCGTCTCCAGCCAGGGAATGACTCCAGCTCCAGCTCGGGAATATCCCTGGAGCATCCTGAGCATCCCCTCCCAATGCCAGCGGGGTGGATTTGCCTGTCTGGGCTCTGTGAAAACGATTTGGGTTGGAAGGAACCTTAAAACTCACCTTGTTCCACCCCCTGCCACGGGCAGGGACACCTCCCACTACCTCAGGTTGCTCCAAGCCTCATCCAACCTGGCCTTGGACACCTCCAGGGAGTTAGAGAAGTAAATTTACAGGGGCTTCTTTGTGCTGCAGGAATAACCTTGGTATTCTGGGAAAGAAATATTTGCCTTTCAACTGCAATGGAGCATTTCCCTTGTGTTCCCAACGTTTCCTTACCCGGGTCTCCAGGGCAGTGGCCGTGCCACAGCATTCCCAGCCAGCTGCTGTTCCATAACACCCTGGGAGAGGGAATAATGGAGAATTTGCACCTTTTAAATGTGATTTAATGCTGCAGTGCTCACGGTGGGCTGTGTAAAGGGCAGGAAGCTGAAGCCCGTCCCTGCTGTGTTTACCTGGCCTCCCGCAGGTGCTCTGTGACCGTGGCCTGTCACGCTGCCTGCCCAGCACAGCTTGTCACGGAACCAGCACGGCGCAAACACAGGAACGAGCCCAGCCCTGCCCTGCCGGGGCTGCACAAACCCACCCTGCCTGGGCTGCACAAACCCACCCTGCCGGGGCTGCACAAACCCACCCTGCCGCCTTGGCCCCACAGCGAGAACCCGGGGAGGAGCAGCAGGGCCGGGCAGGAGGCTCAGACCCTTCCCAATGCTCCAGGCAGCTCCGTGTGCTGCCCAGGGACACCGCGCCCAGTGTGAGGGTTTGCGGGTTCTTAGCCCATCACTTTGAACACACAAATTCTGAATTTATTTAATCGGATCATTTTTACCCCCAGCTGCTGCACATCAGGAGCTCCTTCCTCTGCTCCTGTTTTCCCATGGATGGGCTGGGATGTCCTGGGATGTGCTGGGATGAGCTGGGCTGGGATGTGCTGGGATGTCCTGGGATGTGCTGGGATGAGCTGGGCTGGGATGTGCTGGGATGTCCTGGGATGTGCTGGGATGAGCTGGGCTGAACTGGGATGTTCTGGGATGTCCCGGGATGTCCTGGGATGTCCTGGGATGTGCTGGGATGAACTGGGATGAGCTGGGATGTCCTGGGATGTGCTGGGATGAACTGGGATGTCCTGGGATGAACTGGGATGTTCTGGGATGTCCCGGGATGTCCTGGGATGAACTGGGATGTGCTGGGATGTCCCGGGATGTGCTGCTGGAGGATCCCGGGGCTGGAGCACGATGTTACTCCCAGGGGTGACAGTCACCTCATCCAAGCCACGGTTGCCATGGTTACAGGTGGAAAACTGGGCTATGGGTTACCTGGGGCCAGCGGCACACCGAGCTCAGCATCCCGTGGCATTTGGGGACACCTGAGGTGCTCTGAGCGGGGCTGGGGGGCACCAGAACCCCCAAACTAGAGCTGGAGAGTTTCCCCAAGCTCCCGGACAGGGAGCAGCGGGCAGCTGCCCCAGGCATGGCACCGGCTCGGGGCGGGGCAGAGCAGCCTCCTGTGACACCTGGCACCTTTTGTCACTTCTGGGGGTGGTGTTTGGGTGTCACCCCAAATTCGGGCACTCCAAATTTTAAGCCTTCAACCTGAGCCAGTGGGAGACATCCCTGCCCATGGAACAAGATGAGATTTGAAGTCCCTTCCAACCCAAACCACTCCATGATGATTTATTCTTGGGGGATTTTTTGATAATTTATTCTTATTTTCTTGGGGTTTTTTTGGGGGGAATGATCAGCAATTGATGCTCTCTTAAAGGCTTAAACCCAGCCCCTGCCATTCCTCAGGTGCTGGACCTTCCTGTAGGATGGACGAGAATATCCAGCATTTTCCCCCCCTTTAAAGGAGTTAAACAGGCTGGGAAGGAGCTGGTTTATGTGGGGTATTTTAAGAGGAAAATAATTGGCAGGAACATGAGCAAAGCTGAAAGTATTTTCATCTGTTTTGGTTTGTAATGTTTAATGTTTTGTTTTCTATTTTACGAGTTATACAAAGAAATCGCTCTAAAGTTCTCCCATTCTGGTAAGGAGGGAAAAAAATAAATCTGTGGTGGGACTAATGAGATTAATGAGAATTGGCTAAGCAAGAAAAAATCCAAAGTATGTTGAAAAATGACAATAACCATTTTTTCTTAGGAAAAATAAAAATAGAATAGTTCATTCTCTAATTGAGCTTTGTTTGCAAAATAATTCCAGGCTGGGAAGAGTAATGAATTCATGCATAAAAACACTGCTTTAGGATTAATTTTCATTTTATTAGTGGTACCTTGGATTTTAGGAGATACTGGCGGTCTTCAAATGACTTTTTGCTCTGGAAATACGAAACACCTGTCCTAAATCTGTGGGCCCTTGTTTTATGAAAGGCTATGGAGAGAACTGATCAAGAAAACGCATTTTTTAAAAAAATAAATCTTGGCAGTTTGAGGCCAAAACAGCTGTGAAAGGATCCTCTCCTTGCCCTTTTTCTTTTTTTTTCTTTCACCAAGTATTTTCAAAGATAATCGCTTAGAACTCTGCATTTTTAGAAGCCTCCAGAAGGCTCAGCCCAGACCCAGAGGCCACCGTGGCTCGGCGCTGCACAAGCAAATTATTTAGGCCACTTTATCCCCGGCCAAAGCAATTTCGAGTGCCGGTTTCCAGGCTGAGACAAGAGGCAGGCAGAGCGCTCCGGCAGCGCTGCCAGCTCCAATCCCGGCAGGAACAGCAGAACGCCCCGGCCAGCGGCAGCCAGGCTGCCTGATGAATATGGTAATCCCAAACAGGATCATTCTCGGGAATAAAAAAGCACTTCAGGAATTATTTTTTTCCCCTCCTCCTCTTTTTTTTTTTTTTTTTTTTTTTTGTTTGTTTGTTTGTTTGTTTGGTTGGTTGGTTGGTTGGTTGGTTGGTTGGGGGTTTTTTTGTGCAGAGGAGAATCAATGGTTTTTGTGGCAGCGAGGTTCTGGCTCCGGGCGTTCCCCTGGCTCCGTGTGTGTCTGGCAGCTCCCGAGCGCCCGTGGGTGCTCAGGCGGGGTGGGAGCAGGGCTGGGGAGGCTCGGATGAATCACGGCGCATTTCCCAATCCCTGCCGTGCCTGGAAAAGCAGCAGCTCCAGGCAGACGCACACGGGGACAGCGGGATGTGCCCTCCCGGCACAGGGAGGCTCTGTGCTCACCTGGAGGTGACCCCGGCAGCAGCAGGGACAGGGATGCTCCTGACACCCGTGACATCCCCAGGGCTGCTGCTGGCCCAGCGACGCCAAAACAGCTGCTCAGAAATGCCCAAACAGATTTTTTTTAAATTATTTTTTCTCCCCTTCCCCATTGTTTGTTCATTTCCCAGTGGGAAAATGTTGCTTTGGTACGTTACGAGGCTGGCGGAGCTTTTTATGGGAGGTTTTTGTGTACCCAGGGTGCAGCTCCGGGGAGATGGGGGCTGACAGCAGGAGGGACAGCCAGGACTGTGGCACAGCCAGAAACTCGGCTCTGGCATCAGCTGGTTGACATTTCTTCTGGGGAATCAAACAGGGAGTTTCTGTCAGCTCAGGGGGACGCCCAGCAGCCCACAGGTACCAACTGCTCTGCACTGAGTCTCCCTCATTTCATCAAAAACAACAAATCAACCCCAAACCCCGGATCTGCATTTCAGTGCCAAGGGGAAATGAACCCTAACAATGTAAACTGAAATATTTTCTGATCAGTTCTAAGCAGAAATCTGTTGCTCCACATCCAAACCCTTACCCCACTCAGAGCTACCTGCCAGCCCTGGACACGATCCTGGCAGGGATGTCTCAGGGCTGTGTCCTGGCATTCACCAGGACTTGGATTTTTAAATAAAACCCATCAGGGCTCAGCTGGACATTTAAATTATACCCATGCTATTCTCCCTGTACTCACAAGAGTTGTTCCTCAGGTAAATCCAAGATATTAAAGTTTGATTTCTGCCACGGAAACTAAAAGAAACCCCAGAGCATTCACTCTTGGTTTGAAAAAAAACTAAGTTGTTATAGCTGAAGGGATTAATTCCCTGGCTAAATATTTAAATTGGTAATTAATATCCATCCCTTTGGTGGGAAAAAGAGTTGCTTGCCAGAGTTTCCTAGACTGGACAGGACAAATAAATTTACCAGAGTTTGGAAAACAGAGGCTTAAACCTGTTTATTGCACACTGACTATTTTGCAACGCTGCTTGAGGAGAAGGAGTCAGCTCGGAGTGTTGTCCGAGAGGAAATAAAAAACAACAGCAGCCGGGATTCCTGGCACTGCCCCGGGGTTTAACCAGAGCCTGGCGTGGGGACAAGCCCAGGAGGAGGTGCCCAGGGTTCAATGTTTAACCCGAGAGGCCGCGGCAGCCTGCGCTGGGTCACGGGCAGAGCAGATTTGCAGCAGGGAGAGGAGCTAAGCCGAGCTGGGCAGCTGGAGAGGCAGGTGGGGACACTGCTGGCCCCGTCACTGTCACTGTCACTGTCACTGTCACCCCCGAGCCCCCGGGTGACGCGAGGACGGGCACCAGGAGCCCCCGGGCCCGCGGTGGGCACCCAGCCCCTCTCCCTTCACCCTGCTGTGCCCAGGGGGAGCGGGGACCTGGGCAAGGCAGGAGTGTGCCTGTAATTGGGATTAATCTATTTTTAGCCGGCTGTCTGCTGCCCTGTCCACGCTCCAGCTGAGATGTTTAATTCTGTCCAGCTCGACTCTTTCTGCAGTGGCACCCAGGGCTGATTTTTCTTTTCCTACAAACCTTGAATTTGTTCTTTTTTTTTTTTTAAATAATTCCATTGTTATTCTTTGTTTTGTTAAAAAAAAAAAAACCTTTCTTTTCCCCCCACGTACAACAACTGGAAAATCCAGAGCTAAAGTAATACAAAGGTTTCTGTATTTAAAAAAAAAAAAAAAAAAAAAAAAAAAGTTATACAACGTTTACTATCATTATTATTCGTTTGACTATGGAGTTTGGAAACCTCGTCATAGATCAGGAATGTGTTGTACCCTGCGCTGCACAAACAGCACAGAAGGAAAATTGCCTCTTCCAGGCTATATTGGATAAAAACACACAGTGATACCAAAGGGATTTTTTGTTAAACACCAGCTGACCAAGACGTTAAAACCATTTTGGAGCACTTCACCATTTACTGACCCCGCGTTTAAATAACCTGCCGCGCGTATCTTTAACCTTTTATGAGGTATTTGCAAAGGGAACTTCGAGATTAGCCCTTGGGAAAACACCCTGGAACACAGTTGGACCGACATCAAGAGACTCCCGCTGCCCGGCCGGGGAAAGGTTTTGCCTTTCCCAAATCCTCCTGCCCAGGGCAGCGGCACCTTCAGCAGAGCTCGGGGCAGCCACTGGGGCTGGTTGGGGTTTTCCCCCCATGGTTTCAGCATTGGGAAGATGCTCTGCAGGGGAAAACCAGCTCTGGTACCCTGCAAACGCAGCCCCAGGGCTGGCTGTGCTCGGGGCACGGGCAGGGTGGGTTTGCAGGGCAGGTTCCCCAAAAAACAGGTTTGGATGGTGCCCACCCCAGGGTGGGTTTGCAGGGCAGGTTTGCCCAAACACAAGGTTTGGATGGTGCCCACCCCAGGGCGGGTTTTGCAGGGCAGGTTCCCAAAACACAAGGTTTGGATGGTGCCCACCCCAGGGTGGGTTTTGCAGGGCAGGTTTGCCCAAACACAAGGTTTGGATGGTGCCCACCCCAGGGTGGGTTTGCAGGGGGAGGTTTTGCAGGGCAGGTTTGCCCAAACACAAGGTTTGGATGGTGCCCACCCCAGGGTCTGTTTGCAGGGCAGGTTCCCCAAAACACAAAGTTTGGATGGTGCCCACCCCAGGGCGCATTTTGCAGGGCAGATTCGCCCAAACACAAGGTTTGGATGGTGCCCACCCCAGGGTGGGTTTTGCAGGGCAGATTCGCCCAAACACAAGGTTTGGATGGTGCCCACCCCAGGACGGGTTTGCAGGGCAGGTTTTTAAGGGCAGGTTTGCCCAAACACAAGGTTTGGATGGTGCCCACCGCAGCTGTGCCCCCGCCGCGGGCCGGGCTGACTCACGGGTGCAGAGCAGGAGCGTGGCTATTTCCGTGCTCCCCCTGCAATCCCCGCTCCTCCGGCTGCGCTGTCAGGCACCTCAGCACCCCCGCCGCCTCTATTCTTAGCAGCTAATAGCTGAAATAATTCCTTTTTGTCTCCCGAGCTGTTGGATCCTCGGATCGCCCCCACAGCCGCTGGCGGCGCTGGGAGAGCGGCCGGGGGTCCTGGGGGTGAGGACAGGGTCCTGCAGGGTCCCTGTGCCAAACGGGGGTCCCGGGGGTCAGGACAGGGTCCTGCAGGGTCCCTGTGCCAAACGGGGGTCCTGGGGGTGAGGGCAGGGGATTCAGGATTCCCTGTGCCAAACGGAGGTCCCAGGGGTCAGGACAGGGTCCTGCAGGGTCCCTGTGCCAAACGGAGGTCCCGGGGGTCAGGACAGGGTCCTGCAGGGTCCCTGTGCCAAACGCGGGTCCTGGGGATGAGGACAGGGGATTCAGGATTCCCTGTGCCAGCCGAGGATTCAGGATCCCAAATACCCCGACCCCGACTCCAACACAGGCCATTGAGTGGTGCTTTGGAAGCAGCTGGGATGTTCATCCTCTTAGAAAAGGATTTTGGCTCTTCCGGCGGAGTTTCTTCGATTTCACCGGAAAAATCCCAGGTTTTCAGAGGGAGGGCCGGGTTTTCACCTGCGGGCTCCGGTTTCAGTGCCTGCTCTGTGCCGTGGGCCGGGTTCGCACTGAGAATGCAAACGCTCCATGCAAATGTGAGTCCCCAGTGCCAGCACAGCCGTGCCAACACATCCCCGACAGCGCCCGGGAACGATCCCACACCTCTGGCAGCGCCGGCTTTTGATCTCGGCACCAGCTGTTCCACACAATTCCCTTGAAGCACCTCCCGAGGGGGCTGTGAACCCCCCAGCCCGCTCTTGGGGGACTGTCAGCTGTGCACACCCAAACAGACGCACGGAACCGGCTGTAAAACTCTTTGGGAAGGGGTTGACTGCTCTTTATCTGCCTGCTGCTCTTCCTCCTGCTGCTTGGGATCCCAGGGAGAGCAGCGGAGTGTTCCAAATGGAACAGGGGGCCCAGAGAAGCTGTGGCTGGCCCTGGATCCCTGGCAGTGTCCCAGTCCAGGCTGGGAGAAGCCTGGGACAGTGGAAGGTGTCCCTGCCCATGGCAAAGGCTGGCACTGGGTGAGTTTTAAGGTCCCTTCAATCCAAACGATTCTGTGATTCTGCTGGGCTGGTAAAGGACTCAATTCCATTTCTCTGGAATTCACTAAAGAAGCTTGTCTGGAAAACAATAACCCTTTCGGGAAAAAAAAAACCCCCGAATCCTGAACCTTTCTTGTGACTCTGTTCCCTCACTGAGGCTGTGCTCTGTATCGCCGACAAATCAACAAGAGCTCCCCCACATCAGCACTCGAAAAACCGACTATTCTGCATTTTAAAGGAGCTTTTAAGCCTCCTGGGTTGGTAAAGCGAAGAAACTTTTCCACTGCCCCGTGCACCTTTGCCCGATTCTTTGCTCCTTCCGTTCGTGCCCGGCCACTCCCGAGGGGATGTGCCAAGGCTCCCCCTCGGTGGCTGCCGAGGTCGAGGGGTTACAGATTTACAGCTGCCCAGACTTGCTCCGGCCCGGGCAGGAATTCGCTTGGCATCAACGAGGCCTTTGGATTATTTATCTCAGCCTTTCAGTTGAAACAGGAACATGCCCTGATTTTAACAATCGTGCTTCCTGCGCTGGGGGAAGGTGTGGCCGATGGCATTTAAACCGAAACCCGAGCCAAGGCTTCCCCGGCAGGAAGCTGGAAGTGCGGGCAGGAGGACCACGAGGGTTTCCTTCAGCACTCAAAACACCAAAGGCCTCCCTGAGGTCATTTTATCAGCCCCAGCAGCAATAGTGGTGAGGTATCATTATGATGATGAGCACGAGGGTGAGATCTGGGGACAGTCAGGCTCCGTGTGTCATTGCTGTTAAGGTCATCGCAGCGTGACAGCAGAAAATGGCACGGGAGATGCTGGAGAACTGAGGATGAACCTTTAGGTACAGCCTGGCACAGCAGCAGGGCAAGTCCAAACTCCATCTGGAAGCTGAGGAATCGCTCCCTGATCCTTTAGTGGTGCTGAGGGAGCTGTCAGTGACAGGGTGGAGGGTCAATCCCCAGCCTCCCTCCTCAAACAATGGCATTTTCCCCAAACATCCAGCATGAACCATCCCAGCTGCAAATCCTGAAATCCTGTTCAGCACTATAAAAACTCTTTATTTTATTAGTCAGCACTGTAAGCACTCAGGGCCCAGCTGTGATCAGCCACGGGGTCACTCCCACTTTGGGAAGAGATTCCTACCCTCCCATTCCAACAGTGACACTGATCTCCCCTGCCTCAGATCACAGCCATGTGATTTTTCCCATTATTCCCATTTTCCAAGCCTGCTTTCTAGGCCAGGACCTTGCATCCTCAGAGGCAGTTCTTACAAAACCAAAGCTCTGCCTCCTACTTTTAAAGTCTGGAAGGAAAAGAAAAAAAGCTAAAAAAACCCCCCAGACCAGTAACAACACATGGACATGGGCTCCAGTTAAACCAGAAAAGCAGCCTAGATTTTTATAGTGGCATGTCAAAGATGTTCAAACCAAAAAATAACAAATCCTGCCCAAGAGTTTCAGAAAATTATGTTTTTAAACCTCATCACTCAGTTCTGACAGCTGAAGTTTCCCATTGCCTCAAGATTTCCTACACAGCTGATTGTTCCCCAGAGCAGCACAGCTCTGAGCTCTTCTTGGGAGCCTGAGTGCCACCAGCAAGTACTCAGAGCCAGGTAAAGATAGAAACATTCCAGGGCTGCTGATTCTCAAAGGAAAGCACACCACAAAATAAACGCATTTCCCCTGAAAGCAAGCAGAAAGAGTCATTTGAAATAAATCAAAGTTGGCTTCACCTCCTTAACGCGCCACGGGCCTGACAAAAGCGGTGTGAGCTGAAAGCATCAGTGAACTGCCCCATTTCTGAGGCTTCCCAGCGGTTTTTTCATCTCTCCCTGGTGTTTCATCTCTGCTCTGTCACGTCTGGAGCTCCGTGCATCTCTCGAGGTGGCCTCTGCCTGCCTGCAAACCACCAGGGAAAAGTGGGAGCGTGGAAAATCCACCCCAGCCCTGCATCTCGGGGCTCCTGAGAGAATGGGGGTGACTGAAAACCTCAGCAAACCTCGGTCTGCCTCGAGGGGTGACTCATTTCAGGAGCTTGAGCTTGCTCCCAGTCACTAAGGAAGGAGTTAATCCCTGCAGCTTTGGCCACAAAGTGGATGTGTAAGGCCTGGCGTCCCATGGGCTGGATTGCATAAGAAACCATGTATTGTGGCATTTAGTTGATCATGCACTACTTCTTCTGGTCACATGGAGGCTTGATTTCCCCTTGCATCAGCTACTACAGACTTTTTACATTTCTCGTCCTGGTGTCTGCTCAGTTCACCGGGGGCATCCCCCTCACCCCACGGCACAGCCCGTGCTGCTCCCCCAGCCCTGACCCACGGGATCTCACCCCACTTTTTGTAGGATCCTATCAGAGGAACCGGGCGCTTGTAATTTTTCTCATTTGTGTCTGTGTGTAACAGGTGTCATTTTCAGTGTAGTACAGACAAATCCCAAAATAGCTCAGGCTCTTCAGACGCTGTGAGGAGGAAAAAAAAAAAAAAATCGTGGTTACTTCAGCTTTGGTTGTAGTGAAAAACCCAAACGCTCGCAGCCGGCTCTGAAGTCGGAATTAAAATGGCAGACGGAGGAGTGGAGCAGGGATCTCTCTGCATTCCGTGTTTCCTGATGGACTGCTCCTCGCTGCTCTGTGTGTGCACATCAACTCCCTCACAGAGCTGCCTCTCCATCAGCTTTCCCTGATTCCCAGGAGCTGCACCTACCACGGATCCTCCTCCTCCACACTTCCCGGGGCTGGCAGAGCTCTGCTTCCCCTGCCGGGTGCCGGGGCTGGCCAGAGGCACCGGAGTTATCCCAGGGATTTGGGGGGCAGAGGAGAGGAGAGAGCGTGCAGCTGCAAAAGGCTCCTTGCCTGGGGATGATGCCTGCTGTGCTGAAATGCAGAGCTGCCTGTGGACTGTCTTTGTCGGGGATTATTGGATTCTGGTGACTCCAGGAGCACAGTTATTAGTTACCCTGCCTACGCCGAGCGTTTTGAATCTGTGTGTGTGATAACACTTATTAATGCTGCTCAGATTAAGAAGATCCTATGGCTTTCCAGCACTTTCAGCACCTTATCTCACACCATGCATCTGCCCAGCAGCTGAACCACGCTCAGATCAGTGTCCTGTGGCCAGCAGAGCTGGGGCTCGTGGGGCCAGCAACAGCCTCACACCCCAAAGTCCTCCATTTGTTCACAGCAGCAGCTCCTCTTAAGCTGCCTTGTGCTTCAGGGGATCTGCCTGCTGAGGATTTGCAGGACGTGGGCCTAAAATATTTTATTTCAGGAAGTCAAGCAGTGGTTCCTGTCACCGAAACAGTTAATCAGAAAGCACCAACTCTTTACTGCAACGTGTGTGTGCGTGCACATGTTTTTGTTTTTTTAGAGCCAGCAAGACTTGCTTTGGTTTTTTTTAAAGCAGAAAACACCAAAAAAGTTGGCTGTGGTTTCAGCTGCTATCGCTCGAGATTTGTACTGCTGACTACCAATCCTAAAAGAGTTAACCTGGTAAGTATGACTCAGAAGCAGAGAAGGAGATGCGAGGCTGAGAGCCGGGGAGGAAGCGCAGAAACAAGAGGTGAGGAACAGAATAATTGCCAAAAAAAGGTGCAGAGTCCAAGAGCGACGCTCCCTCCGGTCTGCCTGGCCCTGGCACCGCTGGCACGGGCTCCCTGGAAAGCTGCAGTTCCGCTCTTATAACACAAGGAGCAGGCTGGAGAATTTAGAGCTGCGTCACAGAGCTCAGCGAGAGAGTGAGAGAGCAAGCTCCGTCGATAGGTCTACCAGCAACAGCCCTGCTGCAGCAAGAGGGGAGAGAGGCAGCAAAAGAGGCAGAGAGGGCTCCAGGAAGAGAAGTGGAGCCCAACACCATGGACTGGGCTCCTGCCACCAGCCACTGCCATTTGCACCCCGTCCTCGGGCTCGCCTGGCGTAGGAGGCTTCGCCCATTGACGATGCTGGAGACCCGGCGCGCTTAATCCCACGGGGAGGGAGAGTGGGCAGACACCGAAGGGGTTAACGGGAAGGAAATTTCTGGAACCTTCTCTTCTGCGGCGCTCCAGAGCGAGCGGAGGGCTGAGGACTGCGCAGATGGTGCACGGGCACGGCTCCTCGGTCCGGTTCGTCTCCCTCACGTACGTACCCTCTGGTCAGGATGGGGCTGGAGCTGCAGCCACGTATTCGGATTGTTTGCAGGGCGTCCCTTTCCCCCGGCGTCCCTAAGTTTCGGATCCCGAAGTGCCTTTATTATTATTTTGGCCGGGTAGGATCGCTCTGTTCTGCGTCAGAGCTGTTTTCTCAATGGAGCGACGGCACAGGTTGTACTAATGTCACTCCTGCCAGCATTGCTGTACTGCAGAGGAGGCTAGTAGTCGTGGGGGAGAGATGACAACTTTGCGAAGACTGCTGTTTTCCCGGTTTGTCTGGGCTTTTTATCCCCCCCCCGTGTCCCTGGAGGCTGGCATGTCGGCGAGGGGCTGGTGCAGGGGTTAACAGGCGCCCCGCGACTCGGAGCTCGGAGGTTTGTCACTGCGTAGTTCGCAAAGTGGCAAACCGTGACGCAGTGATCATTGCAGGGCACGTCGTCCAGTTTTTAAAAGCACTGGGGACAGGTAGACGGCTGCCTTCCAGACGCTTCCACACCAGCTGAAAGGGGTTAAAGATGAGTCGAGCCGGGGAAGCGAGCATTTAGGGATTAAATGTCATCATTTTGGCGTTGGAAAGTTGTTTACCTTGCTCTCTCGGTGTCTCCATGCTGGCAGGCGGCCAGCTCACATGTGATAGTCTTCCCTGGACTGCTGCATCATTAACGAGAGCCAGCGCCGGCTCCCATTGGCCGGGGAGGGCGCAGCGCCGGGGCCGCGCCGCCATTGGGCGCGCCGGGGATGGCAGGTGGAGCGCCCGAGCCCATTGGCCGTGCGCGGGTGTCAGCGGGGCGGCCGTGCCGGGGCTGCCCGGGGCTGCGGGACCCCTGCCCGGGGCTCCGGGACCACTGTCCTCTGCTCAGGGACCACTGCCCGGGGCTCCGGGGCTCCGGGACCACTGCCCACTGCCCACTGCCCATTCCCTGCCTGCTCTCTGCTCCCTGCCCGTGGGTGTCAGCGGGGCGGCCGTGCCGGGGCTGCCCGGGGCTGCGGGACCACCGCCCGGGGCTGCGGGACCCCTGCCCGGGGCTCCGGGGCTCCGGGACCACTGCCCGCTGCCCACTGCCCACTGCCCACTCTCTGCCTGCTCACTGCTCCCTGCTCCCTGCCCGTGGGTGTCAGCGGGGCGGCCGTGCCAGGGCTGCCCGGGGCTGCGGGACCACTGCCCGGGGCCCCGGGACCACTGTCTGCTGCCCACTGCCCACTGCCCACTGCCCATTCCCTGCCTGCTCACTGCTCCCTGCTCCCTGCTCTCTGCTCCCTGCCCGTGGGTGTCAGCGGGGCGGCCGTGCCAGGGCTGCCCGGGGCCCCGGGACCACTGTCTGCTGCTCAGGGACCACTGTCCTCTGCTCAGGGACCAGTGCCCGGGGCTCCGGGACCACTGTCTGCTGTCCTGGGCTCTGTAACACTGCCTGCTGCCCCAGGCTCTGTGACCACTGTCTGCTGCTCAGTGACCACTGCCCGCTGCCCGGGGCTCTGTGACCACTGCCCACTGCCTGGGGCTCCGGGACCACTGCCCGCTGCTCGGTGCTCACTGCCTGCTGCCCATTCTCTGCCTGTTCCCTGCTTCCCATTCCCTGCCTGCTCACTGCTCCCTGCTCCCTGCCTGCTCACTGCTCTCTGCCCGTGGGTGTCAGAGGGGCAGCCGTGCCGAGGGGCTGCCCACTGCCCTGGGCTCCTTGACCACTGCCTGCTGCCCGGGGCTCTGTGACCACTGTCTGCTGCCCCGGGCTCTGTGATTGCTGCCCACTGTCCGCTGCCCACTGCCCGCTGCCTACTGCCCAGAGTCCACTGCCTGCTGCCCACTGCCCTGCTCCCTGTTTCCTATTCCCTGCCTGCTCTCTGCTCCCTGCCCACAGGTGTCAGCGGAGTGGCTGTGCCGAGGGGCTGCCCGCTGCCCTCTGCTCGGTGACCACTGCCCTCTGCTCAGTGTCCATTGCCCGCTGCCCTCTGCTCGGTGACCACTGCCCTCTGCTCAGTGTCCATTGCCCACTGCCCACTGCCCTGCTCCATATTCCCTATTCCCTGCCTGCTCCCTGCCCATGGGTGTCAGCAGAGCAGCTGTGCTGAGGACTGCCCCCTGCCCACTGCTCACTCCCTGCCTCCCTTTCCCTGCCTGCTGTCTGCTCCCTGCTTGCTCCCTGTCTGCAGGAGTCAGCGGAGCGGCCGTGGAAGTGCCAGGCTGCCCTCTGCCCAGTGCTCTGTGCTCCCTATTGTGTCAGCCCGAGTGTCCGTGCAGCACAGCCAGCAGTGGGCTCCTGTCCTTTGCCCACTGCTCCTATTCCCTGCCTGCTCGTTGTCTGTTCCCTGCCCGTTCCCTAACTTCTCTCTGCCCATTCCCCATCCTGGTCTATGGCTGCTCCCTGCCTGTTCCTGCCCAATCTCTGCCCATTCCCTGCCTGCTCCCTGCTCTCTGCCCACTGCCCACTCCCTGCCACCGGCCACTCGCTCGGTGCCCACCTCGGATCCAGGTGTCCCTCGGGCAGCAGGCAGGACAGGAGCTGGTCCCTGCTCGGTGTGCTGGGTGCAGCCCTTCGCCCATGGGTGCTCCCAGGAGGTCTCATTTCGCCGTCCAGTCGTGACGATGACGTGTCAGAGCTGCAGCCCGCGGTGCAGGGGAAAGTACTGGAGTTCAGGGCATTTCTCCTTGCTTCCCTCTCCCTTGTGAGGTGCTGGAGTGTTGGCAGCACTGTGAGCTGCTTGGAGAAGGGACTGCACCTGGAAATTATGTCGTAGGAATAGTTAAGGAAAGGAAAACGACTCTTGCCCAAACTCAGCTTTTGTTTGCACAAGTGTGAATTTGCCACAGTCTCAGTAACATCCCAGAGAGATGGAGACAGCCCTCAGTGATGGGTCTGTAAAGGTTTGCAAAGGACCAACAGCCTTAGAAAGCAAGGACAGAAGGATTGGGAAGGACTGGTCAAGGATGAATGGGAGACTGAGAGCAGAGTGCAGCTCCAGAGAGAGGATGAGGAAGTGAAGAACACTTTACCCTCTTAACATTTACTATACTATTCTTTCACCTCTCTTCTCAAAGTGACCAGCAATGAAGATGGCAGCTCTGCCTGGAAGTGCTGAGGACACAGCCAGCTTTGAGCTTGGTCCTTCTGGCCGAGGGAGTCTCCCGATTTATGCAGTGGAGTGGTAACTTTGCTTTCTCACACAACAGAGACCATTATTCCATAGCCTTTCATCATCCTGAGGCTTACCCAAGTTTCAGGATGTGCTAGCAGGAGCGTTTAATCTCTGTTACTCACTGGCTGACATCTCCAGCGTCAGGGCTGGTTGTTTAGCAACAACGGCTGGGCTCAGCACCGGCTCAGGCACTGCACAGTCCCCATCGCCCGGGCTGCAGCCTGGCCTCTGCAGGGTGCTCTGGGAGACGGGGAAGGGCTGGATCCGCACCCCGAGCGGAATTTCGGTGGTTTGGTGGCCAAGGCCGCAGGCGTTGCGGATTTTTCGCGACTCCGTCCTTTGCGCAGGGCCGCCATTTCCAACGGCAGTGCGGCGCAGGGACGGACCCACCAGGCTGTACGTGCCACTCCCCACTTCCTTTCCCTCTGTCTCCATCTTTCCTCCTTCCCCTCCTTTTTCTGCCGGATTCCGTAGGGAATTTCAGCCTCTTACTGCAGTCATCACAACCCCTCCTGACTCACTGCCTTCGCTGGCTGTAGCTGGCTCCCTCGGAGCATCCTTGCCTCCCGCAGCGCCAGATCCGCAGAGCAGGGGAACAACAGGAACAGCAGCCACCACGGTGGTCCCTGCAGCCAGACAGACAGGCATAAACACACACACACACATGAGAACAGTCCTAGGCAGCTGTGGAAGGGGCTCTGTACGGCCAGGAGCTGGACTAAGGCACGATGCTGGGTTCTGTGGATGACGGGTGGGTTGAGTCTGTTTTCCCGAGTGTTGGTGGCACGGACAACTCTTTGCGGTTTTCCCCATCACAGCTGTGGGGTGGAGAAGCCCTTACTTTTTAAGGCTGGTGCTGTTTCATGGCTTTCAAGGAGGTGATACTGGCTGCTGAGTGTGTTCAGCGTAGGAATGGATTTGGTTTGGTTCCTTTCGCCACCATGTTTTGGGCACAGCGATGGTTTAACTGTGCCTAAACGCAGGGAGGGTAAGGAGACGGATAAAAGAGGAGTTATTTCAATGTTAAACTTCAGCTGTAAATCTCATTACTCAGGAATTGAGGTTACTGTCAGCAGGTAAATCTGTGGGACTGGCAGGAAACAAGGCTAAGAAGGGGACATGGCGTATTTCTGTAGGACAGCAAGTGATTGTGTGCACAGGGATGTCACTGTCACCGTGAGCTGTACCCGGGGAACTGCTCCGTGGTCGTTCTCTGCACAGTGCCGCAAAAGGACTGGGGAAAGCTGCGATTTCCCCCTCCCCCTGACACTTTTGTGTGTGTGACACTGTGCGAGCTGATTCATTTTCCTCTATCTGGGTTTCCCTGCTCTGGGGAGTGGGGTTTGCTCTGCCTCGGCCTTGGTGCAGCACCGTGACGCAGCGCTCGGTACCACGCCGACAAAACACACGCGATTTTCTCGGCCCTTCTGACCGCTCAGGGACTGCGGGACTCGGGGAACCAAGGGCAGGATTTCACATGCCCACGGTATAAATTTAAAAGCATTACCTCTTCTTGTCTGCTAGCGAAGGAAGGCTCTGTGAGGGACGAGACAGCCATGATCTCCTCCTGCACTTGTTTTGCTGATGGTCATGTTACATCTGTGACGCAGACGAATTTTGCTGTTGGTTCCTTGTCGGTGCTTTAGGGAGTGGAGCTGGTGGAGGCACAAGCTTAAATATGGTTAAAAACATTCATTTCATGTTGATGTTAAGGGACCACACCTGAAGGGACAGGGGTATCAGATCCACCTAGTGACCCTCCCCAAATGGTGAAGGAATTCGGATGAGCCCCAGCACCCCTGGCCATTTTGCTGCTCACAGAGCAGGCTCGGAGCCTGCAGCACTGCTGCTGCTGCTGTTCATTTCCATGTTATACAAATACAGCATTGGGCTCTGTGTCAGGAGCTTTCTGATGCTGGGAGAAGCTTAAAGTCTACAAGCAAATGTTTTTCTTTTCTTATTTGGGAACATTCATTAAAACATCTAAATGCCAAGTGTTCTACCCTCTCTCCTCTGACAAATCTCTCCCAGACCTATCCAGAAAATTCAGTGCTGCTGCGTAGGATCTGTAAAACTTTATCATGGTGTTTTCTTACAGTTTAATATGAGTATGGCTGGGGGGGGAGAGTAAGATTTAATTTGGTTAAATATCTCTAATGCTGATGTTAGTGGACAAGGATGTGGGCAAGAGATAGGAGTTGTCCACATCCTCCTTATCTCTGTATATAGATAGTCCCAAGCCCAGGCTGGGAGGAAAAAAAAGGGAATACTCCATATCCCATTCCCACCCACCCAAACAATTTCGGTGCAAAGGCAGCCGTAGAAAAGGCCAAGCTGGAATGTCACAAAATGGTTCCACCAGCGCTCCGAGATGCCAGCGCCGTTTATCCTGGCACGGCTCCGAGAGCGGCACCGCGAGCCGCCTGCTGCAAGGTCATTCCCCTGACTCATGGTCAGCAACCAGTTGGTTCAGGAACTCCCAATCTACTTCTCTTGCAACTGTGCTCATGCCTGAACTTAGAGGGGAGGCTTGAAAATTAACATTACTGCAGCAGTGGGGGGCACTGAGTCCAAAACTGTAGCTCCAAAAAAAATCCTGTCTCTGAAAGACTTTAAAATCCGTATCTGTAATTTGTTTCTTTGCTAGCTCCAAAAACTTTCCACCAGTTCCCTCATGCACCTTTCCCCCAAGATTTCCTCTGGACTGCTAGGAACCAGGAGTGATGTGTATTTAAGGACTCACATTCTGTTCTAGGAAGAAAACTTCTGTGTATATTTGCATTCCTGTAGCTATCAGGTGGACTCTGCAGGCTCCCTAGAGCCTGTCAGGCCAGGGGTGTCTCTCAGGTGCTTTCAGTTTCAGATAGCTCAGGAGCTGTCCTGGCCCCTCCCAGGTTTCCCCATTCTTCCCTGGTGCTCTTAGTTGTCCATCTCACTCGTATTTTGTCGTCTCAGAACAACACCAGCCATGGGTATGCTCAGGGCTGCCTCTGGTTGTGTCAGCCTCCCAGGCAGCAGAGGAGTGGTTAATGCCTCTGAGCAAAATCATTTATTTAAGTCCCCAAAGTTCAATTTGGGGGCACATTCTGCAGACAGACAGGGCCAGGGGGAGCAGAGCAGGCCAAGCAGGGCCACGAGCAGACCCCTCCTGCTCCCAGAGCTGCCAGCCCTGGGCAGCCTGACCCTGCTCACCAGGAGCCTTCACTTTCCCCATCATTATTCCCTGGTTTCCAAAGGGACAGAACCTGGCTGCCAATCCCCCACGCCAGTGACGGCTCCTCGCCTACAGGGAGGCAGATGTGATGGCTCGTCTGCTAAAAACTGAGCCAACACACTGTGATTCAGCCCTCCAGCTTTCCAAGGAAGAGCTATTTCTGAGTGAAGCTCATCACTTCAGCTCCCCCCACAAACACTCACAGCGCTCAGGAGTCCAACAGCAGCCACTGGGTTTGCATTTGGATATCCAGCTCAAATGCTGCTTGAACACTGGCAGTGGCTCTTGGACACACGGTGGTATTTCAGGGGTGGAATGATGGAGATCTTGGGAACAGGGACAGAGCAGCAGCTCGTGAGCCAGGGGGAGTCAGCCAGGAGTGTTTGGTCAGTGCTTCTCTCCAGCTGTTTTGCCAGGTCCTTGTACTGCAGGTAGTGTTAAACTACAGGCTTGTTTTCAGATGTCTGGTTTAAAGGCAGGTCATACTTCAGTGAACATCTGGCTGCGTTTGTTGCCTTATGCTTCTCCCTGGCACAGGACATTCTTTTGTCTCTCGAATGACACAAAAGAAAAATATGGCTTCCCTTGCCATTACCTGGAGGAGCTGGAGCAGTGGTGTTGGGGGAACACCATGTTCCTGAACTGACTGTACAAATCACAACAATCATCTCCCTGTGAGAGCTTTCAAGCCCTGCAATCAGTACTTTACATTCTAAAGTGATGCTTAGGTACAGGAGTTAGGAATAGAAAATGGCCTTTCTGGTTGCAGCTGCTTTAGGTGGATCATTTGTTTGAGTGGAGTGAGTTTTGCAATGTGCTGCCCACTCAGAGGCTGCGTAGGGTTGAATTTGATGAGTTTTCGTTCCTACTGCCCTTCCCTGACCTCAGGCATGTAAGTGCAGTGCCTTTCTTCCCCTGGGGGAGTTTGCCCAGTTTCACCTTGCTGTTCCCTGTGAGATCTGGAGTCCTCCACAGGATCCAGGGGTTCAGCAGCTCCTGTGCCCTCCAAACAGGCTGGGGGCTCGCCCAGGAACTCAGAGCTGGAGGAAAACTCGACTCCAGGCAAGCCAAAGCAATTTCAGATGAGCAGAGGGGATCCTAAGATGGGGGAACTACAGCATGAATATCTAAGCACAGCTGTGATGGTCACCAAGCTAAAAGAGACACTGCAGAGAGCTCTGACAGATTCCCCTCAACAGGAACTGAAATCAGTGACTCAAATCAAGCAGGCCTGACTGTCCCATTGCTCACAGAAGGGACACAAAGCTCCACAGGCTTTTACCCCCATCCTATCCCAGTGTTCAGCCTGCCTTGGGGTTTTGGAAGGTT
The DNA here is from genome assembly GCA_014839755.1 of Sylvia borin. Taxonomy (NCBI): domain Eukaryota; kingdom Metazoa; phylum Chordata; class Aves; order Passeriformes; family Sylviidae; genus Sylvia; species Sylvia borin. The sequence goes on along the minus strand of CM025980.1, from coordinate 5,585,440 downwards.
TCAGACACAGTGTCTGGCTTTGAAGTCCATTTGTACTCCAGTTGTAAGAGTAGGACTAAAAGAATAGGAATCCTGAAATTCAGGATTGTAATGTAAAGTTTTTATTGTGGCCTTAATAAAGGAAAAAAATTATTTCCCTTATGCTTTAAACTCGTGAAGGAGGTTTTTGCTGCCCATAACAGCAGTGGCATCTCCAGAGCCATCTCCTAGGCACAAATATCAATTTTTCTGCACAGTGCAGCCCCTGCCCTGCCTTCCCTCAGCCCAGGCTGGTGCTGCTGGCACACCAAGTGTTCCAGACTGAGGACTGCCTCCCAGAGCAAGTCAGAGCACATTTGTCCACAGCTGACCCACGCAGCACCAGACCTGCACAACAAAGAGATGCAGTTACAGGCTCCCCCACGCCGAGGAGGCTCTTTTTGAAACCTTAGAAGTTCACTCATTTCCATTCCCCTTACAGGTCACCACTTGTACTGTCACACCCCTTGTCCTGCACCTGGCCTTGGGCTGATTCATTCCTTCACTGGGAGGATGATGCATCAAGCTCAGATTCTCAGCATGTAAAACAGGGATTATTTTCTCCTGAGCCTGATGAACCCACGAGTTTCACCCCCGTGAAGTGAAAATGGAGGAAAAAAATTTATGATGCCCACTGAGATCTGTTTTGCTTTCTGTAAAAGCCCCAGAACTGCCTTTCTACAGAAGGTGTACGTTATGAAAAATCAGGTCTGTGACATCCAGGCTTGCCTTGCTCCTGCAGACTGAAGGTCTCAGGGTAGAGAGGAAGCTCCTTTCACAGGGAAGGCAGGGATTCCCTTTTTGTCTTTGTCTCCCATGGAATGGATAAAGCACTCTGAAGTCCATGAAAGGCTTCGAGTTGTTCCTCTGAAAGAAGCTACAGAACAGCACTGCCACTAAAACATCTGAAGAGGAGGAAAACCACAGAATTATACTGAACTTTCCCTACTATTATTTATTGCAAAGTCCAGACCACTGTGACAAAGCCAAGGACAGGCGACAGGATTGGCTGGTCTCCACACAGCAAATGTTTGGGACCAGCACTGCTCCATTTTCTTCCCTGTGAGGGTGAGGAGGGGCTGGGATGGAATTCCCAGAGAAGCTGTGGCTGTCCCTGGATCCCTGGCAGTGCCCAAGGCCAGGCTGGACACCCTGGCACAGGGGAAGGTGTCCCTGCCCATGGCAGGGGTGGCACTGGGTGAGCTTTAAGGTCCCAAACCATCCTGTGCTCCTGTTTTCCTGCCCGTGTGCACATCCCATGTGTGGCTCCCAGCTCCTGAGCTGCTCCTTTCTCCTGCCCAGACACTCTGGGAGCCTTGGAAAGGAGAGCACAGACAGATGTACCCTTCCCAAAACGTACACCTGCACCTTGCCAAGAAGGGCTGACACCTTCTGGGGAGCTTGTGAAGGCAACAGGACAAACTCCAGGTAGCCTGGAGGAGGGGCAGCAGCATCTTAATTATGCTGAAGTGAAACCTGGTTTTATCAAAACTATAAATAATAAATGAGCCATTGGTCTTCATCTGCTGCATGATATTTCTGGAAAGGTTGGTCTCCTTTGCAGAGGGGAAGATGTGCAGAGGTGTTCAGTCTCATACTTTGACACAAGTTCCCATTTTCAGCAGCACAAAATTAAGCACAAAATTTCCTCCAACACTTTTTCAAAGCCCTAATGAAGATTTCTTTGTAATGCTTTACTACTGAGGGAAGGAAAAACCGAAGCAAACCTTGCTTTGTTTCTCATTTTGTTTTGTGAGCCTGGCTCTCAGAGATGCTGCTGTGATTCTCTGATCTGTGCTGCACCTGCCTCTCCTCAGCAGCAACTCCTTAGGGCAGCCTTTCAGGAGTAAATCTCACCTGATAATCGAGGGTGCCTCATAAATAACTGTGCCAGCACGGCAGGCACTGGGGAGGGAACCTGCTTTCCACTCGTCTTTCACCCTGTTGCCCCAGATAATGGATTTAGAAACTACAGCAGATATCCAGACACAGGAATCTAGTCCAGTTACTTCCCCTTCCTCCACCCCTCTTTCTTGGAAGGACAAGCTCCTGTCTCAGCCTTCCCTCTGCTGCCTGGGAAGGTGCATTAGGATGCAGGCCCTGGAGCAGATTTTTGGATGTGGTTATATGCATACACAAAGTTGCCAAGAACCCAGGGCATCAATAAGTGAAACTGCTGCCTCCAGTTGTGCTTCATTCCATTTCACGTTGGCCTCTGCTCCAGCACAGGTCAGACACTTATCCAAGGGTTGATAGCTCCTGAATTATGCATGTGTGGAGCAGTTCAGAGGCTTCTCAACACCCCCTCTGTTCCCTCTGCAGGTTAAGTGCACTGCTCAGCCCTGCTGCAGTTCCAGGAACCATCAGCCACTCATTTTCACACTCTCCTTCCTCGACAACTTCCACTGAACCATTTACAGTTCAATTTATGAACTCTCCCTTTTTGTTCTGACCCACGCTCAAAGGACTTTCAACCCGATTTATTTCCCTTTTGCCTGCAGAACTCAAAAGTTGTCCCACCAAAATCTGCACGTCCTTGCTTATTTAAAGCACAGGGGCCGCTGACAGAGGAAGTTCCACCAGGACACTCACATCTCCTTTCCTTGTCACAAGAAGCACCTGATGTGTCCTGTACTGTCTGGTCAGTGAGTGAAGGCAGAATGCTCTCTGTCTTGGACAGAATGAGGTTTCTAGCCTGGTTTCATCCGCAGTGAAATGAAAAAAAAAGTCTTCCTGTACCACACAAACTTCCCACACTCACCCCATCAGCATCGTGCTCGGCACTAGCAAGAAATAAATCCTTGATCATCACTTGCTGGGGAGAAGTTGAGTGCATTCCACCTGGCTAGGGCAGGGAACAACACTCACTGCCAGGCTGGGGGTTTCCTCACCACATATTCAATTTACACCCGCCTCAACCATCCACAAGATGCCATAAAAAAAACACGAGTGTATCCATAAAGTAGCTAAGCCCAAGGTAACTGTCTTGCTGTCTCATAAAATTAAATACGTGAATTTTCCTCTAGGTACGGTGGAGATGAAGGATTTTCTCCCTCAGCCTGCAGCCATGCACAAGATGTGTCTTCCTCTGGAAGCTGGTTTCACATGGTGGCTTAGATTTTCCCACTTTGTATCTAGCACCATTTGAAATCAGTGTTCTAGGAGCAAGAATTACAGCGTGGGAGGAGACCAAGCACCTGCTCACTTCAACAACATCCTCTGCTCCTCAAACCAGCCCCTTTTCCAAAGGTTCTTTATTTTTCTTTTGCCTTTTTTTTTTTTTTTTTTTTTTCTTGCCAGCCATCCACTTTGTAACACCATCTGATTTCTAGACACTTCTCCAACCACTGTATGCACCCTCCCAAGCCCAGGGCCACACCAGCACAGCCTCCTGTACTTCTGCTTAATAAACGATGGATATGAGCTCAAGTTGTCCAGAGTAAAGTGATCCGCAAGTTGCATGAAAACCAACGTGGTACCTCTCGTACCTTGACAGGCAGAGTATGTTTGATACCCCAGAAACCAGGATCAACCTTTAATTTACTGCCTCAGAGCAAAAGGATTTCCACCCCCTGCATGAGGGCTCCACCACCACAGGATTCTCATTCCACAGCTCTGCAAACACAGAAATTCCCTCCAGCAAAGGGACCTCAGCAGTCAAACACAGAAGGGCCTTCAGCAATCCCCAAATCCCAGACTGGTTTGGGCTGGAAGGGACCTTAAAGATCATCCTGTTCCAACCCCCTGCTATGGGCATTGTGAAGATGCCACACAGCACACAAAGAACCCAACTCTTTTTCCAGAACCATTCTCCAGCACACACAGAACCCACTCCTTTTTCCAGATTAATTCTCCAGCACACACAGAACCCAACTCATTTTTCCAGATTAATTCTCCAGCACACACAGAACCCAACTCCTTTTTCCAGAACCATCCTCCAGCACACACAGAACCCACTCCTTTTTCCAGATTAATTCTCCAGCACACACAGAACCCACTCCTTTTTCCAGATTAATTCTCCAGCACACACAGAACCCACTCCTTTTTCCAGAACAATTTTCCAGCTTGCTGCTGGTCCCTCCTAGCAATATTTCATTTCTCCAGACCTGCATCCCAACCACTAAAACTGAAGCTGAACTCTTGTTTTGCCCTCCCTGATGTGCAGCGTGTTCCCAGACACGGAAAAGCCGATCCCTGTGCGGATGAAGGTTTGATCAGAGCACTGAGTAGCCATCTCTAAAGAATGCATAGCTGTCATCTACAAGAGGATCCTTCTCTGAGCCAGGAAAACGTCTCTTACACAGGCTGACCGATTTCTCTTGGTGTTCAGAGTCTCAGTTTTTGTCTAGCACCATTTGAAATCGGTTATGATGTAGGGGGAAAAGCAACAGTAATGGGAAACTTCCTTCCCTCAGCCCCCAAGCCACAAACAAACACCACCCTGGCCTCCCAAACACCTCTGCTCTGCTGTTCTCTGGAGTTCCCCCACAGGCTGAACACCCTGCACTGAAGGAGGACACTCAGCATCCCCTTCAAGTGAGGAGGGGATGCCTCCAGACACAGAGAAGCATCTCTTCAAACATAACTCAGCTTCTTCAACTCCAGCAAGAGCCAGGGCCTGGGTGTGACAACACAGCCACCCAACCTTCTGACCACTTTACTCCATGTGCTGTTTGTTTGCCTTAACCTGTTCTTTACACAGATTTTTTTTTTCCTTTTAAATAAAATTGTGTGCTCTATGCTCCTGGGCTGTGTCTCAGGTAGAGAGATCACCTGATTCCCTGCTGGACGACACCCAAGTGCTGCAAGTCTCTTCATTTCAGCCCCCAGCTCCATTTTCACCACCCTCAGAAGTATTTAGATTCAGAGAAATCAGAATGGTTTGGCTTGCAAGGGACCTTAAAACCACCCAGTTCCAACCCCTGCCAAGGGCAGGGTTTAAATAATACTGATTTTAGAGTGTGACACTGAGAACCCACCAACCACTGTCACTTCACATTATTTAACCCAAAACCAGGTAACTCTGAACCTGTTTTGTTACTCCCACTGCCCCTGCTACCAGTAGATGGCAACAGCACATTTTTATTCCATGCAGCCTTTCCCTTAGCACAGAGCTCACGTCTCTTTAATTATCAGTTCCAGACTCCAAAATGAAATAATTCATGCAGCACTGAGTTCTAGGAGAAACAGCACAGGACTCATGACAATTAGGCCAAATTAATTTGTAGTGCTGAAGTCAGACTGAGAGAATCACAGAGCAGAATCCCAGGATGGTTTGGGTTGGAAGGGACCTTAAAGATCATCCCATGGGCAGGGGCACCAGAGATAAACTCTGCTGATCCCATCAATGCTCACTGCAAACCCCAACTCCACAGTGTAAAGCTGTGCACTCTGCCATCACTTCCACACCAAATCACTCCTGAGGATCACAACCACAAACTGGGAAAGAAATACAGCACGAGAGGTTGTTTTTTCTATTCCACCCTCTGAAAGGCTCCACTCTCTCAGGCAGCTGACTCCACACATGGCTTTGCCGTGGAAGTTCTGTACACTTCAAGTGTGAAACTCACACAATCCCTAAATCCACTCTCCTTCACAGGTCACCTAAACCCACCAGAGCTGTATTCCCTGAGGATTTCTTTGTCACACACTGGACAAAAGGCCCAAAACACCCTCTGGGCTTTGCCTCAAGTGTTCCACCAGAAGAGCCCCAAGAGAAACTTCCTCTTCTCCATCAACTTTTCCAGGAGTAATTTTTTTTCCCGCACTGTAAAACTCTGGAGGTTCTGGGAAGTTCTCTGCAATTCTAAAAGGAAAGCCCAAAATGTGCTCAGCAAATTAAAACCCATCCCCTGCACTACCACTGAGTAACTGTGCACAAACTGCAAACTTCAATCACAGCAGTTTCCACCTGATGTTTGGGACATGAAAAAATCACCTGGATAACAACAGGAAAAGAGCTGCTCAGCACAACGATGAATGAAAGACAAACACTTACTTCTAAATAATTTAAGGTTTTTATTTGGAATATTACAAATGTCGCTAATCTTTACATCGAGAGAGTAAAAATACGACCACTTTTTACAGGGCTTTCACTTCCCAATTAATTACATTCCAGTGTATTTCAGCATGTTGCAGATGCCACGCAAAGCAAGCTGAGCTCCTGACCACCAGCCCCAGTCACACACCCCCGAGTTCACAAACAACCCTCAAACTGAGGGATCAGCCAGGCCACCAGCAGCAAATCCTCCTGCAGAGCCAAAGCCCCTTTCCAACAGCCACAGCCTGTTATGAACTCGAACAATACGACTGCTGGGATTGTCCCAACAAGCCCTACAAAGCCCTGAACAGTTCTGTGCCACTCCAGCAATCTGTTGATGACAGGGAGAGCAGTGCCAAGCAGCCACAGACAAGCCAGAGCAGTTTCAGTGCTGCCTCAGGCATCTCAAGTGAGGCTGTTTGGGTTTTCTGTGAAAATCAGAAGCTGTCTGTATGCTGATAGTGAGATTTATGAAGCTAAAACATGTTCTAGTTAAGATTTGGGGTTTGCTGAGGAATTAGAAGCAGCAGTGAGTCTCATCTAATGGCAAACACTGTGGTGGGAGCTCCTGGAGTCAAATCTGGACTAAAACCTTTGAGGAACAAGCAGCAAACAAAAGATCACCATATCTACCAGAACTCACACAAACTGAACTGGTTTGGCTTGCCTTTAACATGGAAAGTGAGTGACAGGGAAAAGCTTCTGCTTCTAAACAGGAATCTGATGCTAAATCCAGCTTTTCAGAGCTTGATTTAACATCCCAGTCTGCAGCCAGAGGTCAGAAATGTGGAATGTGGGACCTGAAGTAAAAAAGCAAGGAAGGTGGATCACACAGCACCTGTTTCTATCCTTGGAACCAACAGAAGGTCTCCAGAACTGACATCAAGGCTCACTAAAAACAAGCATTCTAAAGAACTTCCACTGTGCCCATGACAGGACACGGCCACCACTGAGCTCTCAGCAGCTCCTTCAGTTAGGGACCTCCTGTCAACAGGCAGGGGATGCCTTTGCTACAGCATCCTCCAGTCTTCAGTTCCAACAAAACCACTGCAGTCTTTGGGAGATTATAGCAAAGAATCACAAATATATATGGCATTTTTCCTTCTTAAAAGCAAAGGAAAAGCTGTAAAACTCTGTTTTCAAGGCACGCTTTAATTCATTATATATACAGCAACCAACTTTGGCAGGCAAAGAGGTAGAGTATATGAGATCTTGATTGTGACAGTTTCCAAAAGACATGGCCTTAAATGGCACCAGACTCTTCAGGGAATGAGCAACGACACATTTCTGAGTGCAAAGGAGACAAGAGACCCATTTACACCACCTCGACTGCAAAAAGGGATGGGAAGGACAACCAGGGCTGAGTGAGCAGAGAGAGAGAGAGGAGAATATTGTGTAAGCAGAGAGGTGGCACTGAGGGCAGCAGCTGGCACTGGGACAGTGACAGTGACATTCTAGCCCTCCCACACAGGCTCTGGCATGTCACAGGTATTGCCTTTCCCCCAGCTCACGTGCACGGGAGGCAAAGCAGGATCTATCTGTGTTAGCTACATGCACACACACTTTTTATCCTATCAAGCACCTCCTCCTGCAGTTCGTCAGCAGAGCAAGACACAGCACAAGGGACTCGTGGACAGCAACTCACTGAGAGGGCAAAACAAGTCTTTTTCCAGCTCTGACAGGGATATTCCACTGACAAGTTTCCCTCCCACCCCCCCAAAAAAAGGTCAGTCATGCTTTATACATCCTATATTCGGCAGAACTGGGGGTGCTCTCACGTTTCCTACAAACAAAAAAACAAGTCAGATCAGAGGTTTTTACATGGCAAGAGGTTTTACATTTACACTGAAAGCACAGCCTTAGTTTTATCATTAAAGCCACAGGTAAAGTCACAAACTGGGGCATTCTTTAGCCTCCCTTTATCAGTCTGGAGTGAGGAGATTTTAGCTTCATTCAGCTCCTGAACTGTCAGGAATGACCCAAGGAGTAGCAGAGCCTTGGATCCAAAGGGATCATTCCAAGTGATGACTGATATTACCAAAAACTATCAGCAGAACAGTTACAGGATTCCCATTACTCCACCAGGTGCACCCTGAAATTCAGTTTAATTACAGTGTGTTGTTTAGTACATCTTTTCTAACCACAAAGAAAATATTAGTTCGTGTGGACTATGATTCTGCAGTCCACCAACAGCAACTTTACAATATTAAACAAACAAGAATTAAAATTCACAATGACATTCTTATAAATGTCCCAAGTTCTTGAATAACTCCTGTTTTGCTTTAACAAAAAACCCACCCCACACCAAACCTCAGTGCTATTACTCCAAGTCTCTAAAGGGTTCCACATTCCTTAAGAAAACCTCCAGAATTACCAATTTTGACACACCAGGCCAGAAATTTCTCTTATCATATGTAAAGCTAAAATTGGAATGAAGAATTCTATTCTATTCCTGATTCCCTTTTTCCCTCCAAAAAGAAGCCAAATTAACTTAAAAAAACAGATCCTATCTTAATAAACATCTTTCTTCAGAGTGAAGATGATATTCCTTAATCTATACATTATTTTGGAATGAGCTCCAAACTTAATCTTCACATAAAAAAAACCCTCACTTTTCTTTACAAGTCAACAAAATCAAGACTATGAATGACACATGAAAAGACCTTTGCATTAAGCTGGAATAAGAGAACCCATCACCTCCTCAGAATCCATGCAATGGAGAGAAGCAACGAAAAAAAGGAAGATGCTGGTTTAAAAAATATTTACAGCTCCAGCTCTGCTGAGACAGCAGTGACAAAATCCTGGCAAGGAACAGTCAGACTGAGCTGTCCTGTCTGCAAAGTGCTCTGCTCAAACAGGGTTTGGAGAGGCAGATTTTGGAAGAGCTCGACTGACCCCAGAGGAGTGCAGGAGGAAGCCCAGCTCTCACCACATGCACCTCACTGGACTGAGATGATTAGGTTAAAACAAAGGAGAGGACAAGGATTAGGTTAAAATAAAGGAGAGCTGCAAACAAGCAACTGTATTTTGATCCTTTTCAGGACTACAGAACTCTTGAATTTGAAACAGAAATCACCTTTTTATAAGAAGGTTTCAAAAGATCTTGTCAGACCCTTCATTCATTCTCTTCTAGAAAGCAAAAGTGCAGATGAATCAGTGTTGGTCAGAGATGTGATCTGGTTTTCTCTGATGGGATGCACAACTGCTTCTGGAGTTTTAGTGCCCAAAAGTGGTTTCCAGCTTCTAATTACAGGGAATGAAACTTTCAGCTAAGGAAAGTAATTCACCATTGGGATGGGTGCAGACATTCTGCTGAGTATTGCAGGCCCCTACACACATGTAGTAATATATGTAGTGACATGCTGCTCATTCCTCAAACACAACACCAAGAAACGTGATTTACAATCACTGGAAGCTCTCAGTGACACTGCTGAATGAGAATTCTTCATGTGTTATATCCTGTTCTCCCAAAATGAATGAAAGGTTAGGATATCCTTTCCTGCAGGAAGCCAAGGCTCCCAGCTAGATGGATCCCACACTCCTGAAATTCCAAGCAAGCCACATTAAAAAAAAAAAAAAAAGACACTTAATGCTGCATTGCAAAAAGTCCAAATGAATGGAAAGTTATACCTTGTCATTAATTCATTTGTGCAGTTTCTTCCATCTCAGCTGGGACATTAGCTTTTAAAATACAAGTTTCCTTGCAACTCTCATCAACTGTGTACGAGCTGAACAGCAGAAGGGGAGAAAGGTCTAATTGAATGTCCCATCCAAGTGCAATTTAAACACACAAGAAAGAGAGGCCAAGGAAAGATTTGCTGTCATTTGGAGGCTACAAACCAGCAAAGATCAGGGGCTGGAAGCACAACAGGCTCAGCTGCACCAGGAGCTCAGGACACTAAACAGGGAGATGGAGGCCTTAATTAAAAGGAGATTAGATCAGGGTTTCCAGACAAGAAAGAGCTTTAACAGTCAGATGTTCACAGAGAGGAAGATGAAGGGAAGCACTGGGCACAAAAAGGCTTTTCATGCTGTCAGATATTCAGGAATGTCACGTTCTTTAATTTTTGATGCTGCTGCTTTAGATCCCTCCTGCTTTCTACACCCCGAGAAGTCTCTCCAGGGATGAAGGCAGCAAGTGCTGCCCTGAACTGCCAGGAGCTCTCCTCTGGCCCACCCAGGCTGCAGGATATCCCAGGACTGAACAAAAACAGTGCCTCAATAGCACCAAACTGCTCAGCAGCACACTCTGGCCCCTGGATTGATGTGATGCTACTGGCTTTTCTACAATTGCAACAGACTGATACTGCACTGCCTGTTTAAAGGACACCAAGGCTAAAACCTCACTGGATATAAAGCACCTTCAGGGCTCTCCCAAGTCCTCTGTGTGTACTTCATTACAAACATGAACCACAGGAATATTCCCTCTGGTTTGCTTCCAGAGCCTCCCTTGCTTTGTTCCATGTACTCCAGATAAATCCCAACAGACTCTGGAAAAAGACAACACGGTTTGGATGAGATGCTGATGCTGACACTCCATGTGCTCCACCTAACCTGCTCTGGGGACTGCCAGTGTTTTGTCAATTTTACAGAGTATTTTTCTGACAAAAAAAAGGGTTGTTTTTTTTTTTTTTTTTTTCTCAGAAGATAAAATCAGACATCACAGCAAAAAGCAACGCACAAAGAGGAATTTAAACCTCCTGCCCCTCCATGAAAAACCACACACAAACCCCAGTTGTTTGGAAGATAAAGTTTAAAACGCCCTACACACGTCTCATTAAAAACAGAACACAAATTGCTTATGCACAAATCTAATATTTTACAGTTGGTTGGGGCTGCAGAGGGAGAAGAAAAACCTGAACACCTTCTGGCAGCACAAGCCCACACAACCAAGGCTCCCCCTGGCTTTAGGAGATAAACTGACATGCCTCAAGCAGATGGACAAAAATACTTCCCTTGGCAAGTGGACACTGCCAAACACAAGCTTACGAACAGGTTCTTTCCTTCCTTGAAATTAGTGCAAGTGTTAATTAGCAGCTTAGCAGAACAGCAGATCCAGAACTAAAGTCAAAGTCGTGGTTAGGCTTTAGCTTCCATCAGCTGCTGGGGGGAGCTCACACGAAATCAGACATTTGAGAAAGAAAGGGCACACAAAGCTCACAAGAAACTTAAACATCAGCACAGCTTTGGCTCAGTCATTTGGAAATCTGCAGTGTTAATAAAAAAGGAAGTTTACTCACCCGTTCTGTGAGAAGAATTTCTTGTAGACCCAGAAGGCTGCCAGGAGCACCACAACTACCACAATCACTTTGGGAAGAATTAAAAAGAAAAAAAAAAACCCAAACCTTAGATTGATAAAGATCATCTCCAGCTCACAAAAAAGCATTAAAGATTTTGCAGAAATACTCTTGTTTTCATCTATAAGCTTATTCCACCTCTACCCACCCCCCCCCCCAATTTATTCATGGAATGAGCCACGTAAATTAAAACATTTAATTCTTTACTCAAAACTCTGCAGGATGGTTCAGTGCAGAACCAAGATGGCAAAACCCCCCAGCCCAGAAACACTAAAACAGGGGTGACAGGGCCCTGATGTGACCTTTTACATGTTTATACAAATCTGGATAACAAAAGCAAGGACACAGGATGGGCTGAACACTTCTGTTCACTGCCAGAGTTATTTACTCACACCCCCAGTAAACCCAAATTATTTATGAAATTTATCAAAAGTGGCCAAGCTGTTGTAAACTGCCTTTGAAATGTGACTTCACCACAGGAGAAAATACACATTTCACACTAACTTAAAGCTATTAAAATTAGTAATTAAGTGATTTTTTTTAAAATCATGCAGCTTTAACCAAAACTTCAAAATCACCCTGCTGCAGTCCCAGGCGACTGGAATCAAAAATGGATTTTCACATAAAAAATATCATTTGTATTGTATTTTTTTTTTAAGGTTTGAGAAAATACTTACCACAGATGATGGCTATAATATATCCACCTGAAAACAGAAGGAATCAGTTATCACCAGAGGAACACAGGTGCTTCTTACTCATACATTATCATAAAAATATTCACAGACCTATTTCAAGTCAACTACTTCTACCAACACAATCTTTGAAGCGGGCCAATTTAAATAACAACATTAATTTAACTCCAAAGACGAACATTCTAATTAATTTTTTTTCTACAACCCTATTTTTTAAAATTAAAAAAAAAAAAAGGAGGAAGCTGCATGAAACCATTTCTCCTGACCATAAAAGGGTTGTTGTTCTCTTAGATGTATTCCAGGGGAGTTTGTACTCACTGAGCTGGCAGGTTGGCACTGCAGGTGCCCACTGGTTGTTGCCAATGTACTCAATCCGAGGCTCCCCATGCAAGGTGTACCCCGTGTAACACTCAATGGTGATGAAATCCCCCACAGAGTAGGAAGGTTTTTGTCCAGCTGTCACTCTCCCATAACTTATGATAGGTGTGGAACCAGACTCTTCAGGTTTACCTGGGAAAAAAAAAAAAAGGAGGGGGGAAGAAAAAGAAATAATAATAAAAAATGTGTTACTACATCAGAGATTTAAAATTTGTCGGTCTGCTGCAGATTTTAGTCATTCTAATTTCTATAATTTAGTACATAATATAATTATATAAATAATATAATATATAATTTAGTAATTTCACTCACAGACACAGTGCTGTAAAACACCCCAGGAACTCTGTTCTTGGCAGGTCACTGTCATCTCTGCAGAGCCACCGGGGAAGGAGCAGCCAGCACTGCACCTGATCTGGACAGATTCCCCTTTTTCATACACAGCTTTGGCTGGAATCAGGACCCCATGGGGCACCTTCGGGGCAGGACACACATCTGGAGTCACTAACACAGGGATTTAAAGCAAGTTTAGTGAGAATAAAGTTTGTTTCGTAACGCAGTAACTCGTCCCACAAATACAAGTTGGCTTCATATTAGAAAAATAGCTCAGCACACGTCAGAGGTTTAAGTTTATCCTGATTTTAAGTAAAAATATTCCCTTTAGAAAACTTTAACATCAGTGTAGGTATTCATTAAAGTAACACAATCCCATGATGTGGCAGCACAGAAATCCACTCTGGTTCATTATTTCTCTGAGCTCCAGAATAATTTCTAGAAAAGAGGAGCTGAAGAGCTGCATTAAAAAAAACACACACAAAGATTTCAACTACCCCAGAAAAATTCTACAGCTTTCCTCACTGTGCATCCTCCCAATTCTCTGGATCAAATATTTTCTCCTGCACTCCACACCTTTTCACGTGAAACCACCAGAACACCACGATGCTCTACCTTAGCTAAAGCACTTTCAACACACAAGAGAAATGGTAATTTTACAGAAAATCTTACCTCTCTCACAGGTTGGTTTTGGAGGAACCCAGGCGCTATCTTCTTCACAGGTAATTACCTCTGCTCCAACAATGTAGTAGCCAGGATCACACTCAAACATAACTGAGTCCTTGTACCTGTAGGGATACCTAAATCCAGATACTTTTCTCCCATTTTGAACTCTGGGGTCTTCACATTTGACCACTGAAAAAGGCGAAACATTTGTTAAGAGAAACATTTGCTAAGAGAAACATTTGCTAACAAATGAAAACAAAGCCTGGAAACATTTGTTAACACAAACATTGCCCCAAACACAACTTCCCTTCCTGACCTATCAATTTCCCCAGGTTGTTTTGGAGAAACTTTATAAAAACACTGACTCCTGCACTTCCCCAGTGGCTGTTTTTAGGAAAAGGAATCTTCCTCAGCTTTTTTTTACAATTCCTAATCCAGCCCCCACATCCTTGCCCTTGGCACAATTTTTTTTTCTGCAGGATTTATGGTCTCCATTTCAGCCTTGTCACTTCCACCAACGAGACAATCACACAGGTACTTTCCAAGCTTTAATTTAAACTTCAGTCCCGTTCTGTGTCATAAGCCATCAGTATCCACCATGCTGATATCATCTCCACCAGAACTGTACAAAACTTTGAACCAGAGCACTTGCTCCTTCCTTCCTAGAGGCAAAGTCCATTCTCCCCACCCTGATTCTCAAGAAAGGGATGGTGTAAGAAAGAAGGAAAAACCCCAACAACCTCGACATTCTGGAGGTGGCCCACTCCAAACTCCACTTGAGTCTGCAGTAGCTGTGCAATAAATGGTGGCCTCGCCGATGAGGGAAAAAGGGTCAGAGTCCTTGGGGACATCCTTGCACCTGTAGGTCACTGAGCTCTGGTACACGTAGCTGGCTTGTTCCTCGTAGTCCCCGTTGGCTATTTTGGGAGGTGGCTCACAAGGAATTCCTGTAAATGAAGCACAAAAATTGGTTCTGCTGCGTGGGCTGGTTCTTCTCAAAGAGAGAGCCTTGATCTTCGAGTCATTTCACTGAAAATCTGACACAGCTACAGGACCTCAACTTCAACAAGAGGTTGATTTTAATATGAGGAAACTACCACAAAAACTGACATTTTTCAGTGGTCATTCCTCAGGCACAACCCAAGCGATTGAGAAAAAAAACCATCCCTGTTTTACCATTGGTTTTGATACTGGAAAGTTGGTGGCACAGCTGTTTGTAAATGACCTACCCCCCTCTGAAACGAAAATCAAACACAGCAGGAATTTTACTTACTGTCACAGTAAGGCAGAGGTCCACTCCAGTCAACACCTTCTCCCTTGATAACACAGGTAATCTCTTTCTTACCCACTAATCTGAATCTAGATAGGTAAAAAATTAGAAGAAGTGAAAGTTAAATATCTCATTTTTCCACATGCACGGGAAAAATTGGTTCTTATAAATAATTCTGTTCTGTCATTACGGGGACCTAACACACCAAGGTTTTGTTGTAGTGAGAACAGAATCTTGTTTATTTTGCTGACAGTCTCACTTTGAAAGTAGAAAAAAAAAAAAAGATACATCACTAAGGAACTGTGGAAGTCTCACCATTTTCAGAAACACCCTCTAATATTAAAGTTCTAAAATTACTAATACTCAAGGAAAAGGAGAGAAAAACTCCTTAGTGTTTTTGACTTAATTATTCAATAATGAAGGATGATGAATATCTATTTACTCTCTCTGCCATAGGAGCATTAAAAGAAGTCACTAGAGGTAATAATTCAGTTCTGCAGAATCTCACTAAAAAGCTTAGGGTTGATGCAAAGAGTAATTTAACCAAGGAATCAAATTAAATTTAGCTGTAATTCCATTTGCTACAGGTAGAATTCAGATTTCAGGCCGGAACTGGAACAGAAAATTCGGGTTTGGTGCAAATTTGGTGTAAACATAAGATAAAAAAAGAAAATAATTCATTAACTTCACCAAAACACTTACCCTTCATTACACACAAATGTCAGGCTTGAACTAAATGTAAGATCTGTTGGATCAAAATAACCATTTTCCAAGTCTCCTGGGTATTTACATTTTCTCGCTGGGAGAAGGGAAAAAAAAAAAAAAGGAAAAGAAGAAAGATCTACATGTTTGTAGTTACATACAAAGACAAAACCTTTAGCACTTATTGCTCTTACTCACACCAGCATTTCCCAAGCCTCATTTAAAATACGGCAAAACCCAAATTCCCCCTTGCAAACCAACCGAAACTGTTAAAACACCAGTGGGGGAGGAAAAAACGGGTACCAAAAATTACCTGTACAGATCACATCCATGGGTGACCACTGCAAGTCATGACCACATGTCCGGGTCGGAGACACCCCTGGGACCCTGATGTACCCCGATCGGCAGGTGAAGGTCACTGTGGTACCAACTGGAAAAGTTTTCATCTCGTTATAGGGCGGTTTCAGCTCTGCGTAGACCAGCCGATCCGGCAGCGAACACGCGTCTGGGAGAGGAAGGAAAAAGCAGCACGGCACCTTAGCAACAAGAATTAAAACACACCGGAGTGCAACAGCGCAGGAGACGGAATAATTCAGGAGGATTTAAGGGTATATTTAAGCTGGTTCCATTTTTTATTTTTAAATCTAGGTTTTAACAGCGTCCAGCTCTACCCGCGCGCAGGGCACGTTACTCATTGTTTTCTCAAATCCTTTCGTCATTCTGCCCAGACAATGCACTTCCTTCCACACCCTGGCTTTTGTGTGCCTCACTCTGAACACACGGGTTAACCCGCCGCACGCCCATTCGGCCTGCTGCATGACAGACAAACAGGGCAGCCCTCACGGAGCTCACCGTGCGTCTGAAGGGGAAAGGACGGCGGCTCCAAGGGGCGGCAGGAGGGGTTTTAAATCAGCTCCAAGGGCAGAGTGGGCAGCGCCTACAGCGGCAGGTGTCCCTGCCCAGGGCAGCGGGGGAACAGGACGGGCTCTGAGGTTCCTCCCAGCCCACACAATCGCACGGTTCTGTGACTAAAGCCGCCCGCGCCCTCGCGGCTGCAGCACCGCCCTGGAGCCCTTTCCTTCCTGCCTCCCCCTGGGCCCCCGGGCAAGGCCCCGAGGGCACCCTCAGCAACCGCGGGGCCCAGAGCGGTGAGCAGGGCACCACCCTGATCCCCATCCCCATCCCCATCCCCATCCCCATCCCGATCCGCATCGCCCGCCCGCCCGCGGGCCCCGCGGGAGCTCCGCGCCTCGCCCGCCGTTCCCAGCGCCCCTTCCCCACCGGCACCGGCCGGAGCAGCAAAGAGCGAGCGCGGCCGCTGTACTCACCCTGATCCTGGGCTCCGCCGAGCTGCCACAGCAGCAGCACGGGCAGCAGCACGGGCAGCGACACCGGCACCGAGCGCTGCCCCATCGCCGCAGCGGGGCCGCGGCCGCTCCGCTCCCTCCCGGCGGCGGCGGCGGCGGCGACGCAGCGCGAGGCTGGCTGCGCATGCGCGGCCCGCCCGGCACCGCCCTCGGCCCCGCCCGCCCCCGCCCTCAGCCCCGCCCGCCCCCGCCCTCGGCCCCGCCCCGCCCGCCCTCGGCCCCGCCCCGCCCGCCCTCGGCCCCGCCCCGCCCGCCCTCGGCCCCGCCCCGCCCGCCCCCGGCCCCGCCCCGCCCGCCCTCGGCCCCGCCCCCAGCCCCGCCCCGCCCGCCCTCAGCGCCGCCATGGCGGGCTCAGTCCGCCCTGTCCCCTCGGCGGCGCGGTGACACTTTGGGGACAGACACTTTGGGGACAGACACTTTGGGGACAGACACTTTGGGGACAGCTCGGGCGGCTGTTCACCCCCGGGATTGCCGGTATTGCACGGCCCGCGCTGCTCGCCGGGCCGGTGGTACACACAGGAGCGCAGGGTTAGGCTCCGTTTCCTGGCACAGCCGCGGTGTTGTGATGAGTTAATTTCCGAAATAATGACGCAATCCCTGCTCCGTTCAACGCATGCTCGGGGCGGGCTCTGTTTGACCCGAAAATGTTATTTTTAGGAGGTTACTAATCATTCATCAGCTGGAGAATACGCGGACCTCGAGTATTTTGCCAAACGGATACATCAGCGCCTTTGTTTAATTCATCCTTAGAGCTGGTTCGTTCGGAGATGCCCGTGACTAAGGGATGCTCCTGCCTGCTCCTCTCACCAGCTCTCCTTTTTTATGGATTAGGATTGAAAGGTACAAAGATCTTCCACCAAAGAACGCCCTGATTTAGTGTAATTTAATCTCCACATACTCCAAATTTTGCATTACAGCCCTGGGTGCAAGGAGATCGAACCCTTTCCTGGGCAGCTCAAGGAAACAGGAAAAAAATCAGAAGTGTATTTAATTGTGCAGCTGCTGCACTTGAACACCAGCAGTGATTAATTAAAAATAACAGCTCAGGGTGGACACCCCTGTGCAGGGCTGCTCGCCTTTGGAAATTAAAGTTCTAGGTAAACCAAAAAGGAGACACAGAATTCTCATCATCAGCTTTTATTAGGTTAAGCACTGATAGAAGAACACTGCTCACAGAGGAACACTGCACATAAGCATTGCAGGAAGGAAAGAAAGTTCATTTTTCATTATTTCTCCCTGCCAAAGCTTGGGGTTATCCACTTGGTCATGCAGGTTTTTTGGGGATAAAGGAAACATTCTTCATCGGGAGCAGCGCACAGAATTCCCTCCGAGGCAGCTGTGTGCAGGCTGAGCCTCGCTACATCCTTACAGTAACGACTGAGAGCAGAAGAGCATTAAAGATTTACAGTAAATGTCTTTGTTTTTCGCCAGGGAATTCCAGTCTCCACAGAAGCAGCTCTTCCTCGCTGCAGGAAACAAGCCCAGCTCCTGGTTAGCAGCAGCTCGGATGCCCAGCCTAGGAAAGAGATGAGAGCCTGAGGTTGAAACTGGAGCTTTCCTGTGTTCCTGCTGATGCGTAGAGATTCCATCAGGAGGGAATTTCTGGGAAATGCTTTGTTTCAAAGAAATCACCCCAAACAACCCGAAAGTGATTTTGTTTACGGTGTCCTGCTTTGTAGTTGAAGTGCTGTGAACAATGAAAATTCCCTGTTGGCTGCAATCGATCCACCATAGAAATTCACTTGTTAGTAAAAATACCATTGTAGCAGATGTGAAAGCAATAAAAAAACCCCAGAAACCAAGTTCATTGTCCTTTTCTGACTCTACTACGGCTGAGGCAGTTCTTCAGTTTTTTCATAATCTGCACAAATTAAAGGCAGCTTTAAAGGAAGCAAGGGTTGGTCTGTAAGTCTGACCTGTGCACACCAACCGTCCAGATTGTGGAAAAGGAAAGTCACATTTGAGGGTGGTGCCAGAAAGAAAAACAGGATGTTTTAAACATCTTCCATTTGGCAAAAAGAAAATATTCTATCAGAAAATGAAAAGGAAAAGAGGTTTCTACTTGAATGACTGTCATAGGAAATTAGTCAGTCAAGGAGACAATGCAGTCAGCAATATAAACAAATGACAGGATATTTACTGCAGCTCTAACTGATATTTTGTGCTGAGGAATATAAATCCGTACCTCCTATGGCAGAGCCAGGTCTTTGGGCTCAGTTGCTGGGCTCAGGGGGGTTCTGTAATTGTAGTTTTCATATGTACGGTAATAGCTAGGTGAAAAAGAAGAAAACAATGAATTGCCTCATAAAAGAGCAGTTGGTTTGGTTTCCTTTCAGAAAGAGAGGCATGAAATAAAATGACATAACCACGCCATGGATTCCAGGTTGTACCATTTGCAAGCCTCTTCTGAAGGTACAAAATTATTTACAAAATTACAAGGCCCAGACACACTGGGGCAAATATCTCAAGAGTATAAAGCTTGGGATTTGGCACTAAGGGGCAGGAACAAACACTAGAGCTGCCTTACCCTTCCTTCTGCTTGGAAATTATTTTCCAGACAACGCCTGCCCCCAGGAGCAGCAGAACTGCCGCAGCTGCCACTCCTGAGGGAGAGGAACCCGAGTTATTCTCGCTGTGTGTTGTAAAGTACATGAGATGCACAACAGGGTGTATCTGCTGAGTAATCAGAGGGAGGCAGTGCCACTGGGCTGGGGACAAAAATGTTTGTAAGCTGCTTACCTAGGCCGACTGACCCGGACTTGGGGGACGCTGGAGGGAAGGCAAAAAAAATGGAAAATCAGCAAACTGTTCTACCAAAATACAGCATTTCTCAGCTGTCCTTAAGCAATACCAATAAACCTTTTAGAATCACAGGATGGTTTGGGTTGAAGGGGTCTTAAAGCTCATCCAGTGCCACCCCCAGCCATGGCAGGGACACCTTCCACTGTCCCAGGCCGCTCCAAGCCCCAATATCCAACCTGGCCTTGGGCACTGCCAGGAATCCAGGGCAGCCACAGCTTCCCCATGCCAATGTCTCATTGCTAAAACCTACGACACCGGATTTCTTAAAACCACACCCTCGTATACATCCTTAAAAAAAAAAATGCAGACAGATATTTGCATGTTTCAAGTGCATTTGCATGCTTCTGTTTGATCCTTGCTGGGTTTACATTCCACTCACTCAGTTTACAGGCTGGCACGGGAGGGTCCCAGCTGAAATCCTCCTGGCACTGGGTGTGACTGATGCCTTCCAGCGTGTAACCATCGTCACATTCAAGAGTGATGTTAGTGCCAGAGCGATAAGTATTTCCTTTAATGGCTTTTTTAACACCTTGGACATCCGGGAATTCACATCTGATCTCTGACATTGGAAGCAGTAAAAAGAGGACTTTTAGAGGGAACGCAAAATATGAGAAACACAGCTGTGGGTTATTCAGGACATTGCTCCTGAGTTCCTTCTGAGTGCAGCCAGGAGTTAACTCTCATTCCGCGGGATAACCCCTTTCTTTGTGGCTGCACAACCAGGAAAGTGCTTCAATCCCACGCGGGATTCCAAAGACCAGAGGAAGCACAGACTGACCTTTGCACTGCGGGAGAGGCTGGCTCCAGGCTCCCGAGCCCGTGCAGTTGATGAAAGCGTTCCCCAGCAGCGAGTAACCGGGATTGCAGCTGTAGGAAACTGCGGCTCCGCAGGGAAAGGTGGCAGAGGCGTTGCTGCCTTTGAGCCTCCCGTTGGGGATGTTGGGAGGCTGCGGACACCGCACCGCTGGAAAATCACGGAGAGACAAACAACAGGAGGCTGAAGGGTGCCCAGGGAGCGACTGAGGCACTGTCCCCCTGCAGCCTCCACTGTTCCATTAGAATTTCTCCCCCTGGACTCAACACCCTGTAACTCCAGCAGGCTTGGGAAAGGCTAAAATCTTCAGCTTGTTCTTATCACACAGTCTGCGCTCAGATTTAGACTTTCTACAAACCTTCCCCTGAGGCAAGATCCGTTAAATGTTCTTTGTTCCCTGCAGCCAAAACACACCTTGACAGAGGGGAGGGGGATGGCTCCAGGCTCCAGATGCTGTGCAATAAATGGATGCTGTCCCCAGGAGAGAGAAGCCAGGCTCACAGATGTAGTCTACAGATGTTCCCGGAGTAAAAACTGCTTTTACTGGGCCACGGAATGACCCGTGGGTGATATTTGCAGGCTTGGAGCAGTGCAGTGCTGAAAACAGAGACGCACAGATCAAAACAGTGCTTAGAGAGGGGAAACTTCTGAGCAGCTGGGGAAGGCTGAATGCTCCCTCCCACAGCACTGACTCCAACAGCCCTGCCCAGCCCTCTGCAAAGCTCCCTCAAAAAAGCGGGTTGGGAGAAGGAGTTGGTGATTAATAAATCAAATCTTGCCTCTTCAGCTAAGAGACCTACCCAGCTTTGTTGTAGTATCAGGGTGGTGATAACGTTCCGCCACTCCATCTAAATGCAGTAGTGAGAGTTTAAAAACGTGGTTGAGCAAATAAAGTGCACAAATTTACCTTCATTTCTTATCATCCCCGTGTTAAATTTCCAGGAAAATATTCACTGATGGTCAGTATCAGCTACCGAATTCCTCGCTTCCAGGGAATGAAGAGAATGTGGGTTATGGATTGCCACAAACAGTGTGAGAAAGTGCAAATCGTGCCAATACTTACGGCATTACCCAAACCCTGGCTCATCTCCTGTGTGTGAAGAGAGGCATAAATGAAAAGGAAAAATTTCTGGGTTCTCCTTAAAGTAGTTGGAGCAAACAGGAAAAATAAAACCAACTTCGGCTTCGGTGAGGAGAAATCAGGAGGAGTGTGCAATCCCGACAGGCCCAAGAGCTGATCCTTACCCTCCTCACAGACGGGCAGGGGTGGGTGCCACCGCCTGTCACCCTGGCACTGGGACGTGGGGTGGCCTCGCAGGGTGAAGCCTCTGTGGCACTTAAAGGTGACAGTGTCCCTGTAGGTGTAGCAGGACTTGGGGACAGCCACTCTCCCATTCCGGACCTGTGGGACTGGGCACACCACCCCTGAAAGAGAAATTCCTCTTTAGGGACACAAAGCTGTGTGTGTGCTGTGATGAGCACATCCTAAAATCCACTCTCGGTGGGCTCAGAGGAGTTTCACAGGTTGGACTCAGATAAGAATATATTAAAGAACTGAGGGGTTTTATTTCTGTTAGGTACCTTAAGGGTACCACAGTATTATATATATAAACATAGTTTTGTGCCCATAAACAGAATAATGTGAATATATTCTAATAAATGCATGAAAAGGGGTAGGAATCTGTCAGCACTGTCATTCTCATTAATGCTTTACTATCCCAACCTTGTGCATTCCAAAGCAATTCCATCTGAAGAAAAGACTAATTGCAATGATCAACCCCTGCAAAACGTGCTTGTGCTTTGGAAAATTCCATTTCAATCGTACTCAAAACACCATTCTTCTACTACAAAACACATTTTTTACTTGATTTCTTATTTCTGGTTTTGAAACAAAAGGGACAAGTCCCTGCAGGCATCTCACAACTCCTCAGCCTGCATTGCTGTGACAGATCAAAAGCTTACATCTGGAAGACTTTTAGAAGAAACCAAACATGCAAGCATTAAAAAAAATCAAAACTGTCCCAGAGGAATATTATGCTTTAATAGTCTTATTCCTTTAATTCTATTTATTTAAAGGAAATGCTTTTTAATTTTAAGGACTTAGTATGGCAATTTTTGCCCTGGTCTGGTGGTGACCTTACTCTGACAGGTGGGAGGCAGACCACTCCAGGCAACATCTCGGCCCAAAGTCTCACATCTCCTGTGGGACTGTCCAACCAGCCTGTACCTGGAGGTACAGAGAGAGAAATATCAGCTTCTTCCAAGTCCTTCAGCTTGGACTTTGCCCTCCCCAGAGGTTTCCTTCTGCAGCCTCCTGATTCCAGCTGATCCCCAAGGTCCCTCTGCTGGGACACCAAGTTCCTTCTTCCCAGATCCAAGAGGAGCAAAAAACTGACCCAAAAACCTCTGGGTTAGATGGGTCAGGTGCTAAATCAGGACCCAACTGATTTCCAGAGGGCTGGAGCC
Source organism: Sylvia borin (assembly GCA_014839755.1). NCBI lineage: Eukaryota > Metazoa > Chordata > Aves > Passeriformes > Sylviidae > Sylvia > Sylvia borin. Next base: position 5,562,598 of record CM025980.1, on the reverse strand, counting down.
TCCTTGCAGCACGGGCTAGCTCCCACTCTCAGCTCCTGCTCGAGGCCATCTGAGAAGGAAAACTGAAACTGGTTTGCAAATTAATCTACTGAGCACAGGAGGGAAAAATGAGACAATTCCGCAATTCCCCCTTTCCAGAGCAGGCAACTATGGCAAAATTAGAACCAAGATTCAGGTCTGCTGTGAGAGAGCAGCTGTGCAGAGGAGTGGGCTCTGATCCCTTACCCAACACCAAACTCACTGACACACAGTCAGCAAAGGCAGCGTGGGACTCACCCTTCATCGCACACGTGGCTCACGGTTGACCCAAAAAGGAGATCTGTGAGAACAACAACTCTGCCGTTCCTGGGGGGTTCTGGCTCTTTACATTGCTTCCCTGGGAAAGAACAAGGCTCAGTTTAAACTCCTCTCTCGAGGCTGTGTAACACACTGTGTGAGAAGGCATCTTAAAGGCTCTGTCCAAGTTCTGACACCAATAAAATGTGATTTTGAAAAGGCCCAAAGCGGCCCAGACCATGTGACTAGTAAAGCCATGTATGAATCTTTCCTTCAGAAAATTGCTCTGAGAAACCCACGGAACACACAATTTCCGACAACCAACAGCAAAGGGATGGAGCTATTCACTTTTACAGAACTCTAGGGCTGCAGACCACGTGTGGTTTTGGAGGCAAGTCAGAGTTTGGGGCACTCCGGGGCGTCTCAAGTGTCCCGGCCGGCAGCTGTAGCGCACAGTGTCCCCAACAGCAAATTCCCGCTGGTTTTTGTATTGCCTGGTTAGCTCAGCAAAGGTGAGGTTTGGAGGTGCACCACAGCCACCTATCGAGGGAGGAAACATAGGGAGAAAACGGGGATGTCAACCACGAAAGTTGTTTTAAAATGTATTTTGAGTATGTACAGCTTAAAATCGTCGTGGAAAATGGGTAAAAAAAAAAAAAAAAAAAAAAAAAGAAAAAAAAAAAAAGGAGAGGGTAAAGGGCTTAGAATTTTGGGAAAGGATGAGTCCTAAAGGCAGAAACTCCCAGGCTATCCATAACTCCAAGCTCAGAACCGCTGTGTACCTGCACACTGAGGGAGAGGGAGGCTCCAGTTGCCAGAGTCGGTGCAGTAGGTGGATGCCTCTCCCACGAGGCTGTAGCCAGGGTCACAGCTGTAGTTCACAACCATCCCCATGGGAAAAACCTCCAGGTGCTGGCTGTCGTGGTTTCCTTTGTCAATATTTGGAGGTGAAGGGCATTGCAGCACTGAAGAGAGAGGACAAAACAAAACTGAGAAAAGGACAGGGCTCCGATTCTGGGACAGGCTGGGGAAGTTGGGGTTGTTCAGCCTGAAGAAAAGGCTCCAGGGAGGACTTAGAGCCTCCTCTGGTGCCAAAAGGGGCTCCAGGAGAGCTGGAGAGGGACTTGGGACAAGGGATGGGGTGACAGGAATGGCTTCCCAGTGCCAGAGGGCAGGGATCGATGGGATATTGGGCAGGAATTCCTCCCTGGCAGGGTGGGCAGGGCTGGCACAGGGTGCCCAGAGCAGCTGTGGCTGCCCCTGGATCCCTGGCAGTGCCCAAGGCCAGTTTGGACAGCTCTTGGAGCAAGCTGGGATAGTGGAAGGTGTTCCTGCCCATGGCAGGGGTTGAGGTGAGCTGATTTTAAGTTTCTTTAACTCAGTGTCATAGGAAAAGAATCACTATTTTCATGAGTCTGCCCAAACCCTCCAAAGGAAGGAGTGGTAAAGGAGAAATTCTGAGATTTTAGTGCACAACAATTTAAATAAATTCGAAGCAGCTGCAAAACTTACTCTTGCAAAACTCCTGGGCTTCAGACCACGTTAGATTTTCAAGACATGTGATGGTTGGTGATATCTGTGGCTGTTCCACGTATCCAGGCCGACAAGTGTAGTTCAAAGTCATCCCAACAGGAAACTCAGTCTGATTTTCATACTCCTCGCTTAGCTCAGCAAATAACAAGGGTGTTGGTGTGCCACAACCGGCTGCCAAGAAACAAAATGGGCGTGAGAAATATGTCCTTGGCTGTGAAATGCAGCTAAAGAGAAACAGGTGCCTTGGTCGGCACTGTTAAACCCCAACACCTTCTATGTAGGCACCTTCTATGTAGCCTGATATTTGCATCAAGTAACATTCAGCATGTAAGGACACAGGGATCACCAAAAGGACTGAATTTATGTGGTCATAAAAAAACCCAGGAAAAATGGCCAAAAAATAGCTTGGGCAGTGTGGTGCCTTCACATGACTATGGGCTGTAGAGTACAGAAATCTTTTTCAATATTAAGGCATTGAAATATTTAGAATATATAAAAATTTCAACATTTGGAACACCCAAGCCTGTCTCCTCTTGGGAAACTGGGGCAATGTCACCAGGTCACTCCCAGTGCCACCAGGGTGAGCACGGATCCTGTGTGTGCTTCCCCCTACACCACAGAATCCTGCAGCCTGGCAGGTTTGCCTGATCCAGGGCGAGCCTGGCACGGGATGGATGCTGAGCCTGGCACGGGATGGAAGCTGAGCCTGGCACGGGATGGAAGCTGAGCCTGGCACGGGATGGAAGCTGAGCCTGGCACGGGATGGATGGATGCTGAGCCTGGCACAGGATGGATGGATGCTGAGCCTGGCACGGGATGGATGCTGAGCCTGGCACGGGATGGAAGCTGAGCCTGGCACGGGATGGATGGATGCTGAGCCTGGCACAGGATGGATGCTGAGCCTGGCACAGGGTGGATGAATGCTGAGCCTGGCACGGGATGGAAGCTGAGCCTGGCACGGGATGGATGGAAGCTGAGCCTGGCACGGGATGGATACTGAGCCTGGCACAGGATGGATACTGAGCCTGGCACAGGATGGACACTGAGCCTGGCACGGGATGGAAGCTAAGCCTGGCACGGGATGGATGAATGCTAAGCCTGGCACGGGATGGATGAATGCTGAGCCTGGCACGGGATGGACACTGAGCCTGGCACGGGATGGACGCTGAGCTTGGCACGGGATGGAAGCTAAGCCTGGCACGGGATGGATGGATGCTGAGCCTGGCACGGGATGGACACTGAGCCTGGCACAGGATGGAAGCTAAGCCTGGCACGGGATGGACACTGAGCCTGGCACGGGATGGATGAATGCTGAGCCTGGCACGGGATGGACGCTGAGCCTGGCACGGGATGGATGGATACTGAGCCTGGCACGGGATGAATGCTGAGCCTGGCACAGGATGGACACTGAGCCTGGCACGGGATGGATGCTGAGCCTGGCACAGGATGGACACTGAGCCTGGCACGGGATGGACGCTGAGCCTGGCACAGGATGGACACTGAGCCTGGCACGGGATGAATGCTGAGCCTGGCACGGGATGGACACTGAGCCTGGCACAGGGTGGATGGAAGCTGAGCCTGGCACGGGATGGAAGCTGAGCCTGGCACGGGATGGATGGATGCTGAGCCTGGCACGGGATGGACACTGAGCCTGGCACGGGATGGATGCTGAGCCTGGCACGGGATGGACACTGAGCCTGGCACGGGACGGACGCCGAGCCAGCCCCACCTGCACAGCGTGGGTAGGGAAGGCTCCAGTTGCCCCAGGCCGTGCACAGGAGCGAGGGCTCCCCGAGCAGGGAGAAGCCGGGCTGGCAGCTGTAGCTCACGGAGGTGCCGCTGGTGAAGTTCGTGGCCGGCTGGGCGCTGAGCGTGGCGTGGGCGATGGCGGGCGGCGGAGGGCAGAGCCGCGCTGCCGGGGACGAGCAGAGAGCAGAGGTTACGGGGGTTTGCCCAGAGCTGGAGCACTGGGAGCGCAGCAAAGGCCGTCACAGCTGGCTCACCTGGCTCGCAGGTGGGGACAGCGGGCACCCAGCGGCTGTCGGGCTGGCACTCGGCCCCGCGGCTGCCCCTCAGCACGAAGCCTGGGTGGCACTGGAAGGTGACGTTGTCCCCGGGGTGGTACACGGCCCTCTGGCCCTCAGCCACCTCTCCGTCCTTGATGCTGGGGCTGCTGCAGGTGAGCACTGGCAGGGACAAGCGGCAGAGCTCAGGCTCGGGGAGCGGCTGCCGGAGCTGAGGGCTCCTCCTCTGGTTTTGGGAGGCTGTGTGAGCACAGCGCTCTCCCTCTCCCCTCCGGGGGAAAGCCTTTCCAGCTCACCTTCACACCGGGGGTAGGGGATGCTCCAGACTCCCGATGGCAGACAGGAGACCGTGGTTTTCCCGGTGAGGACGTAGCCAGGGTCGCAGTAGTACTTCACTGACATGCCGGGGATGAACTCGGTCACAGCCTTGCTGTCGTGCTGGCCGTTTCTGATGACTGGAGGGGAAGGACACGGCGGCACTGCAAGGAGGGGAAGAAGTCTCAGCTAGCCAAGGGCTGGTACCACAAACCACCCTCCACACAGAGGTTTGGAAATCAGCTCCCCCCCTGCCCCTCACTGCCACTTACACTTCTCACAGGAGGGGACAGGAGGGTGCCACTTGCCCCCAAACTGGCACCGAGACTCTTGGGAGCCCTTCAAGGCATAACCCACGTTGCACTTGAAGAGAATGATGTCCTCCAGCCTGTAGGTGGTCTCCAACCCAGTCACTTTTCCATTCTCGATCTCCGGCCTGGTGCAGCCAGTTGCTGAAGGGAAGAGCACGAGGATGTGAAGAGCTGGGGATGTGAAACCCCTCCTGGCTGTGGAGGGGCACTGGGCAGGGGCAGCACCTGCTGCTGGGCCCTGCCATCACTGTCACGGGCATTTCAGCATTACTGACTCTTGGTTTTACACAAAATATGGTTATTCAGCTGTTCCTGAGTGTTTGTACTCAGTGGGAACAGAAAGGGAACCCCACAGAGGCACATGGGGCACCTCTGGTCCCTGCCCCTCCCTGGGGGTTTGGCTGCAGTGATTAAACCAAGAGCCAAGAAGGAGGAAGGAGCCCAGGGACAGGCAGAGGAAGCCGCACAAACACACCTTGGCAGCGGGGCTGGGGCCGGCTCCAGGTTCCCTTGGCAGTGCAGTGGATGGAGGCGTTCCCCACCAGGGAATAACCCTCGGCACAGGAGTAGAGCACCACGGAGCCCGGGCTGAGGCTGGCCCCGGGGCTGGCACTGTGCTGCCCGTTGGCGATGCTCGGCGGGGCAGGACACCTCACCTCTGCCAGGGACAAGGAAAGGCATGTGAGAAACAGAGCAAGGCAAGAAAACCACCCAAAATCCAACCTTCTGGAAGCGAAGGAGGGAGACAACACAAGTGCAGTCAGCCAGGATGAGGGGATATGGAGCTTTTCCAGGAGCTTTCCATCTCTTTTTTTTTTCCAGGTCTCTTTTCTCCATCAGAGACCAACATCGTTGGTTTATAAAGCTTTTTCAGAAGAAATACATCAAATTAAGTTGTAATGAAAACTGAGGCAATAATAGTACTTCCCCACCAGCAACAAAAAGAAAAAGAAAAAGCTGTTACACGAAAGCGCCACTCAAATAAGCATTTCATGCCCAGAAAAATTATTTTAAAAATAGTAAATTCTCGGAGTTGTTCTGAACACTGACATTAACTGCTGAGAATAAATCAAATCAGAGGTGTGAGCTGTGTCCCCATGGGGGCTGCAGGCCCTGCCACAGCCGTGGTTGTCCCTTGTGGCAGGGACATCCAGAGCTGGCTGCGGGCACACCCCGAGCTGTACCTTGGCACCGCGGCACTGCCCCTCTCCAGGTGCCATTCTCCCCATCCTCAGAGGTGCACGACAGGGAGGTGTCCCCAGCCAGGGCCAGCCCCGAGGCACAGGTGTAGGTGACCACGTCCCCGAAGGAGAAGGTGTCCCTGGAGCCGCCGCTGTGTGTCCCGTGGGGCACGGCCGGAGGAGGAGCACAGCGGATCCCTGTGGGTGGGACAAGGGGACAGTCAGCACTGCCCAGGGCACACACTCTGCCCTGATGGAGAGGAAACCGCCTCAGCACTGAGACAACGACCCGAATTCTCCAGGAACACATTTTGCATGGAAAACAAAAAAAAAAATCACACGTGGGAAGGAAAATCTGTCCCCTCCTGTGAGTCACCTCCTTGCTGCCATTGTCTGGAGCTGCTAGGACAATTCTTACCTCCCTTTCCATAACCATTGGTGACACAGAGAGAGAGACTGGCCACATCCTTCCTGTACGTGCCCAGTGAGAAATACTTACCCACTAACAGAGTTTAAAATATTGGTGTTTCTTCCCAGTTTGGACCAGAATAAAAACCTTTCAAACCTTTTCAGAAGCATATCCAAAACAAAACGAAAAGAAAAAGAAACTCATTGACACATTTAGTGACTTCAGAAATCTTTTGCGACAAAACCTTTGGCTTGAAGGAAGTTCCATTTTATCTTGTAAACCATCTCCAAAGGTCTGTTGTGGTGGCCTACTTACCTTGGCAGACAGGAGCATCCCCACTCCACGAGACACCTGTGCCAGAGACCTCACAAATTCTCTGGAAGCCTCCAACCAACTTGTACCTGGACCACACAGAAGGATTAATTTATTGAATTTAATTTAACAGTGAGATTTCTTGCCCTGAGATTTCTTTACAACCCTTGCAAGTGGCAGCCAAGAGTTTTGACTTGGGGACTGGGTTGTGTAAAGCTGAAAATCCACTTCGCTCTCACCGGGGCAAGACTCACCCTTTGTCACAAGTGTAATTAATTTTGGAGCCGAAGAGGAGATCTGTCAGGACCACAGCTCTGCCGTTCTCTGGGTTCCCTGGGCTGGGACACTGCTGCCCTGGAAGGGAATTCCAGCCTCCGTCAGCCCTGTGTTCACAGCCCGGCCAGGATGAGCTGACAGCAAAACCCACAAAACTGGGAAAACGTGGAAAACCAGCCGAGCCTCACGCTTGAGGTTTTCAACACTTGCAGGACGTACTTTTACAGAACTCCAGCGCTGCAGACCACGTCTGGTTCCTGAGGCAGGTGATGGCTGGTGACACCCCCAGGAGCTGTGTGTAGCCAGGCCGGCACACGAATTCCACCCTGCTCCCCTCGGGAAACACCGTCTGGTTCCTCTGGGGCTCCTTCAGCTCGGCAAAGCCCAGCCTGGCAGGGGCTCTGCAGCCAGCTGGGAGAGAGAACCAGCCCGGGTGTTAAAGAGCCGGAAAAGGTGGATTTGGGAGAGCAGGGGAAAGTTAAAGCCCAGTTGGGACACTTGCCCTGCTCGCAGACCGGCACGGGCGGCACCCAGGTGTTGTTTGGGTGGCACTGGACCTCTCTGTGGCCACGGATGGCGTAGCCTGGGTCACATTCGAAGGTCACGTTGTCCCTGTGTGTGTAGGCAGCCCTGAGAGCCACGACCCTCCCATTCTGGATCTGTGGGACAGGACAACTCGCCACTGGAAAAAAAAATCAAAAAGAGGTGCAGGTGCTCAAAACAGGCCCCGAGGCAGAGCTGTGCAGCCACCAAGGGTTGCGATTTTAAGACTCGAGCCTGAAGATCATTTCCCTCGACATGATGCTGTGCCTGCAATATCAAACATCTCCATGGGGGAAAAGGCGATCCTGGGGCAGCCCTCCAGCCTCCCCTGCCCTCCCTGAAAATGCTGGGACAAGAGTTCCAGCCGGCTGGAATTCCCCAATTTTTCCCAACACGGAGCAGCAGCTCCGGGAGGATTTCTGGGGGTCCCCGCGCCCTTCCCCGGCCAGCCGCACCTCCGCAGGCCGGCAGGGGCTCGCTCCACACGCCGTTCTGGCCGTCGCGGGTGGTGCAGTGGACGGAGGGCTCCCCGTGCAGAGGGAAGCCGGCCTGGCAGCTGTAGGTGACGGCGGTGCCGTAGTGGAACTCGCTCAGCAGCCGGCCCGTGTGCCGTCCGTTGGGGATGTCCGGAGGGGGCTCGCAGGGGATCCCTGCAGAGGGGCAGAACAAGGTTTTCTCAATTCAACAGCAGCGCCAAAGCGCCTGAAATCCCTCCATCTGTGCAGCACAAACACTTGTTCTAAAGATGGAATGAAGTGACCTCCCAGGTGAGAGCGTGTTGGCAACAGGAGCCCGCCTCCCTGGCGGGTAGAAAACGCAGCACTAATCAGAGCTCTGTGGAGGAAACACCTGCATCATTTGCATGTTCTACTTTTTAAGAAATAAGAAATCAAATAGTCCTTTTTGCATCACCTGTGTAAAATCCTGGTGCCAAGATGTGCAGCAGGCACAGTCTGTGTGTCACCTGTGCTTCACACCTACCTGGGGAATCTGGGGAATGCTTTAAAACCTCAGAATGTACCAGCAAATGTTTGGGGTTTTTGCGTGAAACTGTGCCCTGGTCAGCCACACTGCTTGATGAGCAGAGAACCCCCCGGGTGGAATTGCTGAGGAGCAGCACAGCAGCTCTTGGCCACTCACCAGTGCCAGGAGAGAGGGAGCAAACCCACGGTCTGCGATTTTGGGATTCACTGCTGGCCCTGGCTCAATGCTCTGTCCCTGCTTAGGACTGACCCTTGGCCTCTCTGGGTCTTACAAAACAACCCCAAAGCTGAACACATTTTCCCTTCCTCTCCTGCGATGGGCTCGTGGTGTCAGTCAGCAGCAGGACGCTCAAGCACTGCTGGAAAAGCTCCAGCTGAGGTGTTGCTTTCCATAATCCCTTTAACTCTGGGATATTTTCCCAGCCTACTTTCTTATGACTTCCAAACCTTCTGGTAATTTCCCTGCCCACAGAGCAGAGAAACTGCCTCTGAAAGCTTTGCTTGGAAAGCTGTGGCAGTGTCTGCTGGAAAATACTTCCCAGCTCCATGCAAACCCCCGGAGCCACGAGCTACTTACGCTGACAGAGGGGAACGTCCCCACTCCACGCCACACGTCCCCTAGAGATCTCACAGCGTCTGCTGGACTGTCCAATTAACCTGTGCCTGGTGTTAAAAGGGTTGGTCATTCATCCCCAACCATCCCAGTTGGAGTTATTGCTCCTCCCCTCCACCTGGGATGTGGGATCAGCCTGCTGGCAGCAGAGCTGTGGCCCTGAGGGGAGGTTCCTTCCTTGCTCTGCCTGAGCCATTTCCCAGTATTTATAGGGATTTATTATAATATTTATAGGGAAATATCTGTATATAAATTTACACAAATATTTATATATTTGTATAAATTTATATATAATACATAATGTATAATGTATTATCTATATATCTGTGTATATTTTATATAAAATATGTATAAATACATATTTGATATATTTATAAATATATTTATAGTTATATTTATAGGATATGTATACAAATATATGTATATATGCCTATATATACGCACTATATATATATGTAGTGTATATATATATACACACATACAGACTATAGTATCTAGACTATGTTATATGTTATAGAACTATATAACTATATATATGTTATAGAACCATAGATGTTCACAACAGTGAACACCTCAGGAGCTCTGTAGGTACAGAACCTGTACAGGGGCTATCCTGTACAGAATCCATTTACTGGGAGTGAATGAACAGGAAAAAAAAAGGGGACACTTACCTAATCCACCTCCAGACCAAGACTTACCCTTCCTCACAGCTGTAGACCACTGTAGACCCAAACTGGAGATCTGTCAGGGAAATAATCTTGCCGTTCACAGGCTCACCAGGGTGACTGCACTGTTTCCCTGGGGAAGGAAAACACCCTTAATTTAGGCTCCTCTCTCTCTACACCAAGGTACAAAATACGCAATTATTCCTGCAGTCCCCTGCCCACATTCCCCGTTCCTCCCAACACGGGTTTCCAACTTCAAAGAGTTACATGGCTTTACTAGTCACATATTCAGAATAATCAAGATTTTTGGCAGCATGGACAGAACCTGAGACCTGTTCCTCCTGCAACAACAGACACCAAATCAAGGAGCTATTCACTTTTACAGAACTCTAGTGCTTCTGACCACACTCCGCTCCCAAGGCATGTAATAGTAGGTGACATTCCTGCGACTTTAGCATATCCGGGGCGGCAAGTGTATTGCACAGTCTTCCCAACAGAAAACTCAATGGCATTTCTATGCTCCTCATTTAGCTCAGCAAACTGCAACCTTGTGGGAGCAGCACAAGCACCTATTGAGAGAGAAAAGAGAGGTGAGGACCAGGCAGGACAGGCACATCGGGGGCAAGCACACAAAGAGCACTGTTAGGGAAGAAAGGGGAGTGGTTGGCCTTGCAGAAATGTTTATTTTGATTTATATAGCCATTAATAAACACATTCTCCCAAAGGGCTGCAGAGGATTAGGTTCTTATTCCCAGGGCAGGCTTAAATCTTCCCCTCAAAGGGTTTAACAACATTTTTCAAACAGGATTAGGGGACATAAATAGCAGTGTTACCCCGAGGCAGTTCTGACACGTACCTGAGGACCTGTTGAAGGAGTTGTGGTGAGGCAGAGCTCTGTCACACTCAGGAGCAGGGGGCTGCCAGCTGCCATCCTCCTGGCAGGACACGTTGGCACTGCCCTGCAGCCTGTACCCATCGTGGCACTGAAATGTCACCGTTTGCCCGGGGGCAGAGAGAAGTCCGTGGCCACCAAGTTGCCTTGCGTTGGCTACCATTGGATTGATGCAGACAGTCACTGGAAGTGTGGGTGAGGAGGAGGAGTTGGAGCAAAAGAAAACACACAAAACCACGGGTTGTTAATGTTTCAATGACAAAATCAGCGTGATGTCCGCACAAACCTCCCCGGCCGCGGGAAGGCTTGACATTAATTGGTTCCATGATCAATTTACGTGGAATTAATCCTCCTGGAGGATCTGTTTGCACCCTGAGAGTTTGTCCCCTGAGGGGACGGAGCCCAGACTCACCTTCACAGCGAGGGGGGGGCTGGCTCCAGGTCCCCGACGCTCTGCAGAACACAGCGGCATTTCCAACCAGGTAATGGCCGGGATTGCAGGAGTACCTCACAGACATCCCAGCGGTAAAAAACGCTTTGTCCTGGCCGTTGTGATTGCCATTGGCCACCTCCGGAGGCATCGGGCACGGCCGGACTGCGGGAGGGAGATGGGGAATTTAACTCAGCGGGAGAACGGGGAGCAAGTGATGCTGCAGGGATGGGGAAATCCCTGCCTGCAGCCCTGTTCCTGAGCAGCACCTGCACTCACCCCTCTGGCACACGAGCTCCGGAGGGTCCCAGGTGCCCCCGGGCTGGCACCGAGCCTCCTCGGTGTCCTCTGTGGTGTAACCATCATCACAGCCAAAGCGCAGAGTGTCTCCAGCTCTGTAGGTGCTCTGCCGGTTGTGGACCTTCCCGTTCTGCACCTCGGGCGCCTGACAGCCGATCGCTGTGGGAACAGCATCCTCTAAACTTCAGTGCCCGGGGCAGACCCTGCGCACACAGAGCCCGCCCGGCCCCTCTCCTCACGGCCAGAACCCCTCTGCTCGGACCCCACAGGACACCCCGCAGCCTCCCCGCCACCCCACAGCACGAGTGGGGCACCCACACACCTTCACAGCGGGGCAGGGGCCGGCTCCAGAGCCCGGAGTCCGTGCAGGTGATGGACACGTTCCCGAGCAGCTCGAAGCCCTCCCTGCAGCTGTAGGACACGGTCACTCCCCGGGGAAACCTGGGCGAGGAGTGGCCACTGTGCAGCCCATTGGCGATGCCGGGTGGCCGAGGACATGTCACTTCTGCAGAGGGAGGGGAAAACCCCATGGGAATTTGGGAGAGGTGGTTTTGCAGAGCCAGCTCAGCCCCCAGCCTCCAGCATGTCAGACTCTGGGAGGACAGAGAGCTCGAACCCCAGGTACCGCCAGCTGAATGCTGACAGCAGCCTTTGGGTGTCCTGTCTCTCCTCTGGTTTTTCTGGACAAAGAGTGTTGAAATGATCCATTTAAACTCAGCTGGTCACCCCCTAAAAGCTGTGTCCCCCCCATGCCTGGCCTCAGCACTGTCACCATCCATGGCTGTGCTGGAGCCAGGCTGTGACTGGAGCACGGGGGGGACGATGCTCGCTCTGGATTCGTGGATCTTAGCCTGTTCTTTACATGTTATAAACCCAAATAATTCATTAAAATGGATTTTATCTGTCACTGAAGGTCTCAGTGGATTTACTGAGGGTGTCCCCTGTGCTCAGAGCCACCCTGAGAGTTTGTCCCCTGAGGGGACGGAGCCCAGACTCACCTTCACAGCGAGGGCGGGGCTGGCTCCAGGTCCCCGACGCTCTGCAGAACACAGCGGCATTTCCAACCAGGTAATGGCCGGGATTGCAGGAGTACCTCACAGACATCCCCATGGTGAAGGCGGCCTGGTCCTGGCCGTTGTGATTGCCATTGGCCACCTCCGGAGGCATCGGGCACGGCCGGACTGCGGGAGGGAGATGGGGAATTTAACTCAGCGGGAGAACGGGGAGCAAGGGGCAGGCAGCCGGAGTGATGCTGCAGGGATGGGGGAAATCTCTGCCTGCGCCTCTGTTCCTGCAGGGCAGGGCAGCCCTGGGGGAGCCGCACTCACCCCTCTGGCACACGAGCTCCGGAGGGTCCCAGGTGCCCCCGGGCTGGCACCGAGCCTCATCAGAGCCCTCTGCAGCATATCCACGGTGACAGTGAAAGCGCAGAGTGTCTCCAGCTCTGTAGGTGCTCTGCCCGTTGTGGACCTTCCCGTTCTGCACCTCGGGCGCCTGACAGCCGATCGCTGTGGGAACAGCATCCTCTAAACTTCAGTGCCCGGGGCAGACCCTGCGCACACAGAGCCCGCCCGGCCCCTCTCCTCACGGCCAGGACCCCTCTGCTCGGACCCCACAGGACACCCCGGACCCTCCCCGCCACCCCACAGCACGAGTGAGGCACCCACACACCTTCACAGCGGGGCAGGGGCCGGCTCCAGAGCCCGGAGTCCGTGCAGGTGATGGACACGTTCCCGAGCAGCTCAAAGCCCTCCCTGCAGCTGTAGGACACGGTCACTCCCCGGGGAAACCTGGGCGAGGAGTGGCCACTGTGCAGCCCATTGGCGATGCCGGGTGGCCGAGGACATGTCACCTCTGCAGAGGGAGAGAAAATGTCCTGTGGGTCTGCTCGGTGCTGGTTTGTGTGCTGCTGGGACAGCTCGGGTAATGTCAGGGTGATATTCTGAATTCTGTTCTGTGCTCCATTTGCTGGATCAAGGTTTTGGTTCACTAAAGGTGCTGCTGCACCTGGAAGAATTTCCTGGCAGTAATGACAGTCTCGACAGGACTAGAGGCAGGTCACAGGACTTGGCAGGGATCCACACTCACAGGGAAGCAGCAGGAGCAGTGAGAAGTTGTGATTACTTTGCACTGCACCATGAAGGTGACAATCCTCCACATCTGCCCAGAAGCAGAATGTCAGAAATCCCCCCGGGGTTCAGATCCTGCCATCCCACGGGGTTAACTTCTCCCCATCCCTCTCGGTTTAACTTCTCCCCATCGCTCTCGGAGCCCCAGGCAGGGCACAGCCATCCATCCCCGTGTTCCCCCCGCAGCATTTTCCGCCGGAGCTGTTTCTGTTGGAAGGGAAGCCAGGGCAGATCCCTCCCGGCTTTGCCTTTCCGCTGAATCCGAGAGGACACAAGAGGGAGCTTTCCCCGCGGCCGGCGCTGCTCACACCCCTGGGACACTCACCCTTTTTGCACTCCGGGAGCGGGGGGTTCCACTTGGAGTCTCCGCAGGTGCTGCTGGGGGCGCCCCGCAGGGTGTACCCCGGGCTGCAGGTGAAGGTCACGGTGTCCCATGTCCTGTAGTAATAGCGCCGGGGGGACACCTTCCCGTACCGGACATTTGGGAACGGGCACAGGGCAGCTGGAAAGGGGGAGAAGGGAAATGTTTACCTGCGCAGCTCGCAGGGTTCCTGCCGTGCTGGAGGCTGGCTGTGCAGCCTGGGATGCGCTGGCGGCTGCAGCTGGGGTGGGGGTCCCTGGGACCCTCCCTGTGCTCCTGGGGGACCCTGCAGCTACCCCAGCTGACAACATCTGGGCGCCCAGGATTTCATGTCAACCTCCCAGCGGGGTGAAGAGCCTTTCCTGACCTTTCTGCGGGCTCTGAAGCCCCTCCTGGGGGCCAAAACCTGACACCGACAGGGCAGTCCAGGACTGACCCAGGGGCACCCCAGGGATCTGTGCTGCCAGGAGCACCCCGGCCTGGGCTGGGGCTGCCAGCTGTGGCCCTGGTGATGTGCCAGCTGTGGCCCTGGTGATGTGCCAGCTGTGGCTCTGGTGAGCCCAGAGGGTTCCAGAGGAGCTCAGAGCTCTGTGATGCTGAGATCCACCTGGGACCAGCGCAGGGTTCCCATTCCCCTCTGCAGAGAAAAGCGTGGTGGGGGGGAGCAGCGAGGAGAGGAGCAGTGATGAGGAGGAGGAGGGCCGTGGGAGGAAGGCCCCAGAGGAGCAGAACCGCTGCTCTGCCTTACCTTGAGCCCCGGGTGCGGTGCTGAGGAGCAGAGCGGAGCTGCCCAGCAGGCAGAGGGTGAAGGTGGGCACCATCCCCGGCGCAGGCTGCAGCTCCCGGGGGGCACGGGGCAGATATGGGCAGCCCGGTTCCCCCCAGTGACCCGCTGGGAGGAAGGAGACACTGCTGGGGGACTTTCCAGGCCCGTGGGACAGGAAGATCTGGGCTTCCCAGCACATGCAGACACAGTCAGCACCCCGGGAGGCTGCAGGTGCCTCACCCTGCTGCTGCTGCTGGTTTTGGCCGGGGAGGATGTGGAAAGAGTGGTGAAAAGGGGCTGGGGGCAGGCAGAGGTGCTATTCTCACGGTGCAGAGCGTCCTCCCTTCGGGGAAATGGCCCAGGCTCTGTCCCAGGTGATGGTGGTGGCACCTCAGGGACACAATTCACCTGCCCAGGGATGGGATGGGCAGAGAGGGGCATTCCCTCCTCCCATAGAACGGGACCAGTCGTGGACACAAATCCTCCTGGCCCGACCCTGGGCTCATCCCTCACCGCTGGCAGGAAGAATAAACCCCCAGACAGGAGTTTTTGATGGAGGAGCAGCCGCAGCAGCTCCAGCTCCCCACCGCACATCGGTGACACTTTCTGAGCCTCAAACAGGCAGCAAGACATGAACTGCTCGAGTCCTTTTATCTCTTCCTGTGACAGAGAGCTTCCAGTACTTACAAATCCAACACTCACACTTCACAATTGCACTCGGTCGTTTGCACTCACATTATAAAGAAAAATTCCGTATGATTGATTACAAATACAGTAAATAAACCCTCTCCAATGGTAAATGTTGGTGAGCACAAGTGTAAACAATGTTTCAGCAGTCACAATTCCTTTCATTTGATTGTGGCGAGATAATTCCAAGCTGATCCCCAAATCTCACGTTAAATCATTTAGAAAAAAAAATCACTTTGGACTGTGAAGTAGGAATAAATGTGGCGGGATTAAAATAGCAAAACCAAACACAACCCAGAGCTGCGAGGCTTTAGGTTGTATTTTGCCCATTTAGTCACTCACACAGCTTACAGTAAAAGAGAAATAAAAATAATCAGCAATGTGCTAACGCTTGTTCTGTGAGGCTAAAAACCAGGATCTGCAGTGACAGCTGAACAGGACAGTGCTCTGCTGGGAAGGGAGAACTTGAGGCTCTGCTTGGAACAAGGCCGGTGTGAGGATGGAAATGGTTATTTGTGGGTTTCCTTCTTATTAGAGGCATGTTCCTGCTAGCAAGAAGACAGCGGGGAAATGGAGAAACCAAAGGTCTGTAGTAGACACATTTTGGATGGTTCCTGTTCCCGAGTTGCACATCATGAGCTCTCAGATGGGTGATTTACCTCTGCAGCAGACAAAATCTCAAACCTCAGTGTTTTTCTTTACCAGCAGTTAAAAGTCTGAGTGGCTCAGGATTAGCCAGTCAAAACTCCACCACAGTGATGTTGCCCTTCTAAACAGGGAATCTTTTAATCCTGACTCCATTTTATGACACCTCTTCAGCTTCTCCACTGATCCTTTAGCCAGGCTGAGCTACAGCCAGGGAAGGACACTGCCCTCAGCGTGGGCTTTCCATCAGCCACACAAATCCAGGGCATTTTGCCCACAGGGTTCCTCCCTCACCCCTCTCCACACTCACACACCATCCTCAGCACAGCCACGGCTGGGTCAGGTCAGCAGGATGAAAACAAAGTCCCCAAAAGCTTTGGGGTCGGTGTCCTGTTCCCCAGGGAGGATTTGCTCCATGTCCATCTGCATCTACTTGGGATCAGAGCTGTCCCCAGCCCTGCCACGAGCAGAGCAAGAGCCCAAAAACCTTCTGGACAAGGTGGGGTTTGGTCAAAGGCTTCACTCGATGATCTTGGGGTCTCTCCCAGCCTTGAGCATTGTGTGGTTTTCCTGGGTCTCTCCCAGCCCTGAGCACGGTGTGGTTTTCCAGGAGTCTCTCCCAGCCTTGAGCACTGTGTGGTTTTCCTGGGGTGTCTCCCAGCCTTGAGCACTGTGTGTTTTCCTGGGGTGTCTCCCAGCCTTGAGCACTGTGTGTTTTCCTGGGGTGTCTCCCAGCCTTGACCACGGTGTGGTTTTCTGGGGTCTCTCCCAGCCTTGACCACGGTGTGGTTTTCAGTTCTGTCAGTACTCAGAGGCGATGCCAGACTCACACATCCTCCTTGGATCAAACCAGGCAAGCACAGATCGCTCCCAGGAGAACATTCCCTGCTGATCCTCTCAGCAGGGGCTGCACTTTCCACCTCAGGACCCTTCAGAGCCCCCTGAATCCCCACCAGGCCCTCAGTGGTGCTGAGGAACCCAACACGTGGGCTCCCCAAAGCTCAGGAGTTTCTCGAGCTTCCTCTCTTGCAGCGGGAAGGTTTTTGGCACCTCCGTGACTTCACACAGGGAGAGCTGCCCTCGATTCCTGAGCAGCATTCCAGGAACTCTGAGCAGCATTCCAGGTGCCAGGGAGCTTCCGAAGCTCTCCAGTCCCACCCAGCAGGGCGAGGGCTTCCCGGGCTGTGCCAGGGCTGGTGGTTTGCTGCTTCAAGGCCACTTTCTCAGGAGGGAAAAGCCGAGCACTGCCGCACCTCCCTCATCACAATTCCCAGGAAAGGTCAGGCACAGGACGCCACTGCAACAACAGCAATTAATTGAGCAGAAGCGATTAATGAACTTGGGTACATCCAGCAAAGAATGAGACTGCAAAATCCTTGAAGCCACTCTGTGAGAAGGCTTGATTGGTAAATATGAAATAACCCCCAGAGCCAGGATACCAGTATTCCTTGTTTTACATTCCTTTTATTTACAAAACGGTTTTACTATAAATACTGTAAATTTTGCACTTTTATCTGCACACTAGGGGAAGAACCTCAGTTAATTAAAAAAAAATCGTTTGAGAAACACTAATAAATCTCGTACGATTGTGCAAGGAGGAAATTATTTTCCTGGTGCAAAGAAACGTTTGCTGACTTTTTAAAGTCTCCCTTTAAGAGCTGTAAAAATTCTTTGTTCACAGAAAAACAAACAAAAAACGGGCATTAATCCAACATAGGGGTGGGTTTGAAGTATGTTTGGCCTTTCTGCTTCTTTGCCAGGTCAGGTGAAGTCAGAGCCCCAAGTTTAGGTCACTTTATTGCACTAGGAACTGAATCCCTGCCCGGGGATCGGTGTCGGAGCTCTCCTTCCCTGCTCGGCTCCCGGATTTATCCTACAACAGGAAACAAGCGGGAATCAGAGGGAACCCCTGGGGCTGGGGAGGGTTTTGGAGCCCTGTCCCCGTCCCCAGGGTCCCCGGGGGTGTTTGGGGTGCAGCTCCTACCGTCGGGTGCCAGGCGCTGGGGCTGGCACAGGTGAGCGTGGCTGGGCGCCGAGCACACGGGGCACGAGTGGCAGCCGGGGCTGTGCGGAGGCACCAGGTGTGCCACGGTCCCCTCCCCGGCCAGGGGACACACCGGGCTGCTGCCTGTGTCGCCGTGGACGAGGGACAGGAGCTGCCGGTCCGTGCAGAGAGGGCACACGGGGCCGGGTGGGCTGCGGGGACAGAGGTGAGGGTGAGTCCCCACCGGGATCCTGGCAGCACCTGCCCCTCTCCAAACCACCCTGCACAGGCTCCGGCAGCCACAAAAGCTGCTTTCCTTCACCGCTCCCCTTTTTGAACGCAAATCAGCAGTGAGTGAAGAAGGCAGAAGTGGACCGGCTCCCCCAGGACTGGGGCTCGCAGCCAGCGGAACAGGCACTCACAGGAATAAATGGAAAAACCCCGAAACAAACGCAGCAGCAAGGAGTCCACACCTCCCAAAGCCAAAGCAAGCAGATGCACGTGTCAAACCACGTTCAGCTGGTTTCTTCCTAAATTTGCCTTTGTCAATGGTGACTCTGTTAAGGAGGCTTTGGCAGCCTGAGAGAGCCCCAGGCTGGCATGGCCAAGTGTCAGAAGATAAATAAATAAGCTGACAAACAGCTTTACCTGATCACTGCTCTGGCCCAAAGCTTCACCTGGCCACAAGCAAATGCACCATACCCACAGGTGGGAAAAGCACTGGGCAGTGGGTGAAAAGAGGCTCCCACTGCAGCCTCTCACTGGGCTCTTTGCTGCTTAGCCAAAAGCAGGGCTCCAAGTCAGGTGAGCACAACTGAGGAGCACAAAGACTGTGGGGTTTCTGCTTCAGAGACACCCACAGAAGTCCCACAAGCATCATCTGAATAAACCTCACCCAGTTTCACATGTCTCTGCCTTGAGCAGGCACCACAGGGTGACACAGGGCCAGGAGCAGCCAACATTCTCACACTGCCACCCATTTTTATTTTCAGTTAAGCAGTGAAGTCTCGGTTTGGAGGGCCCTGGGCACTCGCTGCAGCGCTGAGAGGAGCTGGACTGGAGCTGCCTGCCCTCAGACACTCACCCCTTGTCCTGCCACTCCCCCGGTGTCACAGCACTGCTGTCACCCTGGCCAGTGTGGGCACGGAGCCAGCTCTCACAGATGGGACAGATGTGGTCACTGTGGAGAAGAACCATGGAGGAGTGCACTGAGGGCATGGATGTGCCTTCCAGGCTGTGTTTGTGGGGGCTGGAACAAGCTGGGACAGTGGCAGGTGTCCCTGGCAAAGGGTGGGAATGAGATGAGCTTTGAGGTCCCTTCCAGCCCAGCCCATTCTAGGATTCTCTAATAAACACAGCTCCACTCCATTCTGAAATGTGCTCGTTTTTGTCCAGGCCCTGGACATCTGGGTATTTTCAGGTGGAACACTGACCTTTGGTGCTCCATGGGCTGCTCTGCCTCACTGCACCGTGGAGCAGCTTCTGCTGTGCCATTTCCCCTCAGCACATCCACGGCTCTGCCAGGACAGCTGAACACAGAGACAGAGAACAACCTGAGCACTTGGCTTCCCGAAAACACCCACTGCCCAACAGAGCCGCCGCTTCCTAAACATCAAATCCTTGCTCCTTCTAAAATGGGATCCACACGAATTCCAGCTGCAAAACTCACTTTATCCACATTAAGATTCTTCCTCCCCCCTGTTTTTGCTCCCCCTGGGCCTAGGGGAGGAGGAACAAGTGCAGCTGCTGGTGCTGTACCTGGTGCCTGCTGGGCTCTGCCTGTCCCCGTCACCGATGCTGGGCACCGAGTAGGTGCGGGGTTTTTGGGGCTGGGAGCTCAGCCAGTCCTGGCAGACGGTGCAGCCGTGGTGGCTGGGCTCTGGCAGAGGGGCCAGGTCACCGTGGAGCTGCTCCTCACAGCTGGGACACACGTGGCAATTCCCTGTGTGGCTGTGGGTGAGAGAGACGGGGGGAAATCCATCCAGAGAGCAGCCAGCAAACCCCAAACCCTCCTGTGAGGCAGCCCTTTGGCACAGCAGGGGGTTCAGCGTGGCATTTGAAAGTCAAAAACTGCTCAAAGATCTTCTGCACAGGTGAGCTCAGCACCAGTGAGACCCCTGGCTATAGTCAGAAGTCTGGCACATAAATTTTTTGGGCAGGTGAACAGGCAAACCTACCAAAAATAGGAATTCCAGGGCTTGGGCTGCTTCTTCTCCCCTGGGTGCATCGCTGCATCCCTTCCCTTCATCTCGTGCTTTTGGGAATTCAGAGTGTAAGAGCTGAAGAGACACAAAGGAGAAAATTTGTAGGATAAAAAGCAACTTGTGAAAATGGAAAGATTGTGCTAATCATGCAAATATACTGAAGGTCCAGGGCTTGAAAGGCAAAGTCCATTTATCCCCAGGGAAAGTTGTGGTTTGTGAGGGGCAGCTTAGCATCACTTACTGCTTTTGACTCTCCTTCCGTCTCGTGATGATCCCAGCCAGAATTCCAAGGACCACTGGAGGCACTAACGAAGAGGGGAAAGGGAGAGGGAAATCAACCTTTGGCTCCATGTATTTAACAGCAAACAGCTTTGGCCAGGAGAATATATTTTCAATTTTAAGCTGCTTACCAATGCAACTGGGAATGAGGACGCTTGCTGGGGAGGGAAAAGAATGAGATGGATGTTAAAAATACGTAGTGCAATTGCAGCAATTAATTAGGACTTCTAAGGAATGGAGCTCTTACTCAGCCAGTAAGGGTTCTCTTCTGAGGGTTTGGTTTGGTTTGTCTCTGCTGTGGTTTTGACTGGGGAGAGACAAAGGGAAAACACTACATACTATAACACAGTATATACTACATATACATATACTAAAACCTTAGATTTGAGTTTCTGAAGTGCTCACCCAGGCAGGTGGGAGGGTCCCCGCTCCAGGTGCCATTGTCCCCGCTGTCCGTGGTGCAGAGCAGGGTGTCCTGCCCCACCAGCTCCAGCCCTGGCTCACACCTGTAGGTTGTGATGGAGCCAAACACAAAGTCCCCTGAGCTGTTCCCGCTGTGCTGCCCGTGGGGGATGTCTGGAGGAGGAGGACAGGTGATCACTGTGGGAGAAAGAGGAAAGAAATCAGGAGGTGAGCCCTAGGATGCTCTTCTCAGCAGGCTGAGGGGACAGTGTTTCTGTCAGGCTTTCACAGCCAGAAGGAACCAGTGGCACTCCCTGATTTGTGACAGCAGCTCTCCCCTTGCTGAGATGCTGACCTGACTTCACTCAGGGAAGTAAACCAAAAATCCAGTGTTTCTGAGCTGGAATACTTGGTTTTTCCAGTCAAGCACTGGACAACTTCACTCACCCTGACAAGCTGGAAGAGGACTCCAGACAGCTTTATCTCCCTGGAGGAGACACCTGATGGAAGGTGACGCTCCCTTTAGTCTGTACCTGTGGGGGCAAAAGGCACATCCCAAAATCATTCTTTTGTCACCAGCCAAGAGCGTGTCACCACAGAGGTGCTGAGGACTCCGTGTGGGCAGAGCCCCACGTCCCAGTTTACACCCCAGTGACTCTGCCCTGGCAACTGGGATGAGCTGGGCAGGGGCCTCACACTCACCCACGGTCACAAACCACGTTGGCTGTTGCTCCCAGCTGATGATCTTTTATGGTCACTTGGCCATGTTCTGGGTTGGCTGGAATACCACAAGATTTCTCTAAAAAAGAGTAAGATGATCCTTAGGACACGTTGAGGCTGGGAAAAACCCCACAGACTTTGTTTTCGTGGCAGTATGGCAACGCCAAACCAGGCATTTCATGTTAAATGTCATTGAGCAAGGGAAATTTTAAAACACAGATGTGGCACTTGGAACACAGCGTTGGAGAAAATGAAATGACATGGGGACACTCACTCTGACACAGTTTAGGAACTCCTGTCCACGTTAAGTTGTCCAAACAGGTGCTGGTGGGGGGCTGGTCTGTGATGTTCTCAAAACCGTGGCGACAAACGTACCTCACCGTGGTGTTAACAGCATAAAAATTCTGCCTTTGATCTTCTGATGATATGGCAGCAAATGGCACAGATGGAGGTCTGGGACAGCTGCCTGGCCACCACAGAGACAACCAGAATGTCCCGTTACACAGCAAACAATAACAACATTTTGCTTTCAACTGTAAACATAAAGTGATAACGCACGAGCCTCGCTTAGAGGATACCCCAAATAGTGCCCTCCTCCCTTCTGCCCCTTCCACCAGGGAATTGTCTGAGGTGGGAAAGTGCAGCCAGTTTTCACTGGAGAAGTTTCCAGCTCCCCAAAGCCAAACCTCCTCTGGTCACTCAGCTCCCTGCCCCTGCAGTCCTTCCCCTTTCCCCTGTGTTTCCCAAGCTGTTCCTCTGTTCTTATTAACCCACAAGTGCCAGCACGAGGTAACCGCCTCGGTGGAGTGCAGGAAAAGAGAGGCAGCAAGAGAAGTGACCAAACCACTCCATCCTGTGCGATGAGGAAACCCCTGAGGCGGCGATTGCCAAAGCTGCGGGTGTTTCCAGGGGCAGCCTGCGCCCTGCTGGTGCCGGAGCAAGGGAAACACTCACGGCCACAGAAATCGGGCAGGCTGGACCACTGCGAGTTGGGCAGGCACTGGATGGTGTTGGAGAAAAAGGGGCGCCTGGTGTACCCCGGGACGCAGCTGAAGGTCACTGTGGAGCCCACACTGAAGCTCTGCTGGTGCTTGGTGTCCCCCTGGGGCTCGGCGTGGCTGATGTTTGGCAGCGGCCCGCAGTCCCCTGTGGGAGAATAAGGGACAGGGATATGGGGCACACACAGGGACAGGGATATGGGGCACACAGACACACAGGGACAGGGATATGGGGCACACACAGGGACAGGGATATGGGGAACACACAGGGACAAGGATATGGGGCACACACAGGGACAGGGATATGGGGCACACGGATGGACAGGGATATGGGGCACACACAGGGACAGGGATATGGGGCACACAGACACACAGGGACAGGGATATGGGGCACACACAGGGACAGGGATATGGGGCACACTCACAGGGACAGGGATATGGGGCACACAGAAACACAGGGACAGGGATATGGGGCACACGGATGGACAGGGATATAGGGCACACAGACACGGGGCACAAACATGGACAGGGGTATGGGGGAGCACACACAGGGATAGGGATATGAGGGAGCACACACGTACAGAGCACACACACCCACAAAAGGAACACGTGGAGCACACAAGGAGCACAAACACACACGGAGCACACAGATGCTCACATGGATCTTACACACTCACACAGAAAACACATGGACCACACACTCCCGTGGACAACACACAGAACACACACTCCTATGGATAACACACTCCCGTGGATAAAACACACATTCCCATGGATAACACAGTCCCGTGGATAACGCACAGAACACACACTTTCATGGATAACACAGTCCCGTGGATAACACACAGAGCACACATTCCCATGGATAACACAGTCCCGTGGATAACACACTCCCGTGGATAACACAGTCGCGTGGATAACACACTCCTATGGATAACACACTCCCGTGGATAACACAGTCCCGTGGATAACACACTCCCGTGGATAACACAGTCCCGTGGATAACACACTCCTATGGATAACACACTCCCGTGGATAACACAGTCCCGTGGATAACGCACAGAACACACACTCCCCCACCCGAGGGCACCCCCGCACGCACAGAACACCCACCCCGGGGTGCCAGGCTCCCCGCACACCCCACCCCTCCCCAGGGGCTCACCCCTCGCCGCGGGCAGCATCACCAGCATCACCAGCAGCAGCAGCAGGAGCAGCAGCGAGCAGCGGCGGCCGGAGCCCATCGCGGGTCCCCCGGCACTGCCCGGGCACAGGAGACACTCCTGCGGGGCCGGGCCGAGCTGCACGGAGCCCCCGCCCGCCGCTCCCGGCCAGCTCAGCCCCGCTGAGCTCAGCTGAGCTCCGGGAAGCCTCTGACGAAAGCCGAGGTGGCGGTGGGAAGAGGGGCTGGGTGTGGAGGGCGCGGTGCCCGCTCCGCCGGGCACGGCGGGCATCCCCAGGAGCGGCTCTCCGGGAACCCTCGGCCTCTCTCTCCTCCCAGGAAACCTCCCCACCTCTCTCCGAAGCTGCCCGGTCCCAAAGGAAAAGATAAAACCCAAAGCAAAAAGGGCAGGAAGGGGAAAGTGTCCTCCCAGTCGGAGGAGAGGGCAGCCCGCAGCAGCCGACCTGCACCTTCCTGCTTCCCTTTGTTATCCGTGCCATACGTTCTCTGATGGTTGTTCCCACTGAGAGCCTCAAACTTATCTCTGTAACTTTATTTTCTTTTAAATTGCCAGGGCGTTTTGCTTTCCACTACAATTTAAGCTCGGAGCAGATGCAACCAGGCGTTTGCACTGGGTCGCCGAGGTGTTTACCCCAAGGGAGGAATCCAGCACCTCGGATCACGTATCCCTTTAAAACGCTTCCCTGTCAACACGGTGACAAATTCCATGGAAATACCTTTGGCTGCGTTTTGACAGCTCGCTGGCCTGAACGGGGGTGGCGACTGCGTAACCCGAAAGGAATCAACAGGGAAATAAACAACACCTTTAAATTCTGGGGAATTCTGCATTATCTTAGCGAAGTGACCTTGTCACGGAGCAGGAAGGGGCTGAAAAGTCTTTGGCAAAGTCTCCGCGTGGTGCCGAGCGGCTCCACTCACAGAACCAAAATCTGCGGCTTCAGCTGGGTGAAAAGCCCTTGCTGACGGGCTGAACCCCTGAGGCAGGCTGTTTTCTGCTTGAGGAGGGGACAGGAGACTCTGTACAGGAGCCCGGGCACCAGGCTCAGCCCTGCCCTCTGCACCCGCATTCGCCGCCCCAGGAGCGGAGCGAGCGGCAGCTGAGCCCCACGATAGCGGCTCCGTGCCTGCCCCAGGGCCACTGGCCTTATCTGGCCCTGCCACCCCTCGCTGCAGGGCAGGAATCAGCCCCAGCAGCTGCCGGAGGCACAAGGGCACGCACAGGGAGCAGCCCGAGCCGAGCTGAGCAGGGCCGGGGCTGCGGGAGGTGTCCGGCAAAACCTGCCAGCAAAAACAGCGCTGGAGCTGGCCCGGGATTGCCACAGGAACTCCGCCTCGGCTCCCAAATCCTGCTGGGGCTGAGCCCTGGTCCCCCTCAGCTCCCAAATCCTGCTGGGGCTGAGCCCTGGTCCCCCTCAGCTCCCAAATCCTGCTGGGGCTGAGCCCTGGGGCTGCCTCGACTCCCAAATCCTGCTGGGGCTGAGCCCTAGGGCTGCCTCGGCTCCCAAATCCTGCTGGGGCTGAGCCCTGGGTCCCCTCAGCTCCCAAATCCTGCTGGGGCTGAGCCCTGGGTCCCCTCAGCTCCCAAATCCTGCTGGGGCTGAGCCCTGGGGCTGCCTCGGCTCCCAAATCCTGCTGGGGCTGAGCCCTGGGTCCCCTCAGCTCCCAAATCCTGGGAGCAGGGCTCAGTCCCAGGGTGGCTGAGTGAAATTAAGGGAGGTGTAGTTCCAGCTGTTTTTCTAAAGCACATTCCTGCATGGATTTTCTTTCCTACTTTACTACTTTTTTTTATATATATATAACAATTTAACTTGCCAGGATGGCATTTAGAGAATAAATTATAAAGGACTGACTGAACATCGAATCTGATTTGCCAGGATATACCTTAAAGCTGATTCCTTCTTGATAAAGAGAATAAAATACGACGAGAAAACAGCATGGAGTTGAATTCGCAAACTCCCCTTTATAAACAATTCCCATTTATTACTAAATAGAAATAAAAACCCAGAAAGGCTTTGGGACTTTTAGCTCTTTGCAGGACAAAATTTGGGGAGGCAGCCGAAAGAACGTGAATGACTTTTGCAGTGCCTCTGTTGCAGGGTGACAGCCCTGGGGAGGGCATTTAGGAGTCGTGTTCCTGTGTCTGTGTGTGGTTGATGTGCTCGCAGCAGGACTGAGCCGCCTCCAGCCCTCTGGAAAGCAGAAGTTCCATTACGTTATGAGATCAGAGATGCCCGGCCCACTCACTTTATCTTCCTGTAGTAGAAATAAAAACTGCAAGGAACTTTGGGCTGATACACCAAGAAGCTTTTGCTAAAGGAAGCGCTTACACCACTCGAGATAGAAAGATTAAATGATGTAATATCCCAAGTACCACGGTGTCCTGAAAGAAATGAGCTAAAACTCTGCGGGACAGGGAATCCTGTGCTTTGCTTCTCAGCCCACGTCTGGATCAGCTGCCAGCCAGCAATTCCTGGGAAGCCAAGGGAGCAGCTCAGCTCCTCAGGGAGGCTGCGGCTGTGTTTAGGGTTTGTTGTGGCGTTGCCAGTGAGCAGAAAACCTGGAAACACAGCGTCAGGCTGGGTGTGACACCGGCGGGCTCGGGAGGAACTTCTGCAGGGGCTCTGGAACAAAAACTCTGAAACCCTGGTGGGATCAGCAGGGAACACAGCTGGGATCTGCAGGGATCAACAGTGGGATCAGCAGGATCCCACAGGAGGAATCACCAGTGAGATCAGCAGGGAACACATCTGGGATCTGCAGGGATCAGCAGGGATCAACAGGGATCACAGGTGGGGTCAGGAGGAATCACCAGTGGGATCAGCAGGGATCTCAGCTGCAGTCGGGGCGCTGGAAGGCAATCCCTGAAAGGAAAACTCACATGGGAGGAGCAAATATGGAAATCTGCCAAAGCTTGTAGGAATCATTTCCCATCGATTTCTTGGAATGCTGAAACATCAGCATTAAAAACGTTTCTCTTATAGGGACAGACCTGATTTAGGTTATCCTTTATCTCAAAGCAACGTGTGAGAGCCCTAATAGGAGTGACCACTGCAGGGGCACTTTTGGAACAGATCAGGAGCTATAAAACATGTTCTGGTTTTTCCCAAAAGACAAAACGCAGGGATGAGCAAACTCAGCTTGACCCTGACACCAGGAAAACATTTTCACCATCCCCCAGCCGGGCACTGAGACCCTCCAGTTGTGTCTTCCCCACTCACAGTGACACAATTCCAGCTCCCAGCACTCCCCACAAAGCCAACACTCACCTTTTTGATGGATAAAATTATCCTTTGCAGCGGGTGGGGAATTTGGAGGGCCAGAACTTCCACCGAGTCCAGCTCCTCCTGGCTGTGCACGGCCTCTCTGTGTGGAACAAGGTTGGCATCAGCCAGTCAGAGCCTTGGCACTCTCAGGACTACAGAGCTCCCTCTTGCTTTTCAAAATGCCCAAAAAAAGGGTTAAAAAAAAAATCTGTAATAACATGAGGATGAGGAAATAATCGATAAAGCTGAGCTGTAAACGAGATGCCCAATCAGCAAAAAATAGAAATTACACAGAGAAAACCTACAGAAGAAAAGAACATGACAAAAAAACCCCCACTCACTTCCACAAAAGGATGTAAATTTGGACCTTTTTAACTTCTGAAAGCAGCCAGGTGAGGGAAGGATCCCCAGGTACGTCAGAGAACACATGGATCCTTTGCTGGCCCCAGAATAGGATTTGGGGGGTTTGTACAAAGGTAGAACAAATCCGAGCCCTGGGACAGCCCAGTTCCTGCTCACTGAAGAGAAAAACGGGGGAAAAATGAAAACTCCGGGATTTAGGGATGGGAATAACCAGGAAGTGTCACTGGTCTCCTCATCCCTCCAGGACTGACCTGGTTTACCCAAGAAAGAGAAGGATTGGGAGGAGGGGATGGTGTTTTGGCTGAGCTTCCTCTCCAACAGGAGACTCTTCTTAAAGAGCTGGATATCGTTTCTCTGGGGAGCTGAGAAAACGAAATTCACGGGCTGAATCCGTGGGGTGGCCTTTCTTAGAAAGGCAATAAAGGAGAAAAAACAAATGGGACGGGATTCAATGTCGAATCATTTTGACTCACTTTCGGGAGGAGCTCTGCTCTCGGGGCCTTTTGCTCCAAGGCTGACAGCTGAACTTTCCTCTGGGGGACAAAGAGTGAGCGTTGCTGGGAGCTCTGTGCCTCCCGTGCAGAGGCTGCTCAGTCCTTGCCTCAGCGCTGCCTTTTCCCCTTTAAATTCCCTTTACCAGTTACATTTGACCCCTCTTGCCCTTCATACCCGCGCTGTTTTAAGCTGGGTCCTCCTAAATACCAAACTCAATAAATAACAAATAACAAATAGCAAATAACATAACGCGCAAAAATAAAAAATAAATTAAAAATAGAAGTAATAATAAATAATACAGAATACAGAATAAAGAAAAATACAGAATACATGTAATGTATAATATATAATAGATCATGTACAATATATAATGTATGATATATTATATATTATATTATATATTATGTATAATGTATTATACATTATACATTATATATACTATATATTATATATAGTATATAGTGTATATAGTATATAGTATATAGTATATAGTATATAGTATATAGTATGTTATATGTTATAAATAATATATAGCAAATATAATAATACACAAAAGTAATAAATAATAATAATAATAAATACAGAATAATAAAGAAAAATACATAATACAGAATATATAATAAATAATACAGAATATATAATATACACTACCTAATAAAACACCTAATAAATAATCAATCATTAGTAATTAGTAATAAATAATCAATCACTGAAACCACCTTTGCACTCGGGCACGGCCCCGCTCCAGACTCCGCTGGTTTGATCCCTGCTGCTGCAGCGGATGCTCCCGTTCCCCAGCAGCTGGAATTTGGGCTCACAGCTGTAGGTCACCGTGGAGTTATACACAAAAATCTCAACTCCTTCCCCGTCGTGTCTCCCGTGGCTGATTGAAGGAGGTGGAGGGCAGGTGATTACTGCAGGAGAGAAGGACAATGCGTTTGCCAGAAGTTTTAATAAAAAATACAAAATGTTTGGGTCTGAGGAAGGTTCCTGAAGATAAACTCTGGGCAGTGAAGGTGGGTGAGCAGCAGGAGGTGGGTAAAGCGCTGCTCCTGTCCCAGTTTTCTCTCGTTTGTTCCCAAAGTGTTCCTCTTCTCACACCTTTCTCCCTCTCACAGCACAGCCACAGCAAATAAACAGCGGCTTGCCGTGCTCAGGATTCCTGGAAATGTCACCCCATCCGCCTCAGTCGTGACAAAAATGTTGATTTTGTGGGAGCAAAGCTGCTGAAATAGCGTCAGCAGCAGGGTGGGCATTTCTCAGCTGCTCTGATGGGGACGGCTCAGCCACAGAATATCAGCAAAAACAATCCAAAAAGAGGTTTGGGTTGGGCACCGGGAGGCAGGAGCTGCTGGAGTGAAGTAAAAAGGTTCAATCTGACAATTAAAGATGAATCTCACATTCACAAGTTGGAAGTTTGCTCCATTCCACCTCGTTGCCTGTCAGCTGACACCGGATGAAATTATTCCCGACTAATTTGTACCTGTGACACACGGGAGAAAACCAGGGTAACCCTCCAGACCCTGAGAACATCTCCCACCCACTCCGGCCCCAGAGTGCTCAGGAGTGTAGCAAAGGGCGTTTTAAACGAGCAGTGATGGTTAACAGGGGGCTCCTCCCAGGATCTGTGCTCAGACGTTTGGGGTCATTCTCTGCTCTGACTCTGCGTTGCCCATGGCGGGGAGGGAGAACTTTGGGGCTGGCAGAGCTCTGCAGGAATTCCAGACAGGGCAGGATTCCCACACGGATTTGCTGAATCAGGGACTCCATCCCTGCCTGCTCCTGGCCCTCAGCAGTGCTGGGGTTGATTCTGTCACCCTCCCCAGGGCCTTTCCCACGCTGCTGTCCCCTCGGGGCTGAGGTGACAAGGGACGAGCTCCCTGCTGAGCACACACAGCACCTCCAAAGGCTGGGGCTCAGCCCCAGCTGCTGCTCACTGCGCTGGGTCTGCTGAGCCCCTCAGTGCTGCTGGGGCAGGATGGGGTCCCCAGTGTCCCCCAGTGTCCCCCAGTGCCACCTCCTGCCTAACACCTGCTTTGGGGTGTCGGGTGCAGCTGTTTTGCTGAAGCTTTGCCAGAAAAGCAGGTGTCAGCACGTTGCTGGGCCACCTTCTCAGCTGATAAGATGCTTCCCCCTGAGACCTTGTGGATTTCCCAGCCCTGGAAGTGTCCAAGGCCGGGTTGGAAGGAGCCTGGGGTAGTGGAAGGTGTCCCTGTCCAGGGCAGGAGGTGGCACTGGGTGAGGTTTAAGGTGTCCTCCAACCCAAACCAGTCTGGGATTCAGATGGATCCTCCATGTACAGCGGGGACCAGTGAGGGGCAGCAGGGGATGATCCACATTTCATTAAAGTGGCTCCTGCGCTGGTTTGCTGGAAACTCACGGATCATGTTCTGACACTTTCCCCATCCTGAATTCCCCTCCTGTGCAAAACCCCTCAGCATCTGGACACGATGGATAATATCTGATCTAACTGACATGAGCAACATTTTATCCCTCCACCCTGATGTGGATTCCCGAAGTTGAGCTCAACCCCAGCAGGGTGGGACACGTTCTCCTTTCCTCTAATTACAGCCCAAGGGAGGGACCAAACGCCTCTGGTGCATCTGGAGCTGGGCAGCACAGGGCAGATGATGCCAGCCGCTTCCTGCTGGGAGGGAGGAACACCAGCTGCAGGGGCAAGAGCTTAAAATTTCGGGTCTGCCCACTGCCTTTGGGCCCTGATTGAAAGCAGGCAGCAGCCATGAGTCAGCTCCTGATGGTGGAAATTGTGCTTCACTGCACTTCTCCAGCTGAACTCCACTTGATGTAAAAAATTCCAAAGTAACCCCTTTTTGGTCACTGGATCTCAACC
Source organism: Sylvia borin (assembly GCA_014839755.1). NCBI lineage: Eukaryota > Metazoa > Chordata > Aves > Passeriformes > Sylviidae > Sylvia > Sylvia borin. The sequence continues at coordinate 5,532,208 of CM025980.1, read as the reverse complement.
GTCTTAAGCTGAAATATTTTCAATAACTTGTGTTGAAGTCTGGAGTTATCAGCTGAGAGTACAACCAACTGCTGCTGTTGGGGTGGACATTCAGAGCTCCTCTGGGTGGCACCTGAAGGAAGAGGTGGCCCTGAACCCTGACCCTGGTGCCCTCCCTGCAGCTGTGTGCCCCTCTGGAGCTGTGCCCCAGCACTCACCCATGCTCACAGAACACATCCACTCGTGCTCCCAGCTGCAGGTCTGTGAGTGGCCCCGTCCTCCCGCCGGGCAGAGCTCCTGGGGCACTGCAGGATCTCTCTGGGGGACACAAAAACGCTGAGTGAGACACGAGACACAGGCTTGGAGGGGTGTTCCCAGAGGTTCCAGAGAGTTTTGCTCCATGGGCATCACAGCTGGGCTGGCAGGAGCCAGACTGGAGGGGAAGGTGGGGATCCCCAAAAGCTCCACACTCACGGAGGGATTTCCAGCTCAGTGGATTAGGAGTAAGGTGTTTGACTGTGGGAAAATACTCCTGTCACACCACCAGTGGTAATATTCCACCTGGGGGCCACCAGGAGAATCCTTTGCCTTCGTGATGAAGTTCAGTGCTAGAACAGCAAATTGGATTTGTCCCCTGCATGTGCCATGTCCCAGTGAAAACATCCAAAAAGGTTGGAAAAGACCTCTGAGACCACCGAGTCCAACCAGCATTCCCTAGCATGAAAATCAAACCAGACCTGTTTATGCCAGCAGAAAAAAACCCCAAAATAACATCCTTGATACTTCTGTTCAAGCTTAACTAGGAATGACAAGGAAAATCCACCCAAATTTGTGTTATGCAGCTGTTGGGATGATAATGGCCAGGCTGCATTTTGCACTTTGGGATGATAATGGCCAGGCTGCAGTTTGGGATGCAGGCTAGAAGCATCCAGGGCGGCTTTTTGGGGAAATGTGGGGTCAGCAGAAATACTCACTCCTGCACAGCTCAGCAGGCCGTGACCAGGTCAGGTTCTGCAGGCAGGTGCTGGAGGGGGAACTCTCCGAGGTGTTCTCGTAGCCGGGCCGGCACACGTAGCTCACCTTGGTGCCGACGGGGAAGAAATTCCTCGTCTCGTCCTCCTTGGACAGGGCGGCGAACCTCAGCCTGGTGGGGACGGCGCAGCTCCCTGGCAGCCGAGGAAAGCTGGCCTGACAGAGCTGCCCGCCAGGAGAGTGCCAAACAGCCCCGGGATCGGTGCCGGAGAGCTCCCGGCGGGTTCACTCGGGTCCCTTGCCGGGCTGCAGCACCGGAGCGGGGGGGGAGTGCTGTCAGGGGCTCGGGAAGGGTTCAGCAGGACATGGGGAGCACAGGCACAGGCTGGGGGACACGGGAGTCCCCAACCCTGAGTGACCCCTCTCCCAGCCCCTGAGTGACCCCTCTCCCAGCCCCTGTGGCCACCAGAGGCTCCGAGGGGAGCAGGAGTTTGTCCCCTGGGATGGGGACAGTGAGAGAACGGTGGATTTGTTCCTTAGGATGGGGACAGGGACAGAGGGTTTGTCCCCTGGGATGGGGACAGGGACAGAGGGTTTGTCCCCTGGGATGGGGACAGGGACAGAGGGTTTGTCCCCTGGGATAGGGACAGTGACAGAGGGTTTGTCCCCTGGGATGGGGACAGTGACAGAGGGTTTGTCCCCTGGGATGAGGACAGGGACAGAGGGTTTGTCCCCTGGGATGGGGACAGGGACACGGTGGGTTTGTCCCCTGGGATGGGGACAGGGACAGAGGGTTTATCCCCTGGGATGAGGACAGTGACAGAGGGTTTGTCCCCTGGGATAGGGACAGGGACAGAGGGTTTGTCCCCTGGCATGGGGACGGTGCCAGCGCAGCGCAGCCAGCAGCAGGGACAGGGATGTGAGGCCGGGGCGGTGTTTCAGATAAAAAAGGCGGGTATTTACGGCCGCAGGGCTCGGGCAGTCTGGACCAGATGTCGCCGGGCAGGCACTCCACGGTGTCGGGCAGCCCCGGGATCCTGCGGGCGCCCTCCGCGCAGGTGAAGGTCACCCTGGATCCCACCGGGAAGCTGCTGGAGTTGCTGGAGGGCCGGGAGTGGGTCATGGCAGGAGGGGCCTCACAGTCACCTGTGGCAGGAGAACCCCTCCTCGGGTGAGGAACCCTTTCCCCGCCCCAGGAGCGGGGTTGGGATGGCCCCGGGGGAAAGGCACCAGCCGGGGCTGCATCTGTGACAGCATCGAGCCACAGGTGAGTCCCCAAGCTGGGGAGGTGGCATCACCCAGCCCAGCCCCTGAGCAGCCAGGTGAGGACCTGGCAGGTGTCTCTGCTCCTTCCCGCGGCCCCGTACTCACCACGAGCCCCAGGAATGCCGAGGAGCCCCAGCAGGGCCAGGAGCAGCACGGGGCGGGCAGAGGCTGCCCCACAGCCCTGGGGGTCAGGGTGTGCCCCCGATGCCGGTGCTCCAGCCTTCATTGCAGCCGCTGCTGTGCTCCTCTGGCCAGCCCTGCTGCCTCCCGGGGCTGTATGCGGGGCTGGGAGGGGATGCTGAGGCTCCACCAAAGCCTCTGGACGTGTGGAAACCTTCCCAGGACACCAGAGCTGAAATCTCCGTCAGGAGCACAGGGAGCAGCCAGGGTGGGGAAAACTGTCACTCACAGGCTCGGGGAGAGCCTCCTGGTCCTCCTGCCCCTGGCCTCAGCCTCTTTATTTGTTCTGAGGCTGGCTGTGAGCTCTGACCAACACAGTTTTTCCAAAACTACGTTCCCAGAGAGGAAAAGACCCCATTCCAGCCTCGGGCTGAGCCCAGGGTGGGAAAACACCTCCTCAGTTATTTGCTGGCAGGTGCTGCACCGCAGCTCTGCTGTCAGCAGCGTCAGTGAAGCAAGTGAAAGCATTTTCCTTTTTGTTTGCTGGGTTTTGTTTTTTTTTTTTCCGTTGATTGCCTGACTCACTGGTAATGAGGAACGGGTGTGAGCAGCTGCATCTGCGCCCTCCTCAGCCCTGTGACATGTGTGACATCAGCACATCTCACACACACCCAGAGTTTAGCCGCGCTTGTGGGTGCCAAGCCTCGCAGAGGGAGTCGCAGGTGGGCTCAGGGTGGAGGGGACAGAGGTGTCACTCCGGGAGGGTGCAGCCCTGCTCATCTCTGGGAGCAGCTCTCCTGGCTGAGCTCCTCACCCGGAGGTGGAGGAGCACAGGATGCCCCCCAAAGCACCTTTCTGTGCAAAATCAGAGACACCGCCTCTTTTCTGGCTGTTGGTTAGGCTCTGGTAACAAATAAAGCAGGTTTTAATCACTTCTAACAGCACAAATCCGGCAGTGATGCTCGCGCAGGAGGTGAAGGCTCCTCCTCCTCCTCCTCCCACCCAGCCTGGGCTGCTGCAGCTCCCCGAGCACCTCAGGGCTCACCCAGCCGCCGGGGCTCAGCCTTCCCCCAGAGCCACCGCTGGATCTGGGAAATCTGCCCAATTTACAGCCAACGTGACAGATCACAATTCCCCCCCGGATACACCACAGGATAAACCCCCAGGAATAACCAGAGCATCAGAGCTGAGCACAGGGGCTGATCAGCATTTGCTGAGGAACAGGGATGTGCTGCACGAGTCTCTGCCCTTGGAACTGGTTGAATTCCATTCGAGCATTTGCTCACCAGAAATAGGGACGTGGAAGGCGACACCAGCTCGGGAATTTGGCAGGGCCAGGAACAGGTTCCCTGGTTAAATCCAGGGATGAGGTCACAGCAGCCTCATCAATGCCCCTCCTGTGCACTGCCCTTCCCCAGACGAACAGAAATCAGGAGCTGGAGGAACAGAAATGAGGTTTAACATTTATTGCACCAGGGTGCGAATGTACCCAAACCCAACTGGACCAAGGAGCAGAAACCCCTTCAGAGCCAGCTCTGGACTCATCTCAGCTTTCCTGGACTTCTCTCCCATCTGCCTCAGCTCACCACAGTTAAAACAGTGACTTTAAAAAGATGAATTTAATCTCTTTCTATGCTTCCTAATACAAAATGTCAAACAACTTATTAGTTAAAGAGCAAATGAAGCTTGTAGGTTAGAGCAGAGCCCGCTCCCTGCTGCAGCATCCAGCGCTGCCAAAGCAGCCTGCCATGCACTGGGGATTATTTTCCTGGCTCCAGGCATGAAAACATAAACCATAAAACCACCCAGAGCCTTCCTAGAAATGCTGTGACTGCCAGACTGTGAGTTCACCAAAGGAAAGCTCAGGGTTACAGGGGTCCAGTTTCATTTCAGTTTTCTAGTTCCAGCTCTAGTTTTTTAATCTCCAGGAACAGTTTCTGTATTTCCAGCAGCCTCTTCACTTCTTCTACGGGCACACCGCATTCAAAGGTCGATTTAATGTAATGAACCTCTTGACAGACATCAGCATCACCTTCTTTCATCTGTTAAACAGGGAAACAAAGCCCGGGACAGTCTGTGAGGATGGGCTGCAGCAGAGGCAGAGCTCCTCAGCTCCTCAGCTGCCCAGTCCCAACAGGGGCTGTGTCCTTAGGACCAGAAATAAAAAGATTTTGAGCAGTTTAAGCAGTTTCCATGTCAGGAGTCAGGCAGCACCCACCCAGGGACTCAGCACCCCAGGGCTCTGAGCGCCTGGAAAGGTCAGACCAGGACAGGGGTGGAACTGGACGATCCTTGAGGCTTCCCCCCAACCCAAACCGTTCTGTAATCCCGTGGCACTCACACACTTGGGCAGTGGTGTCCAGCTGCCACCAGGCAAGCAGGTGGCTGTCCAGGCATCTTCCAAAGGCACCATTTCGTTGTCCAGCAGCTGGTAGCCAGGCTGGCACTCCAAGGTGACAGTCTCGTTGGGCTGGTACCAGGTTTTACCCCCCAAAGGGCTCCTCACCCTCCCATAGGGCACTCGTGGTTGTAGGCACAGAACTGAAAGGAAAACCCGAGGCTGAGGGTGGCTCAGCAGAGGTCAGAGAGAAGTTTGGGAAGGCTAAGGGAAGTGCAGAGGAACTGAAAATTGTGGAGCTGTGAAGTCAAATGTGAAAATCCTTCTCTTCAGGAGGAGCAAGGTCAGGGCAGCCCCTGCCAGGTGCTGTGAATTCCTTATGGATTTGCTGTTTCCTGGCATCCAGGCATCCCCAGCACGGGGGTGGCCATGTGGCAATGAGGGAAGGGAAAGTCACTGGCCTGTCTTAAAGCCTCCTTTACACACATCTGTCCATAAAACCTCAACTATTACCTGGAAAACACCAGCTTCGGGAAGGTTGTTTCTTCTGAAAGGAGGGGAAGGACTCAGGAAGGCCCAAGGACAGACAGAGCCAGGCAGTGCTGCACCCCAAGCCCTCTGCTCTGCCCCAGGGCCCACGGGCTGAGCAGGGACATTTTGGGATCACCCCCAAATTCCCATCAGATTTGCAGTAGAAGGGCACAGCTTCCAGCACCCCATACCACAATTTCTTAGTTAATCACTACATCTTCCCACTGTGGGGGTTTGGGACGCTGAACTGAAAGGAAAATGTACATTAAAAATCAAGGAGGAGGAGATGGGGGAGAAGGTGCTGACTCACCTGGCTGGCAGGTGGGCACGGGCGGGTCCCAGGTGCCATCAGCCTGGCACTGGCTCTGGGCAGCCCCACGCAGCCCGAAGCCTTCGTCGCAGGAGAAGTGCAGGAGCAGCCCGTAGGGAAAGGTGAACGTGTGTGGGCTCATCCTGCCCCTCTGAACCACGGGCCTGGGGCACCGAACGGCTGCGGGACAGAGCAGAGCTGGGACTGGCCTCTGGGGACAGCAGGGCCTGGGCACAGCTGCTCCTGCCCAGCCCCTGACGGCCCCGGGGAGGAGAACTGGGGTCTGACACTTCATGGTGGATCCCATACCCTGGTCCCATATCCTCATCGCCATACCCTGACCCCATACGCATATGCCTTACCCTGATCCCAAACCCTGATCCCATACCCTGATCCCTGATCCCAAACCCTGACCCCAAACCCTGACCCCAAACCCTGACCCCATACCCTGATCCCAAACCCTGACCCCATACCCTGATCTCACACTCTAACCCCAAACCCTCACCCCATACCCTGACCCCATACCCATATGCTATACCCTGATCCCAAACCCTGATCCCATACCCTGACCCCATACCCTGATCCCGTTTTCTGACCCCAAACCCTGACCCCATACCCCTCACCCCAAACCCTCACCCCATACTCTGACCCCACACCCTGACCCCAAGCACTCACCCCTGCACTCCGGGGCAGGTCCGCTCCACGTCAGGTTCTCCCCGTCCTGGGAGGTGCAGTAGAGGGACTCGTCCCCGATGAGGGACAGCCCCTCCACACACCTGTACTTGACCTCCGAGCCGTAGGGCAAATCCTTTACCCCCGGGGCAGAGTGCTGCCCGTGGGCGATGTTGGGAGGGGGGTCACAGACTGTGAGAGTGAAGGGAAGAGTCAGGTTTCCCCCGTTCCTTTAGAGGGGCAGAACGCGGGGAGGCAACAGGAGGGGCTGGTTCTCCGTGTTCAAATGTCGCTCTCCTCACTGCCCTCCTCTCCCCTGGCCAGCTTTGGCCCCGGCTGTACCAGTGCTCCCAGTCTGACCCAACCCTCGGCCCCTGCAGCATCCGTGCCCTCCCCTTCAGCCCCTTCCCCTTCCTCATCCCCTCCTCTCTTCCATGAGAAACGATCCTGCTCCTAAGCCAGCTCAGGGAATGCTGAGTACCATAAACCCCTTGAAGAATCCTTTGAGAAGTGCCTGCAAGTCCCATTAATAACACATTTCATCCATCGCAGTTTTGGCAGTGGATGGAAATGATAAAACCCTTCAAAGCTGTGGCTTGGGCACCTTCTCCTGACACCTCGCAGGATTTTCTCCCCGCTGTCCCTCCCCAGGGATGGGATTCCTAGCCCCATTGTCCCTCCCCAGGGATGGGATTCCCAGCCCCAGTGTCTCTCCCCAGGGATGGGATTCCCAGCCCCACTGTCCCTCCCCAGGGATGGGATTCCTAGCCCCATTGTCCCTTCCCAGGGATGGAACTCTCAGCCCCACTGTCCCTCCCCAGGGATGGGATTCCCAACCCCATTGTTCCTCCCCAGGGATGGGATTCCCAGCCCCACTCTTTCCCTCCCCAGGGATGGGATTCCCAGCCCCATTGTTCCTCCCCAGGGATGGGATTCCCAGCCCCATTGTTCCTCCCCAGGGATGGGATTCCCAGCCCCATTGTTCCTCCCCAGGGATGGGATTCCCAGCCCCATTGTTCCTCCCCAGGGATGGGATTCCCAGCCCCGCTGTCCCTGCCCAGGGATGGGATTCCCAGCCCCACTGTCCCTCCCCAGGGATGGGATTCCCAGCCCCGCTGTCCCTCCCCAGGGATGGGATTCCCAGCCCCGCTGTCGCTGTTCCCACTCACCGCGGGCACAGTAGGGCACGGGGGGTTTCCACACCCCACCAGACCAGCACTGGGCCCTGTGGCTGCCCCTGAGCACGTAGCCGTGGTCACACTGGAAGTCCACCTGCACCCCGACGGTGTACTCGGCTCTCCTGGGGCTGACCTCGCTGCCGTGGGGGATCACGGGGCTGGGGCACGGCGCCTCTGGGGAGCGGCGGAGTCACAGAGGAGGGATTTGCACGGAGGGATCCCCAGCCCTGGTGCCAGGCAGCACTGCTGGACACCCCTAACCAGAGCTGGCAGGCTCAGGGATGGGAATTACAGCCCAACAACCATTCCCCCTGGAAGGCAGAGGGATGGGAGAGCCCTGGGATCAGCCAGAAACCGTGCTGAGGGCGCGGCACGTCCCTGTGTGCATCCCTGAACCCTGGCCGGAGCCGCCAAGAACCAGCGGGAGCTTTCCCTTCCCGGCCACGCCACCCTTTGAGCGGCCCAGTTATTGCCGGGCAGAGCCGGAGGCTGGGGAGCCGCGTCACTCCGTGGATGAGCCCTTGGCAAAGCAGAGGAAGCGATTACTCACTCCGGCAGAGCCTCGGGGCCGCGGACCAGGTGTAGTTCTGGAGGCAGGTGATGGTGGGGCTCACTCCGGGGATCAGGGAGTACCCAGGCCGGCAGGAATAGCTCACCGTGCTCCCAGGAGGGAACTCGTGCTGCTGGTGGTCGCGGTGGCGATTCAGCTCGGCGAACTCCACAGTGGGAGGGTAGCGACACTGCCCTGGGGACAGAGCCGGGGACAGAGCAGGGGACAGCACAGACCCTGAGCTCTGCCCTGGGGACAGACTAAGGGACAGAGCAGGGGACAGCGCAGACCCTGAGCCCTGCCCTGGGGACAGAGCAGGGGACAACACAGACCCTGAGCTCTGCCCCGGGGACAGAGCAGGGGACAACACAGACCCTGAGCCCTGCCCCGGGGACAGAGCAGGGGACAACACAGACCCTGAGCTCTGCCCCGGGGACAGAGCAGGGGACAACACAGACCCTGAGCCCTGCCCCGGGGACAGAGCAGGGGACAACACAGACCCTGAGCCCTGCCCTGGGGACAGCACAGACCCTGAGCTCTGCCCTGGGGACAGCACAGACCCTGAGCCCTGCCCCGGAGACAGAGCAGGGGACACAGAGCAAGGGACAGCACAGACCCTGAGCTCTGCCCTGGGGACAGCACAGACCCTGAGCCCTGCCCTGGGGACAGAGCAGAGGACACAGAGCAGGGGACAGCACAGACCCTGAGCCCTGCCCCGGGGACAGAGCAGAGGACACAGAGCAAGGGACAGCACAGCCCCTCAGCACTGGCAGCGTTTCTCTGGTGGAAAACCCCCAAAACAAGTGAGGGACAGCAGCGCCCCTGAGCGTCCCTGACTGGAAAGGGAAAAACAGCGGGGGAAAATCCAGCAGAGGATGTGAACTGAGTGAGAATCTTTATTTTTGGTACCCCGCGGGTGTCCCCTGCAGGAAGGGACAGCCCTGCCAGGCTCCCCAGGGCGATCCCACAGGGAATCCTGCCGGCCAGCAGCGCTCCTGGCGATGCCCACCCTCCAACCCTCGCTCCGAGCGCTTTTTTGGGGAACGGGAGCAGCCGAATGCTCCTGGCAAAGGCCAGGAGGGCGGGCTGAGCTTACCTGGCACGCAGGAGGGATTCCCTGGGTACCACTTGCCGAAGGAGGCGCAGGTGACCGTGCTGCGGCCGCCCTGGGGCATGAAGCCGGACTCGCACTGCAGCGTGCCTTTGCTGCCGTAGGTGAAGTTCCCTGCAGGGCTCAGCCGCCCGTGGGCGATGTGAGGGACGGGGCACTGAACCTCTGTGGATCACCAAAAAAACAAACAAAAAAAAACAACACCCCAAAAAGGGCATTTTCAGGGGTGTCGTTGCGCGATGCCACCGCAGCGGACAAGTGTCACGGCGGCTCTGTGTGTGTGAAAAAGCTGTTTGTTAAATGCAGGGATTGAGGCGGGGGTTTGGGGGTTAATAAACATCCCGAACAGACACCAGTAGGGCCCCGAGCCTGTAGGGTTCCTTCCCACACAGTCAAACACATTTCTGCCCTTCCCTGGGAGCACTTGCTCAGGCAGGGCACAAGGGACTCAGCTCAGCTGGGTGACTCCGGGGTGCAGCCTCGAAAAAAAAAGAGGCTTTACAACAACTGCACAACCTCTGTCACATCACTGATGTCCCAACAACAAACTTCTCTTTCCGTGTCTCCCATGAGAAATATTTGAGGCTTATCACAAATAACAGAGAAAACAAAACTCCAGCGGCTCTATCTGGGATTTCTTCACGCCCGGCAGTGCTGGCAGGTCACCAAGCCAGAGTTAAAAACATGTTTGGACATCCTCGTTCTTCACGTCCAGGTGCTGCAGCTTCCCACACCTGCACCGTGCCAGGGCAGCGCCACCGATGCTGCCCTTGGCGCCATCTCCATGGAAAATATCTTGGAAATTACCTTGTTTGTGTCTCCTGCAGGCCCCAGTTTAATTACCGGCACCTCATTAGCGATGTTTGGCTTTGGGAAATGAGCCGAGAAGCATCAGGGAGTAAAAGCAATAAATGCTAGGAATAGAGCCGGTGTGCAGTGGTGCAGGGACGGGCTCTGCACCCTGGAGAAGTTTCTGGAAAGGTTTGGGTTAAACTGAACCCCCAACTTCCAGACAGAAACTGCAGCTTATTCCCCTTCCCGGAGACATTCAGTGCTCAGCACATTTGCACTTCTGCAGTCCTGGGGTCAGCCTGGGGCCGCCTGGCCGTGCCCCGGCTGCCTTGGCCAGCTCTGGGGCTGCCCCAGGGCTGAGGGATCACAGAACCAACCAGAGAATCGAGGAAGGGACAGTAAAGTTGGGATGGAAGGGACATTAAACCCCACCCAGTGCCACCCCTGCCACGGGCAGGCATCCTTTCCACTGTCCCAGGCTGCTCCAAGCCCCAAAGTCCAGCCTGGCCTTGGGCACTGCCAGGGATCCAGGGGCACCACAGCTGCTCTGGGCAGTGCCAGGGCCTGCCCACCCTGCCAGGGAGGAATTCCTTCCCCAAAACCCGCCCTTATTGACCGTGTTCCCATTCCCCTTTCCCGGTCACTCCCTTCCTGGTGAGAAGCTCCTCTCCAGCCTTCCTGGAGCCCCTCCGGGCACTGCGAGGCTCCATCAGCTCTTCCCAAAGCCCTCGGGAAAGGAAAACAGAGCCCCAGGAAACCCGGGGGAGAGAGGGGAGCAGAGATCCCGGGGATGGAGAGGAGCAGAGGCCGGGGATGGAGGGGAGCAGAGCCCGGGATGGAGAGGAGCAGAACCCGGGGATGGAGAGGAGCAGAGCCCGGGGATGGAGGGGAGCAGAGCCCGGGATGGAGAGGAGCAGAACCCGGGGATGGAGACGAGCAGAGCCCGGGGATGGAGGGGAGCAGAGCCCGGGGATGGAGAGGAGCAGAGCCCGGGATGGAGGGGAGCAGAACCCGGGGATGGAGAGGAGCAGAGGCCGGGGATGGAGGGGAGCAGAGCCCGGGGATGGAGGGGAGCAGAGCCCGGGGATGGAGAGGAGCAGAGCCCGGGGAGGGAGGGGAGCAGAGCCCGGGGATGGAGAGGAGCAGAGCCCGGGGATGGAGAGGAGCAGAGCCCGGGGATGGAGAGGAGCAGAGCCCGGGGATGGAGAGGAGCAGAGCCCGGGGAGGGAGAGGAGCAGAGCCCGGGGATGGAGGGGAGCAGAGCCCGGGGATGGAGAGGAGCAGAGCCCGGGGATGGAGAGGAGCAGAGCCCGGGGATGGAGGGGAGCAGAGCCCGGGGTTGCAGGGTAGCAGAGCCCGGGATGGAGGGGAGCAGAGCCCGGGGATGGAGAGGAGCAGAGCCCGGGATGGAGAGGAGCAGAGCCCGGGGATGGAGGGGAGCAGAGCCCGGGGATGGAGAGGAGCAGAGCCCGGGGAGGGAGAGGAGCAGAGCCCGGGGATGGAGGGGAGCAGAGCCCGGGGATGGAGAGGAGCAGAGCCCGGGGATGGAGAGGAGCAGAGGCCGGGGATGGAGGGGAGCAGAGCCCGGGGGTGGAGGGGAGCAGAGCCCGGGATGGAGGGGAGCAGAGCCCGGGGATGGAGAGGAGCAGAGCCCGGGATGGAGAGGAGCAGAGCCCGGGGATGGAGGGGAGCAGAGCCCGGGGATGGAGAGGAGCAGAGCCCGGGGATGGAGGGGAGCAGATCCCGGGGATGGAGAGGAGGAGCAGACCCGGAGGAGGGACAGGAGCAGACCCGGAGGAGGAACGGGAGCAGAGCCCGGGGAGGGAGGGCAGAACACTCACTTAGAGTCCCCGCCGGCTGCAGCAGCAGAACCATCACTGCCAGGAGCTGCCCTGGCCCCAGCAGCCCGGGCATGGTGTGAGCTGGGAGCTGCCCTGGGCAGGAGGGCACGATCCTGTCCCCCGAGAGCCCGCCAGGGAAGGGGAAGCAGCAGTGGGAAGTTGGGGCCACGCCACTGACACCACCCCCAGCCCTGAGCTCCCCCGGCTGGGCTGAGCAGGGCAGGGGAGGCTGCCCTGGGCACAGAGGGAATGGAGGTGTCTTGTGCCTTTTCTTATTTTCCAGAGTTCCAACAGCGTTTTACAGATTTACAAACCCCTCTGCAGCGGCCTGGCCTCGTGTCTGAAGCACGTTTACAGCCAGGGGAGGTGCGGTGGGGATGTAAACCCCACCTGTGCTGTGAAAACAGCCCCCACGTCCCTGCACTCATGGCACAGCACCTCATGGAGCTGCCTGTGTACATACACTAGAAATAAACCTATTTTTATATATTTAGAGTATAACAAAATAAATAAATATAAAATGAATAAATATAAATTATATCCAGAAAATATATAAGATATAAAGTATATAATAAAATAAATAAATATGAAACCATCTTTATTACCTATTTATATAAGTATAATTTTATATAACTATTTTATAAATATTATTAAATATTTATAAAATATTTATATAATACTTTATATATTATATACACTTCATACTCTATATAAAGACTTCCCTTTACTACAGAAAGGACAGATTATCAAAACCCAGGCAGAGCTGTCATTCCAATTGCAGCTTTATTATAACATCTGGTCCCATCACAAGACACGTGGCCCACACATCCCCTTCACTGGATGTTGCAGAAAAATAAAACCAATTTAAACCCCAACCATTTCTTCCTGTACACTGTTATTTTGTCCACAGGGACGTGGCACTGCCATGGACCTGTCTGTCCTGCTTGGGAAGGAAATCTGGCATTGCTGCTTTGCCAGGACAGAGGCTTGGAGGGTTTCCTGGTCACAAGAAAGGTAATTAGGCAGTGGAGGGGTTGTTCCCACTAATGAGTGCAGTGGGTGAACTGGGCAGCACTGGGATGACTGGAGAGGTGCAGCAGCTGGAGGGGAGTGACTCTCACCACGTTCATGCCCCTTTGTACCCCCAAAATTCACTTTCCACTCAGCTCCTCCTTAACTGTGCACTGCCAGTGAGGCAAACAGAGCTAAATGTGAAACTTTAAAAGGCATAAAGTGATCTACAAACTCAACCTGGTGAGCCCTAAAGAATTACTCACGAGTCACTTCGGCTCCTCATGTGGCCAAATCTGTGGACAAATTGGTAAATTTTTGTCCTGGCTACTTCAGCATTAGCACAAATTATAAAGTCATAAAAAAATCCTCAGTCAGCACCGTGATCCAAGACACGGAGGACGGTTCTTACAACCCCTGGGCCACCAGTCAGCTGTAGGTGGTGACTTTTAGCTCTTTTTCAAGCTTCTGGATCTCCAGGTAGAGTTTCTGCACTTCCAGCAGGGTTTTCAGATCTGACAGAGGAATCCCACACTGGAAAGCTGCTTTGTTTTGAAGAACCCTCTCACACACATCGGGTTTCCTCTTTAAAAGAACAAAAACAAAGGCAGAGTGAGACTCCAGTGCAGGGTGACAAAGCAACTGCCCTCGTGGAGCAGGAGCAAAGCTATTCCAGGCCATGAATGGGGCAAGAGACAGGAAAAATCAGGCAATAAACAAGAAAAATGGAGCAAGAAACAGGAAAATTGGGGCAAGAAATGGGAAAAATGGGCTAAGAAACAGGGAAAATGGGGCAAGAAATAGGAAAAATGGAGAAAGAAATGGGAAAATTGGGAAAGAAAGAGGAAAAGTGGGGCAGCTGGTGGTGCTTACACAGGCGGGTGGTGGTGTCCAGGTGCCATCAGCTGAGCAGGTGGTTTTGGAGCGTTTCCCTAAGTACCCATCACGTGTGCAGGAGAAGAACACCGTTTCATTCACCTCGTACCACAGCTTGTTGAAGTGAACCACAACATCCTCCTGCCTCGGCAGCTGGGGGCAGTGAACTGGAGGGGAAACGCAGACAAAAAATCAAATACTGGGAGGGGATGGAGGAGAAAACATCCTGAAAACTCCCCCTGTGACCCAGCAGAGCAGCTCATGGGCTGTGCAGGGCAGGGCAGGGCAGGGCTGGCACTCACCTGGCTGGCAGGTGGGCAAGGAGGAGGAGAAGGTGCTGACTCACCTGGCTGGCAGGTGGGCACGGGCGGGTCCCAGGTGCCATCAGCCTGGCACTGGCTCTGGGCAGCCCCACGCAGCCCGAAGCCTTCGTCACAGGAGAAGTGCAGGAGCAGCCCGTAGGGAAAGGTGAACGTGTGTGGGCTCATCCTGCCCCTCTGCACCACGGGCCTGGGGCACCGAACGGCTGCGGGACAGAGCAGAGCTGGGACTGGCCTCTGGGGACAGCAGGGCCTGGGCACAGCTGCTCCTGCCCAGCCCCTGACGGCCCCGGGGAGGAGAACTGGGGTCTGACACTTCATGGTGGATCCCATACCCTGGTCCCATATCCTCATCCCCATACCCTGACCCCATACCCATATGCCTTACCCTGATCCCAAACCCTGATCCCATACCCTGATCCCTGATCCCAAACCCTGATCCCATACCCTGATCCCTGATCCCATACCCTGACCCCATACCCATACACTATACCCTGATCCCAAACCCTGATCCCATACCCTGATCCCTGACCCCATACCCTGACCCCATACCCATATGCCTTACCCTGATCCCAAACCCTGACCCATGCCCTGATCCCACACCCTGACCCCATACCCTGACCCATACCCTGATCCCTGACCCCATACCCTGATCCCAAACCCTGACCCATGCCCTGATCCCACACCCTGACCCCATACCCTGATCCCAAACCCTGACCCCATACCCTGACCCCAAAGCACTCACCCCTGCACTCCGGGGCAGGTCCACTCCACTCCAGGTTCTCCCCGTCCTCGGAGGTGCAGTAGAGGGTCTCGTTCCCCACAAGTGACAGCCCCTTTGCACAGCTGTAGGTCACCTCGAAGCCATAAGGGAACCATCTGCTCACACCAGCAGAGTGTTTCCCAAAGGGGATTTCTGGAGGGGGCCCACACACTGTGGAATAAAGGGAATTGATGAAGAGACACGTGCACTTATCACCCTCAGGTGAGAACCAAAAACATTTCTGTGAAACCAGCACAAAGTTCACTCCGTGGTGGGTGTGAGGCAAATTCACAAGGAGCTGCTGCCTGGATTCTGGCCTCTTACACCAGCTCAGGGCTCTGGGAATATCAGGATATTTCCAGTGGTGGCCTCCCCACTGCTGGAAGTGTTCAGGAAACACCTGGACGTGGCACTGGGGGCCACGGTGGGACTCAAAGCCTGGACCTGATGATGTTGGTGGCATTTTCCAACCTTAATGATTCTAATTCCAGCTCTGGGCAGGAGACACGTGGCTCAGCTGGCGTCCCCAGGAGCAGGCAGATCACCCAGAGGTGGGAGGAGATCTCCTGTCCCCTGTGTGACACGTACCTTTGTCACAGAAGGGCAGCTGGGGCTCCCAGCTCAGATCAGCCCCACAGGTGATGGTCTCAGGGCCCCAGAGGTGAAAGCCTTCCTCACACTCCAGCGTCACCTGGGTCCCCACCCTGTAGTCACTCCTGTGTTTTTCCACCTCTTTGCCATGAGGGACGTCAGGCTTTGGGCAACGTTGTTCTGGAAATAAGGGAAAAGAAAAGATGTTGTGTATTGCCAAGGAGACCTCCAGTCATGCTTTCTGTGGAGGAGAGCTACCAACAGATCTGAGCCCTGGGCAGAGAAGTGACCATCCCCAGGGGCAGGTCTCAGGCTATAACCCTAAAGGGTCAGTTCTGGGAATAGTCCATGCTCTAATGCTGGCTGCCCCGGGAGGTGGAGCAGGTTTTTCCCTTCTGGCAAGGTTTTCCCTGAGCTTCTGTGGATATTGCTGTGGTGCTGGGTCAGGAGTTGGGGCAGTGTCAGTTACTTACACTCTTTTTCTCCTGACAGGGGAAATGCTTTGGGAACATCCTCTGCTCCCCAGCCTCGTGTCAGCAAAGCAGCCCCAAACACAAACCACATCCCCTTCCAGCTGGGTAAATGTCTCCCAGGGCTTCTCAGCAACCTCCCAAGCTTCTAGAGGCTTCCAACACACCACCCTTGCACCCCTGCAAACACCAGCTCAGCCCTGCCCAAACCCTGCCCTGTGTCCATCCGGATCTTTTGCTGCCTGCACATGCCACCTTAACCCCGGAGAGGTAGATCTGGGGAGTGGAGGAAAATCCTCCACGGCTTCCGTGACGATCATCCCTGTGCTCTGCCCCACCTGGGATGAGCTCTGCCCCACCTGGGATGAGCTCTGCCCCACCTGGGATGCGCTCTGCCCCACCTGGGATGCACTCTGGCACTGCTGGATGCCAGGCACCATCGCTGCCACATCTCAGGGTGATGCTGCTGCTGCCATGGCTCTTGAAAACAAATCCTTCAGTGCACGTCACATCCAGGCTGTCCTGGTACTCATAACCCTGCTTCACCAGCCATGAGTCCAAGGGCTTTCCATTTGGGATGTGTGGATCTGGGCAAGGAATTCCTGGGAAAGGCCAAACATCAGCGAGGGTGAAACCCATGGCAGAGCCAAAATTCGTTGTGAAGACAAGGATGGGTGTCTTGTAGGACACAGACACATCGTGGCATTAAAATCTGCCCCAAAAGCACCCCTGGGCTTTCCTGAGGGTGGAATGTTTGTGGTGCACCCTTAAGACCACAAGGGACGTTTTCCAGAGGATCAAGGGACGGGAAAGCAGAGCTGGCAAATTAAGCAAAGTAAACTCTGCAGCTGGAGAATAAATAAAGGAATTCCAGAGTCAGCAAAGCCCCTGGGGCACCCCCCTGTCCCCCAGGCAGTCCCCACCCCACTGCAGCTCCTGTCACACGTCCTGGCAGCCAGCAGTAAGCCCCAGGCACTCACTTTGACACGGAGGTGGGCGTTCACTCCACACAAAACCCTGCAGGCAGCTGATGTTCCAGGTGGCTTCCCCCGTGCTGAACTGGTGGCCCTGCTGGCACTCGTAGGTGACCACGGTGTCCACAGGGAACAGGTTCCCAGCCAGCCGGGCTTTCACTGCATTCCTCACGTCGGGGGGGTCATCGCAGCTGCCTGGGGGGTGACACCAAGTCAGGGCCAGTGGCGCATCCCGGGGATGTGGGGAATTTGGGTAAAACCCCTGGGCTCATTGTTCATCCTGAGGGGCACTGAATCACCCAGGTTCCGGAGGGGTAAAGAGGGAATGCAAAGGAGGCAAATGAAGATATACAGTATTTTTTTTTTCCTGAAGAGAGGGTATTCACAAGGGCATGGGGTGCCAGGACAAGGGGGAAGGGTTTTAAGAGGAAGGAAGTTGGGTTTCCATCAGATATTGGGAAGAAATTCTTCCCTGGGAGAGCGATGCCCAGAGCAGCTGTGGCTGCCCCAAGCCTGGAAGTGTCCAAGGAGAGGCTGGACAGGGCTTGGAGCCACCTGGGATGCTGAAAGGTGTCCCTGCCCATGGCAGGGGTGAGTGGGATGAGCTTTAAGGTCTCTCCCAACCCAATCCCATCCCAGGACTCCAGGATTTTGGACTGCGCGGCGATTTTCACTGCTGTAACAACCCATCATTTGCAATCCAGAGGATGCTCTCAGAGCAGGGAGGGGGGTCCCAGGGGCTGTCCCTGCACACTCACTGCGCTGGCAGAGGGGCAGGGGGGGCTCCCAGAGGTCGTTGTCCGTGCAGGTGGAGGTACTGCTGCCGCTGAGGCTGTAGTGAGTGTCACACTCGAAGAGCACGGTGTCCCCAAAGGTGTAGCGGAGCTGGTACCTGCTCAGCAGCCTCCCATTCTCCACTCTGGGCTGCTCACAGGTCACCACTGTGCCGGGGGAAGCACAAAGACAATCAGCAGTCAGGCTCCAGAGGGCAGGGGAGGGGTTTGAAAAAAATCTCTGATGCTGTTTTACACCACGACAACACGAACTCTGACTTCAGGAGGCTGAAAATGACTCCTTTACTTTGGGGATGTGTCTCCCTTTTATACCACTCTACACAGATCAATTTGATTGGTGAAACAAAGGAAAACCTCTTCAATGGCATTGGTCAGAGCAGAGGGACATCAAGGAGAAGTCCCTCCTGGGGAAAGGAATGAGTAACAAAATACAGCTACAAAAAAATCTTATTTTGTTTACAGAAAATTCCCTGGGAAAAGAACTTCAGAAAACCAAAACACCTCAGGCACAGAACCAGGGCTACAAATCCCCGTCTCCTTTTGCCACCAAAAGGGCTGAAAAGGGCCAGGACAGCCAGGGGGTGACACGGTGGGTTTGTACATCTTGCCCCGTGTTACAGCAGGGGAGTTTGCAGGCAAAGCATAAAGAGAACACAGAGGAGCAGGTCTGGGAATTCTTCGTTCTATTTTACAGCAGCTGCCCTGTGAGCACAGTAAAACCCCACTCCCACGTCCCTGCTGACGTGAGGGGAGACCCTAATTCCTGTCACAGCTGCCAAAGAGAAGGTCCCATCTGCAAGAGGTGGTTCCACTCCAGCAGGATGAAGGAGAGAGGATGCTCCAAGGGAGGAAACAGCAGAGCAGGAGCTGGGGCTGGGATGTGGGAACAGCTCACCTTTGCATTCTGGAGCTGGGCTGTTCCACACACCCTTCAGGTTATCTTCGGTTGTGCAGAAAATTGAGGCCTCTCCCACCAGGGAAAAGGGTCTCTGTCCCCTCTTGGGGCTGTGGCACCGGTAGGTGACAGAATCCCCATACTCAAATTGCTCCTTGTCCATCCTGTTATGCTGCCCATTGGCTATTTCTGGAGGGGGCTCACAGAGAATCGCTGCGGAAGGAGGGGAAGATCAGCATGAGAAGGAAGAAGGAGAGAAAAAAAATAATAATTGAATTCGTTTTAAACCAAAGATCTGGCCAGAAAAAGGTGGAAACAGGAGGTGGCAGAAATCAAAGGCAGGTCTTGAGGAGCTGCACCAGCCCTGGGTGGATTTGGGATATCTCAGGCTCAAATGCAGCTGCATCACTCCCAGAGAGTGAATGAACATTTCTGCAGGAAGCAAAACACAGATTTAAAATGTCTTCCCAGGCTCCACTGTGCACTGAAATGCCAAAACCCTCAGCAGAGCAACACAACAGCTTCTTTATCCAGCCCCAGCCACATCCCAGATAATTAAAGGATGGATAATTAGGGAACTCTGCTTACCCTGGCAGGTGGGAATATCTTTGTTCCACCTCAGAACCTCATTTGTAATCACACATTGAATCTCAGGGGGTCCAATCAGTCTGTACCTGTGTGAGACAGGGGAGAGGGAATCACTCCACAGACTCAGTCCTGGTGTCCACAGCACCACCAGGAAGGTTTGGGCTCCTTTGTCACAATTCCAGGAGATCAGAAATTGGCCATTGGTGCCGTTTTCTCAAGGACACGTTTGGCTTTTGCCAAAATTAAATATAAAAAATGACACGTTTCTAAGGAAAAGGACATACTCTATCAACCACTTAGAGCTCGGAGCTCAGCATTCACCCCCTTCCCTTCAAAAAGACACCGAAACCTTGGGAATGGTTTGGAAAGAGCCAGGAGGGTGAAGTTTGGGAAGAAACTGCCTCAAAGCAGGAGATTAAGACACTCACAGTCAGTCTCAAACCTCTCAAAGGAAAGCTTAAAATCTATTTCAGTCAAGGTCTGCAATTCAGCACTGGAAAGCCAATTTTGGGAGGCTGCTGGGGAGGAAGAAGCCCTGTGGCCGCTGGCTTACCCGGGGTTGCAGGTGAAGTTGACAGAGGAGCCAAAAGTGAAGCTGGCAGGCAGCACCAGTCTGCCGTTGTCCGGCTCCCCGGGGTAGCTGCACGCCTTGGCTGCGGACAACAGCGCTCCTCTCAGCTCCCGGCTCAGATCCTTGGCAGGAAAGCCAAAGATTCCCCCAGTTCTGAGCCAGGGGATGGATCAGGGACCTCCAGATGTCCCCTGCAGCCCGAGGTTATTGTGAGATTGACGGCGCTGGCCAGAGCTGCCTGGTGAGCGCTCTGGGGCTGGCAGTGACCTGGGGCAGCATCTCCTCCCGGCTAAAGGATTCTCCCCCTGCAGCTCAAACGCTTTTAGAAACACCCCAGTTCAAAAAGCCCGAGCAGAAGGACATCCTTGGGGTCAGCCCCAGAGCTGATTTCAGCTCCTGCCATCGCTGCCAGCACCCAGAGGAGCAAACCCGGCGCTTCCCTCCATCCCCATCCATCCCAACCTCCACCATCCCGAACTCCACCATCCCAACCTCCACCATCCCGACCTCCACCATCCCGACCTCCACCATCCCAGCCTCCACCATCCCAACCTCCACCATCCCAACCTCCACCACCCCGACCTCCACCATCCCAGCCTCCACCATCCCAACCTCCACCATCCCGACCTCCACCATCCCAACCTCCACCATCCCAACCTCCACCATCCCAACCTCCACCATCCCGACCTCCACCATCCCGACCTCCACCATCCCAACCTCCACCATCCCAACCTCCACCATCCCAACCTCCACCATCCCAGCCTCCACCATCCCAGCCTCCACCATCCCAACCTCCACCATCCCGACCTCCACCATCCCGACCTCCACCATCCCAGCCTCCACCATCCCGACCTCCACCATCCCGACCTCCACCATCCCCAGCGCTCCCTTGGCACAGGAGGAGCTGACAGCGAACTGAAAACAAACCCCCAGAACCCCGGGGAAAAAAGAACCACTTCGGGCTGGGGAGGGACCCTGAGGATCACCTTGTGTCACCCCAAGAGCGGGGACACCTCCCAGGTGAGCAGGGCCACCCCAGGGGAGCAGGGCCATCACCCAGAGGAGCAGGGTCACCCCAGGGGAGCAGGGCCACCTCCCAGAGGAGCAGGGTCACCTCTCAGGGGAGCAGGGTTATCACCCAGGGGACCAGGGTCACCTCCCAAGGAAACAGGGTCACCTCCCAGGGGAGCAGGGTCACCCCAGGTGAGCAGGGTCACCCCAGGTGAGCAGGGTCACCTCCCAGGTGAGCAGGGTCACCCCAGGTGAGCAGGGTCACTTCCCAGAGGAGCAGGGTCACCTCCCAGGGGAGCAGGGTCACCTCCCAGGTGAGCAGGGTCACCCCAGGTGAGCAGGGTCACTTCCCAGAGGAGCAGGGTCACCTCCCAGGTGAGCAGGGTCACCTCCCAGGAGAACAGGGCCACCCCAGGTGAGCAGGGTCACCTCCCAGGGCAGCAGGGCCACCAGAGGCCACACTCACGCGTGCAGATGTCTGTGTGGCCTCGCCACGCCCCGCGGGGCCCGCAGATGAGCACGTTGTTGGTGTAAGCCTTCCTGCCGAAGCCCGGCCGGCACACCAGCTCCAGCCTGTGGCCCTCAGGGAACATCTCGGAGCCCTGCAGCTGCTGCCGGGGCTCGGCCGACGGTGAGCGCGGCGGAACGGGGCACACACCTGCCCACACACACACACACAGCCCGTCAGGGATGGCATGGCAGGAGAAACACACCGCCCTCAGCCCTGGCTCACCTCCAGGAGCCCCGGGGGAAAGCCCTCAGTGCCCCCAAAGCTCCTGGAAGGCAGGAGGGAAGAGAAGTGCAGCCTGTGGTGGGCAGGGATCTGGAGGAGCTTCACCTCTCTGGTGCTGCTCCTCACTGAGGATTGAGCAGCGGGACACAAAGTCCAGGTGGAGCGTTTCTTCTCCACGTTTATTTTATTTTATTTTATTTTATTTTATTTTATTTTATTTTATTTTATTATTTATTTTTATTTTATTTTATATCAATAAATTTCTAAATAAATTTCGTAATAATGAATTTATTTACTATTACTAAATTTAAAATATTTATTAATAATAACTCGATTAACGATCAGTTAATGATTTAATATTTTATGATTGGTAGTACTTATTGGCGATTTAATAGTTTGAATTATTGCGCTTTTTCGGCTGAAATGGTTTTGTGTCTGGGGAAAAAAAGAATAAATAAAAAAAGAAAGGCAAAGGACGATGGATTCTGCTCACAAGGATTTACAGAGCCCTGGAAAGGCAAAGGCGAGGAGGAAAAGAGAAGGATCCAAGTCTTGCAAAACCCAGGAGAGGGTTTTCCTTCAGGGGAGCTTGGTTTATCCTGACGGGCCCGTTCACTTACTGTGGACAGCCACGACGAGAGCAGCAGTGAGGAGTGACCCAAGGGCAGCAGCACAATTCCTCATCCTCCCCAGCCCCAAGGCTGACGTCTTCATCATCCCTGCCTGGAGATCCCACCGATGTCACCACGTCCCCTCCCTGGGCCAGCCTCTGTGGAGAGAGCAGAGGGCTATTTTGGGGGTATTTATACTCAGCTGTCTGCACAGATCTGATTTCTCCACCCCTGAGAAGTTCCTACAGTCACAGGAGAGGAGAAGAAGGAGCAGGAGATGATTTTTTTTTTTCTGGAAACTTATGGGGCAGAACGTTTTATTTGTAGCAATAAATCTCTTGGAAGTTCATTCCCAGCCCGATGAAATCCTGCTGGAGTCAGCAGTACAGTCCCCTAACAATGAATTCCCCTCGGGGAGAGGCAGAAATATCTCAGCAAAATGTTCCATCAGTTCTGTGCAAATATTGCCGGAGTCTAGCTGTAAAGCTCACAAGTCAGTCAAACCAAACTGCTTTACAAAACGGGATTCGAGTGCAGTTTGCACTCACCTGGGCCCCCCGGGGATCTGTAGGAGCCCTCTCTGTGTTACCCAGGGTCACTGACGAGCCTGAACCCTCCCAAAATTCCATAACCTTCCCGTTCCTGCTTTCCTCCTGGAGATGAGTGTCCCCCTCACTGCCCCCTGCCCCAAACCCAGCACTCCCCGTGCCTATTTCACTCCTCTGCCTCTTTCCACCCTTGCCACACCTCCAGGTTTAATCTGATTTAATTCCCTGCCCTCGGAGCCTGCTGGGGCCGCACAGAAGCTCCAACCCAGTCTCCAGGAGCAGCGCTGGGAATTGTCTTACCTGGAGGTGTGGAGGCAGGAGATGGAGAAGCCCTGGAGCGTTCAGCACTTGCAGGATGAAGCAGGGACTGCTCTCCTCCAGCCCCCCAGGCTCCAGCCCCAGGAAAAGGAGGAGTTTTATACCACTCACATGCTCACATCTGGCCCCACGGAGAGAAGCTCCAGTTCTGCAGAAACCAGCGCTGGCCCATTACCCATAAATCATTCAGGAAAGAGTTTATTCCACCCCCAGGGCAAAACACTACGAAGCTGAATGCAACCCAGATGTTGAAATTGTTTGGTTTTTATCTGTGGAGGTGCCAAGACTTTGCAATAATCCTTCCTGAGCTGCTCCACTGGGAGCTCAGGCACACTGAGGGGTGTCCTCAGCAGAGCTGCTTCACCCCGGGGCACCCTCAGTTCAGCCCCTCTCACCCCACAAAGCCATGGCCAGGAACAACACGAGGGGTTTCTTCAGGAGCCCCACCAACCCCATGGAAACAGCACAGGAGGACCCCGAGCATCGCTGGGAGCTGGACACACAGAAAATTCCAGAATGGTTTGCTTGGAAAGGACCTTAGTGCTCAGTTCCATGGAAACCCTGAGGTCCTGAACTCCAGTAAAAACATCCTTAAAAACTGAGGAGGGAAAGGGAGCAGCAGCAGGGTTTAATTCCCCCCCTTTTCAACTCAAATTCCCAAAGCAGAGGACACCTGCCCGCCCCTGCAGCCCCTCTTCCTCCAAACACATCCCGGTGACTCCCCGAGCTCCTCACCTCCTCAGAAAACCAGCACACAGTCAGAGCAAACAATGGAAAAGAACAGACGAAACCATCTGCGTGGGTTTTTTTTTTTTTTTATGGTCTCTTTATTGTAAATAAACACTGACAGATATTTATGCTCAAGTGCACAAGAGCACACAACACACAGCACTGAGACACTGCAGCGTTTTAAACCTAAAATCCAAAAAAAAACCAAACACTTAGAAGGCAGCAGAGCAGAAAAGTTCAGAAGCAGCTGGGGAAGATCCCTCTCACCAAACCCTCCAGAGAGAGCTGCAGCTGCCAACAGAGCCCAGGACAGCGAGGGGACAGCGAGGGGACAGCGAGGGGACAGCGAGGGGACAGCGAGGGGACAGCGAGGGGACAGCGGGGTGGCACTGGCACTGCTCACCCACAGCCCCTCAGAGGGGCACAGGGTGAGCTTTGGGGACATCCCCCAGGGCAGGTGGCTCTGGCCACGCTGCTGCTGCTGCCTGTCCCCCCTCAGCTGCTCCCTGGCAGCCAGGCCAGGCTCTTCCCTGTCACCCACCTGAGCTGCCGGGAAGGGGACACCTGGTGACAGCTCTGAGGTCACTGCCAGTGTACACACATCAGCCAGCCAGGCTGCCTTTAACTCTTCTCCCCCATATTTCAGCGTGGTTTTTTTACCCCCAGAGATGGAGCAGTTTTAGTTTTAGTTCTAGCCCAAGTGCTCCTTTTTCTCTGTGGTGACACACAGGTGACAGGCAGGTCCCGCTGGAGGTGACAGCAGCCACCACCACCAGCTTTTGCTGCTTGAAACAGAGGCACAGAAAGCCTGGGGGTGACAAAACCCCCCAGTCCTGGGGAAAAGCTCAGGAAGGTGCCAGGCACACACCCAAACCTCCAAATCCACCTCCAAATCCACCTCCAAATCCATCTCCACCTGCCCAGCCCACCACACTGATCCCCCTGAAGGCAGCAGCTGCTGCTGAGCTCTTCCACCAAAAACATCTCAAAAAAAAAAACCCCAAAAAACCCTTGTTGTGCAACGTTTGTTTACCCTGGAGTGTTTGCAGGCCCAGTGCCAAGGCAATCAGGTGGTTTCAAGGAAATCTCTGGCACAGGGAGCTGCCAGGAGATGCCCACTGGCACCATCCCAGCCCTGTGCCCCCCCCGAGGGCTCAGCAGGACCCTCAGGGCAATGATCTGCTCCCAAAATCTGCTGCTGCTCCGCCCCAGACCTGTTTGCTTTCAACCTTTGCGAGGCTAAAATGCAAGAGGGAAAAGCTTTGATTAAAGCACTGAGGCACAAATGCTGCAGAGGAGGAGGAAATTCCATCCCACAGCCCCCAAAAGAGACTCCTCCCGACTCCAGCCACTGATCCAAACTGCAAAAAAAATCACTTAATTTTCAACAAGGATTTAAAAACTAAAAAGTCACGACCATCAACACGTTCACAAATCCCAGCAGGTAAAAATATAGATTTTTTTTTTGTCTCCTTACAATCATTTACTGCTCAGTGATATGAACACAAGGAACAAGTTTATCCCAGTTTTTGTGCGTGAACATCCTACAGTACATCCTCCACTCCTCTTCCCACAGAGCAGGAGGGTGTTTTTGGTCAGGGCAGCCTGACAAGGACGGGTTTGTGCGTTCAGAGCGTTCTGGAGTGTGAGGACGGCCATGGACAGCCTCTAAATCTCTTCCTTCGACAGTAATTTTTTTTTCTTCATGGTTTATTTCTAAGCCAAAAAAAAGCATTTAAAATCCAAGATCAGACTTGGGGGAAATCCTGAGGAGAAAAACTAATTAAAACTCAATTTTTCACCACTGAATTTCACCCTTCTGTGGCACAATCGCTTTAGATCACATTTTTCTGCTCCTCAGAAATCCTGAGGGGTTCAAATTAATGCCTTGGTCCTCTCTATCTCAGTTTTATCAAATTACAGCTCTGGGAGTGTTTAAAACAAAACCAAATCTGAGCTCAAAATACCCAGATAAGCCTCAAGCTCTGGGGCTGCTGAGCTCCTCCACAGCCAGGGCACAGTTCCCCTGCTGTGAGAACATCCAACATTTATTTACACATTTAAAACCAGCGACTCCCGGGGCTCAGAACTGCTCAGGTAAATCCTGGGAAGAGCAGGTCCAGCACAGCCTCCTGCTCTGCACCCAAATGTTCCTTTTCTCCACCCAACCTCAGGCTCTTGCCCTTATTGCAAGAGCAGCTGGGGTCAACATTTGTGGGAGAGAAAATTTGGGGATTTAAGGGAAGGGTTTAAGTTAAGACACGGCCACACAGAGCTGCACCACCCGTGCTCTAAACTCTACAGCAGCTTAAAAACTATGAAAGGCAACACTGGCAACATTCACAGCTTATTCATAGGCAAGTTCGAAGCTTGTTGTGGGGCCTAAAATTTGGTGCATTACAAAGAAAACTGGTAAAAAAACCCTTGTGCTTCCTGCAAACCCTGCCCAGGAGCCCCGCTGGTCCCAGCCACGCTCCCATTTTTGGGGGGTTAAATGGATAAAACGTCCCTAAAACGCAGGAAAAAATGAGTGAGAGGGTGAAGTGAAGATGGGTTGAGAAGTTAAAATTGCTAAAATAGGGTTTGAGGTGGGATTTGAAGCACTGGGAGGTGTGCTGCTCCCAGAGAGGGCCAGGAGGGTTTGATGCCATCTGTCCCTCCCAGGAGGCAGTCCCGGGGATGGACGTGCTGACCTTGTCACATCCTTCTCACATCTTGTCACATCCAAGAAAAAAACCTCCCCAGGGCAAAGGAACTGGCTCAGACTGGAGGATTCCCATCAGCACCCATGGGGGAAACTCAAACCCACCCTGGAGCTCCCTGGATGGCTGAACAACAGGGAAAAAAAAAAATAAAATTGAGTTTGAACTTGGATCTCACTTGGAAATTACTTGGAAATGGCAACGGAGAAATAAAAGCTCAAGGATTTGGCCTGGAAATGCCTCTTCCAAAGAAAAGCTGCCTCACTGAGTAAAAACATGATTATTTTGTCCTCCCACGCTGGTTAATTTTGGCACCTGGCCAGGAGGAAAGACGTGGGACACTGTCTCAACACCCGGGGGTGCGTTGGCTTAGGAGCCTTAAAAGCAGCTGGGGAAAAAAAAAAAAATAAATCTCCACAACCCATCTTCTCCAGCCCCGTGGACACACAGCCCAGCATTTGGAAAAGAAAAGACACAGACAGGCTCTAAAATCACAGTTGAAGGCGAGGAGTGGCTCCAGGGATGCTCCAGTGGCAGCTGCTCCTCCTGGCCCTGGAATTCCCAGCTGGATCCACGGCAGAGAGGAGCCTCTACACTGCTAAAGTGGCCATTCTCTGCAGGGAAAAGAGAAACACGAGAGGTCACAGCAAGCAAGGCAGGAGGGGGAAAAGCAGGAGACAGCTGAGCACATGGAGAGGTGAATCCAGCTCCATGGATTCCATGGCAGGAACCACCTGAGCCTTCACTTCATCCCTCCCATCCATGATTCACTCTTTACATCGCCCTTCAGCCTCCTGCCAAACCCCCTGAAGGGTTTTCCCTCCACAGCCTGAGCCCACACAGGCTCAGAGAGGTGCAGAAGCTCAGGAGTGAGGAGGCAGGCTGGTTTCTCAGGGCTGCTCACTTTTATTGACCTTCTCCATGGGCAATCACACTTCCAGAACCACCTGAGAACCATCAACAGTGACCATCTGGCATGTAAATACTTAGGGCTTTGATAAAACTCCTTCCTGTGCCTCACTCAGGGCCCAACAGACACCAGGAACACACTGAGCCAGTGAAAATCAGCGATAAATCCATGATCCAGTGACTCCTGAGAAACCCCTGAGAGCAGCAAGGCCACCACAACCTTGTCCTGGGCACAGGGGGGACACAGCCGGGACCCTGCCCTGCCCAGCACCAGCCTGGAGCCATCCCAGGTCCTGATCCAGGGATCAAACACAACCTGCAGCAGCCAGCACCAGCAAAGCCCAGCTGGAGCCCCTGGATCAGCAGCCTCAACCCCCACTGATCCCCCCCCAAAAAATCTCAGCTCTTTATCCAGCACAAGATTCCTTCTGCTCCGTGGGTTTGTCATTGCCCAGAGTGGTTTTGTTTTTTGGTTTGTTTTTTTTTCCATGCAACACGAATCAAGAGAAATGCCACTTACTAAGCCCAAAGAGAGCACACCCAAAGCTGCTTGCAGTGGCACTCAGAGGCAAGCATTTCCCTCTGGAGGCTGCAAAGGAAACAGAGAAGCACAGCAGGGCTCATAGTGCATCTTAAAGGAGACTGAGATGGGAAAAGCAGCAAAGCAAACGAGGGGAGAGGAGTGAAGCAGCCCCAAAATTCCATGTCAGCCCAGGGCAGGTCTGTGTGGTGATGGGAGGCAGGGACATCACTTGGCTGCAGTGAGAAAACTGGGACAAAGAGGCTATTGGGAACTTCTCCAATCAGGTTTTAGCCCAGAAGCAAAACCCTACCCAGAATGAACCCCCCGTGCCAAAAACCACTGATGGAAACCTGTGAGGAGCCTGATTCTGGAAGACTGGCACCAGAATTCCAGCCGGATGGGAGGTGGGATTTTTATGTTTAGGGGCTGGTTTTGAGGCTTTTTTTCTGTCGGGTTTTTTTATTTTTCCCTTAATCCACTCCCAGCTGGATGATTTCCATGCAGAAACAGGCACCCCCTGCTCGGGGTCCTGCCTTTCAGAGAGCACCGGGGCTGACGGTGGGGACGGGGAGCAAAGGCAAGGTACCACCTGCACAGTGACCTCCAGCTGTGGCTGCTCAGCCCCTTCTGCAGCTTCCAGGGATGGGAGAGGCCCTCGAGCTTCCAGGGATGGGAGAGGCCCGGGCAGGTGCAGGGGTTTGCTGCCCAGGCTGTGGTGCCGCGGGCGCTTTACGCTGTCGGCGCTGGCCCGTGGGGTGAAGCTGTTCCTCCTCATCCTCACAGGGCTCTGCCTGCTGGGGAGGCCCTCCTGCTGATCCCACACAGAGGGGATGGCCAGGAATGAAAAAAGGGGGGGAACCAGAGTTTAAAGCCACGTCAAGCACCTCCAGCAGCCCACCCTGAATGTCCCTGCACTGGGCTGTGCCTTCCCTAGCTTGGGAAATGACTTCTTCCATCCCGGACCCAACTGCAAAGTGATTTTTCAGCAGTTTTACTTCCCTTTGGGATTTTTGTTTTGCTTAGGTGGCTCTGTTTGGGTTTGGTTTAGGGTTTGGGGTTTTTTGTTGTTTTTTTTTTTCCTCTCTCCACAAACAATTGAGGGGGGAAAAAAAGAAAGAAGCAAAGAGAAAACTCTCCCTCCTTCCTGTTCCCTGTGCCCCAAAGCAGCTGTGTTCCCCAAGCAAAGCAAAGAACAGAAACAGCCTCCAAGAGGGCAGCAGTGATTTCCATGCAGGGATCACAGAGAAGTGAGAAAAGTGACAAATCCCAGAGTGGTTTGGGGTGCAGGAACCTTTAAACATTCCCTAAGCCAACCCCTCTCCACGAGGAGGGACATGCTGGAAACCACGAGGATCCAAACAAACCATGGCCAACATCCTCAGTTTGGCATTTGACAGCTCCACAAAGCCTCCAGCCACAGCTGCAGGTTCCCAGTTTCCCCAGCCCCTGGGCACAAAAGAACAACCAGATCCCAGCCCAAGAGCTCTTCATAAAATACAACAAAAACCCTAAATGTACCAAAAAACACCTAAAATCAGAAGGATTCAGATTTCCTGTGAGGCAGCAGAGCAGAGCTGCTTTGTGCTCTCTAAGTGGGGGAATTAATTAGAGGCAATCCCTGGAGTTTTCCCTGAGAGTCCCTTTGTAAAACAGGAGCTCAAAAATCAGCAATTCCCCCAGATTTAGGACGTGGTCACAAGGTGGATGGCCAACACTCATTTAAATAATGGCAGAGAGAGGGTTTCAGAACGACAAAACTCATCAAGACAAAGAGAAAAATCCACTTCAACCCTTTTGCCAAGTCTTTTTGGAAATTACCAATAAGGATCAGCAACAAACACTGCATGGAAAACTGAGAGCCAGACCTGGAGTTTAAAAACCTGTGCCCTAAATTTGCCCATTCTGCTCCCCATATCAGCTCTGAAAAAACATAAAAATATAAAAATATAAAAATATAAAAATACAAAAATATCCCCCCCAGGCCTGGGAATCACTAATGCACCCTAGAATTCATTCTGCTTCTGGGGGTTATTTCTGAAGTTATTACCACTGAAAGGCACCAGGCAGTTTTACAAAGTGTTTCAGAGGGTTTGTGTCTTATTTTGGAAAAGGTGGAGCCAGAGGGATGCAGCCAAACTTACTGAGTTCAGGGAGGGTTTGTCCCGGTGGGTGTTCACTGCTTCCACATTCAGGGTAATTGTCTCCACTTTGCAGCCTTCACCCCACAGGAGGAGAAGTTTAAATGAGTAATTTATTAGGAAAAAAAACAATAAATAAACCCAGCAGAGAAAGTGAAGAGGAATAAATTTCTGATTTATAAAGAAACAGCCCAGCTGGTAAATCCACAGTTCACCCCACAAACAGAATTTTACATTTCACTTGGTGGTTTGAAGTGTGAGAGGCCAGCCCTGCCTTATCTGGGCTGCACAGAAAAGCCAATGTGAACTGACTGCAGCCCAAGTTTGGAGGCACAGCCTGCCACACCCACAGGGAAAATCCAGCTGTTTAAAAGAGAGGCCAGAAAAAGGACCCTGCACCTCCAACATCTGCTCCCCAACACCCCCAACCCTCCAGAACCCTCTTCCAGGTTAATTTTTGTTATGTTAACCAGCAAACAACCTGCTCATGTCTTATCAGAAGCTTTTAGAGCACGGCCAGGTGCTGCCACACGTGGACACAAACCTGCCCACAACATCCCCACACACAAACCACGATGGGAACTGAGATGAATTATTCAAATAAAGCAGTTTTTTACCGTAGGCAACAGGTGTGAGCTTGAGAATGGTGTGCAGGGGACAGCGCAGGTAGGGCAGCTCATCTGGGACAGAGGAAAGGGTGATGGGGTCACCTGGGATGGCACATTCCCCCTGTCCCCACCACAGAAGGCTTGGACTGAACCCTTTTAAGGGCCCCTTGGACCCAAATTGAATGGAAATTGTTGTGTGGATGGCACCCAGACATTCCCTCCTGACAGCAGGGAGACAGAAAATCAAACTACAGGAGCTGGAAATGGAAGAGGAGCCCAGGGTGGCTCAGGGCCCCCCAACACTTGGCAGTGCTGGGTTCAGGGCTGGGCTCAGCCCTCCCAAAGCGTTTTCCCAACCCAAACAATTCCATCATTTCCACTGCCAAAGCACGGGAACAGCCAGAGGAAACCTCTCCAGTGGCACGAGGCTGGGAAAGCACCTCAGCAACAGCTGCCACAGGCCCGAGGGAGGTTTATTCAGAGCTCTGTTCAGAAGTTGATGAAGTCTGTTCGAAGTTTATGAACTTCACTGAAAGTTTTATGAAGCTCTAGTGCCACTCACTGGAGCTTGCAGCAGACTGGAGCCTTCCAGCTGTGTGTGGGCTGTGCAGGAAATCAGCATTTCCCTGGGCTGGAGCACTCCTGCCACCCCCTCCAGGCCACTGAGGCTCTTTAATTCATCAGGAAACTTTTCCTTTACATTGAAAACCAATCCCCTACACATCCTGTAAGCTGAAAACAGCTCCAGGAACAACATCTGGGCAGAAAAGCAGCAGCACATCCCTGGGGAGCTCCTGGCACTGCTGCAGTGCAAGGGTTAAAGCACTGCTGAAACGTCTCCTTTCCTCCTTTTTTAAACAGCTCTTCCCTCATTAAAAAAAAAAAAAAAAAAGGAACCAAAAAAAACCCCAAAAGCCCCCCCAAAAAACCAAAAAAAACCCAAACACAAAACAAAAACCAAAAACCCTGCCCAGTCATTACAAACCACCCTCCCAAAAAACCCCCACGAGGGGAAGCAGGGAGAGGAGCCAGCCCCAGCATCATGCCTTTATTTTTGTACCTGCACTCTTGTCAAGGAAATAAGCCAGGAGGCACCTCATCACTGCCTGGTGGGAGATGACCAGGACGTTTCCTTGCCTCTCCAGCTCCATAATTACGGGCTCCAGGCGCTGCACCAGGTCCTGGTAGGACTGGAAAACCAAACAGGAATTGGTCAAGGGGTTGTGTAAACACAGGGGGAAAGCAGAGGTGGCAATTAGCAGCCTCACGTTCAGGGAAATATCAGTTAGGAATGAGGAGGTTATGGGTGAGGTGGTAAAAATAGTAAATAAAACACTCCTCCTCCCCCAAAAAAAAGCCAAGAACAGAAAGTGAAATTCAGGGTCAGAAGCCTCAGACTGTGGGAGGGCTCAGATTACTGGTAACTCAGTGAGTGCAGTCAGGAAAAAAACCCAAATAAAACAGTAAATGATTCATTTCAATGGGGTGGGAAGTAAACCCAGAAATGACTCCGGGTCACACCCACGGTAATTTTGTTCCCCAGATGGTTTCTCAGTGACAACTCAGGCCTGGGATTCAGGCAGAAGCCCCTCGGTGTCTGAGGGCAGCACCCAGCAAGTGGCCAAATCAATGGAGTGAAAAGCATCATCTGCACACTGCAGAGAGGGAAATCAAAAACCATTTCCCCCAAAAGAGGAGTGGGGATCCTCATGTTCTCAGTTTGCGTGCAAATACGGGCAGAATAACTGAAAATCGAGTCAGTTTTAACTCCAATCCCACATATAAGTGTTTTTTTTTTCACTGCACTGTGTGTTGTTTTTTTTAGGGTCCTCACCTCCCCTCCAGGGTAACGATAAAGATATTTCTCCTGATCCCTCATGGCAAACTCCTCCGGGTACTTGGCTTCAATTTCTGCGTAGGTCATTTCTTCACAGACCCCCTGAGGGAAGGAAAAACTGCTCACCACAAACCTCATTTCATCAGAGGGCCAACGACACCACAGGCAGGGAAGGAAAAAAAAAGCACAGGCTGAGAGATCAGGGGCTCCCTTTATGGCATGGAAATTTGAGGGTGTTGCACCTGACCCAGCCTTGGCCCCCCCAGCGCAGGTGCCAGGGTGGTTTGAAGAGGCTGGGCTGGGGTTTTAGCTCCAAACCAAGAGGGATGACAACCCTGGTGTTTGCCAGGGATGAAAAATGAGCCCTCGCTTCCCCAGCAACCACCCTGCAATTTCCTGAGAGGATCAGAGCGGGAGCAGCAACCTTTGCCCAGCCAGGAGGGTGGGACAGATGTCTGGGAGCTTCAGGGTTATTTTCCTCCTCCACACCAGCTGCAGTGTCCCCAGCAAGACCTGGCAGCTCTGAACACTCTGAGCCCTGCACCAAACCACCCCAAAGCTCATCCCGCATGGCTGAAATCCGAGATACAAAACCCATGGCTAGAAATCAACAGAAAACAGCTGGGTTTAGGGTGATTGATTCAGTTTAAAACATCATTTCTCAGCTGAGGTTTTGAGGCAGCCTCTCACTCACAGCATCCACCTCATTGAGGATCTTCCACTGCTGGGTTTAGGGGGATTAATTCAGTTTAAACATCATTCCCCACCTAGAAAAGCTGAGGTTTTGAGGCAGCCTCTCACTCACAGCATCGATCTCGTTGAGGATCTTCCACTGCTCGTAGAGCACCCCCAGGGACTCGGCTGTCTGGATTGTCCTCTTCAGCTGGCTCGTCCACACCTTCAGGTCCACGATCTCCTGCTCCTCAATGAACTTCTTCAGAGCCTGGGAGAACTATGGAGAAAAGCCCTGGGGAGGTTAGGGGGGGTGATGCCTTTTTGGGCTCCCTAAAAACACGCAGCCAGATCAAATTAAGAGAATAAAAATCAGTTCATTTATATTTATTGAAGGACCTTCAGGTAAATTTTGGGCAGACAAAGCCCCTCCAAGGAGATACACCCAAAAATGAACAATAGTCATGGGTTTTCACACTTTTTATAAATTTGGTCTATTTGCATATTGAGGGTTAATCTTCCAATTACAGCTTTAGGTAATGAATTAATTTACCCCGAATTTGCTCCCCCCCAACTCACTTTTGTTTAAATTTCTCAGGGCCTGAGGCAGGGAGGTGTCCTTGATTGCCAGGCCTGGAGAGGAATTGTGTCAAAATGGGAGAAGAGCAGCTCACACTGTGTGTGGAGTTTGGAGTTCCACGCTAAAGAACTGCAGGATTACAAATAGCTGGAAACTACAAAAGATGGAATAGATGGAAATATAAAATCCTGAGGCATCAAGGGGGCAGGGGAGGCTGCAGCTGCCCAGAGCATCGACGCTGTGGGGACACAGAGCCCTGATGCCTTCAGATTTTAACCTTTCTGATTTCCAAATCCTGCACTGCATTAGAGCCTAACAATGAACTCCATATAAAGTGTGAATTATTTTATACTGTCTAACTCTTTTATACTGTTTAATTACTTTATACTGCCTTACTCTTTTATGTTGTCCCACTATTTTATACTGTCTAAATATTTTATACTGTCTAACTACTTTATACTGTCTAACTGTTTTATATTGTCTAATTATTTTATCCTGTCTAACTACTTTATACTGTCTTCACACCTTGGGCAGATAAAACAATCCCTCTGGGCCTGGAACTCAAGGGCACCCTACAGCCTCAGAAAAGTATAAATGAAAGTGAATTGTGGGGGAGCGAGCTGGGGGAACGGGACTTCATTACCTGAAGCTGGAATTGGAGAATTAAGCCCTGACATGCAAATGGACCAAACTCATTTCAGTCAGAAGAACTCGTGACCATTGTTTGTTTTGGGTGCAGCCTCTGGGAGGCTCCTGCCTGCCCAAGGTGTGCTTATTGAAG
Source organism: Sylvia borin (assembly GCA_014839755.1). Classification (NCBI taxonomy): domain Eukaryota; kingdom Metazoa; phylum Chordata; class Aves; order Passeriformes; family Sylviidae; genus Sylvia; species Sylvia borin. The sequence continues at coordinate 5,497,995 of CM025980.1, read as the reverse complement.
GCTTTAAAAAACCACCTGCCCTTATTTTCTTCATGTTATCTACTCTGTGCTCTAGACAGCCACTCCAAGGGATCGACCCCAGGGTCACCCCAGGTTTGCCTGCTTTTCATTGTTTGCATTTTATTCTCACACAGCTTCAAGAAAACTACGTGTATTTTTAGAACTTATCTACTTTGTTTACATATTCCTCCTCTGGGAGGAGAAAGGTGATTGAGGGTGATGTTCCCCAACGAGGTCAAAGAGGTGACAACCTGTGAAACCAATCTTCTGCCTTCTGACCAAAGTGTTCATAAGACTGAGTCAGAAAACTAAAGACAGAACTTTCCTGCTGTCTGCCTCGTTCTTTTGTGTCCCTACCAGCGACACCCCAGCTCCCAGGGCACAGCCACAGCCCCCCACGTACCTGTTTTCCCCGGGGGGACAGACCAGAGTCCCCCCCAATCCTGCCAACCAGGTTGTACTCGCTCTCGCCGTGGCGGCAGAGGTAGATGGTGCGGGGCTGCACGTGGATGTTCATCAGGTAATAGACAATCTTACTCTGGATGTAATCCTGCACTCGGTTCACCAGGAAACGCTGGCCCACGTTGATCACTTTAATGAAGGAAAGGTCTCTGGAGTCGACATAAAATAAGAAGGCCCACAGGGCTGGTTTTAAAAAGGAGGCACCCACGGGTGGCACCTGGCTGCTCCTCCTCGAGGAAAGGCAGGACAGGCTCTGAACTGCTGTGCTTAAAACTCCCTCCCTGGAGGGTGGGGAGGCCCTGGCACAGGGTGGCTGCCCCTGGATCCCGGCAAATGCCCAAGGCCAGGTTGGATAGGACCTGGAGCAGCCTGGGACAGTGGAAGGTGGGACCTGGAGCAGCCTGGGACAGTGGAAGGTGTGACCTGGAGCAGCCTGGGACAGTGGAAGGTGTGACCTGGAGCAGCCTGGGACAGTGGAAGGTGTCCCTCCCACGGCTTTTAGAGCTGAGATGTGAGATCCCTTCCAACCCAAACCATCCTGTGATTCTGCAGCACACAAGAGAAAAAACCCCTCCAAATCTCACTTGGGACCTGTGATTCACCTGCACACAGTCACACCTGGGGAGAGCAGAGGTGTTGGAGCATCCTGAGCCCCAGACAGCAAAGCAGCTCAAGTGCCCAAGGACAAAGTGCACCTCAGGGATTATCTTACTTGTCACTGGCATCCGGGTCCAGAGGCTGGTAGGTGACCTTGTAGCACTCGATCCTCTTGAGGAAATCGTCCATCACATTCTCCCGGTGCCTCTCTGGGTAGTCTGGGCTGGAAACTTTCACCTCCTGCCCAACAGATAGGGAACAAAAGCACCGATGAATAACATTATTTCCCCCTCCCTCCCTTTTGAAACAAATCCGCATTGTTTAACGCTGCCCTGAGGAAAAAACCTGCTCCTGACGAGGAAACAAAAGGCGACTCGAGGCACTGAAGTGCTTGGCCCTGACAGACAGCGCTGGCTCGGGGCTCTGCCCTCCCTCCCGTGCCAGGACAGCGCTCCAAGGTCACCCAATTGCCCGGCTCCGTTTGATTTCCCCGTTCTCACATAACGGCACCTCCGGCTTTTAATAAACCTGCAAATCCCGGCCGCTTATTCGGCAGGTGAAAGGCGAGAGGGAGGCGTTTGCAGAGGTCCCCAGGAGCTCCCCCAGGCCGTGACCTTGTCCCCAGAGCCCGAGCTCCCACGGCAGCCCGCGAAGGGCAGCACGCACCAGGATATTGGCAGCGATGACCTCGGGATCATCACACACGGACTCCACGAAAAACACCTCGGGAGAAGGCAAAGAAGCACAATTCAGAGTTAAAACTCGAGAGCTCCTGTGCGCCGCGGGGAGCCACAATGGCCCTCGGGGCAGCGACTGCAAATTAAACGATTAAAGCTCTACCTTGAAAGCATTTTCCTTCGCAAAATCTAAGATCAGGTCCCGTCGCTCCCGAGTCGTGTTGGTGGCATCAAACACCTGGCAGAAAATGAGGGAGGAGCATTGAGCAAGTTTATCTCATGACTTTTAAACCCCAGCCCCAAATGAGGTTCTCCAACACTCTGGGCAGCTTTGAACTGCCCTGATGTAAAAGTATTTTTAGTGCAGAGGATCTTACAGCTATCTGCCCGCACTCCTCCAGGAGATAAGACTTCACATCTTCCAGAGCCACCAGGGCACAGCGTCTGCAGGACAGAAATAGGGATGGGCACAGCTGATGGAAAGCATTCCCAGGGCAAAGCCGAGCCGGCAGGGAGGGATTCAAACACCTCCCTCCCACCGTTCTAAGAGCCCCAGAGATTTTGGGGCACCTCCATCTGTGACCTGAGGCTCGCTGTCCCCGAGCTTTGTGCCAGCCCCAGACTCCCACGCCCATCCCCGGCAGGATCCCTGCACGGGCTGTGCCGTTCCTCATTCCCTCCACGGGCACTCAGGGTGACTCTCTGCTCCTCAAACACACAGCCTGCCAAGGCTCCAGTGCCCCCAGCCCCCACGGGCCCGTCCAGCCCCGCGGCGGGGACTCACTTGCGGATTTCCATGGCCTCTTTGTTGTCGTGCCTGAAGAAGTCGTAGGACTTGTAGGACTTGACCGCCTCTCGCCGATACACCCCTAAATTAAACACTTCACACAGGGGACAGGGGAGTGTGAGGGCATTGCACCGGCACGGGGGGGGCCCAGCACGGGGCAGGGATGTCCCCACACACCTTTGGTGGGCACCCCGATCCAGTTGAGGTAGCGGGTGAGCTTTTTGGACATGTAGGTCTTGCCCCGCGCGGGCAGCCCGATCATCACGATCAGCGTCGGGGAGTTGGTCATGTAGGAAGCCCATGCTACAGAAAAATAAATAAATAAAAAAAATCCAAACCGAAACCGCCCCAAAACAGCATCAGCGGCGCTGCAGAGCATAAAGTGAGAGCCAGCCCAGCGTCATCCCGTCTCCGGGTGGATAAAGCACCTCCGAGCATCCCAGGACGGGCTCGCGTTGTGTCCTTGTGGTTAACGAGCTGCTGTGACCACTCCGCGGTCTCCCCGGTGTTTGTTAATGAGGCGGAGCGGCAGCATCACTGCCTAATGGGGCTTTTAGTGTTAAAAGCATTTACCGCCCGGGCAGGAGCCGTCAAGGGCGAACGAAAGATGTTTTTAACAAAACGGTCACGTTCTGTCAGCAAACGGCCCGAGCGAGCTCCGAAAGCGCCCGCGGAGAGGCGGATTTTGGGGGAAAAGCCCGGGATGGGGATGGAGGCAGCATTCGGGAGGTTGGGGGCGAGCGGGACAGGGGAACGGCGGGAGGGGACAGCCAGGGACGGGGAGCGGGACGGGGATCCGCGCTCGGAGCGCGGGATGGATGCGAGTCTCGGGCAAACGCGCTTCTCTCCCCGCGCAGCCTTCTCCCCCTGCCGCTATTTAGTTCGTTTCCCCGCGGACACGGAGCGCGCATCCTCCCCGGAGCGCCCCCCGGGCACGGGGTTACTCACAGCACTGCTTCTCTCCGGCCCTGCCCCGCGGGGCCCCGCCGCAGCCCCGCGCTGCCGCCGACATGGCTCCGCGCCGCCGCTCCGCGCCCCGCCGCATGCAAATCGCATGCAAATGAGCGGCGGAACCGGGGCACGGAACCCGGGTTCCCGGGGAGCGGACACGCGGGAAAAGGGGCGCGCGGGGGCGGGAAAAGCGGCCCGCGTCACGCGCGCGGGGGCGCGCGCTCTATGCAAATGAGAGCGGGTGGGCGGGGCCGCCGCGCGCTGTATGCAAATGAGACCGAGAGTGCGGGTCAACAGCGCGTTGTATGCAAATAAGATCGGGGGGCGGGGCAGCCGCGCGCTGTATGCAAATACCATCGGGAGGGAGGGGAAGCTGCGCGCTGTATGCAAATGAGACCGGCCGGGCGGTGGGCGGGGCGAGAGGAGCAGGAGGGGAGAGCGCGCGCCATGCAAATGAGATGGGCGGTGGTGAAAGGCGAGCGGAGCTCGCGCCTCTATGCAAATTCAGGCGGGCTATGCAAATTAAATAGGAGGTAATCATCGGGGAAGGGAGGGAACGGGAACTCGGCAGCGCCTCGCGTTATGCAAATGAGACGGCAGGCGGTGTCGTGCTGCATGCAAATTAGATGGGGCGGGGTCACCGCCTTTATGCAAATCAGACACGCAGCGTGTTGTACCAATGACGCGGGCGCGGCGCCCGGCTCTATGCAAATGAGCCACGCGCTATGCAAATTAACGCCCCTCGGCGGGGCAGCGCTCTGATTGGCTGCCCGCTGTGGGGAGGGGGAGACGCTGCGTGTTCTCGCGAGAGCGGGGCGGGCGCGGGCCGGAAGCGGAAGCGGCGGCGGCCGGTGCGGCGGCGGCCCCGAGGATGCTGCGGCTGCGCTGCAAGGCCCGGAGCGGCTCGCACGCGCTGCCGGGGCTGTCGCCGCACTCCCGCCTCCGCGACATGCAGGCCGCGCTGGCCGCGCTCACCGGAGTGCCCGCCCCCTCCCAGCGCCTCCTGCACGGCTTCCCTCCGCGCAGCCTCGACCTCAGCGACGGCGAGCGGCGCCTCGGCGAGCTCGGCATCCACTCGGGTGAGGAGGGCGGCGCTTTGCGGGCTCTGCTGCCCCGGCGGCTGCAATTACGTTGATTAAAGAGGCCGTGGCACACACGCCCCTCATCAACCGGCGGTCGGGCCGGTTCCTGCTGCCGGGGGAGGTGACAGCAGCCGGCTGGCCAGCGCTTCCTGCTCGCTGGAAGTGCCGGTGGTGCTTTGGCTGCGTCCCGGGGGTCCGGAGGGGCTGGAGGGGACAGGGATCGGGCCACGCCAGGTGAGTCCCGCGGGGACCGTTGTGGTGCCGCCGGCTGTTGGCTGAGGCTGTTTCCCAGCGGGATCCCGAGCTGGGGAAAACGGGCGGAGGTGGCCGAGGCCGGGTTGGACGGGGCTTGGAGCAGCCTGGGCTGGTGGAAGGTGTCCCTGCCCTTGGCGAGGCTGGGACTGGGTGATGTTTAAGACCCCAAACCATTCCGTGACTCTCTTCTGCGATCCTCAGCAATGACAGCACAGCCGTGTTGTTGTGTTTGAGGAGCAGCAACAGCTTTAAATCCCCCCTTAATGTGCCTCTGATCTGTCCCTCCTCCTTTCTGGCAGGTGACACTCTCATAGTGGAAGAGGAAACATCCAAACCTGAGCCTGACTCTCCCGTGGTGGCCAAAAAAACGATGTCCCAGCCTGTGAGGGAAGCCGTGCCTGTGCTGGCCAGGAGGGTGGTGCCAGCAGACAACTCCTGCCTGTTCACCAGCGTGTCCTACGTGGTGGAGGGCGGCGTGTACGACCCCGGCTGCGCCCCGGAGATGCGCAACCTCATCGCCCAGATCGTGGCCAGCGACCCCGAGTCCTACTGCGAGGCCGTGCTGGGCAAAACCAACAGGGAATACTGTGACTGGATCCGCAGGGAGGAGACCTGGGGGGGAGCCATCGAGGTGTCCATCCTCTCCAAGTTCTACCAGTGCGAGATCTGCGTGGTGGACACGCAGACCGTGCGCATCGACCGCTTCGGGGAGGACGCGGGTTACAGCAAGCGAGTGCTGCTCATCTACGATGGGATCCACTACGACCCCCTGGAACGCCGCCTGCCCGGCTCGGACCTTCCCCCTCAGACCATTTTCCCCAGCAGCGATGACGTGGTGCTGGCACAGGCCCTGGAGCTGGCGGATGAAGCCCGCAGGAAGAGGCAGTTCACGGACGTGAATCGCTTCGCCCTGCGCTGCATGGTGTGCCAGAAGGGACTGACGGGGCAGCTGGAGGCCAGGGAACACGCCAAGGAGACTGGACACACCAACTTCGGCGAGGTGTGAAGCTCAGCCACCACCAGGAGGAGGAGGAGGAGGAGGAGGAGGGTGCCATCGACTACCTCAGCGCTCCGGAATCAGATTCTGGAGTCCTCAGATAAGCTGTTTGTGTAATCATAAAAAATTCCGTTCACAGAGCTTGAAAAGCGAATTAACTTCGTGGTGGCCAACGCACAGGTTTGGGAATAGGGGGTTGGGAATAAGGGGATGGCACTTGGGCAGGTGGTGGGCAGTGGCCGCCACACCTTGATTTCATCACCTTCAGTCTATGTGTGTGTGTGATCTGAGCAGACAGACACAGCCAGGCTCGTCCAACGCTGGTGTGAAATCCACCTCTGAGGTGCTGAATGTACATTTGCAGGGTAATTCAGTTAATCCGAGGCTTTGGGAAACACACACATCAGCATCACTTACACTGAGAATTAGGCTCTGCACGTATGAGCAGCTCTCAGAGGGCAGACTGCTCGTGTGGTGCATGATTCGTGATGGGAATATCAAGTACAATATCAAAATACAATTTGTAGTAGCAAAGAGGGTCTCTGAGCTGCCCTTTACCATCAGAAATAGACTTTGTGTAGTTTGTGTGCAGAGAACTTTAGGGAAAGCAATGGCCTCTAAGCTTTAAGGTAGCCTTTAAATTAATGAGTAGATGGATAAGTGTTGAATAAAACCTATTAATCCTCCGTAGGTAGTTTTTAGCTGCTTGACAAATAACTCTGAACCCCCTGGTGTTTACACTGCATCAGAGCATAAGCATGTTTCCTGGAATACTTGGGATTCTTCTTCATAGTAGCATTGGAAATTCCTGCAAGAGGGAAGTGACTAGTTAGGGATGTGACTCAATTTGCATCAATTTGCATACATTGAATATTTTACTTGAGCAGGGCCGGTCACGGCCGTGGTGTCACTGAGCTGTTCCAGTTTCCTCATACTGTAAATGAGCACTTTAAGGTTGAGTTCTCGCTCTTTGCTGGGGCAGAGTTTTGCCCTCTGAAGGCCAGAGCCAGAGGGGAGGCTTGAAATTCCATCTGCTCTCTGCCTTAACGTGTTTGATTTGTCACCCGCTGGCTGTGGAGCAGCAGCAGAGCCTTTCACTATGATAACAAAGGGTGCAGCTGAATATTCAGAACAAAATAAGCTGGGAAAAGTGCCCCCCACCCCTTTGGACTGCTCAGAATCAGGGAAGGTGAAACTGGTTTAATTGGAACGCCTCACCTCACAGTGGGGTTGTGAACAGCAAGTGCTTTTGAAGGCTTTTAAAAGGTGCTGTAAAGGTGCATATTACTGAAGGGGATTTATGTTGTTAGTTTTTTTTTTTTCTTTGAAATGCCTGCAACACATCCTTGTTTCTTGAATTTTAAAATATCCTTTGCCTGCCATTCTCCTGTTGCTGTTTTGAGTGGCCTTTGCACTTTTAGGCTGGGGAACAAGAACGTGCCTCTTTGGGCTGAGGCAGAAACAAACCCACTTTCCACGTGGAACCTAAAACCCAGTTTGAAAGGCCTCTGTTCCCTCAGGCACCTGAACCAAACTGGTGCAGCAACGCCACCTTTTCTGCAAAAATCATCTTTGGAGTCCTCAGCAGAGGCTCCCAGTTGGATCTGGAAATGCAGGAGGGTTTTACTGAAGAAAGAACATAATTACATAAGTGCTTTGCTGAATCAAGGCATGAATAATTAAACAGCCTAGAATCACCCAGAGCACTGTGGACCAGGTTTGTTTTTAATTCAGTATTAAAACACACATTAGCACTGTTGGGAGTTCCCTATAGAAAGCCACTTAGCTTCCAGTGTTAAACCCCGCTCTGCTTTTAGCCTGTCATTAGGAAAAGAAGATAAACCCCCCCAAAAAACCCAACATTAAACCCAACCCTGTAGAAGCTGATACTTTAAAAACCTCCAGAAATACCTGACAGTTCAAAGGAACTTGAAGATTACACTGTGTTATAACTACTTGAGCTGAAATTCTGGCTAGGAAGGAGACCAAGAGACTGGCAAGCCCCAGGTGAGCTCTCAGCTTTCCCTGGGACAAGGAGCTGATCCTCCCCCTTTGCCATCTGCCACATGGACACAATAACCTACCTCAGAGAGGTGCACGAGGTGTCTTTGAAACACAAGTGGAAGATCCATATTTATTGTCTGCCTTGCCTTTGGGGAGCAAACCCTTAGATTTTAGCGTTGTGTCCTGGATGGATTTCTCTAAGTGTGTAAAACATTATTTTTTTTTTTTCTTTCTTTCTGGTATTTCTCAGTTGCAGTATTTGAAAAAGTGTGCTTTATTTAACCCAGAGTGTTGAGCTTTGCTAGATCATGTTTGCATTGGGAATCTGCTGACAGAGAATCAGTTCCGTTGGAGAGAGACGTGTCACTATCACTGCTTGGATGTTTTCTTTTGTTGCCTAGAAAATAAAATCTTTGGTTAAAAAAAAAAAATACACCTGTAATTTGTGGTTGTAAAAGTTGATATTGTTACAGGCCTGACAAAGAACAAGGGAAAATTTTCTCCTTACTCTCCTCAACTTTCCCAACCAAAAAAAGCATCTCCATTATTAAAAATGTAAAGTGTGAATAGATTTTAAGTACAGCTCCTTTCCTTTTAAAAAATTATTATTAGATTGTTTTTCAGTACTTTTAAACCAGGAGTTTCCTGCCCTTAATGACACAGTCAAGGATTTATCCCAAAAAAGGCATCCTTCTAGTGGTGGGATGAGCTCTGAATACCAGAATGGGATTCTATGAAATATGATACCTGAGATATCAGCACTCAGCTCTAAAGAGAGTTTTACATCCCTCCAGAATCTTTTACTCATTGAAACATATAACTTATGAAGTAGACTTCACAAATGTTTGTGTCCAGTATTACACAGCTCTGCTCCATGGATGCAGTAGACTGAAAGAGCAGTCTGGGGAGAAAACCAGTAATGAGTGGAATTTCTGAAGGACAAACCTAATTCCAAAGTTCTGAGCAAACTCCCATCAAAAGAGCAGTTTGTGGGGAGAGCACTGAGAACAGGAACATCTTGTACATCTGAAATCAGCACCTTTCCCTGAGCACAGCCACAGCGGGGGCCACGGTGACACTTTGGGGACAGTCTCCTGTCCCCGTCCTGCTCTCCTGGAGAATGGCCCAGTTCTGGGGCCCCCAGTGAGACTGAAACCTCTGTGACCCCACAGGTGTGTCTGCCCTTCTCCTCTCGGGAGGGGACAGGGCTGAAGGAGGAGAGAGCAGAAGTTTGCTGCTGCCTGCCTGGAGCTGGGGGAGTGTCTGAGAAATCAGACTGACACACGAGTGCTGAATCATCTCTGTTGGGCTGATTTCACTGCAGAACCCACCCATGGGCCAGCCCGAGGAACCTCTCCCTGCCCAGGAAACTCTGCAGAAGAGGAACTAAAAGTTGTCAGCTTGCTGTTTGGAAAATTGCAGCATTTGGAAACGTGCAATTAAATGTCTGCCTGCTTTTTAAATCAAACTTTGCATCCAGCTCTAAAACCGCCGTTGGGTTTGCGCCAAATAAAATTCCTTCAAACGGAGTGGAATAACTCCTGCCATTTCAGCTGTCTGAGCCCCAAATGCTCCCTGAAACAGGAATGCAACAGAGCAGTTCACAAACCCAGGTCCAAGATCACAGTGCCCTTGTCTATTATTTTTAATTAAAGTCTTGAGGAAGATGTTGGGGAACTATTAAAGCTTGAGAGCTGCCTTCTCTCTCCTGGTGTTAATGGTCAGCAAGCTGTGGGAACACCTCAGCTCCCTTCTGCAGCTCCTTTCTGTAAAACAGAGATAACAAACAGAGCTCTGAGGCCGTGTGGAGGTTTAATGAGTGCTCTGCAACACCAGGCATTAACTAGCTGTTATTTTCCATAACTGATTTGTCAGCACGCAGGCTGTGCCTGCAATTTGGGCAAAGGAAAGTGCCCAAGAGTCCCACGGAGTCAAATAAACGTCCTTACCTCGACAGGACTCTTATCAGTGACGCCGTGTGGATGCTTTTCCTTCAGGACCAGGCTTGAGTCACTCGTGCCCTTGTGTTTAGGAACAGGGTGAGGCTCAGCAGGGCTGTGGAGCTGCCAAAGTCCTTCCAGGGCACTGAGAAGTTTTCTCTGCATCACTTGACTCTTTGCATATCCTTCATGCCATCTCTGTGAAATCACACCTTATTTCAGGTCGGTGCTATTTATATTTGTTGAAGGGAGAGGAATGTGGATAAAGAACTGGTTCTTTCTGGGCTCCTGATTCAAGAGGAGCTTCAAGATTTCTCCCAGTGGATCGTGGCACTTTGCTGACCCGCTCAGGGCTGCAGGCAGCCAGCTCTGCCTGTCCGACTGCCCACACTGGAGCGCTGCTGGTGTCAGGACACCCTCGTGCTGCTGCTCGCTCACACCCTGCTGGCACTGCAAAAACGAAATAACCCCGGCCTGGATTCCCTCCCTCCCTCCCTCAGAGCAGCCTCAGCAGCACCGGGCACAACTCGACAAAACGCAGCTCTGAAGCTTCCACTTCAAATGAAAGTGAATGACTTAATTTAAAATCAAACCCGCTTCGTTAATTAAGATCACATTGAAACTCTGTCGATGCTGTGCCATCCAGCACAGCTCCTGAAGCGCTGGCACCAGCCCTCAATCCCTGGCTGTCACAACATTCCAGCAGCTCCCGCTGCTCCCGACGTGCTGCATCCCCATCCCTCACCTGCTGCAGGCCAGCGTGGGAGAGCAGCAAGGGCTGGGGCGGCCTCTGCTTGCTTGATTTGCTCTCCAGCACACGTTCCCTTCTGGGGCAGCACTTGGCTGGGCTCAGCATTGCCGGTGGGAGCCTCTGGCTCATCTGCTTTTCCTCCCTCTTCCCGTGGATTTAATTAGCTGATGTTTCCACTTCCCCCTTCTGCGGAGCACGGAACATGTGTGGCAAGAACAGCCTTTTGCTACAAATACAAATTAAAGGGGGAAAAAAAAAATTAAATAAATCTTAGAGCGTGGAAATGTGAATGAATCCAGCAGCTGTGGCAGCCCTGGAAATTTCCTGCAGGGTGTTTGTACATCTGCAGCGAGGTGAGCAGCACCTTGTCAAGCAGGTACAAGTCCACGCTGTGTGTGGGGAATGGCCAAAGCCTTGTTAATCAGCAGGAAAAGCTCTAATTTTAATAACAGAGCCCGAAGTCAGAGTGAGGAGGAGGCGGCCCTGCCGTTCTCTGCCGGGGGTCGGTGTCACCCTGCTCAGGGTGGGGACATCTGGGCCCCTCTTTGGGGGAGGCAGCAGAGGTGGCACCCGGGGGCTCAGAGCAGGAGATGCTGCCGGAGAAATTCCCCAGCAGAGTTCCTGGGAAGTGTGAAGATGAGTCCGATGGGCATCTTGGGGGGCTTCAGCTTTCACCAGAGCTGCAGGAGCTGACCTCAGGCCGCCTGGGGAAGGAGCTTGCGGAGGGTTTTGGTGCCCACAGGGAACGCTGCCAACTGGGGCAGGAGCAGCTGCAGGTCGGGACAGGCAGAAGTAGCTGCGCAGACCTGGGCACATAAATAAATCCGTGCTGAAACTTCCCTTCCAAAAACCCTTCCTCTGCCTGTCTTTACAACCTCCTTCCTTTGCAGGCGGCAAACTTTTGGCCTCTGGGAAGCTGCGGTGAAAGGCGAGCACCAACCTGCCCCAGCCCGGGCTGTTTTCAGAGGCGAGCAGGAGGCAGCTCCAACTTTGAGCCTCGGCATCCTCGCACAAACCACCCGAGAGAAGAAACCTGCTGTGGGTGACGCGTCCCCGGCTGCGAACGCCCAGCCGAGGGATGTAATTATTACTGTGCGCAAAGCCGGGCTCTGGGGCGCTCAGCTCGGCGCTCCCGCTGTCAGCCAGCAGCTATGCTGCAGAACAGGATGTCGGATTAAGGAGTCTCCGGCCAAAGCCGTGCCCAGGACAGCAGGGGACAGCAGGGAAGGGAAGGAGCTGGGTGGTACCGAGCAGAGCCGCGGGCACTGCCGGCTCACACCCAGCTCAGCACCTCCGGGCCACGGCACCCGCCGGCTTTTAGGGGATCAGCCACGCCGGGACCCAGCCTGGAGCTGCAGGAAAAGTGCCTTTGCGGGGGCTGCAGGATGAATTTCGTTCGCCCTGGCTGCAGGTGAGGGGCCAGGGATCACCTGTCACCTGCCGAGCACCCACCCGGCCAGCACAGCCTTATCTGCAGCGGGGAGCAGGGTTAATGTGTAACCCGGCTGTGTTTGGTTAGCCCAGAAAAGCAAAGAAGTCCTGGGATAGGCACGGCTGGGACAAGGAATTGGGCAGCACGGACCCACGGACGGCCTGGTAAAACAACAAAAGAGATTAATAATAATTTCTCTTCCTGCTTGTCCTTTGCTCTCTTGTGCTTTTCCTGCTGGAGGGGCTTGGGGGGCTCTGGGTTCCTGCAGGGCTGTGCTTTGGAAGGGTGAAATGTGGTGGGGGATTCAGCGAAGGTGGACAAGGTGGTTTGAAGGTGGTGGCAGGAAAGGTGGGGAAACCTGTGCCCAGGACAGCAAACAGCTCAGGCAGCTGCTGGGGTGCTTCATTTACCTGTTGAGGGTAGGAGAAAATCCAGATCTGCCCCCGATCCCTTTCCCCTGAGCTGGGATCCATCCCCCAGGGCTGCTCCGAGCTGGTGCCTCCAAAGGGGGGTTTGCTTTGGGTTGTGTTTGGGGCTGGCCAGGACAAAGCCCTTTCCCGGGCAGGAGGGGTCTGGCTGCTCTGCCCCCAGACAGCAAAACCGAGGTCTTCAAACCCGGGGTGAAGAGCTTGGAGTGGTGCTGGCTGGAAGAAAGTAGCCTCTTCTCTAAAGCAATTAGCATTAATTGCTACCCGGCACCTCTTTGATGGCTCCGTGGGCTTTTAAAGGACAGTTATGGCAACGGCCACAAGAGCTGAGGGACCTGGCCTTTGGATTTGGATAAAAAACAGCTTCTTCTAAATACGTTTGTAGTTGGGGAAGAGAGCTAGAGCACTGAAACCCAGCCATAAACCAGCTTTTTGAGTACTGTGTCTTTTAAATCAAACTCTCAGTTGCGTTTTTTAGACTGTTACTCACCGCAAAAGAAGGAACTAAAATCCTCCTGAATCGTTAAAACTGGGGGTTTCAACACTGATTTTTCCCCTTTCCCGAGCTGGATGAGTGTGCTGGAGCCGTGATCACATCAGAGAACCAATGGGCAGGAAAAGGAACTTCTTGTTTCGGTGCAGATCCTCTGGCGGGCTCGGGCTGAACTTTGCCTCCCATGAGCTGGGGCTCCCTGGGTGCCAAAGCCTTGGCAGCTGCTTTAGCTCCCTGAAAATGCTGTTTGAATGAGAGAAAAGGATTTCTTTAATGGACTGGAGTGGTGGGGGGGATCCTCGTGGAGAAAATGCCTCGCTGCTGGCCCCAGCCAGCTGCACACTCCAGTTCCAGCAAGGCTTTCACTTCCCCAGGAGGGTTTTGCTGTCAGAGATTCGGGAGGGAGTCAGCCAGGAGCAGCACAACCACCATGGTCAAGCCTCCTGCTACTGAGGAGTCGATGTAATCTATAAATATGTATCTCTAGTTTTGATATCTATCTAAATTTCACGCTGTGGATGTTCCAGTGTGCAGCAAACCCCTGCAAAGGCCCAAAGTCCCCCCAGCTCAGCTCTGCTTCCCGACAGCTCAAATCCCCGGCTCTGAAGAGATCTGAATTCAAAGAATCCAGGGAAGTGCTGTTCCAAAGCCACCACTTACTGCAACGTCGCTTAAGCAGTAAATAATGCAAAGCTGAGACTGAAATCTTAAACTCCTCCTGCGTGGAAGGATTAGATCTGTCAGGGCGTGGGTGTTGAAATCTGATTTTTGCGGCGTATTCCAATTACAAAGGAATTCTTTCAGGGTCTAACGCTCTGAACAAGCAGCCAGTTCTGCTCACTTATCGCTGGATCTAATTCCCTGATCCTGCTACAAGAAACAAAAAAAAAAAAAAACAAAAAAAGCAGCAGTGTGTTCCTGCCTGCAGGTTACAGCACAAAGGGCTCCTCTGTCTCCCGAGGAGCAAATCCTCTCGCGTGGGTCCCTGTGTCTTGCAGGGAGTGTTGGTGTTTGTTTTGCTGCTCCCCCTCGCCCCTACAGCCCAGTTCCCTCCCCAAGAACGGGGTGGTGCGTGTGGAGGAGAGGAATTGGTGGTGCCAGAGAATTTTGGAAGGGAAACTAACTAGTGGGGTTTTAAAACCAAGAGTTCTGAGGCAAAGGATGAGCCAGGTCAGGTCTGTCCCACCTGTGAAATTGAATTATTCTATCAGCACAGGCAAAGTTTTCCACGGAGCAAGCTGAGATAGTGGAAGGTGCTTTGCTTGCATCGCTAGTGACACCTTCTGTGGGTGCTCACAGAGCTCTGTGCAGGGATAACTGTCCCCTGTGCCACCCTGCCCCTGTCCCAGTGCTGCAAACTCAAACCCAGGGTTTGTCAGGGGACGCTGCTGTGAGCAGAGGGGACTTTGGGGTGCTGCCTGAGCTCCCCTGGGCACAGCCCCAGCCTGCCCTGCTCCCCACAAGCTGTGCCAGCCACGTCCCCGAACACACCCAACGGCCTGGGGACACCTCCCTGGGGACACCTCCCTGGGGACACCTCCCCGGAGTCCCCAAGGAAGGGTGGCAGAGGCAGCTCCTCGCCAGAAGGAAGCTCCTGACAGAGCGAGGATGTGAGTAACCAGCAGCATTTTGGGCCAGCACCCAAAGTTCAAGCTGCAGGGCTGGCACAGGGTGTGGCACAGGAAAGAGGTGCCATGAGCCGGGGCTGGGATTTCTGAGCTGGGCTTGCAGCTTTTTCCTTCTCCACCCCTCTGAGGTGATCAGAGAGCCACCAACCCGAGCTGGCTGTGCAGAGATGACCCCATTTCCGATTATTTTGGGGAAAACTTGGAGGATGATTTTTAAAAGCCCAGCCGTGCCTTCTCCTGGAGACAGCAGCTGAAGGTGGAGCACAGTTCCTCCATCCTGCAGCTTCAGAGCCTGCCTGTCCTCCCTCCCAGCGTGCTCAAATCACCCCTGGGAGAATCACAACCTAATGCTTCTCCTTTCTCCTGCTCCAGCTGGGATCTTCCCCCCGTGCCAGCCTCCAGGGCAGCCCGTGCTATGCCTCGGAAGGAGCTGGGGATGGCTGGCAGCAACTCTGGCAGCTGTGACAGCATGGCCAGCACGGCCTCCAACCACTCGCAGCGGGTGAGTAACCCCAGAGGGGACCAGCCCAACCCGCCCCTCTGAGCTGAGGCAGGATTTGGGGCAGATCTCAGCTCAAATCCGCTCTCCCTCGGTGCTTTGGAGGCGGCTGGAAGCCCTGAGACAGCACCAGGACCAGATGAATTCCTGCCCCAGAGCCACCAGATTAATTCCTCCCATCCTGCCACGGGTGTGCAGCAGCTGTGGGTGCTGCAGGGGCTGCTCTGGGGCAGGACAGGGTCCCTGGAGAGGGGATCCTCTTCCCTGGAGATAGGATCCTCTTCCCTGGAGATGGGGATCCTCTTCCCTGGAGATGGGGATCCTCTTCCCTGGAGATGGGGATCCTCTTCCCTGGAGATGGGGATCCTCTTCCCTGGAGATGGGGATCCTCTTCCCTGGAGATGGGGATCCTCTTCCCTGGAGAGGCTCCTGTGCTGCCAGGGGTGCCGGGGTCAGAGCAGTTGGGTCACACTGGCCCTGAGCTGTGTGACTTCCCCGGAGGGGACAGCGAGCTGAGCTCCTCCTGCCTGGCCCCAGATGAATTCCCCATTTAAGGCAGGGCTGAGTTGGGGCCATGGGTGTAGATGTGTCGCTTTTCACCATCAGTCCATTAGAGCTTGTTTGTCTCCCCACACCGATCCCAAGACTGATGAGCTAATTACATCCTGCCTGACTTGGAGCTTAATTGATACGTGTGAGAGCAGCGCTCAGTCCTGGCAGCTTCTCCATTTGATGTATTGCAAACCAGAACCAAACCCTCCGAGTTTAACAGGGATGGAAGAACTGGTTGGGAGACTGCAAGGTAAAAAGATTTGGATCAGGTGTCTCTGCAAAACAACTCCACCTGGGATAATTCCTGCCCCGTGCTGGTTGATCTGGTGCACATTCCATCCTGCGCTTCATGGCACATTGCAGGAATCACCCTGATATCTGATATTGCAATAACATATCTCCTGGTGCCCAAAATACAACAAAAAAAATTAAACAACCTTTGCTCAGGTATGAATAGGAGAACAAGGAGAGTTCATCACCTGCACAGAAACCTGCGGGATTTATGGTTTTTCTAGGATTCAGCGTTGCTGAGCAGTGCAGGTGTCTGTGCCTGCAGATCTGTTACCCATCTGCTCACTTTTCAGTTTACAGAACTCAAAGGTAGAGGCCAAGTTCCCAAGTTCAGAATAATCCACCTTCTGACCCACAGAGCAGGGGAAAATAAAAAAGGCTTTAAGTATATATATTTCTCTTATTTTTAGAGGAGGTTGTCTAGTTTTTTAGAGCTGAAAATACTCATTATTGAACAGCCACTGCTCAGGCAGCTGTCACAGGCTCTCTAAACTCCCTGGACATTAAATGTAAAAAATATTAAAATAATATATAATACATTAATATATATAATATTTATATATGTAATATTAAAATATGCACAATATTAATACATATAACGTTATATATAGATTTATATCTATTAAAGTTATATATATGAAAATTATATAGAGTTATATAATGTAGTATAAAGTAAACCCCTTTCTCATATATATGAAATATATATAGTATAAAGTAAACCTCTTTTTCTTATATATTTATGAAAAATATATATAAATATATATGAAAATTATATAGATAAAAGTTATATAAAGTTATAAATATGTAGTAAAAAGTAAATCTCTCATATATTTATGAAATATATATATGAAAATATATATAGTATAAAGTAAACCTCTCTCTTATACATATGAAATATATCTATTAACTATATATGATATAAAGTAAACCTCTTTCTTATATATTTATGAAATAGATATGAAATATATATAGTATAAAATAAACCTCCCTTATACATATGAAATATATTAAATATATATGATAGAAAGTAAATTTTTTCTTACATATTTATGAAAAATATATATGAAATATATATAGTATAAAGTAAACTTCTCTTTCTCATATACATATACATGAAATATATATATATGAAATATATATATATAGTACAATTTAACCCTCTCTTTCTGAGCTGCTCTGCCTCACCTCTTTTTTCCCAGAGTGACAACAGCTATGACTATTTGTCAGTGGAAGAGAAGGAGTGTTTGATGTTCCTGGAGGAAACCATTGGCTCCCTGGACGCCGAGGGGGACAGTGGCGTGTCCACAGATGACACCGACTCCGGGGAGCCCTCCAAGGCCAGGAGAGGTGAGCTGTGAACCTTCCTTGGAGGGGGGTTTAAATTAATTTTACCCCTGGGCACGGAGGGTGGGAGGGAAGGAGCAGAGCCTCAGGTTGATGGGGCACAGGTGGTTCCCATCCCTGTACCTGCAGCAGGTGTGCCCCAAACCCACAGAACCACGAATTCTGGAATTCCCTGAGCAGAAGTTAATTGTTTGCCAATCAAAAGTGATTCCTGAACAGGTTTTCCTCATGGTGGCTGAACTTCAGTTAATATAGGAATAAAACAATATAAAAATCTATTTGTTTCTTTCCCAAAATAGTTTCTTACAGTTTCTTATTCTACTCTTCAAATAGTTTCTCATTGTCAGGCACAGATGTGTACAGTATGTGTTCTATCTAGCCGTGAATATTGTACAGAATTTTCTGATACCTCAACTCAATGGCTTCGAAATTCTACAGTTTAATAAAAATTAGCATTTACATTTAATTACCAATTAATTTAAAATTTTACAATTGAATATCAGCTAACATTTACACTTAATGACAATTGAATATCAATTAGAATTTACATTTAATTACAATTGAATATCAGTTAGAATTTACATTTAATTACAATTTAACATCACCTAATTATCAATTTAAATACAATTCAATTAACATTTACAATTCAACATTGCAATAAATATGACAGTACTTATTCGCCATCAATATCTTGCAGGTATCCTGCTTAGTGTCACTAATCACACAGATTAACGAGGCTTTGGCAGGCCCAAAGGATCTGATCCCAAATTTCCCCAGCAGTGATGGGTCAGAGGAGTCAGGGGAGCTCCGAGTCGTGGTTGTGGCCCAGAAGGGCTGAGGGATGTTCTGTGTGCAGTGTGTGACTTCCTTCTCTTCCCAGATCTGGGGAGCAGGACTCCCCCTCCAAGCAGAGACCAGAGAAGTGCTAAAATCATCCCAACCTCCCCCAGCCCGGGAAATTCCAACCTTCCCAGGAACATCCCCGCAGCAAATGGAGCTTCTGGCACCAAGGGCAGCGTCCACACGGCGCCAGCAGGAAAACCTGCCCAGGAGGTGCCCAAGGAAGTTGGGCTGGGCCAAGGCAGCCACACCAAATCCATGATTATCCCACCCCCAGACCCTTTCCAGGAGGAGCTGGAGTGGTCACGCAGCCGCGGCTCGGAGGCCAAGGAGACCAAGATCCGGACTTCGTGGGGCCACCCGGAGAAATCCACGCTGGAAGAGGCCCCTCAGGACCCCGATGCCAAACGTGGGCCTCCGACTGCCCCCAAACCACGGAGATTGCCACCAAACATCATCCTGAAAACCAGCAGGAACAGCCCCGTGCCGCCGGCCGCCGAGCACAACCAGAAGGCAAAAGCAGCACCTCCACCCTCAGCAGCCCCTCACGGCAGCCCTGCTGCTGACAGCACTGCTGAAAAGGGGAACTCTGCCCACCTCGACCCCAAGGAGAAGGAGAAAGCCCACAGGGAGGCCCTGGAGAAGCTGGGACTGTCCCGGGACAGGAGAGAACCCAGCGCCCACGTCCATCCCCACCCCAGGATGGAGACACCGCTGCCCACCCCGGGACATCCTGGAGAGGGCTCCGTGCCAGGGATCCGACAGATGACCTTCAAATCCAACACCCTGGAGCGCTCCGGGGTGGGGCTGGGCAGCTCCATGGGCAGCTCCAAGGAGCAGAACTCCAAGAGCAGCAGCTCCTTGGGCAAGATGTCCTTCATCGAGCGCCTGGCGCCCGGCTTCCTGCGCAGCAGCCGGCCCCGGCCTACCTCCCTCGGGGCTGGGAAGGACTTTGCGGGCCTGAAGGAGCACGAGGAGCAGGACAAGAGCAGCAAGAGGAGATCCCACCCTCTGCCCGGCTTCCCCAGAGCTCCCCGCTCCGCTGTCAGCGTGAAGATCTCCCCCAAGGGCGCCGCCGACGAGAACCGGCGTGAGGCTCTCAAGAAGTTGGGGCTGCTGAAGGAGTAGCTGGGGGAGCTGCTGGGAAAAAAAGGGTTTTTTCACCCCAAATCCAGCGGTCTGCTCTGCCTGGGGCCTCGGGCACGAGCAGCTGCTGCCGTCTCCTGCGCCAGCGCCTCGGGAGAGGCGTTGGGAGCTTCACACCAAATAAAGGAGCGTGGGGGTCTGCAGGATATTTTGTATATAGCAGATGTATATGAGCTATTTATACAAAGCCTCTCTCAGCGTGGACGGGGTGCGTGCTCCTGCAAGGGCTTTAATGCATCTGGGGATTCATCAGAACAGGGAAGCCGTGGAATTCGGGGTTTGGCTTGTTTTCAGAGGGGTTGCCTGTGGATGAAGCGTCTCTGGGAAGAACTGCTGGATTTTTGCTGCTCCTTTAAGATTTTTTGGGTTTGGTTTTGTTTGGGTTTTTTTTTTTTTTTTTAATTAATTTTATCACAGCCTCTGAGGCCTGAGCACTCGTTTGCCACATGAAAGTGCCTCCCAAAACCACCACTGCCTGCTGAGGGGGGACTGGAGGGCTGCACAGACATCCCACTGCCTCCCCTGCCACACTCTGCTCTCCCACCCAGCCCTGGCCACCCGGATCCAGCCCCTGGAAGAGGCTTCAGCTGCAGGAAATTCCAGCCAAGGAGGCTGTGCTGGTGTCAGATCCAGATGTACTGCCCCAAATGGGGCAGCTGCAGGGCTGGGACAGCTCCAACTCATCCCTCCCGGGCTGTCCTGGCACCTCTCAGGCTCAGCTGATGCTGCCAACGCCTTGGGGAGCAGAGGTGTGTGTCAAATAAACCTGTGTGTGATCAGAAAAGTGCCGTGTGGTACAGATTTATGGCGCAGTCAGGTAAATCTGAACAGTGGGGTTTGGCACCGAGAGTTGTGGGACAAAGGACGAGCCAGGTCGGGTCTGTCCCCCCTAGAAAACTGAATTATTTTATCAGCACAGGCGAAGTTTTCCGTGGAGCAAGCTGGGCTGGTGGAAGGTGGCCCTGCCTGTGACAAGGGGAGCAACAAGGAGAACTTTAAGGTCCCTTCATGTTTCCGATTCTGTCATTCCCGGCTCTCCCTGCAAGCACAGGGAGGGAATTGGAATCCCCGGGGCTGCCGTGTTTGCTGGCAGGCTCCCACAGCCCGATGTGCGGCCGCGGAGGTTCCCCCCAGCCCTGAGCTGCGGACTCTGAGGTGTAAAGGATTGACTTGGAAGGCAGCGAAATCACCCTGTGGAGGGCAGGGGGAGATTCAGAGCCGGGTTAAGAGCGGAGTAAAAGGCTCAGCCGAGCTCCTGCTTGGGTTAAAGCTGTGTTTTCACCCCCGTGCTCCTCTCCTCTGCCCGCTCTGGCTCACCCAGGGCTGATTCCAGATATTTAATGCTCTGTCTGAGTGATGTACGTCCCAAGGGAAATCTCCCCTTGTTTAGCTAATGAGAAAGGAGGGGAGCACTTAGGACTCTCTCAAAGCATTTTTGCCCTGAAACAGAACTGAAACATTTCTTAAAACCAGATTGCTTTGGAAACAAAAGGTTTCTCTTCCAATCCTTGGCTTTAGTCAGGGCCATTGTGTGCTGCTGTCATGAAAGCTGAGTTGTGTTCAGATTTCCAAGGAGAAGTCTCACTCCCAAAGATCCCTTATCAATCTGTGACGTGGTGATGCTCGCAAACAGGAGCTGCTATGAAATGGAAACAAAAGAGAATCAATTCAAACAACAGCCGCAGAGCAGCAGGGTCATTCCTCTGGGAATGAATTCCACATTTCTGTGCCTTTCCTGGAGCTGCCAGATGCTCTGGGCTGGATCACTCACCATGAGCAAGCGTCGTTCCACGCGCAGGTATCGCTGTTTAATCCTGCCAGGGGAACATGGAATTTTACCTGCTGGAGCTGTTTGTAGCCCTTAGAAACGGAGCTGTTTATGCCCAAGGGCTGGGGCCTTATGTAAGAGCAGGGCCATGACTGTGCTGGTGCCGCCCAGAGCCGAGCCCTGCTGCTGGCAGAGGGATCCTGCTCCTGATCCTGGTCCTGATCCTAATCCTGATTCTGATCATGATCCTGATTCTGGTCCTGCTCCTGATCCTGATTCTGATTCCGATTCTGATCCTGATCCTGATCCTGATCCTGATTCTGGTCCTGCTCCTGATCCTGATTCTGCTCCTGCTCCTGCTCTTGATCATGATCCTGCTCCTGCTCCTAATCGTGTTCCTGATCCTGATCCTGATTCTGCTCCTGATCCTAATCCTACTCCTGCTCCTGATTCTCTTTCTGATCCCGATCCTGTTCCTGATCCTGCTCCAGCTCCTGCAGGGATCGAACCTCAGCTCCACCTGGAGCACCTGCAAGTGTCCTCCTGCAGCCCAGTTCCTGCTCCAGCTGCTGGGGACTTTCCCCCTCCTGATGTGCAGCCTTCCATCGGGCTGCCAGCCCCAGGGTAACTCAGTGAATTGCTCAGCCACAAACCAGCATTTCCCTGCTTGTTTCCTGCATCAGTGCCTCGCATTCCTTGGATTCTTTGCACACCTTTGGTGTGGGGCAGCTCTTTCCTGGGATTCTCTCCCCTTCTCCCCGTGCAGAGCAGCTCCGGTGGCGTTTGGGGACAGTTTGAAAGCCCAGCTGTGGGCTGTGTCAGCCTGAGCCTGTTTGGTATTCCCAGAGTGTCTTGGAAAGGTGCTGCTGCTGCTGCAAGGTCAGGGAGGGGAAAGGCTGAGTGCAGCTTAGTGCTGCCAGCAGTTAATTAACATCACTAAATTGTTCAGCGCAATTACCTCCACGGGTCAGCCTCCCTCTCTGTCTAAAGAAAGCCTGCATTAGTTTGGGAATCAAATTGCCTGTAAGCAACAAAGGCTCTTGCTTTGTCCTCATCCTACAATCATGGAATGGGTTGGGTTGGAAGGGGCCTTTAAGCTCACCCAGTTTCACCCCCATCCCACTGTCGCAGCTTGCTCCAAGTCTGGGTGGGGGACAGAGCAACACAAACAAAATCTGCCCCCAGGTTCAGCCAGAGCCCAGCAGAGCTCCTGAAATCAAAATCAGGCTTCCCACTCAGGCAGGAGGTGGAATGAGAGGAGCTTTAAGGTCCCTTCCAACCCAAACCATTCCACGATTCTGTGAATCTAATTCTGGGCATATTTATCTTGATTTCTGCCCAGAAGGCAAAGCCCCAGCAGAGCCCAGACACAAAACAGCCACCAAGGCAGATCACAGCCTTGCAGAAGCAACAAGTCTCTGAAGAGTTGGTAAATGTACCCTCAGTGTCTTCATGCAGATCATCCAGACCGAGTTTATGTGTTAACAATGTGAAAAACAACAAAGAAAACACCCAGCTTTGCATTTTGCCCAGAATATTCATCTAATTCCTAACTAGCAGTCCCACCCTGCCTCAGACGTGTCATTTCCATGTCTGCATGAGCCTGTCAAGACCTCCTGTCTCAATTAAAACGTCCCTGTGCACATCTTTCATTACAAACATCAGATTCGGTGCCTGGTGGGCTCCTGGCAGTGTCAGGGATCAGCAGCTGCACCAGACCAAGGCAGAAATAATTTGTTTTAATAACAGCTCTTGTGCCTCCGGGGCGGTGTCAGGGGCGCCTTGGGCCTGAGGGGAGGGGAAGGAGGTTTGGATGCTGCTGAACCCAGCTGGGAAACACCAAATCTGGGCTCCAGGATGGAGCTGGGCTCACTGCAGCTCTGTGGGAGATGCTGGAGGTGTCTGAGGCTATTTTATTCCAGCCTGGTCTGGGCAATAACCAGAAGCTGAGGCTCTGCCCTTTCCCTGCTCTCAGGAGGACAAGGACCCTCCCCAACCTCCTGGTGCTTCTCTCCATTATCATTTATTTTCCTTTTTTTTTTTTTTGCCCCTGCTCTTTGCTTCTAATGAAATTGTAAATGAAAAAAATGCCCAAGCTCGTCACTGGAGCTCCACAGATCCAACAGTGCAGAAGAGGAGCCCCAGCGGGGCCACTCCAGCCTTTCACAGCCATCAGGGTTTATTGGTTTGGGTTTTGCTTTCCTCTGTTTGCCAGTGACGTAAATTTACCTGATGATATCTCAAACCAGACGCGATGTTCCTCCTTCCTGCTCTTAAATGCGGGTGGGTTTGGGATGGCCCTGGCAGGGCAGGGGTGAGGATCTCCAGCCCCCGAGGTCTCAGCACTTTTCTTCCACACACCCTGGGATGTGGAAGTCCAGGAGGAGACAGACAGGGGCAGTGTTGTTCCTTCAGAGGGGTTTGTGTGCAGCAAAACCACCCCGGGCTGGTTCTGAGCAGGAGTTTGATCATTAACCCGGCCCCGTGGAGCAGCCAGGGGTTATTATCATTTATTAATTACAGCTCTGAGCGCAGACAGGCTGGGCTGAGGTGCTGGCAGCAACCTCCACACCTGCACAGGGATGGAATCTGTGGGATGGAGCCTCTGCCTGTCCTGGAGCTGCTCCCAGGGAGAAGATTCCCCCTCCAGCACACGTTTGTCAGAGGAAGGAAAAGGAATTTCCTTTACAAGCACAGCCCAGAATAATAAATTTTTAAAAATTCAACTCTCCTTTAGCAGTGGAAGGTGCAAGGCAGGAGGGTCTCCTGTAATTCCATGATTTTATGATTCTCTGAAATAACACTGAGTGTTCCCAGGGGCTTCTCACCATCACTTGTATCCCATTTTATTGCTCACACAAAACCAGTCCTGGTGCTTGGCTGCTCTCGTGGCAATAAATGCCCTCAGGCAGAGCAGTTCTGCTGGAGCCCAGCCAGGAGTGGGGAATTTATGGCCCAGGTTTGGTACAAAACACAACAATTACTGCAATAGAAGAAATCATATCACGATTAACAGCTCAAAAGTGCCCGGTGGAGATTTATCTCCAGCCAGGGAGATTCCAAAGTGCTCCAAGGATTGTCTTACACAGAAAACAATCAGCTCTGCTCACCCTGTCTGACCCCAGAGGGGAAGAGCAAGGTCCTGGACCCCACAGGACTGGAGAACAAAGTGGTTCCTCTGATGCCTGAAGTTTGAGTTTTCACGTATTTCATGTTCTGTGGTGCCCAGGGAGCAGCTCTGAGCTCACAGTCAGTGTCACTCGGCTCTGCACACAGCAGGGACACAAAACAAATCCTTCTCCTGCTGCACACCAAGGACAACTTTCAGCCCCAAAGCACAACCAAGGGTGGGCTGGAGGGAGGGACAAGAAGGATGGGACCTCACAGCCTGGGGCTGGAATGGGACAATTCATCCCCAATGTGCAAATGGACCAAAACTTGTAAAAGTGTGAGACCTTGTGACTGGTGAGATGATCCATTTTGTGCCCATTTTTGATCCATTTTGTGCCCATCTTGAGTCCATTTTGTGCCCATTTTTTGCCCATTTTGTGTCCATTTTGTGTCCATTTTGTGCCCATTTTGAGTCCATTTTGTGCCCATCTTGAGTCCATTTTGTGCCCATTTTTTGCCCATTTTGTGCCCATTTTTTGCCCATTTTGTGTCCATTTTGTGTCCATTTTGTGCCCATTTTGAGTCGAGTCCATTTTGTGCCCATCTTGAGTCCATTTTGTGCCCATCTTGAGTCCATTTTGTGACCATTTTGTCCTGCAGGTCCTGGGGACACTCAAGGTGCTGGAGCCGCCTCAGAGGTGCCCCAGGAGGGGTTTTTGTCTGCAGCAAATCATTCCCAAAGGAAGGCAAAGCAGCCCACAGCCTCTGGCAATCACTGAAATGCCTCCAGGGCTTTGGAGCTATCGGCACATCCAAACTCCTCTCGATTTTTTGGTTCCTGAGGAAGAGGAATTGTGTTTGTGGTCAGGAACAAACTGCCCCGAGTTCCACCTTCCCGCCCTTGGTCTGAACCCACCTTGTTCAAGTTTCAGGGATTGGTTTAGGACAAAAATTGAAGCAGAAACCATCTTTTAGACCCCAAAACAGGATCAAGGCACAGACACGAGCTCAGTGAAGGTCCAGCCAAACCACAGGTGTCTGAGGAACCTTGCACAAAGTTCTCCATGTGAAGTTCTGCCTGGAAGTGGCTCACAAAGGCCATTTCATTGCGTGCTGTGTGTTTTGTATTAAAGCACTCTGCCTGCAGAAGCAGGGGAATTCCTCTCAAACTCTGCAATTTCTGCTCGTGCCCTCTTCACCCTTTTTTATTTTTCCCCCTTCCATAATGTTGTCACATCCTTAAATGGCCAAAAAACACCATTTTTGGGTCTTTTTGGTGACATTTCTGCTACTCCTCTGAGCATTTTGACCATCTCCACTCAGCTCAGCAATGCACATCGAGAGCTTAGAAGATTTTTAGTGAGCCCATCTTAAAAACTACTCTTCAATATATTAAAAAAAAAAATAAAAAAAAAAGGATTAAACATCAAGTAAAAAGCATAGGCTGCCTGAGCTGCAAAACAACTTTACTAAACAAAATCTCAGCTGGAGGTGGAGGAAGAGAAAAATTTCCAGCCCCAGAAGCATCATAATCAAAGGTAAGTGAGCCTCAATTTGCCCCTAAAATGCTGGTTTTTGGAGAACGGTGCTGTTGTGGAGTGATTATAGGAGAGGGATGTCACCTACAGTCTGTAACAGTTCTGAAATTCAACATAATTATTTCTATAAAAATAAAGGTAGCGGCTTATACTGATTTTTTTTCTCCCCACTGTGCCTTTGTATTTTTTTTTCCTTTTAAAGCTATAAATTAAATTACTGCCCTTTTTGGCCAAGAAGACCCCCCAAAAAATGTATATGGATGAGGTAAAATGTATCCCAGTTCTGGATGGTGGCAGGATAATGGTTTAATCAGCTGCCAAAAACGGATCCTATAAATATTTTCAAAAGACTGAAATAAAGACAGGAAAAAGAAAAACCCAATTGTACATGGTTTACTCCTGGGATTTCTCTAGATATTTCTTGTCTCTTTCTGCTTTGTATTTTATGCCTATTTGTGAGTTAGCATTAAAAAACAACTCCTTGCCTAAAAACTAACATTAAATGAGATTAAAACAGAGCTGAGGGTTCTGTCCTGCAGACCAGCAATGAGCAAAAGAGGGAGTGCACTGCTGGACATCAGAAAAGATTAAATAACCATAGGAATCACGTCTTTACTGATTTTTTTGATGAAAAAAGAAAAGCCGTTCAGCTCTTTGCAGAGCATTTGTTTTTTTTAGCTCCTCATTGCTTCAAGTCCTGCAGTCTGTGTCTCCACCATCCCTCTTTTGTTTGATAACACAGAAATCAGCAAAACCCCGTCCCCACCGAGAGGTTTGGGGAGGATTGCTGAGGGAACACACGAGGGAACACTCGGGAGGGCAGGACATGGTGTTTCTCCTGCTTTTGGCGGCTCTGCTGCAAGGTGAGTCAGCCCACAGCCCCTGGGGGGACAGGTAACGCTGGAGCTGGGCCAAGGCTGTGTTCTCCTGGCTGGATCCTGCCCTGGACACCACTCACCTCCAGCTGCAGGGTGGGAACCAGTCTGAGCACCCCTCTGCCCAGGCCAAAGCTGCAGAGGTTTGTGGGGAGGGCTCAGAGGAGAATCCCAGCTCCCTGCAGCAGCCACAGCGAGAAAAGGATGTTGCCAGGTCAGGCAGAGGTTGCAAATACCAAAGTTGGGGGGGTTTTTCCCATTAATTTCTGCCCGTGACCTTTAACTCCAGGGCTGGGGGGTCCTGTAAGGGACACTGAGGGTCACCCCATCCGTGCCAGTGACACCAGGAGCGCTCAGGGAGGGGGAACACCACACCCAAAAGAGATTTTCTGAGCCAGGTGTCCCCCTGATCTGCCTCGATGGAGCCGTGCTGGGCTTCTGCTGGAGCCCAGGGCGTACCTTTGGACACCCTGGAAGGTCACAGACCTCGGCAGAGAGGACGGGGACCCGATTAAGAGGGTTTGGGATCTGTACAGGAGGGTTTGAGATCTTTATGGGGAGTCTGGGGTCTGTCCAGGAGGGTCTGGGATCTGTCCAGGAGGGTTGCAGACCCTGGCACAGAGCCCAGGGAGACACAGCCTGTGATCTCAGTCCGTGGAAAAAACTTCCAACTTTGGGAGAAGAATTACAAACCACAAAGGTGTGAAAACAACAGTGTAGCTCATTACGGGGTGAGAAACTGCGTAGTTTGGGGTTCTTGGAATGGAGGTGCAGGGGGGACAAGACGGAGGGTTTAGGGCCGTGCCCTGGGTTCTTCTTCTTCTTCTCCCCTGGCCTCCATCTCCTGGTGATGGTGGCACAAAGTGGTTTAAGGGGATTGGGTCAGAGCAGAGGTGACCCTGTGAGTGCAGGTGATGGGCATTGGCACAGAACTGTCAATAACAGACAGGTAATTATCTGTATAAATAATAATAGACACGTCATTATCTGTATAAATAATAGACACGTAATTAATTATCTGTATAAGAGGGCAGTGGCCTCCCATCGAGGGGGAGTCACCTGCGTCCCAGCAGCAGAACAAACCTCAGCTGGGCACAGAGCACATTGTGAGAGAACAATTAATAAACAATGTGAGAAACCCAGAGAAAACAAACCCTTGAAGACTCCGTCTCATTCTCACATCTGGCTCAGGGCCTTCAGAGGGCTAAAGACTCTCTGGAGCCACCACCTGAACGTGGGGTGAGCAGAAACCCAAAGCCGAGGGGCTGGGAGTAACCAAAGCGTCCTCTGTGTCCCCCAAGAGCCCGCGGGCTGCAGCCTGCACGGCTCCAGGTTCTTGGCAGGACCGCTCGGAGGCTCCGTCACCCACCAGTGCTTCTACTCGCCCACCGCGGCCAACAGGCAGCAGCGGAAATATTGGTGTAAAGTAGCCCCCAACGGGATCTGCTACACCGTCGTCTCCTCCAGCAGCTCCCCGTGCGGAGAGTACAGCGGCAGGGTGACCCTGGGGGACGTCCCCAACAATGGCACCTTCAGGGTGACAATGACGGGGCTGAGGAGCAGCGACACGGGCATTTACAGGTGTGGCATTGGCGGCTCCAACCAAGGGCTCTACGTCAGCCTCAACCTCACGGTTCTGGCAGGTGGGAGTTCATTTCGTGTTCCTGGATCCTGGGAGAGGTGTGGGAGCAGGTGGCTTGAGGGGGTTTTTCTGTTAGCCAGATGTCTGTAATTTTTAAATGTATTTTATTTAATTTTTTAATTATTTTTATATATTTATAATTTTATTTATATATTTTATATATTTATTAATATATATTAATATAATTATATGTTGTATATTGATAATATATTATAATTTATAATTATAATATATTATAAATATCTTTATAATTTTTCTGCAACCCAGATATTTGTAATTTATATATATATTTATTTATCATATATAGAAGTATATAAAACATTATAGTATATTAATATCTTATATAAATATGTGTAGATATTTTATCTATTTATATAATTATATTTTATATAATTTTATTTATATAATTTTTCTGCAACCCAGATATTTATAATTTATATATATATGTTTATAATTTCTTATAAATATTATATTCATTTATGCGATTATATTTAATATCTATAATTATACAGATTGTTTCTCATTTTTGTTAGCCAGATATTTGTATTTTATATATCTATATACAGGTGCCGTGGTGTCAAGGCCAACGCAGCTGATCCGAGGGGAGCTCCACGGCTCTGTCACCGTCCTGTGCCCCTCTGGGGACACCCAGAGCGACCGCCAGAGGTTCTGGTGCAAAGTGGGCAGAAGTGTCTGCACCTTGGCGGCCACCTCTGACGGCTTCGTGGGCACGAGGTTCCAGGGCCGGGTGGTTCTCACCCCTCGGGACACCTCTGGAGCCTTCAAAGTGCTGATGAACGACTTGAAGAAGGAGGACTCGGGGCTGTACCTGTGCGGGACACGGGGGCAGGACAGGCCGCAGGAGGTGGTTCTGCAGGTGGCCGCAGGTAGGACAGGGCACGGGGGGCTCAGCGCTGGGCGAGAGGTGTCAAACACTCACTGTGTGTCCTCCCCTGCAGCCTCCACCCTGCCCAGGAGACCCAAATTCCTCAGCGGCACCCTCGGGGGCTCCGTGTCCTTCCGGTGCCACCACGACCCCAAGGGGACCTACGAGGAGAAATACCTGTGCAGGTGGAAAGGAGGGAGCTGCCAGGTGCTGCTGGACCACGAGGGCTTTGTGCTGGAGCCCTACCGAGGGCGGCTGCAAATATCCAGCAGCGACCCCGAGCACGGGAGCTACACGGTGCTGCTGAGGCAGCTGAGGGACGAGGATGAAGGCTGGTACTGGTGTGGGGCCAGCAGCGGCCACTCGGAGCTCACGGCCCCCCTGAAACTGCTCATCCACAAGGGTAGGCGATGGGTGGTCCCCCCAAACCACCCCACACCCTGAGAAACAGCAGCTCTCCGTTTTCCTTTGGTTATCAGCAATGAAAGTGATGGTGAAGGATTTCAGGGGGTTTTCAGCTTTAAAAATTCCAGAAGGAAACATTTAAATTTTTTTTCCCGAAGAAATTTACTGGGTCTGGATGATGTTATTGATTATTTCTGATGCAAATTCCCCCAGGATGTGACATCCTGGTCCTGGCACGGGCAGCACAGGGCTCTGAAGAGAAGCTGAAGGTTCTCCTGCAGTTTGAGAAACTGCAGAGTGTAAACAGACAGATCCATGGAACTGCTTCTCTGGCAAAGGTAGAAGGAGAGGGATTAAAGTAGGAATATTTGCCCGGTATCCAGGTTTTCGTCAGTGTGCCTGTAGCACTCCAAGAACAGAAATGCCTGAGTTTGGTTTTTTTCCACACAAGATGCGAGGTGAAACGTGTAAATCTCTGCTAAATCTGACAAACGTTTCTGCCACAGGGTTAAAGCCTCAAAATCCTGTTTTCTGTAGGAACCTGCTGCTCAAGGGACCCAGGAACAACCAGGGCACCAAATCCTGCTGCCCTCAGCACAGCCAGGCACGTGGCAGAGGTGATGGGCACTGTCCCCAAGGCCACCACCATGAACAGCGTCCCCAAGGGCATTGCCAAGGGCACTGTCACCCAGGGCAGCAGCTCCCTGCTGCCCACTGCCACCTCTGCCACCTCTGCCACCTCTGCCACCTCTGCCACCTCCCCAGGTGAAACCTTTCAGGAGAGGTGAGTCCTCACCCACATCCTTGCTGGTTTACGCCCTGTCAGCCCCACTCCCCGGGCTCCTGTGGAGGCTGTGCCCAGCTGAGAACTCCTCCAGGAGCCACCAGAAGGGAGAGGGGGCAGCGAGGTCACCTCGTGTCTGTGCACACTTTGGACTTGTCCCTGACCCTCCTGTGGAGCAGATGCCAGAGTCAACAGCTGTGCTCCTGCTGTCTCCATGGGCTCAGGATGGGCTCAGGACCTTGGGAAAGGTGGCTGAGACTTGAGCAAGAGCCCTGGTGAACGTGTGGCTGCTGCACAGCCCAGGACACCCCTTCCCCAAGCCCTGCAGCTGCCAGGAGCCCAGGGGCAGTGCTGGGAGCTCACTGCTCAACCAGGAGTGAGTTTTGGGGGAGGTTCATCCAAAGGCTGGCGGTGTTCTGGCCAGGAATTATTCCCTGGTCGTTCTCCACGCCAGTTCTTGTGTCCTTTCCCGGCGGATTTGCCTGCTGTGCTCGCTGTGGGCAGCTCCCAGTTCTCCCCCAGCCCTGCTGAGGGGATCTGCAGCAGATGCAGCAGGAGTGGAATTGCAGGGTCAGCCAGAACCCAGCTGGGCAAAGTCCACAAATCCAGTTCCGTGCCCAGATGGACACCTCAGACTCACCTCCCCATGCCCGGCTTCCCCCAGGCCACATCTCCCCCTGGCAGAAAGAGGGAAGACCCCTTCCACAAATGTGAGGGTCGTAACCACTCACCCAAAGGATGAAGTGGTGAATTTGTGTTGTGCCAACAGCTCCTTTTCCCTTTGGAAAAATTTCCCTGTCATCTGATTCAGCTGGCAGCACAAACCCCACACATGGAGATCACTTCCTCATAAGCCAAACTCCCGATCAAATTATTTCAACTTCCCTTGACTCTGTTGACTTTTGTTTGATTCAGCCAGAGTTTACAGCTCCTTGGTGCTTTTTAGTGTGAAAACAAGCCCCTGCACGAACCACAGAGGTGACTCCAAACCTGATTGACTCCTGGTGCTTCATCTCCCCAGCTCCTCAGGAGACCCACGGCTGCTCCCAGTGGTGTTACCAGTTCTGCTGATCTGCATCACCATCGCCCTCCTCGCCCTGGCCAAAATCAAGTTTCGAAAGCAGACAGGTAAATTGGCCAGGCAACACCTTTTGGGGTTGGGTTTTTTTTAGGGGGGATTTTTAGGTTTTTCAGTGGTTGTTTTGCAAGGGCTTTGCCTGTGGTGTCCAAGGGCTGGAGTCTGGCCCGTGGAATATTTCCATCTCCCAGACACGTGTCCATCCTGCAGCTGCAGAACGTGGCTGGAGCTGCAGGCAAAGTCCTTGAGAAGTTGTTTGGTTTTGTTTCAAACGTGCTTGAAGGCAAAGCAAACGAGGGAAATGGAAACCCTGCTGAAAGCAAGGCTGAGGTTTCGTGCAGAGAGGATTTGTGGCTCCATGGGTGATGGAAAATCTGGAGGGAAGGACCTGCGTGGTGTGAGTGGCTTCACTCTGGGCAGCTTCTGGGACCAAATCCTGCTCGTTCTGTGAAAAACTGACAAAGACAGGCCCAAAAAATCCCTCCTAATAACTGATTTGCAAAGATACCTGCATCTGTCCTAATCCAGACCGTGATACATCCACAGAAATAAAATTTAGGGACAGAAAAACCTCTGGCGATGACAGCGGTGAGGGGAAACACATCACTCACAAGAAGGAAACTGTGAAATAATGGCCTCATTTGGTGTCTGGGATACCTAAAAAGATGCCAGTGGGTGTGTTTTATTTTAAAGGAGAAGGAAGAAGCACCACGGGGAGCCTGGAGGCAGCTTTGGGCCGTGCTGGGCTGAGCCCTGGGAGGGAGGAAAGGATGGAGGAGAGCCCAGGAGCAGGAGAGGAGCAGGAATTCCGGATGGGCTCTGGCAAATGTAGGTGGGTGTTGGCTGAAACTGCCGCTGCAGGCCTCATCTCCCCTTGGTGAGAGAGAATAAACCAAATTTTAAGCAGGGATTTTTAATTTGTGGCTTAGTAAGGAAAACACCTCGACAGGAGAGGCACCAGGTTTACAGTCCAGGAATTACAATCCACAGTCCAAAAATCACATTCTGCTGCCAAAGTGTTGCCTTTACTACTTCCCCAGAAATGTTAAGCCACGGATTTCATAAGACTTGGATTAAATCCTACATAAAGTTTATATATTTATTGTAGGGCCGATTATCATTTTTGTTTGCAAGCAGTAAAGCTGTTATCACTCTTCCTGCCTCTCGCAGTAAATTCTGATTCCTTATCACCTTTCTCAGCATTACACAGAAGTAATTATTGTTCACTGTGTTGCAACTGTGTCATTCTCTTTTGTTCTATTGTGCAGGACAATCTCTGGAATCCTTGGAAATATCAGGATGACCAGCTTCTATGTAAGAGATTGTTGATGCTTTTTTTTTTGAGAAAAGCTCCTGTAAAAATCATCTGAGAAAATACTTCGAAGTGTGTCTAATGTGTGGGAATTTGTGGCAGTGAGAAGGATTCCACTGGAAAAAAAAATTAAGTGGATTAGTGGCTCAGAAATTTGGTGATTTCATGTTCTCACTCCAATGCACTCAGAGCCAACAGGGGTCTTCTGGTATAAAAGAATATAAAGAATAGAATATAAATATTCTGTATTTAATGTAGAACAGAAAGAAAAATATACAGATATTAAGGTAAGATATAAATATAAATGTAGATATAGATAATAGAAAGAAAAATATAAATGTAAATATTAGAATAGAAATATAAATGTAAAGAATAGAAAGAAAACATGACACCTCCCCTAAAGCCTCGAAAATAAACTGCCAACATTCTGTGAAAAAACTCCTAAAAGGGAGAATGAAGCCCAGAAATTTTTTGTGCCTTTTCCTTCTCTTTACTGAGCAGGAGGTTGACTCCAGAACTTGGGATTCTCCACTTTTCTGTTCTCAGAACTCCTTAAAACATCATTTAAAACACCGAGTTAGGCATAAACCCAGAAACACCCATGAAATGACTTCTACAAATACGGAGAGGCAATGCCAGATCACAGCTTCTCTCCTCTTTCATTATTTTACAGTTGCCTTTTGGGGAAAAGTTACTTATCAGGGTGCCTGAGGAAGACCTGAGCCAGAACCTTCTGTGAAAACCCCTGGGTCCCTGAGCTGGGAATTTTCTCTGTGGAAAGCCAAGCCCCCAACACCTCCACTGCTCTCCTCAGGACCCAAATCCCCTCTGCTGAGAGCTGAACGCCCACACTGCCCAAACTGCTCCGTGTTCTGCAGCAGAAGCAATAAAATAAAGCACCTGAAGCCAGTTATGTGTGGGTTGTTTCCCTGAGGGAAGGGTAAAGCTGGGGAGGAGTGGGGAAGGATAAACCTTTGTGGCTTCAGGGTTGCCCGTATTGGAGGATCACAGAATGGTTTGGGATGGAAAGGATCAGGCTGCTCAAAAAAATAAAGTATTTTCTGTTTCTTTCTTTTAAAAAATCCTGATCCACGGAGCTGTTTTTCAACACTTAAACCACGTCTCGTTGCAGTTTCTCAGACACCCACATTCCCAAGGGCTGTTTTTTCCTTCACCTCTGCTGCAGGGACATCCAGAGCTCCAGAACCAGCTCAGACTCAGCCCAAACACAGCCCAGCCCCGAGCAGCAGCACTGCTCTCATTCTCAGGTCGTGGTTCATGCTGCAATTTGCGCTCCTCAAATAAAAGCAATCCGAAGGTTGTTTGTTTTCTGGAGATGCCAAAACGTTTTGGAACCTGTGACTTGGCAGGGAAACGTTTCCTCGTGTGCTTAAGCAAGGAAATAGATTTCAAATATATTTGCATGAGGCAAGGGATTGGTTTTACTGGAAACCATGAGGGTGAAAAGGGGGGTTTGGTTTAAAAAAAAAACCTGTTCATTCACCTTGGATTCACTTTTCCTCCTCGAGATGCACCAGCAGTTACAGGTTCCCATATTTCTGCCAGGTTTTGCTCTGCCCATGGCGATCCCACCTTCTTCTGCAAGGTGTCAAAACCACATTTCCACCCCTCTGCAGGATCCAGGGACGCTGATCCTGAGGGATCCATGGCTGGGAGAGTGGGAGCTGCAGGAGAGCAAACACAGCTGTGTGCACTGTGGTCCAGCCAGCACAGCTCAGCGGCCATGAGGCAAACAAAAATAATGCCAGAATTACCTGGGGAGGGTTTGGGATGGCCAGGGAACAGCACTGGGGGGACGCTTCCACAGGATCAGGGTTTGTTCCCATCCAGGAGAGGGGCTGGGGGCTGTTCTCTCAGGCCAAGATCCCCACCAAGCACAGCAACAGCCAAGAGCTCCTTCATCACCCCAACAGCTCCTTCCTCGCCCCAAGAGCTCCTTCCTCACCCCAACAGCTCCTTCCTCACCCCAAGAGCTCCTTCCTCACCCCAACAGCTCCTTCCTCACCCCAACAGCTCCATTTCTCATCCCAAGAGCTCCTTCCTCACCCCAAAAGTTCTATCCTCATCCCAAAAGTTCTTTCCTCATCCCAAGAGCTCCTTCCTCCTTCTTGCTCATTGCACTGGATGGGCACTGGCTGGGCATTAGCTGGACAGTGGCTGGACAGTGGCTGGACAGTGACTGGGCGTTGGGTGGGCAGTGGATGGGCATTAGCTGGACATTAGCTGGACATTAGCTGGACAGTGGATGGGCAGTGGCCAGGTACTGACTGGACACTGACTGGGCACTGTCTGGGCATTGACTGGGCATTGGGTGGGCAGTGGATGGGCATTGACTGGGCACTGTCTGGACACTGAGTGGACATTGGCTGGACACTGACTGGGCACTGTCTGGGCATTGACTGGACAGTGTCTGGACACTGACTGGGCATTGACTGGACACTGAGTGAACATTGGCTGGGCACTGACTGGGCACTGTCTGGGCATTGGTTGGGCAGTGGATGGGCATTAGCTGGACATTAGCTGGACATTAGCTGGACAGTGGACGGGCAGTGGATGGGCAGTGGCCAGGTACTGACTGGACATTGGTTGGACATTGAGTGGGCATTGACTGGGCACTGACTGGACATTGGCCGAGCACTGACTGGACACTGTCTGGGCACTGAGTGGACATTGACTGGACACTGACTGGGCATTGACTGGACACTCTCTGGACACTGACTGGACACTGACTGGGCATTGACTGGACACTGTCTGGGCACTGTCTGGGCAGTGGCTGCCCGGCCCTCCCGTGGGCAGGGCTCACCTGGCAGCGCTGCTGGACGTTGTTCCTTTAAGGCACTGCCGGAGGGAATGCAGGGCTAAAGGTGCCGGGAGTATTTAAAGCCGGCTGGCACTGCCACAGCCCCGTGGGACAGGGACACGGGACACTCACAGCAGCTCCCAGGAGTGCCAGGAGGAGCCCGGAGTGTGAGTAAAGCTGCTTTGGCATCTTTGGGAATGCACAGCCTTTTGTGGGGCCGGGCTGGGATGGGGAAGGAGAAGAACACGAGTCCTGAGCCACTTTTGGGGACCCTTCCTCACACGGGAA
Source organism: Sylvia borin (assembly GCA_014839755.1). Lineage (NCBI taxonomy): Eukaryota > Metazoa > Chordata > Aves > Passeriformes > Sylviidae > Sylvia > Sylvia borin. The sequence continues at coordinate 5,462,331 of CM025980.1, read as the reverse complement.
GGAAGGTTTGGAATATTTTGCATTCAGAGCTCACTGGTGGGAGGCTGATTTCTTCTGAAAGACCCATTAGGAACAGGCTTATGGCAGTTATGGTTTCTTCTCTGCAGCAGATTTTTAATACTTAGTTTCTGGGAAAAAAAACCCTGATTGATTATCATTACAATACTTGCATTAAGTTTTATCGCAGGAAATAAAAGTTAGTAAATATTACTACAGTAATCTAAATTTTGCAGTTCAGCCTGAGATCTTTAGTAGTTTTTGAGCCCCAATAGGCAGGTTTTGAAATTTTAGAAGAGAATTGCTGCAGTTGTGTCCTAAAGGAGCTGCTTTAGAAGGTGCCCGAGAAGTTTGTACTGTTATAAAAAGATAAATAGAACCTGAAGCTGAAATGAATGGGCTGGATGTGGTCTCCTAAAAGTGAAATCAGAGGAGCCTGGCAGAGCCCTGTCCCGCTCAGACCAGTCCAGGTGTGAGTCCCACACACCTGAATTCCTGCTCTGCAAAGAGAAATGTATTAAATCCTATAGATTTAATACATTGCTGAAGTACAAATAACCATCACCTAATTGCAATTGTTAATGAATGCACACTGGCACCATCCATCCCTGCAGGCTCTTGGGCCAGAGGGCATTCCTGCTCCTTGCAGGGAGAGGAGAATTAAATTGAAATAATTTAATAGTGCTGAAGTCGGTTTCACTTTCCAGCCCAAGAAACAAATGAACTGTGAAGGTCTGATCTGAAAGGCAACAAGTGGGTGAGTGGAGGATCAGAAAGGAGCATAAATTCAGGTCTCAGGTTAGTGTAGAGTGGATCCAACAGCTGAAAGGAGCACAAACTGGGCCAGCAGCACAGTCTCCGCTGGGATCTCAATCACTGCCATGAGCTGCCTTTTATTCTGTTTAATTTCTTCTCTGAAATATGTTGCTCGTGTCTTTAACTGATACAAATATTCTTAGTTCAGAGAGCCCCAAGCACTGTAGGTATTCATAAAAACTGCTGATTTTTGCTAAATCCTGATAACCTTCAGCAAGTTCTACCTAAGTGCTTCTGCATCACCAAACGAGCTCCTCCTATTTATTCCATCAACACTGTAAAGGAGGCATCTGCTTGGAACTGGAAATGTTGATTTTCTGCACGAGTTTGGGTCAGCTCGATCTTTTACCTGGAAGCTGATTACTCATTCTTAACCCCATGAGAATGGGGTGAGTTGGTGGCTTTTCCCTATCCCACTGCAGCAAATAAAACCCATGGCAAGGCAAGACCAGCAGTGACCTTGATGGGCAGCTGGAGATGGGAATAATCCAGCCCTGTGCAGGATGAAATTTGTTGCTGTGCCCTTTGTGTGGGCACAGGAGCCTCCAGCACCTCCTCAGACCACAACCCTCTCTACAGCAATTTGCATCTGCACAGCTCCTTCCCCAGAGGTCAAAAGGATTTGAGGGGGAAAGTATCACCTAGATATAAAATACATAGAATATATGCAATATATTACCTCTATGCTATTATTTCTCAACTATTTGGACAGCAGCAAGCATTCCACAAAAAGCCAGAAGGGTTTTCCCAGGCTGGGATGACAAATGTCACCATTAAACTTTGGTGTTTTGTCAATCCCATGGCACGGCCTTGACGTTGGTCATTGTCAGAAGTTAATATCTAATGGGCTGGACTGGGCTGATCCCTGGCAATCCCTGCAGCTGGAATTCAGCAGAATTTGGGAATTGGACTCTGGTTTTCAGACAGAGCTGAAGCTGCTGGCTCAGGTTTGCACAGCTTGGGGGTCAGGTCCTGGTCTCTTCCAAATCATCATAAACCTAAAGATCATCCTCCTCAGGACTGACAGAATCCCAAAGGCACAACAGGAACGTGGGGTAAGTCCTGTAGTGGATGAGATTTGGAAGAGGCAGCCTGGCCAGACAGCACTGCTGCTGGAAACCTGGAGAATATCAACATTTAGGCATAAAATATCACTGAAGAGGAAGGTGATGGTCCCAAGCCAGCTCCAGAGAAGTGACCATCAGCCAGTTTTAAGGGTAAATCTATCTATCTATCAAGAGGGACTGGCTGAGGGGGTCTGCCCTCCCCAGGGCTGCACACACAGCACTAAAATGTCCTTGTCACCCAGTGAAGCTGCAGTGGGGTTTAGAACCCTGTACCAAATCAAAACAGGGTGTTATTCATCCTCAGGACCACATGAAGACAACATCACCAACAAAAAAAAATCTGTCCTGAGTTGGAAAGCAAGAGGAAAGGTCATTATGTTGCAATTTTTCCATTTACATTTGAAGAGCATCTGAGAAAACAGGGCTGGAGCCAGCTCAGAGCTGTGGGTGTTGGTGGTGCAAGAGCACAGGAACCACTGGTTTGGGCAGGCAGAGATCTTGGTAACCCTTCCAGAGCTGACAGAACAACGTGGGCTGCACCCCCAAAAACCAGATGAACTTATTGAAGAAATCAGAAAAACATTATTTCAACTTTGTCAGAAACAGGCAAGGCTGAACTGGGTCGTGCTTGCACCACAGGCTGGAGGGCAGCGAGGTGACCATCAGGAGCTGCTGACAGCCAGGGGCAAACATCAGGGCCCCCTTTGTGCCACGTTGTTTGCTTTCTGCAGATTTTGTTATGTTTGCCTCGCTGGCTACTTCTGGGATGTGTTTGAAAGAGAATTTTTCATGCTCAGTGAGTTAATAATTAGCCACGGACAAGTGGCCATTGAGCAAGGAGAAATCACAATACAAGGAAGAGGCACAACAGAACACCTTTCATCTTAACAGGGAAATAAAAGCTTTTCTTCTTCTGCCGGGAATTACCCTCAATAAAATTGTGTCACTTGATGCCCTGAAATCAAATTCCTCTGATTTGTTTAGAAGGGTTTTCCTTGGCACCTCTCATCAGCTCCTGTGGGTGCCCTCTATGAACCTGGAATGGGCAGGTGGATCAAGAGGTGTGCTCAGGAAATGCACATGAAGTCTGATTTTTGGGGCAGCAGAGCTGAGGTGAATCCCTACAGCTCGCTCAATTCCCCGGCAGCTGAGGGAAGAATTAAAAGGCAGAGGTGAAAACAGCACCCTTTTTCTCTTTCCTGTGTCCTTGGAGAGAGCAGGGAAGCAAAGAGAGTCACTAATTAATTACAGGCTCCAGTCAGGAATTGTGTGACACAGGGAATATTGGGATGTGATCCATGGGCAGCCCCGTTCCCCATGCACCAACCCAGACAAAACCAAAAATATCAACTCCCAACTTTCCATTCCAATTCCTCAACACGAGCAATTAAACCCCAAATTTCTCTCTCCTTCACGTAGCCACAACTCTCACATCCTCCAACACGAAGATTATTAGATGTTCAACATTTTGTGAATGTGGTTATTTAAGACTTTCCACATCTTTTGCAGGGAATGAGAGAAAAATGATGCTACTGGCCTTCATCTTCCTGCTCGCCTTGCTCCCAGCTGGGTCTGCAAGAGGCAGACACCTCCCCAAGGCAGCCAGTGAGTGTCACCCCCTGGGACACAGCTTTTGGGGGGCCAAGGACCACAGGTGGCACTGGGAAAACGGGGAGGAGGGTCTGGGTGATGCCTTGGGAGGGATGAGCTGGAGCAGAGACTGGACAGAGCCAGAGAATAAAGGAGAGATTTATTGAAAGGTCTTTAAGGATCCACCTTGGGCAGGACAAGAGCCTGGCCAGGGCTGCACCCAAAATGGGCACAAAATGGTCATAAAATGGACACAAAATGGACCCAAAATGGGCACAAAATGGACCCAAAAAAATGGTCATAAAATGGACCCAAAATGGACAAAAAATGGTCACAAAACGGACCCAAAATTGGCACAAAATGGACACCCGGTCACGAGGTCTCACACTTTTATAAGTTTTGGTCCATTTGCGTATTTGGGTTTAATTGTCCAATTCTAGCTCCAGGCTGTGAGGTCCCATCCTTCTTGTTCCTCCCTTCAGCCCACCCTTGTTTGTGCTTGTGGGGCTGAAAACTCGTAACCATTGTCCCTGGTGTCCACCTGGGAAAGGATTTGTTTTGTGTCCCTGCTGTGTGCAGAGCCGAGTGACACTGACTGTGAGCTCAGAGCTGCTCCCTGGGCACCACAGAACCTGAATCACATGAGAGCTGAATTTAAAGCCCGTGTGGCACTCGGGGCACTCACACCCTGCCCGTTGTCCCCGCAGTCTCCAGCCCCGTGTTTGGCCCTCGGGAGGTCCAGGGTGTGCTGGGCGGCTCAGCCACTGTGAAATGCTTCTACCCTCCCACCGCCGTGAACAGACACGACAGGAAATACTGGTGCAAGCTGCAGGGCTCCAAGTGTGTCACCGTGGTGTCCTCGAACTACGTGGCTCCTGGCTACCAGGGCAGAATCTCCCTCGTCGACCACCCGGAGGCAGAAAACTTCCAGGTCAACATCTCGGCGCTGGGGCTGGGGGACGCCGGCACCTTCCAGTGTGGCGTGGGGGTCAACGGCAGAGGGCTGTCCCACACGGTCACTGTCACTCTCGTTGAAGGTAATCACCACCTTGGGGCTCCCTAAAACACCGTTTTCTTGGAGGTTTTTCCCCCCCTTTCCCTTTTAAATGATGGCCTGAGAGCCGCAGGGGCTCTCAGGGGAGTTTGATTTCAGCCCCTGCCTGTCCCTGTGCACAGACCCGAGTGAGGCAGCTGAGCTCTTCTACGTGAAGCTCCACAGCACCTGGACAGTGTCCTGCAGCTTCGGGGTGGGCACTGAGTCCCTCAGGAAGTACCTGTGCAAGAAGGAGACGGGAGGCTGCCGGAACATCGTGGACAGCCATCAGAACATCGATCCGGATTTCCAAGGGAGAATTCTGCTGACTTTTGAGAAGCATTCAGGCACCTTCAGTGTCACCGTGACTCAGATGGACTGGGAGGACACGGGCCTGTACTACTGTGGGGCCGGTGAATATGGGGAGGGCAGCAATTCGAAGGAGCTGGACGTGTTTGTCTACGAGGGTGAGCTGTTCCCAAGGTGTCTTCCCCTTCCTCTCTCCTTCCCTTCAGAAGCATGGCCAGCAGTCTCATTTATTTAGCAAGAACTTGAATTTCTCTTTGCTGTTATCCTATTCTCTCATCTACACACTTCTTTCTGTTCATTTAACCACCTGTAATGTGCTAAACCATCACTGAAATAAGGCTTGGATCCACACTTCACCCTCCCAGAAGTGGATAGCTCTGTTCCCCAGCCAAAAACTCCCAGAGACAAATTCCAGCCCCTCAGTCTGAGGCAAGCAAGCTGCCTCTCCAAGCCCCCAGTTCCTTAAACCTCAAGCTGACAGGTGTAGGTGGTCCCTCCAGCAAAAGGAACAAAGCTTTGCGATATTTGTCCACAAAGCCAACAGCACTCAGTGAATTTGGGGAAAAGCAAGGCCTGACTGACCCTTTAGGATCAATTCCCACCAGTGCCAGGAGCAGCTCCTGATGTTTGCACCCCTGAGCTTTGCCCAGCCTTCCTTTAGCCACAGCAGCTTTGTTTGACCTGAAAATGCCGATTTTCTTGGGAGAGTGCCCCACAGACTCTCATAACCTCTCATTTCATTCTTCCCAACAGACAAAAACTTCCCTGTGTTAAAGACCAAGGTAATTGGAAAGACTGGAGGTTCAGCAACCTTCGAGTGCCTCTTTGATCCTCTAATGAAATCCTCCACGAGGTTCTGGCGCAAGCTGAGGCAACAGGGAGGGTATGAGACCATCATAGACAACATCGGGTTCGTCAACTACAAGTATGAAGGAAGAGTGGCCATGTTTGAGAACCCTGGAAACAAAACTGTCACCGTCATCCTGAACCAGCTGCAGGCCAAGGACGAGGGCTTTTACTGGTGCATGTCAAATGAGCTGAAGGAGCAGCAATCCTCAACAGAACTGAAGGTGGTAGAAGGTAAGAGCCGTGCCCTGGGAAGTTCTCTGCAGGTACAGAACCACCCCAAGTGAGCAGTGTGGCTTTTTGGGAAGAGACGTGAGCCCCGAGCCTGGACTCACCCCAGCAGCTTTAAAACCGAGACAGAAAAGTTTCAGTCTTGTGGGAGTGCTCTCACAGAAAATTCTCGTGAAGGATTTCTTAAGCCTTGCAGGAAAAGAAGCACCTTTAGTGTTAATTCAGCATTTTTAGTGTTAATTTAGCAACTCAAGGAGCCCTTTCCCTCCAAGCTCCATCCCCAGCAGCACCACTACCTGCTAAATGCCATCCCCACCCCAAAAAGGGAAAATCCTGAGATCCCCAGCCATGTTCCCTGTGGGAAATGGATTTGTAGGGAACTTTCACAGCCTGACAGAAGGCTCACGCAGTCTCGTGCATCCACAAGCAAACTCTGGGATAAAGTGTGCTGACTTCGAAAGGCCATGGGATAGGACAGACATTGCTGAGAGAGAAATTGAACTTCAAACGATGGCCTTGTGAATAGACTGGATACTTCAGAGAAATAGAACTGTGAAAGATGTATTGTAGCAAGACCAAGTGGGGTGAAATAATAGGTGATTTGTGTTAGAAGTATTAGCATAGGTTATATGGGTAGATAGGTATTAGAATTGTGTAGCAAAAGCTAATAGGGTGAAAAAGATGTATAAGGCATTGTAACAAAGAAATAGTTTGGCTTCTGATTTTGATAGCGTGAATTGTGACACCTGTACCTTCTCATGAGAGTGAAAACAGAAGAAAATCTTTTGAAACGCCTCTCAGGAGCCCCATCTCTAGGTCAGAAAGAGGTTTTTCTCCCAACACCCTGCAGCGCTGATGCCCTGTCTGCCCTCACAGGGACACCCGCCCTGTCGGGAGAGAAAACAGTGGAGGCACTGCCGGGCTCTCGAGTGGATTTATCCTGCTCCTACCCCTGCCAGTACTACTCCTACGAGAAATACTGGTGCAAGTGGAACTCCACGGGCTGCTCCATGCTGCCGGGGCAGCAGCAGGGTGTGCCGGGCCCGGCTGCCAGCTGTAACACCTCCGCCAGGACGATGCTGCTCACCTTCGACCCGCTCACCGAGGATGATGAAGGCTGGTACTGGTGCGGGGTGAAGCGCAACGGCGCCTTCGGGGAAACCATGGCCGTGCAGCTGCTGCTGAGCTCAGGTGAGCTCCGGGCAGGGCTTTTTCTTGTTTCTCCTTGTGCCCGCGGAGGGCTCTCCATCACCGCTAGGCTGCAGCAGCTCAAAGCAGAAGCGCTGTCGCCCCGCGGCATCGCGGCTTCCATCGGAGCAGTTTGCCTTCGGTGTTTTCATCCGCTCCCTTTTGACTCCCCGGTCATTAAAAAAAAACAACACCAAGTCTAGAATTCACCTCTTCCCACACCAGTTTTACTTTTAACCCCTTGCTGATGAATTGTGCCTATTGGACAATGTTTAGTTTAGGCAGCGTCTGGCTTTACCTCGCAGGTAAAGAATCGATCAGGTTCTGAGATCTTGCTCCAGGGAAGTTTTTATCTTAATAAATAGGGGCAGGAGGGGCTGACACCGACAGCACGGGGCTGAGTCTCAGCTTTGGTGGGACATTTTGGAATTTGAATCGTTTTGAGGGAGAGGAATATTGTTAGAAGCAGAGAAAGGGTAGAGCCCTGGGTATGGGATGTTTCCCCATCCTGAGTGGGTGATGGCCAGAGTGAGAACAGTGGAACAGCCTCGTTTCATTGCTTTTGCTGGGCAGGGAGCCAGGAATAAAAACAAAGCAAGGATGCAAAATTCGATCTGGAAATATTAGAGGCAGAAGTTAGAAGTGAAAGCCTTTTTACTTAGAAATGCAAGACTTTTTTCAGAAGTTCATGGGCAGAGAGATCCTACTGGAGATTCCTGCAGTAAATTATTTGCTGTGAGAGCATCTGGGGCCCTGAATCCCCGTTTTGAGGAGCCTCTCACGGAAAGCCAAACCCCACGGCAGCTCCACATCCACCAAACACACCGCAGCAGTTTTTGTGCCCAGTTCTCATACTGCTGCTCTCTAACCCCTCTCCTTCCCGGGGACACGCAGGGGATGATGCCAAGCACAGCCCAGAGCTCCTGGAGGTTGATTCCAGCCGTGATTCTGGAGCTGTTCCCCCAGGAGGAGCCTACAGCGACGCTGAGGTGCGGAAAGGAGCTGCCCCAGAAAGGTTGGTTCTCTCCAGCCCCTGCCATTTGTCCTTTTTTGTGGGGTTTACACGAACCCGTTGTGTTTGTGCACCCTGTGTGTGTTGTTTAGCAACACACACAAAAAAACTTATCCCCAAAGAGCTTCGCTCTAAATGTCAGAGAAGATAAAAAGTGACAGCAAAGGGCGAGATGACTCATAATTGACCTCCAATTCAAGAAAATAGTATTAGAAGGAAATTATTAAAGAACAAAGGAACTACTTGAAAGTATTTCTGTTATTATTAGAGAATTTTCCTTCACGTATTTATAACCAAGCTGCTGATGTAGCTGTTTCAGCCCGACCTCAAGCCTGTGTTTTTATTTGGGTTTGATTGAATTCTATGTGCTAGAACCCAGTTAATTGATTGAATTGCACCGTGCTCACTCAGAATTACCATCCTACCCAAATTTACCCTGCTGGATTTTCACGTGCATCAATGAAAATCTCTCTCCCTGTGTTCCAGCCCTGATGAAAGCCGTGGCTCCAACACTCTGGCCTTGGTGCTGGGGCCTCTTGCTGGCCTGATCCTCATCGTGGTGACAGCTTTTGCCATTGTCAAATACAGGCAGCTGAAGAGATCCGGTGAGTCCCTGCCTCTCTGGGCTCCCAAGAAACTGCAGCAGCATTGAGTTAAAGCAACACCCAAAGTGCTGGGCTGAGCTGCTCCCCTGGCACCACACCTGGACAGGCAGGAAGGTCCCTGCTCCTTCTGTGACCTATCCAGAGAGCTCCAAACTCCCTGTTCCTTCTGTGACCCATCCAGAGAGCTCCAACACCCTGATCCTCACCCTGTCGCAATCCAGAGAGCTCCAAACTCCCTGTTCCTTCTGTGATCCATCCAGAGAGATCAAACTCCCTGCTCCTCACACTGACCCATCCAGAGAGCTCCAAACTCCCTGTTCCTCACACTGACCCATCCAGAGAGCTCCAAACTCCCTGTTCCTTCTGTGACCCATCCAGAGAGATCAAACCCCCTGTTCCTCACACTGACCCATCCAGAGAGATCCAACACCCTGATTCTCCTGTGACCCACCCAGAGAGCTCCAAACTCCCTGCTCCTCCTGTGACTCATCCAGAGAGCTCCAGACTCCCTGTTCCTCACACTGACCCACCCAGAGAGCTCCAATTCCCAGAATGTCCAGGCTGGGACAGAGCCCAACCCTCCGTGGGCTTTGCCTGTTGTGTCACAGCTTTGATGGCACTGAGGGTCTGGGTCTTGATGTGCTTCATTAATGTTCTCCCGCCCACCCTGAGCGAGACCTGAGGGGTTTTCCTCCTCCCTCTCTCCAGACCTGGTGTCCGTGGGGAGCTACAGGACCAACATCAGCATGTCAGACTTCGAGAGCGTGAGGGACTTCAGTGCCAGCAACGGCGCCAAGGAGATCCAGGAGACCCCCGTGGGAGGGGATGGTGAGTGGCTGACCCCAGCGCAGCCCCGGGGTCAGGGGCAGCCCGAAATACCCCACAAAAGCCCCAGAAACAGCCACTGGCCCCTCCCCAACACCTTCCTTTCTCTGCCTGCAGAGTTCGTCACCACCACGGACACTCAGGAAAGCGCTGCTGACACAACGAAGGCAAAAAGGGTAAGAGGAGGCAGGAGAGAGGCCACTGACCTGGGAGACGTGGCCACAGCCCTGCAGTCTGTCCCAAAGGGGCTGTCTCCTCCCCGGGGCTTTATTTCCACCCAGGTGCTCTCGGTTTTCCCCGGATCCAGCCCCCGGGGGTGGGTCTCAGCCCTGTCCTGACTCCCTGCTTTAGCAGAGACATTCTCAGCGGCCACTTGGCTCCAAGAAACAAACCAAGGCAGCCCCAGGCAGCGTCAGGAAGGTTGGGTTTGTAGCAGAAATATGAATCACTGGGATAAGCAGATGGCTGGGAACCAGCACACCCCACTCCTCAGGAGTTCAGGGGGCACAGGGAGGGCTCTGCCACTGCAAGGGCTGAGATTTGCTGTGATCTCTGCCTCTCCCTAATTTTCCCTGCCTTTCCCTAGTTTCCTCTTCCTCCCCTGCCCCTGGGTGAGGTCAGGGTCCAGTGGCACCATTTGGCAGGAGCTGCAGGTGCCAGAGTCTGTGTTTTCCAAGGTCCCCACCAAGAGGAGAGGTGTAGGTGATGTGTCAGGAGCTGAGCTGGAGCAATCAAGGGAACTGCCAGGACACCAATGAAGCTTTAGTACAGGGGAGATGAGTGCCAACACCCAGGGACAGCCTTGACAAGGAATCCCAAACGTAACAGCTTCTGGGATGCTCCCGGGATGATGCTCTCATGCCCCGCTGGATTGTCCCACTCCTCCAGCGTTACCCTGGGATATCCACAAAGGTGTCATCGCCTCATCCCTGACTGTGTCCTCCTGTCCTTCCCAGAGCTCCAAGGAGGACGCTGAGCTCGCCTACTCCTCCTTCCTCGTCACCTCGGACACCATCGCCCAGGCCAGCTCCGGAGGGGACAGCGCTGTCCCCAGCGTGTCCCCACCCCAGGACTGAGTCTGAGTGGGAGGACAGCGCTGTCCCTGACTGTCCCCACCCCAGGACCGCGTCTGAGGGGAGGGGACAGCCCCTGGCTCTACCTTGAGGATCACAATCTCGGCAAGCAACACTGTTCATCGCTCCCACAATTCGCTGTAGCTTGAGCTTTTGGGGGTTTTTTTCTGCTAAAATTCAGCTTCAAGTGGTGATTTAGGAGGAATGGTTTGATGCTAAAGGGGCTGGACTGGAAATGCAGGTCTGAGCCAGGAGGTTGGGCTGGGAAACAGCAGGAACTCAAGTGGCTCATCCCACCACTAGCCCCAGTTCCTCCACTGGGCTCTCACAGGTCAGAAGTAGCATTGTAGATCAAAAAAAAATTTAAAAAAATATTAAAAATTAATAAAAAATTAAAATCCATTTTCTTTTGAAGACAGCTGGAAAACCCTTTAGAGCAGTATCTGATGCTTTTGATTCCTCCAAGCTTTCCTGACCCGAGGGCAGCACCTGCAGACCAGACACGTCTGGAGTGTTCGTATGCTTGGGCAATATAGATTCCTGTGGCTTTCAGCAGTCTGGGGAACTCGGGGTCTGTGGGATATCACAGGAGAGCCCACCCAGAGGGGAACAGAAAGAGTGGGAAAAGCTGAATATTCCCTCGATAAAGCAGTGTGGGAAGCTGTAATGACAAAGAGCTGACGAGGGCAGGCTGGGTCGGCTGGCAGACACCGAGTTCCACCGAGGACCAACACTAATTACTCCTGAATCGTGAATTCCGCTGAGGATAAACCACAAATCATTCCTGAACTGGGGACTTTCAGTGCTGGGATGAGCAGGGCAGCACCTCCCAGGATTCTCACATCCACATGGCACCTTCCTGCCAGAGGTGGGGCTCACCTGCCGAGTCCCCTCTGCGGCGGTGGGAAGGGGTCTGGACCTCGGGAAAGGCGTGGAGGGGCAGGGACAGACCCCTGGAGGGACAGGGACAGATCCCTGGAGGGACAGATCCCTGGAGGGGCAGGGACAGGGACAGACCCCTGGAGGGGCAGGGACAGATCCCTGGAGGGGCAGGGACAGATCCTTGGAGGGACAGGGACAGCTCTGTGGAAGAGCAGGGACAGATCCTTGAAGGGACAGATCCTTGGAGGGACAAGGACAGGTCCCTGGAGGGGCAGATCCCTGGAGGGGCAGGGACAGATCCTTGGAGGGGCAGCTCCGTGGAGGGGCAGGGACAGGTCCCTGGAGGGGCAGATCCCTGGAGGGGCAGGGACAGACCCCTGGAGGGGCAGGGACAGCTCCGTGGAGGGGCAGGGACAGGGACAGATCCGCGCCCGCCCGGAGCCGCTGGAAGGAAGGCAATACCTGACTCAGGTGAGACGGGAAAGGCGTGAGCCTGGAAAGCATCCCCGGCGGGCGGCAGAGACACGAGAACGTTCGCTCGGGTTTGGAAATCTCCGAGAGGAGAAAATCCCTTTTGCTCTCCCTTTGCAAATCCTCTTCCTCCTTCTGAGCCCTTCCCCAGCTCCGCTCCTCCCTCGCTGCCCTGGGAGCGGCCGGAGCTGCGGGAGAGGAGCAGGAGCTGACAATGAGGGTGGGCTGAGCATCCTGCAGCCCTCCTGCACCCCTCGGCTGTTCGCTGTGCCCCCCGCTGCTGGCACCTCCAGCTGGCATCTCCTTTTCCAAAAGGGAACGGCCCCCGGCTGCTGCAGCGGGGAGAGAAGTGTCAGACCCCCGGGTTGGGTGAAAACACGGGTCCAGGCAGGGAGCGGGGGGTGCAGCACACAGGGTGCGATCCATGGCTGGGAGCGACTGGAATGGTTGTGACATCAGCTGAAAGTGTGGAATGAAACCCTCAAAATGTGATCCAGAGCGCACAAAGGTCCACGAGGAGCTCAGCAGCAGCCCCTGCTCCTTCCCCAGAGGATTTCCTGCGGTCAGGGACGAGCTGTGGCACTTCTCTCCATCCCAGCATCACTCCCAGGGGCTGTTCCTCAACAGAGGATCCTGGAATGTCCCAGACACCTTCCCAAAAGAGGGATGGAGCTGAGGAATCGGCTCTCTGAGCGCTGCAGAGCGTGGGGACGTGTGTTCTCCTGTTCACGCCCTGACACCTGGACAAACGAAACCCCTGAGAAAGTGAATTTACAGGCTCAAAGCCCTGAGGAGCTTTCCTCTGGCATAAGCAAAGATCTGAGGGAGGGCAGTGAGCAGTCAGAGACCTTTCCTTGGAAAGTGAATCACCAGATGCCACCCAGTGTGACACATGTGCCACAGGGAAGTGCCAGTGCTGTCCCCCAGCTGGGATTTAGAGCAGTGGCCACCAGAAACGCCCAAAACGGGAGAGAACAGAGCAGGGCTATAAATAACACACAGTTTTGGGGACAAAACTGGGGTATTCAGCAGCACTGAGACCTGGGTTTGGTGTTCCTGGCGTGCCCAGAGGGATGCATCAGCCCTGGCATGCAGGAGTGACAGCACCTGCCACGGAGGATTCAGAAAGTTTCACCAGCAAGAATCATATAATTCCTCAGAATCTCAACAAACACACTCAGCACAGTTTCAAGTGGGGTTTATTTACAGTCATCACAACCGATTTCCACAAAACTCACTACTGAGTGTCAGTAAATTGCACAACACACTCAAGAACCTTCTTTCTATTCAGCAACCACATATCTTGCACGAAAGCTGTTTTACTGATAGGGCAGAAAACATCATCTCGAAAAGGAAACACGGATTTCTAGGGCCTGACATACCTGCTAGGACCTGTTCCTGGAAGCATTTCTCACACTGTACTTGTCGTTTCAGCCAGATCCATCAGTGGCAGCAGCCCTGAGACCGAGCTCAGCTTTGTGCAACATCAGCTGCACCAGAGTCCTCCCAGCCAGCTCTCAGCACTCATTCCCCACATTCCCTAGACAAAATACCCCTGTAATTTAAACAATAATTTTATGACATGATCACAGCTTATGTCTGCCAAGAGAAATCCTCTTGAGTTTTCCCTGGGAGCATCTTTTGGTAGCAGTGAGGGCGACGCTGATTTAATCAAATTCGTTATTTCTGTCTTAATGAAGACTCTGCTGATGTCCCTGGCTGGCAAAGCACTCCGCGTGTGCCTGAGTGCAGCTGGAAGTGCTGAGGAACTGCACTGATACAGTGAATTATCTTCCCCCCAATCTCTGCAAAGCCCCTGCAGCTCCTCCTGGGTAATTAACGCCGCCCGCTAACGAGATTTCTCCATCCAGTCCAGGAGGATGTCCAGCTCCCCCAGGGATTTCATGGCTGCAGATGTGACGTTGAGCTGAAATGGCACAAAAGGAGGAGCTGTGAGAGGAGACCATCAGTAAGTACAACCCAAATAAAGAGAATTTAAATATCTGTGTTCGTTACCGGGCTCAGTCACTCACTCACCCCTTCGTAGTTGGCAAGTATTTGCTTGAATTTCTCCCTGGACTCCTCCCCGCACAGGCAATTATTCTGCTCACGCTGGAAAAGCAAGGTTAATTCATTAATCTGGGCGGTTAATTTTTAAAAATAAGATTTCAGTTTCTGATTTTGCCGGGCATGATACACTGTGGGAAAGGCTGCAGGACCCGAAATCAGGCTTTAGCTCACAACAGCTGAATTGAGAGACACCAGGACAGGGGAAACATTGGGCTTTAGGACCAACAGGGGAATTGAATTAGCTGCTCAGCGGGCAAATATTAAAATATACAGACATATATATGGACAGAGCACTCTTCATTCTGCTTTGTGTTCTCCCTAAAACCATTTAGAGAAGTAGAGACTTTGCAGCTTTATAAATCCCCCCTAATATATATAATTATATAAATCATGTAAATTATATAATTTATAATTCACCTGATTTGCAGATGAAATATGAACGGATATGAAATATGAACGGATGAAATATGAACAGATATGAAATATGAAGAGATGAAACATGAACAGCCCCACTGGAGCAGGAGCCAGGACTCACACACTGCCCCAGCTTCCTCCTGGCGCTGAGGAAGGAGTTGGCAATGCTGCTGATTTTCCTGTTCACAAACGAGTCCTCGGTCCTGCAGTGCTTGAAAACTTTGTCCACGTAGAAGGTGAAGAGCTGCTGGGTGATGCAGCACCTGTCTGCAGACTGAGAAAATTAATTTAATGGCTAAAAGTTCTCCCAGAGGGTGTGACCCGCAGCCTCTCTCTGGGATGAAGCATCTCTGACAGGAAACTCAAGGCAGCTGAGCACAGCAGGACAGTTTGACTCAGAGAAAGCTGCAGTGGTGCCTGATTGAAGCTGATAAAATAGATGGGAAATCATTTTAGGCTGATCTTCCAGGAGAACCATCCTCAGCACATCTCACAGAGTGAAACCAGCTGATTTTGCGGCTGGATGTCAGAGGCTGAGACCTGCACAGTGCCCCGTGCCTGGTGTGAGAAAGCTCAAAATTACTGATTCGTGATAAATTGCACACTAAGGGTCACACATTCGCCCGCCTTTGGATCGTGCAAAGGGCTCTCTCCCCAGGCAGGGCCACCTACCTTAACCTTGTGGAGGGAGTGAGGGTGGGACAGGATGCTCAGGGTCCGGATGGGGTCTCTGGATTGCTGCAGAGAGGACGGAGATGGAGCTCCAGAGGGGCTCCAGGAGCTGCCACGGGCTCCCCCAGGAAAATACTCACGATATTGGCTTTAATTGCTGTGAAGCCAGCCCTGATCTCTGCCAGGCTCACGGAAACCCTGCAGGCTCCAAAGTGGAGGATTTTGTCCCCGGCTGTGGGCATCAGATTCACCCAGCAGGACGTGGAGAAGAGGCAGAGGAACAAGGGGGATCCTCTCATCTCAGCTGCCTGGGGAAGCTCCCTGAGGAAGAGAATATTCCTCATTATTTTCCTGAATTACACAACTCTGATCCATGTGAAAATACCCACATTTCATATAAAACTTGTGCATCTGTATTAAAAACCCCGAACTCATTAGTATTTGGTTTACCCTTACCCATATATTTACCTTACCCATATATTTACCATACCCATTTTACCCTTACCCATTTATTTTTTGCTCCCCGTGAGCAAGAGAGAGAAAAAAAAAATCAAACAAGATCAAATATTGAACAGAAGGGCTCAGAAAGAAAAGCCAAAATAAATAAACTATCCATTAAAAATGCATCTAAATCAACATAAGCATCTAAAATTCAGAGTTCTGCTGAAAAAAATGTTATCAGTAAAGTAAATACAGTGAAATTAAATTTTTAATTCTAATGACACAGAAGCAACAGGAGGTAACTGAGTGAAAGCAACAGATCCCAAAGTCTCATCCCAGAAGAGAACACAAGTTTTCTGGAATAGCATAAGTCAAACACGAGTTTTGTTAGCACTGGAAATTAAGGTTATTAATTAAGGAAATTAATGAAAAAAATTAATGAAATTAATGAAATTAATTAAGGAAATTAATGAAAAAAAACCCCAACATTTCCGAGGTAGGAACACAAGGAAAGCCCCAGAAGGACAGGAGGCAAAGGGATAAAGTCAGTATCTTACCTTGTTCCTCGCTGTGGCTTCACCTCCCTCACCAACATCTGACCTGGAGCGCTCCCAAGGACCCGTTTTTATCCCGGAACCAGGAGGAAATAACTCCTGGATTAACTTTTGGGAATTTTCTTGCTTTTCCCGGCACATATTTCCCTCTGTAATTTGCTGAATTAATGAGCTCGTGCGAGGGACCAGCTCTGTCCCCTCCAGGTGTTTCCCTCACCTACGGAGGCGGGAACTCCTGGATCACCATGTGCCTTTTCTCTTTCTTGGGAAGAGGGATGTGACCAGAATTTGGGACCATCGTTGGTCACGTCCCCAGAATGCCCCAAGATGGAGCAATCCTCTCCTGGAGAGGGGCCCTGCCCTGCTCCTCACCGGGGTTTGGGGTGTGGGAAGCTCCGTGGGCTCACCCCACAAGGTGCCCGTGGTCCCAAAGGGGTCCCCCAACGCTGGTGGAAGTGGTGAAACTCAAGTCCAAAGTTTTCCCCGTCATTGTCCTGGCACAAGTGGCCTTCCCCCTCCTGCTGCTTTCAGGGAATGCTGCTCCCAGATTTAAGGAATTCGGGAATTCCAGGTTCAGGGAATGCTGATCTCAGTCTCCTCAGTTCCTGGACACTTCCCCGTGTCCCTGGTGTTGGAGGGGCACAGAAACACGAGCTCAGGGGTTGGGAGGACACAGCTCCAGCCCTGCCAGCACAAAAAGTGATTTCTAGGCTCAGAGGTGACTCAGGTGATCACTGTCCACAGCCCAAATCTGTCCCCCTGCAGAGGGACAGGAATTCCAGTGACACTCCCCAAGTCCCCCATCCTGGTGGCACAGTGACACCCGCCATCAATCCCACCTCAGACTTCCCCAGCCGAGCAAAACTGGCTCAGCCAGGAGCAGACACGTTCTCCTGCCAGCAGCTCAGCCCCAGGCTGTCCCCAGGGAGCCAGGGTTTGTCACCTGGGGCACGCTGTCACAGGGATGTGGCAGTGCTGGTGCAATCCCCTGAGCCCTGTGCTGTTGGTTGGTTTGGGTGTTTCTGTAGCCCGTTCAGAGAGAGCTTCATTCAGTCTAAAAAAACCCCAAAAATGTGCAGCTAAATAAACTCCCTGGAGTTTCTGGGGCCGGGAGGGATGGTCATCTGGACTCAGAGGGCACTGGGGTGGCAAAGTCACCCCTCTGATGGCACAGGCAGCCTCTGGAGCGGGTTCCTGCCTGTGCCTGTGGGCCAGGGCTGTCCTGCAAGGATGTGCTGGGTGACTAATTAATTTATTGATAGCCGAGCTCGGTCTTGAGCAGAGATCCATCACCAGGGGAGGGCTAGGCAAATGGATTTTCTGCCCAGGCTAGTCAGGTTGTTGCAGCAGGGTTGCTGGAAGTGTCTCAGGTGTGCTGCTGTGCCTCCCTCACCTGGCTGGAAATGAGCCACGGGCAGGGCCGGGGCTGCAGCAGGTTGGGTTTGCCCTGGCTGAGGTGTTGGAGGGATGTGGGACAGCACAGGGCTGTCAATCGCTGCCTCCCTCCCCCAAAGGCCAGGAATTGCAGCAGAAGTTTTGCTGGAAGCAGAGGAAGTGGCAGCATTCCCGGGAACCTGGTGCACACCCAGCCGGGGTGAGGAAACAAGGGGAAAGGCAGCGAGTTCTTACCTCATTATGTAAATGGCAGAAGATGAAAGGATTTCTTTCTTTTAGGGTTGGTTTTGTTTTTTTCTTCCTTTTGGTAAGTGAAGCGACTGCCAGGATGGGTCAGCCAAGTGCCAGGAGGCAAGGGAGGGACGGGGCTGTGGGGAGGTGGAGGAGAGATGCTGGGATGATACAGAACAGGAGGGAAATGCTGGATTGTCAGGGTCCAGGGGCTGGTGCAGGTCTCTGCAGGTGTCCCTCCACCTCTCTGTCCCGTCACCGACCTCCTGCGAAGCAAAAGGAACAGCAGAACTCTCAGCACAAGGGAAGGGAGGAGGAAAACCCCACCAGAGAGGATTTTTGGGGGGTTTTGCTGTCTGTGGAATGGTGGTGATGGAGCAGCCCGAGTGCTGGATGTGAGGACGGCCAAAATCCTCTCGTTCCAGAGGAGCTTGGCTGGAACCAGCAGAGTCACCAGGATGGTTTGGGTTGGGAGGGACCTCACAGACCATCTCGTGTCCCATGGGTAGAGACACCTTCCACCATCCCAGGCTGCTCCAAACCCCGTCCAGCCCGGCCTTGGACGTTCCAGGGGCAGCCACAGCTCCTCTGGGCACCTGTGCCAAGGCCTCCCCACCCTCCCAGGGAACAATTCCTTCCCCAAACCCCATCCATCCCCAGCCTCCGGCAGCTTAAAGCCACCAGCACGTTGGACCCAACCCAGATGGAAGCAAATCACCCCAAATTTCCCCGGGCTGTCACCACCTGGTGAAACAGCAAACCATCCCTGCTGTGCTCTGGGAAGGAAGAGGGAAAGGAGGAACAGGGATTCCTGAAACTCAGCCTTGTGACGACTCCGGGCATCGTTAAAACCTTTCCGGTTTTACCCGGGAATGGGCAGGGAAGGTTCTCCCATCCCCAGGAGCGCTTCCAGCTCACGGGGCAGGGCTCATCCCGGGGGAGCTGAGGGCAGGCACGTTGTGACACGGCGCTCCGAGGGAAGTGACGGCCCAAGGGACAGGCAAGAGCCAAAGGGAGGGTTGTGAGGTGGCTGCCCTGGAGCTCAGGGACCCAAACCCAGCCCTGGGTGTCGTGAACTCCTCGGGGAAATGGTCGGTGCAGCGCCCGCGGTTGACCCACATCACACGGGGACACAAGGGGCTGAGGGGGGAGCGCAGGGAACGTTCCCCGGAGATCCGGGCTGGAGACCCAGGCTGCGAGGAGGGAGACTCCTGGAGCCCCCAGAGCTGTGGGGAGGATGCTCAGCCCTGCCCGGCACCGCTGACATTGGCACTGCTGTCACTGCTGCGTGACAAATCATCCTGCAGAGCCCGGGAGTCAAATGGATTGGATTGCTTTCAAATCATTCATTTCACCCTAAAAAAAAGGGGAAAATTTATATATATAAAATATTATATAAATATTTATATTTTGTATGTATATGTATTTTTATATTTTTATATATAATATTTATATATTTTGTATAATTTATATATAAAATATATAATTTCGATATAAAATATGCGATTCATATATAAAATATGAAGTATAAAATATAAATATAAAATTATAAAGATAATATAAAGTTATATTTATATAAACTATAAAATATATTTTATATATTTTAAAATTATCTATATAAATATATAAAATAAAATAAAAATAAAAATAAAAATAAAAATAAACATAAAATAAAATAAAATAAAATAAAATAAAATAAAATAAAATAAAATAAAATAAAATCCTTAAAGAATTGTCATGGAGCTGCTCTGGTCCAAAGGCTCTCAAGGACTGGTCCCAGACCACGCTGAACACCAGGTTTCCAGTAAAGTGTTTCTGGGTGATAAGGTTTCAGTAGTGCCTTTGAAGGCACTTTTTTGAGCTCTAAGAAGTTGTGATAACACTCGAAAGCCCAGCCTTGGTTTGACAATTCTTTGTCATCGCCCCGATTTCACAGCAGCTTTCGGCAAACCATCGTTTCAGATTCGAGCCTGATAATGGTTTTTCTCAGATCCCCGGTGCCAGAGAACGTGAGTGAGAGAAATGCTGCCAGAAATTTTCATTAAAGAGGAATTGAGCCTTGATAACAACATCCAGCAGCAATATCTGGGCTCAGGAACCTTTCCTGATCTCCTTCAGGAAAAGAGCTGCAAAAACCAACTCAGCCACTTGAAAAAAAAAAAAAATTACTATGGGGTGTGACACCTGCCCTGATGATGCTGCAGCTCACCAAAACCCCTGTCACAGAGCTGTAATTCTGTTTCCAGCAGCAGAAGAAAATGTTTGTGCTTGGTTTTTCCACACTGGAGTAATTTCTTCGACACCTGAAGTGACGTAATTTGTGAGCCAGCCCTGCCCTCTGCGCTGCTGGCTGTCAATGGAAAGATGAAATGCAGTTCTCAGCTCCTTAAAAATCAATATTTAATTGTCAAGAAATCCCTGTCCCTCCAATCCAGAGCCAAAATCCTCGTTTGAACGAGAGCAAATCTGGCACTGTCCTCCTGAGCCCAGGCAGGGGCAGCAGCACCCACAGGTGCCACCCCTGATGTCACTGTCCCCATGAGCTTGGCACTCTCTGCCAGGTCACTGTCTCCTGCCGGCCCTGACAATCAGACTGCTCTTCTCTCTCTTAATTAGTGCAGCTCATTATGTGCAGAAAGCCCGGCCAGGGCCAGCTCCAGCCCTGTCCTCACCCAGCCCCAGCTCTGCAGCGCTGCTGACAGAAGTAAAAAAAAAAAAAAGAGGAAAAAAAATTGTTTTTCTCGGTAAGCTCGACAAATGAGTCAGAAAACACTCAGAGAGGAGGTGCTGCCGGAGAGGTACATCATGTACCCTCTCCTCAGTCACGTTTCAAGCCACAGCCACTCGAATAACGCTGAAAATCAAACACTGGGTGCTGCTTCACAGGGAGCTGAGCGTGGCTGGCCTCAGGGAAATGCGATTTTTATCCAGCCAAGCTCCAAGACACATCCAGAGCAAAAGTTCAGCTGCTTTCCAGGATTCTTCCCGAGAGGTTCTCAGTGCCCAGGACTGCCAGCAGCTTTAGGGTGGGCAGAGCAGATCCTTTCCCAGATCTGGGAGGCTCAGGGACCTTTGGAGAGCCTGGGACAGTGTCCCTCATCCAGGACAATGTCCCTCATCCCAGAAAATGTCCCTCACCCCAAAAAATGTCCGTCATTCAGGACAACGTCTTTCACCCCAAAAACAATATTCCCCACCCAAGGGAACATCCCTCACCCCAAGAAAATGTTCCTAATCCAAGAAAATGTCCCTCATCCAGGACAATGTCCCTCATCCAGAACAATGTCCCTCACCCAAAAGCAATGTCCCCCTTCCAAGAGAACGTCCCTCACCCCAAGAAAATGTTCCTAATCCAAGAAAATGTCCCTCATCCAGGACAATTCCCAAATCCTCCTGATTTAGGGCATCCCCCGTGGTTGCCCCTCTGGGGCTCCTCCTGCCATTGTCACACACCAACAGCTCAACCCAGGGTGTCCCCAGGTGCAGCAGGAAGGTGACAGTGCCACGTCCCCCAGTGCTGGGGGTCACCCTGGGCTCCCCCTGTCCTGGCTGGGCGTCCTTGGCCAGGTCAGGGACACGTCCCAGCAATGCCACCTCCTCCTGTGCCACCTCCTGCCCAGAGCAGACGTGACACTCGCCCTGTGACTCACTGCTGGCACTGCTGCTGAGGCAGGATTTCACCCTGAAAGGGGAAAGAAATTGCCAAAATTAAAAAAAAAAATAATATAAAGTAAAAGCTGATTTTCTTTTTTTTTTTTTTCTCCCTCCTCTTGTAAGGTTCACCTTTGAGGAAGAGGAAAAGCGTGGTGGAGGATCTCGAGCATCAACAGCTGTTCTGCAGAAAATTCATTTAGTCACCAGGGTGAGGGGCGTGGAAGGTTAGATAATTGTTTCCCCTGCTCTGGCAAAACGTGAACTCCTGTTTTGGTTATCATAAATGGCATCTTCCCCACAGGGAAATGCATATTTCAGACTTTTAGAGTGAAATAATTCAGCTCAAAAAGCGCTTTTTTTTTTTTTTTTCAACACTTGGGTTTCAGCTGCCGCCTCTGTGTCCGTGTGAGTCCACCCAAAGTGCCCCCGTGCCCAAACCCTGGCTGTTTGTGCTCTCTGTGATGCCAAGGACCAGCCCAGGACAGCCCAACTCGCCCCTGCCCAGCTCAGGGATCAACTGGAGAATTCAATTACCCCCGGGAAATTTTCACCCTAAAACTACAACAGCTCAGGAGCTGCCCAAAAAACAGGGGAGGGAATCATCCATCGCATTCCAGGATCTGCTGGGACTCCCAAACCCATCACCCAGCTCCCCTGGTCCTCCCCAAACCCATCACCCAGCTCCCCTGGTCCTCCCAAACCCTCACCCAGCTCCCCTGGTCCTCCCAAACCCTCACCCAGCTCCCCTGGTCCTCCCAAACCCATCACCCAGCTCCCCTGGTCATCCCAAACCCATCACCCAGCTCCCCTGCTCCTCCCAAACCCATCACCCAGCTCTCCCCTGGGCCTCCCAAACCCTCACCCAGCTCCCCTGCTCCTCCCAAATCCATCACCCAGCTCCCCTGGTCCTCCCATCCTGATTTCTGGAGAGCCAAAAGCTGCTGCGGCAGCAGAAATCACGGGGGGATTTCACAGAAGTTCAGAATCAACCCAGCTTGGAGGAGACCTTCGAGATCACCTGGTCCAACAATCCACCAGGGCAGCCCCATAACCACCCCTAAACCATATCCCCAAAAGGATCTTTGGATGGAAAACGGGGCTTGGCCTGAGGCTGGAGCAGCCCATGGATCTGAGAGCCGCACACAGCCTCTGGGTTTGCCCCGAGGGCGAAAAGTGCTGACGGTGCAGGCAACAAATGACACCTAATAAAGGAGAAACCGAGAGCTGGCTGCTATCAGCTCCGTTTTTGAGCCATCCAGGGAGCGAATGAATCACTCCAATCGCCAGGCGGGTTCAGCTTTCACCAAAACTGAAAGCTGTGTTTCAGTAAACTCGCTGTTGGCTCTGTAACGCCCTGGGCGCCGGGTTTCGGTTTGGGGTTAATATTGCCCCTCTCCATTTCACAACCCCGAGCAGCCAAGGCTGGTTTCGGGATGGATGCACGTGAGCCTGAGGAGTTCTGCTCCGGCCCTGGGCACGGCGAGGGGCAGTCAGGGATGAGCAGGGAAGTTTGGCACCTCACAGGCATTGGGCTCCGCCGGTTCCTGCCCGATTCGGTGACACCTCCCGTGGGAAAGGGAAAAACCCAGGAAAACTGGGCACTGTTTGTTTGCCTCTAGGTGTAAACTCCTGGAAAACCGTGTTCTGACACGAGGTTGGTTTTTCCAGAAGCTTCTCCAATCCCTCCTGGATAGCTCTGCCTGCTCCTGGCACACGTGGGGAGCGCCAGCCTGGCCTTCTGTCCCCTGACCTCAGAGGACACTGAAGGATAATGCAGAGCATTTCCTCCCTGCACAGCCCCTTTGAGCCATCAATATAAATCAGGGGCAAAGATTGGGGCTCTTCACTTGACTCTTTATTTTCAGCAGACATTTTCCCTTGACTCTGTATTTTCAGCAGACCCTGCTGGACACTCCTGAGGAGCGTGGATGAAGTTCCCATCCCTCCTTTCCCGACAGCAGAGGAAGTTTGCTTCAGAGCATGGCTTTTTCTTCTTTCTTCTTATTTTTAAAGAGTGAGAGGGGTTTTCCACCATTCAACTTCATCTTCCACTTCCTAGTTGCGGTCCTCAAAAGTGACAGAGAGAGTAGCAACCAAACAGAGACATAAAATGATGTTGTTAACGAAGGAAATCTTCCCCAGGCTCTCACAGAAAGATAAATCCCAGGGAAAATGCTGAAGAAGCTCGAGGAGAGCAGCTCTGAGCAGGAGTGGAGCTGACACGGGAAGCAGCAGGATCTCAATTCAACTCTGTTTTCACCACTCAACTTCTGCCCCCATGCAGGGAGTTGGAAATAAATGATCTTTACAGTCCTTTCCAGCTCCCACCACTCTATGATTCCACGATTTTCTTTAGGTGTCCATATTCAGATTTGGGTCTCCATATTAAGATATCTGTCAGGAGAGAGGAGGTTGGATCACCTGTTCCCTCTTTAAAAAAAAAAAGAAAGAGAGAAGACAGAAGGGGGATCTGAACACTTCCAAAACCCCCTGAAACCTCTGAAAAGCTCCTCTGGCAGATCATTTTTTAATAAAAAAAAACCACAGCAAAGCTTTTGGAGCAGAAAGACACGGAGGGAGCACATGGAAAATCCCCCTGGCAGCACCGGGGATGCTGCAGCATCCCTCCAGCTCCGAGGATGAGCCACATCAGATCCCCGGCCGTGCTCACTGTGGTGGCAAAGAAAACCCAGGATTTCCAAACCCTCAGCGTGAGCATCGCACAAAAACCACCCCAAAACCCCACGGGGGGAGCTGCCAGGGCAGGGCTGGCTGCAGGGTTCGGTGCTGCTGTGGAAAGGGAGCGAATCTGCCTCTGAAATTCACCCCAGGGTCACTGGGAGCTTCCGAGCAGCAGCTGGGCCTTATCTGATTCCCCAAACCGTGATAAGGAGTTTCTGTCTTATGACCCTTCAGCCCTATAAATAGGCTGGGTTTGTGTTATTGGTCAGAGTTTTGGTGATAAATTATGACAAAGTCAATATTCTTCACAAGATCCACACATTTCTCTCTCCCTCGCTGCCACCAAAAGTAATACCAGAACTAGAAAAAAGAAACTCCTCAAAGCAGCACTTGTGCAATGAGCTGCTCAGGGCAGGAGTTGCTCAAAATTGCTTCTGTAGAAGGCTGAAAAAAAACCCCAAAAAGACAGTGCAAGTGATATCTGAGCCAACAGATTATATATTCAGGGGGTTTTTTGCATACTTTTACACTTTTTGGTTGTCTGCAAAGAAACTCACCTGAGGAAACCTCACTAGGAGAGCAATGTCCCCACTCCTGAGACTCCAGTGCCACAATCCCATTGGTTTCTCCAAGGGCAGTGCTGTGAGCATCATCAAATTCCTGCCAACAGCTGATTTGAGGAGAGAATAAAAGAGGTGGAAATACAAGAACAGCTCTGTTTGCTTTGTGGGGTGGGAAAAGCCCCACGTGGATGATGGTGGCATCACCGACCTCACCCACGGCTCCTCACATGCCTCAGAGAAGGGCTTAAAATGGCAAAAAACCATGAAAAATAGAGAATAAAGCACAGGTTTCACTCTTCCAGGTTAGCAGAGGGCACTCTGGAATTCCAGGGGGGATATTAAATTTAGATATTTCTCAATCTCTGCAACAGAATTGCAACTACCAGGAGGTTCCTGTGTGCGATTCAAAAGTGCAAATATCTCTCAGTTGAGTTCATCACCAAAACTGAATCTGCTGAGGGGAGGAAGTCTCCATCACTTGATTCTTTCATGTAAGTTTATCACCAAAACTGAATCTGCAGAGGGGAGGAAGTCTCCATCACTTGATTCTTTCATGTGGCGATTCCAGATAGTTCCAGCTTAATTTAGATCACATGGAAGTCCTGGACCTTCTAAGAACTTTTTATGTAACACTCTCTCTGTGTCACATTAGAAGTCACATCAAGTGACATCAATAAATGATTAATTACCCATTTCTGGACCAGATAAACTGATGACATTGGTTAAATTTCCAAAGGGCAGTTTGGGATTTACCTGTTGAGGTCGATGTGAGTCACGCCGCGTGTTCCGACCGGGCTCACGCATGTGAAATATCCAACGTCACGCCTCGCCAGCAGGAAAAAAATCTTAAAAAAAAAGGACACAAAGCAGAGCACTTGGTGCTTCAGCAGGAACTGTTAGTCATCAGCACTGGGCTGCTGAGAGAGCAATGCCATCGCTTCAAACACAGGGTGAAGGAAAGGCCACCAAGTCTCTACTTCCCCCGCCACGAGCGTCACGGGCAGCAGTGTCCAGATCTGGAGGGATGAGAAATGGGGAATTACTGTAGAGGAGGGAAAGAACAATGCCTCTGTGACAGCCTGGAAATGTAGGGGATCCTCCAAGTCGTGTCTAGAATAGATCGTGCAGAAAAACACAGAATCATAGGTCATTGAGGCTGGGAAGGACCTCTGAGGTCATCAGGTCCAACCTGTGACTGATCCCCGCCTTGTCACCAGACCAGAGCACTGAGTGCCACATCCAGGCATTCCCCAGACACCTCCAGGGATGGAGAAACCCCTCCAGGGATGGTGAAACCCCTCCATGGACAATGAAACCCCTCCAGGGATTCTGAAACCCCTCCAGGGATGGTGCTACACAATGTCCCTCTGTCCAAAACCAATGCAGAAACCAAGAAGGCAAAAATAAATTTTAGATTTGTCACATCAAATCTCGCCAAGATAAGAAAAGCCCCTTCAATTATCAGGGTGAGGTGCCACCCTGCTCCAACGATGGCACCCTGAGGACATCCAGCTCCAAACCCTGCCCAGAACCATGTCCAGGACCAACCTTTCCTCGTGGCACACTGTGGGAGAAAGTGTTTTCCCACTGTTTCAGCGCAGAGGCAGCGTTTGCTGCTCCGCCTGCTCCTTGTGAAGCCTGAGAACTTTGTGGGAGGTGGGGTAAGAGCACACAAACGTCTTTCGAGCTCTCTCTCTTCCTGCAACGATCTTCTTGGCAGAGACAGAAGCCGTTTCCTAAAGGCTCAGCGCTACGCCCACGGTTCCCCGGACACTCTTTAGGAAAAGGTGTTTTTGTTCATTGATGAAGCCCCGTGCGTTGTGTGTGTGTGTGTGTGTTGTAGTAGCGCGGCCGCCGCTTTTCCACAAGGCTCAGCAGGGCTGAGTCACAGCGAAACTGCACCGTCAAGATCTCTGACGAGGCAGAGGAAACGCAGGTAAACACAGCAGCAGGGAGAGTCTCCCCTTTGCGCACGCCAGAGTTTCCTCTGCGGAACGGGCACGGCCGCCTGACGCTGCTGCTGCTCCCCCAAAACACAGCCCGGCCTTCCGCAACGTGCGTGCAGCACGGGAGCTGCAGCAGAGCAGGAGCAGCCAGGCATGCTCGAGGGGTCAGGTGTGACCTCATGGAGAGCCAGAGTGGCTCGAAAGGAGAGGAGTTTGGAAATGAGCGCTCAGCTGCTGGGCGGGGTGGAAAGGAAGGTCTAAACGTGGTGCTCCATCTCCCTCCTGCATCCCCTTGGCTGGATGTTAGGGGAAAACAAATGTTTTGCTGAAAGAGGGATAAAGTGCTGGGATTGTGGTGGAGTCACCTGTAGACCTGGTTTCGTGCCTGAGCCGTTCTGGTTTGCTGAAATTCCTTTCCCAGGGAATTTTCTGTGAACAGGAGAAATGTTTTTGTAGCTGTATCTTTGTTATTCATTCCTTTCCCCAGGAGGGATTTCTCCTTGATGTCCCTCTGCTCTGACCAATGGCAGTGAAGAGGTTTGTCTTTGTGTCACCAATCAGATTGGTCTCTGTAAAATAGTATAAAAGGGAGACACATCCCAAAAATAAAGGAGCCATTTTCAGCCTCCTGAAGTCAAAGTCTGTGTAAAACAGCATCAGTCACCATCCCTGGATGTGTTTAGGGACAGACTGGATGTGGCACTCGGTGCCATGGTTCAGTTGAGGTGTTAGGGCTGGGCTGGACTCGATGATTTAAAAATCTCTTCCATCCTGGTGGTTCTGTTCTGTTCCAGCCTCTCTGCCGTGCATGCCATAAAAACAGCAGCCCCTAAAGCTCTGGCTGAGGCTGAGCAGCCCTTCCACTGCAGGGGACCAGCCTGGGGCTGTGTCCTTCCCTGCAGGCAGCAGGATTAGCTCCAGGCTTGGAGGATCCAGGATCACACAAACCAACCCCACACATCGGCGCCCTGAAGGAGCTTCAGCAGCCACGCCTCAGGTCTTGGCACTGGAGATTTGGTCACCCCCAGCAGGTTCAAATTAATGCAAAAGAAGCAAAAACCTGTCCCTGTGTGGGATCCCAGGGAAAGGCGGGGTCCTGCCTGGGGGATTTGAGTTGAATTTGTCCGAGCTTTCTGCCCTTCTCCTTTCAGATGGATTCTGATGACGGTCAAGGGGAAAATCCCCACGGTTGTGCTAGAGCAGGGGAAGAAAAACGGGCCACCAAAACCATGAGCCAAGCGATGATTCAGCTGCACTGATGTCCCTGCAGTGAATCCCCAGGAGCAGCTTCCCCTTCACCTCTGAAAGAGGTGACACCGACAGAACAAAAGGGAAGACAAACCACAAAATCCCACGCTTTCCCTGCCTCGGATTCCCCAGTTGCTGGTGTTTCATGCCCTTCGCTCTCACACGTGTGCATGCCAACCATTCCTCTCTCCTGCTCCTAAAAATAAAGTGAAAAAAACTCTCAGTATGCAGGAGCAAACAATACTTTGCATTTTTTCCAGCTTTTTTTTTTTTTTTTTTCCCAGCAATAAATTCCCTCTCAGAGGTTCACAAAGTCAATTTGACAGAAGATTGTTGTGATGAAGGAGATGGGAATTTAAGGGATTTGTTCCCCAGTGGAGGAAACCTTCCCTCCTGGGAAGAGTGAGCTCTTTTAAAATAACACAAGGGATTTCAAAGAAAAGCCCCTGATTTCAGAAAAAGCCAAATTTATCTCCCCTCTCACTTTCTCGGATGTCAAATTCCTGAATAAATAAGTGAAATCTTTATCCCAAGGAAACAGGGGGTGTGGGCCAAAACAGATATAGAAAGAGAGGAGAAAAGAGAGGAAAATGAGGAGACGTCACAGGAATTCTCTGGGGCTCCAAAGAGACACTTTTATCAGAGCTGGGACAATAAGTCCTGGCTAAGACAGGACACACTGCTGCTGGCATGGAGCTGGTGTCCATTTCTAGGAAACAGAATAAGAGTTTAAAGCCTGGAAAATGAGTTTTTGTGACCTGCTCGTGCACTTTTTAACGCCAAGCATCGAAGTAGTGGCACAAACCCTGGAGGATCCACAAGGGACCAGAGCAGGGCTGGAATCCTCCCCTGGGATCCACTGATCCCGTTGGCATCCAGCTGATATTTGGGAGCATGGACTGAGCTGAGCAAAATTCACATTGGCTTCAGCTGACATGTGAATTAAGCAGGGGGAAAAAAAAAACCACCCAAACTCAAACGAATTAAAAATGAAAATTTCAGCTGATGGCGTGTGCTCGCAGATTAGAACGCCAAAGGAAGAGAAAGAGAACTCGTACAGTTCATGAAAAGCAATTCTGCTGAGTGATGCTCTCTGCAGGGTTGATACTGAGATTTAAAAGTGGCAACACTCTTTTTTTCCCCCCTAACCATACAACATTGATCTAAAAATAAAAAATGGAACTGTTAGAATAAGGTAACCTCACACAGCCCCTTTAGCCACAAACTTACAAGAAACAAGCAATGTAAAAAAAAAAAAAATTAAAAAAAAATGCAGCGTCTAAGCACAAAAACATTGATGGGGTGTGTGGAGAGGAGGGGGGTCAAAGAACAGGAAACCAAAGTTGACGGGAACCCAAGTGACATTTGGGCTTAATGAATGACTTAAAACCCCAATATTGCTCGTCAGGAAATGGGGAGAGGAAATGGAGCGATGTTTTGAGAGTATAAATGAGGGGCTCTCATCAAGGTGAACGCTGCAGATCTGCTTTGTTCCCCTCCCGTGGGATCCAGAGCTGCACAGAGGGGAGCAGCCCTTCCCCAAGAGCATGAGGAGCTGCTCCGGGGGCACAGCCCTGCCCGTGCTGCTGCTGCTGCTGCTGCTGCTGGGCACGGCGCCCGCCCAGCCCTCCTGCACCCTCTTCCCCAAGCTGCTGCCCACCAAGCTCAAAGAGCTGAGGGTCAAGTTTGAGGAAATCAAGGATTATTTTGTAAGTATTGTCGCTTTTTCTTTTCTTTCTTTCTTTTTTTTTTTCTTTTTTTTTTTTCTTTTTTTTTTTGTCTTCCCGTTTTTGCCTTTCTTGCAAAGGGCCGGGATGTGGACGAAGGGGGAAGAGTTTCCTCCCTGCAGAAATGATTTGGCTGGGTTGTGTTTCTCGCTGCTCACAGAGAGAAAATCTGCCAGGCTTTCCTTCCTAGTTTTAATGACGGTGAACTCGAGGTTTCATAATGAACCTCTGCAAGCCTTTCTAGCCAGGCTTCCCCCGAAATGCTGCAAACCAAGTTAATCACCGAATTAATAGGAAGGAAATAGGGTTTCTTTTTCTTCAGGGCAACAAGGTCCAGCCCTGCTGAAGTCAGTGACAGATGAAAAGCGAAATCTTTTGCTACAGATTTTTTTTTTTCTTTGACAGAACCACAAAACCTGCAGAGGGTGTTTTTATGAGTGGGGGAGCACAGCAGACACTGAACACCTGCCCTGGTGCCTGTGCAAGGTGCCTGCTCTGCACCCCAGGGCGCACTCAGAGCATCTGCCGTGCCATCAGCACTGGTGGAGGTGCTTGGTCACAGCCCTGGCACTGCTTTACTCCATGGCAAAGTGTTTGAGCAATAAAACAAGGTCATTCCCCAGATTAAATCCCAAGCTAATGTCACAGCTTGTACCTGTCAGCAAACGAAGGCAGCCAAGGTTTTAGATGTAGAGCTGGCTGTCAGTCTCCCAGATAACGTTGGGAATGGAATTTTTAACCTCTCGGGGCAGCTTTTTAAAGCCTTCAAGGCTTTGGGTGGTGCCAGCTCATCCCGCTGCAGTTGGTGTAACAGAGGCACCACGAGAACAAATCCCCCTTTTCCCATCACCTGGGGGCTCACAGGGGTCACCAAACCAGGGGGCTGAACCCTCCTGCCCCGGCACAGAGGGCTCTAAAACCTCCCTGGAGAGCTTTTCTGTCTGAGCACACCCTCAAACAACACCCTGTGAGACAGAGCGGCTCCAGCCCAGCCCCAGGGGTTCCACATTAACAAATTTGATGGCACCAAAGATGGTGATTTCATTTTCTGGCTGACCTTGTGCTGAGAGGTTGTGGAGCAGAGTGACTCCTGTGCCTGGTGTCACTGTGCTCTGCTCACACGTCCGTGGGTGCCCTTTGCTGCAGGGACACCCGAAATGCAAACAAGGGGAGGATCATTCGTTAGGGCAAATGGAAAGGCTTCGCTGCCCACCTGAAAAAGCTCATTTTTCAATTCCATCCTCCCCCAGCAATCAAAGGATGAGGACCTCAACATCCAACTGCTCAGCTCTGACCTGCTGGAGGAATTCAAGGTAAGAATCTCACTCCCTTGCGAGCTCCCCCTCCTTCCCCATCCTCGGGCAGGCGTTTCATAAGAAGGGAAGCCGGCTGGAATCTGGGGCATGCGCTGCTGTCACGCCAGGCTGGCAGTGCCACCCTGCAGGGACACGTGTGGCTGTGGCGGGGCTGGCACCGGCTTCCCCCTCGGCTCCACACCCGGGGCTGGTTATACACACCCCTAAACCCGGCTCTGCTTCCTACACACCCCTAAACCCGGCTCTGATTTGTCCAAACCCCTAAACCCGGCTCTGATTTGTCCAAATCCCCAGTCCTGGCTGTGCTCTGTACAAACCGATAAGCCCAGCTCTGATTTGTTTAAATCCCCAAGCCCAGCTCTGCCTTGCCCAAACCCCCAAACCCAG
This sequence comes from Sylvia borin, assembly GCA_014839755.1. Classification (NCBI taxonomy): domain Eukaryota; kingdom Metazoa; phylum Chordata; class Aves; order Passeriformes; family Sylviidae; genus Sylvia; species Sylvia borin. Next base: position 5,431,086 of record CM025980.1, on the reverse strand, counting down.
CTCTGATTTGTCCAAACCCCTAAACCCGGCTCTGCTCTGTACAAACCCCTAAACCCGGCTCTGATTTGTCCAAACCCCTAAACCCAGCTCTGATTTGTCTAAATCCGCAAGCCCAGCTCTGCCTTGTCCAAACCCCCAGTCCTGGTTCTGGTTTGTCCAATCCCCAAGCCCAGCTCTGCCTTGTCCAAACCCCCAAACCCAGCTCTGATCTGTCCAATCCCCAAGCCCAGCTCTGCCTTGCCCAAACCCCACCCGGAGCTGGTGGCCGTCCCCAACCAGGCTCCTTCCCCCTGTCCCCAGGGGAAGTTCGGCTGCCGCTCGGTGTCGGAGATGATGGGCTTCTACATGGAGGAGGTGCTGCCCAGCGCCATGAGGACCAGCGCTGAGCACCAGCACAGCGTGGGCGACCTGGGCAACCTCCTGCTGAGCCTGAGAGCCATGATGAGGCGCTGTGTGAGTGCGGATCAGCACCGCTGGGCTGGGCAGAGCGTGCCCAGGGTGGGCCTGGGGGGTGGGATGGGGTGGAGAAACAGGGGTCCAGGCAGGCTCTAGGGTGGGGTTTGTGCTCCCATCAGGTCAGTGATGGGATGGAGGAACAGGGATCCAGGCAGACCCCAGGGTGGGGTTTGTGCTCCCATCAGTTCAGGGATGGGATGGAGGAACAGGGATCCAGGCAGACCCCAGGGTGGGGTTTGTGCTCCCATCAGTTCAGGGATGATGGAACAGGGCTCCAGGCAGGTTCAGGATGGGGTTTGTGCTCACAGTATTTCAGGGATGATGGAGCAGGAGTCCAGGCAGGCTCCAGGGTGGGGTTTGTGCTCCCATCAGTCCAGGGATGATGGAGCAGGAGCTCTACCTGCAGCCAGCCCTGCAAATGAGAGCCTGCCTGAGGAGCAAGGGCGGGCAGGAGGAGATCTGTCCCTTACCTGGGTGCTGAAGCTGCTGAAGTCACACCCGGTGTGGCCGAGAGCCCATCGCTGCCCTCAGCTGGGACAAACCCTGTCCCGCACCGGGAGCTGCTGTCCCCAGGGGCTGGCAGCAGGGACACAGGGCTGGGGACAGGCTGAGAGCCCAGGCCGGGGTCACTCCAGGTGCCAACCAGCTGGAATCGCTGCCGCTGTGGCCACAAAGAGGGGGAGCAGCGGTGACAAGGGACAGGAGGAGGGGACAGCCACCCCTGGGGCTGGGGAGGGAGGCCTGGGGCTGAAGCTCGTGTCCCTTTGCAGCGCGCATTCTTCACGTGCGAGGAGAGCAGCAGGAGCATGAAGAACATCAAGGAGACCTTCACCAAGGTGAGGCCACATCCAGGGGCTGGGAGGAACCTGCTTAGAATGGAGAACAGAACCCCCCAAAAAACGCCTTTAATCACACAAAAATGTTTTATCACGCAAAATCTTGCAGCAGGGGAACCCAGAGAGCGATGGTTGAAGGGTGGGAGTCCTGGAATTCCCGGGGGATTGGGCAGAGGAGCTGGAGGTGTCCGTGGGAGGAGGATTTGTCATTGCACATCACGGACCTGTGACAGTCCCATAAACCCACCCGTTTAACCCCTTCCCCTGCAGATGGACAAGAACGGAATCTACAAGGCCATGGGAGAGTTTGACATCTTCATCAACTACATCGAAAAATATTTCACAATGAGGAGAAGGCGTTGAGAGCACCCCTGGGGCTGCATTTTCCACACCAAACCCTGCTACTTGTCGAAAAATCACTTTAGGCTGCGAGAGCTCAAGTTAAATTATCTCAATGTTCAGGTCAAGAGTTACAGGTCAATAACTCCCAGCTTAATATTGTATTTAAGAGTTATTTTTTTAGTAGTTGAATTCATTATTTATTACTTCTAATACCTCAGTGTTGATGTTTACAGTGTGTCTTGAAGAAAGGAATTATGAGCTTGTAAATTACTATTTATTGCTCAATATTTTAATATTGTTTATCGTAGTGCTATTTTATTCATAGCTTCAAAACATCCAAGGCAGCATTTTTCTGGAGGGCAGACAATGAACTGAGCTGAGTGAATTCCACTCCTGATCAGGAGCAAGGCCAACTCTGAGTTCAACAAAATTTAATTTTAGGCAAATGACCCTCTCCTCATACCTTATATCTTTATTTATTTATTCAATCAGGTGGTTTTACATTTAGAAGGAGAAAAAGCCACACCAACAGCTTGGTTGACTCCACTTTAGACTTCAGCCTGTAGACTAGTCCAGACTAAATTTAAAAGAAAAATTAGTTATAGGAACGAAAAGTTTGGTTCTAATAGAACTTGATTTAAATATCGCTCAGTATCTGCCCTTCCAGAGCTGCTGCCTCGGCCACTCTGCACTTTCCGAAGTTAACCTTATTATTTTCCAGTCTCCCGGTGGGTTTTACTCACCCTTTTACTGCTGTTACTTTCCTTTTAGAAGTTAGAGGATATTTAATTCACCACCATTTTAAGGTGGCTCGGGTAATTTGCACTCAAATCCGCGGGGGCTGCTCCCAGCTCTGCCCACGGTGGGATTGGGTTTTTAATCCCCGCCGAGCAGCGGGAGCAGCTTCGGTGCAGCCCCCAAAAGTGGCCGATTTTAAGGCTCAGCTTCTTCCTCACCCCGGCGGACCCTTGGAAAAAAAAAAAAAACACCACGACCCCACACGACCCCAAGAGAGGCTTTTACTTCTAATATTTAGAAGTGGAAAACCCCCAGGCGATGGAACCGCTGCCAGGTTTTGGTGTTTGCTGTGCGAGTCCCAGCTCAGGAGAGGTTCTTCACGCCGGATTTTATTCTTCGGGGACGTTTCTGGTGGCGGCAGGGAATTCCTGCTGGCAGCCTTGGAAATCCCGGAGCGGGGCAGGAATTCTGCTGCTCCTGCTGCTGAAAGCTCAGGGCAGTCAAAGACAGTAAAATGTCGATTAAGCTTCTTCCCAGGGCACGTTAAACTCCCGTTGAGCCAATTCTGTGTTGTTTTATTTTTTTCCCTCTCCGAACACCGGGGATGTTGCGGGAGAAGCGAGGACAACATCAGCTCCTCTCCTGGGGCGGCTTCTGTCGCTGGGTGAACTCTCTCCTATTTATCTGTATGGAAAGAAATCCTTTATTTTTGCTAATAAAGATTCCCTAACGAAGGCGGCCTCTGTCCGGTTCCTGCGAGCTGTTGGCAGGGCTCTAAATGAGCGGTAAACGAGCGGTAAATCAGGTGTAAATCGGCTGTAAATCAGGTGTAAATCAGCTGTAAATCAGCTGTAATTTCAGTGTGGGGATGCCGTGCCCAGTGGGCACAGATCCAGCTGAGAAGACACCTCGTTTGTGTTACCGGCCAGGGGAACTGAGAAAACCTGAGCGAAATTCGAGAGCGAATTCCTCACCAAATCGCTGTCCCTGACCTCCCAGAGCAGGGAAACACCTCGGGAGGAGCAATCGCCCCACTCCTCCACCGCGGCTCCTCCGGCAGCGTTTTCCCCCTGCTGGAGCTCTGTCCGCGGCACTGCCGGGATGCACGGCTTAAATATATATATATATAAATAAATAACAGGGGGAAAAGGTCAAAGCGCAGCTCGGAGAGCTGGGAGATGCAGGGCACCGTCACAAATCGCCCAGGTGACCGAATTCCAGCCGCAATCCTGGCACCAGCATCCCCCGGTGCCTCTCCAGGGGCTGCGCCCTGACCCGTGCTGGGTGTGCGCAGCAGCTCTGCAGCTCCCACCATCAACTAAGCCCAAAATATCAGGTTTTTTGGGGGGGAAAACCACCATAAACCCCAGCGTTTTGCTGGTGCTGCCTCCCCAGGAGCTGCTGTGAGCCCCGGCACTGCTCCTCAGCCCCTGGTGTAGTTCCTGCCAATCTCAGTGGCCGTCTGCGTGTTACAGGAAGAGCAGGAAGCCGTGGCAGAGATCAAAGCTGGTGGTTTCTGGTTTTGTTATCCCACAGAAGTTGGGTTTCCTTGCTGGGTATCCTCGCCCTGAGAGCGCTGCCTGCTCAGCAGCCCCAGCCCCGAGAGCCTAAATCGCCTCCCGACCTCTCTGCTCCTGTCCTGCCCCAGGGCTGAGCTCCCCAAATCCTTCATCCCCACCCGGGGCTGCCTCGGAGCTTTCTGCTGCTTCTGATTTTTGCTTTTTTTCTTCCTTCAGAAGCTTTTCCTCAAAGCCCCAAGCGCCCCGTGCTGTGCTCGCTGTCGGGAACGTAATGAACTTTCTTCATCACCTGCTGCTGGGCCAGCATGAGGAGGGCAAATCCCAGCTGGAACACCAGGGTGGAAGTGTCTCCCGAACACAGCAGGACACACAGACACCTCCAGGCTGAGGAACCAAACCTCACTGACCTCTTTTTTGGAACAGGGAAAAAAAAATTGTCTCTTGTCACGAGGAAGATGAGCACCCTGTCCGTGACCCTTCAGCCTCCCGGGGTGCCACAAAAACCAGGGACAAGCCTTGAGGTGATACAGGGGGGCAAAATTAAAACAAGTCAACTCTGCTATAACTTCTTTTGGGGCTGCAGAAGCTTTCGGAACTTTCCTCACTTTGCTGTGGTTGTAGTTAACTCATGTTACTTAACTCGAAGTGGCTGCAGCGCCCGGGCCCGCGCAGCTCCTGCCTCTCTGTGTCCTACATTTCAGCAGCACGTGGCCGAAATTGGGGCTTTTGTCGTGAAAGGGGACAGGAGGAGCAGCAAAAACAGGGCTGTGAACCCCAGCTGGGCACACAGATCACCGAGGGGAGCGGAGGGCACTGCCCCGACTTTGCAGAGCTGCCAATTCCTCCCCTCAGGCGGTGAGAGGCTGAGAAATTCCCAAAGCTGGGGATTGCTGAAGATGCCACAGTGATGCTCATCTCCATCCCCAGGGCCAGCAGCTGTCAGCCTCAGCAGCCCAGTGAGGAGCTTTGGAGTCACACAGCTCCTGTTCCAGAGGGATGGCAAGGGGAAAATGGAGCTGAGCAGCCCTGGGAGTGCACCCAGGCACCCTAGGGTCTGCACCCAGAGCTCCTTTGGGGACTGCACCCAGAGCCCTCAGGGTCTGCACCCAGAGCCTCCAAAGGACTGCACCCAGAGCTCTTCAGGGTCTGCACCCAGAGACCCCCAGGGTCTGCACCCAGAGCCCCCCAGGGTCTGCACCCAGAGCTCCTTGGGGACTGCACCCAGAGCCCCTCAGGGTCTGCACCCAGAGCCCCCCAGGGACTGCACCCAGAGATCCCCAAGGACTGCACCCAGAGCCCCCCAGGGACTGCACCCAGAACCCCCAAAGGACTGCACCCAGAGCCCCACAAAGGACTGCACCCAGAGCCCCCAGGGTCTGCACCCAGAGATCCCCAGGGACTGCACCCAGAGCCCCCCAGGGTCTGCACCCAGAGACCCCAGGGACTGCACCCAGAGCCCTCAGGGTCTGCACCCAGAGCCCCCCAGGGACTGCACCCAGAGCCCCCAGGGAGTGCACCCAGAGCTCCTTGGGGACTGCACCCAGAGACCCCTAGGGTCTGCACCCAGAGACCCCCAGGGTCTGCACCCAGAGCCCCCCAAGGACTGCACCCAGAGCCCCCAGGGAGTGCACCCAGAGCTCCCCATCACCAAAACCCCCGGGTTACCCCGCTGGCAGTGGCCATCCATCCCAGGGATGCTTCCAAGGGAGCAAAAGGATTCAATCCCACCACACCAACCCGGCAGAAGCCTTCCCCCATCCCTGCTGCTGTCAGACCCTGTCCAGAGCAGAAAAAGAATGGATAAATGCTGGTTAGGAGGCAAGCAAAGCCACACAACCCTCGAGGCTCCTCACAACCCTCACACAACCCTCACACAGCCCTCGAGGCTGGCCCACAGACGGAGCAGGGGCTCAGTGAGGTGCCTGGTTCTTAGCAGGTTCCCACCAGGTTCCCACCAGGTTCTCAGCAGGTTCCCAGTTTCAGAGAAGCTCTGTTCACACACGGGGCTGTGCTGCAGCCGAGCCCCCGGCAGCCCCAGGGCTGGAGGTTTCACAATGACTCAGGGCTGGTTTGCCTGAGAGAGGCAGAGCCCGGGCAGCTGAGGGAGCAGCACCCACAGGAGCAGCACCCACGGGAGCAGCACCCACGGGAGCAGCACCCACGGGAGCAGGAGAAGGAGCAGCAGAAGCAGGAGCAGGCAGCATTGGCTGTCCCCTCTGCCCTGAATTGCTTCATGCTCACACGGCCTGGGGCTCTGTGGAGGACTCCGATCCCAAACTGAACCCCAGGGAGGCTCGTGGCCACAGAATGGTTTGGGCTGGAAGGGAATTTATTGATCATATTGTTCCCACCTTGTGCTGTGGGCTGGGACATCCTCCACTGTCCCAGAGAGTTCCAAGGTACCTCCAGCCTGGCCCTGGAGGGTTCCAGGGACAGGGCAGCCACCGCCTCTCTCAGCAGCCTATTTCAGTGTTTGAAAAGTTTCTCCCTTATATCGAGTCTAAATCTACCCTGTTTTAATTAAAGGCCATCATCCATCCCCTGTCATCTCACAACAAGCTCTTCTGAGATGTTCCCCTTGAAGCACCAAAGCCCTGCCGCAGCAGTGACAAGGTGAGGGCACAGAGCTGCACAAACCCTGGGACATTCCAAGGTGCCAGCCCAGGCAGCAGTGCATTAATGTGTGACAGAGCGTGGGACACAGGCACTGCCACCCCTGGGGCTGTGGGATGGTGATGCAGGGCCAGGAAAGGAGTGGAACTGCTCCTCATCCCTGCCAGGCCTTCAGGTGCTTCACTCAGAGACTCCTCTGGGCTTTCCAAGGGCAAAGGAGGTGGAGGTTCCAGCCCACGGCGCAGGGAGAACACCTCAGCTGCTCAGGGGTGGAGATTTAGGGCTTTAACATCAGCAGTTCTCATTTTCTGCCTTGTGACCTGCTGCCTTTGGCCTCTTGGCAGGGTCTCTCCATCATTTCATCACACCCTGAAGCAACCAAACCATCTCCTTTGCTCCAGAGCTGGACCACAAGGTTCCTTTCCTGGCAGTAGCACCAAATTCACTTTTTTTCCGAGCTAAAACTTGATTTCCTGACTCTTTTGCAATGCTGAGCCCAGCTGCTGCGACTGGCACATCTCACACACCCTCCGCACAACCTGCTGGGTCTGATTTTCAGAGCACTGAGGAGCAGCTTTGCCTTTCCTGGTTGGAAAAGGCACTGCAAAAAGCCTAGAGCAGGATTCCTGCGGGCCTGTTACACCCTGGTGGTGCAATTTCTGGAGAGAATCTTTACTCTGAGCAAAAAAATAATAATAAAAAAAATCACATCTTGTTCTTCTGCTCTTACAGCCAGATTTCCATCAGCACCTGTCACTTCACAGCCAGCCCTCAGCAGGGTCCCTGCAGCCCCAGGTCTGAGCAAGGCTGATGCCAACGGGATCCTCCATAAATCCAGCTTTTCCTGAGCATTAAGCAATTCAGCTGTGAGCAGGCTGAGCCTCGCACCAGGAAATCCTGACATCCCCCTCATGTGCCTGGTCCTAATGCTTAGAAAAACGCAACCATCAAGTGATTTTGCACAGAATTTTTGCCCTTTTTGAGTTGTCCAGCTTTACAAACCAACCCAGGGCAGGAAGGCAACAAAGCCAAAGCCTCTGTGGCCAGCAGAAGGAGGCAGCTGCTTGCCAGAGCAGCTCTGCATGTCCTGAGAGCCCAGGCACGGAAAAAAACAACTTCCCTCCGTGATAAATCAGGGCGACAAGCAGCAAATAATCCTCACCTCATCACAAAGCAAAGGGCAGCAGTGAAACAGCAACCAGCCGAGGGCTCCTCGGTGCCATTGCACAACGCGCCTTCCTCCTGCACTTCCACAGGACGTTTTGTCCTCCTGGGGCTGCCCGGAGTTGACCAACACCACGGGAGCACAGCAAACCACGGCTGCAGGAAGGGGCTTCACCTCCATCCTTGCGAGAGCAGCAGACACTTCGTGCGTTGACAGATAAGAGATCTTTGTGATTCATCCCTCCCCAGCGATCGGCCTGGAGCAGAGCCAGATTTTTGATCAAAATCACCTCAAAAGCAAGAAATATATATTTATATATATATATGTTATTTTTTCCTTAGCAGGAAGCTTGCTGCTAAAAATAGAGCAGGTGGGGTGAGGAGAGAGGGGTTATTTTTCTATTAGAAATTTTCAGATGTTGCAGCGGATCTTTCACAAATTCCTTTGGAGTCAGCAGGTCGCGGGTGCCCCCAGGTTTCCACGCTCTGCTCCCACTGCAGCTGACTCCTGCACAAAGTCGTGAGCATCACCTCCCACAGGCCCCAGAGCAGCGCCTCAGTCTGGGATTTTCTGTCCTGCCTGCCCTGGGGTTGTGTTTCCCAAAGGTGATGGAAGCACAGAACCCCAGAGTGATCCTGGAAGGGACCTTGAATCTCACCTCCCTGCCACCATGTGTGAATCCATCTCATCTTCCCCAGGCAAAACTGGATTCCTTCCCGCTGCTTTTCCCATCCTTACCTGATCCCGGAGGACACAGAGCCCCCAGAATCCCAGCCCCTCTCCTCTGCCCTCTCCGCTGCTCTCCAGCCGATTTATTTACAGCACCTCGTGAGCAGATCCGTCCCAAAATTCGGGTTTCGAACCTAAAATCGACAAAATACGGCCCCGTGTGAGTAAGCCCGTTCTCACCCGCCACCCACACTGCCCCAGCTATTCCTTTTAGCACCAACAGCTTCACAGAAAACAGCCCCGGGTGGGTTTCATCCACCCAGGCACTGAAAGCAGTGACAGAAAGAGAGAGCCCGGGTGCCGCAGCGGGGGCAAAACCCCTCCAGAGGGACATTTCTGCTGGGGAAGGAGGGAAAGTGGAGGGTGGAAGGGGTGACACCGCGGCCACAGCTTCTTCTCCAGGGGTTGGGAGGTTCAGGAAAGCCTGGGGGGCTTCAGGACCACCCCGGGAGAGCTGATGGCTTCAATTGAGGGGAATGGAGCGGGGAATCAGCCGTCGGTGCCCGCCCGGCTCTTCCCTCCCCAAACACGCACAGAAAACATTTCGAGCCGCAAATCTTCCCTCCGGAGTCGAGATTTGTGTCAGTGAGCGCCGTAATTTCCAGAACTGGATCTCGGTAACAAAAAGAAACCTGAACCTCATCCCGCCCGAGGCGGCCTCGGGGCTCATTACCAGGATTACGTTTGTTTAGAGAATCTTTTTTTGGTTTTTTTCCAAAACGTTGAACCTGCGCAAGACCGCGAGACCTCGGGGGATGGAAAATCCTGCCCGTGCTTCACACCTCTGCCTGTGCCTCATCCCTGTGCCTCATCCCTGTGCCTGTTCCTCATCCCTGTGCCTGTGTCACATCCCTGTGCCTGTTCCTCATCCCTGTGCCTGTGTCACATCCCTGTGCCTGTTCCTCATCCCTGTGCCTGTTCCTCACCCTCTGCCTGCCAGCAGCAGCCACTTTTCCTCCCCTGAGGACAGCAGGCTTCGAGCAGCAGCCCCGGGGCAGTGCCAGGGATGAGCCCGGGGAAATGCCGGGGATGAACCTGGAGCAATTTCTGGGATCGACCCGGGGCAGTTCCAGGGATGAACACGGGCGAGCTCCAGGGATGAACCTGGAGCAGAGCCAGGGATGGACCCAGGGCAGTTACTGGGATGAATACAGGGAAATTCCAGGGATGAAGCCGGGGCAGTGCCAGCGATGGACCCGGAGCAGTTCCAGGGATGAACTCCCTGCTCTGGAGCTCGGCAGCCCAAGAGGCTCCTGCTGGCAGAGGAGGCTGCAGGAGGTCACTGAAGCTCCTCTGGCTGTTCCCAGCTCCCATCTCACAGCATCTTCGTGGGATTTGACCCCCTGCAGCCCCTCTGCTGCTTGGGAACACAGTCACAGACTGCTCTGCGTGGGGAGGGACCTTAAAAAGACACCCAGTGCCACCCCAGCCACGGCAGGGACACCTCCCACTGTCCCAGGCTGCTCCAAGCCCCAATGTCCAGCCTGGCCTTGGGCACTGCTGGGATCCAGGGGCAGCCACAGCTGCTCTGGGCACCCTGTGCCAGGGCCTGCCCACCCTCACAGGGAAGGATTTATCCCAATATCCCACCTGAGCCTGTCCTCCAGTTTGAGGCCGTGCCCTGCTCTGCTGAACAAAGCAGGGATGTCCAGGAGAGCCGGGTCCTGTGTGTCCCACACCATCATCCACAGCACCCCACATCATCATCCCAGCATCCTACAGCACCCCATAGCATCATCACGGCATCCTACACCATCCCATTTCATCATCATGGCATCCCACAGCATCCCATTTCATCATCCCAGCATCCCACAGCACCCCACATCATCATCCCAGCATCCCACAGCACCCCATATCATCATCATGGCATCCCACAGCACCCCACAGCACCCCACATCATCATCACGGCATCCCACAGCACTCCATATCATCATCCCAGCATCCTACAGCACCCCATATCATCATCATGGCATCCCACAGCACCCCACAATGTCCCATAGCATCCCACATCATCACCTCAGCATCCCACAGCACCCCATATCATCATCATGGCATCCTACAGCACCCCACACCATCCCACATCATCATCCCAGCATCCCAGAGCACCCCATATCATCATCCCAGCATCCTACACCACCCCATATCATCATCATGGCACCCCACAGCACCCCACATCATCATCCCAGCATCCCACAGCACCCCACAGCACCCCACATCATCATCCCAGCATCCCACAGCACCCCATAGCATCATCACGGCATCCTACACCATCCTGTATCATCATCCCAGCATCCCACAGCACCCCACAATGTCCCACACCATCCCACACCATCCCACATCATCATCCCAGCACCCCAGAGTATCCCAGAGCACCCCAGTGCCCCACACCATCACCACCCCACCCCACACCATCACCCCACTGCCCAGTCCCCGGGGGTGACACGTGCTGGGGGCACAGTCCCTGTGCAGCAGCCCCCGGAGCTGTCCCCAAACCGAGGGATGTTGTGTCCCCTGGAGAATGCCCTGGGGAGCTCAGCCTTTCTGGTGGGGAAAAAAAAGCAATTTTAGGACACAGGGAGAGCAGCTGGAGCACCGAGGGGGTTCTTCACAGCCACACAAGCAACAGGAGAGACTGGGTGACTCTTTAAGTGTCTTTAATCCAAAGGACTGAAGAGCAGACTGGGAAGATTAGTATAAGCCAACAGGCAAAAAAAAATTAAAAAAAAAAAAAAAAAGAAAAAAGAAAAAAAAAGGGGGAAAAAAAGGGATAAAAACCAGTTTTCAAAACTAATTAAAATTCCATACAGAGTCTAAAAGATCGCCTAAAAACTAAACATCGCCTTAAAAAATCGGGTTTTTTTCCCCATTCAAACACATTTAACGAAGTGAAACATCGTGACAAATAATAATAATAATAACAATAATAATAATAATTCATGGACTAAAGACTTCAGAGCAGCCGCAGGAGCCACCCTGGGGGGACAGCCCTGGCCAGGGAGGGCTCAGTGCCACCTCCTGTCACCCCCCTGTCCCCAGGGACCCCCCAGGGCAGGGCAGGGGATGGGCTGAGGGGGGGACACATCCCTGCAGAGGCCCCCCGAGGTCAGAGCTGCCTTCCAGGGGGGAGCCACGAGCAGCTCCAGGCCCACGGACAGACACACACCCCACACAGACAGACAGACAGAGCCAGGGAGCTCAGCGAGGGGCTGCAGAGCTGCTCGGGTTTTTGGCTCTTGTGATTTATTTGGTGGCCACAGAGACCCTCCCCAAAGGCCAGCAGGACAGGGGAGAGGGCAACTCTCCTCCCCTGACCCCGTCTCTAGCCAGCATCCACACAGGGAACACGCTGCTCTGGCTTTTTCAGCTCTACAGTAGTTGGTTTTTTTTTTTCTTTAAAAAATATTTATACGTTTATATACCCTAAAAAGGTCACCACAGGAGTTTTCCGTGTCTTTGGAAGGAAGAAGGAGGGAAACAAACGAACGAACGGAAAAAAAAAATATAAATCAAAACTGTTTCACAGAAGAAAAATTAAAAAAAAAAAAAAATCCAATTATTGGCAGCATTCACCTACAGGAGAAAAAAATCCTTGGCTGCAGGTGTGGGGTGTGAGGGGGGAGAACTCACCACCTGCCCCAGAAAGGTCAGAAAACACAGGTGAGTAGCTAAAAATAACTAGTCTGGTATAAATGTCTGGATTCCATGCGCTCCATAGAACACAGTCTTGGTTGGTTTTTTTTTCCTTTTTGTCTTTTTTTTTTTTTTTTTTTCTTCCTTAAAAAATATATATATATAATAGTTATTGCTTTTCTGGAGGGCTGGCGGGCCGGGGACCCTCAGTGGGGCAGCGTGGTGGGCTCAGGGGGGTTGGCTTTCTTCCTCCTCTTCATCAGCAGAGGGTTGGAGGAATCCTCGATTTTCTTGATCTTGATTTGTTCGTAGTCCACTCTCATGGTGGCCAGGGCACTGGTCATCTCCTCCTGCGGGCAGAGGGGACAGAGACATCAGCCAAGTGCCCCCAGGGGCCCCAAAAGCAGCTGAGATTAAATTGCAGCAGGGGCTGAGTGTGGCCACGATGAGATTTTCCAAGCACAGATCTGCCCCACGAGGCAGCACGCCCACGGCAAATGGGAATTGTGGAATTGTGGATTGTTAGGGTTGGAAAAGCCCTCCAGGATGACTGAGCCCAGCCCTGTTCTGCCCTGGGATGGAATTCCCATCCCTGGCAGTGCCCAAGGCCAGGCTGGAGCAGCCTGGGACAGGGGGAGGTTGTCCCTGCCCTGGCCTCTGAGGCCCCTTCCCACCCAAACCATTCCATGGTTAGCCCAGCACAGCCACTCCACCACTAAACCATGTCCCCAAGTGCCACATCCACGCAGTTACTGAACACCTGCAGGGACAGTGAGCCAGCCTCAGCACAGGAGAGGACATTCCCCAGATGACAGAGGGGTGCAGGGCAGTGCAGACACGGACAGAGAGAGGTTTTACCTTCACATCCTCCCACAGGTCCTTCTCCTCCTTCAGCACACGGCTGGTGTGCAGCGGGGTCTGGGGCACCTGCATGGATTGCTGCCAGGAGAGGGAGGAGTGAGCTGGGAGCCACAGGCATCCACCCCATGGATCCCACTGATCCCACCCCATGGATCCCATCCCACCCCATGGAGCCTATCCCACCCCATGGATCCCATCCCACCCCATGGATCCCACTGATCCCATCCCACCCCATGGATCCCACTGATCCCATCCCATGGATCCTATCCCACCCCATGGAGCCCATCCCACCCCATGGAGCCCATCCCACCCCATGGATCTCATCCCACCCCATGGATCCCATCCCATCCCACCCCATGGATCCCACCCCACCCCATGGAGCCCATCCCACCCCATGGAGCCCATCCCACCCCATGGATCTCATCCCACCCCATGGATCCCATCCCATCCCACCCCATGGATCCCATCCCATCCCACCCCATGGATCCCATCCCATCCCATGGATCCCATCCCATCCCACGGACCCCACCCCACGCTCACCATGATCCAGGGGTGGTTCATGAACTCCGTTATTGTCATGCGCTGGGTCGGGTCTGTCTTCAGCAGGTTTCGGATCAGCTGCTTCACTGCAGGGGTTTTTTTGGGCAGGCTCAGGAGCCAGCAGCTCCCAGGGTGGGTTTTTTTCCTGAGTTTCAACCCCAGCCCCAAAAAACCACCCTGCACACCCCACAGAGCCCTGCTGTGCGCCATACCCCTCACCCCACACAAACCCCTCAGGAAAAGCCCCTCCAGCAGAGGGGGAGACGCTGAGGGGTGACCCCTGACACACCCACAGCCCTCAGAAAGGGACCTCAGCCTGGGGACAGCCAGCACAGGGAGCACATTCACCTTCCTCTGACACCTCGGACCACTCGGGGTTGGGGAACTCGTACTGGCCCATTCGGATCCGCTTCTTCATGCCCGGAGAGATGGCCAGGCCATGGTTGGAGTAGAACGGGGGGTACCCACACAGCCTGCACCAGGAGGGGGAACAGAGTCAGTGGGCCACCCCAAAAACCTCCCCAGGAGCAGCCACAGGGCACGAGGCAGTGCCAGGAGCAGGGACTGAGCCCAGAAGGAGGGAGAGGAACGCTCAGACTTACAGAATATACATGATGACACCGAGGGACCACATGTCACAGGACTTGTCGTACTTCTCCGGGCCCAGCACTTCTGGGGCTGGGAAAGACAGGAAGAAAACCCTAAATCTGGCAGTGTCAGCACCGTGTGAGAGGGGCTCTGCCACGCCGTGGACACACCAGTGCAGCTGGGAGCACTCTGGAGCAGGGCAGTGCTGCCCCCAGCTCCAGGCTGGATGGCTGCACATGGCACCCTCCAAACCCCTCAGCTGTGCCCCCCAACCCTACAAACCCCCAGGGCAGGCCCCCCCAGGCACTCACCCACGTAGTAGGGCGTGTAGCAGGGCGTGGCCAGCGAGTTGTGTGTGGTGGTCTCCTTGGCAAAGCCGAAGTCGGTGAGCTTCAGCACGGCATTGGGCCTCTTGGAGGTGTACAGGAGGTTTTCGGGCTGGGGACACGCAGGGGACAAGGGGTGAGTGTTGTGAGGGGATGTGAAATGAAGGGCATGCACAGCCAGTTGTTAGGGCAAAAAGAGAGGTTATTTTGACCTCGATTTCTATAGATTCTGGACCATGACCAGGGATGGGACAAACGAGGCTGATGCTCCTCCAACTACATTGCTCAAACCAGAAGTCCATCAATTGTCCCTCCTCCATAGAGGAACGGAAACATCAAGAACATTTTTTCCAAAACATCACTTTTGTTTACATGGAAAAACAGTGGAAAAACTCCACTACAGAAATGCAAACATCAGAAGGCTGGAAAAAGATGGGGAAGAGCAGCAGGGCTGGGACAGCCTGGCCCTGGGGGGCTCAGAACGGCCCTGGGGGGCTCAGCCTGGCTCTGGGGGGCTCAGCCTGGCCAAGGGGGGCTCAGCCTGGCTCTGGGGGGCTCAGCCTGGCCCTGGGGGGCTCAGCCTGGCCCTGGGGGGCTCAGCCTGGCCCTGGGGGGCTCAGAACGGCCAAGGGGGGCTCAGAACGGCCAAGGGGGGCTCAGCCTGGCTCTGGGGGGCTCAGCACTGCCCAGGGGAGGGCTCAGCACTGCCCAGGGAAGGGCTCAGGGCAGTACCTTCACGTCCCTGTGAGCGATGTTGATGGAGTGCAGGTACTGGATGGCTTCCCCGATGCTCTTCATGATCTCCGAGGCCTCTGAAGCAGCAAAGAAACCATGAGAAGCCTTCAACAAGCCAGGTAAAAAGGGCACCACTCCCTGGGTAACTCCACAAACCGTGAGTCAAGGAACCCAACTGAGGTCAAAGGGGTTTTGTCTGCGTGAAGTGCCCTTTCCATGGGAAAGGAGCCTGCAGCTCCCAGAAACTCCAGGGGAAGGGATGGGGCAGAGCCCAGCCCCTGACCCTAACACCGAGGAGGGGCTTGCACCATTTAGGGCACCCCAGCAGCAAGGAATCCAGCTGGGAAAGGTTTCCCCTTAGGATGGGAAGTCAAGGGGGCAACGGGCTCAGAGTTTGGGTTGTGTGGTTGCTTTTCCTGGCCAGAGGGAACGAGATTAATGAGATTTATGAGAACCACAGCCCATGGACTTAATTCTTTGAGGGAGGTGGGTGTTCCTGACAGGATTGGGACAGACAGAGCGTGGGAGCAGCTGAGAAAATACCCCCCAACCCTGTTCTCAAGGGAACACGAACAGCAGGGCCCCTTGCACCCACAACCCCCATTCCCTGAGCACAGAACTCTGCTGGGGATCCACGAGGGTCACTGAGGGGACGGAGAGGACCGAGAGCCCGGCAGGGTGTGGGCTCCATACCCCTCTCTGTGAAGGCCTGGTCTCCCCTGTCCTGGATCCGGCTGAAGAGCTCCCCGCCGTCCAAGCTGCAAGAGAAGCAGCTGCTGTTATCACCCTGTGGGTCCGTCTCACACCACCACAAACTGCACCCAACCCTCTGCTGCTCAGCAGGAAGCTGTGCACTCGGTATTTTCTGAGCTGGAGAAGAGCTAGCTCTTCTCAAGGGAAACTTTTCAGTAGTTTTTCATTTTTCCCAAAACAACCCCGTGTAAGCAATGTTCCTTTCCCATGACAGGTGTTGTTTGCTCTTTCTGTTATTCAGCCAATGGGAGAGGTGAACCAGTGATGTGTCTTCTTAGCACAGCGTGTTATAAAAGGGTTGAATGAATTTATAAAAGGGCTGAATGAATTGTAAATAAACCTTCTGATTTCTGCTGCCTCCTGACTGGAGTCGTGTCCTACTGCGACATCTCAACACCTTATAAAAGGTACTGAGAATTAAACAATAAAAAGCTCTTTTTTCTATGTTCTTTGCTTTCTGAAATATTTGAAGTCTTTCATCTATCTTTCGTGTCCTACAACGACACCCACCTGTGGACCCGATATTTCCTGAGCCTGAGCTCTTCCCAAGGGAAACTTTTCAACAGTTTTTCCCAAAACAACCTTGTGCAAACAATATTCCTTTCCCAAAACAGGTGTTGTTTGCTATTTCTGTCCCTGAGCCAACGGGAGAGGTGTCAGCCCTACGGACCAATAACGTGCCTTTTAGCCCAGCGTGTTACAAAAGGGCTGAACGAATTGTGAATAAACCCTCCTGATTTCTCCTGCCTCAAGCATCCTTATTTCGTGTCCTATTGCGCCAGGAAACAATCCCCTTCTCCATCCAAGCCCTTGGGCTGGTGCTTCTGGGGCGTTTCAGGGCCTCCCCTTTCCTGACACGGGCAGGGCAGAGGCGTGGGCGGACGTGGTCACCCCAGCAGCCCACAGAAACACATTTACAGTAAAGGCAGCAAATGTGGCTTGAAGTTGGTGAGAGCACTCCCTGCACTTGTGGCCTCCTTTTGGTTTTTTTTTGCTCACAAGCCAACTGCCTCAGCAGCACCATGACCCAGCACAGAAGTGCTGAGCAAAGCTCAGGGCACGGGTTAGACATCAGCTGTGTCACAGTGAGCTCCCCAAGCTGTGAGACACGGGCTGGAGCTCACTGCAGCACAGCCAGGTCTCATGGGAGGTGCTGGAGAGCCACTGGTGGGGTTCCCTCCCCAGGTACCCACAGGGAAAATGCAGCTCCCAGAGAGATCAGGACTGAGAAATGGGAGAATTCTCCATGGGAATATGGATAATGGCACTTCCTGCCCCTGCCTTATCTGACTAGAGCAGGAACAGTTTGGCTTTCCCAGCGCTGATAGCATCTCCTTGACATTCACTGACATCTGCAATAGCAATAGCCTGCAGCCCTCGGGGCCCTCTGCTGCCCAGAGCCTGCCAGGATGGACCCAGAGCCTGTGAGGATGGACCCAGAGCCTGCCAGGATGGACCCAGAGCCTGTGAGGATGGACCCAGAGCCTGCCAGGATGGACCCAGAGCCTGTGAGGATGGACCCAGAGCCTGTGAGGATGGACCCAGAGCCTGCCAGGATGGACCCAGAGCCTGCCAGGATGGACCCAGAGCCTGCCAGGATGGACCCAGAGCCTGTGAGGATGGACCCAGAGCCTGCCAGGATGGACCCAGAGCCTGTGAGGATGGACCCAGAGCCCATGAGGATGGACCCAGAGCCCGTGAGGATGGACCCAGAGCCTGCCAGGATGGACCCAGAACCTGCCAGGATGGACCCAGAACCTGCCAGGATGGACCCAGAGCCTGCCAGGATGGACCCAGAGCCTGCCAGGATGGACCCGGAGCCTGTGAGGATGGACCCAGAGCCTGTGAGGATGGACCCAGAGCCTGTGAGGATGGACCCAGAGCCTGCCAGGAGGGACCCAGAGCCTGCCAGGATGGACCCAGAGCCTGTGAGGATGGACCCAGAGCCCGTGAGGATGGACCCAGAGCCCGTGAGGATGGACCCAGAGCCTGTGAGGATGGACCCAGAGCCTGTGAGGATGGACCCAGAGCCTGCCAGGATGGACCCAGAGCCTGTGAGGATGGACCCAGAGCCTGCCAGGATGGACCCAGAGCCTGTGAGGATGGACCCAGAGCCTGCCAGGATGGACCCAGAGCCTGTGAGGATGGGCCCAGAGCCTGCCAGGATGGACCCAGAGCCTGCCAGGATGGACCCAGAGCCTGCCAGGATGGACCCAGAGCCTGCCAGGATGGACCCAGAGCCTGCCAGGATGGACCCAGGGCCTGCCAGGATGGACCCAGGGCCTGCCAGGAGGGATCCACACCCTGCTCCTGCTGGAAGTCAAATCCTG
Source organism: Sylvia borin (assembly GCA_014839755.1). Lineage (NCBI taxonomy): Eukaryota > Metazoa > Chordata > Aves > Passeriformes > Sylviidae > Sylvia > Sylvia borin. The sequence goes on along the minus strand of CM025980.1, from coordinate 5,412,924 downwards.
CCTTGTGAAGGGTGTTACCCCCAGAGCATCCCTTGGTCACACAGCCCTGGGCACTCTCCTCCTACCCCTCAGCCGTTCTCTCCTCCCCACCACACACCCCTTTTCCCGTCCCTGGCTGCCCAGAGGGCCAGGCTGGTTCTCAGCTGCCTGCTCCCCCACAGGAGCTGCTCTGGGGGCTGCTGTGCCCCCTGCCCTGACACGACTCCTGCACCCACCGCCCCCCCGGGCGACCTACCAGCTTGGCAGAGGAGAGGTTTTGGCAAGGAAGCTGCATCAAATCACAGCTGCGGTTGGGATGTGGTTTCAATACTTTCCCCTTCATCCCTCCTCCTCGTCCTCAGGTTAATACCAAGCTCCTTCCCGGAGCACAGCCACTCAGCTGCTGCTGCAGGAGGTGCCAGGGCAGTACCAGGGTGGTACCAGAGGTGCCAGGGTGGTACCAGAGGTGCCAGGGTGGTACCAGAGGTGCCAGCTCGGCTCCGTGGCCGCCCCACCGCAGCTCCTGGGCTGCCAGGAACCCACCGTGTCTTTTGATGGCCAAAGGCAGTTTGGTTATGACCCGCAGTGAGAACCACAGGCCCGGAGCCGAGCGGAGCTGAGCACGTTTTCAGGATGACTCAGAGCCAGCGCAGCCCTGCCGTGTCCCCGTCCCTCCAGCGCCAGCACTGCCCGGGCTGGCATCCCCACAGCCGCATCCCCCCGGTGTCCCCAGCGCTGGAGGATGCCCACCCCCATTTTGGCAGCCCCCCCGAGGCTGGGGGTGTCCCCGGGCCGGGCGCTCACCACTCCATGACGATGAGCAGACACTTCCTCCCCTGGTAGAGGTTCTCGTAGACGTCCATGATGCGCACGATGTGCGCGCACTGCGACGCCCGCCAGTGCAGCTCCACTTCCCTGCGGGCCTTGGGGCAGTCCTGCAGCATCTGCGGGAGGAGTGACAGCCCGTCAGCCCCCGAGCCACCCCCGCCGAGCTGGGTGGTGACCCCCCGGCTGCCCCGTGGCCACCAGAGGGGACACGGGGGCGAGGGCAGGGCGCTCCCCGCGGGCGCGGCCAGAGCGCACTGCCAATGCCTCCATCCCCATCTAGTGGGAACTCCGAGAAGCCGTTTGCCCTTAGCCTGCCCTTCCTCCCGAGGCTGCTGAAAGCTTCTTCTGGATGTCTGCCACCTCCCGGCGCCCCGCTGGCAAGATCTACTGCGTTTACGAGCCGACCTCGGCACCCTGATACCCCCACTGCTGCGCCCCTGGGTGCCACCGAGCATCCTCACCCTCCCCTTTGCTCTGCCCCGTCCATCAGCCTGCTCCTCCGGACCACAAAAGCTCCCTCACCACGAATCCAGAGCCCACCAGCGCCCGTGCCTGGGGAGGGGCAAAGCAAACATCCAGATGTTCCCTAAATTGCAGCTCTTTAATGAGCCGCCGCTGCCCTTCCCAAAGACAGCTCAGAGTTCCCAGGTGCAGGAAGGATTTGCTCGTCTGCCATAAACTATTAATTACAGTGTTTGTCAGGATAAACAACCAGCCTCAATTATTGTGCTCCTAAATATAGAACAACAAACGTGTCTATCTTGAGCATAGCTCGTTTTCCTTCCTGTCTCCAGGAGCCTTTGGGGCCGGGCTCAGCCCCTGGAGCAGCTCTGCCCCTTGGAGCAGCAGCGAGAGGGGGACGCAGGAAACAGCAGGTTTGGTCATTTCACCGGGATTTAGACAGAGAAATCCTTCTGACCCCTCTGGCCTGTCCCTGACACGCTCCAGGAGCAGAGCAGCATCGGCCCTGGGATGCTCTGCAGGACTCAGGGTGGTGCCCAGTGCAGTGGGCATTTCACAGGAACGAGGAGGAATTCCCAAAAACCCCACACTGCCCGTCTGCAGGTGACACACTCCCTGATGGTGCTGCCCTGGCAGAGTGACCCTGGCCATTTCCATTCCTGCAGCCATCCTTCACCACGGGGAAAGGCCCAGACAGGATGTGCCCACCCAAAACACCATCCCCGGGCTTGGGTCACACCTCTCCCACCTCCTCCTCAGCTCTCCTGCTTGCCCAGGCAGAGGAAACCTGGGGGAACCTGTGCAGGTAGGGAGGCTGCTGCCACCAAACCAGCACCGAGGACCAAAGTGGCCAAAGCCAACCTTTGCACAGCTCCTTGACATCACCAACAGCCTCGGGGGAAAGGACGACAACAGCGCAGGGGGTTGGACAGCCCCTCCTTGCTCCTCTGTTGCTTAATTACCCTAAAAGCTGCATCCTGCAGAAGCTAAAGCCCTAAGCAGGAGTAACAGCAGCCCCCCGAGGAGCCCTGCAGAGGGGACTGGAGAAAAGCCTGGCTATTTGCAGCCCCACTCTGAAGAGCCCGGCGTGGGGAGCCAGGAAGCTGAAGAGAAAAGAGAAAAAAAAAAAAAAACAACAAAACAATTTGTAATTATGCTCCGGGAAAATGGACCGGCAGGAAGCAGCTAGTTAACATCATTCTGCACAAGGAACAAACAGCTGAGGTACAGCAAAATACATCCCATTTTTAGAGGTCACTCCGAGCGCTTTTAGAAGAGATTAATTGGATTTCTAATGAAGCAGGAGGCAGCAGCCTCCATTACCTGCACCAGCCCGGCCCTGACGTTTGTTTTTGTACCCAGACAACCTCCAGGAGCAAAGAGCTGCCCCGGAGCTCTTGGAACACCCAGCTGTGATCCAGCTGCTCCCTCTGCCCCCCTGCTGGCTCTGCATGGAGAGGTGATGGAGAGGCTTCCAGAGGAGCGCGTTAAGCCTCGTTAAGGGAATGATTTGGTTAATTTAGGAAATGTTCCCGGTGGCAGCTGAAGGCCAGATGCACAGAGGCTGTGTGAGGAAGGCCACTGCTGGCTGCAGGATGGACGTGGGGATGGAAAAGCCACAGCCCCAGCATCACCCCTAAACCCCTGCCCTCAGGGACACAGGGATGGAGAAACCACAGCAGAGGCAGCCCACAGCCCCAGCATCACCTGCTGCACCCCAAAACCCCTGCCCCGAGGGATGTGGGGATGGACAAACCACGGCAGAGGCAGCCCACAGCCCCAGCATCACCCCTAAACCCCTGCCCTGAGGGACACAGGGATGGACAAACCACAGCAGAAGCACCCCACAGCCCCAGCATCACCTGCTGCACCCCAAAACCCCTGCCCTGAGAGATGTGGGGATGGAAAAGCCACAGCAGAGGCAGCCCACAGCCCCAGCATCACCTGCTGCACCCCAAAACTCCTGCCCTCAGCACAGGCACCGGCTCTCTGTGCCCTGGGATGCCGGGAATGTGCTGAGCACGACACAGGGCTGGGGCAAGAGCAGCATTTCCACCAATTTCTCCTCTTTAGGTGGGAGCCAGCAGCTCCCAGAGCTGCCAACCTTCCCTCCCACTGCCCAGGCAGCAGTGAAACCTCTGGTGGGTGATGTGCTGGCACTGCTGTGCTCACAGGAACCCCTCACCCGATGTTCCTGGGGGGTGGCAGCACTGCCCACAGCCCTAATGCAGCTCTGCTGTCCAGGAGCCTGTGACGGCAGCAAAGTTCACATTCCTTGGCTCCCAACAAGGAGGCTGGGATGGGAAAACCACCCCGTGTTTCCCCTGAGGTTCAGCAAGGATGAACGGCCCCCATCCCACACCAGCTGATTTTGCAGTAATCTGGAACACAACCAGGGTTAACCCTTCGATGGCAGCAGCCAGGACGAGCCCCTCTCAGTTCAGCTTTTCCAGCTCTTATCTCCTGTCCCCCTTCCAAAGAAGAGATCTCCTTCATCTCCTAGGAGAGCAAACTTCATTATTTCAGATGGAAAACGCTGCACGACCCTGCCTGCTCCTGCCGGAGAGGAGGACGAGGAGGAGGAGGACGAGGAGGAGGAGGAGGAGGAGGAGGAGGAGGAGGAGGAGGAGGAGGAGGAGGAGGAGGAGGAGGAGGAGGAGGAGGAGGAGGAGGAGGAGGAGGAGGAGGAGGAGGAGGAGGAGGAGGAGGAGGAGGAGGAGGAGGAGGGCTCCGGCAGCTGAGGCGGGCAGTAACCGGATCCCCGAGTTACACAAGTGTCCCCGGGCAGGGCACAAGGGCAGCGCTGCAGCTCTGCCACCCCCTCGCAGCAAACCCCGGCACGATTCAGGCAGGAGGAGCTGCTTCCCTCTCCCATGACGGCTGTTGGGTGCCGCAGGTGCTCAGCGCATCTCCAGACATCAGCCCACGGTCCCAGAGCAGCCCTGTGTGTCCCCTCAGCGTGGCAGGGGACAGGGGACAGCCAGCAGAGCTGAGCCAGCCCCCAGCTCTGCCCCATCCCAGCGCTGCTTCCCACCGGGGCACCTCCCTGCAGGAAAGGAGGGAGAGCAGGGACAGAGCCGCTCCACCCCGCTGGTAAATAGGGAGGAAATTCAGCTTTCAGCCGCTTTCCAGCTCCCCTCCCAGCAGCCTGACACCTCTGGGATCGGGGCAGACAGCGTCTGCTGCCATCCTGTGCCTTGGCTCAGCCCAGCTCCCCCAGGAGCCTTTCCATGCTGCGACAGAAATTAGTTCTGCGCTCCTCTAAACACCCTCATTAGCTTCATCAGAGCCCCCCGGCCACACTGCTGCCATCAGAGGATGGCACAGCCCAGCCTCATGTGCTCAGGACCCCGAGAGCACCAAAGGCTCCTCAGCAGCTCCAGCAGCACCTCTGGGCTTTTCCCCACCCGGGAAACACAAACCCTGGAAGCGGCTCCTGAAAACAAAACAGCTCATCAGGGCTCCTGAAGGAGGGCAGCACCCACTGAGCAAACCCAAAGCCAAACCCAAACCCAAACCCAGGCTCCAGCCTGGTCCTGCAGCCATCAAAAATGAGCTCCAGCTCCAAGGAAGAGCTGAGCACCACACAGAACTGAATTTCCCCCCATCACCTCAGGACAAGCACAGCACAGGTGGGTGGGCACGAGGAAGGAAGGAAGGAAGGAAAGGTCTGGAGCAAAGCAGGGGGCTGGAGCTGCCCACGCTCACGTTCCCTCCCCAGCCTGTCCTCAGGCAGCACTGATTCAGTCTCGCCGCCTCCTCCTCCTGGGATGATGTTCCATGAGTCACGACAGGTTGGAAAAGGAAGCTGCCTCCTCCCCTGGCACGGCAGGAGGTCGCTGAGGACACTGTCCCACTGTCCCTCCTGTCCCACTGTCCCTCCTCGCTGTGGGTGCCACCACAGCCCCAAATCAGCGAGCCAAGCACACCCAGATGGGCACGACATCTTTGCCCAAGAGGGAAAACTCCGGAATTTCTGTGGAAATTCTATGGAAATTTCTATGGCGAATTTCTATGGAAATTCTATGGGGAATTTCTATGGAAAGTGAGGATCAGGCTCACCCCTGTCCATTCTCCAGGGCTGCCCCACGCTCGCCCCGAGTGCTCCAGCTGCTCTCGCAGGCAGAGTGGTTTTATTTCCATGGGTATTTTGAT